>OX336389.2:725712419-728144572 GCA_946902985.2 Meconema thalassinum
TCTATGTTCATTATAACGTGTGTCTACTCGCCTTCCACTCTGCCCGATGTAATTAGCTTGACAATCGGTGTCTTGGCACGTTATAGAATATACCCCTGACCTTGAATACGGGTCACGTTTATTTAGATTACTATTTAGGAGGTGCCTAGCGGTTGTGTTTTTCGTCGTGAAAGCTATCTTTATGTCTTGCTTTTTGAATAGGTTAGTGATTTTATATGTATTCGCATTCACATAGTTGAAACGCGCAAATTTTTTCTCATTACTGTCCGGTTTGGGAATCGTTTTATCTTTATTTTTATGTTTGGCTATAATTTGATTTATTTTGCTTGGCGAGAAGTTGTTTTCCTTTGCTATTTGCAAAGGGGGAAATTAGGGGGTTTTTAATAGGTAAATGTTAGCAGGATCAGGTGTACGATGTACTTTTCTTCTGCAATAAACCAAGGCCCATATTAGAGGCAGTATTAAAGGTGCCGGGACGTCCTCATAAGACCGTCAACGCTTAGTTCGAATGGGTTATGCTCCACGCGTGGCGAGGACTAATCCACGGCCTTTAATAGTTGTAGATCCACCTCATTCAATAACATACATCTTATCTAGGTTGGCAACACCTCACATAAACACATCGCGATCACTCCCCACAGCACGTAGGGACAGGGGGGGAAGGCAGGGAAAAACCTGTCGTTAAGATAACCACCGCAGTCGACCGCACAGCGAGTTCAAGTGAGCACGGAAACTGCGAATAGCTGTAGTACGGAAGACAATCAGATAAGTAGTTAGCCTAAAATTTTATAGTTTAACCATAGTTTACAACCATATAATCTCTCTAAAGTACAATCTCCGGATAGCCATCACCATTTAGCATTTCACCTAACATATATACTGCATTTAGCATACACTGACAGTTGCAGTACCAATAGTGCAACTAAATAATTGTACATATTGTAAATATTTTCACCTGTATTTCAAACATAGATTTTATAGCCTAAGTGTATTGGATCTGATGATGATCGCTTGACGATCGAAACTGGTCATCCTAGTGTTTTATTAATCTCATGTAATTTATTTCAGGATTAGGGCATAACTCATCTCTTTTGGGTACATTCGTGTTGACCGACTGAAAAGCACTACACTCTTGTTTACTAAGGCAACACTGAAAATATGGCTTCAAACACCACAATGTTCACGGCTAGTCAGGCAAATCGTGAAGCCAAGAAATTCAAATCACTCAGGCTTAAACTCATGAATTTAGACAAGTCAATTTGGTTCAACAAAAAATGTATAGAACTAAACCTCACCCCTAAATACGTACCAATTAAAACCGTACCGAACACACCAGCCTCGATCATTTCAACTAAACAAGCCAAAGCGCTTTGGATAAAAAACGAATTAAGATTTGCATACATAAGAAAGCAAAAAATTAACCAACAATTATACGACATTCAATTGCAACTAAGTAATTTCTGGCACGCAGCCCAATGGGACAGCTTCACCGAACACCTACATGACACCATCAAAATCAGAGCAACGAGGAAGCATGAAACGCTAGAAAATAAATTAAGAAAACTAGGAGAAACACAGAACCATCAATCTAACGAACAACACACGAATAACAATGAATTCAATTTCCACAGCAGAGTAAACAACAGAACGAACGTAACCTTTTCTCAAGGTGAAATGAATATGTTAGACAAAGGTTTGAAATACAACTGCACAGACGCACACACGAACCACAATATAAAACAGTTAATCACAGATATTGAGATAGCCAGTCACAAGCTCCCAGCAGAAGACAGGGAATTAACCAAAAATCTCGCCACCAACGAAGCAAAAAAAAATCCTCAAACGAGAGGGCGATAGCAATAACATTCAAAACAACAAACAAATCAAAGAAATAAAGTCGTTGAAACAAAAAATAAAAGAACATGATTTAATCATCACAAAAACAGATAAGGGAAACACTACAGTAATTTTGAACAAAACAGAATACATTGAAAAACAGTCGAATTCCTAAACAACAACGAAATAAAGGAATTAACAAAAGACCCCACCAACAAATTCCAAAAACAAATAAAAAGTGCGCTAAAAGAAACAGAATACATACTGACCAAAGCCGAAAAATCAAAACTTATAAACATGAACCCGAAAATACCGTCATTGAGGGGACAACCAAAAATACACAAAAAGGAATGCCCAATGAGACCAATAGTCAATTGTAGGAATGCCCCTAATTACAAAATCAGCAAAGAGTTACTAAAAATCTTAAAATGCCGTCTTTCCAACGACAAAAACAACTCTGTAAAGAACACAACAGAACTAGTAACAGCATTGAACACCCTACAAATGAAACCTAGCTTCAGGCTAGTATCCTTCGACGTAACTAACATGTACACCAATATTCCGATTATTGAAGCAATCAACACTATCGAAAACAACTTAAAATCCAACAATTCGGTAAAAGAAATTGAAGAGATTGTGAGATTACTGAGGGTCGTTCTCACCCAAAACGTGTTTCAATTCGACAATAAAATATACACACAGAGAGAAGGCCTAGCAATGGGATCGCCACTAAGTGGGTTAATCGCTGACATCTTCATCAATGCACTAGAAAATGCGTTCCTAGAAAAGACTTCAACAAAGGGAATAGTAATATTGAAAAGATACGTAGATGATGTAATTTGCATCTACGATACTGAACTAACAAGCGAAGAAACAATTCTCCAATCCATTAATAGCCTTCACCATTCTATCAAATTCACTAAGGAATCCGAAATAGACCGGAAAATAAATTATCTCGATATAACTATTGAACGTAAAGACAACGACCTTTCATATTCCATATTCCGGAAAGCAACACAAACCTCGCATGCAATCGACAATCAGTCTAATCACCCCAGTACGCACAAACTAGCGGGTTTCAATTCAATGGTGCACAGGGCTTTAAACATACCCATGTTAAAAGACAACTATAATAAGGAAATAAGAACTATTATGCAAATAGCAAAGGAAAACAACTTCTCGCCAAGCAAAATAAATCAAATTATAGCCAAACATAAAAATAAAGATAAAACGATTCCCAAACCGGACAGTAATGAGAAAAAATTTGCGCGTTTCAACTATGTGAATGCGAATACATATAAAATCACTAACCTATTCAAAAAGCAAGGCATAAAGATAGCTTTCACGACGAAAAACACAACCGCTAGGCACCTCCTAAATAGAAATCTAAATAAACGTGACCCGTATTCAAGGTCAGGGGTATGTTCTATAACGTGCCAAGACACCGATTGTCAAGTTAATTACATCGGGCAGAGTGGAAGGCGAGTAGACACACGTTATAATGAACATAGAAATGCGATAAGATACGGAACACATTCAGCCGTGTGCGAACATATGTGTGACGCAGGGCATAGCTTTACCAACATAGAGTCGGACCATAAAATAATCCATCACGAATCGAAAGGCAGAGCTCTTGACATAAAGAAAGCAATCGAGATACACCTAGCCAAACGAAACAATCCCAACAATCTAAATGAACACACGTTCATGGAGAGCTCACCCCTCTTCACGCTACTAAAAAACACACCCTGTCGGAAACAAAACACAATTTAGCGACACAGCCAAGCTAGATAAAAAAAGGGGGGAAATTAGGGGGTTTTTAATAGGTAAATGTTAGCAGGATCAGGTGTACGATGTACTTTTCTTCTGCAATAAACCAAGGCCCATTTTAGAGGCAGTATTAAAGGTGCCGGGACGTCCTCATAAGACCGTCGACGCTTAGTTCGAATGGGTTATGCTCCACGCGTGGCGAGGACTAATCCACGGTCTTTAATAGTTGTAGATCCACCTCATTCAATAACATACATCTTATCTAGGTTGGCAACACCTCACATAAACACATAGCGATCACTCCCCACAGCACGTAAGGACAGGGGGGAAGGCAGGGAAAAACCTGTCGTTAAGATAACCACCGCAGTCGACCGCACAGCGAGTTCAAGTGAGCACGGAAACTGCGAATAGCTGTAGTACGGAAGACAATCAGATAAGTAGTTAGCCTAAAATTTTATAGTTTAACCATAGTTTACAACCATATAATCTCTCTAAAGTACAATCTCCGGATAGCCATCACCATTTAGCATTTCACCTAACATATATACTGCATTTAGCATACACTGACAGTTGCAGTACCAATACTGCAACTAAATAATTGTACATATTGTAAATATTTTCACCTGTATTTCAAACATAGATTTTATAGCCTAAGTGTATTGGATCTGATGATGATCGCTTGACGATCGAAACTGGTCATCCTAGTGTTTTATTAATCTCATGTAATTTATTTCAGGATTAGGGCATTACCCATCTCTTTTGGGTACATTCGTGTTGACCGACTGAAAAGCACTAAACTCTTGTTTACTAAGGCAACACTGAAAATATGGCTTCAAACACCACAACTACTTAATGAACTACCACCTGGACTGACAAACATTAACAGCAAACAACTAGCTATAAGTCGCATTAAAAATATTACTTAACCAAACATTAACTCATAACATAAATTTATTAATATAACTACCTTAGTGTAACTTTTTGTGTCTTTAATTATTTACATTAATATATTATCATTAACATTACAAAAAATGCATGCACTCTTGTATTGAAATATAATCTATATACGTATATGTTTAAATAATAATTATTATGTCTCACAGATAATCTGTACCGTCATCAGATTCGTGAGACATATCACAATAATGTAACATAAATAGTATTTAATAAATAATAATAAATAAAATTATTATTATTAGTTTGATTAGATAATTATGGATTAATGTGTATATAGGTAACTAACCAATAATGCTAAAGATTTGTATCAGGTGTTGTACACCTGGAGATGGTCAACCTATTCCTATGGTGAATGAATTTACCCAAAATGGTTGAGGTGTGAATGGACTGTTTTACCTAACAAAACTGAGTGTACCCCGTTCCAGCCCTTAGACCAGAGACAAAATATCTTGATAGAGCGCTGAATCGAACCCGAACCTCTGTGGTGACAGCTCAGTTACAATAATAAATAATGGATTTTATAAGAGAGACACAAGCTTCCATGGTACCGTTGAGTCCTGCTTGCAGACACACACTGGTTTGCTCGTCTAGTGATAACAGCTGATAAGGGCAGGAATATGTGGGCAGGTAGTATCTGCTTACTTGGTTGGTGGAGGCTAGCAGATCTGGTGTTTAAACAGGCACCATCTTGGTTGTTAGACAGTAGTACAGAGGCATATGGTGTATAAGGCAGCCATTTTGGTTCTTAACATAAAGAAAATGAACTAGTATAAGTTTATCAGAGAGACAACCTGGAATACAAAGGTTATATAGGTAAGAGGGACACTCATGTTTATTTATTTAATTATTATTTATTATTATTATTATTATTTGTTATTGAACGTATAGGTACACGTTAACGATTTATAGCTTGTTTTAAACAGTGAATTATTGTGTTTACTGTCAATGAATAATGAACCTATTCAAAAAATTATTATGTCATAGTATATAACGCTATGGCCTACCTATATAAAAATTCAACATGGCGACCCATGCTACAACCTTGACAATGCTCACCTACATTACAAATACACTCACGAATACAGCCATCGCAATAACACAGGTTAGCATATACAAAACAGAATTTAAAAACCGTTAATGACCTACATAATGCTTGAACTCTTTTTCATTTACACCCTAGACAAACGCTAGCATAGCTCTAATTCAAAGGCCACGCCCACCTCCTTTCCAATCCTACACCGTACACCGCAGTTAAAATCAATGATGATCACGTAACAAACAACCAGTTTCGGAGCCAGGAGAAATAAGCGGAAAAAGTATAAAACTCACGACCCAGTCGGGAATTGAACCCGGTGTTCTTTGGACAAACGACAAGCATTGTATAAACTTAGCCACGAAGACGTCGTAACTAAAATGATGAACAGTCATTTCGTAGAAGTTACTCTGGTCATATACAATACTTTTTCTAAATACACACATCAAAAAAAGTTTTGCATCACCTCGGTTCCCAGATCTCCGGCATATAGACGTTGACTGTGTATATTGTATCCAAGATACAGTCCCTTTGACTGTTCATAGATGTCACTAAAACTGCTCAAAGATGTAAACAACCATGCATGAGCAGGACCTATTAGACGGAGGGGGTACGACAGCCGATCAGTTCCAGTCATTCCACCAGGACGAAGGTACGCTGCTCATGTTGTCTGTAGTTCTACCATGCCTAGAAGGTCAATACCGCAGTTCGATCGCGTCCGCATTGTTACTTTGTGTCAAGAAGGGCTCTCAACAAGGGAAGTTTCCAGGCGTCTCAGAGTGAACCAAAGCGATGTTGTTCGGACATGGAGGAGGTACAGAGATACAGGAACTGTCGATGACAGGCCTCGCTCAGGCCGCCCAAGGGCTACTACTGTAGTGGATGACCGCTACTTACGGATTGCCGCTCGGAGGAACCCTGACAGCAATGCCACCATGTTGAATAATGCGTTTCGTTCAGCCACAGGACGTCGTGTTTCAACTCAAACTGTGCGCAATAGGCTGCATGATGCGCAACTTCACTCCCGACGTCCATGGCGAGGTCCAGCTTTGCAACCCCGACACCATGCAGCGCGGTACAGATGGGCCCAACAACATGCTGAATGGACCCCACGGAATTGGCATCACGTTCTCTTCACCGATGAGTGTCGCATATGCCTTCAACCAGACAATCGTCGGAGACGTGTTTGGAGGCACCCTGGTCAGGCTGAACGTCTTAGACACACTGTCCAGCGAGTGCAGCAAGCTGGTGGTTCCCTGATGTTTTGGGGTGGCATTATGTGGGGCCGACGTACGCCACTGGTGGTCATGGAAGGCTCCGAAACGGCTTTACGATACCTGAATGACATCCTCCGACCCATAGTGCAACCATATCGGCAGAATATAGGAGAGGCATTTGTCTTCATGGACGACAATTCTCGACCTCATCGTGCACATCTTGTGAATGCGTTCCTCCAAGATAACGACATCGCTCGACTACAGTGGCCAGCATGTTCGCCAGACATGAACCCTATCGAACATGCCTGGGATATGTTGAAAAGGGCTGTTTATGGGCGTCTTGACCCACCAACCACTCTGAGAGATTTACGCCGAATTGTCGTTGAGGAGTGGGACAATTTGGACCAACAGTGTCTTGATGAACTTGTGGATAGTATGCCACGGCGAATACAGGCATGCATCAATGCAAGAGGACGTGCTACTGGGTATTAGAGGTAGTGGTGTGTACTGCAATCTGGACCACAAATGCTGAAAGTCTAGCTGTATGATGGTACAACATGCAATGTGTGGGTCTCATGAGCAATAAAACGAGCTGAAATGTTGTTTGTGTTGATCTCTATTCCCTTTGTATTTAACGGTTCCGGAACTCTTGGAACCGAGGTGATGCAAAACTTTTTATGATGTGTGTATATTGCAAACCCATAATATTAGATGTTTATTGTGAGTGATGAAACATAGTTAGGTAGAGAACAGATTATTGCAGGGTACACGTATGGTGACTGACACGTCTTTGACCATTGGAACTTGTTTTCAGACTTGTCTACTGTACAGAGGGAGTATAGGTTTAGTAAGCATGAGTGAACTTATAACAGACACATAGGACTGCACAAAATCTTATTTATTAATCCAAGAATTGAAGGCTGTGCTAAATCCGAGCCATTTTACATACATTTTGTTTCCTTTTTGTTTTAACACTTTTTCCTCAAGGTAATGTTTTGGAAACGCAGTCTTTTGGAGTTCTTGGAGATAAAACATGCCTTTTATGGGTTGATGGTTGAGGTCCTCGAGTAAATAGGTGACTGGGCTGTTCAGATTGACTTGACGAATACGAAATAGTTCGGTTCCCCAATTTGGTGTGTAGCCCTTGTTGAAGACAGACTTCAATTTGCTCACACGAATATGGTCCCCGATTTTGTGGAAGTAACGACTAGGATCAACTGATTTTATGGGGTTAACAGATCATCCAGTCGCGGAATATTTTTGGTCACTAGTTGTGGCTTGGTCCCAATCGTTCTGTGTTTGGTATCATTTTATCGTGACATAAGCTCAGATAACATAGCGGTAAGAGATCCGAGTGGTGAAGGATTTCCACATATACGATTTCAGCGTTCGGTTAAATCTTTCCACCACACTGGCTTTTAGATTGCTGTACGTGGTGCAATGGTGAATATCCAAAGATTTGGGAATACAAGAGAAATCCTTTTTGGAAAATTATTTTCCCTGGTCGGTTTGCAACTACTGGGGTTGACGTTTGGATTGTTGAAAAATAGGTTTAAAAACCTTGGTGACTAGCGGGCCAGACTTGCGACCCATATGTTGAACGAAGGACATTTTGAAATACACATCAATGACAGTCAACATATAGCTTACACCATCTTGAACGCTAGCATAAGGGAATCATTTCCAACAAATCGGCGTGCCAAAGTTCATCCACACCCCGTGAAATCACCTTGAGTCGCTGATAGTGACGCCTAGCTGGGCGATGCCCACTTTGTTAGGTGAGGGCTTAAACAATAATTTTGGCATTTCAAAATTCTTGAATTCCCCATTCGTGAACGGTGTGGCCAGCTTGACGCGAAGGATGACAGAACTGTAGTCGCTGAATGAGCTTACTGGTATTATGCCAGTAGGTAATATCCACAAGGGGTTTTAATGGTTTAAATGTCACTCCCGAAGCTGACACACTACGACGAGCAGTTTGACTGGTTGGAAATATTTTTGCAATGATGGTTTTATATTTTTGAGATATATTGGTATTCACTTGTTGAGAGGAGTCATACTGACTTTTGTGGGCATGGGTGTCTAATAAAATGGATGTATGTTTATTACGATCCTGTTGCGTATAATCATGTAAAGATGGGGTACGAGAAAATAACTGCTTTAACAGACCTGGCGTTAATTGATAGATTATGTTTTTAATGGTGACACTAGTACGAGCAAATGTAATAGACCAATCACCAATTATGAACTATCATCTTCGTAGCAAACACCATACGTTGTATCAGTCTTCCCAATAAATAGATCTGTTTGATAGGGTTCCACTGTTGATCCATAATATTTAATTAAAATGTGTTTTAATTGATCTTTATGTTGAGGCGTGGCCAAGAGTTGTGACAATGTTACTTGCTTGGAAATGGAAGGTGTTTCGACCATGGCCAATGATTTCTTAAAAATACTCTGCAAGGGGTGAAGATTTGTTTGAGGATTAAACGCTTGATCATCCTCATCCTCAACATCGCCAACGCTAGTCAATTCTTCTTCTTCCTCTTCCTATTCCACAGGGTCAACGTGTACAGTCTGCGTAGCTTGTGAAACAGTTGGTAGCGATTCAGATGGCTTGAAAGAGGGTTTAAACATTGCTTTTAGAAGAGGTGCTAAATGTTCAATAGTAATAAAATTATCAAAAAGCGATGACGTCCTTGGATGAGTTCACTTTGTTTGTCAATCACCAAACAGGCATGGTGTTGAGTGTTCCATCACTTGGCACACAATTCTGTAAACGTTTGATACGTCATATCTGGATTTGCATGTTCATTACAAATGTGGTGACTATTCCGCTCATCCTGGCGAAATAAAACAATGACATTGGCATTGTCACGAATAAGTTGTTTGGACATTTTAGCATGCGTTTGTCCAAGATAGAAGCAATCAATATGTTTGTAACGACCCGTGCTGAAATAGCCTTGAACGATGGCTTGTCGTTCAGTGGATACATCATCGAAAATCATGAGTGAATCAGGCCTCACCGCATCCAGGGCAATAATATTTTCCTGGATGGAAAACGTGAAATAACCCATATTCTCGCTTTGTAATTCAGCCATGACTTGATCCAGGAACACGTAGAGGGGTCGGTAGGGAGATTTTGCAAAAATATAAATATTTTGAAAACGCAGACCATTTAGCGCTGTGATGAGCGTGAGCAAAAGATTGGTCTTTCCACATCCCGAAGGCCCCACATTGATGCTGCGAATGGAAGACGGAAACAGTGAATAGTGGCGTTGATTACGTGATGTGGGATAGAGATGTGAAACCATGTACCCAACGGGGAATGACTCTTGCTGCTTAATAATCTTCATATAAACTAAGGGTCAGAGAGGCTAGCAGTCTGTGTAAATACATGAAACCAGGTATTTGTTTGAAACAGTAAACCTGAGTAGTTGTTTTTGGTAGGTTCTACCCCCCTCCTCCTCAAACTCCTCACAAGATGGCAATGGCACGCAACGACTACATGGCGCGATTTTCAAATAAAGCTGGTGATCATGGCTTAACCTAGCCTATTCTAGTTAAGCTGACGTAATGCGATGCAGGAGTTGCAACTGAAGGTTCGGCTACGCTGACCCTTTAGCCAAGTAAGATTCAAGATATTTCGCAAATCCATGGTCCGATTTTGGCATGCGACATGTCGTTGGACTTGGGGTGACGCCCCCTTTTTGAATGTATTTTTGAAATTTTGACAAAGGACCTAACGAATCTGTTGTCAATATCTGGCGAACCAATCATACTAGGGACTTGTATGAGGGGTCCTAGCACTTGGGGCGATGTTCCCCTTTGGGGGGTGAAACTACCCCCAAAATTGAAAAATCTATATCATGGAAACTAAGAACCCATAAATTATGAGTGTTAGCTCAAATAATAGGTCATGACATACGCTTTTACCCCGATAGGTCATTTCGCCCCTAAAACTGTAAATAATAATTTTATGAAAAAGGTGTTAAACACTTAAAAATGATAAATGAACCTAATATATTTTGTTTTTGATGAAAAATAATAGGGGGTGAAAACTACCTCCAAAATTGAAAAATCGATATCATGGAAACTATGAACCCTAAAATTAGGTGTGATAGCTTAAGAAATATACCATGACAAACGCTTTTACAAAGAAAGTTCATTTCACCCCTAAAATAATAAATAGTAATGTTACAGGGGAAAAAGGTGTTAAACACTTAAAACTAAAAAAATGAAACTAAGATGTTTTGTTTTTGACGAAAAATAGTAGGGGGTTGAAAACACCCCCAAAATTGAAAAATTGACATCTTGGAAACTAAGAACCCTAAAATTAGGTGTGATAGCTCATAAAATTGGTCATTAAATACTCTTTTACCATGGTAGATCAATTTAGCCCTAAAACAATGAATGTAGATTTTACAGGGGAAAAGGGGAACCAATAGTTAGATTTCGACACATGAGGTGTTTTAGCACTCAGGGCGACAATCTCTTTTTGTATTTTTATTTTTATTTTGACAAAGGGCCTGACTACATATTTGGAAAAGTCAGATTTTTTTATCTTTTAATTTATTTTAATATTTTTTGAACAGAGAGACAGTTATGTTTAAACGAGCATGTCGCCGACCACGATGGCTATGTTTAATGGATGAATCGATATTTTATGAAGCATTGACAGGAGAGGGTCATGCGACGACATGTTTTAAGAATATATTATATGATTTTTCCTATGATGCCTGCATTTATTCAAATATCCCGAAACGGCAAGGTTACTGATTTAAGACTTTATGAACTAATAAAGGGATTTGGACATATAAGGTGTCCTAGAACTTGACATGCCGCTCCCTTTTTATGGCTTATGAATTTTCCCAAAAGAATGAAAACAACAAGATAATGGACTTTTGTTTTTCTTAAATATTGCAAACCGACAATGTTAGAAGTTTATGGTGAGTGCTGAAACATAGAGAGGTAGAGAAAGAATTATTGTAGGCTGCACGTATGGTGACTGACAAGCCATTGACCATTGAAACTTGTTTCAGACCCGAACGCAGTACATAGGGAGTACAGGTTGCAGTAACGGCATGACAAACGGTACACACAAAAAATCCTATTTATCGATTCAAGAATTAAGAGAGTAGCTAAAAAAATGGTAACTACACCGAACTAAACTGAACCAAGACGAACCAAACACAACTGAACAAAACCAAGCCTAAACCAAGCCAAACCAAATCGAGAACAAGCCAAGGGCTTAAACGTAAAACTTGTGGGTGGATGCCGTCATTGGCGATCTCCAAAGGAAAGAAATAACGCTCTACCTTTAGAGGGTAAGGTAAAGCTAGCGCATGGTGCTAATGCACACACCCTAGTACATGGAGCACAAACAACTATCCCATGCTGCTTTTATGGGTTGACTGTTAAAACATGCACAGTGGTTATTGGGTAAGATGGTCCCTATGCACAACAAGCATTAAGTACTCAAGGCTAATAATTTATACACGAACTCGCAACAAACTAAAATAAACTGTTTTGCTGGCAGTGTTCACACAGTAGGCAGATGATAGACATGCATTGCTAAAAGAAATTCAATCGTTTCCGTTTGTCTTATGTTACCAGCAACCTTTTCGTGCTGCAGTGGCAAGCACTCCCGGTTCCTTTGCCGTGGTCGCCTTAACTCGATTTTTAGCTTTGAGGCTTAGAACGTACCAAACTATGAAAGACGGTCAAGGTGGTGCAATGGTTAAGCTGTTAGCCTTCAACTAAGGTAGACCTGGGTTTCATTTTAGGTAAATACGCATGTCATAAACATATACAAAATGCAGGGATAATGTTTTGAGACTGATTACACTTGTCCCTTTTTCAAATTATTACTTGGATTACAAATACAAAGGTGGACTGTGTTTGATATACACTTAATGCAAGTAAGATTTTTTTATTTGTTTTTTTATTTTATTTTAGATTTTAGTTTTTAGAATTTACATTTTAGATTTTTCAAAGAGGCCAAACCATAATGTCATGACTTTAAATTTTCGGTAACTAATTATTAAAGAAAAACATATACAGATTTGTATTACTTGGAATTACATTTCCTTTACTATGAATTATTTAGTTTTAGATTTTCGATTTTAAATTTTACATTTTAGAGTTAATAATTCACATTTTTATATTTATTTGATTTTCGATTTTGTGAAAAGACCAAACCATAATGTCACTGACTGAAAATATTTGGTAACTAATTATTAAAGAAAGGCATATAAGGATTTGTATTACTTGAAATTATGTTTTCTATTCTATATTTTTAGATTTTAGATTTTAGAATTTAGATATTGGATTTTTGATTTTAGGTAAAGACCAAAATAATATTGACTATTTATTAGAGATGGGTATGTAGATGAAAGATGATTAGACTCTATGCTAAGATGAATGTGTAGGTGTTGACTGGCCTTGATATAAGAATTGACTAACCAGACATGAGTTAACTACCATCGAAACACTTTGGCGACTATGCTAGTTATTGACCAGTGAGTAGGGTTTTAGAAAAGCTGTTTACTATTTTTAGTTACATACAACAAATATTTAGACCTACTGAGTGACTATGTTTGCTAAACAAGTCATTATACCAGAGACGATTAGGATACTTATGTAGCTCAGGCAAGGAAAGCATTTCCACAGAATCTGTTGACATTGAATATAGATTTAGGTATTAGGAAGTCATTTTTGAAGGCCTTTGTCTGGAACGTGGCACCCTATGAAAGTGAAACGTGGACTATTGGTGTAGCAGAAAAGTGGAGAATTGAAGCGTTTGAAATGTGGTGTTAAAGGAGAATGATGAATATTAGATGGGTAAATAGGGTTACAAACAAAGAGGTATTAAGACGAGTGGGAGAGAAGAGATGATTCTGGCGACTGCTAATGAGTTAAAGAGATAGGTTGGTAGGACAAACTACTAAGGCACCCAGGAATAGCAAGCATAGTTATGGAAGAAAGGGTTGAGGACAAGAACTGTAGGGGTAGACCAAGGTTAGAATATGCTAAACAGATAGCATTGGATGTAAAGTGTGGTAGCTATATAGAGATGAAACGATTAGCTCAGGACAGGGAGGCATGGAGTGCTGTATTAAACCAGTCAAAAGGCTGAAGACTCAAGCAACAACATGTAGAGCTTACCAAACTAATGTTGTGTAATGGTAAATGCTAGTCAACAAACAGTAATGCATTACTAAACCCATGACACGATAGCTGAGAGATTTTCTTAAATTATTTTAAGATGCCTTTAACCCTATATTCAACACCCAGTTCTCAAGACTCATAACTGCAATGTTATGAAAAAACGAACAAAAAAACTACATTTAAAAACGAGCAAGTGTTTGAGTCAATGTACACTGGAAATTTGTGTAAACACTCAACTACACAAAACAAATTACACTATTAACTGTCAGGTTGGCTGAGTGGTTAAGGCGTTCGACTTACGTTCACATTTCCAATACAAGAAAGCAAGGGTTTGAACCCCTTACCTGTCATAACTATTGCATTAACATGGCTTAGCGATACTGTATTATTATGGTACTCATTACACAAACCATAGATAGAGTGTATTGTTTAAGTCCACTCTCTATTTCTAAACATAGCTAGAGACTGTCGATGGTTAACAATTGCATTAATAGTGGGGGGATGTAGTGATAGTAATTAAGAAAAGTTGACAATAACCATAAAATATTTTTATTAATTTCATTTTATAATAGATACACACAGAATATAACTCTCTATTTCTTTACCATGGTTTGATATAGATTTGTAAACACAACGCTTGTTGTAAATCTTTTATAACTATCTCCATTTACTCTTACAAGAGGCTGACCCTGCTAATAAACACTATGTGGGTAGGTCCGTAGTGCCATGCACTAAACGGGGAGGTTATGACTTTGAGGGAAAGCGATTAACCCATTTGACACATTGTGAAGTGTATACAGATGTCACTACAAAAAAAGTGTGTGGATAACATGGTGCACGACTTATATGACAATGTGCCTCAGCTTACTGTGGATGGCTATACAGCTAATCATAACCACATTATTCACGTGGAAGACCCTCAAGAAGATGATGATGTCTGCACCAAACATTCCGCGACCTATCAAATGAAAAGACGTTATAAATTTGTCCCATCCATATTTCTAGTGTACCTGACTAATGAAAAACCTGTGAATGACACGAACCATTTACCGCTATTCAATGACCACCTTACGCATATGCTTTCTTCAGTTTTAAGACAATATCGATTACACTATGATGGTATCATTCCCAGTAAAGAATCGATGCCTGATGTGAAACACTTACATGTAAGGATAAACCGTCATAGGATGTTGGTACATAACCATCAAACAGTCAATGCGGGTGATGAATTATCATTTCATCTTATTCTTACATGGGATCAAAAGAAAGCAAGAAACACGATAAACGACTTTCCGCTTTATGTGGAACTTGAATATACAGCTATGAAATAATAACCACAGGTTAGTTGTCACTCAAACTTACTTAATGATGAAACAACGATACGTGGTGAAAAAGACTAAAAATGACCCTGTCATCGCTAAATAATGGGGTTAAGGCATTGAATGGCAAACCTTTGTGAATGAAAAAAATAAAAATAACGTGTTGACGCCTAACAAAGCCCTCCGAGCAGCACAGAGACGTGTTATTACAAAAGGTCAGCGACAGGTTTCAAAATAAGGCCGTGTGATTCCTGTCCCCAAACGAGCGGGATTTTTACCTGCTTTATTCGCTGGCCTGGCCGCCCTGGGCACACATTTGCGTGGTGCCAGCGCGGTAGCTAAAACCATGAAATCTGTACAGCAGGGCAAACAACAATTAAAAGAAAGTCAGCGACACAATGAAACGATGGACGCAATTGCTATGGGGCTAGAAACGCTAATTTAAAGCCAGACTTTTATCAACAAGGACTTAGGATTTACCTATCAACAAATAAAAAAATAACCACAGCCATAGCAAGACATGCCCTGACCCATCAAGAAGTCAACAGCTATGCCAAACAACTAAAGCTTTCTTATTTTCGAGGTGTGTTTATGCGAAACCAATTACCCCCACGACCCTGGAAACAGGAATGTGCTGTTCTAAATCTAGATGATCACAGAGGGCCAGGAACCCATTATGTAGCCTATGTGAAAGAGGGGTCCACGGTATGTTACTTTGACAGTTTTGGGAATATGACCCGCCCATGGAACTAGTCACGTAATTTGGAAACAGGACCAAAATAAGTTATAATGTGAAATGTATGCAAAAGTTTAACAGCCAAGAGTGTAGGCGTTTGTGTTTAATGTTTTTATATAACACACAGCATAAGCATATAAGTCAACAGTATGTTTACACTGCATGGACGTGGTCCTGAAATCAGGGTAGACTTTTACCCTCCTATTGATTGAGTGAAAGACCTTATGGTTTGGGACTAATTTCTCTTAAAAAATACAATAGAATATACAACATATGTAAATGAACAACAAGTCTTACTATGATGATTCTGTGCTAACCCTGAACGCTGGTGGATATACGATAGATAATATTTATGAACACATTTTTGTAGTGCCGGTCAGGCAATATGGTTTAATGTCATTTCTTGATGGAACACGTAAGTTTGAACTTACAGGAAATACCATCACTCTTCGATGCAGTATTTTCTCTACGTTTAAGTTTGACTTTGAAACACAACTTGATTACATTGGCCCTTGACTAGGATAAGGGACACTGGGAATGACCTGTAATTATCAATAGATATTTTTCTCATTTCACATACATCACTCAAATACAAATATACGCTATACTACTGATTTACAGTTTTTTAAATCTCTAACCGTTTAGGAGATATGATTATTTTTATATAGAAATTATGCAAATTTTGAAAATGGTCCTTGCGTTAAACAGTTAGAGGTAGCTCATCAATCATGACTTTCCTATATAGATATTTAGTATGAAAGCAATCCTAGTGATTGGTTTTAAGTTCCTATGAATATTTGCTGAGTTAGAAATTAACTCATTTCTAATTTTTGTTATCCCATTAATTGCCTATTATTTGAAAAATAAAATATTTTAATGGCAAAACCTAGAATACTACAGTAAAACTAATCACTGAACTTATGGATGCATTAATATAGAATATGAATACAAATTTGCAACATTATAGCAGCAAATCTAATGCGCAAGGAACATATGTAGTATCGAAAAATGGGAAGCCGCGACGAATGGACTTTTATAAAAACATGCATATTATTTTGGTCATCGGCTTTCAATTTTAGGTAATTATCAATGGATATTGTTCTAATGTTACACACAGCCCTCTAATAGTAATATACACTATACTACTGATTTACACTTTTCTATCTCTAACCATTTAGGAGATATAATTATTTTTATGTGAAAATTATGAAAATATTGGAAAAGGTCCTTGCGTTAAACGGATAGAGGTAGCTCATTTATCATGATTTTCCTACATAGATATTTTGTATGAAAGCAAACCTAATGATCGATTTTAAGTTCATATGAATATTTGTTGAGATATAAATTAACACAATTGACAATTTTTTAAATCCCATAAATTACCTATTATTTTAAAATTAAAATATTTTTAATGGCAAAACTAAGAATACTACAGTAAAACTAATCACTGTACTTACGGATGCATTAATATAGAATATGTATAAAACTTTGCTACATTATAGCTACATGTCTGATGCATATGGGGCGAATTTTGTCTCAAAAAAATGGGAAGCTGAGAAAAATGCACTTTTATAAAGCCATGCATATTTTTTTAGTTATCAGCTTACCTTATCGGCTAAAACTGCCCAGCACCATATGTAACACCCTCTTTCTTGCTTTTCTGAGCTTCCTTATTAGGAAAATAAGTACAGAAATACTCGCCTCAATGAAAGTCCATGAATAGGGGGCGTTTAAATACCATGCACTAGACATTTCAAGCATGCGCTGGACCTTTAAATAAGGCGAAATTGGGAAAAGACTTTCACTAAATTATCCGCTGGAGTCAGGGGCGTAATTATACCAAAGAATAAAAAAATCAATATTTTTGTGATTTCTGATCAAACCTAATGTTTATATTATCATTTATTTTATGGTATTCCAAACGAATACAACTCTACAGAGTATTTATTTAACACAAACCACGAGTGTTGTAGTCCAACAAAAAACATGAATCGGTCCATGAAGTGAAATTGATTGAGGACCATCACTTGTCAGTTACCTGTAATATTATTATCAATGTGTACACCCATCAAGAGCCGTCGCATTCACTTCATGAGTTTATTGTGACATCGCTCAATGGCTATATTATTCGTGAATACCCTCCAGTGGTGCTTTTTCATTTTATGGCTGTTGATCATATTAGTAATATAACTTTAAGACTCATCAATAGAGACCAACAACTGATTCAACTAGATTCTACCACACCAGTCACTTACAAGTTGGTTTTAAAGCCACCATGAAGTTGGTGTATAATGCAACAACACCGTCTAGGAATGGTGTTTAATTGTATGCCAGGTGAATACACGTTTACACCTACGGACAAACAGATTTTACAGCATCTGGGATACAACGTAAGCCCATATGATGAATTCTATCCTAGAGGTGGAGAACCGCATCGAGGAGCAAGAAGGGGTGGTAAGAATTGATCCTAATTCCTATCAAGCTCAAACACCTGGACTAAATAACAAGGATGGAATTCAATTTGTTATCAACAACCAAGATATTTACACCCTACCGCATGAAAGTGTCATTGAGATTGAAGGTTGGCTCATCAAAGCCGATTGCCACGACATCCAAGTTAGCCAACCCTGCTTTTGCCTTTTTGTTTACTGAGGTGCGCTATTTGATTAACGATGTTTTGGTGGATAGCACTCGAAATGTGGGTATTTCAAGTGTCATGAATCTATACCCCTCTTATTGTGAGGAAGAAGGTAAAACACTCTGCATGGCAGGTTGGTGCCCTGACCTGACAATTGACTGGATGACACACACCTATGGCATCTTTACTGCATTTTATCCTCTTAAAATCATTTTAGGCTTTGCCGAAGATCACCAACGTATTGTGGTCAACGCAAGGCAAGTGCTTTATCTGGTCAGAGACAGAAGTGATAATAGTGCTCTCAAAGGAGCCTAAGATGCACCCATAGATTCAAAAATTCAACTTCGACGAATGCTATGGAAAGTACCGCATGTGACCCTTTCCGATAGCAAAAAACTCGAAATGGTCAAGATTGTGGAATTTGGAAGCTAGGCGCTCCATGAGTACCCCCTATTACCAATCACCAACACGCACAGTTGGTCTGTAAAAACAGCGCGCTATACAGAGAGACCTCTCTACATTATAGTGGGTTTTCAAACCAATCGCAAGTATCAACAAACCACAGATGCCACTCAATTTGATCACCTACAATAGAGAAATGCACATCTTTTCCTCAACGGAGCTGTTTTTCCCTATGAAGGACTGGATTTGGATTTTTCAAAATATAAGTTTGGTCCCTTGTACGACTTTTTTCTAAATTTAGTTGGCAGTATTATCAAAAAGTGAATTAGCCAATGTTGTCACCCAAAGCGTTTAAGGCAAGGGCACCACTGATTGTCTTTGACTGTTCTTACTTGGATGAGTCTGTCAAGCAGTCCAATATTGACAACCGACTAGATTTTGAAACTCACGACAATGTCCCGCCAAACACTACTGCTTATTGCCTCATTATTCATCAAAAACAAGTCAACTATTATCCATTGTCCAACCAAGTGATTAGTGTATAAATAACAGGCAAACCAACCTCAAGCAGCTCAGTTATGAATTGCTTTAACCTGCCATTGGTATCGTTGTTAGGTTGCTCATAACAAAAACATTCCTTATTAAGAAAAGTTTTTTGTTTTAAGACTCAACCTTTTCAAACTCCAGGTATACACAAATGAGTATATGAGTCACATGTTTTGCGTTGTTATGCGATAATTCACGCACACGTGTCACGTTTGGGAAGGGGGTAAGTGCGTACCGGTCGCGTCACAGGCATTGTTAGGTGGCTTCTAGCCTCGATACCTTTGGCGTTACATTTTATGTGCGTTCCGTGCTGGTGTAATATTTTTGTGAGAAGTATCTAAGTTGAGTTTTAAAGGCTAATAGGCCTAGTGAATCTGTTCTTTTGAGCTGTATTGAAGAAGAGGACGACGTATTTACAGATGTTGAAGACCAAGGTTGTGCTTCTGACTGTCTAAGTGATGCTCCTAGTGAACATTCCATGCATCAAACTGATACTGAGCAATCCAACGATTTAGATAGTTTTTTTTAGCAAATGGCTTTTAGTGCCGGGAGTGTTCGGCTCGCCGGAGTTAGTAGCTGCTTCTAGCAGACACCCATGGGGTGAGCTACAAGTACCGTCGCGTGTGGAGTGTTGTTTGGGGAAGGAAATTGTGAATGTAAGGACTAGGAATTGGAAGATATCGCTGTGGCCTATAGTTAGGGACAAACCCCGGCATTTGCTTGGAAGGAAGATGGGAAACCGCAGAAAACCATCTTCAAGCATGCCGTCGGGGGGATTCGAACCTCCTCGCCTCCCGGATGTGAGCGACTGGCTACAGACACGCCGTGACAACCACGGCTAACACACCCGGTATTCTGATAGGAAAATGAGTGAACAGGGCAATGATAGAAAATAATGCGGTTTTCAAATTATGATCAAATTTGTTGTT
Source organism: Meconema thalassinum (assembly GCA_946902985.2). Classification (NCBI taxonomy): domain Eukaryota; kingdom Metazoa; phylum Arthropoda; class Insecta; order Orthoptera; family Tettigoniidae; genus Meconema; species Meconema thalassinum. Next base: position 725,732,973 of record OX336389.2, read on the forward strand.
TAGCAATGTAATGCCATGTTTTTTGTTCTTTTTGTAATATTTAGTAATATTTATGAAGATTTATGTGTAAATAAAGAGGTACCATAAAACGAGTCTAATAAAACAAAATTATAATTACCTTTTAAAAGAACGAAAATAATGTAGGAGTCAAAATTGTGGTAGTTAATTTTTAGGTAATAAACTATTGTGGATATGTACAAATATGTAAGTATATACTTACCTAGATATATTAATAAATAACCAAAGACTAAGTATATTTTTTCTAAATTCCAAGAAGAACCCGTATAAGCACTAAATCATACACCAAGCTGATGTTAGGGAGCGCCTATACACGGTACCTCCCGCGTAAGTGAGGACAACGCTACCGATGGCGGGTTAAAACCATAAGAGGTGTCACACCCATGAATTTAAAATCTGGGGAACTAAGTTTCAAGACCTTTGCGACGTGGCCTGTGCCTTTCATGAACCCTCAAGCCTTGGCAGCCGCTGGTTTCTTTTATTTAAAACAAGAGAGGAAGTGAAATGTGTGTTTTGTTCCGTCACTATAGACCTATGAGAAGAGAGTGATGAACCTATGCAAGAACATCAGCGCTGGTCACCCGCCTGCCCCTACCTCTGTAGAACGGAATTGGGTAATATACCCTGCCATTCAAGCTACCCCTCACTAGTGCCTCTGAGTGATAAAAAAAAGTAATGATACGTGCGGACCTTATGGTGTCAACGGTCCTCCGGTGAGCAGCTCACAGTCGAAAACACCGCATTTGGAGACATTGGGACACCATCGGTGTCATGGACGCTATAAACACAAAAGTCTGTATTGTTGTATGAGTTGGTACCGTCCCTATCCAAAAACGACAAAATAACGTAAAACTTGTTATGCCAATAAAATTATGTAATAAATAAAAAATAGGTTGTTGTTATTATTATTTATAATGTCACTTATCATACATACCCTAATCTAAGTGAGCACAATGATAGTGGGCTCATTTTTTTTTTACTAGAATGGAATGTAAGTAAATGTCATTGGTATAACTTATTTGTCGATAGTCAGTCCGTGGTCAGTTGGACTTGGTCCAGGCAAACATCAATATGTTGCGCACACTGATTGGGGATTGCCAACGCTTTAAAATTGGAGATAACAAATTTATATTTAACGAAGTGGCCATGATCGATTGTTGCACATTTTGGATATCACAAGCTACCCATTTGGTGTTTAAACCAACCTATGCTTTTGATTTGTTGTGTGAAAAAGACCGTAAACAAACCCAATGGATTGAAAATCATTTGCAACTACACTGGAATCAAGGAACCATTTCGTATAAATATATAGACATGGTGATTAAAGCCAATTTGTCCTCAGCCAATGTGGTATTTGAAAAAGGTTATGAAGAACGTCATGGGCTACAACAATTTTTGGCTTCTTACTGTCAATGTATCCATCTCATGGAATTAGGCTGCCCCTCGCTGCAAACACCCATGGACCGCTGTCCCTGTGGCAAACTTACCAATAAAGCCCTGGCACATATATGGCATCTCTTTCATTGGTTAACCACCAATGCCTGCTGGGAGTTGTTAAATAAAATTAAAACTCAGGGTTTACCTGTGCATGAGATCAGTGAGATTCCTACAAGCCACGTGTTAACATCTATGTTATACCATGGAGAGAGGGGATGCTACTGATAAAGCGATTTGGAAATTCTTTGTGTGCAAAAATAACCTAGACAGTTTTACCAAAGGGGAATTATTGGCGCTCCCCAAGTCGTTCATTTCTTATGTGGCAGCCAACGCCGTCAATGAAATCTGGCAACATGTAACAAAATCATGGACACAAGACCCTGTGTTAAGTGAATTGCAACCATGTACGGATTATGATTACCATAAGCAAGTGGATGGGACATAAATACCATCTATGCGACAGTGTGCTCCTTGCCAGCTGGTAAAACAGTATCATGGTTATAAAGGTCAGTGTAAATACTTTGTTTCCTCATTGTACGTGTGTGATGGCGAGAAAAAGCAACAACAACAGCAACAACAACAAACATCGTCCACAGAGGAGGAGGAAGATCAAACCGTTTCGCAATCGATGGAAAAGAATATGTCAAACTTGTACTGGCAATGGCGTCATTGACAAAGTCATTCAATACTTACCTTTTGAAATCCCCCTACCTGGTTATCGTTTTTGTGGTCCTGGAACTCGCCTTGAAGAAATTTTGCAACGTGGTGATATACCTATTAATTCTTTGGATCAAGCATGCAAAGAACATAACCTTTCTTATCGCCATAGTCGTCCTGCTTTAAGACATGTGGCGGATAAAATGTTGTTGAAAAAAGGTAAACAACGTTTGACATCCTGTGATGCCTCAGTGGGAGTGAGTTTGGCAGCCCTGATTGTGATTAGTGCTATGAAAGGAAAGTTAATGATGAGTGGACATGAACATTGAAAAAAGGATGGGGAATTGGTATTTTTGTATTCTTTTTTTTTGTAAAGCCCTATTAGTTTTGAAATTTTAAAAAAGTTTAACCGAGCTCAATGTCTTTTAATTTTAATATTGCTGATAGCCATTTCTTCATTTTTCTCACATTTAAAATTTACAATTTTTAATTTATATTTTTATAATAGCACATTTTATTTACATTCCCCTTGTTAAGTTTTCACATTCTGTATATTTTTAATTCAGTTATCATCCATAATTTTTTAAAAAGCAAAATTTTACAGTAAAATGTATAACATATCTTCTTTTTACTAAACTACAGTAGTCTAACATTATACATTATACTTACAGTTTTTACAAATATATCACAATATAAAACACACTACAATTAATACAATATGATGAGCATCTGACTTAAGAAAAGTAATAGTTGTCAATGCAACTGTTTCCCCAAGCAAAAGTATCTAACGAGTTGGGTATAATGAATCGTTTATTGTCTTCATTACTTAAAGCAACTTTTCTCAGCAAATTAGTATGTAGCTGATGATTTTTGCTTCTAAATACAGGCATTTTCTGATATAAAACTGGTGAGTTACTGACTATACATTTCATATAATCACTTATATCTAATTTTTTATTAACAACATTCTTTTTTACTCCTTTTAATCCTTTTATTACTATAATATCGATTGTCATATAGCTATATGATTTAGATTTTGTACCTACAAAGGTATCTATAACAACACCAGCACACTCATCCTTAAATTTTCCAAGAACCCTTTTATTTACTAGAGGTATATGGTAAATATTATCCTTGGGATAGTCACTTGTATCAATCCTATTCAGCTCAGTGTCGATATCATCATAAAAATCATCAGTTTTAAACTCTTAAATAAATGAATCTGTGTCTGTGTAGAGTAATTTAGCATTTTCATGTTAGTTTTTCTTTATATAATCATAGTGAAATTCATACATAAGAGTTTTTGACAATTCTAGTATGGCGTAACCCACATATATGGGTGTGTTGTAGGTTATTTTAAGGCGATTCATTTGTATTACAACTAAATCCTCATGAATAATTGACCAGCTATGGAAGTTAGGCTTGCTTATTAAGTTGTTCGCCCCATACCTTTGACTTTCATTCTCCCACTTTGTTATCAGCTTTACATCAACTCGCTTATCAACATTCTCCATAGTCTCTCCTAAAACACTATTATTCAGATGTTTATAAAAATCTTTTCGAAAGCATTTGTTGACAGTGTTCTTAAATTATTGTTCAGATCAATATATGGTTCGAGCAATGCTGACTGATTAAATTGTAATACACGATGAATTTGAGTTAATTTTAATCCATGTTGTAGACACAGTTTCAAGTTTTGATAATGTATTACATATTTACATTTATCATTCACATTAGCATTTTTTTTTTCGTGAAGTGATGTACGGAGATAGCATATTCTCAGGACAAAATGATAAATCATTATATTCATCATGTAACTCTTTAGGATATTCAATATTTACCTCTAAAATATATCCTTTATCATCGTTATCATTTAAAGTGTTAACATGTAAAATATCAATTTCAAGTTGTGTCAGCCAGCGAAAATCTTTTAGTGATAGATATTGACTCATAGCCCAACCATATTGGTTATTTTAATCAAGGTAGACATTATATGTTGACTTTTCACAAGGGTTGTAACTAGTCATGTATTTATTATTTGCTTTAGAATATCGCCCACTACATTGGCTTAATCCACCTCGAATTGATGATTTTATAAAATTAAACATGTCTATATCAGTCATCAATTCTAAATTTACTTTCGTCTTTTTCAACATTGAACTAAAACTTAACCCAGGAGCAGTAAAATACTGACAAGGATCAAGGAAAATTTTAAAAAACATCTGCTAATAATAACACATTTGTCTTCAAATATATGTCTGAAAATGCACCTAAAGTTTGAATGAAAAACTGTGTCCATACACCTTCTACATGTAAATATTTCTGATCACTGATATGACTTGTGTTTAAAGAACTGTAAAATGATTCTTTTGATGGCAAAGAACACTCCTAAAGACGATCTAGACTGTTAATATATTCATAAGAGAATATACCCTTTTGACGAATTAAAATAAAATCATCTTCTTTTGGAAATACGCGTTGAATTTCACAGAAGTGATCTGATTTCAAATTACTTGCAAGTTTATGAAGACTACTCTGTATAAAGCGAAATGAATCTAAAATCGCAGTTTGAACGTTTTTTCATTGTCAGTTTTATTATATTTTGTAAGCGATATGTATTGTTCCTTATTATTTGGAATCACATCAATATTCTCATCTAAAGCTCCAAATTACTTTACGATAAAGTAGTTATCGTAGATGCTACTGTCATGTAGAATGACTGTAATGAATTAACTTACTCTATAATTTAAATTACATTCTTGGTGAGCAGCACCACGATATTTTCCTGTTAAATGGTCATGATCGCGAACCCTATCTGTATATAAACATTCACCACATATAAAACAATCAGTTTCAGTTTCAAAATGCATTTGCTGTGACGATAGTAGCTCGATTGGAATAATAGTATTTAAAATGGAGGATATACGGATAGCATCATTTTAAAGTCTTTCCATAAAAACTTAAGGTGCATCAGATCCTCTTTAGAGCTCAAACTTACTTAACGAGTTATCATAACTACATTTAATATAATATGCAAAGCTAAAAGGTTCATGAATGTGAGTAGTGTTGGTAAATGTTTTGCTGGATTCGATGAACATGTATTAAAAGATTTTAGCAAAGCTTCAATGTCAGCATATATAACAAATGATACTCGAAGCTGCTTCTCAATGTCCTCAAATTTCAGAATGTTATCTCCAGGAGTAGGTAATACCGTACTGCGCCCGAATTCCTCAAAGTCAACGTCCAGAATCCGCACGGATGGAAAAAGGATCGTAGGGATGTCAATACCCGGCTAAGAAATCAACATTTCCCTACCGGACTGATGACTAGGGAACTCTTGACTCACATTACACATATCTAACCATACTACTAACTAGTTGCACACAGAACAGCCTAAAACAAAATAAAGCACATTGAGCAACTCGGCTCTCGGTGGTAATAAGGTATAGTTATGTCGAAAACACTGCCTACATGGAACTAGTAGTATCGTTATATCGTAATTCAGCATTGAATGAAAAACAGATCTTATAAAAACTGAGCAAGCAAAATAAAAAGTGCCTGCAAATTTATTAGGCTATGACAATACACACATGTCCCTAATCAGATAAAAAACGGAATAAAAATTAAATAAAACTCTAAAACTGAAAATTATGTCTCTTCTGGACATGAATACGACTACCTTAAGTCTTCATCCACCAAAACTATTGGTAATTATAAGTGGTATTTTTAGATAGATAAAACCAAATAAAATGCACTCTATAAACACCGTGTGTTTATCATCAAATTAAATCACGTCCAATTCTACTTCCTTTCACAAAAATTCTCCCTACATAATACATCGGTATGATTATAATTCGCATTATTGTTCCAAATCTACTTATTATTTCCAGTAATACTTAAGAAAATATTATTAACAAATGTCTATTATATACATCATCGCGATTCACGATTTTCTCCTCCTGCTTTACTTATATAAAGTTCATTTCATCACACTTCACTTTAGTACACACAATACTTCTGTCAGTTAATGAAATTATATAGTTACTTCCATGTGAATATATGTATCAAACAATTCAGTTCATTACTATTCCATTTTACATTTCCGGTTTAATAATTCTGTAATAATATTTTTGAACTACGATGCAAGACTTTCAGATTACTATATATAACTCTATGTATGTGCGTGGCATTTAATCCTCACTACTCACACTTCCTTCTTGTACGAAAATTCAAACTTCCAAATTACTTTGTTGAAATACTGTACTTCCATATTTATCGCTGTAATCTCATTAGCCTTCACACTCTGTGAATCACTTTTACGTGGCTCCCATACACTTCTTTAAACAATAAATCTTCGCATACCTCTTCTCATTTAGGACGTTCACAAAATTCTACACCATCTCAAATACATTCAACAATGTAAGAGAATAAGTAACCCTACTGGATATTACTACTGTAATACCATCAAGAAACAACTTCCTCCGCGTACATCAATTCTGTCGATTATACAACTCCGTGATATTCCTTACTGTGCCCTTGCAGCAAGAAATATGCAAATCACAGTATGCCAGCATTGCTCAATTCGGGATTTTTCGGGGCTGCAGTAAGTTCTCCCACTCTGTGACTTACATATTTTGGATTAAATAGAGGATGCACTTACAAAAATAACAACAAAATCAACTCCTATTTTAACACATTTAATTAATCAAAAATTATGGCGCTACAAACCAATAAACACATAAACTACTGACCAATATCATTCTACTTGTCCAAAGTGAACAAGGAATAGCATAAAAATAAAACAAATATTAGATTAAAACACATGGTTTTCTTTAAAACCAACAATTCATGATTATTTTCACTTCCATAAAGTACTTATCTTAAAGTTCCAAATAACTACGAGCTTCTTTGGCTCGATACTTTCCCACACTAATGGTGCCATATTTTTTGTACATCTCAAGAATTATTTTTATCTTTTCTTATCATCGAAACAAATATATAATTACATTTAAAATTACATGTTAATTATTCACTTCAATATTTGGGCATATCACATGTTCTCCATATTTACTATCTCTCTCAAGTTTTACAAATTCACTACGGTGATCGGGAAAACTATTTGTGTACTCCAGAGTTATAAAGATTACTTGACAAAGTCAAAAACTATGATCACTCCCGAAACCTAGTTATCTTCACAAAACTCGTGGATTCCTTCCTTTTCATACAATATTACAATAGGGATTTTATTTAATTCATTTGTCTTATAAGACCATTATCACATAAGAAAACTACGATCTGAATTGGCAAGCGATAATATCAATTTACAAGGACCTCGGTTCAACGCCCGGGTCATTAACAACTTTAAACACTCACGGTGTATTTAACACATCTTACAAGCCGGTTTTTACCCACCCTCGCTCTATGAGGGTCAGGCCATACACTCGGGCGTGATTTATGACAAGGAAAGCGACTCTCTGCCTAACCTACTGTGGCAGCTCTCTTCAATGCTTTAAAACAAACCTTCACATTATTCTCAGTTCTGTGGAGAGACCTGGCTTTTACTCGCTTATTTTCATTCAACAATATTCTTTGGTTCATAAACCACTTTCGTAACCTTGGCATTTATTAATTATGAGAGGGTCCACATTGATTGGGAAGATTAATACACATTCTACGACGAATAATTAGGGGCTTTAACAACAAAAGGATTCTAGGTTCGAATCTCTTAACATGCCTCGGGAACATTTCCACATTTGGAGGACTTATACAAGACGCGATTTAAAGTCGGCCGTGGCCTACATGACATACGCTCAATAATACCATACATTAGCTCCCTTTTAAATAATACACACATGGCCTCGTGATCTACGTCACAATTAGAGGACTTACAACATATCTCAATTCACTGCAATCAACTACCCTCCATAAGTAATTTACCAAGTACTTTAACTTTTACGCGTTCCTAGCGTGACTTTTTATTTAATTGCGTTCCATTACGCTACACATTTACTTTATGGCCGAATGTCCTCCAAAAAACTGATAAATTTCATAGTAACAACTGATACGTATCTTAATTCTTATATTAATCTTTTCCGTTGACAATAAATCGCTCCCTTTTTAAGAACACGCATTCACATCGTGTCTTATACATTTGTTAAGGCTTCAACGCTCTACATTTTTATATCATTCAATTTAATCTTTATTTAGATTTCTTTACCTTGTATTTCACATCATGTTTTCATTCCTTACAAAAGCTCAAAAGCTATTTCTTTCATATAATTCCAATTTACCTTTATGTAAATATCTTGGTTATAATTATTATTATCAAGCATGCTTTTATAACATTCATTAAATACTGACATTTTATTCCATGCCTTTCCTCTACAGGATTTATTATTTCACATAATTATTTATTATTTCTTACAAATTTATTTTCGTTCAGATCGCGTTCTTATTTAGTTATTATTCATTTAAAAACATCCCTTCTACTCAAAACTCCGGTGGAATTGTACACAAAATTTTTCCCGACACCAAAACATAATGAAAATCTCTACGTACATGATTAAGGTCGCTTTCTGACCTTTGTTCTCGTTTGATGTGACATTTTGGCCCACCTTCTTGACCTACTCCATATTGTACAATCTCATCTTATGTACAGAAATTTCTTGACACATATTCACTATATTTAACACTGACAACATTTTTTTTATACACTGGTGTATCCGTTTTGAACACACATTAAAACACTAAAAAATATTACTCTGGTACATATTATAACACATATCACTGTGCATAAAACGCTTTCACTTTACCTAAAACACTTAAAATGATACTCTTATTTCTTTTCTTACAATATTTACACTTCACTCCTATCACACGGGCGTATCTCGACGATTTTTACAATTTCTGTCGGCGGTTGATGATCCCTGATGTGAATCCTATCGACCTGCATTGGACGTGTGATTTTACTCGTTCAAAGTTGCTCTCTCCTACAAAGGAAACTACTGGTTTCAGTCTCTCAAAACCGCTTCTATTGTCTATTACTCGGCTTTACTTTATCTGCTTTAACTAGGCGATAAATGTTTTTACTTTGCCGTCACCTCTATTTATATATGGTGGTCTATCGCACCCTTTAGTTTCTATATCTTGGCCTCCCTTCGAGGACCGTATACTGTCTATCGTACCGTTTAGTTTCTATATCTTGGCCTCCCTTCGAGGACCGTATACTGTCTATCGTACCGTTTAGTTTCTATATCTTGGCCTCCCTTCGAGGACCGTATTCTGTCTATCGTATATTTTTGACGTTTTCTCACTAGAGTACGTTTCCCTCTGATTTCGAAGCTAAGTTCCTAAGTTCCTTTCGCTTGAACTTCTATCTTTCGCGATCGTAATTACTGTTTATTCTTGTCCTTTACAGGACTTAATGTCTTTAACAATGTCTTTACTAGACGTAACGCCGTTTATTTGTTGGAGTTCTTATAACTTCGTAACTGTATTGAACTAGTGTTCTTCTGGAATTCGAAGTTCCCTACTGATCGCTGTGTCTTACTTTGGCGATATTGCTTTAAAGTCCGTATATTTAATGTTCTTTATAATTTAGGACTCTTCAAAGTCTCGAACTGCTAACCCTCAGCGTAGCGTACTTATATCGTAACTGATCTACAGTCGGTGAACTTGTAGCATAGCCCCCCACAGGCTCTGGATCGATGTCTGATACAGCTTAACGTCCCCCTCACGGGCTCTTGAATACTGCGTATACTATGTGGTGCAGCAGTTCCCCTCACGGGCTCTCGTAGACTGCATGATTGGCTTGGTGAGGCCAGGAGTTTTATACCTTTTAGTCACAAAAAGATAAAATCCTAGTCCTTTTCTTGACCAACTTTTGAACTAATTGTCGCACAATTATAAAAATTATATATCCAGAAAGCTCGTCTTCCAAACGTAAAATAATCTTCCTGTGCATGGAAATCGATCGTGCATTTCCGAGATATTAATTAATTTCTCGTCCTCAACTGTGTGGGTAGTGCTATACTTTTTTTATTCTCCCACTCCTTAGGTCTCGGTGAACCCCCAATGACGTCTACTTGCGTTTGCAGTTTTCTCCTGTGCAATTTTTACAAGGTTTTTCTTTACACAAAAATCTCTAATCCAAATCGATTCACCGTACTGTATCTGTTTACTTATTTTTATACTCGTAAACGGGTTAAATTTAATTATTCCTGTTCTGACTCAGCAGCGAGGTTGCCATATTCTTGCAACGTAAGAGCAATTTCCGAGTCCAGCTTCTTCGTCTTACAGTCAAAACTTTCCACTCGTTCTAATAATATCCATGACTGTCTCCTTATAAATGTCAAGAGGCATGAGCTCATCTAAGGAACACCTGGCCCTAACGCTTGCACAATGTTAAGCTATAATCCTGGCTTGAAATCTCTCTCCGTTCCCTTAGAAACTGTATGATTCTTTCATTCCTTTCTCAAAGTACATGGATTCGACTCCCTTTTGAGGCCATGGTAGATGGGTTCATCTCTCCCCTCCTTAGGTAAATAAATTTTCGAAAAATTTTGAGGAAATTTATTTTAATTATCCAAAAAAAATATCTTATTTTTCCTTTTTAACTGTCGAAGCCATCATAACGTTATCCGTACCTTCTGATTTTTCTTCCTTAAAAATCCCACGATAATTTGATTTCTTTCATCTTTTAACGTCATATCCGGTAATTGTGTCGGTTGGGTACGCTCTGTCCCTACCCTTTCTTTCTCCTTTTATTTGTCTGGATATCAGGTTTCCAGAACCTCATTCTTCTTTACGGGTGTGGTCTATCCCTACCCGTTCCCTTATTTCATCATTCTCCTTTCTTAAATTGAAATTTTCTTCTTCAATAAAATCAATTATTTCTTTTATTTCCCAATATAATTTCTCCAGTTCGCATTCGCACTCGAATGTTTGAGCTCTGTTTCCTTTTTCTATCTCATTCTCGTTTCTATCAAAATTGGATTCTTCATCTCTAAATGTTTCCATAACCAGGGCTTGTTCATTGGCTTCATCGAAGTCTTCGGGAGGGTAATACACTTTTAAATTTGCTGAATTCATGGTCACTTCATGATTCGTTTCACAGTGCCGAATTCTATAGGCATTATTTCTCAAATCCCTTATTATTTGATACGGTCCGTGGTACATTTTCTGGAACTTTTTGTACACGCGGTTCCCTGGATCTGAAATGGCGGGTCTTTTTACTAACAACATTTCCCCTGCTAATAGTGGCCGATGATACCTCTTGTGCCTATTTCTTCTTTGTCTCCTGTCGGCTTGAGCTTTTAGATGCTCAAAGGCTCTTCTTATACGTACATCTCTTCCTGGCTAAGCGTCTGCTGGCCTAGGAATTACCAGACTCCAAGGTCTCTCTGGTTGCTCATTCCGATGTAACGTTATTGGTATCTCTCCCGTAGATTCATGGATTGTGTTGTTTATACAAAATTCGTATATTCTACAATACTTGGCCGTCTCCCTCATCACTCTTTCTACAGGATTTGCCTCAGGATGGCGAATACTTGACAAAATCTGACGTATTCCAAGTCTTTCTAATTCTTGTCTGAACTCTACACTGGTGAAACAACTACCGTGATCCGACAACAAATTCTCAGGTTTTCCCAGAATCGGTATCACTTTTTCTTTGAGTCGTTTCAACACCTGTTTGGTACTAGTCTTCTGTATGGGAGCAAGGACAACCATTTTAGTGAAGACATCCATAGCCACCATTATGTGTCGATTTCCTCTTCTTGCCTTTGGCAAAGGTCCGAAGTTATCAATAGATATGATTTGACCTGGCCTTTCGGGCAACAATGGTATAGGCTTTTGTCTCATCAGAAATGCATTTGGTTTGATCCTTTGACATAGATCACATGTCTTTAGCGTGTCCCTTACAGTTTCTCTCAGTCTCGGCCAAACAAATGCTTCTTTCAGCATCGAGACTGTTTTGTCGACTCCCATATGTCCGAACGATCTATGGGCTAGCCATACTATTTTCCTCTGCAAAATTGCAGGTACAACAATCCTTAATCGTGTATGGTCAGAGTCAACAAACTTATATAATAATCCATTATAAAATGTGTAATCTTGAGCTATCTTGTTAGCTTCTGTGTACTCTGGTGTTCCCCTTATCAAACTTCCTTCGAGGAAAGATATGAGCATGTTCATCCATGGATCCTCACGTTGCCGTTGACTAATGCTCCTTAACTCATTTAGAGTACGCTGATCCCTGTCTTCCAAATCAATAGCCATTACTTCCTCTTCTGTGGACTCTGGCTGTCTACTTAAGTAGTCTGGAACTATATTTTCCTTTCCTGGGCAGTATTCTATCTTTACATCAAACTGTTGAATATATAAAGCCCAACGCATCAACCTTTGACTGGATAAATCAGTCTTCATCAGAAAGGTTAAGGCTTTATGATCCGTTCTTAAAATGACCTGAAACCCATATACGATCTTTCGCCAATATTGCAGCGCGTGCAATATCGCTAACAGCTCGATTTCGCTGATCGTATAATTTTTCTCGTGTGGTTTCAGTCTCCGACTTGTGAAAGCTAGATAATTTTTCTTATCAGGGTTATCCGGGTTTTCCTGATATAGCATTGCCCCTATTCCAATCTGGGATGCATCTGTTTGAATTATAAATTTCTGATTAAAATCAGGATATCCTAGCTTCACATAGTTTAAGAGCATTTCCTTGGCCTCCACGAATGCTTTTTCTGTTTCCTCCGTCCATTTCCACTTGCCCCTCTTCTTCAGAAGGTCCTGTAGTGGTGCAACAGTTTTTGTGTATGATGGACAATGTCCTGAGAAGAAACCAATCAATCCCAAAAACTGGCGAACGTTCTTCACCTTCAAAGTCCTTGGAAAATCCCTTATCGATTCCAATTTGCATGAAATGGGTTTAACACCATCCTTATCAATCACATGCCCTAAAAATGTTACTTGCCTTTGACAAAAATTTGACTTCTTTAAATTGATTTTAAAATTTGCCCTTCTTAAGTCTTCCAATAATTTCTTCAAATTTTCTAAATGTTCCTCAATATTCTCCGAGGTAAGCAAAATATCATCCACATAACGGATAGTGCACTCTTTCACTTCCTCTGACAGGTTTCGATCAAGCGCTCTTATTAAGGCAGATCCCGCGGTCTTCAATCCAAACGGACATCTCCTAAAACAATAGGTTTGTTGGTCGAACTGAAATCCAGTCAACAAGCTGGTTTTCTCTTCCAGTTCGAGATGATGATACGAAGAAGTCATGTCAATATTTGTGAAAATCTTCTTGCCTTTGAACTTCCTCAGTATTTCTTTTATGGGTGGTGCCGAATCATTTTCTGGTATGATTTTTGCATTTAAATTTCTGGCATCTAGACACACCCTTTCTGGGCCATCCGGTTTGCTCACAATCACTAATGGACTAACATATGGTGTCGCCATCTTTTCTATTACACCTGCATTCATCATCTCCTGCAGTGTTTTCTTAGTTTGTGGGTAATGTTTTTCCGCAACCGGGTATGGTTTTTGTCTGAACGGTGCCCAATCATTGACTTGGAACGCGTATTTAAAATTTTCAATCTTCCCTGGCTTGGAATCAAATACGTCCCTAAAATTCAATAATAATTTCTTTAATTGTTCCTTAGTTTCGAGGTTAACTTTGGCTCCTTCTACTTTTCCTGACAGGTTGATCTCGAACTCAGTTTCCAAATTATCATCGAGTTCTATGTTGAGGACTTCAAATATCTTTTCTATGTCCTTACAACCTTCTTCCGTTACTTCTTCCACATGCCATACCTCTTCTCCTATTTTCACATCCTGTTCCTGTAGGTTAATGTTTTGTTCATCCACATCCTCTCTTTGGAGTCTAATGCAGTTTTGCGCTAGGTCTATGATGACCTTGTTCTCACGGATAAAATCAATACCTAATATGACATTATACGGTAATTGATTTACCAGCAAAAAGCACTGCGAAATTTCAGCGTTACCCATGATCAGATCAATGTATACCTGAAATTTGCATGTTAAAGATTTTTCAGGGATAATTCCCTTAATCTTTACCCTTGATGTGGGGATTTTTAATACGCGGCCTCTTGTTTCCAATTCATTCAGAAGGGTTTGCGTAATTAAACTTATTGTTGATCCTGTATCAATCAATGCCCTGACCAGTAATCCTTCTATTCTTAGCATAATTATGGGTAATTCTCTTTTGATAGGTGGGATTCCTTCCACATCCTCATTAATTAACTCATCTGGTCTTGCTATCCAATTCACAATTTCTACCTCCTCCCAGCTCCTGGTATGTTTCCACTTTTGACGATTTAAATTTGGAGTTTTTTTTTATCCTGAGGGCTCCCTTTTCCCTCATTCTTTAACTGAGCTTGTAGTTCCAAGCTTTGAGCTCCATCTAGTCGGTCGGGTGATTTCCGGTTCTTGATTGCCTCACTCCAACGGACTTTTTGCCTTTCAGGTTCGTCTGGTCGTTCGTTCATGTAACGAAGACTTTCCTGATATCTTTCCTCTATTTCGGCCCGATATTCATCATCCCTATCCTCTGGCCTTACGTTCCTTCTGCGATAATTCTCCCATTTCTTTCTGTTTTCTTGCCTCTGATGGTTATTGTTATAGGGTCGGCTCTCTTGTTGCCTATAACCCGTATTCCTAGGATTTCTTCCTCGATATCCTCCTCTGTGGTATGGCTGTATTCCTCTAGGCTCTTGGTGCCCATACTCTCGACCTAGTCCTTGAGTATCAGTGCTGGTGGACTGATTCCTGGTCGATGGTTTTTCGCTGGTTTCCTGACTGCTGGCCATGTGTACCTGTTCAGTCTGTCTTTGGTGCCTAGGAGTTACGTGTGACGTCGTCATGTCTAATTGACGTAATACACTCTCCACTTCCACAGCACTTCTGGATTTGGATGAGATTAACAGCCTCTGAATCTCATATGGAAGTTGTCTTGCAATGGCGGCACACAGGTCGTTCTCAGCTGGAGCAATGTCAAGTTCGCGGAATTTACACAGCTGAGCGGTAAAAAATTCCTAGTACTTAGTTGGTGCATTTGTGCTGTACTTCCTAGAGTACAGATCTAGCCTCAAATTCTCCTGGACGTCTGCTGCCCAATATCGTTTTAAAAAGGCTTCTCTAAAGCCTTCCACCGTATCAAAGGTGTACCTGAAGCTTCTGAACCAGGTGAGACAATCACCTGCCAACAACTTCTCAATAGCTCTCAGTCTCCGATCCTGAGGAACCTTCATTTCGTTTAAGTACTCTGCGACTTCCTTTAACCAGTATTTTGGAGTAATTGACATGTTATTACCCGTAAATTTTACCGGTCTGTCCTCATTCGATTTGATAATGTTTATTATCTGACCATTTGTCTGGTTCATGTATGGGGTTGACATCGCCATCGGATATCCTGGGTTCTTGTAAGGGCTCTCCCCTCCTAAGTCCCTATCGGTATCTGTGCCTTGTTCACGGGAATCTACCCATCCTGTCTTTGGAAACTCCTCCTGATTCTCAAATTCTAATTTCCTTTCCCTTCGGGCACTTTCTTCATTAGCCATGAGTTGGATTTCCATTTGACTGTTCTTATGTTCAGTCCTCTCCAACCGGGATCCTAATTCATTTTGAATTCTTTCCTGATTTTTCTTACTGGTTTCCAGTTCTTGTTTGAGTTGGTTTTTGTCGTTCCTGAAGCTATTCCTGATTTCATTTAAGTGTTCTTCTACCTCTTTCTTGATGACCATGACCTGTTCTGTTATAATTTCTGGTTTAACGTCACCTCGGGTATCTAGGTCTTCTCGTATTTCCTTTATCTTTTTCTCCATTTCTCTTTGTCCTTTGACCACTTTGTCCTGAATCTTGTTCATATCCTCTCGAGTCCTTCCTTGTTCCTCGAATATAATTGTTATGTCGGTCATAACCTTATCTATATCTCCCTTTGTGTCTTCCATTTGTTTTGTTATTCCACTTACTGTTTCCTGAATTCCATTGATACCCTGACTTATTTCATCTATCTTATGAGTACTTTCCTTACTTTCTTTATTTCTTTGTTTTCTTTCTTTCTGGAGATGCTCTTCGTATGTACCGAATTTTTGATTTATTTCCTCCCCGTGCCTTTTTAAGTTCTCATCTACCTGCCCGGTAAAATGATCAATCTGCTCTTTCATGCCCTGTATATCTTTGTGATTCTGAATTTCCATATCATCCACTTTGGCCTGAACTCCCGCTACTTTTTCCTCAAGTTTTCCTACTTGTTTCTCCACCCCTGTAAATCTGTCTCCTAAATCACTAACACTTTTTTTATCTCATCCCTGGAGGTCTCACAAATACTCTTGTTAGATTTTATCTGAGCTTCTAATTCTTTCTGCACACTTTGGATCTGGGTTACAAGTTCATCTTTACACGCATCTACATTCTTTTTGCTCGTTCCTTCCATGTTACTTAATTTAGTTTCCAAATTTTCAAAATTTTCTTGACACCTAGTTTGGGACTTTCCCATACTTTCGTTCAAAGCCTGTATTTGGGCTTGCAATCCTGAATGAAATTCTTTATTTTTCTCTTTAATCTCACTTGCGATTTCCCCTTTTAACTCATTTAACTTGTCCCCAAACTTAGTGTCAAAATCTTGAAATTTGGTATTCATTGTTTCTTCTAAAACCTCTCTGAGTCCATTTGACCCCCTTTTTATTCCCTCAATTTCAGCCTTCACTTCATCGTTCATTTTTATACTGTTAGCTTCGATATCTACTAATTTAGTTCCCATATTAGCACTATCAGTTTTTAGTGACTCTAAACTTTGGTTCATGGATCCTAACTTTTGGTTATTTTCCTCCTGTTGTCTGTCCAACTTATTCAAACTCTCATTTATGGATTCGAACACTTTGTTATTTTCATCCTTTTGGAGGCCCAATGTATTGTCTATTGTTCCCAATTTATTGTTTATGGCCTCCAACTTTTCATTGCTATCGGCTTTTATAGCCTCCAACTTCTCATTGCTATCGGCTTTTATAGCCTCCAACTTCTCATTGTTATCGGCTTTTATAGCCTCCAAAAGCCGTTGCATCTCTTCACTCAATGCCATCTTATTAGAATATAGTGGGCTACTAATGCCACATCGCTAGAACATGCTTGAGAGATAGTAATCTGAACCATTATGTCCCAATTTCTTTAAAAATTTACTTTGGTACGGGTTTTTACTACACCGTACCCTTTTGATATTCTTATTCAAACTCAAAGACCTTTATGGAAGTATTTAAAATTCAAAATTTCGAAAAACCATTTTTTTCAAAAAAAAATGAAAATTTTGATTTTTCGAGAATACTCGGGTTTTCCCTAGGAAAACTCATCCCTGCGTACTGGGCGCCAAAAAGTAAGATTTGCTTGGGGGTGGTTTACTTCCAGGGCTGCTCGGTGTTAGTTTCTAGGGACCCATGCGGTCAGTTAACATTAGACGTTGTAGCTACTCCTATCATTACTTTACTTTTACATGAATCGACCGTCTTTAGTGTTCCTCTAATTATTAATCCAAGCACAGTACTTCTATTCACCCCCCTGTGCCCTTGCAGCAAGAAATATGCAAATCACAGTATGCCAGCATTGCTCAATTCGGGATTTTTGGGGGCTGCAGTAAGTTCTCCCACTCTGTGACTTACATATTTTGGATTAAATAGAGGATACACTTACAAAAATAACAACAAAATCAACTCCTATTTTAACACATTTAATTAATCAAAAATTATGGCGCTACAAACCAATAAACACATAAACTACTGACCAATATCATTCTACTTGTCCAAAGTGAACAAGGAATAGCATAAAAATAAAACAAATATTAGATTAAAACACATGGTTTTCTTTAAAACCAACAATTCATGATTATTTTCACTTCCATAAAGTACTTATCTTAAAGTTCCAAATAACTACGAGCTTCTTTGGCTCGATACTTTCCCACACTAATGGTGCCATATTTTTTGTACACCTCAAGAATTATTTTTATCTTTTCTTATCATCAAAACAAATATATAATTACATTTAAAATTACATGTTAATTATTCACTTCAATATTTGGGCATATCACATGTTCTCCATATTTACTATCTCTCTCAAGTTTTACAAATTCACTACGGTGATCGGGAAAACTATTTGTGTACTCCAGAGTTATAAAGATTACTTGACAAAGTCAAAAACTATGATCACTCCCGAAACCTAGTTATCTTCACAAAACTCGTGGATTCCTTCCTTTTCATACAATATTACAATAGGGATTTTATTTAATTCATTTGTCTTATAAGACCATTATCACATAAGAAAACTACGATCTGAATTGGCAAGCGATAATATCAATTTACAAGGACCTCGGTTCAGCGCCCGGGTCATTAACAACTTTAAACACTCACGGTGTATTTAACACATCTTACAAGCCGGTTTTTACCCACCCTCGCTCTATGAGGGTCAGGCCATACACTCGGGCGTGATTTATGACAAGGAAAGCGACTCTCTGCCTAACCTACTGTGGCAGCTCTCTTCAATGCTTTAAAACAAACCTTCACATTATTCTCAGTTCTGTGGAGAGACCTGGCTTTTACTCGCTTATTTTCATTCAACAATATTCTTTGGTTCATAAACCACTTTCGTAACCTTGGCATTTATTAATTATGAGAGGGTCCTCATTGATTGGGAAGATTAATACACATTCTACGACGAATAATTAGGGGCTTTAACAACAAAAGGATTCTAGGTTCGAATCTCTTAACATGCCTCGGGAACATTTCCACATTTGGAGGACTTATACAAGACGCGATTTAAAGTCGGCCGTGGCCTACATGACATACGCTCAATAATACCATACATTAGCTCCCTTTTAAATAATACACACATGGCCTCGTGATCTACGTCACAATTAGAGGACTTACAACATATCTCAATTCACTGCAATCAACTACCCTCCATAAGTAATTTACCAAGTACTTTAACTTTTACGCGTTCCTAGCGTGACTTTTTATTTAATTGCGTTCCATTACGCTACACATTTACTTTATGGCCGAATGTCTTCCAAAGAACTGATAAATTTCATAGTAACAATTGATACGTATCTTAATTCTTATATTAATCTTTTCCGTTGACAATAAATCGCTCCCTTTTTAAGAACACGCATTCACATCGTGTCTTATACATTTGTTAAGGCTTCAACGCTCTACATTTTTATATCATTCAATTTAATCTTTATTTAGATTTCTTTACCTTGTATTTCACATCATGTTTTCATTCCTTACAAAAGCTCAAAAGCTATTTCTTTCATATAATTCCAATTTACCTTTATGTAAATATCTTGGTTATAATTATTATTATCAAGCTTGCTTTTATAACATTCATTAAATACTGACATTTTATTCCATGCCTTTCCTCTACAGGATTTATTATTTCACATAATTATTTATTATTTCTTACAACTTTATTTTCGTTCAGATCGCGTTCTTATTTAGTTATTATTCATTTAAAAACTCAAAACTCCGGTGGAATTGTACACAAAATTTTTCCCGACACCAAAACATAATGAAAATCTCTACTTACATGATTAAGGTCGCTTTCTGACCTTTGTTCTCGTTTGATGTGACATTTTGGCCCACCTTCTTGACCTACTCCATATTGTACAATCTCATCTTATGTACAGAAATTTCTTGACACATATTCACTATATTTAACACTGACAACATTTTTTTTATACACTGGTGTATCCGTTTTGAACACACATTAGAACACTAAAAAATATTACTCTGGTACATATTATAACACATATCACTGTGCATAAAACGCTTTCACTTTACCTAAAACACTTAAAATGATACTCTTATTTCTTTTCTTACAATATTTACACTTCACTCCTATCACACGGGCGTATCTCGACGATTTTTACAATTTCTGTCGGCGGTTGATGATCCCTGATGTGAATCCTATCGACCTGCATTGGACGTGTGATTTTACTCGTTCAAAGTTGCTCTCTCCTACAAAGGAAACTACTGGTTTCAGTCTCTCAAAACCGCTTCTATTGTCTATTACTCGGCTTTACTTTATCTGCTTTAACTAGGCGATAAATGTTTTTACTTTGCCGTCACCTCTATTTATATATGGTGGTCTATCGCACCCTTTAGTTTCTATATCTTGGCCTCCCTTCGAGGACCGTATACTGTCTATCGTACCGTTTAGTTTCTATATCTTGGCCTCCCTTCGAGGACCGTATACTGTCTATCGTACCGTTTAGTTTCTATATCTTGGCCTCCCTTCGAGGACCGTATACTGTCTATCGTATATTTTTGACGTTTTCTCACTAGAGTACGTTTCCCTCTGATTTCGAAGCTAAGTTCCTAAGTTCCTTTCGCTTGAACTTCTATCTTTCGCGATCGTAATTACTGTTTATTCTTGTCCTTTACAGGACTTAATGTCTTTAACAATGTCTTTACTAGACGTAACGCCGTTTATTTGTTGGAGTTCTTATAACTTCGTAACTGTATTGAACTAGTGTTCTTCTGGAATTCGAAGTTCCCTACTGATCGCTGTGTCTTACTTTGGCGATATTGCTTTAAAGTCCGTATATTTAATGTTCTTTATAATTTAGGACTCTTCAAAGTCTCGAACTGCTAACCCTCAGCGTAGCGTACTTATATCGTAACTGATCTACACTCGGTTAACTTGTAGCATAGCCCCCCACAGGCTCTGGATCGATGTCTGATACAGCTTAACGTCCACCTCACGGGCTCTTGAATACTGCGTATACTATGTGGTGCAGCAGTTCCCCTCACGGGCTCTCGTAGACTGCATGATTGGCTTGGTGAGGCCAGGAGTTTTATACCTTTTAGTCACAAAAAGATAAAATCCTAGTCCTTTTCGTGACCAACCTTTGAATTAATTGTCGCACAATTATAAAAATTATATATCCAGAAAGCTCGTCTTCCAAACGTAAAATAATCTTCCTGTGCATGGAAATCGATCGTGCATTTCCGAGATATTAATTAATTTCTCGTCCTCAACTGTGTGGGTAGTGCTATACTTTTTTTATTCTCCCACTCCTTAGGTCTCGGTGAACCCCCAATGACGTCTACTTGCGTTTGCAGTTTTCTCCTGTGCAATTTTTACAAGGTTTTTCTTTACACAAAAATCTCTAATCCAAATTGATTCACCGTACTGTATCTGTTTACTTATTTTTATACTCGTAAACGGGTTAAATTTAATTATTCCTGTTCTGACTCAGCAGCGAGGTTGCCATATTCTTGCAACGTAAGAGCAATTTCCGAGTCCAGCTTCTTCGTCTTACAGTCAAAACTTTCCACTCGTTCTAATAATATCCATGACTGTCTCCTTATAAATGTCAAGAGGCATGAGCTCATCTAAGGAACACCTGGCCCTAACGCTTGCACAATGTTAAGCTATAATCCTGGCTTGAAATCTCTCTCCGTTTCCTTAGAAACTGTATGATTCTTTCATTCCATTCTCAAAGTACATGGATTCGACTCCCTTTTGAGGCCATGGTACATGGGTTCATTACTTAATCGTTCAACCAAACGATACTTTCGTGGTACATCTGTATATTCTTACTCACACAAATATGTCATACTTCCTCCTAATGATTTTATTATCAACCTCTGTTACAACTTGTAGTTTCTTTCTGAATGAAGTCTGCTCGTGTTCGTTAGTCAATAAAAATACACTTTACCTCACGTTCTTAATTTCATCTGATATGAAATATCTTTACTGTGGTCTCTCAAGACACCTCTATGACAATAGGTTGATTTATATTATCACACCTCTCCTTCTGTTCATCAGCTATGCTTTAAAATACGCATACTGTTTATACTTTAGTGATAAAATTCTGTGTTTCACAATATTCTCTTTGTCTATACTTGAGTGTCTCAAACGCAACTGTCGAACACTCCTGACAATAGTTAACGTTTCTGTTTACAATTAATTTCCTTCATCTAAGGAACTTAATTTATTTCGGATAACAATATCCCTTCTCTTTCTCTAAATTTTTTCATGCCAATAGTTACAACTCACTAACGAAATTACTTCACTCTCCGGTGTAAATTTGATAAATAACATATTCTAAAGTAGTTAGCTTACACGAGTGAAAAAATAGTTAATGTGAAAATACTAACAATAAACGTTGGAAAATACGTCACAAACGATATTCATTGACTCAAGGAAAAATTTCAAAATTTATAGCAACAACAATAATATGAACTAGGAATAAAATGGTCAGATATTGGTCAAACTCAGGAATATCCCATAAACAAATACTAGCTACATAGTTGTTAAAGATCACTGGCCTGCCTTGTGTCTGGAAAGCTTGATATAGAATCTGTGGACCTTAACAGATGAGGAATTCGGCCGTGTGTGCTAGGAACACGCCCACATTCCAGTAAACGCGTGGCTGCATTCTCGGAGTGCCTGCCGCTCTGCTCGCTGGTGAGACTGGGCTACCGTCCTCGACCGGTTTCCAGCTGATAGGTTCCAGCCTTCTCTCTCTCTCGCTGCCTGTCAATGACCCTCGCTCGCGCCAACACCTGTTGGAAGACCATTAAATTAAATATGCTATATATGCGCCCGAATTCCACAACGTCAACGTCCAGAATCCACACGGATGGATAAAGGATCGTAGGGATGTCAATACCCGGCTAAGAAATAAACATTTCCCTACCGGACTGATGACTAGGGAACTCTTGACTCACATTACACATATCTAACCATAAACTAGCCTAAAAAACAAAATAAAGCACATTGAGCAACTCGGCTCTCGGGGGTAATAAGGCATAGTTATGTCAGAAAAACTGCCTGCATCGAACTAGTAGTATCGTTATATCGTAATTCAGCATTGAATGAAAAACAGATCTTACAAAAAACTGAGCAAGCAAACTAAAAAATGCCTGCAAATTTATTAGGCTAGGACAATACACACATGTCCCTAATCAGATAAAAAAGAAATAAAAATTAATAACCACTAAAACTGAAAATTATGTTTCTACTGGACATGAATACGACTTCCTTAAGTCTTCATCCACCAAAACTTTTGTTAATTATAAGTGGTCTTTCTTAGAAAGTTATAACCAAATAAAATGCACTTTCTTAACACCGTGTGTTTATCTTCAAATAAAATCACTTCCAACTCTACTTTCTTTCACAAAAAATCTCCCTACGTAATACATCGGTATTATTATAATTCGCATTATTGATCCAAATCTACTTATTATTTCTAGTAGTACTTATGAAATTGTTATTATTATTAACAAATTTGTATTATATACATCGACGGACCTGCACGAGTTTCTCCTCCTGCTTTACTTATATCAAGTCATTCCATCTCACTTCTCTTTAGTTCACACAATACTTCTGTCTGTTAATGAAATTATATAGTTTCACCCATGTGAATATATGTATCAAACAATTAAGTTCGTTACTATTCCATTTTACATTTCCGGTTTAATAATTCTGTAATAATATTTTTGAACTACGATGCAAGACTTTCAGATTACTATATATCACTCTATATATGTGCGTGGCATTTATTCCTCACTACTCACACTTCCTTCTTGAACGAAAATTCAAACTTCCAAATTACTTTGTTGACATACTGTACTTCCATATTTCTCGCTGTAATCTCATTAGCTTCACACTCTGTGAATCACTTTTACGTGTCTCCTACACACTTCTTTAAACAAGAAATCTTCGCACACCTCTTCTCATTTATCTCGTTCACAAAATTCTACACCATCTCAAATACATTCAACAATGTAAGAGAATCAGTAACCCTACTGAATATAACTACTGTAATACCATCAAGAAACAACTTTCTCCGCGTACAACAATTCTGTCGATTATGCAACTCCTTGCTATTCCTTACTTATACGTTCAACCAAACGATAGTTTCGTAGTACATCTTTATATTCTTACTCACACAAATATGTCATACTTCCTCCTAATGCTTTTATTATCAACCTCTGTAACAACTGGTAGTTTCTTTCTGAATGAAATCTCCTCGTGTTCGTTACTCAATAAAAAATACACTTTACCTCACGTTCTTAATTTCATCTGAAATGAAATAACTTTACTGTGGTCTCTCAAGACTTCTCTATGACAATAGGTTGATTTATAATAACACACCTCTCCTGCTCTTCATCAGCTATGCTTTAAAATACGCATACTGTTTATACTTTAGTGATAAAATTCTGGGTTTCACAATATTCTCTTTGTCTATACTTGAGTGCCTCAAACGCAATTGTCGAACACTCCTGGCAATAGTTAACGTTTCTGTTTACATATTAATTTCGTTCATCTAACGAACTTACTTTATTTCGGATAACAATATCCCCTCTGTTTCTCTAAATTCTTTCATGACAATAGCTTCGCATGTTACAACTCACTAACGAGATTACTTCACTCTCCGGTGTAAATTAGATAAATGAAAAGTTCTAAAGGAGTTAGCTTACACGCGTGAAAAAATAGTTAAAGTGGAAAAAATAACAATAAAAGTTGGAAAATACGTCACAAACGATATTCGTTGACTCAAAGAAAAATTTCAAAATTTATAGCAACAGAAATAACATGAACTAGGAATAAAATAGTCATATGTTGGTCAAACACTGGAATAACCCATAAACAAATACTAGCTATATAGTTGTTAAAGATAACTGGTCTACCTTGTGTCTGGAACGCTTGGTACAGAATCTGTGGGCCTTAACAGGTGAGGAATTCGGCCGCGTGCTCTGGGAACACGCCCACATTCCAGTAAACGCGCGGCTGCTTTCTCGGAGTGCCTTCCACTCTGTCCGCAGGTGAGACTGGGCTGCCGTCCTCAACCGGTTTCCAGCTGATAGGTTCCAGCCTTCTCTCTCCCTCGCTGCCTGTCTATGACCCTCACTCACGCCTCCATCTTCTGTCTTCTCGATCTACGACCTGGATTCTGCTCTCGCTTCTTTGACAATACTTCTTCATTCGGCTGCTCTCTCGAAGTTCCTGATGTTAGTTTGTAGATAGTGATATGATTTCGATGAGAATTCACATCAATATGTGAATCTCTTCTCGCTGTAGTAGTTTGGTTCCATTGTTGTATCGCTTTGATCATCGCTGGACTTCGCTCAGTTAGTGTAGATTTAACCTCCCTCCATAGTGAAGTTAGAACATCATTCTCAGTTCACAAAAGTCGTTAGCTATAGTCTCTTCCCTTCGACTTAATTTTGAACACATCTTAATAAGTGTCTTGTAGAAGTTTTAAAATATTGCAGTGTAGTGATAATACTTGCTTCTGCGTTCTCGTATATCGTGCTGAAGTTTCACTTATATAACAGTGAATATTTGTACAGTATCTCTCCAAGTATATTTTCTCTAACTCCACGTTATAATATTCTGCATATATATCTCATAAATATTTTCCAAATTTCTTCTTATTTCCAATATTCATTCAATAAATCTCTTGTAGTTTACTGCTAACAAAGTATATCTTCCTGTTATAATTCTATACTTTTCTTGGTTGCCATTGCATACTATTTCGTAGAGCGATTTTCAATACGTGTTACCTCTTGTAATACTCGTATGATAACAACCTCGTTCCTTCTCTGCTGCTAGCCTCCTGAGTTAAGTTTCCCTCTCAAATTTGCCGCGCTAGCCTCTCACTAGTTCATACACTCTCTTATTTGCTCATATCTTCTCTCGTAGTCATCTAATTTAATTTTAGTTTTGCCAATTAAATTCCTTCTTCCTTGCTTGTATTTTTAATATACTCCAATCCGTTATAATATTAAAATAATAATTTTAATAATTATATAATCCCTCATAATCTTCCATTAATCTGATTGGTTACTTCCATGTAATCAAATCTGATGTTCTTGAGCTATCCCCACCTCGGGTTTTCTGGCGCGTGTCCAACCTTCAAGTATCCTTGTCGCGTCGTCACGCTTACCAAAACTGGTTTCTCTCCCGTGACTTCTCAAAACTGTGCACTTTCCTTATCGCTGTTCCGATCATTATCCCTTGGTTAAAATAATCCATGCTACAAAATATTCATTTCTTCTCTAAATTATATTCTTTCTTCAGAAAATTTTTATTAATCTCTTCCTAGCACATTATCAACCTTCCAGTGCGTAAAAATATCTCAGATCACGATTTATTTTATCCACATCCTTTCTCAGCCTCTCCGTTCGAATCTCTGTCGGTTCCTTTCTAATGGATACTCATAATTTCGAGTGCAGTACCAACATGATTACAACCCCATTTTTGTTATTGAGTTAGTTCATTATATTCTAAAATATAGCAAACAACAATCTCACAATCACTTTTTACCTTTGCATTTTGATAGCTGACTACCAGCCTGTCTACTTAAATCTTTTATACAACAATAGGGGGCATTTTCACCTTCGGTTATGTATAGTAAATTAACGGGAGCATCCTTTTTTCCTGAGTATAATATAGAGGACCTATTATACTCTTGTTTTCAATTCCATACACATTAATACTCGTACTTACATTGTTCAGCTCTTCAAAACATTTAACGTCTTTTGTTTCCATAGGAAATTCCGTTTCTTTTAAATCCAACACTGAAGAATAGTGAGGATAAGATGAGGTTCTCTCCACATGCCCCACTGCTGAATGAAGAGCTGAGGCTACAGGCCCACTCAAAACATGCATGTTCACTATTCATAAATCATAACGTTTGCAGAAGCTTTCTTCTGTTTAATTCATACAGGCAAATCAATGTATGATGATGCTCGATGGGGATTATATTAATTCAAGTTGTTTTCTAAATAATGTACTTCAACCAACGCCCAGCCTGACTCCCTTTCCTGGATCTCTTCATTCTTTACAATGATAGCACTTGAAATGTATTGGTACATATCGCTGATATTAGTTGATTCGCTAACAATTATGTTTTTTGTATTAAAGGATTTAATATCAGTAATTTCACCTTCACTCCCAGTTTTTACATAGAGCCCGCAGAGTTCAAAATTCATTTAAATTTTTATGCTCCATTAAAACATTTTCTACCAAGCAAAACACACCAGGTTGAACATTTCTTAAAAATGATTAAATAGTTTGAGTTTCTTCTTCACTATGAAGTCTGGAACTAGCAATCCGGCTTTTAAACGCACTATCGATTTGTTGAATGTTCGCAGAATTCTGTTCATGACAAGCGTTGTTCTTATGATTAATACTACGTAAATGTCCCTGAATATTTGATGATGGTATACCAATATTACATACATCACAATGTGATATCGAAGGTTAGTCATTCTTTATTATCTTTACTGAATAACTATTTTGACAATGTTCAAAAGTTTACGCGTTTGAGCACTTATTTGAGGACGGTAACCCCCTACTTCATTACATTTATTCAAAGGTTCTATGCTAGTTGATCGTTTTGCAGTTTTTAATTATTGTTGTTCATCATGCACTTCAACCATGTGGGATTGATATAGCTTTACACTAGAAAACGTAAGTTCAAAAACTGAACATGAAAAAGGTGATAAACTGACATGCTTTAAATTATCATGCCGTCCAAGTCTAGTCTGTTAAATGTCATAGCACAATGACTGCACACAAACATTTTAAGGTTATGTTTAGCATTGCGTGCCGTTAAAGTTTGTCAGGTCTCGAAAACTGTTTATTACAATCACCACACTTAAACATGATGATCACTTTCCAAATTACCTATAAATGAAAGAAATCATAAATGGTAATAAAAGATAAAACAAAGTAAATATAAATATTTAATTATTATATATAATAATTACAGCAAATGGTTATAGCAGGGTATTTGAATTACTCGTCTGCAAACTCCTAGCAAGTTCAATTTCAAGTAGTTCCAACATTGGCTACAAAATACCATTGTCACTGACGCCTAGCGGTTAACGTTGCAACTTCATACAGCGTTAATCAAATCTAACCTACAAATTTAGCTTCACACGATTGTTGATTAGTTCCTACTCTGGTTACCAAATACCATTGCCACTGACACCTAGCGGCGAACTTTTATACTAGTTAGAGCGGTGATCAAATCTAACCTACAAATTTAGCTTCACACAATTATTGTCAAGTTGTTCCGACTTTGGCTATCAAATTCGTCACTGTTAATAACACCTAGCGGTGAACGTTGGAAATTGATAGAGCGATAATCAAATCTAAGCTACAAATTTAGCTTCACACGATTGTTGAGTAGCTCCGACTTTGGTTACCTAATACCATTGTCACTGACACCTAGCGGTGAACGTTTAAACTTGATAGAGCGTTAATTAAATCTAACCTACAAATTTAGCTTCACACGATTGTCGAGTCGTTCCAACATTGGTTAACAAATATTATTGTCACTGACACCTAGCGGAGAACGTTGGAAAGTATCGCTCTAGCTGTTAAAAAGTTATTAGAGCTGGTACTTACCTTTAATAATTTATCAACCGCTGCCAATGCCTGGACTAGGTACAACAATCTGCTAACATTAAACACGACAGGTACACCAATTATCTGCAAACAAATAAATCAATCAATCAATAAATACATTCCAATGAATAACTTCAACAATAATTAGCATTCAAAGACCAAAATCCATTAATAATATCTCCTTACCTGGCAAATATTTTAATAATTTTCCACTGAAAAAGGCTTTGCAACTGTTGAGCTATAATATAGCACTGTTCACTCTTAGCGAGTAATGAAGACAAACATTAGGGAAATACACGACACCAGACTTAAATAAGCTCACATCGCTCGTGTCAGTAGTTTTTACAGATCATGACATTTCCTTTCCCACACATCAGCGAGTCCGAAGTCCAATAGGAACATCTGCGTTTGTTATCCAATTACTGCTGACATTTCCAATTATTGCAGCGTCAGTCATAGCAACAGAACTCTGTGCTCTCTGCCTTGGGTGTAACGCGACGCCGGAAATAACGAGTCAGCTTACTCCTGCATGTACAATCTCCTACGTTTAAGATTTTAACAACATGTATTCCTCTTCAAGTTACAAGTCACTTTACCGTTCATAATGTTAAAATATCTCAATCTCCTTTTTAACTCATTACACAAATCCTCTTCTCCCTTCATCACCTTTCCGCTTGGGGGTAAGAGTATAGCCTCTTACAGGTAGCTACCATTAGATCTCAAAACTAAAAAACGAAACGCAGATTCGATTCTCAATTCAGTTATCCTAAACATAGTTTTCAGTGGTTTCACACTTCCACTCCATGCAAATGTTAAGCTCTTACAACCTAACATCCCCTTTGCTGACTTATCAAGGTCTAACACGTCTACATTCAGCCTTAAACAAAACAATTTTACTGCAATAATAATAATAATAATAATAATAATAATAATAATAATAATACTAATAATAATAAATCACTTGCCCTAGAGGCCTGGGACTTGGTTTAGAAGTACAGGGGGTTAAGACCTTTAATTTAAGTCAAACACATAACTTTGTAAAATTCCTAGTTTGGGAAATATAGCCAATTTTTAAAATTGAGCTTTTTTGGAAAACATTTAAAATATATACTATTTTGTTCTAACTATAAAGGGCATACAGGCTATTTGTTTGAGCTAGGGCACAACGCTCTATCATCATTAGTTTTCAAAATATAGCCTACTTTCAAAACAAAAAAAATCAATTTTTTTAATACAGCGCGTTCACCATAGGAAAGGGAACGTCACCCCAAGTCCAACAACATGTCGCATAGCAATATCTGATTATTGGTTCGCGAGCTATCAACAAAAGTGTAGTTAGGACCTTTGTCAAAATTTCAAAAATAAATTCAAACAGGAGTCCTACTGTACCCTTATTTCTAGATGATCCACCAAAATCCGACGCTGGAAAAATAATGGATTGTGGCATCTTGAAGTCCCGGCTAAAAAACAACGCAGTGCTACTTGGCGAATACACTAAGAATTAGGAACAAGGATTTTTCAAACTGAATGTGCTATAGAAACAAACTACAGAACAATAGGGTTCTCAAACTACTCAGGAAAGACGAGAATCCATGAAAATCTCGGGCGTAAGGATGCGGATTAGGTCCCTCGGAAACTTCACCCCTATAGCACATTCCACTACCATTTAACTACAAAGACAATGCCAAATTTATATAAAAGATCAGGGAATCGTAAAAACGTGCCTGTCATATTTACTGACATAAAATACACGCCTCCTATCACTAGCATTTATTATATGCTCAAGTAACGTTTAAACTGAGTCAAAAATGACCAAACGTCATTACTTCTGTTCCAGTACACATATTTGTTTCTTCTAGAAACCAATAAAAATATTTACAGTGGCTTCCATAAGCTAAAATAAAAATTACGAATTAAATCGTGGCAAACAACTGCTGTGCCCTAGGTAACGGGAGTTTCATAACAAAAATATAATGTTATAAAGCTTTAAAAAATTCCCAAAATAAAATGAATTTACCCATGACGTAGATCTCCGTCATTACAAAAACTATTCATTACTCCATACAATTTGCCTCCCGTCTCATATTACTTAAATTCTTCTCATAGAAGCGATAAAAATCTCTACTCAAAATAACATTAATAATAAAAGTTACAACATGCATAAACATGATTATAAACCTTTCTCTAAGTCCTAAACATAATTTATATACAACACAAATATCGGCGATGCAGTTCATCAACTACTCAAGTTAAGATTAACTATTTACGATGGACAAACTGCCTTCTTCACACATAAAATGCTCTGCTCAAAAAATTAGAGTGACATTATTTGAAACACCTCCATCATTTTGCCAGAAATGGGTGGAGTGAAACAGCTATGTTATCTGGGAAATGAAACCTTTATTTAACGGAAATGTACATATCCCGTGCATGTTGGTGCTATGACCAGAAATGCAACACATTGTCGTCAACCAAAGTTGTGAGTCCTTCCATGAATGCATAGAGTGCACAAAAAGAAACAGTTCAATAACTGCTAGACCTTTCATGTGCCCGTATAACTTCGTCACATCTTCGAGACATGCTCCTGACAAGTCTGCGAATGGTTTCTTGTGGAATTTTGTGCCACTCCTCCATAAGGGCCTCTGCAAGATGTTCCCGAGTCTGAGGCTCTACAGGACGGGCCCGAAGTTGCCTGTCCAGCATATCCCTTAAATGCTCAATGGGATTGAGGTCAGGACTCAACGCAGGTCAGTCGAATGTTTGAATCGCGACGTCCTGTAGGGTTTCCATAGTGGCTGCTGCTGAATGAGCTCTTGCAGTGTCGAGTTGCAGGATAAACTGGGGACCCATTACAACTGCAATGGGCATAATATGACTTAGTACAA
Source organism: Meconema thalassinum (assembly GCA_946902985.2). Lineage (NCBI taxonomy): Eukaryota > Metazoa > Arthropoda > Insecta > Orthoptera > Tettigoniidae > Meconema > Meconema thalassinum. The sequence continues at coordinate 725,764,409 of OX336389.2, forward strand.
TCTCGTTGAAATACCTCTGAGCATTAAGTCATCCTATGATTATCTGAAGGTCCAATCGGCCATCAATTGTGCTGCCACCCCAGAACATGACAGAACTGCGGCCAAAGCGTTCCCTTTCTTAGACTTCTGCTCCATTATAACGTTCGCCACGACGACGATAGACACGTATACGCCCGTCGCACCATGTTAGACGAAAGCGGGACTCGTCCGTTAACAATACATTGCGCCAGTGACGCAGTTGCCAGTCCCAATGGTCCTCAGCAAAGCGAAGTCGCTCTCTCCTGAGCTTAGCAGTTAATTGTGGGACCTGATGAGGTCGTCTTGGTCTTAAACCTGCCTCTCGGAGTCTGTTGCGCATTGTTTGGTCACTGAAACAAGTACCAGTTGTTGCTCTTAGATCATTTTGCAGGTCCCGTGTGGTTGCCGAACGCCGACGGAGATAACAATTCACCACATATCGGTCGTCTCTGGCCGACGTGTTTGTGTTTTCTCCCTCTCCCTAGCTTTCGTGCGTACGGATCATTTTCACAAAATCGTTTCCAAACCCTCCCAACAACAGATGTAGCCACATTTAACTCCGTAGACACTGCATGAATAGCCCAACCTTACTGAAGTATTGTCACTGCCCGAACACATTCTGTCTCATTCAGATGCTTCATTTCGACTATTGCAACGTACAACAAGTGGATAGTAACGTATGTACACTTACACGCACTCGAGGACAGAGTGCGACATTGCTCGTCTATTTCACTCTGCGGCATAACACGATACATGTGTCTACTGCCGCTAAGCCATGGCATTCGAACGACATGTGGAGGTGTACTCGCATTCTTAAAACATATCGGAAGAATGCGAGCAAAGTTAAATATCGTAGTCATGGACTACCTACATGGTACACGCAATCAAATCCCTGTCCCTCTAATTGTTTTGAGCAGTGTAGATATAAATGATCTTCCGGTTTCTCCACTTAAATTCCTACAGACTTTAGAAAATATCTTCACCATACTATGTCTTATTCGGGAAACTATTACAATTCAGGATTCTATAATCCGTACAACTAATAAAAGACATAGGTCATTGACCTTCTATAACTTATCTATCATCACAATCAAAATACTTAATAAAAATATAATTTTCCAATTCGTTGAATAATTACCGTAAATTCAATCTCTGATTAGAACCATTAAAGAGAACTCAGCTTACTCTCAGTTTCAACAAAGATCCATTGTTCCTATAATTTCTTTCAGATACAACTTCAACTAGGATTCGCTGTCCTACTACTTTCAAGGAGTTTCAACTCTATGAGTCTATTTCAATAACTTCAAATATTAATAAACACCAACAATACTGCTTCTTCTTAACACATCCTATTTTCAACATCAAAATCATGCGCAAATCTGTCCCTAGAGACATTCTTTCATCAATTAACCAATGGCTTCACAATGTTCATTGTCATACTTCCAACAAATACCTCCGTCAACATGGGAATAATCAAAATCTCTCTCTTAGAGATACTTTGCAGTTCCTTTTCGAATAACGAAGTTTTCTCAAGTTACTTCACGTTAACAAATTATTCTATCAGTTTCAACATCATTAAAAATATATCTAATAAAAATACTGCTTCTGTCGATGATTTAATTTAACAGGTAATAGGATAAAATACTAGTCTTCTAATAACAATTGTATTACTTTTATATAAATCACATTTCAATAAAGCTTCCTATGATCTGTGATATTTCACTTAAATCTTTCTTCAATATCTTATTGTTTCAATCAGGGACACGGAACAGAACTGAGATGCGTTACGTACCGCTGTGTTCCACGTTACGTTAAGTATGCCATACCGCGGCCCTGAGCTAGCTTGCGGTATCGTTCCGTAACTGTAACTTAGATCTCGGTACGAGCATGTGGAACGTTACAGCGCTGGAACGGTACAGCTGGATCTCGACTCCCAACTGTACCGAGCATCAAGGTACGTGTAAGCGGAACGTTACACATGGAACGGTACATGACTGGAACGATTCCTCAGCGTTACCAGTTGGAAAGTTACTCTGCGTACCGTTCTAGATTCTCGAAATAGAATAACGTTTCCACCAGTACCCGGTTTCACTGTGTACCGTTCCAAGTGGTACCAACCAGTCACTCGGTATCTATGCGTAACTTTCCAGGTTCTCATGTTCCAACGGAAAGTGGAACGGTACAGGGCTGGAACAGTACAGCAGCATTTCCCAAAATGTATGTACAGACTATTACAAGACTGTTACAGTTGCTACACTGGCTATTAAAACCATTATGGATATTACACCGAATTTTTACGTAGACTATTACGGCTATTACACAGTTTATTTAGTTACCACGGCAATTGTACCACTGCGTTTATTACACTGTTACGATGGTTATTACAAACTGTCACATAATACCCCAATTACACAATAACTACATCAATTACATACCTGTTATCTTATCTAGGTGCATTTCTTTCATGATATCGAAATACTCTATCCAGTCTAAGGATATTTTTCTGTATCTACTTTCCTACCTGGAACCCTGCTAAAAAAAATCGATCATTTTTTCTGCGTCAAAAACTATCCCAGTTTGAACGATGCCATATTCAATTCCAGGCAAATTATTTATTCAAACATAGGATAATTACTTCTTGAAATATCAATAGAAATCAAAATACTGATTTCAGTCTGAGTTCGTGCCGCATCAGACAGGGCGCACCTTGCTCGTTTCAATCGTGGTCATACTGTAGCCGACATCAGAAATATGTTTCCTAAAAACGATACGATGGCTCCCATTGATTCGAAATATTTAATGTTGCTTCATATAGAGGTTTGGAACATAGGCTATTGTCCATCAGTCCATGTAGTTGAGGTTTTTATGGAATTTGTCTGATAGGCCTAAACTTTGTTATTGTGATGTCTGCAGATGGCTAAGATGGGAATCGAACTCACCTTCTCCCAGTGTTGCCATATAAGGCAGAGTGAAACCTACACACCCAACTTTAGCTCTTTTGTGATCAATAAGAGTATTTCTTTCCTAAATTAAACCTCCCGTTCTTACTTTTCGTTTACTTGTTAGCCTATTTTCATTTAGTAGTGATAGAAGCCATTTTTCAGTGATGCTTAATTCTAATAATGAAAGCTATTCAGTCGTGTTGACCGATTGAAAAGCTTTCTATATTATTTACATGTATGAAAGATAGGCTTATGACATCACATATAGTCCGTGTGTGTGTACGTATGTGTGTGTCTGTATGTGTCCGACGCCCCGCACCCCTCCCTAATAAAATCTAAACGGCAGGAGCGATTTCAGTGAAACTCGATAAGGTCATAGTACTATTTTGTCCGACCCCGACTGTGCTCTTCAAATTTTATTACATCTCACCAATCCAACATGGCAAATGTGCGAAATATTTCACTGGCATTCCATATCTCCGAAACTATTACAGATATCACCCTGACGTTTTGTATGGTGAAAAAATGCACTAATAGAAGTGTACCGACGGGACTCTCAAAAACCTCTTTACAAAACGAACATGGCGGCCAAGCGAAGTTGTTGTATTTAAATAGACTTTTCTCGCATTTAAACCATCCGAGCGCCGTCACACATGGTACAGCAAATGTTATACACCTTGTAATGCACTGACATCCTATTCAGCTCAATTGTTCACATAACTTCAAGATGGCGGCTGTGCGAAATTTTTAAATTAAGTTTTAATTTCCTGTGTCCTAATCATGCGTTCGAAGCCAACGTTTGAACAATGAACCTACGCAATAATCGTCTTCTAATAGTATATAGCTCTATGGCCTACAAAGTATATAAAAATCCAACATGGCGACCATCTGAAATATTTAGACGATTATCAATGTCAACTAATCTATGACAGCAGTCAAACTAAATTGATTTCATGACTACAAGATGGCGGCTGTGCGAAAATTTTAAAATCTCGTTTTTAGCCTATTTTCATTTATGAAAAAATAGGCTTATGAGATCAACTTTTGTCTGTGCTTGTGAGTGTGTATGTGTGTGTGTGTGCGTCCGTGTGTGTGTGTGTGTGTGTGTGTGTCTAATAAAATCTAAGCGATTAGAGCGATTTCAATTAAATTCGGTGAGGCCATAGTACTATTTTGGCCAACCCCGGCCGTGCCCTTACCATTTTATTACGTTTCACCAATCCAACATGGCGGCTGTGCGAAATATATCACCGGCATTCTATATCTCCGAAACTAATACCGATATCACCCTGAAATTGTGTATGGTGATAAAAGGCATTTCTAGAAGGTCACGAGAGTAACTTTCAAAAACTTCTTAACTACAAACCGAACATGGCGGCCAAGCGAAGTTGAAACATTTAAATAGGCTTTTCTGGCGATTTAAAAATCCGAACGCAGTGAAACTTGGTACAGCAGTTGTTTATACACATTGTAATTCACTGATATCTAATTTTGTTAAATTGCCTACATAACCTCAAGATGGCGGCTGTGCAAACTTTAAAATTAACTTTTATATATTGTGTCCTAATCTTGCGATCGAAGTCAATAATGAACCTATGCAATAATAGTCATCTAAGAGTACATAACTCTATGGCCTACATATATTACAATCCAACATGGCGATCATCCAAAATATTTAAACAGTTCACAATAGCTATTAATCTATGGGCAGTCAAACTGAAATGGTGTAGGTTGATAGAACCTATAAACATAAGTTCTCCTATGGGACTTTCAATAACCTGGTGAGCACAAATCCAACCTGGCGGCGACGTGACATTTTAATATTTAAATGGACGTTTCTCGCGATTTAACCATCCGAGAACAGTGAAACTTGGTACGGTATATGCTTGCCAAAAAATGAATCCTCTGGAATATAATTGAAGCGATGCGCCGAAAAGGGATCTAACCGACATTTTTTTCCGAAAGTGAGGTTTCAACGGAATAAGGAATGCACGTTCCTGCATAGTGGCGTTGTCATGTGGAAGAATTCGGAACTTGTTGCTGTGCTAGAGGGTGGAGAACTTCCGTCACGGGCGGAAAAAGGATCTAACTCCAGTCCAAGATGGCGGAGCATTGCTCATTGCTAGTGACAACGAGTGCATTAAAGCATGAACATTCAAGTAGAAATGCAATCGTAATGTGAATGAGTGGAAGGACGTCAAGCGCAAACATCTTAGGGATGCTGACTTTGCATATACATCAAAGAAAGGTGCCACAGTTCTAGGGAGAAAAGCACCTGAGCCGGTGTCTTTTTGTTGTAATTAATTTCTTTTTTACGTTGTTCGAGGACTGTCTAATGGTCTCAATCATCATACTAGTTACCAATCTGTACATTATGGCACAAATTATACAAAAATTTCGTCAAAATAGAGTTTTTGGTGGTTAGACCCCTATTCGGCGCATCGCTTCAATTTATTTATTTGTTTTCAGAACCACAAGATGGCGGCTGTGCGAAATTTTAAATTCTCGTTTTTACTATTTCCTGTGTCCTAATCATGCGATTGAAGTTTGAATAATACACCTACACAATAATCTTCATGTAATAGTTCATAACTCTACGGCCTATATATACCCGGTGTTCCACCAGCTTCTTGCGATCCAGTTTTATGCATCCCGTCACATGTACTACAATTCTGAAAGACACCGGTCCCTCTCTCTAAACTGGGGTAATATAACGAGATGTGTGTTTACCGGCAAGACGACAGCAGGAATCTTGAGCGCCACTATTAATTTAGTATGGGAACCTCGAATGAACCCGTAAAACAAGCACAGATACGAAATACACGAACTTGAAAATAGGAGGTGCGTGCACAGACCGAGAGCAGGTATTGTATTGACTGGGAAGTGCGCACTGCAGGTGAAATGTCGCAATAGCTCTCATAGCAAGCGCGCGGTAGGATGTGCGATAGTAGGCAGTGCTCGAGGGTTCAAAGGTTCAAGTCCCATGCATTTTTTTTTCACATGCAGTGCCTGGGATGTGGCAAGTTGTATACTTAATAATTTTCACACACTGATTGGTTAATTTTTTTTCGTTGTCGTTTAACCCTTCAGGGTTGGCTTTCCCACGGACTAAGCAAAGATCCTACCTCTACCATCACTGAGAGGCAGTGTCCTGGAGCTTGAGGCTCTTGAGTCGGGGGATACAACTGGGGAGTGAGACTAGCATTTCTCCCAGGCGGCCTCACCTGAAAAGTGAACAGGGACCTGATGAGGGGATGGGAAGAGTGGGAGGGATAGACAAGAAAGAGGGAAGGAGGCGGTCGTGGCCATACGTTAGGTACTGTCCCCGTATATTCTAGAGGCGGTCTGTTGGATATCCGAAGCAACAGCTGGATTCGTAGACCCTGACAGCTCCGGCGCAAAATACTAGTCAAGGATCTACTTCCAACTAAACCCTCGCGAACATACGTGGCGGAAATTACGATGCAACTGTGAATTACATGAAAAATGCACTCATCTCGCAGTAGAACACCTACCTTTATTCTCGGGGATCTCGTGGTCAGCCTCTGGACCTATAAAGGGTTTCACAGTTGCATCTCCTTATATCTAAAATAAATCATGACGAATCGGCTTCTAATAAAACGAAACGATTTAATATCACAAAAGATGTAACCTATGGCTAAACATTCATACAATAAAATAAAAACACACTCCCATTCTCTCATCTTTACACTCAAGCCACTGATAGAACTGCGTTCTATGAACGCTATGATAAAATTTGGGGTAGCTTGTGTCAATACATCAAGCTGTACAACCATTACACACCCCTGTGTATTTACATTCCTCTGGTGCGTTCCAACGAACATCTGGGCGCTAAGAGCGCGCGACCTTTGCCACGCGTCTGATGACATAACATAACCCGTTACATTCCCAGTGCTGGTTTAAAAAGGTGCAAGCCGTGCGGTTCGCAACAACTCTCTCCATTTGTGCGGCCTGGCCGTGGCCTTGGCTAGAAACGAGTTTTACAGAGACCCTCTATATTCCCGCCTGGCCCACAAATACACTCTCCATAACAATAAAAGCTGTGTTAAAATTAAACAGATTCACGTCAGACAAATTCGTGAACTGTACGCAAATCCTACACGCTAGAGACATAAAACTTCTACACACACTTCCTTTCATACTCTCGCATTGTGACGTCCCAATGGAGTTCATTTCATTCACACTGAACAAGAAACAAACCACATATAGTCACATACTCATTCACACTCTAACCACTACGTTAAACAAACTGTAAACGTCCTACACCTAACATATTATACACTCGATTGGCAAATAATGAAAGTTAACATTAACTGAATGTAACGACGCTTATAGCATCAGCTATAGTCCTTTCAAAATATGTAGCGTCTATATACACTTGGGCCTGAGCTCTGATCTAGCAGTTATGTCAAATAAAGTGAACTGAGATCCCTAAAATCTTCTACATCTCCAGAAATAACCACCACCAGTCTCTCCTCTCTGATCTGGTGTCAAATTAGTTTAAATACATGCGACCACTCAAGGTGAAACATATGTGGTTACATATTTGGGTTTAATAATCTCGATAAGAGTATAACATAACATATGTCATTATCTATTTCCCGTTTCAATTTCAACCGTGACCCTTCATGTCCTCTCTAATCCAAAGTCGTGTATACAAAATAAGGAGTACTCTCTACTCACACCTTTGTGCCTTGCCAAACATAGTCATGCCCATGGACTGTACTGTAAAATGCGGAAAACCTTCGCAATAACCTCGTATGCCAACTACATATGGAAATACATATACATAAAAACCACTATCAAAGGGTTATCACCTTCACTTCTTTCAAACTGGCATTCTTTAAAAAGGACATAATTCCGCAGCGTTGTCACAACAATCGCTGGTGTCATGAACAATAACAACAATTGCTAAATCATTAATTTATACATCTTAACGACCTTTGGACTTTACGATACTAACCTCCTCACTTATTACTCTTGAAACGTTACTCTGATAAATATAAATGGTCGTGCATACATTTAATAAAAATACTGCATCTAACTTCACACATCTGGGTTTGACTTTAATCGAAGAAGGAATATTATGTCTACAACGTGACATGATATTACTCCTCGCAAATATTTAATCACAACACTATATATGTGTGTGTCCAACAAGAATCGATCACGACGAGGATATCAAACAATAATTACCCTAACGTCGGATGACAATAAATTTTCCAAGAAGATTCTAGCTTCAAATAAATTAAATGACTGAAAGTTCATAGCTTTCTTCAATAAAACATACAATTAGTCATATTCGTATTCTCTCCATTCAGAACGAATGTCTATGACTTCTAACGATAATAATCGTTTCCACGTTAAATGTTTCTTTTCTACAAGATGTCATGATATTTCACAGTATATCACTACCAAGATCTTCTTCTCTTGACGTTTTTCTCGACGGATAAAATGCCCAAATTAAACTAATAAAATTAATTTAATGGGTAACATAGACCAAAATGTCTATCACCTGCATTCAGAATGAAATCATAAACGTCGAAAGTAAATTACTGTTCCTTAAAGGAAATGACAAAAGCTTGTTCCTCGAACATGAAAAATAATCTCAGTTCAGAAACTGGATTCCTAACAAACGAAGCTAAAAGCGTCCCAAGACGATCATTACAATAAATTTCGAAGAATAAAAGGCTATACATGGAGTACATAAATATTGTGTCGAAATATGGATAAAGGATTTGCTCAGAAAATGTCACTACAAGCTCTAACTACAAGGTTAGTGAACACTGCTACCTGGTCTCGAAGTCTAGAAGATCAAGATAGAGTATAAAAAATACTCGGTTGTTACATCTCCCAAAGATCTGGGCTGGATCCTAGTTCGTCTCCAAGAACTCGTGACCTCAGGAAAGGAACGAATTCCCCTACTGGAAATCAGCAAGCTCCGACCGGGATCGAACTGCGGGTCTCCAATCATCTTCTTTGTGACCGGGATAACCCTGGACCTCTTGATATTCTTGATGTCTCTTCTTTCTCCGTCACAGCACAGATGAGTAGCGTCGAAAGGTCGGCATTCCACTTCGAAAGGCATTCGAAAAGAAAGTCTTGGACCTCACTCGCATAACGAACATTCATGTAGAAGGAATATGAACATCGTTCTGTAGTCGCTGATGTTAATGTTGAGCTCATGTTTGACAAGAATGCACTAGAATAGAGTTGTACACCAAGTCTCATGATCGCTCATTAAGTAGACATTCATGAACAGTCTCCTCTAACGAAGCTCCATTGCTGACTATACTGTTTCTATCTGCCAATACTCCTGGCGCACATATTAATTTAGTCCATAATAATCTTCATAATAGTAAACTGAATAGTGTTCTTCAATATGGAATACATCTCCATCCTATGTGTTTTAATGCAGTTCCACACAAGCAATGCTAAACAAACACTCGTACTCACTAGTGGCTGTTGCATGCGCTGTAATCGCTCGAACAAAAATTGTCTTATGGCGCTGGAAAGAAACACTTTTCTCGCGCTTCACAAAACTGCTTATAATTGCAGAAATACTTTCCTCAAACTTCTGAAAGTTCGTAATACACAATATCTGATAACAAGCTAAAATTTGTAGTTGAAATAATGTCTCTGAAGCCGATCAGACCGAAGTGATTGCGGCATATAAGTTCATCGCAACTTCACTTAATTTCAAGGTGCGGTAATCTCCTAACTGTACCATCGCTTATGCCTTGTCTCCACGAGTCACCTTCTACAAGCTCGGCGAAACACTCGGAACTCCTCTCTCTTCCTGTAACACACGTCTGACCTCTCGGACATTCAGATAATCAAGAGCCTCGATGCTTGGCATCTCCCCTCCAAGTCTACCGATTCTGGCCGCCTTTTTGAGTTCCCTCTCAAATTCGCGCGGGCTCTAGCAAATCGCTTATTCCTTCTAATAGCGACCTGCTGTTGACTTATAAAATATTTTCAATATTTTATTATCATATTCTTCTCTTTATCAATATATAAATACACTCTCAAGGGGCTTAAATGAATTAAATATCCATAAAAATTTAGTTGCTGGAACTCCCGTCTTCTCTAAAACTTCTTCCTATTGGCTGTAAGCTCATATCCAATGGGATAATTTATATCAATATTTAAACAATTCCTGGGAATATTCGCTGTTGCTAGGTCGATTCTAAGCTTCTGGAAACTTCCATTGCGCAATACAATCACGTGACGGAATTTCCCTCCTGCTCAACGTCGCCTCAACAACTGGTTTCTGCCAAGTTCCAGCCATCATATTCCTTGGTTAAATTTTATCACGGGCTTGGAAAAAAATCTATTATTCCCATTTTCATCCCTTATAATTCATTTTACGGGGGCATTCCTCTCCCATTTCAATTTAAAAACAGTTGCAAAATTGTTTTTAACCGCTTCGATTCAGGAACTTAGACGTGTCACTGAACTCGAAAATGAATTATATTTTTAGCCTACTTTCTTAAAATATTTCTTCAGGTTCTTTGCGATGTATTTTCCCAAAATAACATTGTTCTCTTCATCATACAGCTCATAATAATTGTTTCAATAGACAGTCTCAATTCAGAACGGTCCAATAAATATAACCCCGAACTTCGGGTATATTTTCTTACTTACGTCCGCTTTGACAGGTCGGCGCAATAATACCATGTCTCCCACTTCTAAGGGCTTACTAAATCTCTTCCCTTCTACTCTTTTCATGCGTTTATCGGCCGCCTTCTGGAGCTTTTCCATCGCTCTGTCTATTCTCTCTTGTCTTCCTACATCTGGATCTTGAGGAATAAAGTTAAATGGGTTGTCCCAAGGTCTCTCTGGTTTCCTTCCTAAATGTAGGACAATTGGAACTTCTTCTGTGCTGTCTGAACTGTGAGGTTCAAACATTCTTCGATGATAGGTGATCATGAGGGCGGAAAATTCGACAGGATTTACTAAATTCGTCCATATATCTCTCACTAGAATTTGAATCAGGATAACGCACGCTGGAAAATATGTGTCGTATTCCTAATCTGTCCATATCTGCCTCGAATTCCGCTGAGGTGAACTGGGCTCCGTGATCAGCTAAAAAATATTCTGTTCTTCCAGCTTTCCGAAAAACAGAATTCTCCAATCTGCTCACTACATTTCTTGTATTTGCTTTCTGCATGGGGTCCATCGTTACAAATTTGGAGAAGACATCCACTGGCACTAACAAGAACTGGTTCCCTTGGTAACCCTTAGGACAGGGGCCAAAAATATCCGCCGCCATCAGCTCATGGGGTCTAGAAGGTATCATAGGCCTTGGTTTGCCTTTTAACAACTCATATGTGAATTTGCCTCTTTGACATTCATCGCAAGATCTTATTATCTTCCCAATGGTCCATGTTAATCTCTCTTTCAGAGTACTGAGAGTCTTGTCTAAACCACCAGGTCCTATAGAGTGGTGTGCTAGCCATACTATCTTCGAAAACCAAAACAGGGGGCACAACTATGCGTGGCTTTGTATGCTCGGCGTCAATATACTTGCATACTAGATCTCCTCTCAATACAAAGTGGCGCGATCGTCTCTGGGTTGCGATATAATCCTCATCAGCTATGTCCATGAAACCTTTTAGGAACCTGTACATTTTCCTGATTGGAGCGTATCTCTTCTGTGATACACCGATTCGGGCTAATCTCCTAACGGTTTCAAGATTTTCTTGCTCCAATTGTACATGGTAAATCTGCACATTTTTATACGGTTTCTTGATAATGCATCATCCAGTAAGTTATCTTTCCCTGGCTGGTGGACAATAGTGGCGTTAAACTGCTGAGTGAAAAGGGCCCATCATGTCAACCTGTCACTTGACATTTCAGTTTGAAGCATAAACTGCAATGCCTTGTGGTCGGTCACGATAATGATCTGATGACCAATCAATATCTTCTTCCAAGCCTGTAGAGCTGTAACAAAGGCTAGCGCCTCCAGTTCTGTTGTAAAATAGTTCTCCTCATGTCGTTTCAACTTTCTACCAGTGAAAGTGATATAGTGCCTTCTTCCATCCTCATCCTTCTGGTACAGAACAGCACTTATACCTACACGGGAGGCATCGGATTCGATATAAAATGTGCGGTCAAAATCCGGGTATTCCAACTTGACATTTTGCCCCAACATCTCCTTCGCGTTTTCAAAGGCCTCGTCAGCAGCACTCGTCCACTTCCAACGATTGTTCTTTTTCAGTAATTCATAAAGAGGTGCCATGATCTCAGAGTATTTCGGACAGTGACTGCTAATAAATTGGCAAGCTCCCACAAACTCGCGTACTTGCTTGACCTTGGTGGGCTTAGGGAATCTAGTTATAGCCTCTACTTTCTCAAGGTTTGGGTGGTAACCTTCCCGATCGATGGTGTGGCCTAGGAAATTAATCCGTTCGTGCATGAAGCGGCATTTACCAAAGTTCACTATGATATTCGCAACCCTCAAGTTCTCGAAAAGTTTACCTAAATGCAGCATGTGTTCTTTAACATCAGGAGATGATATGATCAAATCATCGATGTAACATATCACGTTATTCTTGACCTCATCAGTGAGCTTACCATCAAGGGCTCTGATTAGCGCTGGACCGCTATTTACTATACCAAAAGGTAGCCTTTGAAATACCCATGAAGTCTGGTCGAAGAGAAAACCGGTGTACTGTTTACTCTCCTCTTCCCACTCAATTTGGTAAAACGACGCTCTTCAGTCCAAAACGGAAAAGCAGGCTTTTCCTTTGAATTTCCATAAGAGATCTCGAATTTTCGGGGGCCTGTCTGCCTCAGGAAGAATTTTCAAATTGATCGAACGTGTATCGAGACATAGGCATAGCTGTCCATTATTCTTTATCACTACAGTAATGGGGTTGATATATGAAGACGCCTGTTTCCCAATAATGCCATCTGCTTCCATCTTTTTGATTAACCCTCTTACTTCTTTATAATATTTCTCTGGAATGGGGTATATCCGCTTTTGATAAGGGGTTTCATCGGTCAATCTAATCTTGTATTGTAATCCTTGATTAACCCAGGTTTGTCGTCAAAAACATCCTTAAACTCCATAATTAATTCTTCAAATTCCTCTTGAATCTCATCAAATCCTTCGGCTTTGAGGATAGGCTTCTCTCTAGCATTCTCTACCTCCTCAATAACATTAGTTAGAAAATCTTCCCTATAATCCGTATCTGGACTGTTATTCATTTCCTGTTTTTCTAACTGTTCTGTGTTAATAATCCCCTCGCTAAATTTAATGATCCTATTCTTCATATCAATAATGGCTCCCACCTTCGTGATAAAATCAATCCCAAGCACTATGTCAAAATTTATCTTGTCCACCAAGATTAAAATATGTTCATAAGCACGTGCATTTATTTCAAAGTTCAACAAAACTTGAATCTTACAATTCACAGCTTTATCTTGAAAGATGCCACGCACTTTCACAGCAGATGCGGGCAAAGCCGTCAGCTTGTCACTACCCAATAATCTCTGGTAACACTCGTGAGATATTATAGACATAATAGCTCTCCTGTTCATCATAGACTTGCATGTCTGATCATCGATATTTATAAATATAATTGGCAATTCATATGGCCTTTCCCCTCTTATGATCTCCTCTTCTAACAATAGGTCCTCATCCGTCACCTCGTATACTTCATTTATCGAAATCTGGTGTAGTGTGGTGGTATTTCTCTCTTCCTCTAGTTCTGTTTCGAAAATGGATCTTTTTTTTTTGTCCCTGAGCGTCATTCTCACGGATTCCTTGCTGGCTTGTACCGGGTTTAGGATCCACGCTCAAGTTTGAATAACTTCCGTTTCCGCCTTCCTTTTCTCTTAGTTCTTTCATGAATCGCTTTCCTTCTTGATGGCGTTCGTCGTAGTTCTCTTTGGTCATTACCTCATTTCTTTGTGGTCTATCGCGGTTCTGGTTCTGATAATTGCGATTGTTTCGAGCATTATAATAATTGTTATTCCGATAATTATTATTGTTGTGGAAGAAACCGCTTCTTCGATTCTCCTGATAGTTTCCACGTCCTTACTGTTGTTGATAGGGACGGCCACCACGGAATCTCCTATACCTTGGTTCAGGTCGCCTATCTCCAAAATAGTAAAATAGGTATTTCTCTCTGGACCTACGTTTCCCATCTACTGTTCTTTGGGGCTTTCTGTTTGCTGTGTCTGATCTATGTACACAGTGTTAATATATTTATAGTCGTGACGTTGGTTTATCGCTACGACGTTGGGCGTTGGACTAGTATAATCCAATTTCCGAAGAAGTTCGTCCAATCCGGCCAAATCGCTGATTCCTCATGAAATTATCAGTCTTCTCACTTCAACTGGCAACATTCTGGCAAAGGCATCTATCGGTTGTGCCGTAGATAGTGGGGGTTGCAAAAAACGTAGCCGGGCAAGTTGCGCTGTAGAGAAATCAGCGTAACGCGTCGGTAATGTACCCGAATACTTCCTGGAGTATACTTCTGCACGTAAACTGTTCTGCGCTTCTATGGACCAATAACGTTTCATTAGGGCTTCAGCAAACTCTTTGAAGTCCACAAATGTGTACCTGAAGGCGCAAAACCATTCAAGGGGGCCCTCTCCCATATAGCGTTCCACTATCTTCATCTCCCGTTCTCTAGGAATGTGAGCCTCCGCAAAGTAGTCACGGATAATCCTGATATACTCAATTGGGGTGTAAGAATCGAGGTTGGTAAATTTACGAGGTTTGTCCTCAAAATTACGGATTACCGTCACGTTTCTCTGCTGAGAATCTTGGAAACTGGGACGATATTCCCTCCTTTCTCTCTCGGGTTCTCCACTTCTATCTTCGAGTCCCTCATGGTATCTTATCATCCTTTCTTCCGGTCTCACTCCTCTATCTCCTGTATCCATACTGAGTTTTCTACGATAATCTCCATAGTCCTCAATTTCTATCTTCTCCCTTTCTTCTATCTCTGCAATCAATTCTTTCACTTGCTTCTCTATTTCTTTCTTATAGACTTCAAGATCTGCCACGTCTCCTAAGCTCAGATTTGTCTAGTTCCTACTAATGCATTCCTCAATATTAGTGGATTTTCCTTCCTTAATCTCATTTACGACTTTGACTACTGTGTCTATCCTTTCGTCTAAACGTTTACTACGACTTTCTAACGTTTCTTTTAACGCTTGATTTTCCTCGACCGATTGATTCTTGTCGTCAACCTGTCTCTGTAATAGTTGATCAATACGCTTCCCTAGATCTGACCTAACAGACATTGCATCACGATTGATCTGTAATTGCGTACTGGCAAGCCTACTTTCAACTCTACCTTGTATTAGCTTAATATGCTCTGCGCTTGACTTATCCCATTCGTCTTTCCAAATGACTACGTAAGCCTTCAACATTTCGGCTATATCTAATTCAATGTCCTCCTTCAAAATTTTAGTGGTCTATCACGAGACTACGCAGAGTATCAACGTTAGTTTTCAACTCAGCCGAAGAAACAATGGTCTTTAGAGAATCGTCAACAAATTGCGATCTCAAAGCACCTATACCATCTGAACATTGTGTTTTAGATCCTTCTACTTCCTTCCTGATCTTATTAATGTCCCCTTGGACCTTATTTATATCTACAAACATAGAATTAACCTCCGACTGTACTTTACCGATATCATTATGTACACTAGTTATTTCTGTCTGGACATTATTAACATCTATTTGCATGTTATTCACGTTCTCCTGAACATTATCTACCTTTGTTTGAACATGGGACACATCTGACCTTATATTGGCTACTTCTGACTGGACATGGGCAACATTGGATTTCACAAGAGAAACATCATCTTTAACAAAAATCACATCATCTTTAACCAGGGCTACATCAGAATGCACACCCTCTACTTTAGATTGTACACTGGCAACATTGTCTTTCGATTCAGCGGAGCTGGTCTGCAATCCCTGTAGAGAATTTTGCATACCCTGAATATCTCCCTTAAAACTCTCACCCACCTTGACAACAATCGTATCAAGATCTACCTGACGATCTTTGTTTAGCTGTTCTCGGACCTTCTTTGCCTCTTACAATTTCCTCTGAAAATCAATAACATTTACCTCCAGACTCTCTTTAATCTGATTCTCAACACTATCCAATTTCTTATTCATGTTCTCAATCATCTCTCCCATCATCTTACGGACATCCTCTGCCGTCATCGTTGCCATTACAACAATATCAATAATAAGAAGTGCTATAGGAATATAAACAAATAGAGCAATATAGCAACACTTTAGAGCATCCATTCAATCCATGTATTTGGGCATCTTATCGTCTCGCCTTAACATTTACTTAAAGCTAAATTACCATACATCTTATTCCTAAAATACCAGTTCCTAAACGTTCGCGTGTGATTTATTTTAGATATACTACCATAAAGAACATTTACATTTATCACCATTAAACAAGTTAGCATTACATTAGCATGGCTGTCAATAACCATGAGCCGTTAAAATAAAAATAGGTTCAGATCATAGGTCATTCCGAAAAATATAACCTATTACTCCTTTCTCAGGCTATCCATTAGATCTGATCTATCGTTTGAGTGCAATTTTGTTAATAACAAAGCAAATATTACCTATACAATTACACTCTAGCTCATCGCAGATGATATGGTTAATTAATCCCATAAACCTAAAGATTAAGCTGTCATCTGGATAGCTTCTAAATGGCCTCACGAAGCTATTTTCGTGGCCCCAAAGTCTAGGGTGCCATATTTCCACTGTCCCCGTATATTCTAGAGGCGGTCTGTTGGATATCCGAAGCAACAGCTGGATTCGTAGACCCTGACACCTCCGGCGCAAAATACTAGTCAAGGATCAACTTCCAACTAGACCCTCGCGAATATACGTGGCGGAAATTGCGATACAACTGTGAATTACATGAAAATTGCACGTAGCTCGCAGTAGAACACCTACCTTTATTCTCGGGGATCTCGTGGTCAGCCTCTGGACCTATAATGGGTTTCACAGTTGCATCTCCTTATATCTAAAATAAATCATGACGACTCGGCTCCTAATAAAACTAAACGATTTAATAACAAAAGATGTAAACTATGGCTAAACATTCATACAATAAAAAAATAATCCCATTCTCTCATCTTTCCACTCACGCCACTGATAGAACTGCTTTCTATGAACGCTATGATAAAATTTGGGGTAGCTTGTGTCAATACATCAAGCTGTACAACCAATACACATCCCTGTGTATATACATTCCTCTGGCGCGTTCCAACGAATATCTGGTCGCTAAGAGCGCGTGACCTTCGCCACGCGTCTGATGACAAAACATAACCCGTTACATTCCCAGTGCTGGTTTATAAGGGTGCAAGCCGTGCGGTTCGCAACAACTCTCTCCATTTGTGCGGCCTGGCCGTGGCCTTGGCTAGAAACGAGTTTTACAGAGACCCTCGCTATTCCCGCCTGGCCCACAAATGCACTCTCCATAACAATAAAAGCTGTGTTAAAATTAAACAGAATCACGTCAGACAAATACGTGAACTGTACGCAAATCCTACACGCTAATAACATACAACTTCTACGCACACTTCCTTTCATACTCTCGCATTGTGACGTCCCAATGGAGTTCATTTCATTCACACTGAACAAGAAACAAACCACATATAGTCACATACTCATTCACACTCTAACCACTACGTTAAACAAACTGTAAACTTCCTACACCTAACATATTATACACTCGATTGGCAAATAATGAAAGTTATCCTTAACTGAATTTAATGACGCTTATAGCATCAGCTATAGTCCTTTCAAAATATGTAGCGTCGATATACAGTAGAGCCTGAGCTCTGATCTAACAGTTATGTCAAATACAGTGAACTGAGTTCCTTAAAATCTTCTACATCTCCAGAAATAACCACCACCAGTCTCTCCTCTCTGATCTGGTGTCAAATTAGTTTAAATACATTCGACCACTCAAGGTGAAACATATGTGGTTACATATTTGGGTTTAATAATCTCGATAAGAGTATAACATAACAGCTGTCATTATCTATTTCCCGTTTCAATTTCAACCGTGACCCTTCATGTCCTCTCTAATCCAAAGTCGTGTATACAAAATAAGGAGTACTCTCTACTCACACCTTTGTGCCTTGCCAAACATAGTCATGCCCATGGACTGTACTGTAAAATGCGGAAAACCTTCGCAATAACCTCGTATGCCAACTACATACGGAAATACATACACATGAAAACCACCATCAAAGGGTTATCACCTTCACTTCCTTCAAACTGGCATTCCTTAAAAAAGGCATAATTCCTCAGCGCTGTCCCAACAATCGCTGGTGTCATGAACAATAACAATAATTGCTAAATCATTAATTTATGCATCTTAATGACCATTGGACTTTACGTTACTAACCTCCTGACTTATTACTCTTGAAACGTTACTCTGATAAATATAAACGGTCGTGCATACATTTAATAAAAAATACTGCATCTAACTTCACACATCTGGGTTCGACTTTAATCGAAGAAGGAATATTATGTCTACAACGTGACATGATATTACTCCTCGCAAATATTTAATCACAACACTATATATGTGTGTGTCCAACAAGAATCGATCACGACGAGGATATCAAACAATAATTACCCTAACGTCGGATGACAATAAATCTTCCAAGAAGGTTCTAGCTTCAAATAAATTAAATGACTGAAAGTTCATAGCTTTCTTCAATAAAACATACAATTAGTCATATTCGTATTCTCTCCATTCAGAACGAATGTCTATGACTTCTAACGATAATAATCGTTTCCACGTTAAATGTTACTTTTCCACTAGATGTCATGATATTTCACAGTATATCACTACCAAGATCTTCTCTTGACGTTTCTTCTCGACGGATAAAATGCCCAAATTAAACTAACAAAAATTAATTTAATGGGTAACATAGACGAAAATGTCTATCACCTGCTTTCACAATGAAATCATAAACGTCGAAAATAAATTACTGTTCCTTAAAGGAAAAGACAAAAGCATGTTCCTCGAACAAGAAAAATAATCCCAGTTCAGAAACTGGATTCCTAACAAACGAAGCTAAAAGCGTCGCAAGACGATCACTACAATAAATTTCGAAGAATAAAAATGCTATACATGGAGTACATAAATATTGTGCCGAAATATGGATAAAGGATTTGCTCAGAAAATGTCACTACAAGCTCTAACTACAAGGTTAGTGAACACTGCTACCTGGTCACGAAGACTATAAGATCAAGATAGAGTATAACAAAATACTCGGTTGTTACATCTCCCAAGGATCTGGGCTGGATCCTAGTTCGTCTGCAGCAACTCGTGTCCTCAGGAAAGGAACGAATTCCCCCACTGGAAAACAGCAAGCTCCGACAGGGATCGAACTCCGAGCCTCCAATCATCATCTTCCTTGTGACCGGGATAACCCTGGACCTCTTGATATTCTTGATGTCTCTTCTTTTTCCGTCACAGCACAGATTCATCGTGACAGCGAGTAGCGTCGAAATTTCGGCTTTCCAGTTCGAAAGGCATTCGGAAAGAAAGTCTTGGACCTCAATCGCATAACGAACATTCATGTGGATGGAATATGAACATCGTTCTGTAGTCGCTGATGTTAATGTTGAGCTCATGTTTGACAAGAATGCACTAGAATAGAGTTGTACACCAAGTCTCATGATCGCTCATTAAGTAGACATTCATGAACTGTCTTCTCTAACGAAGCTCCAGTGCTGACTATACTGCTCCTATCTGCCTATACTCGTGGCGCACATATTAATTTAGTCCATAATAATCTTCATTATAGTAGACTGAATAGTGTTCTTCAATATGGAATACATCTCCATCCTATGTGTTGTAATACAGTTCCACACAAGAAATGCTAAACAAACACTCGTACTCTCTTGTGGCTGTTGCATGCGCTGTAGTCGCTCGAACAAAAGTGTCTTATCGCTCTGGAAAGAAACACTTTTCTGGCGCTTCACAAAACTGCTTATAATTGCTGAAATGCTTTCCTCAAGCTTCTGAAAGTTCGTAATACACAATATCTGATAACAAGCTACAATTTGTAGTTGAAATAATGTCTCTGAAGCCGATCAGACCGAAGTGATTGCGGCATATAAGTTCATCGCAACTTCACTTAATTTCAAGGCGCGGTAATATCCTAACTCTACAATCGCTTATGCCTTGTCTCCACGAGTCACCTTCTACAAGCTCGGTGAAGCACTCGGAACTCCTCTCTCTTCCTGTAACACACGTCTGACCTCTCGGACATTCAGATAATCAAGAGCCTCGATGCTTGGCATCTCCCCTCCAAGTCTACTGATTCTGGCCGTCTTTTTGAGTTCCCTCTCAAATTCGCGCGGGCTCTAGCAAATTGCTTATTCCTGCTAATAGCGACCTGCTATTGACTCATAAAATATTTCCAATATTTTATTATCATATTCTTCTCTTTATCAATATATAAATTCACTCTCTAGGGGCTTAAATGAATTAAATATCCATAAAAATTTAGTTGCCGGAACTCCCGTCTTCTCTAAAACTTCTTCCTATTTGCTGTAAGCTCATATCCAATGGGATAATATGTAACAATATTTAAACCATTCCTGGGAATATTCGCTGTTGCTAGGTCGATTCTAAGCTTCTGAAATATTCCATTGCGCAATACAATCACGTGACGGAATTTCCCTCTTGCTCAACGTCGCCTCACGACTGGTTTCTGCCAAGTTCCAGCCTTCATATTTCTTGGTTAAATTTTATCATGGGCTTCGAAAAAAAATCTATTATTCCCATTTTCATCCCTTATAATTCATTTTACGGGGGCAGTACTAACCCAGCATTTGCCCGAAGATGAAGTGGGAAACGACGGAAAAGCACATCGAGGATGGCTGAGATGGGAATCGAACCCCCTCTACTCTTCACCCCGAGGCTGAGTTAACCTCCAGTCATCATACTTCTTCTTCTTCCTCCTCGCCTTTTCTCGTTGCGCGGGGTCGGCTTTCTTAATCCTGAGGCGCCACTCATTTCTTTGTAAAGCATCATCAGCAGATAGGTCCAATACTCTCTTGTCCCTCTGGACATTCGTCATCCATGTTGTTTGAGGTCTGCGGCTCCCTCTCTTTTGCGTAGTCATGGAAAGGCACTTCTTCGTTACATGATTATCCGGTATTCGCATAACATGTCCATACCACCTTAGCCTGGTTTCTAAAAGTTTCTCTGTTATAGGCCCTACTTTGAAACTGCCCCGCACATGTTCATTACGGATTTTGTCGTTGAGAGTAACTCTACTTGCCCAACGTAATATACGCATTTCAGTGGTATGTAGCTTTTGCTCATGTGCCTTTGTGGTAGCCCATGTTTCACTACCATAGAGTAGGATTGGTCTTACGGCAGTTTTATAAACTTTCACCTACGTTCTTATGGGTATTTTCGGATCACATAAAACTCATGTTACTTCGCGCCATTTGTTCCACACAGACGTGGCCCTATGGATTTTATCGGCGGTTATCGTGCCATCTTCAGCAATGACAGAACTTAGATATTTGAATTTTGTTACCCTTGGTAAGGTTTCACCATCTAGTTTATGTTCAATAATTGTCATACTGGGTTTATTGTTGAGGAAGTCGCATACCATATATTCAGTCTTGGTTCTACTAATGCGCAGTCCATTAGACTCGAGAGCTCTCCTCCATTCGTCCAAACTCCCCTGTAGGACACACATACTGTCAGATATTAGTACCACATCGTTCGCGTACAAAAGATTCCACGGTAAGGGTTTCTGAAATTGTTTTGTTAGGTAGTTTATAGTAATATTGAATAACAGTGGACTTAGAGCACTTCCCTGATGAACCCCCACTTTGATATCAAAGCTTTCGGACAAACCAGCTGGGCTTCTGACACATGTCTTTATATTGTTACACATATCCATTACGAGTTTTATGTATAGGTCAGGAGTCGCCTCCGTAGCGTAGCGGTCAGCATCGTTAGCTGCCGCCCCGGAGGTCCTGGGTTCGATTCCCGGCTCTGCCACGAAATTTGAAAAGTGGTACGAGGACTGGAACGGGGTCTACTCAGCCTCGGGTGGCCCAACTGAGTAGAGGGGGTTCGATTCCTCCTCAGCCATCCTCGAAGTGGTTTTCCGTGGTTTCCCACATCGTCTTCGGGTAAATGCCGGGATGGTACCTTCTTCAAGACCACGGCCGCCTCCTTCCCTCTTCCTTGCATATCCATCCTCACCATCCCTTACCTTCCCGCATGAGGCCCCTGTTCGCCTTGCAGGTGAGGCCGCCTGGGCGAGGTGCCAATCACACCTACCAGTTGTATCCCTTCCGATTCGATGTTCCCAGCTCTACGACACTACCCGTAGAGGCGGTAGTGGTGAGTTCCCTCGCTGAGTCCGTGGGTTCCACCAACCTGGAGGGTAAACGACTAAAAAAATAAAAATAAATGTATAGGTCAGGAACGTTTTGCGACCTTAATTCTTCCCATATTAACGGTCTTGGCACCCGATCGAAGGCATTCTCAAGATGTATAAAAAACATAAATAAACTCTGCTTGTTTTCAGGAGCTTTTTCAATTACCAGCCTTATTGCATGGATTGCGTCAATGGTTCCTTTCCCAGCAGTGAAGCCACACTGATTTTCTGTTAACTTTATCAAATTTTGAAGGTGCTCACAAATGACTCGTTCCCAGACCTTGAGTGTGTGTGATGTAAATTTCATACCACGGAAGTTTACACAAGGCCTCCAGTCCTCATACCATTTGTTAAATTTCTTGGTAGAGCTGGGAATCGAACCTCGGACCTCCGGTGTGCCAGCTAAGCACGCTGACCAGTACACCACGGAGAAGACACGATTTGTTTATTTGGCTCTGTAAAAGACCATGTCACTGCGTAGGCCCGGGTTCAATTCCCAGCCCCGCCACGAAATTTAATTCTGGTCTGAGGGCTCGAACGTGGTTCACTCAGCCCCGTGGGGCACACAAACTTAGTAGAGGCAGGTTCGCTTCCTGCCTCAGCCATCCTGGAAGTGGATTACCGTGGTTTCCCACATCTCCTCCAGGTGATTGCTGGGATGGTTCGTTTTTACAGGACTACGTCCGTCTTTCTTCCCACTTCCTTTGCTGCCCTTTCCTTCATTGGACCCAAGTTCGTGGTCGCCTGGGCGTTTGGCTTGTCA
Source organism: Meconema thalassinum (assembly GCA_946902985.2). NCBI lineage: Eukaryota > Metazoa > Arthropoda > Insecta > Orthoptera > Tettigoniidae > Meconema > Meconema thalassinum. The sequence continues at coordinate 725,787,593 of OX336389.2, forward strand.
CCATTCCCAGTTGTATCTGCTGTCAATGTGTGTTCAGCTCCGAGACACCGTCCTGGAATTGGACGGTAAAGACTGATATCTCACAGAGTCCGAGGGTAATGCCGAGCTTGGAGGGTAAGCGATCAAATAAAACGAAAAAGAAAAAGGGAACCGTATGTATCGTTGCATAAGCTATGGTGCTGTGTTGGATGAGGATGAGGAGGTGATTGTCTGTGGCTAGGGCACAAGCATCCAGTTAGCTACGTCGTACATGTTCCAAGCTTCGTAGACCACAGTTAGAGCAAAGTGTGCCCCATTGGAACGATATCAACACGCGATGGCATGTTAGTATGTAGCTGCGCGAACTCCCCTCCTTCGAAGCAATTCAAAATACAAAGCTTATTCACTGCCTCGAGATGTATTCCAGCGACGAATATGTGGATATGTTACTTATATCTGAAGAAGCTCGACAAAATGCGTACCAGGCACACCGCCTGTACCAAGAACGCCATCCCGATAGACGACAACCGACAGGCATGGTATTACGGTGTGTGGAAAGACGCCTGGGGGATACTCGATCCCTGGGAAGGACACGGCCTGTTCGAGATCATCGCGTGACGTCTGCTCAAAATGAAGAGGTTGTGTTTGACGCTATCCGGCGTAACCCTCATACTAGCACACGGGCCATTGCTCAGGAGACGAACATCAGCCGAGCGTCTGTTATGCGGATATTGCATATCCACCGGTTTCACCCGTACCATCTGCACTTACACCAGGAGCTCCATGGTCATGATTTCGATGCCCGGGTGGCGTTCTGTCAATGGATCCTACAGCATGTGGACACTGAAGCTGCTTTTCTAGTGGCCATCTTAATTACGGACGAAGCACGATTCAATGGAACCGTTAATCGCCATAATATGCATTACTGGAGTGTGGATAATCCCCATTGGGTGCGACAGACATCTTTTCAGCTACAGTGGGGGGTAATTGTATGATGTGGCATCATGGGTGATCGCCGCATCGGTCCCAACTTCTTTGAGGGCCATATGACGGGACAACGCTATCTGCGGTTTCTCCAAGAAGAACTAACATCGTTTTTGGAAAATGTGCCACTCCTTGACCACTGCAGGATGTCGTTTCAACATGATGAAGCTCCACCGTACGTGACCGTGGTTGTCCGGAATCATCTGCATGCGACATATCCTGATAAATGGATCGGACGGGGAGGACCTGTCCCCTGGCCCACCAGATCACCCGATCTTACGCTCCTGGATTCTTTTCTGTGGGACCATGTAAAACAACTGGTGTATGCACGGGAGCCGGCCGGTCCCGGTCAACTTAGACAGCTCATCACCGAGGCATGCTGATCCATTTCGCCAGAGATGTTGCAACGAGCCAGACGGTCCTTTCAACATCGCGCGCAGCGTTGTATCGACCATGGAGGTCGTCACTTCGAGCAGGTGCTGAGTTATACACCGTGTATAACTGAAATCCTGTCACATGTTTCCTAGACTTTATGAACCCAGCTCCACACCAACAGCCTTCTTCAAGGCCAAATAAACAAATCAGTCTGTGAAAAAATTTAAGTATACAACTTTGCCACATCCCAGACAATTGCAAAAATAAAAATGCATGGGTCTTGAACCTTCGAACCCTGTCAACTATAGCACATCCTACCACGCGCTTACCATGTGAGCTACGGCTACACTTAACTTGCAGCGCGCACTTCCCAGTCTATGCGCGCACCTCCTGTCTTCAAGTACCTGTTCTCCGTATCTGTGCTCGTTTTACGGGTTCATTCGAGGTACTCATGCTGAATTGATGGTGGCGCTCACGATTCCTGCTGCCTTCTAGCCCGTAAACACACATCATATTATATTACCCCAGTTTAGGGAGAGGGAGCGAAGTATTTCAGAATTGTGGTACATGTAACGTGATGCATAAAACTGGACCGCAAGAGGCTGGCGATCCACCCGGTATATACAAATCCAACATGGCGACCATCCAAAATATTTAGGCGGTTCTCGATATGTATGAATTTATTGCAGCGATCAAACTGAAATTTTGTTCCGTACATGAGCACTTCCTCATTTTAGTGTTAATGTCCGTCGGCTTCTAAATAACAGATTTGGTGACAGATAGATAGGTAGAGGTGGACAAATTGGCTTTCACTGAACTTTTATTTGTGACGGCATTTGAAAGCTCTTGTGTATCGAACCCCATTACAAGATGTTCAGAGTCTCCGTGCCCGTGTTATGGAAGACTGCGAAACCATATGCAGTACTCCAGGGATACATCAACGCATCCGAGATTCACTACGACCGAAGGTAGATGCATGTATCAATGCGCACGGAGGACATATCTCTGAGAAAGAGTTGCATGTGGTATGCTGGTACGTTCCGCTCTTGTGTGTTTTCCAAAGCGTTTTCGGACCCATGTTAATATACCATAATTTCTTTGTCTACGTGTGAGGAATGTGTCCTGGATTTTGTGCCGTACATTTTTGGTACAACCTGTATATAGGCCATAAAGTTATGAACAATTTGTTGACGATTTTTGCGTAGGTTCATTACTCAAACGTTCACTTTGATCGCTTGATTAATTCACAAGAAATAAAAACTAAAATTTAAAATTGCGCACAGCCACCAACTTGAGGTTGTGTGAACAATTGAACTAAATTAGATGCCTTTGCATTACAATGTGCATATACATTTACTGTACCTTATTTCACTGCGCTAAGATGGATAAATCGCGAGAAAAGTCTATTAAAATGTTTCACATTCTCTTGGCCGCCATGTTCGTTTTGTATTTCACAGGTTTTTAGAAGTCTTATAGCTGAACTTCTAGTAGTACTCATGATCACCGTTAAAAATTTCAGGATGATATCAGTAATAGTTTCTGAGATATAGAATGCCGGTGAAATATTTCGCACAGCCGCCATCTTGAGGTTATGTGGACAATTGAACTTATTTAGATGTCAGTGCATTAATATGTGTATTAACATTTCCTGTACCAAGTTTAATTGCGTTTGGATGTTTAAATCGCGAGAAAAGTCTTTTTAAAAGTATACATTTTGCTTGGCCGCCGTGTTCGTTTTGTATTTAACAGGTTTTTGAAAAGGTCTCATAGGTGACATTTTAGCAGTGCCCGTTATCACCGTACAAAATTTTAGGGTGATATCAGTTATAGTTTCGGAGATATAGAATGCTAGTGAAATATTTCGCACAGCCGCCACGTTGGATTGGTGAGACGTAATGAAATTTGAAGGGCACTGTCGGGGTAGGCCAAAATAGTACTAAGACCTTACCGAGTTTTAATGAAATCGCCCCAGCCATTTAGAAGTTATTAGGGGGACACACACAGAGACTCATACGCACACACATACGCACACACATAATCACACACGGACAAAAGGTGATCTCATAAGCCTATTTATTCATAAAATGAAAATAGGCTAAAAATGTGGTAGAATCGTTTCGAAGCGGACAATTAATACTATTTTTTGCTTAGTTATAATAATATTTCTTAAACAATACGCGTACAGGTTTTTTAAAATACGGTGATTTTTACAAGTTTGCATTCTTAGCCTAGGAAGTTGGTGAGTTTGCCCTAGCTTGGCAGGTGAGTATATGATACTCTGTCCACATATGGTGCAGGTGTGGTATCCTCTCTCTATGCAGATTCTGTGATAAAAACCATGGGCCCACGTCCTCGAGAAAACGTGTCACAGCTCGAAGTTGGCCTTCTTCCACTCATCTGTTTCCATGTTTCAGTATTCATAGTTATGAAACCACCCATGCATAAGAATATAATAACTAGGGACCGGATTGTGTTGGATTTAAAAATTGTCATTTTAGGTTTTCAAAACCATACAATTGTTCATTTTATGTTTTATATAGGTATAATAGGTTTTTACAATAGGTTCTTATGTTTAAAGTGTAGCAAAAGTTGACATATATTACGCAAAGCTTAAAATTAATGCCTAATTGTTAGTAGACAATCTGATTGCAACGAGACTGTAAATAATTTACACAATGATACGTAATCAAATTATCACCGAGAACTTCATACTTTTAGGCAATATTTGCTCTCCTTAAATATGTTAATTATATAAATCCAATAAAACCAAGGATGTTAGAGGTGATTTTAACACACTAGCTTCATCAACTAAATTGGTTTATTTAGAATATAGAATTCGTGAAAATAATAAGAGATTTATTCCCACTTTCCTGGCGGTAAATAACCAAGCAATAATATATAAGCTGAAAAGTACTGAATTTGATTTTTCCGGTAGGTAGGATTCCTTTTAATCAACTGGAGCTAGGAATAATCACTATCTTCAAATTTACTTTTAAAAATTATGGAATAAAAATACAAATATACGACAACAAATGGAACAAAACTGCAATTGGGTATTTTTAGGTTCTCACATATCATTTAGGTATTTAGATACTACGGAATTCATTAATATGGCTCTTTTGAGTGTGATTCGGAAAAGTAATTACAAGTATGGAAAAAATAGGTAAAGGCCTAAGAATTCGGTCCCCAATAATAACTATGTGGAATTTATTTTTCCCCGCTAGTATAAGGTAGGCTAGTTTCTCTGTTGCTGGAATGCGAATTTTTGTACAAATTCAGATGTCTACAATAATAAAAAGAAATATAATAATAGTATAATAATAATAATCATAATAGTCTAATAATTATGAAAATAATAACATAATATTCTAATAATAATACCAATAAAAATAATAATAATAATAATGATAATAATAACAATAGTCTAATAATAAGTTTTTCGCTGTCATCTTGGAGTGACGATGTGGGCCTTATAGACTTACAGCCTTATATAGCCTTATTTTGAAAGCACAGAAAAACAACCTTATGTTTTTCGGACACAAAATGATTGTTAATGATATGCAAGCTGACCAACATTTTTACAAACTATATTTATAAGCTATTTAAATATAACAATAATATTAATAAAATAATAAATCAATCCTGTATCCCAAAGATATTTTGATCAACTGATCACAACGAGGGGACGTAGTCGCGCAACTTCTTTTGGGGTACAGGATCTCTACATCAGCTGAAACAGAAGGCCGGCGTGCTGTGAGGTCGAGCGGGAAAATGGGATTGGGTGGTGGGAAGAAATTAGTGAGTAAATCCATGCGCCGTGTTTGGATGTGATTTGACCACTAACGCTGTCGTCCCAATAAAAATAAGAGCTATATCGCACCGCTCTTACTTGAACTTGAGACGTCATAATGCAGTCTTGTAACAATACAATCCCGTTAAATGTGTACCGTTCCGTTCTGTCTGTTTTGTTCCGTTATTATAAGTAGAACGTTCCGAACTGTAACGTATTTCTCTGTTCATTTCGGTACGGGACAACGTAGCGTTCCGCCTGGCTCCAATCTGCTGTACCGGTAAAGGCTCGGCTAACGTTCCACTGTTCCAGATAACGGGTATGGTTTCAGACTCCGTTCCGTTCCGAGACAGGTAATGATACGCCTGGAACAGACAACGGTAACGTTACAACTTGGAAATAACCTTGGAGATAACGGAATTTCTCCGTTCCGCATTGGCAAGAGTTCCGTTCCACGTTTCATTCTGTTACGGGTCCCGGGTTTCAATAATACGATGCAATTCGTATTCACTAACATCACATTACATTCTCATATAAATTCTTTCTATAATATATTTCTTATGAATTTCCATACTCTTATGTTTGCGAATTATGTCACCAAATATTTATAACCAGATCTGTCTAAGTTATCAGATCGTCACTTTAAATGGATCTCCAAATAAGATCTTTAAGAATCGCATTCTCTAAAATATACCTCGGTATAACTTTCTTGGAACAAATTTCCATAATTTCCATAATTCAAGGGACCTACGAAATGTACAGAAGGTATCGGGGGAAGCGAGGTGGTGGGCTATTTATTTGTGTGCGCAAAAAAAGAAGCTAGTTTCTTAAAGTGGGCTGATACGGATCATGAAATGTTAAGTGTACAAATTTCGGATAAAGGGAATAAATTCCCTCTTCAGGTGATTGGGGAGTATAGAGCACCGAAAGATAACTTTTCGGTTTTCGACACACTGTATGATAAAACTTGTACGGGAATGCTATGAAAAAGAGCATAATAATTGCCGGAGATTTAAACCACCCCAAAGTAGACTGGTCTGGCGAGTCAACTAGCTGTGGTCAAGCTCAGAGCGCTGCAAACAAATTCTTAAGGGAGGGGGGATTTTTCCCAAGTAGTTGACTTCCCAACTAGAGGCAATAATACCTTAGATGTTTATCTCGTAAGGCCTGTAGAGCTGTATATAAACTGTCTGAAAGTACAAGGAATTGGTGACCATTCTGGGGTTGAATTAAATATTAGATACGGTTACATTACAAAATTAGACTCTGATTTAGCAAATAAGATCATATTCCAGTATCGCAGGGCGGATTAGGGCAAATTTCAGGGGTATTTGAATGAGCTATTTGTTGGATGGGCATAGGAAGGAAATCACATTAATATCCTGGGGACTAACTTTTTGAAAATTTTAAATAGCGCTTTTGATAAATTTGTTCCATTTAAATTACTGAAACCAAACCCAGATCCTGAGTATTACACACGGGAAATCAGGAGTCTTAAACGGAAAATTAGGAAATTATACAATAAAAGACATGATAGTGACAAGTATATGTTGAAATTTAAATCCTTATCAAGAGAGCTCGTCTTAAAAATGAGGGCTGCTCATGACAATTATATGCAAGGTTTACTTGGTTCGGGAGGCGATGGGTGGAAAAAAAATACAGTTTTGTTAGGAGAAGAGAGGGAAATTCAAATAATTTGTCGATGATAATGTCCGGTGACGGTAAATTAATTACTGAGAAGCAGGCCATTGCTAATGAATTAAATGTCTTTTGTGGTAGTGTGTTCAAAGAATCCAATACCTGTGTGTTGGACCTTAACGGTGAATCAGGGGCTCCACTTCTCCAAATAAACCAGTCAGCAATTGTAAAGCTAATACAAAAATTACGTTACAATATATCGAAGAGTCCTGATAATATTTTTAGTGAAGTACCTAAACTAGGAGGTAGGGCCGTGGCACGATACTTAGAGGTGATGTTTAATGTGTCCATAAACAATGCGCAAATCCCGAATGACTGGAAAAGAGCTACGGTAGTCCCAATATTTAAGGGAGGGAGCAGACTTGAATTGGGCAACTACAGGCCGGTTAGTCTTACGTCCATCGTTTGTAAACAGATGGAGCATCTCATTTGCGACTATTTGAGGGAACAGTGGGAAACATTATCATGGTCTAATGATAGGCAACATGGATTTCGGAAAATTTACTCAGGCGAGAGTCAGATGCTATCACTTTTTAAAGATATTAGCGAATCGTTAGACGATGGAGTTTCAGTCGACGCCGTAGTTATAGATTTTGCGAAGGCATTTGATGTCGTGCCGCGTGACATGCTACTCCATAAATTAGCTTCGACGAAGATTGATAGAAGAGTAATTTTATGGGTCAAAGAATTGTTGACGGATCGTTCCCAGAAAGTGAAAGTTGAAGGCCGATTCTCGGATGAAATCACCGTAACGTCGGGTATCCCTTAGGGCAGCGTAATCGGAACTTTGTTATTTTTGGCGTTTATAAATGACTTACCAAATGGGATTCGCAGTGACTGTCGATTGTTTGCGGATGATTGTGTAATATATCGAAAGATGCATGACTCACAAGACAATGCAGTACTTCAAGGTGACCTGAACCTGGTCTATAAGTGGGCGATTGATAATAAAATGAAAATTGTACGGCGTTCGGCTCACGGCACGAAGTAGGAGATGCGGGAATCAAACCACGCTCTCGCTACCACCTACTGTACGGCATATAAGACTTAATGAAGTTACCAACGTTACTGTATGGCCCCATCTTCACACACTCTCAAACGCCGTACTCGGACAACCATTCGCAAGGAATGAGCAGCCAGGCGGGTAGGATACCCGGGATGTGGATTTGGGCCTCGTGATACCAAGGCGTGGGTCTGGGTAATGCAAATCAGATGGTAGACGAATGCCCATGGGTTATAAAATACGTAAATGGAAAATATATTGAAACAATAAGGAAAATACAACGACATGTGGAAAACAAAACACTGGCATAAATAAAGAAAACACTCCTAGCTGTAACCTAGACCCCACGTGGTCTTGTGAATCTACGGTCACCGGTGGCAATTACAACTTTAGTATAAAAATATATTTCTTGGGTAGCAAGAAATATTGTCCCAGCAAATGGGCTCAAGGTAAGAACACAACCTAAATGTGAAAGTATAATTATTTAAACGAAAATGAAATGCCAGGAGGCATTTTGGGAGAACCCAAGAGCGGAAACTCAAAACAAGATAAAACATGGTATAGCAAAACAGAAGGTAACGGAAATAAGAAAATAAGATCAAAATAAGAATAGACTAAAGGGCTAACTACTGGCCCTGAGCGAAATGCTCCAACACAACAAACTACCGTGACCGTTGTCCACATAATTAAATTGTTGGCGGCCACCTGACTATGAGGTAAGCCGTTTGCAATTGTAGGCCACATTCAAAAGGCAATTCGCCCATTGTCCACCTATCCTAATTTGCCCTCCAAAATATAACATTCAAAATATAAAACAGAAACTAAACAGTCATAATTAATTAAATTATACCACACACGGCTTAAGAATTGTATCGATGCAGTTCGATAAAAGGAAACCTGTTCGTAAAGGCAAGCCGCCATTGGCTATGTGCCTTGCAGTTCATACTAGTTCGAAATGTTTAGAATAGATAAGTCAATTCATCTTGAACCGATTTGTATTCCTCACGGCGACACTGTGAGTTGATAATCGTTATGTAGTAATGGAATTCACAAGAGTTATTGCAGGATAAGATCGGAGGCTTTACCTTAGTATCGATGGCAGGCCACATGGCCTGTGTAAAATGCCGGGCTCGGAGAGCACGGACGAAAACACTCTTATGCGGTGCATAGTTCTGGAGCTACTGGGGAAGAGACGCGCACTGGAGCACGCCACCTAGCGGGCGACAGTAGTCGCGCGCGCCTCACGTAGAAATTAGGAAGTAGACACTACCAACTGCGGTAGGTCCTCAGAGTCACGGAGAACACCTCGCTGGCCCAACCAGAAGGACAATTCAGTTGGCAGGCCGGGCCAAGCTCATTCAATGTGCAAGTCATTGCGCGCGGGATCGCGCCATTGGTTCATTTGAACCGGCCGGGCCAATAGCGTCAGAGGAGGCCCCAAGACGTAGTTTAACCAGCCCGGGATAGTTCATTTGTAGAGCCGGAACAGTTCATTTGTAGAGGATAGGGGAGGGCAGCGTCAGCGGCGGGACATTCAAATATGAGTGAAACACAAGTCACGTAGAAAAGGCCGCCCGGGGAGCCGCGGGCAGGGGCAGAAACGTGTGCCAGTCTTTGGAGTGGCACAATAATAAACACAAGAAAATGTAGTCTAATAAAAATAGGGAAAGTGCGAAGGCAAGATTTTCAATATAACATTGGCTCGGAAATACTTGTAGAAGAAGATTCTTGCAAATATTTGGGCGTTCACGTAAGAAATTATATGAAATGGAGTAGTCATACAGGGTGTGTAGTTTCTAAAGCTTACAAATCACTGCACTTTGTAATGAGGGTATTAAAAGGAAGTAGTACCTTTGCTAAAGAATTAGGATATTTGTCACTTGTAAGACCTATTCTGGTATACGCCTCTTTGATTTGGGATCCATATCAAATAGGACTCATAAATGAGTTGGAAATGGTACAAAGAAAGGCCGCTAGATTTGTGCTCAGTGACTTTAATCCCAGGAGCACTGTGAGCCGTATGTTACGGAAACATGGGTGGGAATCACTTGAGCCTAGGAGGATGAAATCTAGACTCTGCACTATGTTCAACACGTATACAAATCAACCAGCATGGGGTGAGCTTAGCAAACGTATGGAAAAGCCTACTTACATGGGTAGGAGCGACCATCCCTTCAAAGTTAAGGGCCGACCACAGCGAACAAATTATGGTAAATATTCTTTCGTAAACCGTGCCATTGATAATTGGAGCTCTCTACCTGCCGCAGTCTTAGATCCTTTTACCAAACATATAGGTGTGTTTAAGAAAAGACTGACTATTTGTGTAAATATTCCAGTTTAATTGTTAGTGAATTGTTATGTACAATTATTTATTTGTTATGTATATCTAATTTGCCACCGGGGGACACACCCCCAATTGCAAATAAACGAATGAATGAATGAATGAAAATCAAAAAACTATATAATACAATTCATAAACCAATAAAATTTGATCGAAACGAACTTAAACTTGACCAATAAAACTATTCTGAGCTAAACGGTAAAATCTCCATCATTCAAATTCGAAAGTCGCAAAATTCAAAATTCCAAATAACAATTCTAAAATATAAAAATCGACGAAAATCCAGAATAAACATCTACATGACGTAGCTATCAAAATATAAAATCGAAAACTATAAAGATATTACGAAAATGTAGAAAAATGTCATTATTATAGAAAGTTGTCGGATATTCTCAAAAGTATCTACAATTCTACAAAATGGGATACATCGTTGGTCATGAGACTACCTTGTGCTGCGATATAGTTGACTAGAAGTGGGCTTTCCTCGCTGTTCCTCAGAAACGGATTGTTTCTGATAACTTGAAGCTTTATGATGTCTGGTGGGTCTCTCCTCGATCTCCTTCAGAAGTTTCCAGGCTGTCAGGAACGGAATTCGAACTCAAACATTTTCGTGTGGCCGTCCTTTCTGCTGGGCAATCTTATTGTATGAGATGGGAAAACCCTTTCTCTCTTGATGGCGCTGGGATCCACCCGAGCCGCCCTCGTTCGTGAAATTCTTCTGTCTTCTTCGCCAAAGTTTCGATGTATTAGTATTTGTCTTTGTAGTTGGTGAAATGACTTTTGTAGATGTTTATATCCTCCACGATATTCATATTATGTTATTTCGAATACTCTCGCTGCCATCATAGTTATGTTCCCATTAACATTTTAGTTCCTCATCACGATCTCTGTAGATTCAGTTGTATTCACCTCCCTCAACTTCAGAATTTTCGACGTGATAGAAATATGTAGAATAATTTCTTAATATGTTTCAAATGTAGTTGTATGTCGACTTAATATTCTTGCACAGGACTAAGTGCCGTTAATCTCGTTGCTATTTGCTTGCAGTAGTCATCTTCTTCAAAGGTATAATAATACCTATCAGATTTGTTCACTTGCAGAGTATTTGGTTAAGACGTCGACTCCTGACGAAATCGTAATTATTAAGAGCCTCGATTCCTCTCTAATCTTTCCCTCACCAACAATAAAGTTAGCGTCACTTTTCTGAACAGGGATCTGAGTGGTTCCTTATTAGCGATGATGATAAAAATCCTTAATTAAGCATTTAATTAGCCGCAATGTTAATAAATACTTCTAATTTATTATTTAACACCTTCTATGATGTTATGAAGTGTTAAAATCATGCAGGTAATTAGCTAAGCTAATTGCACTCTCTGCTGTTATCTAAGTAAGGCCGCTTCTTATTGGTTGCGTTCTACACGCGCCAGGCTCGAGTCCCCTCCTCCTAGCCTGCGGTCACGATTCACTCGCGTGCGCCTGTCGGTTCGTCGGAAGTCGTCGAGTATCTCCGTGCATTCGTTGTGCCATAATTTACTTGTGCCGCGCTCCCTTTGTGCCTTGTCGATCACGTGGCTGCTAATAATTTCCTCATTGGTCGGCTCGGTTAACTGGCTAACTGTGCGAGATGTATAAACCAGTTTGGTGGCTTGTTTCCAGTGTTGACTTTATTTAGCATTGGCTAGTTAGAAAACTTTGAGGACATGAATATTTCTAAGCTCATCTATACGCGTACACTACGATACTTCATAAGCCAAAATCCGACCATGGGTTCGCAAAATATCAAAAATCTTACTTGGGTAAAGGGTCAGCGCAGCCGAGCCCCCAGTTGCTACTCCTGAATCGCTTGACGTCAGTTTAACTAGAATAGGCTAGCTTAAGTCATACTCACCAGCTTTATTTGAAAAGCGCGCCATTCATGTACGTTGTTGCGTTCAGCCACCATCTTGTGCGGAGGAATGTGGAGGTGGAGGGGCTAGAACTCTTAAAAAACCACTACTCTATGCGACTATTAGTCCACTTCAAACAGGGTTTGCTAGTCGTTTTTAGGGCCGAGATAGGGTTTCCAACATATTGTTCATGTTGCACGTAAATGACAATAATACATACATCATGAAAGGGGAAGCAAATCACGATCCTCTTCATAAACGGAGGTCCTTTTTTGATTCTTTTGTACTGAAATGTATTTCTAGTTTTGAACCATACGAAAATCAAACCCAATAAATATGGTCTGAAATTGTATGTGCTCTCTGGTGCAGCAACAGGATATGTGCTAAATTGTGTTGTTTTCACAGGAGCTGCAGGCAACATTGACAATAGCATTCAGTCACTCGTAGACAGGTTATGTTCCAATTATTTTGTTAAAGGGCATTGCATCTACATGGACAGCTATTGTATTAGCCCTGCCTTTCTGAGAATGCTAAGGCTGAAGGAGACTCTTGCCGTTGGAACTGTAATGAAAAAGAGGAAAGGCTTACCTCCAACTTTCAAATCAAGAAAATTGAAGACGGATGACATGGTCTTTCTCAGAAAAGGTCACTTCCTGATAGTGAAGTGGAAGAGCAAGCGGGATGTTATTTGCCACTCCACGAAACATCGGGCTACTACTACTGTCGTTTCTGGAAATTCAAGGTGAGGTATTACACAAAATGCCAAACCTGATATTGTCATTGATTACAATATGAACAAAACGGGTGTTGACCAAGCATATCAGCTGAAGAGCTACTATCCTTTTGCTCGAAAAACCATGAAGTGGTGGAAGAAACTCTTCTTCCATTTGTTCGTGATGTCTGTAGTCAATGGTTTTATTCTCTACAAAGAGATTTCCAAGAAAAAGATCTCCCTTGCAGATTACATGAAGACAAACAACATGAAGGTGATAACTAAGGGAGGTGACATGGCACTACTGCAACCTAATCCTTCTACAAGTGCCGATAGACCACACGTTATTGCAAGGCTTGTTCTGACAAAGGTAAGAAAGAGACTGGTAGGAGGATAAGAACAAAATGCAGATGGTGGAGCAAGGATTGCAATGTTGGGCTGTGTGCACCAAAATGTTTTCAAACTATATGTAAAAGGTTTTATTTCGTGTCTTAGTCCAATTTTATGTTCCAAACCATTGATTATAATAAATTGCAAGTTTTGAAGGAAATGTAAAAAAAATATATGCCAGTTCAGTTTTGTTATGTTTTTTAAATGACTGCTATAGTGAAATTACTTCAAATATATGGATGCACTATTTACAAATTACTGTAATTGCATGGTTTGCCTGTGTTTTCAAAAGCATTTATTATTATAATTCCGTGTTAAAAACGTTAAAATCCTATTTTTCTTATGCTTTTAGAAAGAGTAGGATAGTAAAATTAATTTACATATTTATATGGACTGTATCCTAAAAGCCCCATTGAATACACAGTATCTAGTTGTAGGGCTATAGTAGATGATGATGCAAGGATTGCAATGCGGGACGGTTCATATCTAAATGTTTTCAGGACTACCATACTAAGATAAACTGTATATAAAAGGTAAAATTATGTATCTTAGTGTAATTTTATTTTTATGACTTGGTTGCGTGTTCCAATTCACTTATTGTACTAAATTGTAAGTTTCGTGATTATGGGTAAATGTAAAAAAAAAGGCCCATTTTCTTATGTTTTTTGAATGACTAGTACAGTAAAAATACTTCAAATTGTAATGACCCCGGCTACTACACAGGGGTGCGTGGGGGTTAAACACCTGTACGATTATAACAACAGCAATAGACATTCACACCTAACTATACCTAAGTGACCTAATAAATAAAACCCTTCAGCTTCTGGCAAAATTGATAATATATTGTTATACCAGACATAAGACTCACATTTCGCAGGATCCTCCTCGTACAGAATAATAACACACCCTATCGTATTTCCACAGATACACATATGACATGATATAGATGACCCTCAGGAATAAAGTTGATCGGTACTTGGAGATGTTGGCTCCAGCAGTGGTGACCTAGCTCTACTAATTCTGGGGTTATTTGCTCCCAAAAGAATTAGGCCAATACTCGCAGCACAATTGATTTGATTCACACGCCTTTCCCACTTTTATGATTACTTATTACGTTTCTTACTTTTGTACCCAGCATCCAACGATTTACTTTGCGTCGTGGATCTAGTATCAGACCAATGTTTGGAATCCGTTCGTGAATTTACTAATGCGGAGCATATTTGACTCGCATCCTTGGACGAATAAATTGCCGCTATAGTTGCAATATAGATGTACAGATATTAGACAACAATACTTCATGCTGTTCTAAATAAGCAACCTTGGCAATATACTTAAGACTAGGCTCATCATTCAATTATGAACTTATAGCCAGCAACTCCGTTATTTTATCCAAAACCACAATTAGTGTAAAACTGTAATGTCTTATTCTCCACACACAAGACCAAAAAGACAAGTCCACTCCCGCCCGGAGTTCTAAATAGTGACCCGCTCCACACGCGGTCCAAAATAAGAGTCTACACTGCCCCGCGTTCTGAATAAGAGTGTCCCCCAATGCCTTCCACAAAATCCCAAGTACCGTCATCACCCCCCCCCCCCTCTACAATCACAGGTTACCTGGGTTGATCCACGGATCCACGCAATCCCAAGGCCGGATTCTCAACATGACCATATATGGAACATAGCCCATCGTCACCGCTCGTACATGGATGCCAAGTCTCACCTCTGACTCACGCTCGGGTTTTACCCCGTCTGAACACCAAATAGTATTTCATCGCCTGTGTGCACTTTTCTGTTACAAAACATTCAGATTACTCCAATGTTAAATATTTCAACTTCCCTTGATTTGGATCCTCCT
The DNA here is from genome assembly GCA_946902985.2 of Meconema thalassinum. Lineage (NCBI taxonomy): Eukaryota > Metazoa > Arthropoda > Insecta > Orthoptera > Tettigoniidae > Meconema > Meconema thalassinum. The sequence continues at coordinate 725,802,606 of OX336389.2, forward strand.
CAAATTATAAGACTTATACGCTAAACAAATTACTTATAAATTAAGCACGTCATAATATACACTCTAATATGTAATTATAAAACATAAAAAGACCTAAAATAAAAATATACACAAGATTAATAAAATCCGTAACTCCCCGGAAGCCGGGTTCAGTTCCTTTGTAACTTGGAAGGTTACAAATTCCCCTCCATGGAGTTCCCTTGAAGATATGAATGGGGACTCCATCACAAAACACAAAAATACACAAATGACCCTAAAAATATACAATAAACAACATACACAAATGACCCTTCAAATATATAAAAAATAACCCTCAATACAATCATTTTCTTGACGTCTGAATCTACACAATCTTTCTTCCAAAAGTCTTTGTATTGTCCTAAAACTAACTCACACCGATCTCTCAAGTGTCCTAAAAACTAACTCACACGGAATTTCCTCACGTGTCCTTCACTTTGCCATGCCAAACATGACCGATTTGGCACAGAACCATGTTGCACACGCTGAAATACATGCTACAATGCATTTACTTAATTTGCTCTGCTTTGTTTCACTTTGCTAATGGTGGCCTCTTCGTCATTACTTGCAGTGTACCTGTGTAATACACCACAATGTCGGCTAAATCTGCCTCAGAGGATCTGCCCTACCATTACATGCTAATATACTTCTTGAGGTTATAGATATTGTATGACCCTACAACGGTACCTTGGTGGTCTGTTAAGCTATACGCACACTCGCCAATACGCTTATTAACTACGAAGGGTCCCTTATACAATTCAAAAGACGTGGACATTTCCTTGTCAACAGCGGAAGACGGACATGGTACTCTGAGCAAGACCTGGTCACCATCATTAAAAAATCAAACTTCACTCTCTTTTGCTGGCGCCTACGTTTATTTCCTGCTTTCTCTAAATTAAACCTAGCCAGCCGGATGCTGATATCCCTGTCTATCTCCTCTCCCGTTTCCAATTCTAACATTCTTGCGATTATATTGGTAGGCTTCCTACCGATTTGCAGCTCATTAGGGGTGCATTTCGTGCTCTCATGCGGCGTATTATTGAACTATTGTTCAATATCTCCTAGTTTGGAGAACCATGCATTATGGCGATCGCTTACATAAGTACGGAATACTCTCCCAAGATCTTTCATAATTCTTTCGGACATATTTCCTTGCGGGTATCTTATAGAAGAGAAAATATGCTCGTCACCCACTTCACCTAACTTGGTCTTCCTGATTTTCGAGGTGAACTGGCTGCCGTGGTCAGTCAATACTCTGATGGGCTTCCCGAACTCAGGTATGTATTTGTCGACAATTTGTAGGGCGCAACCCTTCCCAGTCGCTTTCCTCAGGGGATATAGTTTGACAAACTTACTATAAGAGTCAACATACACGAAGATATACTGATATCCGTACCGAGATTTGACTAATGGCCCATACAAATCACAACATAGTAAATCCCGCGGTTTTTCAGTGATTACCGCCTGACGAGGTCCCTGCAAATATCTCGTCGGGGCTTTACAGCGTTGAGAAGAATCCCAACTCGCAAGAACATTCCTGATATTCCTTCCCATGTTACGCCAAATAAAATGCTGCTGAACAGCGAAACGAACTTTAGCTGCTCCAAAGTGCCCCAAAGCTTTATGGTGATACCAGATCATAGCCTCCTGCAAAGACTTAGGTACGCATACTTACCACTCACCTAGGTGACATAACCTCGCCAATAAGCCGCACTCCAGCATATATGTGAACTTACCCACCTGAAGTCTCGCTCCAGCCTCCTTCTCTCTCAACTGCCCCAAGATCTGAGCCATGCTCTCGTCCTTTTCTTGCTCTGCCAACATATTCCGGAGCTTACCAATCTCCTCCACACAATCTGCCGTCTTTGTGACGCATAAACCAACACCCTATTGAATGTTCACCACCCGGTGATCATCATCACCTATATTCCTGCTTAGGAAGTCAGCCACGATATTTTCCTTACCCATGATGTGTGTAACCTCTAGATCGTACTCACTGATCGCCAAGATCCATCTCGACATCTTGTGTGAGGTCAACTTACACGATCCCATAAATACCAAAGCATTATGGTCTGTGAGCGCCTTCAGCTTACTCCCCAAAACATAGCTTCAAAACTTACCAAGAGAGTACACAATAGCTAACAACTCCATCTCCGTGATAGTATAACGCTTCTCAGCCGTACTCAAACCCCTACTAGCTAATGAGACTATTCCTAGATTTCCTTCTTCATCATACTGGCACAGCACCCCTGAAATCCCTAACATACTGGCATCAGCCATAAGGACGTAAGGACAATCTAATCTAGGGTATTTCAGTATAACTGACTCCACGAATCCTCTCTTCAACTCAGCGAATGCTGCCTCGTGCTCATGGTTCCACATCCATCTTGCACCCTGCTTCAACAGTTCCCTAAAAGGTTCAACCAGAATGGAATACCTAACGACAAATCTCCTAAAATAGTTGAAAACCCCCAATATGCTTCTAAGTTGCTTGGCGTCACGTGGTGTAGCGGTGTTGTTTATTTTCTCTAAAGGCAATTGTTCAGGAAAAATCCCTTGAGTAGTGATTGTGTGCCCCAGAAAAGTAATCTGTTGTGTTGCAAACGAAGACTTTCTAAGTTTCATTGTAAAACCCCCCTCCCTCAACTTTCTCAAAACTATGTCCACGTGTCTTATGTGATCCTCTTTAGAGTGAGATGCAATAATAAGATCGTCAATGTACATTGTAACAAAATCGTGTGTGTCCCTCCCTAATACTAAATTTAAAGCCCTGATCAACACTAAACTACTAGTTTTGCATCCAAATGGCACCACACAATGCTGAAAAAAACACTCTTATAGCTGAAAGCCGTTAACTTCCTATCTTCCCTTCTTAAAGGGACCTGCCAAAAGCTAGCGCTCAGATCCATGGTTGAAAACCACTTCCTACCAGTAAATTTCTGAACTAGGTCTTCAATGCACTCAGGCCTCTGGGTGTCTCCTGCCAGTCTCAAATTTAGTTGACGAGCGTCAATACATAATCTAACTGACCCATCACTCTTACCAACAACAACAAGGGGGTTAGAATACATACTAGTGGAAGGCTCTATAATACCCTGTTCAAATAAACGGTTACTCTCGTCCTCCACCGCGGCAGCATACCTGAAAGGAATGGCATATCTGGGTCCTGAAAAAGGTGAACTATCCGCTAGTTCGAATTGATGGGTGTACACGTGCGTTAATCCAGGCTTATCACTAAATACGTCTTTGTTGCCCCGCAACAATTCAAATAAATCTTCCTTACTCTCATCACACAACTTACTTTTGTCCACAGCTTCCCAAAGTGGATCACCTCCATGTTCCTCTACCGAAATATGGCACACAGCCTCCAGCTGCACCTCCTCATCAGATACTCCTACTGACATCCCCTCCAACCCCTTAGTGATACCCGCACCATCCATCTCCTCAACTAACTCACACCTCATCTTAATTCCCTGACCACTAATGCCTTTCTCCAGACATAAAACTCCACTATCGAAATCCATAACAACCTTTTGCTTATTTAACCAGTCATTACCAAGCACCACTTCATAAATTAAATTTGGTATGACCAAACAACACTGATGACTGACTTTACCTTCTAACTTCATAGGCAACAATACCTGCTTACTGACCTTCTGGCTTTTACTTCCTACAGCAGTGTTAATATGTAAGGTGTTAGTAGGTATCTCTTCCAACTCATGACCATCTCTAATAATTTCTTCATAAGCCACCTTGCTTATGAATGACCTTTCACTTCCAGAATCTACCAGAGCCCTCATTTCTCTCCCTAAAATATCTACTTCAATGACCGATGAAAATCCCTCGCTCTTACCTTCTACCTTTAACTCCTCTTGGTCAGATAATAAATCCTCTTTCGTCATAGGCGTGAAACTCATCTTCTACTCCTGAATCACACACTGCCTAACATCCTTCGGGCTGTCTACCTGACCTACATACACAACCCGCTACTAGTTTAAATTACTCGTGCCCGCTACCAGAGATGGTTCCTGTCCCCTCCTAGATTCATTCACTCCCTGAACTGTCCCCTCCTGTTGGACCCTCTGAACATTTTCCCGCATTTGGAAATTATATATCCTTTGATAATTATCCCCTTGTCTATTATTTTCTGCCCTCCAGTTATTGTTCTCCTCCCTCCTTCTATTTAAATTGTCACCTCTGCCAGCCTGATAGAACCTATTCCTATTCTGCTTAGGTTGATGCTCATTCTGCCCATTCTCAGTCTTCACTTCCGTCCTGTTCATTTGCCGAAGGCCTAAATTGGCGAAACTAGTTAATAGCTCTTCAAACTCCTCGATACTTTTCACCTTCTGCATGCAGCTAGCCTGCTGTATTCTAATGGGAAAATGTTTCAGCATCAACCTAACAATATCTATGTCTGAGGTGACCCCATCTAAGTTTTTCCATACCAATACATGAGCTAGAAAATACTCTGCGAGGGATACCCCGTCGCGCTCCCTAAATTTTCCAAACATGAGGTTTTCCCTTTCCCTGGCTTGAATTGCTTCTCAACAAAATTTGGCCTTAAATTTCCCTTTAAAATCTTCTAAATTCCTCATATTTGGCCTATAGATCTCGAACCAAGATTTTACATCCCCCTTCAACGAGTGTGACAGGATTTCCATTACCGTTTCCCAATCTATTAATTCATCATCTAAATATTTTTTAAACTTCTTTTCTACGGACTTTAAATATTTCATTGGATTAAATTGCCGCGAATTAAATTGTGGCAGACCCAGATCCCTATTGGAACAACCAAGTGACATTGCTCCTCTGTGACTCATCGGTCGGTCTCTCACCTCTCTTCTCACTTTTATTAACTCTTCCTTAAGTTTTTCATTATTTTCCGCCAATGTCACCTGTTCTCCCTTAAGTCTCTCGATCTCCCCCAATTTATTTTCTACGACTCTTACTCTATGTAAATATTCCTTACACTCATCCCTTACGGTATTGCAAACCTCTGCCCACGCTCCGCTCACTCGCTTTTCTATAAGTTCCCAGTTAACAACAATTTCTTTCCTGACTTCCCCCAGTTCCCGCTTTTGTTTTTCCTGATGGCCTTCCATCGCTGCTAACCTACTCTCCACGCTATCCTGTTTTCTGTCTATTTCCTTCCTAAGAACATCTTCTCTCTCCTTTATTTTACTACTAAGATCCTTCTCTACGTTCTCTAATCTACTGCTCATGACTGATTTATGATCCTGTACTTCCATACTTAATTCTTCTATCTTAGTATTAGTTGCCTCTGCCTGTTTCTTCACTGCCTCATCTGCATACACTTTCACCGATTCCACCTACAGACTATTTCACATCTCCTATTTCCTTACTTAAAATTCCCCTTGCGTCTTAATAGACTCACTCATAGATTTTTTACTGACTCTATTTTCCGGTCCATAGACTCTCTGACTTCACCCATTTCCTTACTTAAAGATTCCCCTTGCTTCTTAATAGACTCACTCATAGACTCTATTTTCTGATTTACCTACTCTCCTTGCTGTTCAATTCCTTTTATAGATTCTTTCATACCTCATTCTATCTTCTGACCCATAGACTCTATCATAGCCGCAAGCATTTGGAGCATCCTATCGTTCAACCCCCCCCCCCCCCCCCCCATTATCGTTAATTTTAGTACCCTCCTTTATAGCGGCCTGGCTTTGCTCGGAATTAATAGATTCCCAGGATGGTGTATCTATTAAGCTTTCACCCTCCCCGCTCTTGTCCACGTCCATACCCAAGTTCTTTCCTGCCCTTTTAACGTTAATTTTACTAATAGCTCTATTTCTTAATTCCAAACTCTCCTCTGATGACATCTAAATGAAAATTTCTCTAAGTTTATCGGCGTATGCGTATACGTGAATGTTATTGTTGTCGCTATATCGTACTTCGAGCTCCACAGTTGAGCGTCAATTGTAAAGACCCCGGCTACTACACAGGGGTGCGTGGGGGTTAACACCTGTACGATTATAACACCAACAATAGACGTTCACACCTAACAATACCTAAGTGACCTAATAAATAAAACCCTTCAGCTTCTGTTAAAATTGAAAATATATTGTCATACCAGACACAAGACACACATTTCGCAGGATATTCCTCGTACAGAATAATAACACTCCCTATCATATTTCCACAGATACACATATGACATGATATAGATGACTCTCAGGAATAAAGTTGATCGGTACTTACAGATGTTGGCTCCAGCAGTGGTGACCCAGCTCTACTAATTCTGGGGTTATATGCTCCCAAAAGAATTAGGCCTATACTCGCAGCACAATTGATTTGATTCACACGCCATTCCTACTTTTATGATTACTTATTACGTTTCTTACTTTTGTACCCAGCATCCAACGATATACTTTGCGTCGTGGATCTAGTATCAGACCTATGTTTGGAATCCGTTCGTGAATTTACTAATGCGGAGCATATTTGACTCGCATCCTTGGACGAATAAATTGCCGCTATAGTTGCAATATAGATGTACAGATATTAGACTGCAATACTTCATGCTGTTCGAAATAAGCAACCTTGGCGATATACTTAAGACTAGGCTCATCATTCAATTATGAACTTATAGCCGGCAACTCCGTTATTGTATCCAAAACCACAATTAGTGTAAGACTGTAATGTCTTATCCTCCACACACAAGACCAAAAAGACAAGTCCACTCCCGCCCGGAGTTCTAAATAGATACCCGCTCCACACGCAGTCCAAAATAAGAGTCTACACCGCCCCGCGTTCTGAATAAGAGTGTCCCCCAATGCCTTCCACAAAATCCCAAGTACCGTCATCACCTCCCTCTACAATCACAGGTTACCTGGGTTGATCCACGGATCCGCCCAATCCCAAAGCCGGATTCTCAACATGACCATATATGGAACACAGACCATCGTCACCACTCGTACATGGATGCCAAGTCTCACCTTTGACTCACGCTCGGGTTTTACCCCGTGTCTGAACACCAACTCGTAGTTCATCACCTGTGTGCACTTTTCTGTTACAAAACATTCAGATTACTCCAATGTTAAATATTTCAACTTCCCTTGATTTGGATCCTGCTCAAATTATAATACTTATATGCAAAGCAAATTACTTATAAATTAAGCACGTCATAATATACACTCTAATAAGTAATTATAAAACATAAAAAGACCTAAAATAAAAATATACACAAGATTAATAAAATCCGTAACTCCCCGGAAGCCGGGTTCAGTTCCTTTGTAACTTGGAAGGTTACAAAATGTATGTAAGCACTATGTGGACATTACTGTAACTGTATGGCTTGCTTTTGTGTTCAAAATAATGTATTATTATAATTCCGAGTTATTGTAAGTAAATAAAATCCAATTTTGCTTAAGTTATTTGAGAGAGGTGTATAGTAGAATAAATCTACATATCTATATGGACTATATCCTAAAAGTCCCATTGAATATACAGTATCTAGTTGTAGGCCTATAGTAGATGGTGGTGCAAGAATTGCAATGCTGGACGGTTGATACCCAAATGTTTTCAGGACTACCATACTAAGATAAACTGTATGTAAAATGTAATTATTATTGATTTAAGCCCACTACGGAGCGCTTATGACTAGTTCTTCTTCGATGCTCTTTTCCGTTCCCAATATCTCTTGAGCCCTGCTGATAATTTCACCTTTCTCTCCTGCGAAAGGGGCTTCCGACATTTAGGGACTCTAGGTGGTGGGGTCCAAGATTCTACCATAGCACACCATTTAGAACGATCCTCTACATCCAGGTCAGCAATTCCAGCCGAATCCAAGTCCTTTAGTACTTTATTAAGCCACAGGCTTCCAGTCTTGTAGCTTTTAACCAAGGAGAAGATCTTCTTGTTTGCCTGTTGCTGTTCATTCGTTGAAGCTGCCCGTAGAACTTGAGCCTCCTACGTCGTATACTGGTATTGGCTGATTCTAACTGTCGATACAGGGCAGAATTATATTTCAAACGGTAGGTTCCATCTGGGAGCAATCTCGGGCCATGGATTTTCATGAGGATACGTCATTTGGCTTTCTCAGGGTCATCCATGGTGCATTTTCTGTTCATCAAGAGGGTCTCTGCGGCATACAGAAACTGCGGTCTGACAGCAGTTCTGTAGTGACAGATTTTAGCATTCCTCAAAATGCATTTCATGTTGTACAAATTGTGGGATAGTTGGTATGCTGCGTTCGAGTTTGGTACGCCTTGATAGGATGGAGGTGCCTTCTCTACTATTGGGGTGGACCCATTCACCAAGATAACGAAAGCGATTTACTCTTCCAATCGTTCCATGTAAGGTCGTCAAAGGGGTATTACCGCAGTGCCGATTCTCAAAGTACTTGGTCTTATCGTAAGATATGATCCATCCAGACATCACCGCTATCTCGTGCAGGACTTAGACAGCTCCAATGGCAACTGATTTGATTCCTAGATCCCTCAATGTGCATTCCCAGGTCGGTACAGGACCTTCCACGCCGACATCCTCCTGATATTCACCAATTGTTTGATCACATTGACTTTCGACATTGTCCAGTAACATCCTGGAGAGCACATTGTATGCTATTGACAGCAGATATATCCCCCGGTAGTTGTTGACATAACTGTGATCACCTTTCTAATGTAAAGGGTGTATGATAGCTGATTTTCAGTCATGAGAGATCCTACCAGTCTCCCAACAATCGATTAAGATCTGGTGTAGGGCCTCTGCGATCGTATTTCCACGTGCTTTCAGGGCTTCTGCAATGATGCCATCTTCTCCGGCTGACTTGAAGTTCTTAAGATGGTTGATGGCATTAGCAACTTGCTGCATCAGTTGGTGAGTTAGATGGCAGGTGTATCTCTGGAGGATCTTCAACAGGCAATCTGTCCGTGGGCTCCTCGTAATTAAGCAATTGTTCAAAGTAGTTTGCCAAAAGTTCCACGTTCCCGCGGATGCTGGTGACCAGCTCCCCGGCTGTATCCTTAAAGTGAAGGCATTGTGGTTTATACCCAGAGAGTTCCTCGTTGAAGACCCGATAAACGTTTCTGGTGTTACACATTTTAAATTCTTCATTCAATTTCCCCAGTCTTGACCTATCGTACGATCTCTTCACACGCCTTATGGTCTTGCTCGACAGTTCCCGCACCACTGTGAAATTCTCCCAATCTTCTTGTCGTTTTATCGAGTTCCACTTCATCCAAGCTTCAGCACGCTCATTAACTGCAAGGTCACGTTCAGAATTCCACTATATATGGCGTCGCTTCCTTCTAGGTTGTCCGAGGTTATTGGTCGCTTCGCATATAGTGGACGTCAGGTGGTTCCAGTCTTTCATTTGATTTTTCATGATGTCAGATTTAAAGCGTTCTTTATTCTCCATGAGGAATTGAGGATCAATCCTTGGTGGAATTGCGGTAGGAGGTATCTTTTGTTTAGGTAATAATCTGGTCTTAATTTGTGTGAAGAAATGGTCAGCGTCAACATTCCACCCTTTTCTAACTCTAACATTCATGATCTCTTTCCTACTCTTTACACTGATTGCAACATGATCGATTTGAGCTGATCCCATAGCAGTGTCCGTTGACTGCCAGGTGGTCTGGTATCTTGCCTTTCTCGGAAAAACTGTAGACATGATCTTCAATTGTTACAGCCTACACAGTTAAATTAAGCGTTTGCCGTTGGTATTGGTTCGTCTATGTGCTGCAAATGGCTCCAGTATATCTTGGTACTGTCGTTCATTCCCCAGTTGAGCATTGAAGTCACCTACCAGTAACTTGACACGGTGATCGAGGATCTTACTGATCTCGTCTTATGTATCTTAGTGTAATTTTATATTTTATGACTTAGTTGCGTGTTCCAATTCATTTATTATAATAAATTGCAAGTTTTTTAGTATGGCTAAATGTAAAAAAAACATGGCCCTACCTGACGGCAAACAACCTTAGGAATATAGAAAGCATTAAAGCCAGATTCCTAAAACGTGGCCTCTCGATCTCTAAATTCACAAGGAACAGCTACGCGTATACAATAGCACGAGAGTCATTCTTCATAGAGGACATAAAACTCTGTTTCGGATTACCGGAAACGCACGCATACAAAACAGGCATCAAGGAAAGACAGAACAAAGCCAACGATGTCCCAGAGCAAATAATGGACACAGAAGCGATGAAAACAGAAGCCTGGAAGGGACCGAACTATGAGCTTCGCCATCTGTACACAAGATTCGCCGCCCACGGATTCCATGGGAAGATATGTCGGAACAAAACATACCACGAACCGGAGAACGACAGCGTCTATGAATTATGCAACAAATCATGCCCCAAGTATCACTTGCTGAAATGTGGATACAGAACCCAGCCGCTAAACACGCTAACAAAAGACTGGTGAAAAACAGAAGTACATATGTAAACAAATGTTTGTAAATTGATGTACACATTATGTTTAATAAATTATTTAAATGTAAAAAAATGACCTGTTTTCTTATGTTTTTGAAGGACTAGTATAATAAAATTACTTCATATACATGAATGAACTATCTATTTCTATAATTTAGACTCCCTAAAACTCCATATAACACCAAAATAATGTATCTAGTAGGAATAGTTGTCAAATAATTGGCAATTGAAAATGGCCAAAAAATGCCAGTTCACAGGCGAATTCCATACGAAAATATGCCAGTGTTGTAAGTGTTTTAATACACCATTCACATCCCTTGTGAGATAAATTCGTCTTCTGATCTGACAACAAGTCGTTATTGACTTAACTTCACTCTGATCTATACGAAAGATCGTCTATCTATCGTTGTCCCGAAAAACAATATTATATTAGAATAAATTCGAAAGTCGAATATATTATCAAACTATTTAAATCAAAACGTAATACGATAAAATCTCCTCCGTAAATTAGATAAATCCAAAAACATTTCCGAAAATTCGATTCAAAATCATCGAACCAAGATACTCCTGCCTTCTCATATAAATATATAAACCTCTCGAATTCTAATCTTAAAAATCTAAATCGAAAATCGATCAAAAATTACTAACCAAATTTAAGATACTTAGAAAAATGGCTAAACTGACAACACAGAATACTGATCAGATATTCTCGTACATCTTTAAACTACAAAAATATGGGATACTGATATTAGTTCTTCATTCTACCTTTTGTTGCGAAAAGATGTCTAGAAGTGGTAATTCCAGCGGTGGATCTCAAAAACAAGGTTTTCTTCGAGTACTTCAGTCTATTTACGCTGCCACAGGCACCTTCCTCGTACGCTTCCATGTTGTCGTCATCTCCCCAGTTCGGTTAAGTGTGCCAAACATCCTAGTGGTGACCAATATTCGTCTCCTCCTCTGACAGAGTCTCGTATCTTCTAGACCTGGGTCTTCCCTTGTTCATTTGTACAGGAATCGAACAGGGTCCACTCTTGTGCGCTCTTTCTGGAATATCTTCTGTTCTTCTCATAATCCGCGTATCATTCATATTTGAGATATTGGTGTCAATATTCAAAGCCATAAATGATGAATAGAGCAGATGGTGTTCTCCTCTGTATAACATTTAGTTACGTCACTCCGGAAATCCTCATTGTCTCCATAGGCTATATTCCCATTTACATATTTAGCAACTCATCATTACTTCTTCTAAGCTATTCAGAATATTCCCTCTCAATTTCATTTCGACGACCATGATGGTGATACTGTTCGTAAATAACTGTTCCCAATATTTCAATGTCTTGAGTATACGGCGCTCGTTGCAATTGCAATATATTTCATAAACACGCAACATATTGTTATCGATGAATAACTTGATTTCGTTAAAAATTCGATTTTATTAACGAAAATCCCTCGTTGAATAGTTTATGGTTTCATGTTTTAACAATTTCTTTCCTGTCAATATTTCCGTTAACACTCACTTCGAATACTAATGTGTGCACTCGTCAATTGCGTAATACCTATCCAAAGTTTAACTTTTCACAACTTCAAACTTCCACACTTGTTCAATACTCTCGTAGTTACAATTCTTACAAGTCCACTTTAAACCTTTAGTGTATTAAATTGTGGTGTGTCCTGCACCGAGTAATTTTACTCATTACTTAACATAGTGATGCACTCCCGCACAGTTATTCACATCCGTCCGTCCTATACGTCGGTTTCGTTCAAAGAAGCCCCGAGTATCTCCGCATATCCCCCAATACTGCTTCAAGTTAGCATCGTAATAAAGAATCTCGCGCGAGAAGCGGGTATAACAATTGACCTTACTACACCGCAATTAGACTTCTGTCTTCACACAGATATAGCATATAAATTTCAAAATAATTTTTGATGTCTTCTCAGCAAGTCAAAGTACTTCTAATTAGGCTCGCAATAAGTATTGAGAATCTTACTAATTGCGCCTTTTGTAATTTTCATATTGGTTCTGGTAAATCACGTGTTTTTTCTCTGCGTCGCGTCGCCGGCATACGTCTTGATTTGCGGGTTACAAATCTGACTCCTGGCACGAGTTTCATGTCGGCTCTCTGCCATCAAAGATAAACTGGTCCTCGCTGCCTCAAAACCTGTATTTCCACAGCAAATTTTTGTATTGGTCGGTTCCGGTGACTGTGGCACGACCCTAGTATACTCGTTTCTGCACGATTCCAGACTCGATCAAATTTAACATGGGCTTCGTTTCATTACAGGCAAATGCACAATATAATGGACCGCAAATTCGAGTACCGTACAAAGCTAGCACTAGCAAGGGAAAATTCAGTGTCATGTTGAATATCGACGCCATCATAACAAAAAAGAAATGGCGCCCACCCGAATGTTCTGAGCTTAAATCAAATTACGACCAACCTAATCATCCGATCTTAACCAAATTTTGCAAGAATATACCTTTTGCCCTAACTACAAGGTCATCATCCAAATAGTTTCAAAATGGAAAATGTATGAATCGTGAAAGTATTATAGCCTACCAGTAACTTACGGTTCAAAAAGTTCAAGGAGGTGACCGGTAGGATATTAGCATTTTAAAATAGAATATGCAACCTCAGTAGTGACCAACTCTAACAGGCTGACCGTGCCGTATCGTGCTTGTCCATGCCATCCCGTTAGGTCAAACTGAATGCTATTTGCTCGAAAATCCATATATTTATGTAATTTTATAGTTTAATATCCTTTTAGGAATGTTCTGAACAAAATAATACATATTTAGTATCAAATGGATTATCAAAATGGCCGAAAACGCTAATGAACTCGTTCGTTCAAAGACAAAATATTTTAGGCAGTTATTCTAAAGCTGTTATTAAATCAATGTTGGCATTGGGCGTGCTTAGCGTAATGGTGGCGTCTCTGACTCATAGCTTGGAAGTTCGTGGTGCAAATCCCAGCAGAATCATTTTTTACTTCGTTTTTCTTGTATGTATTGACTTATAACTACTCACATGCTATAATGTTTAGCATATATAGCGTGTATTTGCAATTGCAAATATTGTATATACACTTATAACACCACATATTTAAACACGCGACTACAGCGATTAAAATTCGTTGTCCTTGATCCGCGTTTGAGTCCATTGTTGTTGCTGTTTTTTTTATTCTGTAGTGGTTTTGCGGCATCATAGTCTTGTAGTCCCGTGTACTTGGGTGTGTGTAGATGTCTGATAACATGTGTCACCGTGATGTCTGTAGGCTTACTAGTGTGTGTACTTTTATACGAGGAAGGATTTGGGTAAGGAAGCTGTTGTTGTTGTTTCATTTGAGATGCATGGACATCATGGTCATTTAGCCCTGTGTACTTGGGGGAGTGTTGAATTTTGTCTGAAAACCTGTGTAATTGTGATGGTTGCATTACTGTGTATATATATAATTCAGGTGAGGATTCAATCAATCAACGTTTTATATCCGTCTAGCACGTTGTATTTCAACAAGCTACTACAACCAACTTTCAATTAAACAGCTTGAAAAGGACAAAGAGTTAAACTGTAATTATACCCATGCATTATTATTATTATTTTAATTATTATTATTATTATTATTATTATTATTATTAGGTAATTATTGATTGATAATGTACAACCAAGACCAGCCTTATATTGTCCACCTCTTGGTGTAGTGGCTAGCATTCCTGGCATTACTGCGGAGGCCCGGGTTCGATTCCGGGCTCTGCCAAGAAATTTAATTTCTGGTCTCAGGACTGGAACGGGGGTACACTCAGCCTTGTGAGGCAATACTGACAGGAGCTGGGATTGATTCCTACCTCAACCATTCTGGAAGTAGTTTTCTGTGGTTTCACACTTCTACTCCAGCAAAATGCTGGGATATAACTTAACTGAAGGCCTTGGCTTCCTCCTTCCCAGTCCTTATCTGAATTAAAAATATGCACACTAATACAGCCACGACAATAACACAGGTTATCAGACAAATTCAACACACACCTAAGTACACGGAACTAAATGATTACGATGTTAATATCTCTCAAATGAAAACAATAACAACTACATGTCCACCTTGTGGTGTAGTGGCTAGCATTCTTGACTGTCACCGCTTATGCCTAAATTTGATTCACCGCTCTGCCAAAGAATTTAATTTCTGGTTTTAGCGCTGGAATGGGGTACACTCAGACTTGTGAGGCAAAACTGACAGGAGCTGGGTTTAATTCCTACCTCAATCATTCTGGAAGTAGTTTTTTGTGGTTTCCCACTTTTACTCCAGGCAATTGCTGGGTTATATTTTAACTGAAGGCCTTGGCTGCCTCCTTCCCAGTCCTTATCTGAATTATGAATATACACACTTATAGGGCAATCACAATAACACAGGTTATCAGACAAATTCAACACACATCTACGTCACGGGACTAAATGATTACGATGTTAAAGTCTCTCAAATGAAAACAACAACAACTACATGTCCACCTTGTGGTGTAGTGGCTAGCGTTCTTGACTGTCACCGCTTATGCCTAAATTTGATTCACCGCTTTACCAAGGAATTTAATTTCTGGTTTGAGGGCTGGGATGGGGTACATTCAGCCTTGTGAGGCAAAACTGACAGGAACTGGGTTTGATTACTACCTCCTCCATTCTGGAAGTAGTTTTTTGTGGTTTCCCACTTTTACTCCAGCCAATTGATGGGATATATCTTAACTGAAGGCCTTGGCTGCCTCCTTCCCAGTCCTTATCTGAATTAAAAATATGCACACTTATAGGGAAATCACAATAACACAGGTTATCATACAAATTCAACACACACCTAAGTACACGGGACTAAATGATTACGAGGTTAATGTCTCTCAAATGAAAACAAAATCAACTACATGTCCATTGTGTGGTGTAGTGGCTAGCATTCTTGACTGTCACCGCTTATGCCTGAATTTGATTCACCGCTCTGCCAAGAAATTTAATTTATGGTTTGAGGGCTGGAATGAGGTACACTCAGCCTTGTGAGGCAAAAGTGTGAAAAAGAGGGTTCGATTCCCACCTCAGTCGTTTTGGAAGTAGTTTTCTGTGGTTTCCTACTTCTACTCTAGGCAAATGCCGGGATGGTGCCTAACATAAGACTACCGGTCGCTTCCTACCTAAATCCTGCCTCTAGTACAAATACATACAGTAGTACAGACATCACAGTGACACAGGTTATCAGACAGCTTCTACATACACCCAAGTTCACAGGGCTACATGACAACGATATCACAAAGTCCCTAAGTGAATCAACAACAAACATCTATGGAAATGAAACTTGAACTGTTGGTGATACAGAAAAGAGTAAAATAGAAGTGTTTGAGCTGTGGTGTTACATGACAATGATGAAGATCAGACTGTTAAATAGAAAAACAAGTGAAGAGATTTAAGACGAGATGTAGAGGAGAGATGTTTCTGGCGACTGCTAATGAAGAGAAGAGATAGGTTGGTAGAACATTTACTAAGACACCCGGGAATAGCAAACTTAGTTATGGAAGGAAGGGTTGGGGACAAGAAATGTAGGGGTAGACCAAGGTTGGAATATGTTAAACAGATTGCCTTGAATGTAGCTTGTAGTAATTATGTAGTGATGAAACTATTAGATCAGGACAGAGAGGCCAAAAACACACATTTTTAAAACCATCACAGTAGCACAGGTTATCAAGATGTTTTAGCGTATTCTAACAAAACACAAGAGATAGATTGGTAGAACACATACTAAGACACCCAGGAATAGCAAGCTTAGTTCTGGAAGGAAAGGTCGACGACAAGAACTGGAGGGGTAGAACAAAGTTGGAATAGCTTAAACAGATAGCCTTGGATGAAGGGTATGGTAGCTATGTAGTGAACCCTTGCAAAGAAGCATATGAGACTCAGTTTCGGGGGGTGTAACGGTTCATATTCGTAAGTTGCTGTCAGGGCGCTTCATTAACTTGCAGGGTAACATATAACAAAATAACATGCAGGAAAGAGTGAAGCCAGAGTTAAAACAACTGAATTTAATAACAAATCACCATATTTACGCATAAACAATTAACAACAAAAACTCCCAACTGACTCCCATTTAATAAAAATGCCAAAAACTAGGCGATATCTCTGGAGAGATTAATTACCTGGACCAAGTGTCACTAAGATAAAATACAAAAGTGACCATATATGCGTGTATGCCGTTCTACATGCATCACGATGTGTACTTTGAATGCGTGATTCGTTATCATCCAGAATGATCCTTCAGACAACGAATCCACATTTCTTAGAGCTAGACCGACACGGGGGAACACAACTACAAAACTTAAAACTAAACCGACACTTCCTAAATCTACTATAAACAAACACAAAATTTCCGTGTGAAATTGGAATCAAATTGCCGTAGCAACATTTACTGCCTAAAAACTTAGGACTTCTCACACAAATCAACACAAGTACATTAACACGTGACCAATAGAAAAATACACAAATGACCGCTGTCAAAATTTACAAATACTCTACCACTACACCACACGGGTGTGACACACAAAAATTACATGAATCGAGTCATAAACAAAGCAATAGGCAAACAGCCAACATTTACGTTAATTACAATACTTTACCCATACAACGTACAACAAGCCGTTACACACATGGCGAACTCCCCAATTAATTATGGCTTAAAAATTAACCATCACAATGAACAGGTTTGCTACATGAAAGCTTACAGGGGCCAGTCGGACAAACAGGACCGCCTATCAAAATAAGTCACAGGCAAAACGGGCGGTTTGTGGAACTCTGCATGTCTGTCAACCCACGTGTCAAATACCTCGACCTCCCAGAACATGGGGTCGAATCTCGAAGAAGTGTGCCCCAAAGCACAATAATACATGTGTGTGTCAGAAAAGTATATGGACAAGAATCAGCAGTCTCCCAAGAGCACCCTGTCTTTCCATCAAAAATACAACAGCAGCAAAAATATGAGAGCGGTAGGACAACTACCCCCTCCTCACGTAGAATCAACACACACTAGACACATCAACACACACAGAATCACACGTATGGGTTTTGGCAGACCCTGAAATAAAAAGACACAAATAATATCCACATGCTGGCGCCATCGTTCTATGCCGTGACTAGTCACCTGAAAAAGGACTCAAGAAAAATCTATCAAAATTAGAACGAAGGTGTTCTAAAAATTACTTTTAAGTTGGTGCGCTTGGCAACCCTAATATGAATAATAACCTGTTCAGCAAAAAAAATCTTACAATAATTTCCTCCCATTCCTATTTCAAATATTAACGTTAATAAAGCACCATTTATCGAATGTAACGGGTTCCGCATTTGCAAGGATAAAAATCACGCACGCACGTCGTGCACATTACATATAACTCAAGGAAAACAAAATCTCAAACAAACACTTTGGCCACGCGCCAACGGACATTTAAACATTATAGTGTCGGTGCAAGAAAAACTCTAAACAACAACAAGAAAAGAAAACATGACTATTTACAAAGTTCCCCGACCAAATCTAACTACATAATTGAAATAATCCAATTTTAGTACATCACCGCTTCTGCTTGTAGAACTAAGGACATCCTCCTCAACCCATCGCCCTATGGACAAGTTAGCACTCCATAGTAGTCGTCTGCGTTCATTTGTTGAAGCTCATCCCAACTTCAAACCACGTGCTGATCATCTTGGTATCGACTCCTTGGCAGAAAAGTTCAATGTTAAATATTTGCCTATCTATAATCGCTTGCAGGCTACTCAATTCACCCGCAATTGTCCTAATGCGATTAATAGCGAAGACTGGCCCTAACTATCTCGTACACACGCACCATAAAAACACATATAAAATACACTGCAATTTATACATAAAATATACATCTCGAGTCCGCGCCACTGGCTCGTTAACAAGTTCAAAATCCTGGCTGCACTAGCAGTCGCTATCTCGTTCGGTATTTCCGTCCTGTACTATGGACTTCGGCTCCGGTGAGCGCTAATTAGGGTGATACAATACTTCCCCCTTAGAGCTGAACTCGTCGTCTTTAAATGAATGTTACAAGTTATCACGCACTGGCGTGAAATATTTAGCTCACACAATAAAGCTGATTTTAGAACAGGATGTATTATAGCTTTTAAAATTCGATACTGCAATCGCTGCGACTTTTAGCTCAATCGGAGCTCACAAAATAAATTAACTTCACTAAAATTTAGAGCGTAAAAATCACGATACAAACTGGCGTGAAGTAGGCCTCTGAAGGCTCCACAACGAAAGACTTAGATAAATTCGAGCGTCAAAATCACAATATAAACTGTCGTGAAGTAAGCCTCTGAAGGCTCCACAAGAAAAGGCTTCGAGTGGCGTCAGGCCAAACTATTTATTAGAAACTGACAGGGGCGGAGGAGTGGGGCGGAGTCGGATAAAAACTTCCAGAGTTTTTGTCTCACAAAGATGGGACTAGTGTCATTCTTCTCCAAATAAATCCAACGTCTCAAATTACTCGAGCGGAGATTAATCCGTTCGGCGGTTCTTTAGATACACACTTCCGCGGGCTTTTTACTACTGACGCTGTCCACCTCGTGGTCATGGCTTGGTCTCTTGCGATTGGCTGATTCAATCGTATGTTCGTTGCGAGTACCTCGTGATTCTTCCTTTATGTCTCCAATTTTGGTACAGTAGTTGCACAATTTGGCCTTGAACTCGACTAATTCTGGCCGTTCCCCAAGAATAGCTACCAGCTCAACTCCTGTTGCAATCATTACGAAATGCTAGCCTCCCTTATATCCAAGTCGACTTCCTTAAGTGCTGCCTGGGCCGTAGTAATAATAATAATAAATATGAATACTTATTTATCGAAGATCAATAAGGGTTCATTTATCCTCAGCAAGGTTTTGAAATTCGAAACAATCTATTGGTTTGGATTTCAAAAACAAAATCCACTGTAGTAACAACACATCTCTTTAAATCTCACTCAGATGCTCGAGTGTATGCCCCTCTGACTCAATTAGTGTGCTCCCTTCTCGCTGGAATGTCATTCATATTTTCACTAGGTCTCCCCCTTCTCCTCAAGTAGTTGCCACTCCCGTCGTCTCAGCTGCTCGTTGTTTACAAACAAAGTGCGTACTCAGGCGCTCCCCGTAGGTTTGAGTGTTGGCTCTCAAAATAAACTTTTTTGCAATACAGATTCTGCACATATCATCTTTCCTAATCATCAAATGGTTCCCTTCTGTAGTACGGTTTCAAATTGGCGCTATTAAAAACAGATTTTGCACCAGTGCTCACTTCTTCCAGTCTGTAGGCATTGTTACCCAGATTCTTAATTACCCGGAACGGGCCAATGAACTTCGGACAGAACTTGGCGAAGACTTTGTTCTTAGGGTCGGAGATCGGTGGTCTACGAACCAGCACTAATTCTTGTTCTTGTAACTCTCGGTGAAACTTCTTTCCTCGGTACCGTCTCAGCCTTCGGTCCGCTTGGTTCCTCATGTGCTCCCTCGTTCGCTGGATTCGCAAATCATGCGCTAATAATGGATCCCTTGGGCAAGGAATGATCTTGTCCCAAGTTCTTTCTGGCAATCTGTTGTGGTGTACAATCAGTGGGACTTGACCCGTCGACTCGTGCTTAGTAGTGTTCATGCACATCTCAATTTCCCGTACTTTGTCCACCCATTTATTGTGTTCGTTAGGAATCATTACTCTGTAGTACTTAGCAACACAGCGAATTGTTCTCTCGCTCGGATTTCCACAAGGATGACGAATACTTGAAAATATGTGTTTTATTCCTAGGCTCTCCAAACCTTGCCTAAAAACATTGCTTGTGAAATAGGTACCGTGATCTGATAGAATGGATTCCGGCTTCCCAAGCATCGGAATGACTTTGTTCTTAATTCGACTGAGGACTTGTCTTGATGTCGTCTTCTGAATAGGACATAGCACGACCATCTTCGAAAATACGTCGACACACACCAAGAGGTGTCGGCATCCACGCTTTCCTTTTACTAAAGGACCAAAGCAATCAATCGCGAGCATCTCGCATGGTTTCTGCGGTAATAGTGGTCTAGGAGGTTGTTTCAGAATAAAGTTGTTTGGCTTTGTGCGCTGACAAGCGTCACACGTTCTAATTACTTCAACAATGGTGAATCTCATCTTGGGCCAAGTAAAGGTCTCCCCTATCGTAGCTTCAGTCTTATCCGTGCCGATATGTGCTAGGCTCTCGTGCACATGCCAAGTTAATCCCATCTGTAGTGATGCTGGAACTAAGATCCGCAGTTTAGTATGATGCTCATCCACGTACTTATGTAACAAGTTATTTAAGTAGTGAAATCTCGCTTGTTTAGCACTGGCTTCTCGGTACTCCGGTGAATTTGGTTGTAACTCCTTCCTATTGAATTTTATCATCATCATCATCCATGGGTCTGCTTCTTGCTCCTTCCGAATATCCTTCAATCTTGCCAAAAACTCACGAGCCTTAGGTGTCAAGGTAATATTGTGAACTTCCGCCGTTACTTCGTTTCCGTCCTCAGGATTTCTACTCAAGGCATCTGGTATGACGTTCATTTTCCCAGGACAATGCTCTATTGTGATGTCAAACTGCTGTATGTAGATGGACCAGCGCGTAACTCTCTCACTTGCTATTGTTGTCTTGAATAAAAATGTCAGTGCATGGTGGTCGGTTCTAACAATGATGGAATAACCATAGATCATCTTACGCCACTGTTGAAGAGAATATAGAATCGCTAGTAGCTCAAGTTCCGTAACTGTGTAGTTCCTCTCATGTTCCCGTAATTTACGACTCGTAAATGCCAAATAGGATTTCTTCTTGGGTTCTTCAGCGTCCTCTTGGTACAGCATAGCACCAATCCCAATTAACGAAGCATCTGCTTGAATGATAAATTGTTTCTCAAAATCCGGATATCCAAGTTTCACACAGTTTTCCAATAAATCCTTCGTTGCTTTAAAAGACCTGTCGCACTCCTCGTTCCACGACCATCGATTTGCCTTCTTCAACATCTCCTGCATAGGCGCTACTGTTTCTGTGTAACCAGGGCAATTTTCTTTGAAGAAGCCTGTCACTCCCAAAAATGCTCTAACATGTTTGACTTTGGTAGGTGTGGGAAATTTCTTAATAGCATCAATCTTGGCTGGATTAGGCCGCACGCCCTCGACATCAATTATATGCCCCAAATATAAAATCTCGCTCTGGCAAAAATGCGACTTCTTTAAGTTGATCTTGAAGTTCATGGTTCTCAAGTTGTCCAGCAGTTTATTTAAATTTATCAAGTGTTCTTCCATTGTCTCAGAAGCGATTAATATGTCGTCAACATATCTCGTGGTGAAGTTCTTGACCTCCTCAGTCAGATTTCTATCGAGTGCTCTAATGAGTGCACATCCCGCAGTTTTCACGCCAAAGGGCATTCGACACCAGATATAACTTTGATTATCGAATAAAAATCCCGTCAACAGTTGGGATTTTTCTTCAAGTTCATGATGGTGGAAACTATTCGTCAAATCAACACTTGAGTATATCTTCTTCCCACGGAAGCCTTTCAAAACATCTTTGATCCTAGGTGCTTGGTCGTGCTCAACTAGCAGTTTGCTGTTCAAAACCCGCGCGTCTGGGCATAGCCTAATTGATCCGTTTGGCTTGGTCACAGCCAATATTGCGTTCAAGTAAGGGGTTGCCGCTTTCCTTATCATGCCAGAATCTAATAAGTTAGTAATAATGTCCTTCACCTGAGAAAAGTGTTTCTCTGGGATCGGGTACAATTTACTTTTAAATGGGGTCCAATCTGTTACCTGCATCGCATATTGAAAATTTAAAACTTTCCCAGGTACGGTGTCAAAAGCTCCTTTGTGTAATCTTAAAATTTATTTTAGTCTTCTTTTATCAGATTCCCCTACGATGGCTTCCTTAAGTCGCTCCTGAAGTAGAATTTTGAATTTGGTTCCGCCAATTTCTTCTTCCGCCAAATGCATCCAAAGTTCCTGCGAAATATCTCGGCTGTCAATTTCTAGCACTGCTGTCTGGCTGACTGGCTCTCCCATCAAGATCTTATCTCCGGCCTCTTTAGTGCATTCCTCAACAACCCAAGTATTGGGCTCTCTCTCCAGCGGATTCTCTTCCATATTTAAACCCACATGATCCAATCCTTCTACTTGTTTGAAGCTTACAGTGTTGTTATGTAAATCAATCACAGCATGAAAATCGCAGATGAAGTTGGCTCCTAAAATTATATTGTAGTTCATCTTTGGAATAACAATGAATGTTTGTGAAAAAGTATGGTTCAATATTTCCAGATCTAGAAATGCTTGCTGTTTACAATTCATAGTTTTGTCAGGAATGACACCTCTGACTTTCATTAGCGGTACCGGCATAATAGGAACAGTCTGTTTTCTTGCTATTTCCTTTATCAAAATTTCAGTGACTAAGCTCACCTGGCTACCCGTATCAATCAAACATCTCACCCTCATGCCTCCAATATGCGCGTAAATAATTGGTAGCTGTCTGATAACATTTTCACGGTTCTTCACCACTTCCTCCAGGCAGTCGTCCGGGAATGCTACCCACTCTTCTATATTGGCCACTATCATCTCTTCTTCCTCCCTGGCGATCTCCATTTTTAGCCTGTCTCCTTTCAGTTCATTTGTTTTTTTTATCCCAGGCCCCATTAGTTGTGTTTCGCCGGTTATCATTCTGTCGCTCCTGTTGCCTCAATAAACTCTCTGCCCCCTCTCCTTGATGGTTGTCTGGGCTCTGTTCGCCATGGCAAGCCCCCACTTCTCCTTCTCCGCTTCTTCAGTACTTAATTGATCCAAGTATTTACGGGATTCAATATATCGCTCGTCCCAGTTGTTCCTATAATCTCCTCTATTTTCTTGGCGATAGTCCCCGCCGTTATTCCATCTACCATCTCCATTTCTTTGGTAAGGTCTACCTTGTCTCTGGTTTCCCCTCCAATTTGTGTACTCCCGCTGGTACGTCCACTGATTATTTTGATTTTGGTTATTCTGATGATATCTCCCGCGGTTATTCTGATAATTCTGATTGTTGTTATGGAACTGGTTTCGGCCGTCAAAATCTTGTCTTCTTGGCGTGAATTGTGTCCCTGTGGACTGTGTCTTAGTTTGGTTCCCCTGGCTGTGGTTATTTTGGAGTCCCTGAACTACCTCTGCCGTGTTGACACATTCCAAATTCCTTCTTCCTGTCTGTGGGCTTACCATACTCGTCTCGTCTAAGTGTCTGAGTAATTCTTCGGCTTGGACTGCGGTCTGAATGTTTCCTGCGACTAATAATTGTTGGATGTGCATTGGGAGTTGTTTCCCGATGGTTAGAACCATATTCTGCTCGCTAGGCGGATCGTCAAAATCTCTGAATTTCACCAATTGCTGACTGAAGAATTCTGAAAAACGGGTTGGATGTGTACTATGATATTTGCGCGTGTACAGGTCCATTCTCAACCCCTGTTGTAACGAAGGACTCCAAAACTTCTTCAAAAATGCCTCGCGGAATTGAGCCATGTCTGTGAACGTGTACTTGAAACTTAAAAACCAGGTCAAGGTAGGTCCTTCTAAAAATTTCTCCACCATTCTTAATTGTTTCTCAGGGCCGATGTGCTGGTCATTAAAGTAATCAGTTAATTGCCGTAGAAATGCTTTGGGAGTGGTTCCTGAATGTTCCTTAAACTTATCGGGCTTAAAATCATTACCCCGAATGACTTGGATGACTTGGGCTGGTGCCAAGTTCGGTTGCGGTGTTGAAGTCTCCCCCCTGTACTGCTGGAATGCATTAGTCGTTAGTCTGGGACTTTGACCCCGACTCGTGTCCTCAGCCAACTTTAAACCTGCAGGACTTCCAATACTTGTTTGCTTCTCCGGTATATTTTCAGTTGAAAATAATGTCGCATTCTCTAAAGATCTAATCTCGTTTTTTATGATTAATTCCGAGTGTTCCTGTAATTTTGACTTTACATTTTCCTCCAGTGCCTGTATTCGCTTTAAAACTGCCAGCCTGTCTTCCTTATTCGCATGAGCCTGCTGGTACCAATCTCGCCGGATCCTACTTTTCAAGCTATTTATTTTCTCCTCGTTCCTTTCCTGATTTTTCTCTAGGTCTTCACGTATCTGTTCTTGCGTTTTTACTAGTTGTTCCCCCACCTCTTCTCTTATAGCCTCTTGTGTTTTTATTAGCTGTCCCCCGACTTCTTCTCTTATGACCTCTTGTGTTTTTATTAGCCGTCCTTCCAAATTATCCTGAGTCTTGACGAGCTGCTCTCCTACTTCTTGTCTTATGACCTCTTGTGTCTTTATTAGCTGGCCTTCCATCTCTTTTCTTATGATCTCTTGTGTTTTGCCTAATTGCTCCTCTAATTTCTCCCGCAAGTGTATCCGCTCGGTTTCAGCCTTAACCTCGACTTTATCTATTTCCTTTATTAATTCCAGCACGTTGTTGTCTACCGAATTAATTTGCTGCTGTAGTTTCTCTTGGGTTTTCTTCATTCCCGCGGTGTTACTGACACATGCTGCCTCTATCTGCTTGAGTTTATCTGCCACCATCTCTTCAAATTGTACTAATTTGTTATCAAATTTCGCCTCCAATTTCTTAATTTCGCCTAACTGTTTGATATTGTTTTCCGCAACCTCGCCTGCCAGTTTCTCTACTTTTTTAACGCTCTGATTAATGTCATTAGTGATTTTTCCTAATTGTTCGGTTTGTGTCGTTTGTGTTACCGCCTGTTGTGAAAATTTGTGGTTGAGTTCATTTAATTGTTTGTCCGTGTCTAATTTCTGGACTTCTAACTGGACCGAAATGTTACCGCTCATATCAAGTAATTGTTTTTCACAGTCTATCTTCTGCGCTTGTAACTGGACCGAAATATTATCGCTCATGTCGTGTAATTGTTTTTCACTATGCTCCCGCTGAGCTTCTAATTCTTCTTTTAATTGTTCTTCCGTCTTTACGGACATCTGCACTAATTGTTCTTCCGTTTTCGCGGACATCTGTTCTAATTGTTTTTCACTATGCTCACGCTGAGCTCCTAATTGTTCCTTCAATTGTTTCTCCGTCTTTACGGACATTTGGATCGACATCTGTTCTAACAATGCCTTAATCTCATCAACACTCGCCATATCACACACAAAAATATATTCAGAGAAAAACAGGGTTATGGGCCAAGGTTTCAGCCCTATACGCACATACATGTCACACATTTAAATATTACTGGCTCTAATTTAATGAAAATTTCAGTAACAAAATTTACTGAATACAACGACACTTATTCCCAAACAACAAAATAACCCCTAGTGATCTGCTTTTAAATTCCTAACCAACAGAATTTACGAAACACCAATTAACCGAAGTCAATTAAATGTCAAATATAAGGCAACATCTTCCTGCTTTGACTGAGTTCATTAATAATGCAAATTTCTAATTTTAATGTGGGCGCCAGAACAAGTTTATAACAAATACAAAATCAAATTCTAACCTTGTTCAATATTTCTAACATTAGGAACTCAGTGATTTTACTAATGCACATGGCGGTACAACATGGCCTCAATTTACTGAATTTACATGTCCGCTTGACCTGGCATCATTTCTCAACGAAATAAATATGAGATCAGCGAAGCAACAACAACAACAACCCCACTTGGGCAGCCATTTTTGTTTTATGAACCCTTGCAAAGAAGCATATGAGACTCAGTTTCGGGGGGTGTAACGGTTCATATTCGTACGTTGCTGTCAGGGCGCTTCATTAACTTGCAGGGTAACATATAACAAAATAACATGCAGGAAAGAGTGAAGCCAGGGTTAAAACAACTGAATTTAATAACAAATCACCATATTTACACATAAACAATTAACAACAAAAACTCCCAACTGACTCCCATTTAATAAAAATGCCAAAAACTAGGCGATATCTCTGGAGAGATTAATTACCTGGACCAAGTGTCCCTAAGATAAAATACAAAAGTGACCATATATGCGTGTATGCCGTTCTACATGCATCACGATGTGTACTTTGAATGCGTGATTCGTTATCATCCAGAATGATCCTTCAGACAACGAATCCACATTTCTTAGAGCTAGACCGACACGGGGGAACACAACTACAATACTTAAAACTAAACCGACACTTCCTAAATCTACTATAAACAAACACAAAATTTCCGTGTGAAATTGGAATCAAATTGCCGTAGCAACATTTACTGCCTAAAAACTTAGGACTTCTCACACAAATCAACACAAGTACATTAACACGTGACCAATAGAAAAATACACAAATGACCGCTGTCAAAATTTACAAATACTCTACCACTACACCACACGGGTGTGACACACAAAAATTACATGAATCGAGTCATAAACAAAGCAATAGGCAAACAGCCAACATTTACGTTAATTACATTACTTTACCCATACAACGTACAACAAGCCGTTACACACATGGCGAACTCCCCAATTAATTATGGCTTAAAAATTAACCATCACAATGAACAGGTTTGCTACATGAAAGCTTACAGGGGCCAGTCGGACAAACAGGACCGCCTATCAAAATAAGTCACAGGCAAAACGGGCGGTTTGTGGAACTCTGCATGTCTGTCAACCCACGTGTCAAATACCTCGACCTCCCAGAACATGGGGTCGAATCTCGAAGAAGTGTGCCCCAAAGCACAATAATACATGTGTGTGTCAGAAAAATATATTGACAAGAATCAGGCATGCGAGGTTTGTGTTGCTTTCCGGAATATGGAATATGAAAAGTCGTTGTCTTTACGTTCAATAGTTATATCGAGATAATTTATTTTCCGGTCTATCCACCGCAGTCGACCACACAGCGAGTTCCAGTGATCACGAAAACTGCGAGTAGCTGTAATACGGAAGACAAGCAACACAAACCTCGCATGCAATCGACAATCAGTCTAATCACCCCAGTACGCACAAACTAGCGGGTTTCAATTCAATGGTGCACAGAGCTTTAAACATACCCATGTCAAAAGACAACTATAATAAGGAAATAAGAACTATTATGCAAATAGCAAAGGAAAACAACTTCTCGCCAAGCAAAATAAATCAAATTATAGCCAAACATAAAAATAAAGATAAAACGATTCCCAAACCGGACAGTAATGAGAAAAAATTTGCGCGTTTCAACTATGTGAATGCGAATACATATAAAATCACTAACCTATTCAAAACACAAGGCATAAAGATAGCTTTCACGATGAAAAACACAACCGCTAGGCACCTCCTAAATAGTAATCTAAATAAACGTGACCCGTATTCAAGGTCAGGGGTATATTCTATAACGTGCCAAGACACCGATTGTCAAGCTAATTACATCGGGCAGAGTGGAAGGCGAGTAGACACACGTTATAATGAACATAGGAATGCGATAAGATACGGAACACATTCAGCCGTGTGCGAACATATGTGTGACGCAGGGCACAGCTTTACCAACATAGAGTCGGACCTTAAAATAATCCATCACGAATCGAAAGGCAGAGCTCTTGACATAAAGGAAGCAATCGAGATACACCTAGCCAAACGAAACAATCCCAACAATCTAAATGAACACACGTTCATGGAGAGCTCACCCCTCTTCACGCTACTAAAAAACACACCCTGTCGGAAACAAAACACAATTTAGCGACACAGCCAAGCTAGATAAAAAAAGGGGGGAAATTAGGGGGTTTTTAATAGGTAAATGTTATCTGGATCAGGTGTACGATGTACTTTGCTTCTGCAATAAACCAAGGCCCATATTCGCGGCAGTATTAAAGGTGCCGGGACGTCCTCATAAGACCGTCAACGCTTAGTTCGAATGGGTTATGCTCCACGCGTGGCGAGGGCCAATCCACGGTCTTTAATAGTTGTGGACCCACCTCATTCAATAACATACATCTTATCTAGGTTGGCAACACCTCACATAAACACATCGCTATCACTCCCCACAGCACGTAGGGACAGGGGGGAGGAGGCAGGGGAAAAACCAGTCGTTAAGATATCCACCGCAGTCGACCGCACAGCGAGTTCCAGTGAGCACGAAAACTGCGAGTAGCTGTAATACGGAAGACAATCAGATAAGTAGTTAGCCAAACATTTTATAGTTTAACCATAGTTTACAACCATATAATCTCTCTAAAGTACAATCTACGGATAGCTATCACCATTTAGCATTTCACCTAACATATATACTGCATTTAGCATACACTGACAGTTGCAGTACCAATACTGCAACTAAATAATTGTACATATTGTAAATATTTTCACCTGTATTTCAAACATAGATTTTGTAGCCTAAGAGTAATGGATCTGATGATGATCGCTTGACGATCGAAACTGGTCATCCTAGTGTTTTATTAATCTCATGTAATTTATTTCAGGATTAGGGCATAACCCATCTCGTTTGGGTACATTCGTGTTGACCGACTGAAAAGCACTAAACTCTTGTTTACTAAGGCAACACTGAAAATATGGCTTCAAACACCACAATGAAACAACTGTATTAATCCTGAACTACCCTGGTGACAAACACTATGTCCTTACCTTGCACGCTAATTATCATCTGCCAACACTTGATGCAGGAAAGAGCTCATTCATTACATACAGTATTGGGGTTTAATGACCCTGGACTTAAAACCATAAGAATACGTGTTGTTACTGATATATTGAATGATTCATTTTAACGTACGGTGTGGCATTTCATATGCTTCTGATTCATTTGGACCAGGAGGTCACGACAGACGTAGCCCTGGACCAGTGTGTCTTTAATGATGTGTGTGCCATTGCATATGTACTTTGAATTGACAGGTGTAAAGCTAAAGGAAGTAGGAAACTTTTGCTACATAGGAAACAAAATAACCAGTGATGGACGAAGCAAAGAGGATATATTATGAATTGAAGCCAATGACCACAGCTGGGTATTTTTGATTTAACGCCCTAGGGCTCCCAACACGTTCAATTTCAAGTAGGTCCAACTATGGTTACCATATGTCACTAATTCTTAGTGGCAAACGTTGGAACTTGATAAAGCGTTCCAACAAAATAAAACCTACAAATATTGCTACACACAAACAATTGCAGTGGTAGGTTCTTTTACGTGGAAGAAATGTATGACATGGAGCCACCGGTTTGACTTTCCCTTTGAAGGAAGACATACTGAAGGATTTAACGCTCTTAAAAATCCAACGACTTGACCGGGTTTGAACCTGCGATCATGAGCATAGCAGTTCAGCATGCTACTGACTAAGCGAAAGAAGCTGCATAGGATATAAAACATAGGTTGGTTCAGGCAAGGAAAGTATTTCTACAGAAAAGAAATCTGTTGACATTCAATATAGATTTAGGAATTTGGAAATCAGTGTTTAAAGCCTTGGTCTGGAGTGTGGCTCCCTATGGAAGGGAAACTTGGACTATTGGTGTAGAAGAAAATAGGAGAATAGGAGAATTTGAAATGTGGAGTAACAGGGAAATCATGAAAATAAGATGGGTAGATAGAGTAACAAGTGAAGAGGTATTAGGACGAGCGGGAGAGGAGAGATATTTCTGGCGACTGCTAATGAAGAGAAAATATAGATTGGTACGATATTATATAAAATGATACCAGGAATAGCCAAATTAGGTATGAAATAAAGGGTTGAGGACAAGAACTGTAGGGGTAGACCATGGTTAGAATATGTTAACAAGATGGCCTTGGATGAACGGTGTAGTAGCTATGTAGAGATGAAAAGATTACCTCAGGACAGGAAAGCATGGAGGGCAGCATCAAACGAGTCAAAGGGCTGAAGACTCAACAAAAGATTATTATATATTTATTATTATTAGACTATTATTTATTTTAGAAATCTGGTTGACAAGCAACAAACTTAGAAAGTGTGGCAACTATGTTTCTGACGGGATTTTTTTGTAGGGATATCACTGTTAGTAGTGTTATTGTGGGTTTAATAGTATTTTGTGGAGCTTGCATAGATTTGGATTTGATGTTGCTGGCCTGACGAGCAAAAAATGTCATTCCTTAGTTTCCTTAATGAGAGTGCTAAAACACTTATAGTGAGCGAAGTATTAAAGCTAGAGATATGCTCTCCAGGACTTTTTTGTAGAACTTTTCATGCTGAACAATTCTTATACTCATAGAATATAGATACATTTTAATCGTTTGCCCAGCGTAAGCTTAAAAAGCGCATGGTCACCAGGATTTTTGACTTTGTTTACTGAAATCGTTACTGCTTGGCTTTCTATAATCATAAATAAATTATTTTGTATAGAAACCTTGCTTGTTTAATGATTTAATCACACATATTTTTATTGGGAATCCCCTGTATTATTTTTACTATGGACCTCTTGTGCTCAACACTTGATTTTTTTTAGACCCGAACCGTATTAATGTGAACCCTAGGGAGTGTTATAACTACTTAACCAACACTTATACACTAGACCATGCTATATACACTTTTATTACAATTTCAATTGCAGAATTTACTGCCTGAAACAGCATAATAGCAAAAGTTGTTAGACAAAACTGTTTAAAATTTTCCAAATGATACAAGATATATCTAAAATTTATGAGATTTCCCCAGACTGATGTAAATGTCCACTACACAGGTTTCTGTACAAGCTCATGGAGTTACACTGACAAGTGGATGCTTGTTTTGATATCAGGAAGCGAGACAATAGATGATGTTATAGGAATACAGAGTAGCCCTTATGATTACCTATTTTGACAAATAATCTCGCGGTCTTAATAACTTTAAGATTGTTCTAACTACTACCCCATAGGCTTACATTTGCTTTTCTTACCCTTTACAGTTGAACTTAGTAACCCCTTAGGTAATGATTTATCCTTTATTGTTACCACAAGACCCAACAATTTTAGTTGGTTTACAAGTACACCATTATTTATTACATGCATACTTAACTTAGCCTTTATTTGAATTTATGAGTTCTGTTGCCATTGTTTACAATTATTATTTTAACAATATATCAATATTAGATACCTTTAGCATATGTATGAGATATTTGAATTTAGTTAGATTTCACTACCATATAGCAAAGTTGTTTAAATATTAATAGTACGAGGGAGATGCCTTTCTTGTAGAATACAGTAGTTTACTTAATATATATATATGTATTTTTTATTTGTTTAACAAGATTAAAAGATATAAGTTAGGCAGTTTGGTAACGCGTACATACACAGAGTTCCAGAGAGATTTTTTTCACCACTAAGTGAGTTTAACTACTAATTTACAAGAAGCCCTAAGAATTTGTATTTAACCAAGATGTTATGTGTTATTCCATAGTCTCAAGCATTTCGATTGTTAGATTTTCTTACTAGACCACATGCATTGGCCTGGAATTGAACCCAGTCCACCTAGGTGAGAGCCCAACAAAACAAATAAAGTGTTAGCTTGACAATGTTGGAGTAAACCTCTGCATTGTTTGCTTAATACCACTAAAGTATTCAAATTACACTGCTGAATATTGGGATCTACAAGTCGTGTTGTGTTATTAATTCTAATATACTCTAAGAACTTTCCCCACATTGAGCACTTTAATCCAATTCCCCTCAAAACGGTCTACCATTGTTACAACAATGTTGTGGCGGTCAAATGTGTTGTCTGGACTAGCTTAGAACAACTATCAAACAAGTGACATATTATGTTTCGAAGTCAACACAGAATAGTACACTATATTAGTAGATATGCTTATTAGACTTGTTTTTGTTATCTTTCAAGTTTTACTACGAAGTAGATTTTTAGTGATACTAACCAACACATATAATCCACGATCGGTCACATTGTTAGTTTTAAGTTTACACAAGCTTAGCAAACTTGGTAAATTTACAGCAACAGCAAACAAACAAGGTTACACTAATAATAGTGTAGCCTACATGCCTTTCTTTAACCCTGTATTTAACACTCAGTTAACAAAACTGATAACTGCAATGTTACAGAAAAGACAAAAATTATACATTCAATAAAGAACAAGTGGTTGAGCTAATGTGCTCAGGATAGTATTGTAAACACTCAAGTCCATAGACTAATTAAATTAGTAACTGTCAGGTTGGCCAAGTGGTTATTGTGTTTGACTTAAGTTCAAATTTCCAGTATAAGGAAAGATGGGTTCAAACCCCTTACCTGATATAACTATTGCTCAACATTGCTTGTCGACACTGTATCATTATGATACTCGGTACGCAAAACTACAAATAAAGTGCATTATTTAAGACCACTCTTTCTGAACATAGTCAGAGAATGTTCATGGTTAACGAGTGCATTAAAAGTAACAGGTAGGGATACCAATTAAGAAAAACAAGAAATATACAAAATATATTTTTATTAATTTAATTCAAATATATTTTACAATATGTACACACACAGAATACAGCTCTTTTTTGTTTAAGATTGCTTGTTATAGTTTTTAAACATATCACTTGTTGAAAATTATTTTTTCTGGGGATAGGGTGTTGCTACGTTGACCCATCACACAATAATACCAGCATTACGAAGTTCATCTTCTATTTCTAATAGCTCTTCCTCATAACCAATATGACCAGCCAGTTTACAGTCATGCAGGAGCTGTAGGCGTTCGACTAATATATTAGGATCGTTCCAATAGGTATTAATGATGAATGGTTTCCCACGGCGAGCATCATCATCATCATCATCATCAACATCATCATCGTCATCATTACCATCATAATTTCCACCTCTGTCCACAGTCTCTTGAATGATTTGAGTTGCCTTTGCTATTGTTGAAAGCTTTTATGTAGATGTGCCGGAGTGCTAAACATAGTTATGTTATTATCAACAATACCATCATTTTCACCCTCCCCCACCAACTCGCTGATGGTCTGTGTTGTCTCTGATAGAGTTGAGGGCTTTTCAGATGCGGCTGAGTGCCTCAACATGGGTTTTAGAGTACGTGTTATAGGTTTCACATCAAACAACTTGTTATCAGCACGAGTGCGTTCTAGTGTATTAAACATGAGGTTAATATTATCTTGAGCAGCAGTATCTTTTTCTCTGACTTTTTTTTTTTTTGCTTTGGTTAGGGTTTTCTTTACTTTTAGACTAGCATCATTATTACGTTTACAATGATGATTGTTTGAAGAAAGTATGTTGAAATAATTTGTCTCAAGCACTCCTTGACACTGTTTCGATCGTTGCTTTGAACAGCGCCAAATAACAACCCCGTCCTTATTTGTTCTTTTATGATATATGAGTATCCTTTATAGTAAGCATATGGCTTACGATGACTGGTTGTTGACACTTTTATATTGACTGATATGCACCAACTGAACTCTGGTAACGTTAATACAGTAATAAGAATGATAGAGTTTGAAGTGGGCGCAATTGAACGTGGACGCAATTTAAAGTGATCGCGATTATAGAGGGCGCGATTTGAAGTGGGTGCGATTATAGTGGGCGCGATTTGAAGTGGATGCGATTATAGTGGGCGCGGTGTGAAGTGGGCGCGATTATAGTGGGTGTGATTTGAAGTGACCGCGATTAAAATGGGCACGATTTACCTGTCAGAGTCGGATTCTTAAAAAAGTAACGAATACAGCGATGGATGCTATTATCATTTCCTTTTCAGATCTCTATGTAACAAAGTAGGTTTACAGGAAAAAAGTAATTATCAATTCGAGGTGTATTAATGGTTTAGTTGGTTGCTTTTTTGCTTGTTTATTGACATTATTTTGTGCAATAATATCATTACTAGCGGCTACTGTAGCTAGGTCAATCTTGATTTCAACTGATGTCGGCTCGTCGGCTTATTTGATCTCTGCTTGTAGGCGTATTTGATGTAGACATATTTGTTGGCGTGCTTGATGTCGGCTTATTTGTATAATGTAGGTTAGGTTAGTATATGTTAGGGTTTCAGCTATGACCACTATTTTTGAACGTTTTGATTACACTTGCTGTAAAAGTCAACTGTAGATGGCAATGGATGCACGTTTCTTTCAATTATCGAAGTAAGTCAATGGTTCGTTCACATTAGCCTTTTATAGCTTGGGCGTGAAAAGCACGCTTAAGCAGTTTTTCACAATCCTTTTGCGCTTT
The DNA here is from genome assembly GCA_946902985.2 of Meconema thalassinum. Classification (NCBI taxonomy): domain Eukaryota; kingdom Metazoa; phylum Arthropoda; class Insecta; order Orthoptera; family Tettigoniidae; genus Meconema; species Meconema thalassinum. The sequence continues at coordinate 725,837,096 of OX336389.2, forward strand.
CCACTTAAAATAGTTTGGACATTGTTCGTTGTTAATATCTGTAAACAAAAAACAGTACATAAATAGAAGGTATTCTAGTAAGACCTATACGTTATAACCGTAATGCTAAAACAATAAACAATAAAAACACTTACAAAATAACATACCTTAACAAAAACAAATGTAAAAGCCAGTCTTTAACGTGCTGGTATTGAACACATATTAATTGTAATCCTTTAGTCTCTCTCTAGATATGTGATTGCAATTATCTAAAAACAAAAACAAAACACAAAACAAAACAAAAACAAAAAATAAATAATATATAAAACATATAGTTAATAAAATTATTCCAGTAAGAGCTTAAAGTTATAATCATCAGGCACAACAACAACAAAAAAAAGCTTACCTTAACAAATAAGAATGTAAAAACTGGTCTTCAGTCTGTTGGCTTTGGATACGGAAGTAGTACAATCTTTTTCGAGCTTTACACTCTAAATAGTAAAGACACTGTTTTTTGTTATTATCCAAAACAAGAAAAAGACCATACATTAATAAATAAAATTCCTGTTTAAAGCTTAAACATTAAAATAATAAATCAAAAAGAGTAATTATTAAAAAATTATCAATTAAAAAAAAGGGAAGAAAAACATGTTAAGTACCTACCTTCTTAAACATCAGTGTAGAGTCTGCTGTTGCTGCCGCAGCTGCTGTTGCAAAAGTCAACTCTAGAGAGCAATCGATTGGTACACGTCTATGCACGTCTCTTTCAATTATGAAAGTGAGGGTATGGTGCGTTCACATCAGCCTTTTGTAGCCTTTGTTAGCCTGGGTAAGCTTTTTTTATTAGCCAGGTTAGTAAAGGCTATAAAAGCCTGATGTGAACGAACCATACACTCACTTTCATAATTGAAAGAGACGTGCATAGACGTGTGCTAATCTATTGCCCTCTAGAGTTGACTTTTGCAACAGCAGCTACGGCAGCAACGACAGACTCTACACTGATGTTTAAGAAGGTAGGCTCTTTACATGTTTTTCTTCCTTAAAATAAATGATAAATTTTTATTAATTACTCTTTTTTGTTCTATTATTATAATGTTTAAGCTTTATACTGGAATTTTATTTATAAATGTATGGTCTTTTTTTGTTTACAGATAATAACAATAAACAGTGTCTTTACTATTTAGAGTGTAAAGCTCGAAAAAGATTGTAATACTTCCGTATCCAAAGCCAACAGGCTGAAGACCAGTTTTTACATTCTTATTTGTTAAGGTAAGCTTTTATCTTTGTGCTTGATGATTATAACTTTAAGCTCTTACTGGAATAATTTTATTAACTATATGTTTGTATTTTTTTTGTTTTTTTTTGTTTTGTTTTTTGTTTTTAGATAATTGCAAGGACATATCCATCACATGTATAGAGATAGACTAAAGGATTACAATTAATACGTGTTCAATACCAGCAGGTTAAAGACCGGCTTTTACATTTGTATTTGTTAAGGTATGTTATTTGGAATTGTTTTTATTGTTTATTGTTTTAGCATATTGTTTATAACGTTTAGCTTTTACTAGAATACCTTTTATTTATGCTCTGTTTTTTGTTTACAGACATTAACAACGAACCGTGTCCAAACTATTTTAAGTAGAAAGCGCAAAAGGATTGTGGAAAACTGCTAAAGCGTGCTTTTCAAGCCCAAGCTATAAAAGGCTAATGTGAACGAACCATTCCTTTACTTTGATAATGGAAAGAAACGTGCATCCATTGCCTTATAGAGTTGACTTTTACAGCAAGTGTAATCAAAACGTTCAAAAATAGTGGTCGTAGCAGAAAACCTAACCTATGCTAACCTAACCTACATCTTACAAATTAGCCGACATCAAGCACGCCTACAAACAAGTCTACATCAAATACGCCTACAAGCAGACATCAAATTAGCCAACGAGCCGACATCAGTTGAAATCAAGATTGACCTATCTACAGTAGCCGCTAGTTAAGATATTATTACACAAAATAATGTCAATAAGCAAGCTAAAAAGCAACCAATTATACCATTAATACACCTCGAATTGATAATTAGTTTTATGTTCGACCCTGACTTTTTCCGTCAGGAAACGGTATCATAATGATTGTCATTATAAAAAAATTTTTCATTATGAAGCCGTTTCTCCCACCAATCACAGCTCAAGCAACAGTTGTTTGACCAATTAGATAAATCCTTATAGGCGAGTTGCATGCGACTCACCTGCGCACGGTTCCAAGTCCTTCTAATTTAAATTTCACTGCGTTGCCTAGTGTCATAGTGGGCTAATCGAGGAGGAGGCCATGGACAAATACAAGGCAATCCCTGCGTCTCATGCGCTCTGTTCAGTATATAAAACTGGCGAAATCTCGACAGATATTTATGAATACTTATGTTCGAACATAAAATAGTAATAATAATTATTGTCGAACATATAAAGTCGTATGCAACTCGCCTATAATGGTAATTAAGAAACTCGTATGTAAATTATAAAATTCGCATACGCTCGTTTTATAAACATACTCGTGTCATAATTATTGCCATTATAAGCTCGTTGCATAATGTACTATTTTCCTATAACTCTACGTTGTTAAATAGAGATCTGAAAAGAAAATGGTAATAGCATTCATATTTGTATTCGTTACGTTTCTAAGAAACCAACTCTGACATGTAAATCGCGACCCCTATAATCGCGCTCACTTAAAATCTCACCCACTATAATCGCTCCCACTTCTAATCGCACCCACTCCAAATCGCGCCCACTATAATCGCACCCTATCCAAATCGCGCCCACTATAATCGCGCCCACTTCAAATCGCGCCCACTATAATCGCGCCTACTATGATCGCGCCCACTTCAAATCGCGCCCACTATAATCGCGCCCACTTTAAATCGAGCCCACTATAATCGCACCCACTTCAAATCGCGCCCAATATAGTCGCACCCACTTCAAATCGCGCCCACTATAATCGCGCCCACATCAAATCGCGCCCACTTTAATTGCGCCCACTTCAAAACGCACCCAATATAATCGCGCCCACTTCAAATCGCGCCCCCTATTATCGTGCCCTCTTCAAATCGCGCCCACTATAATCGCGCCCCCTTCAAATCGCGCCTACTATAATCGCGCCCACTTCAAATCGTGCCCTCTTCAAATCGAGCCCACTATAGTCGCACCCGCTTCAAATCGCGCCCACTAAAGTCGCACCCACTTCAAATCGCGCCCTCTATAATCGCGCCCACTCCAAATCGTGTGCACTATAATCGAACCCACTCCAAATCGCGCCCACTATAATCGCGTCCACTTCAAATCACGTCCACTATAATCGCACCCACATCAAATTGAGCCCATTATAATTGCGCCCACTTCAAATCGCGCTGACTATAATCGCGCCCACTTCAAATCGCGCCCACTATAATCGCGCCCACTTCAAATCACGCCCTCTATAATCGCGATCACTTTAATTTGCGTCCACGTTCAATTACGCCCACTTCAAACTCTATCATTCTTATTACTGTGTTAACTTTTTGGAGTTCAGTTTGTGCTTATCAGTCAATATGAAAGTATCAACAACCAGTCATGGTAAGCCATATGCTAATTATAAAGGATATTCATATATTATAAAAGAACAACAAAGGACGGGGTTTTCATTCGGCGCTGTTCAAAGCAACGACCGAAGCAGTGTCCTGGAGTGTTTAAGACAAAAGGCTTCAACATACTTTCTTCACACAATCATCATTGTAACCTTAATAATGATGCTAGTCTAAAAGTAAAGAAAACCTTTACCGAAACAAAAAAAAGTCTGAGAAAATTATACTGCTGCTCAAGATAATATTAACCTCAACTTTAATACACTAGGACGCACTCGTGCTGATAGCAAATTGTTTGATGTGAAACCTTTAACACCTACTCTAAAACCCATGTTTAGGCACTCACCCACATCTGAAAAACCTCAACTCTATCAGAGACAACACAGACCAACAAAGAGTTGGTAGGGGAAGGTGAAAAGAATGGTAATGGTGATAATAATAACATAACTATGATACAGCACTCCAGCACATCTAAAAAAAAGCTTTCAACAGTATCAAAGACAACTCAAATCATTCAAGAGACTGTGGACAGAGAAGGAAATTATGTTGGTAATGACGAAGATGATGATGTTGATGATGATGATGATGATGATGATGATGATGATGATGATGATGATGATGATGATGATGATGAAGATGATGATGACGCTCGCCGTTGGAACCATTCATCAATAATACCTATTGGAACGATCCTAATATATTAGTCGGACGCCTACAGCTCCTGCATGAATGTAAAAGGCTGGTCATATTAGTTATGAGGAAGAGCTATTAGAAATAGAAGATGAAATTCGTAACGGTTGTATTATTGTGTGATGGGTCAACGTAGCAACACCCGATCCCCTGAAAAATAATTTTCAAAAAGTGATATGTTCAAAAACTATAACAAGCATTCTTAAACAAAAAAGTGCTGTATTCTGTATGTATACCTATTGTAAAAATATTTCAATGATATTAATAATAATATTTTATGTATATTTCTTGTTTTTCTTAATTGCTATTCCTACCTGTTACTTTTAATGCAATCGTTAACCATGAACAGTCTCTAATTAGAACTTAAGTCAAAGACAATAACCACTCAGCCAACCTGACAGTTACTAATTTAATTAGTCTTATGGACTTGAGGGTTTACAAAACTCTCCTGAGCACATTAGCTCAACCACTTGTTCGTTATTGAATGTAGAAGTTTGTCCTTTCTTTAACATTGCAGTTATCAGTCTCATAAACTGGGTGTTAAATACAGGGTTAGAGGAATGTAGGCTACACTATTATTAGCGTTACCTTGTTTGTTTGCTCTTTCTGTAAATGTACCAAGTTTGTTAAGCTTGTGTAAACTTAAAACTAACAATGTGAACCATCTTGGATGATATATGTTGGTTAGTATCACTAAAAATCTACTTCGTAGTCAAACTTGAAAGATAAAAAGTTCTAATAAACATATCTACTAATAAAGTGTACTATTCTGTGTTGACTTCTAAACTTAATATGTCACTTGTTTGATAGTAGTTCCAAGCAAGTCCAGACAACAGATTTGACCGCTAAAACTTCGTTGTAACAAAGGTAGACGGTTTTGAGGGTTTTGGATTAAGGTGAACAATGTGGGGAATGTTAGAGTATACTAGAATTAGTAACACTATACGATTTGTAGTTCCTAATATTCAGCAGTGCCATTGGAATACTTTAGTGGTATTAAGCAAACAATTCAAAGGTTTACTCCAACATTGTCAAGCTAACACTTTATTTGTTTTGTTGGGCCCTCACCAAGGTGGACTGGGTTCGATTCCTGGTCAATGCATGTGGTCTAGTAAGAATATCTAACAATCAAAATTCTAGAGTCTATGGAATAACACATAACATCTCAGTTAAATACAATGTCTTAGAGCTTCTTGGTATTTACTAGTTAAACTCACTTAGTTGTTAAAATAAATAAATTCTCTGGAACTCCGTGTATGTGTGCGTTAGCAACCTGCTTAACTTATATCTTTTAAACTTGTTAAAAAATATAAGAACATATATATCTTACGTAAACTACTATATTCTACAAGAAAGACCTCTCCCACGTCAATTAGTATTTAAACAACTTTGCTATATGGTAGTGAAATCTAACTAAATTCAAATATCTCATGCATATGCTAAAGGTATCTAATATAGATATATTGTTAAAAGAATAAATGTAAACAATTTCTACAGAACTCATAAAATCAATTAAAGGCTAAGTTAAGTATACATGTAATAAATAATGGAGTACATGTATACCAACTAAAATAGTGGTAACAATAATGGATAAAACATTACTTAAGGGGTTACTAAGTTCAACTGTAAAGGGTAAGAAAAGCAACTGTAAGCCTAAGGGGTAGTAGTTAGAACAATCTTAAAGTAACTAATGCTTAAGCTAATAAGACCGCAAGACTATTTGTCAATATAGGTAATCATAAGGGCTACTCTGTATTCCCATAACATCATCTGCTGTCTCGCTTCCTGATAACAAAACAAGCATCCACTTGTCAGTATAGCTCCATGTGCTTGTACAGAAACCTGTGTAGTGGACATTTACATCAGTCTAGAAAAATCTCATATATTTTAGATATATCTTGTATCATTTAGAGAATTTTAAACAGTTTTGTCCAATAACTTATGCTATTTTGCTGTTTCAGGCGTTAAATTCTGCAATTGAAAATGTAATTAAAGTGTATATAGCCTGGTTTAGTGTATAAGTGTTGGTTAAGTAGTTATAAAAAATTCAAACATTCCCTAGGGTTCACAATAATACGGTTCGGGTCAAAAAAATCAAGTGTTGAGCACAAGAGGTCCATAGTAAACATAATACAGAGGATTCCCAATAAAAATATGTGTGATTAAATCATTAAACAAGCAAGGTTTCTGTACAAAATAATTTATTTATGATTATAGAAAGCCAAGCAGTAACGATTTCAGTAAACAAAGTCAAAAAGCCTGGTGTCCGTGCGCTTTTTCAGCTTACGCTGTACGAACAGTTAAAATGTATCTATATACTATGAGGTAAGAATTGTTCAGCTTGAAAAGTTCTACAAAAAAGTCCCCTAGAGCATATCTGTATCTTTAATACATCGCTCACTATAAGTGTTTTAGCACTCTCGTTAAGGAAACTAAAGAATGACATGTTTTGCTCGTCAAGCGAGCATCATCAAATCCAAATCTTTGCAAGCTTTACAAAACACTATTAAACCCACAATAACACTACTAACAGTGACTTCCCTACAAAAACAAGATACCGTCAGAAACATAGTTGCCATACATTCTAAGTTTGTTACTTAACAACCAGATTTTTAAAATAAAAAATAGTCTAATAATAATAAATGTAATAATCTCTTGCTGAGTCTTCAGTCTTTTGACACTTTTGATGCTGCCCTCCATGTTTTCCTGTCCTGAGGTAATCGTTTCATCTCTACATAGCTACTACACCATACATCCAAGGCAATCTATTTATTTATTTATGATGTGAACATTACAGGAAGCCCCAATTACATTGCTCACTACTAGAATTAAATAATATTCAACAATATATAAATAGAAATACAAAAAATACATAAAGAGAAGATATAGATAAAGCTACGCGTTATAAATGAGAAGAGGAAGAAGAAGAAGGAAAGAAAATTTAGGTATGAGAAGGAAATGGGCTGAATACAGTACAATATATTACAAGACATCTTGCACTTTATCACAGGACGCTGCAAACTGGTTTTCTGACATACTGAAAATATCTAAGTCAAGATGACGAACTTAAGTATTGTGCCCGTTTCTCCAATGGGACAGGCGATCACCCGGCCAACATCCCGGTCCCATCTGAAGAAACGGCCAAAGGATTGGGTGAAAAAGATTAGGGCGTGAATCTTGGTTCATACAGACAAGAATAAAAGAAATGCTCCAGCGAGCCAGAGGCAAAGGGTCTCGGGTCGTTTACGGGTTGGGATGGCAAATAAACTGAACCAGGATTCAAAAGCAAACTCCCTATAGGGCATCCAACGTTTAGAATGAAGCATTGGTCTTATGGCGCGTTACGACAGGGTTGCCACTCCATGGGAGGAGGCAGTACAAAGCGCTTCGCGTACACTTTCCGCACATTCAGCGATTGTGCAGTGACGAAGACTTGAGGTACTGTATAATAATACTAATAGTAGGCTAACATAACACATACAACGAAATTAAATTAAGTTAACTATAACGTCATTATAAAGTCATTATATTTAACATTCCTGCTATTCTTGCGAAGTGTATTACTTAGCCTCTGTTTGCGTGGCGATAGTACTGGACCCTGCCCACTCTCATTACGTATTTTAAAAACACTAGTATTTGATATTCCTGTGGCCAGGGCAGTTACATTGACTAAATTATTTATACTTTCGTTAGGTTTAAGATTCTTAAAATAACTGAACACATTCATTACGACCTGTTTTTCCCTCCTTCTGAGCACTTGACCACGCTTTCTTTTCACAAAACTATCCATTGTTGTAAGTGAAATACGTAAAATACAACACGTTAAATCTAACAGAACTGCTGCACACACACTCAAGATAGAGACTGCTGAACAACTGAAATACAAGCTCGAAGGACACAGAAATAAAGCTGTGAGTAGTGAGCTGCACCCCGCTGTCCTTCGAAACTTCATCCATATAATCCGCGGTCAATGAACAGCCCGGCCCCTGTAAACAATTAAACCTACACTCGGGGTATGCAGGTAGAAAACTTCTTCCAACATTACTCTACAACTCTCCAACTGACATGACATGGTTATCTTTAAAAATAGAAAAGTTGGCAGCATACGAACTTTTTCAATGCTGCTATGCGGTTATGAGAGAATATTCAGAAGTTTTACCTACATAAAAATTGTAATATTGCCAGCATAAAATATTTCAATAAGCCATCATCAAGATGGCACATTTAGCTACACGTGTGGGAAAATTAGGCATCACAAAGTCAATGCAACATGTTATAAGATCGATTTTAATAAAAAGGGGACACAGTTGATCGTTTTTTAAAAAAATATGGATATCTAATTTTTCTAGCATTTCTATCAAGTTTACGTGGTTCTAATATAGGACAAAAAAGATCGGCAAAACAAAGTTCTACCCGAATATGCTGTTTTTACGACAAAGAAAAATTTTCGACTGATATGGCAACAGTGGATTGCCAGAAAATGACAGCGTCATACATGTCTCACGTGCAACAGAAAGAGAGAAGAATATCCCTATCTAACCAGTGCGTCATTCTAAACGTTGGATGCCTTATAACTTGAATTAACAAACAGAGAAGAAAAAAAGCCCTCGTAAAATCACATCTGCTCCTTTATTGGCCAAAGGATAAATAAATATGCAACCTGCCTACCACGCACGAGTATAGAGTTAGGGTGGGACAAAGTCCGAAAAAAAATTAAGTTCATAGTCCCTAAACAAACAAACAAAATTATACTTATTCAAACTCGTGGGTGTCCTCTCTTAAAGTTCCGACAAGGAGATCGCCTTTCAAAAACTAAATTAACCCTTAAATTATCGGTGCACACGTATGTAAACATCACTGGCCACTAATCTCAAAGTTCACCTGCGGCAAAAACTCGAAGAAAATATCGAATATCTGTGTATATCACAACTGTCTACCCTTATACAGCAATGGACGGATCTCCTCTATCGAACTGCAAATTAATAACTAAAGAGCATCATATCACATCAAATAGCACTCAAACATCAACTCAGCTTCACATAATATGGCATTTCAACAATTAATTATAACTTATCATAAATTATTGACACACCCAGATTGTGCTCACATATTTACACTACTATTTCTTACTATTATTACTGATTTATATTCGCCGTTCCAACAACCTTGATCCACACTGTCATATTTGTTATTGTAATTAAATTATAGCATTGTCTAACGTTTAGGAAAGGTTAAGAACCTCGTAATAAGGCACCGTAGTGTATTTCATTCTCACAACGAACATTTAATCGCAACCCTTCCGTCGAACACTCTGTGTGAGGATCCGAACAATCTGACTGTAGAGCGCACTATCAATTACACCCCTGCGCTATTCAATATACAACTCATCGATAAACTTAACACGTTAGTCAAGAGTAAGGACCCTGTCCTCAAAAATTCAATTCAACGGTCATACGTCGCCCCGTGAAAAACCTCGTCACATATGACGGAATAATACCATATTTAATTATCACATTAACTTTACACAACATTATTACAAAAATCATGCATTATTAGCATGTCTCAAGAACCTACACTTAACAGAGCGTATCAACTTTATCGGGACCAAGAGGTCGTAGGATAATATGGCATCCTATCCAAGGAACCTTACTCGACAATCTCCAACCATATTCATTTTGCTATCCTTTTGCTATTAAAATCTATGCAATCCGTGACAAACCTTTCAGAATTAAATTCATATAATGACCTCGGAAATCGAAATGCTAGAATCTCCCAGCAAAATGGGCATCTCATATTATCGTTACCCAATTTCAAATTATTATTATTATTAGGTCTCAGAGAATAAATGTATGTCTTACTCGTACCATTGATACTGTTAATTTATGTAAGTCAAAACGACCCGAAAAGAAGGGGGAAAAATATCTGTGCAACCCTATGAGAAAATGATGCTCTTTTTCAATCTGGAATTAATGATTATGAATGGCGTTAAGTTACACGATCTCAGGTCATCTCATGGCATGGCTATCCGAGGTAGAAATTCTCTTCTTCCTGATGAACAAGGATGGAAATGAAATGTCTTACTTTAGATCCGGCGTCCTCGGAAACCCTTGGCGTCGAAGTCGGTGTCGTCTGCAGCATTTGGGCGGCGTCGTTTCTCCAGCGTCTCCGCGATGTGGTCTCCCAGCGTACTGGTAGAGGTATTCGCCCCCGGCTCCTCTCGTTCTCCTGGCGACGCCCATGTCCGCCCACTGGTCACCCCCGGTCACCATCAGCGACGGCATCTCCTGACGTCCTAACCAAGGTCCACTCGTCCATCTCGTCGCGACCGTTCACCACATTATGGCCAATTTAGGGGTTCAGTGCAGCATAATTTGCGTATTAATATGCATGTTGATTCCCAGAATATTTGAGTCCAAGGTTATAAGGTTCATGCTGCCGTGTAGCAATATTACATTTCACTATATCAGAGCACTTTCACGCCTACGCACTATAGCGTCTAGTTCCTGGTTCACTTGAATTATATGTACTCACTTTCCTCAACCAGTGACACACTTCCTTCCACGAGAAGCTATTTCGACCTGGCCTTGACCAACATATGAAATCGCCTGCAGCCTGTAGTCCTTCAACACAAGCTTAAAGCAGATGTAGCCTTCAATCACATTCTCACTGCGTCTCTTAAATGCCAGCACTGCTATGCTATTTTCGAATGAATGTCTGTTACAATATAGGGCCTCGCGATAATGCTTCGCCTCGACTATCGTTATTATTGTTCTTTCGCCGATCCTCGTAATGTTAAACACCTCCTAGTATTCACCTTTAATTAACATAAATTGTCGGCATGATAATTCAGTTTTTCATTACGGCCTCCACTCGGACGTTCAAATGCGCACAATTTGTCTTGCTATTACCACAGTACATGCCTTCAACACCTTACTATCAGCTATCTTAACCGGACCACGTGCATTAATCTTCGTTATCAAAATGGTAAAGTACTGTATAATATTCCACGCGTCTTCACATATCAATAACAGCATATGCATGAATTTAACGGATCTTCGTTTATCAGTTCTGATTATTTCCTCACATACTAGCGAGTCCGATATCGTCTTGAAATTCACGATTATCGTTCTAGTGACACCTTACTGAACACTGTTCCACAAACAAACTGACACACTTCACTGAAAACAACTCACTGGCACTACACGCACGCTAGCCTCATGGCCTGCTGATCACTCCTCGTATCAAATGGCCACGAGCACTGACCACTCACGTAAACCGTTCAAGTTCCCGATGCAAATTTCAGTCCACGTGACCTAGGCTACTCGTCCGTGCCACGCCGGATAACATACTCGTCCATGCCCCGCTGACTAACTGAACATTCCGGAACTGTGTCCTCCTCTCAAGAAAAAAAAAGTGGAAGGGGTTGGAATCTTCTGGAGCATTCCCCTACTCCAGCGGTAGCCTCGCCGCGTCATGCCATGACGTCATACTGACCCTCCGGTCTCCTCTCGATCTCGTATCATCCGGGGCCGGTAATTGACCCTGACTGGATCGGTCACATCTCCCCCGCGGCCTTCAAAATATTAGCGGTGGGAACATAGCTTATATTTTTCCTCAAATGATGCATGTGAACGATCCTCTCAGTCATCTCCTCAATGCTGACTAACGGGCTTGCCAGTGATACTTCCGCAGATTCGCGGCATTGAAGTTCCCAGGAAGTGCATTCGTGACGTTGTCAACCACCCTATAACAATTGTTGTCCATCAGTCTGGCAATTCTATGGGGTCCCGAAAATGGGCGCGAAAATTTCCCGTACACTCTGAGTGGTAAGTTTGATGACGTAGGTTTCCGAATCAGCACCAGGTCACTGACTTGAAGTGGTTCGCGAAAACGGTGGCCAGCCTTCCTTCTCTCCCGTTTCTGCGCCTGTAGCTGCATCCTCTCCCGAGCCAGTTCGTTTCTCCTTTGCACTGACGGCTCAATCTCTGGGGGTGCCTGTATAACAGCATGCCAAGGTCTACTTGGTTTTCGTCCATGGTGCAGAAGACAAAGAATTTGTCTGGTACTTTCATGTGTTGTAGAGTTCAAGCAACGTTCAATTATGGGTACCACTTCCATCCATCTATGATGCTGTTCATGACAATAAATCCGGCAGTATTTTCCAATCTCTGCATTTACCCTTTCAACTGGATTTCCTTCTGGGTATCTTATGGAGCTCAAGATATGCCTTATGCCAAGTCGTGCCATTGCCTCTTGAAATTCGGCGCTCGTGAACTGCGTTCCGTGATCGCTCAGGAGGAACTCTGGCTTCCCTGCAGTTGGAATCACGACGGTTTCAATCCTGCGAATTACGTACCGGGATGTTGCCTTCTGTATAGGGTGCAATATGACTAATTTGGTAAACACATCCGTCGTCACCAAGATGTATTGGTTACCCCTGGTGGACCTCGGAAGGGGGCCATACAGGTCCGTAGCCATTAATTCATTCGGACGGGTCGGTGTAATAGCACTCGGCTTCTCCTTAGATACGTCCGATGGGAACTTGCACCTCTGACAGATGTCGCATGCCCTGATTACCGCTCGTATGGTTTTTCCCATATACTCCCAGGTAAAAGTTTCTCTTATGGCATGTAAGGTTTTATCACATCCTCCATGCCCAATAGATCGGCGAGCCAACCAAACCACTGCTGAAATCAACTTCGGTGGTATTAAAATACGTAGCCTTGTGTGGTCTTTATCGACAAACTTGTGAATCACGTCACCAACAATGTGATAAAAGTGAGCAATCTTTGCCGTTCCAGCATAATCGGGGTCATCTGCACCCATGCGATTCTTCAAATACCGGTATATCCGTCTTAACGGAGTATATCGCCGTTGCGCCTGACTCAGGCGTTTCAAACGTTCCACTGTTTCCTGATCATCCGGTACTAGCTCTACCTGGTGCAAAACAGCCTCCTCACGTGGGTTCCTGCTTAAAACATCCGCTAGAAAGTTTTGCTTTCCGGGCCTATGAATGACGTCTGCATCGAATTGCTGCAGGAAAAGGGTCCAGCGCGTGACTCTTTCGCTTGAAATGTCAGACTTTAACATAAACTGAAACGCACGATGGTCCGTCACAATCACGACCTTATGCCCTAAAAGAATCTTCTTCCACATCTTTAGAGCATAAATTATAGCCAGCGCCTCCAATTCCGTGGCAAAGTAATTATGCTCAGGCTGTCGCAATTTCCTACTGGTAAATGCCAGATATTGTTGTTTCTTCTCGTCATCCAACTGGTACAACACATAGCTCACTCCTACCTTTGAAGCATCGGTGTCAATATAAAATGTTTTGGAGAAGTCTGGGTACTCCAGTTTAACGTTGTTAAGGAGCATGTGTTTAGCTTGCGTGAAGGCCTCTTCACACGCTTGATCCCACTTCCACCGATTGTTTTTCCTGAGCATGCTCTGCAGAGGGCCAACTACATCCGTGTAACGGGGGCAATGACTAGAAGAGAATAAGGTCATTCCCAGGAACTGCCTCACTTGTTTCACCCTTTCTGGTCTGGGAAACTCAGCTATCGCCTCAATTTTCTCCGGGTTCGGCCGATATCCATGTTCGTCAATGAGATGTCCCAAAAACCGAATTTCTAGGTGAAAGAAATTGCATTTCTCCAGGTTTGTCTTAAATCCGGCCGTAAGCAAGTTCTCAAACAACAATCTCAAGTGTTTCAGGTGCTCCTCTACTGACGTGGATGCCAAGATCAAATCGTCCACATAACATAATACGTGTGTCTTGACCTCTTCACTCAAGTTGCTGTCCAGCGCTCGAATCAGCACAGGGCCACTGTTTTTCAAACCGAAGGGAAGGCGGTTAAAGACGTGGGTCTTCTGCTCATGCAGGAAGCCAGTGTATTGCTTGCTGTTCTCGGTTAACTCGACATGATAATACGAATTTTTGAGATCTACGGTTGAGAAATATTTCTTTCCCTTAAAGCGCCTCAGCAGCTCTCTAATTTGTGGTGGGCGGTCGTACTCTGGCAAAATGCGTGCATTTATTCCACGTGCATCCAGACAAATTCTCAGGCGACCATTTGGCTTTCTTACAACCGCTAAAGGGTTTAGGAAAGAAGTCGGAGCCTTCTTTATTATGACATCCTTCTCCATGGCGTTTATCATGGCCTTTACCTCCTCCTTCCATTTCTCTGGGACTGGATATATGTGTTTCCTGTATGGTGAGTCATCACTCAACTTGATATCGTACTGAAAGTTCTTGATAACTCCAGGTTTGTCGTTAAATACCTCCCGAAACTCCTGTATTAGGTCATCAAACTGTTTCTGGACAGTTGAATCCAAAATTTCTTTTACACCAACGGGCATGTTGGTGATCGTCTCTTCTTCACGTTCCACGATATTCTCAAGTGTGTTCTCCAAGAAGAGCGTGCTCGAGTTGGCATTGATATAATCTTTCGATCCTCTGCACAGCGATTCGTTTCCGACATACATAACACCCTCTTGCATATTTATAATCCAGCCGTACTCCGAAATAAAGTTAACACCCGGAATTATTTGAAAATTGATGTTGGAGATGGCCAAGAACACTTGCTCATAAAACCTCCCCGCAATCTTGATCATCAACAGGGCCTGGAGCTTGCATCTCACTGAGTGATCGGGAATTACACCTCTAACCTTTACATTCGCTACTGGTAGAGTATATACGGGTCCTGCCTCCATTATCCCGTCCAAACATGACTGAGACACCACACTAATCATCGCTCCGGTGTCAATCAGGGTTTTTATTTGTTTACCGAGCACCTCTACTGTTATGATTGGCAAAGGATACACTTTCCCACGGCGGATAACGTCTTCCTCATGAATCAAGTCTTCGTCGGTAGCCTGAAATATCTCTTGAATTTCGATCAGTTCGGGAGGACCAAGGTTTGAGGAATTTCTTAATTTGAAGTTTTTTTTTGTTGATCTGACCGACTTGTGTCAGGTGGTCGGTCAGCTTCCCCCGGTGGTGCGAATGGATTACTCTGTAATTGTTGTAAATATTCCTGGCTCTCTCGATGTCTTTCCGTACAGCTTGGCCGCGACCCCTGCGAACGAGAATCCCTATCGGCATTCTGTCTCTGATAATATTGATTTGACTGCCTTCGCTGATATTCACCATATCGTCCCTTCGTATTGTTGAATCGGGATCTCCTACGCTCTTCGTACGGTTTATTCCTCCACCTGCGTCGCTCGTCTGTATCACCGTAGCTCCTATGTCGGCTCCGATAGTACCCTGTGTCTCTTGGCCTGTCCGTCTCCCGCGGCGTTCGCTCTTCCGTCTGCGCAATTTTGTCAATCACGACCGTGTTTACATCTCTATTTTCCTGTCGTCCGGACCTCGCCTGTAACTGTGCGCTAGTGTGGTCAAGTTTTCGAAGAATTACTTCACATCCCTCTAAAGTCTCGGCTCCTGACGCTATTACACTCTTCTGGACCTCTACAGGTAATTGTCGTATAATGGCTTGGACCAATTCGTCCTCCGGCACTGGTGGAGTCAAATACTGCAGCCTGGCGAGTTGCGATGCGAAGTACCCCACATACCTAGTCGGATTGGACGTCGCATACCGTTTAGCGTATAGTTCCGCCCGTATGTTCAATTGTTCTTCAGGGCTCCAAAAGCGTTTGATTAATAGTCGTTCGAACTCGTCCGTGCTCGTGAACGTGTATCGAAATGCGCGAAACCAAGTTAATGCTGTCGATTCCAGGGACCTCTCAATAACTCTTAGTTCCTTCTCACGTGGTATCTTATTTTCTGCCATGTATTCACGGACCTCCTTCATAAATTCGATGGGTGTGACGTTATTAGTCCCATTGTTCCCCGAGAATTTCCTCGGCTGGTGGTCTATACTTCTAATGATAGTCAGGTGTCCGCGGGGTTTGTACTCTGTATTCTCGGCGTTGCAACTACCTCTCCCGCCTTTCTAGAAGATAGGGTGTTTTCACTTTCCGTCCCGTTAAGAGGTGGCGTGTTTTCAATTTCGGTCCATCTAACCCTTTCTGACTCCGATTTGTCTTTTATCTGCGTCATTTCCGCCTCTAAGTTGCCTAATCGAGTGAGTTGCCTTCCATGTTGAATAATGATCTTCTCCTTCAACTCAACAATGGAAGTGTGGATAGATTCTCTCACATGTTCGAATAATGTCGTTTGGGAATGAGTGATTTTCCTATCATACGTGTCCTGGAATGATTCAACTTGCATCTGCATGTTTTTCACGTCCTTCGCGACCTTTCTTTCCAACCTGACACGTCCTGTTTCAACTTATCCAGGGATTCCTCGTTAGACTGACCAATTTGCTCAATTTTTGCCGTCAAATCTTGTCCCATGCCTTTAATATTACTGTTCAACTTCTCCTCAAGACCCTCAATATTCCCCCGAAGCGAACTCTGAGTATCACTGATTTGCAGTGCCATAGAATCTTTGAGCTCCGCGGTGAGCACTTGAAATGTAGTTTCTACCTTTTTATCGAGTAGATTAATCTTATTATCTATAGCCATTCCTGATAGCTTAAGATTACGTTCTACAGCATCAATGATTTCTGCAAATGAGATTCTAAACTCTTAAGATTAGATCCCAGGACTTCTAATAATTCGGTTCTGAGATCATCAACTTTATCACTAACATCTTTTTTTTTATTCCTGCTATTTGAGTGCCGACACCCTCTCGTGTGCACTGTACCTCTGCTATTTGAGTACCGACCCCCTCTTGTGCCGTCTGTAAGCGATCCATATCGCTCTTCATGTTTGTCTTAATTGACCCAATACTATCCTTAACATTATTCATTTCAGTGGTTAGACCATTTAATCCATCTTGGATTTGTTTTAATATATTAGCTATAATTTCTGCGGTTACTACTTGTGACATCTTACAATACAACTTAAATATAGGGGCCTACAGGGGAATGTAGGTCGTCGAGTATAGCCATGACCTGAGATCGTGTACGAACCCTGTCAAATGGTTCACTAAAGGCTCAGTGTGATACGAGGTTAATTTTACACAAAAGAATTACACATGATAAGCATCTCGCCCCCATCAATAGCACGAATCTGACCACTGAGTATACTCCCATCACAACAACAAATGATTGAGTAAAAAGCATGCCCATGACGGAGACGACATGCACCATCGTCGTCGATCCCCACGTTGGGCGCCACTTCCCCCTCCCTGTGCCCGTTTCTCCAATGGGACAGGCGATCACCTGGCCAACATCCCGGTCCCATCAGAAGAAACGGCCAAGGGATTGGGTGAAAAAGATTAGGGCGTGAATCTTGGTTCATACAGACAAGAATAAAAGAAATGCTCCAGCGAGCCAGAGACAAAGGGTCTCGGGTCGTTTACGGGTTGGGATGGCAAATAAACTGAACCAGGATTCAAAAGAAAACTCCCTAACTTGAATTAACAAACAGAGAAGAAAAAAAGCCCTCGTAAAATCACATCTGCTCCTTTATTGGCCAAAGGATAAATAAATATGCAACCTGCCTACCACGCACGAGTATAGAGTTAGGGTGGGACAATGTCCGAAAAAAATAAAGTTCATAGTCCCTAAACAAACAAACAAAATTATACTTATTCAAACTCATGGGTGTCCTCTCTTTAAGTTCCGACAAGGAGATCGCCTTTCAAAAACTAAATTAAACCTTAATTTATCGGTGCACAGGCATGTAAACCTCACTGGACACTTATCACAAAGTTCACCTGCGGCAAAAACTCGAAGAAAATATCGAATATCTGTGTATATCACAACTGTCTACCCTTATACAGCAATGGACGTATCTCCTCTATCGAACTGCAACATAATAAATAAAGAGCATCATATCACATCATATAGCACTCAAACATCAACTCAGCTTCACATAATATGGCATTTCAACAATTAATTATAACTTATCATAAATTATTAACACACCCAGATTGTGCTCACATATTTACACTACTAATTCTTATTATTATTACTGATTTATATTCGCCGTTCCAACAACCTTGATCCACACTGTCATATTTGTTATTGTAATTAAATTATAGCATTGTCTAACGTTTAGGAAAGGTTAAGAACCTCGTAATAAGGCACCGTAGTGTATTTCATTCTCACAACGAACATTTAATCGCAACCCTTCCGTCGAACACTCTGTGTGAGGATCCGAACAATCTGACTGTAGAGCGCACTATCAATTACACCCCTGCGCTATTCAATATACAACTCATCGATAAACTTAACACGTTAGTCAAGAGTAAGGACCCTGTCCTCAAAAATTCAATTCAACGGTCATACGTCGCCCCGTGAAAAACCTCGTCACATATGACGGAATAATACCATATTTAATTATCACATTAACTTTACACAACATTATTACAAAAATCATGCATTATTAGCATGTCTCAAGAACCTACACTTAACAGAGCGTATCAACTTTATCGGGACCAAGAGGTCGTAGGATAATATGGCATCCTATCCAAGGAACCTTACTCGACAATCTCCAACCATATTCATTTTGCTATCCTTTTGCTATTAAAATCTATGCAATCCGTGACAAACCTTTCAGAATTAAATTCATATAATGACCTCGGAAATCGAAATGCTAGAATCTCCCAGCAAAATGGGCATCTCATATTATCGTTACCCAATTTCAAATTATTATTATTATTAGGTCTCAGAGAATAAATGTATGTCTTACTCGTACCATTGATACTGTTAATTTATGTAAGTCAAAACGACCCGAAAAGAAGGGGGAAAAATATCTGTGCAACCCTATGAGAAAATGATGCTCTTTTTCAATCTGGAATTAATGATTATGAATGGCGTTAAGTTACACGATCTCAGGTCATCTCATGGCATGGCTATCCGAGGTAGAAATTCTCTTCTTCCTGATGAACAAGGATGGAAATGAAATGTCTTACTTTAGATCCGGCGTCCTCGGAAACCCTTGGCGTCGAAGTCGGTGTCGTCTGCAGCATTTGGGCGGCGTCGTTTCTCCAGCGTCTCCGCGATGTGGTCTCCCAGCGTACTTGTTGAGTTATTCGTCCCCTGCTCCTCTCGATCTCCTGGCGACGCCCTTGTCCGCCCAATGGTGTCCCCGGTCACCGTCAGCGACGGCATCTCCTGACGTCCCAAACAAGGTCCACTCGTCCATCTCGTCGCGACCGTTCACCCCATTATGACCCTTTTAGAGGTTCAGTGCAGCATAATTTCCGTATTAATATGCATGTTGATTCCCAGAATATTTTAGTCCATGGTTATAAAGTTCATGCTGCCGTGTAGCAATATTACATTTCACTATATAAGAGCACTTTCACGCCCACGCACTATAGCGTCTAGTTCCTGGTTCACTTGAATTATATGTACTCACTTTCCTCAACCAGTGACACACTTCCTTCCACGAGAAGCTATTTCGACCTGGCCTTGACCGACATATGAAGTCACCTGCAGCCTGCAGTCCTTCAACACAAGCTTAAAGCAGATGTAGCCTTCAATCACATTCTCACTGCGTCTCTTAAATGCCAGCACTGCTATGCTATTTTCGAATGAATATCTGTTACAATATAGGGCCTCGCGATAATGCTTCGCCTCGACTATCGTTATTATTGTTCTTTCCCCGATACTCGTAATGTTAAACACCTCCTAGTATTCACCTTTAATTAACATAAATTGTCGGCATGATAATTCAGTTTTTCATTACGGCCTCCACTCGGACGTTCAAAGGCGCACAATTTGTCTTGCTATTACCACAGTTCATGTCTTCAACACCTTAATATCCGCTAACTTAACCGGACCACGTGCATTAATCTTCGTTATCAAAATGGTAAAGTACTGTATAATATTCCACGCGTCTTCACATATCAATAACAGCATATGCATGAATTTAACGGATCTTCGTTTATCAGTTCTGATTATTTCCTCACATACTAGCGAGTCCGATAACGTCTTGAAATTCATGATTATCGTTCTAGTGACACCTTACTGAACACTGTTCGACAAACAAACTGACACACTTCACTGTAAACATCTCACTGGCACTACACGCACGCTAGCCTCATGGCCTGCTGATCACTCCTCGTATCAAATGGCCACGAGCACTGACCACTCACGTAAACCGTTCAAGTTTCCGATGCAAATTTCAGTCCACGTGACATAGGCTACTCGTCCGTGCCACGCTGGATAACATACTCGTCCGTGCCACGCTGGATAACATACTCGTCCATGCCCCGCTGACTAACTGAACATTCCGGAACTGTGTCCTCCTCTCGAGAAAAAAAAGTGGAAGGGGTTGGAATCTTATGGAGCATTCCCCTACTTCAGCGGTTGCCTCGCTGCGTCATGCCATGACGTCATACTGACCCTCCGGTCTCCTCTCGATCTCTTATCATCCGGGGCCGTTAATTGACCCTGACTGGATCGGTCACAGTATAGTGGGATAAAATTCTGTTAATCGGCGAGTTTTTACGGTTGTCTGTGTGAACTCTCGGAATATAGAAAATGTTTCGGAATCTACTAGGTTTCATAGCTGGGACTTATAACGTAATTCTCTCTCCAATTTTAGCGTCGTTTAATTTTATTTTATAATAATTTATTGATGAAAAGCAGGCCCGGAAAATTTCGCCTGTTAGATAGTTTTCTGACATTGAATGACTGTAATATAAATGTTTACGGTTCGTAAGAGGGATAATAGCCAAATCTTTTGTAATATACGTATTTTAAGAACTTCATTTGGATTTTCTCTGTAAGCTTATTATGTTCAAGGTGTATGGATTCCATATAACTAAAGCATATTCTAGTTGTAATCTGATGAAGGCATTAAAGAGCAATATCAAAATCCCATAGGAGAAATTAAACGAATTTCTTATTACGAATCCCATACATTTATGTGTTTTTGAGACAATTTTGTCTATACTATATGTCTTTGAAAATTTAGATCATTGGTAAATACAATTCCCAGATCCTGAACTTCATGATTTGTAAGTAAGCACTCCCCATCAAGGTCATAGTGAAAATTGATGTAATTTTTTCGTCTAATAAAATTAATTTGCTTGCATTTACTGATGTTAAATGGCAGTTTATTTTCTTTCGTCCATATAATTAGTTCATTTCAATCATTTTGAAGTTTGATACAATCGGAAGGGACACGTATTGATTTGTATAATTTTATATCGGCTGCGAGTAATAAAATTTCTGAGCGTTGAACTTTATCAGATATGTCATTTTAAAATAATAAGTATAGTAATGGTCCCAGGTTTGATCCCTGAGGAACTCCTGAGTTGGTGGGAAATGTTTTGGATAGTTGCGTTTTATATTTCACAACGTGTGTTCTGTTCTTCAGGTATGAAATCAGCAGACGAAACAGTGGTTCAGAAAAATTATACGTTGATAATTTAGTGATGAGTACGTCATGATCCACTTTGTCAAATGCCTTTTTAAAATCGGTATATATTACAACTACTTGGCCTTTGTGATCTAGCTCCGAGGGTACAAATTGCTTAAAATTAATAAGGTTAGTCACGGTTGACCTGATTGGTATAAATCTTTATAACATATTCTAACCTTGGTCTATCCCTAGAGTTCTTGTCCACAACCCTTTATTTCATAACTGCTATTCCTGGTGACATTTTATATAATATCGTACCAACCTATCTTTTCTCTTCATTAGCAGTCGCCAGAAACATCTCTCCTCTCCCACTAGTCCTAATACATCTTCACTTGTTACTGTATCTACCCATCTGATTTTCATGATATCCCTGTTACTCCACATTTCAAATTCTCCTATTCTCCTATTTTCTTCTACACGAATAGTCCAAGTTTCACTTCCATAGAGAGCCACACTTCAGACAAAGGCTTTAAATACTGATTTCCTAATTCCTAAATCTATATTGAATGTCAACAGATTTCTTTTCTGAAGAAATGCTTTCCTTGCCTGAACCAAGCTACGTTTTATATCCTCTTCACCTTCGGTGGCTTAGTCAATAGCATGCTGAACTGCTATGCCCAAAATCGCAGGTTCAATCCCAGTCAAATCGCCGGATTTTTAAGAGCGTCGAATCCTTCAGTATGCCTTCCTTCAGAGGGAAAGTCAAGCCGGTGGCTCCATGTCATACATTTTTCCACGTAAAAGAACCTACCACTGAAATTGGTAGTGTGGCGCAAAATTTGTAGGTTATATTTTGTTGGAACGCTCTATCAAGTTCCAACGTTTGCCACTAAGAGTTAGTGACATTTGGTAACCATATTTGGACCTACTTGAAATTGAATTTGTTGGGTGCCCTAGGGCGTTAAATCAAAAATACCCAGCTATGGTCATTGGCTTCAATTCATAAGATAACCTCTTTACTTCGTCCATCACTGGTTATTTTGTTTTCTAAGTAGCAAAAGTCTCCTGCTTCCTTTAGCTTTTCACCTGTTAATTCAAAGTACATGTGCAATGACACACACATCACTAAAGACACAGAGGTCCAGAGCTACGTCTGTCGGTGACGTCCTGGTCCAAATGAATTAGAAGCACATGAAATGCCACACCGTACGTTAAAATGAATCATTCAATATATCAGTAACAACACGCATTCTTATGGTTTTAAGTCCATGGTCATTAAACGCTAATAATGAATGTAATGATTTAGCTTTTTCCTGCATCAAGTGCTGACAGATAATAATTTGTGTGTAAGGTAATTATTTGTGTTTGTCACCAGTCGTGTAGTTCAGGATTTATACAGTTGTTTCATTTTAGGGGTTTAGACATAGTGGTGTATAGAATTTGTGTGATAGCCTGTGTCATTTTGATGACTGCAGTCGTCTGTGAATTTGTAATTCAGATAAGGACTGGGAAGGAGGCAGCCAATGCCTTCAGGTAAGATATATCCCAGCATTTGACTGGAATAAAATTGGGAAACCACAGAAAACTACTTCCAGAATGGTTGAGGTAGGTATCAAATCCAGCTCCTGACAGTTTTGCATCACAAGGCTGAGTGTATCCCCGTTCCAGTCCTGAGACCAAAAATTATATTTCTTGGCAGAGCCAGGAATCGAACCCAGGCCTCCGCAGTAACAGCCAAGAATGCTACCCACTGCACCAAGTGATGGACAATATAAGGCTGGTCTTGACTGTACATGATCAATCAATATTTACCTAATAATAATAATAACATTAATAATTAAAATAATAATAATTAAAATAATAATAATAAATATTCCATTTAGCAACGTTTCACAGCCAACCTCTCCCTGTGACGTCATCCACAGTCTCAGGGCTTGGTGGCCATCTTGCCCATTAGCCACTGCGCCAGCTATGACTCTCTCTCCATAAGAATGATATAGGGAAGTTGCGCGCGGCGGCCATCTTGCTCATTAGATCCTGCACCATCTCCGGACTATTTATACTACTAGTGTTGGCTAATCAAATCACGAGAAAAATGCATATAAATATTGAATGTTTGCGACGCCATCATGTGGGATTTCTGTTCATCAGGTTATTGAAAGACCCATAGGCGAACGTATATGAATAGCCGCTATCAACATTCAAAAATCTGTTTGAATGCTGTAATAGATTCGCAGTTACTCAGAACTATCTATAATTTCGGATGACCGCCATGTTGGATTGTTCTACAGTATATGTAGACCATAAGTGTATGTAACATTAGATGAAGCGTATTGCTTTGGTGTTTTCAACATACCTGAAACTAGCAACGCCAGTTATAATTTTAATTAAGGATCCATGATCTGTCGTCTTTTATTTCAGTTCATTTCGTATCTCAGATTAACATCATGCAAGAATATTCAATATTGCAATTTCAAGACATTATATTTTGTTTGAGATAATATTCAAATTGATTTGAAGCATGACGAATTCCCAGTTGATACCTGAAGCCTTCCATCACCCTGCACTTTGTTTAGCATTATCAGCCATTAAAAATGTTCTATTGCCTACTAGAATTAATCGTGAATATTACAACTTCAAAAAGGCTGATTTTGAGTCTCTATTGTAACATACGAGATTTCGACTTGAGTTTACTCTATTCGTTCAAAAATGTAGTCTTGCTGTTGATTTCTTCTATTCATCACTCTGCAAATGATTTGAAATTGTGTACCAAAGGAAGAATTCATTCAAAAATCGAAATATCCAGTGTGGGTCACACGAGATATTATCAAATCCATAAAAATTAAGCAAGAGTGCGCTGCTAAAATACATTTTTCAAAATATTCTGATAAGAGATTAAGACAGCATAGATCGGAAGTAAAATTGAATTAGGCATGGCTTATGCTGTTTACATAAATACTCTAGAAAATTGAGTTAAATAACACTAATCAGTTTTGGACGTATGTTAGATCCAGGCGGGAATCACGTCCAAGTGACATTACATTTATACTTAATGGAAATTATTATACAGCTGGAAATATTGCAGATGGGTTTGCTGATTATTTCTCATCAGTGTACAGTATAGCACGGATCACTTGTCTTCGAATCAATTTCCTGTTTTATCCAAGGTTGATATGATGAACATCACTCACATAACGGTGGACGAAGCATCAAGAGTAGTGGTTTCGGGAGAGTTCTGGCCCCTCCTCCTCCACACCCTTCTCACAAGATGGCGACACGTCATATCTTGTGAACCAATAAGGCTAGAGACATGTACGAGGTGTCAAATTACTCGGGTGGACACCCCTTTTCCTAGGGATAACTTATTCCCACCCCAAAATAAAACCTACTCCTACCAGGGAGGGGGGGAATAGTAATTTTGTTTAGTAAACATTGCTTTGCACGTATTACATGCAAGCGACTCGATACTAGTATGAAATAAACGTTGTTCTACATGAAAAACATGTGTACGGTTGGATGCCAATATGAATTAACATTTGTTTACGCATGCGCACTTG
This sequence comes from Meconema thalassinum, assembly GCA_946902985.2. Classification (NCBI taxonomy): domain Eukaryota; kingdom Metazoa; phylum Arthropoda; class Insecta; order Orthoptera; family Tettigoniidae; genus Meconema; species Meconema thalassinum. The sequence continues at coordinate 725,862,257 of OX336389.2, forward strand.
GGGTTTTTGAATGAGGGCGGGCTTTTTGAATAATTATTTATAGATGAGTTAATTTAAAAAAATAACCAAAGGATCGAAAACTAATAGGTCATGCGCTGAGATTTTATAAACCAATAATCAGATTTGGACACATGAGGTGTCCTAGGACTTGACATGACATCCTATTTGCTATTGTGCGTACATTTACTCAAATATCCCAAATCTGCTAGGTCAATGACCTGAGATTTTTTAAACCAATAATCAGATTTGGACACATGAGGTGTCCTATGACTTGACATGACATCCTCTTTGCTATGGTGCACTCATTCACTCTAAAATCCCAAAACTGCTAGGTCATTCACCTGAGATTTTATTAACTAATAATGGGATTTGGATACATGAGGTGTCCTAGGACTTGACATGACACCCTATTTTTAATGGCTTTTGAATTTTTCCACAAAAAAGAGACAAGGTCATGGACTTTTGTTTCCCCCAATATATTGCAAACCCATAATGTTAGATGTTTATGGTGACTGATGAAACATAGCTAGGTACAGAAAGAATTATTGTAAGCAACACGTATGGTGACTGACATGTTGTTGACTATTGAAACTTGTTTTCAAATCAGACTGCAGTACATTGGGAGTATAGGTTGCAGGCATGGCATGACAAACGGTGTACACAAAATCTGATTTATCGATCCAAGAATTTAGAGCAGACTATCTTTAATTTAATCGGTTAAAGAGGGTGGCTGAAAGAACAAAATAGTGACTATTTCAAACTAAACCAAACCAAATCCAAACCCAACCTAACCAAACCGAACTAAACCAAACTAAACCGAACTAACCCGAACCAAACCTAATCGAGAACAAGCCAAGGGTATAAGTGTAAAAAACTTGTGGGTGGATGCTGTCATTGGCGATGTCCAAAGGAAAGGGATAACGCTCTAACTTAAGAGGGTAAGATAAAGCTAGTGCATGGTGCTAATGCACACACCCAAGTACATGGAGCACACGCAACTATCCCATGCTGTTTTTATGGGTTGACCGATAAAACTTGCTCAGTGGTTTCTAAGCAAGATGGTCACTACGCACAACATGCTTTAAGTACTAGAGGCTAATAACCTATACTCGCACTCGCAACAAACTAAACGTTCTTGATGGCAGTGCTCAGACAGCAGGCAGATGACAGAAATGCATCGCTAACAGAAATACAATCATTTCCGGTAGTCTAATGTTACCACCTAACCATTTCATGCTACAGTGGCAAGAACTCGCGCACCTTGCACTGATGGTCTTAACTCGATATCCAGCTCTGAGTACTAAAACTAACCAAACTAAGAGAGAAGTGCAAGGTTGTGCTGTGGTTAAGCTGTTAGCCTTTTCACTAAGGTGCGCCAGGTTTCGATTTTAGGTCAATATGCATGTCATAAACATATAAAAAGCAGAGATAATGTATAAAACCAATTACATTTGTCTCTGTTCAAATTATTACTTGGATTACAAATACTAAGGTAATATACAGTTATCACATGTAAGAATATTTGATTTGAGACGTTAGATTTTAGAATTTACATTTTAGATTTTTGATTTTAGATTTCAGATTTTGTGAAAAGACCAAACCATAATGTCATTGACTGAAAATGTTTGGTAGCTAATTATTAAAGAAAGGTATATAACGATTTGTATTACTTGGTATTAAGTTTTCTATACTATAATTTCTTTAGATTTTAGATTTTACGATTGAGATATTGGATTTACATTTTAGGTTAAGACCAAACTAATATGACTATTTATTAGACACTGGTTTATAGATCGAAAGATGATTAGACTATACTGTGCCCGTTTAGACCGGAGTCCGCACGACCACATATGCATTTTACCTAGAATCAGTCAGCACGAGAGTCAAAATATCCCGGGGCGCCAGATGGGTTAAAGCTAATCGCAAAAAAACGACATCAAAATAAAAAAAAATGCTTTACTGATTTTTGGCTCAATGCAACAATAAGGATAGAAGGAGATTCAACTGGGCATAACACAACATGTAAAATTATCTCATTTTATTCTAAATTTTAAAATTGACTGCAAAATGATCCTCAAGGTAACATCATTCCAGTGCGAAGGCACACACTACTATTTACACAATGTACAGAAATTTTCCAACACATTGAACAATTGTCCTTGGAGACACGAGTCAGATTATCAGTCCTGTGGACTGTGTTCCAAAATTATATCAATTATTTACGATGAAATCCAGTTCAAATTTTATTGTCTTTACTGGAAATATTGTAGTTCACTGGTTGAATTTCTAACATGATATTAACACTCGTAGAAATTCTCACTGTTTATAATTGTTTATAGAATTTTTTAACTTCCACTAATTTTTCCAGTTTAAAAAATATTGTCAAAAATATTATCTTTGACCCAACACTAATTATGTACACATATTAATAACAACATCTGAAAAGTATTTGACCCTTGAGCATAGCATCGAAGAACTGTGCGAAGCACAACAAAATTTATTATTCTTCCAAAATTAAACATTTCGAGAAGTGACTCGATTATGAACTTCAAATTTCAAAGAAATATGATTTCTGAATCATCAGCTTGATCATAAAAACATTGTTGAACCATTCAACTATTCGATTTTCCACTTGGAATTATTATTAAGAAAAAATATTTATATTTGTTGCTATTTTAGTAACTTTCACAACTTGCAATTCTTGAACAGAATGCGGAAATAAGAATTGTAGCTTTATAATAAATTCATTTAGTTCATGACAATATGATTGAAAACATCCTTTAAGTAATTCGGGGATACATATTTTTTTTTAAATTGGCAGTGGCCCATTCAATTATTTGTGTAAGAACACAATATCCCAACAACAACGGCAAAGGTCTTCCTCTGAAGAAGAATAAAATTTTATCATGACAAAACCGGGTTCTAGCAAATCCAAAGTATTAATGGAATACGTAAACAAGTTTGAAATAATTACTGATGGTTTGGTCATTCATTCGACGAAATGTGTGGTTCCAATTCTCCTCCTATAAACCTGAGCCATCGAACCTGCTATTTGATTGATGCTCACAAAAAAAACCTCCTCATTCCTGCGACTTAAACATGCGCACCTGGGAATGGCATTTCAACTACTCCACACACATAAATTTTCTTCCCAAAATTTTTACAATAAATCAACCCTCTGCTTGTTATCAAAACTGGAAGGTCTATAAACTTACAAGTCTATTATATTTTACCATTCAGTTCAATCCGTGAAATTACCACACTTGTGATATTCTCTATTTCACTTTCGAATGTGTGCCTACGTCACGATTTTATATAAACACAAAAAAAATCTTAATTGATACAAATATCATTGGCTTCCTGTTTCATGCCTTTCCGTGTTATCTGAAAAATATACTTTGCTCAATGCAAATATTAACTGTTCAACCAGAACTATAATGTTGGTGGAATACGGGCTTGCGCTATCCACTAGCTTTCGGAAAATCTCCCGTTCCAAAGTAGGAATGACTAAGCTAATCCTTAAGCTCTCTCTCAACGAATGTGATTATTAGAAAATGTAAGATCCAATAATTATTTAGAAAAATTATGGAAATTATTATTATTATTATTTCCTTAAATATGTTTAATTATTATTTCCTTATGTGAAAAAACCACATGTTCGACTCTTCGAATATGGACAAAATATCCATTCCTCAACAAAAATAAATATTAACTTATACAGTTATATCGGCTGATTACCGTGATTCTCAAACAAAATGAACATTCAAATAAATGCTCGGTATGCTCGGTCATCGATCCTAAACTGTTCTGAGTGCTGAAAATACTCAGAATAACCCTAATGTGTCTTGCGTAAATCAATGCAAGATTTAAATACGAAGAAAACTTAATGTGTTGGTCATCTGCAGAAAATGAGTTTGTTCCAATTAGCTAGGCATAATATAAAAGTCAAATGTGGCTTACATTTCTCGTTGGTCTTGAAGCGTAGTGAACCTTGTCTGTACCAGATTTATCCAGATACATGCCCTATTGGACACGCGCGTCTAATCCTTGTATCGGCCTCCATTATATGTCTATGTCTAGCACGACATAGTGGAAATATTTCTTGAAGTTTGAAGTAACTGCTGATCCATTTTAATATTGACTTCAATTAAATCCATAGCAGTTTGCTTAAATGGGGTCAGATCCAAATGATCTCTTCTCAAAAGCGTCAGTTGTAACATAACTCACGGTAATCTTTTCAGTACAGGAAAACACTGATAGTCTAAGACAATCAACGGCTGTTCTGAAGATCGTTCCCTGGGCATGGCTTCACACCATCTTTCATGCGCGAAGCAACATATAGTTTCCCCTTTCTCGGCTAATGAACAACACCGTGATAGACTGGCTTTCAATATACTGAAAGATCTGAGTGGTTATTTAGTTACCATTTGTGAAACTGACAAGTTGGATTAAAATATCCAAGTATTGAATTATTGTTACTGGACTGTGACAGAATAATATCTAGACAAAAGTCTAGCATATGTCCATATAGAAACAAAGTGTTTCACCAATGTCCGTAGAAAATAACAATCACTTTAGTGATTCCCTCTACCGGAAACTTACTACGTTCCCCACGTATCGTAGCACTTTTGTGACTATCACAATTCAAAGATATCTTCTGCGTAGATTCGGCAACCGTGTGCCTTGGCTCGACGTAGCAGCAGCACCTTGTCCTACAAGAGCTTGGTTTGAAGTGAGCTGCTTATGCTTGGGCCGAGAGGCTTTTATACAAAACGGTTGGCTCCACGCTGGATCACGCTGAAATCTGTAAATCCTCATATCTCCGGTGTCTCTGGTCTGATTCACTTGAGACTAAGTGCATCCTCTTTCATTTGGCCGTGCCAGTAATCTGATCCAAGTATCAAGTCTCTACTCCATGGCTAAGTATTTAATCACCAAATAGTCTCGACCTCTGCTACTATTTGCCACGTCACTTAACATCTTCTTGGCTGCATAAAGTTTCCATTTCAATCTAGAAGGAAAGGAGCGCGATATTCAAATATCTCAACTTTCAAAAGCGGCTGTAGCCTTTCCCTTGATACCTAGGTGTCTGAATCTTGGAATACCCATTCCTAGAATTGGGCACATCCACCCCACACCTAGCAAAAAAATAAAAATTGAAAATTTTTTATTTTTCCTATCTACTCATTAAATCATCTGGTTCTTGAATAATAAATCTTCAAATTCGCTGCATTATAAATTCCCACGATGTTACCAGTTCATGTATGGGCGATTTTATAGCCTCCATTGTTGTTTACTTCCACAACACGATAGGGTCCATCATAAAGGCTTGCAAACTTCGAGTACACTCGATTTTGCACGTCGGAGGGTGTAGGTTTTTATTACTGAAACAAGAGTTCCTACGCGCAAGGGTCCGCGAAAACGCTTTCCTCTCACTCTGCGCTCTCTTTTCTCAGCTTGGCTCCTCAACTTGTCTAATGCTAGAGTCTCCCTCCTCTGACGACTAGGTTCAATTTCGGGTGGAATAGAGATGATTCGATCCCATAATCTTGTTGGTTTAATTCCATGATGAAGCAACGTGGGAATCTGTCCAGTACTCTCATGAATCGTAGAGTTGATGGATTCGGATGCTAAAGAGAGAACATCCATCCATTTCCAATGCTCATTTGGACAATAGAGGCGGAAAAGTTAGATATTTCAGCCATCACGCGTTCTGCTGGATTGCTTTCAGGATGTCTGATAGAGCAAAGCAATTGTCTAATCCCAAGATTATTCATGACGGCCCTGAATTCTAAAGATGTAAATTGGGGTCCGTGATCTGATAAAAGGAATTCCGGTTTGCCTGCTTCCGGAATTACGCTGTCTCTAATTCTCTTCGCACAATATTTTGCGTTTTCCTTCTGAATTGGGTGTAACATAGTGTATTTGCTGAAAACATCTATGATCACCAGAATATATCGGTTACCTCTTTTAGACATTGGGAGAGGACCGTAAAGATCAGTCGCAAAGATTTCACAAGGCTTAGAAGGAATAATAGGCCTTGGTAATTCTCTCAATAATTTAGAATTATATTTACTCCTTTGGCATAAGTCGCGCTCCCGAATAGTGTTCCTGAGAGTTTGTCGCATTCGCTCCCATGAAAATTTCTCTTGTATCAAGTTGACTGTCTTATCTACTCCAGCATGACCTGCAATTCGTTGCGCCATCCAAATAATGGGTGTTTGCATTCGTGGAGGTACCACTACCCTCAGCTTCGCATGGTCGGTATCTGCAAACCTGTAGACTAGACCATCTAACATCAAATAATCTCTTGAAATTCTTTCAGTTTCCACAAAATCATCGTCATTGGGATCCATAACTCCCTGTAGAAAACGAAAAATGTTTCTAAGACGTCGGTCTCTCCTCTGGGATAAATGTAACAATCTTAACCTTCTTAAGGTATCCTCATCCTCATGCGTCAGGTTAATTTGAAAAACCTTGGATGTAGACTCCACTGCTCTACTCAATAAATCGGCCCCAATGTTCAACTTTCCAGGAGTGTGTTCGATAACTAGGTTGAATTGTTGAATAAAAAGTGACCATCGAGTTATTCTATCACTGGCAAAGTTTGTTCTTAAGATAAACTCCAATGCATGGTGATCAGTCCTCACAATTACTGAATGTCCAATTAACATTTTCTGCCAAGACTCCAACGCGAAGATTACAGCAAGGGCTTCTAACTCTGTGGTGTAATAGTTCCTTTCTGATGGACGAAGTTTCCTGCTTATGAAAGCCAGGTAATATCTCCTGTGATCGTCATCTTCTGGAAGAAGAATAGCTCCAATCCCTACGGTGGATGCATCGGATTCTATGATGAAATTTTTGGTGAAGTCAGGATACCCTAATTTCACACTGTTTACCAATAACCTCTTGGCATCTTGAAATGATTTTTCGCAATCTTCATTCCATTTCCATTTGTTTCCCTTTTTTTAATAATTCCTGCAAGGGAGCAACTGTCTTAGAGAAGCTTGGACAATGCCCTGCAAAGAATTGGCATGTTCCGAGAAAACTGCGGACATTCTTCACCCTAGTAGGTCTAGGGAAATTCGCAATCGCTAGTATCTTTGTCTCATTGGGACGGTATCCTTCACCATCTAAAATATGGCCCAAAAATTTTATTTCCTTCTGAAAGAACTGACATTTTCGAAGGTTTACATTAAAGTTTGCTTTTCTTAAATCTGCGAATAACATCTGAAGATGTATCAAATGTTCCTCCTTAGTCTCAGATGCGATTAGGATATCGTCTATGTAACGAATCGCTATCTCTTTTACTTCAGGACTCAAATTTTGTTCCAGTGCTCTGATCAAAACAGATCCAGATGTTTTGATCCCAAATGGTAGACGGCGGAATACATATGTCTGTTGGTCAAACATAAACCCTGTAAACTTTTTGGAATCTTCACTAAGCCTAATGTGGTGGTAGGACGAAGTGAGATCAATGTTAGAGAACCAGATCTTGCCCTGGAATTTTCTTAACAGTTCCCTAATGATTGGTGGTTTGTCATACTCTGGCAGTAATCTTGAATTCAAATTTCGGGCATCTAAACACAGTCTCAGACTTCCATCCGGCTTAGACACTACTGCTAATGGATTGACATAAGAGGTAGTGTACTTTTCAATCACATTGTTACCTTCCATCTCTTTGATAAGCACTTTTACCTTTTCTCGATGCTTTTCCGCTACCGGATACAATTTAGCATGGAAAGGTGCATCATCAGTTACACGAATTCGATATTCAAAATCTTTAAGTTCACCAGGTTTAATATCAAAAATATCATGGTACTCTTCCAAAATTTTCCCTAGCTCTGAGGGCCCCGTCTCAGTATAGACTTCTTTTCCTTCAGCTTCCCGAAAAATCAGAGACCATTGAGCGTCTCCCTCGATGTCTTCCTCTTCCTTTCCCTCGAAGTTTATCTCTTCGGTATACTGGAATCTGACCGTCTCTGTCTTCATGTCTATCACGGCTCGATATTTCTGGATGAAATCCGCTCCCAAGATCATGTCAAAAGCCATGTCCTTCATTACTACAAACACATGTCGGAAATCATGTCCTCCAATAGTAACACATAAGTATAATTGTGTTTTACACAGCGATATTTTGTTGGGTATTATTCCTTGGATTTTAATTCCTGATACTGGAATCTCTTCTAAATTCTCTTTGAGCTTCCACAGACTATAAAGCTTCTCGCTCACAAGACAAAGCATAGCCCCAGTATCAATTAAAGTATAGACAGGCATGCCGAATACTTCGCATGATATGATTGGCAGTTTAATTCTTGTACCCATTTCTTTCCGTTCGTCATTATGTTGAATTAAGTCATCATCCTCTGTTTGCCATTTAATAATCCTGAAAATGAAAATGTTTAAAATTCGATCTCCTACTGTGAATTCGAAGTTTTTTTTCATTCCCCCGGGATTGCTGTGTTCCCGATGGACCTGGTTCATTGGACTTCTGTTCCAAGAACTGCGAGTTTTCTTGGTGTCTTTCTTCCAAGATCTTCCTCGTCTCCTTATTGAACTCTTCATTGGACTGACGAGTGTTCTCTTCCCTCTGTTATTGTAGTTATTGTTTCTACCATAGTACCTTCTTTCCTGGTATCTTCCTTGGTTATTCCTTGGCTCTCTCCATCGATTGTCATATCGATATCCACCCTATAGTCTCGCATAAGGCTTGTAACTGTATCTATTAGTGTTGCTGATTCCATCCTCTTTTATCAGGCTCTTCCATCGTCGTTTTCTCTTCTCGCCCATCACGAATCTCTCGAGGTGTTTGGGAATATCTGTCGGCCATAACAGTGTACACAGCGTTGCCATTCTTTCCTCCCTTCTGATGGAAGAATTGAGCGTTCGTGTGATCAAGTTTCTGCAATACCTCGTCAAATTGCTCCATATTATAAATGTCAGCATCGATCAAAGTTCTTTGGATTTCTGCTGGAAACTGACGTATTAATGCAGTAATTAATTCATTATCTGGCATCGGCGGATCTAAATGTTGAAGTTTAGAAAGCTGTCCAGAAAAGTACGAAGAGTATCGAGTAGGTTGTGACGTCGAAAATCTCTTCGAATATAATTCTGCTCTGACTTGCTGTTGGGTTTCCGGGGACCAAAACTTTTTCAATAACCCACGGGAAAACTCCTCAAAATTGGTGAGAGTGGACCTGAATGCTCTGAACCAGAGAAGTGCGGGCCCTTCCAAAAATTTCCCTATCACTCGGATTTGTCTTTCCTTAGGGATTTTGGAATCTTTAAGGTAACCACCTGCTTCTCTCAAGAATTCTACGGGAGTCACAGAATCTCGCCCTGAAAATTTAGAAGGCTTATCCTCCACATTCTTGAATACAGTTATGGGGTTGGATTGAAATCCTGTCCTGGCCTCATCCTGTCTTTGACTATCATTTCCTCTAGCTACTCCTAGGTTTACCTGTATCTGTTCTTCTCCTCTTATACTTGGCATTTTCAACAGATGGTCAGCCTGTTTCTCGTCCTTAACTTGGGTTTTCATAGCCTCAATTGCCTTATGGTTTTCTTCGGCCTTTTTTCTAATTCCTTCGGTTTCCTTCTTTCTTTCTTCTGTTTCCTTATAGATCTCCTTGACATCAGTGGACATCTGGTTCATAACAGCCTCGTGACTCTTCAATGACCCTGTCATATCTGATATGTCCTTCTGAGTCGCTTGAATATCTTTGGAAATTACTTGAATATGGGATGACAAAGATTCTCTAATCTCCTTGACTCCATCTTGGTTCTCCAGCTTGAGTGTGTTTTTAATCTCATCGATAACTGTGGTTTTAATTTCAGTTTGTAATTCATTAATCACACCTTCTCTTATTTCTACCACTACGAGTTCTTTGAATTGGTCTGTCAAACGTTGAACAACTAGAGTTGCCATCTCATTGCTCTCTTTCTTCGCTCTGACTTCTAGGTTGACCATGTCTTCACCAACTTTCCTAAGACCACTTTCTATCCTATCAGCTAAGCTTTGGGATCTTAGATCGGCATCGCGAAATTTATCGTCCATTAAACTTGCGTTAGTAGCTAATGAAGTTTCGAGCTCATGTGTTTTTTCGCATAATTTAGTCATTTTACCCTCAAGTGACATTTTCAAGATTTCGGAATTCTCTTTAAATTTATTTTCCATAGAATTAAATTTACTATTTAAACTATCTTTTAAGTTATCTTTTAACCTGCTTTCTAACATATCGGAATTTTCTTTAAGTTTCTTTTCCAAAGCCTCTGTATTTTCTTTCATGATGGCTGCTACGCGCAGTCCAGCTTCTTTGGAACTCTCTTCCAAACTCCTCATCATCCTCATCATCTCTTCCATAATTTTCAGTATTAGTCAAAACTTAGGGGTATACATGTTGGCAGACACAAGATTATAACTAGAACAAGAAACATGAATAGCTAATTGGAACACCCTAATAAAATGAGATTTGTCCTAATGTCGACGCGATGGAAAAAAAAACTTCTCTTCTTTTACGAATTAAATTTACCACAATATCACAAGAAAAATATGCAAGTCCTCAAATATCCTCCACCTGGATACTACTAATGCGTATGTCCAGTCATCGAACGTTTACTACTGAATTTACTTGACGCCCTAATGGTTAAGCCATTAACAAAATAATCAAACCCATTCGAATTATTAACCCAGCTAATTTTTAATTTTCCCCACTAATTGGGTTTCCTACTAATTTATTCATCCAAACCAGACATCTCTCAACTCCCAAAATATCTATAAAAAAATTATCACAATTTAAATCGGCATGCGATTGACCGTGTCTAACTCGGGCCCCACGTTCGAAGCAATTTTCTCTCTCTATCTTATTTTATGTGCCCGTTTAGACCGGAGTCCGCACGACCACATATGCATTTTACCAAGAATCAGTCAGCACGAGATTCAAAATATCCCGGGGCGCCAGATGGGTTAAAGCTAATCGCAAAAAAGACATCAAAATAAAAAAATGCTTTACTGATTTTTGGCTCAATGCAACAATAAGGATAGAAGGAGATTCAACTGGGCATAACACAACATGTAAAATTATCTCATTTTAATCTAAATTTTAAAATTGACTGCAAAATGATGCTCAAGGTAACATCATTCCAGTGCGATGGCACACACTACTATTTACACACTGTACAGAAATTTTCCAACACATTGAACAATTGTCCTTGGAGACACGAGTCTGATTATCAGTCCTGTAGACTGTGTTCCAAAATTATATCAATTATTTACGATGAAATCCAGTTCAAATTTTATTGTCTTTACTGGAAATATTGTAGTTCACTGGTTGAATTTCTAACATGATATTAACACTCGTAGAAATTCTCACTGTTTATAATTGTTTATAGAATTTTTTAACTTCCACTTATTTTTCCAGTTTAAAAAATATTGTCAAAAATATTATCTTTGACCCAACACTAATTATGTACACATATTAATAACAACATCTGAAAAGTATTTGACCCTTGAACATAGCATCGAAGAACTGTGCGAAGCACAACAAAATTTATTATTCTTCCAAAATTAAACATTTCGAGAAGTGACTCGATTATGAACTTCAAATTTCAAAGAAATATGATTTCTGAATCATCAGCTTGATCATAAAAAAAAATTTGAACCATTCAACTATTCGATTTTCCACTTGGAATTATTATTAAGAAAAAATATTTATATTTGTTGCTATTTTAGTAACTTTCACAACTTGCAATTCTTGAACAGAATGAGGAAATAAGAATTGTAGCTTTATAATAAATTCATTTAGTTCATGACAATAGGATTGAAAACATCCTTTAAGTAATTCGTGGATACAGATTTTTTTTAAATTGGCAGTGGCCCATTCAATTATTTGTGTAAGAACACAATATCCCAACAACAATGGCAATGGTCTTCCTCTGAAGAAGAATAAAACTTGATCATGACAAAACCGGGTTCTAGCAAATCCAAAGTATTAATGGAATACGTAAACAAGTTTGAAATAATTACTGATGGTTTGGTCATTCATTCGACGAAATGTGTGGTTCCAATACTCCTCCTATAAACCTGAGACATCGAACCTGCTATTTGATTGATGCTCACAAAAAAACCTCCTCATTCCTGCGACTTAAACATGCGCACCTGGGAATGGCATTTCAACTACTCCATACACATAAATTTTCTTCCCAAAATTTATACAATAAATCAAGCCTCTGCTTGTTATCAAAACTGGAAGATCTATAAACTTACAAGTCTATTTTATTTTACCATTCAGTTTAAACCGTGAAGTTACCACACTTGTGATATTCTCTATTTCACTTTCGAATGTGTGCCTACGTCATGATTTTATATAAACACAAAAAAAATCCTAATTGATACAAATATGCCCTTCCGTGTTATCTGAAAAATATACTTTGCTCAATGCCAATATTAACTCTTCAACCAGAACTATAATGTTGGTGGAATACGGGCTTGCGCTATCCACTAGCTTTCGCAAAATCACCTGTTCCAAACTAGGAATGACTAAACTAATCCTTAAGCTCTCTCTCAACGAATGTGATTATTAGAAAATGTAAGATCCAATAATTATTTAGAAAAATTATGGAAATTATTATTATTATTATTGGATTATTATTGTTATTATTTCCTTAAATATGTTTAATTATTATTTCCTTATGTGAAAAAACCACATGTTCGGCTCTTCGAATATGGACAAAATATCCATTCCTCAACAAAAATAAATATTAACTTATACAGTTATATCGGCTGATTACCGTGATTCTCAAACATAATGAACATTCAAATAAATGCTCGGTATGCTCGGTCATCGATCCTAAACTGTTCTGAGTGCTGAAAATACTCAGAATAACCCTAATGTGTCTTGCGTAAATCAATGCAAGATTTAAATACGAAGAAAAATAAATGTGTTGGTCATCTGCAGAAAATGAGTTTGTTCCAATTAGCTAGGCATAATATAAAAGTCAAATGTGGCTTACATTTCTCGTTGGTCTTGAAGCGTAGTTAACCTGGTCTGTACCAGATTTATCCAGATACATGCCCTATTGGACACGCGCGTCTAATCCTTGTATCGGCCTCCATTATATGTCTATGTCTAGCACAACATAGTGGAAATATTTCTTGAAGTTTGAAGTAACTGCTGATCCATTTTAATATTGACTTCAATTAAATCCATAGCAGTTTGCTTAAATGGGGTCAGATCCAAATGATCTCTTCTCAAAAGCGTCAGTTGTAACATAACTCACGGTAATCTTTTCAGTACAGGAAAACACTGATAGTCTAAAACAATCAACGGCTGTTCTGAAGATCGTTCCCTGGGCATGGCTTCACACCATCTATCATGCGCGAAGCAACATATAGTTTCCCTTTGTCGGCTAATGAACAACACCGTGATAGACTGGCCTTCAATATACAGAAAGATCTGAGTGGTTATTTAGTTACCATTTGTGAAACTGACAAGTTGGATTAAAATATCCAAGTATTGAATTATTGTTACTGGACTGTGACAGAATAATATCTAGACAAAGTCTAGCATATGTCCATATAGAAACAAAGTGTTTCACCAATGTCCGTAGAAAATAACAATCACCTTAGTGATTCCCTCTACCGGAAACTTACTACGTTCCCCACGTATCGTAGCACTTTTGTGACTATCACAATTCAAAGATATCTTCTGCGTAGATTCGGCAACCATGTGCCTTGGCTCGACGTAGCAGCAGCACCTTGTCCTACAAGAGCTTGGTTTGAAGTGAGCTGCTTATGCTTGGGCCGAGCGGCTTCTATACGAAACGGTCGGCTCCACGCTGGATCACGCTGAAATCTGTAAATCTTCATATCTCCGGTGTTTCTGGTCTGATTCACTTGAGACTAAGTGCATCCTCTTTCATTTGGCCGTGCCAGTAATCTGATCCAAGTATCAAGTCTCTACTCCATGGCTAAGTATTTAATCACCAAATAGTCTCGACCTCTGCTACTATTTGCCACGTCTCTTAACATCTTCTTGGCTGCATAAAGTTTCCATTTCAATCTAGAAGGAAAGGAGCGCGATATTCAAATATCTCAACTTTCAAAAGCGGCTGTAGCCTTTCCCTTGATACCTAGGTGTCTGAATCTTGGAATACCCATTCCTAGAATTGGGGACAATACGTTAAGAAGAATTTTTAGGTGTTGACTGGCCTTGCAATAAAAATTGTCTAACCAGACATGAGTTAGCTACCAACGAAACACTTTGGCGACTATGCTTGTTATGGACCAGTGAGTAGGGTTTGAGAAAAACTGTTTGCTATTTCGGGTTGTATACAAGAAATGCCTAGACCTACTGAGCGACTATGTGTGCTAAACAGGACATTATACCAGAGACGATTAGGATACTTACGTAGCTTAGGCAAGGAAATCATTTCTACAGAATTTGTTGACATTGAATATAGAGTTATATATTAGGAAGTAATTTTTGAAGGCCTTCGTCTGGAGCGTGGCCTTCTATGAAAGTGAAACTTGGTCTATTGGTGTAGCAGAAAAGTGGAGAATTGAAGTGTTTGAAATGTGATGTTATAGGAAAATGATGAAGTTGAGATGGGAAAATAGGGTTAGGCCTACAAACAAAGAGGTATTAAGACTAGTGGGAGTGGAGAGATGTTTCGGGCGACTGCTAATGAAGTGAAGAGATAGGTTGGTAGGACACATACTAAGACACCCAGGAATAGCAAGCTTAGTTATGGAAGAAAGGGTTGAGGACAAGAACTGTAGGGGTAGACCAAGGTTAGAATATGTTAAACAGATAGCCTTGGATGTAGAGTGTGGTACCAATATAGAGATGAAACGATTAGCTCAGGACAGGGAGGGATGGAGGGCTGTATTAAACCAGTCAAAAGACTGAAGACTAAAACAACATGTAGAGCTTACCAAAATAATGTTGCTAGTCAACGAACAGTAATGCATTACTAAAACCTATGACACGATACCTGAGAGCTTTTCTAAAATTATTTTCAGATGCCTTTAACCCTATATTAAATACCCAGCTCTCAAGACGCATAACTGTAATGTTATGGAAACAGAAAAATTCTACATTTAAAAACGAGCAAGTGGTTGAGTCAATGTACACTGCAAAATTATGTAAACACTCAATTGCACAAAACAAATTACGATATTAACTGTCAGTTTGGCCGAGTGGTTAATGCGTTTGTCTTAAGTTCACATTACCAATACAAGAAAGCAAGGGTATGAACCCCTTAGATCACATAACTATTGCTTTATCATGGGCTAGTTAATCCTCTACAAACGAATAATAAAAACGTTGAAGACGAAAACCTGAATATAATTCCACTATTTAAATCATGGAAAAGATTTAAATAAAATTCAAAGAAATTCCAAACATGGAAATAAAATCTTGTAGATTAAATTAATGCCAAAGGAAAATAAAGTTGGAATCGAAAACGAAAATATCCAACGCTAAAGTTTACTGAAAAATACCACAACTATTCAAAGACAAAAGGCAATACTACAGTAGAAAATTGGTGCTCAACATGTATCAATCTACTCCAAACTACTTAAAAGAGTGTCATCGCTGTACCTTGATAGAAGTTCTCGCTGAATTGTAGCGAAGAGGAATTACCCAGGGGAATTGGTAATTCAGTTCCAGCCCAGGATCGAACTGTAGTTCCCCACGATCCACAAACAGACATCTCGTACATCGAAATCGCGTTCTTTCAAGAGCACCTCCTGTCGTAGATTGGACTCGAACTGCGGCTCTCCCGTTCGCTTTGACTGCCATCGTCTTCCGTTAGAAAGCGTCTTCTAAAACCTTCTTCCGACAACTCTTGTAAACTTCCATGAAAAACGAGCAATACCGTTGAATAATGTTCGTAATTCTAGACCATGTATTGCTTCGAAGATGTAATGAAGTAAATTGGTCACCCAATGTCGTGATATAGTTGGACATAATTTTACAATGTTCTAATTTCATATCGAAGGTTGCTCGGTGAAACCACTATGCTTCCATCTCGTGTACCCCTGGCGCATCGTTTACTCAAACATCACAGCCAACATTATAACGGTGAACTGTCTTATTATAAAGTATTGAATAAATATCATCGTGAATATCTGTGGAATTGAAATCTCACTGTAGTAAAATTGCAGCCTCACTCGTCTTACACTGCACGGAGCTTTGCAAATGTCTATGCACTACTGCTTCAAATGTTCGGTCTGTCCAGGCATGGACTTGCCTTATGAATACTGCGTAGCTCACACTTTGTTCCGGCCACGAGATAAGCACTTTTCTCCGAGCACTAGATTCACGTTTCTAAAACTCTCGAATCTCGAAATTGGGATACCGCAGATCTCTTATAGGATCTTGCCTATCACACTCGCACTATAAACTTGCTTACACAAGCTTTATATTAAAGCTGGCTTATTATTACCGCACACACAAGTAATATAACTGAAATACTGTGGTTAACACTGGCTTCCTCTAAACACGGGAAGTGCGAGTTTGCCATGCTATTGGCCCTCGATCACTGGTTAGGTTGAAGCGCGGACTCCCTTAGCCTTGAAACACCTCACTCTTCACTCCGCTATCGACCCTTGCGAAATCTCAAAACAGTAATGAACGCTGTTTCCACTCCTCACTCTCCCATCTACTGAATTTCCGCCATTTTCCAAGAGAGGGGATAAGGTTGCGTGGGCTCCTTACAATGCTTATTACTTCAATCTGGAGTATTTAATCACAGTAATAACATTTTTTCCATGGTTAATATTAACATTTATCATCTTTTCATCAGATAATATCCTCTTCATTCGGTCTAAAATAGAATAGATAACTAGCTTAGTTATGATCCCCGAGTCTTCTATCAAAGAAGTCTTCTCTGGTTGGCTATCAGTACTCAGACATGTAGCTCGTGGATAACGTTTTATCCCAATATAGGCGCAGTATCGCGTCTTCCCCAAGGTACAATAACCTAGTCAGAGCGACCCATAATGCTACATAGACTTGCAATTTAGCTAAAATCTCAATTAATGTCACGAATCCAGCCCTTCCAATCTCATGCATATTCACCATCACAGACATGATGTTGACCTCAAAATCATCCTAAAATAAGCCGAATTCGGGCTCAATACCAGTGTCTAATGAATAGTCATATTAGTTTGGTCTTTACCTAAAATCTAAAATCCAATAGCTAAAATATAAAATCTAAAATCTTAAAAAATATAGTATAGAAATCATAATACTAAATAATACAAATCCTTTCATACCTTTCTTTAATAATAAGTTACCGAACATTTTCAGTTAATGACATTGCGGTTTGGTCTTTTCACAAAATCTCAAATCTAAGATTTAAATTCTAAAATCTAAAGTCTGAAATAAAAAATCTTAAATGGGATAACTATATATCAAGAGACAAGTGTAATCGGTTTTAAACATTATCTCTGCTTTTTTATGTGTTTATGACATGCATATTAACCTAAAATGGAACCCTGGTGTACCTTAGTGAAAAGGCTAACAGATTAACCACAGCACCACCATGCCCTTCTCTCATAGTTTGGTTCGTTCTAGTACTCAGAGCTAGAAATCGAGTTAAGACCATCAGTGCAAGAGGCGCGAGTTCTTGCCACTGTAGCATGAAATGGTTTGGTGGTAACATTAGACTACCGGAAATGATTGTTTTTCTGTTATCGTTGCATTTCTGTCATATGCCTAGTGTCTGAGCACTGCCAGCAAGAGAGTTTAGTTTAGTTTGTTGCGAGTGCGTGTATAGAATAATAGCCTCTAGTACTTAAAGCTTGTTGTGCGTAGTGACCATCTTGCCCAGTAACCACTGAGCAAGTTTTATCGGTCAACCCATAAAACAGCATAGGATAGTTGTGTATGCTCCATGTACTTGGGGTGTGTGCATTAGCACCATGCGCTAGCTTTACCTTACCCTCTAAAGTTAGAGCGTTATCCCTTTCCTTTGGACATCGCCAATGACAGCATCCACCCACAAGTTTTTTACACTTAGACCCTTGGCTTGTTCTCGATTAGGTTTAGTTCGGGTTAGTTCGGTTTAGTTTGGTTTAGTTCGGTTTGGTTCGGTTGGGTTTGGATTTGGTTTGGTTTAGTTTGATATAGTCACTATTTTGTTCTTTCAGCCACCCTCTTCAACCGATTAAATTAAAGATAGTCTGCTCTTAATTCTTGGATCGATAAATCAGATTTTGTGTACACTGTTTGTCATGCGTGCCTGCCACCTATATTCTCTATGTACTGCAGTCTGATTTAAATACAGGTTCCAATGGTCAACAACATGTCAGTCACCATACGTGTAGCAAACATTAATTATTTTTGTACCTAGCTATGTTTCATCACTCACCATAAACATCTAACATTATAGGTTTGCAATATATTGGGGGAAACAAAAGTCCATGACCTTGTTGTTTTGGGTTTTTTGGAAAAATTCATAAGCCGTAAAAAATAGGGTGTCATGTCAAGTCCTAGGACACCTCATGTATCCAAATACCATGATTAGTTTTTAAAATCTCAGGTCAATTACCTAGCAGTTTTGGGATATTTGAGTGAATGTGTGCACCATAGCAAAGAAGATGTCATGTCAAATACTAGGACACCTCATGTGTCCAAATCTGATTATTGGTTTATAAAATCTCAGGTCAATGACCTAGCAGCTTTGGGATATTTGAGTAAATATATGCATCATAGCAAAGGGGATGTCATGTCAAGTCTTAGGACACCTCATGTGCCCAAATCTGATTATTGGTTTATAAAATCTCAGCTCATGACCTATTAGTTTTCGATCTTTTGGTTATTTTCTTTTTAAATAACTCATCCATAATGCATTGTTCAAAAAGCCCGCCCTCTTACCAAAACCCCAAGTGCGCATGCGTAAAAACAAAAAACAAAAAATGTTCATTCATATTGGCATCCAACCGTACACATGCGTTTCATGTAGAACAACGTTTATTTCCTACTAGTATCGAGTCGCATGCATGTAATACGTGCTAAGCAATGTTTACTAAAAATCACTATTTCACTCGCCTAGTAGGGATAGGTTTTATTTTGGGGTAGAAATAAGTTGCCCATAGGAAAGGGGGTGTCCGCTCGAGTAATTTGACACCTCGTACATGTCTCTAGTTTTACTGGTTCACAAGTTATCACGTGGTCGCCGTCTTGTGAGGAGGGTTAGAAGGAGGAGGAGCCAGAACTCTCGCTAAACAAGTATTATCAAGAATTATGAATAAGAAATTAAAGTCCAAGAAATCCTGTGGGCCTGATGGTACACCACCGTACATAATCCAGGGCAGTGTGGACAAATTGGTTTCAATCTGTCTTTAAAGACGTCCAGCTTTCTTGAAAAGTGGAAAATATCTAAAATTACTCCAATCTTGAAATAATATCGATCTACCGCCCTGATTCAGTAATAGATGCTGTAGCAAGGGTTTATAAGCATATACCTTATTCTAGGATTTACAATCATATTAAGGTTGAGCTCTCACAATGTCAGTGTGGCTTTATGCCTGGCCGATCTGTGATTACAAATTTGCTGGGTTTTACTCCAAAGGTTAACAACGCATTATATAACAATAGAAGAATTGACGAGATACACGTGGACTTATAAAAGGCCTTCGACAAAGTTAACCATATCATTCTTGTGACAAAGCTGTACCAGTTTGTAGTTTCTAAACCATTACTTCAATTGGTATGTTCCTATTTGGAATATAGACAGCAATGTTTTTGTTTCAGAAGTGAAATCTCAGTTCGTCTTGTTAGTTCATCTAGACCTCTCATATTTCTAATTTTGGTTAATAATTGCCTAATATTGTTTGTTACTCTGACTGTTTGTCGTTTGCTGACGATTTACAGTTATATAAGACCATATATAAGTTGAGAGACGAGAATAACCTGTAACAGGATGTTAATAATATTATATCATGGTGTGATAGTAATAATTTAGTCCTTAATGTACAAATAATAAAGTTATCATATTTACAAATAAAAAAGAATAAATGAATCCTAGATATTTTATTGAAGAAACAGCACTCGGAATTGTACCGTCGGTAAAGGATTTTCGAATTATTTATGACAGCAAAATAACTTTCAATGGCCATATTGCACATACCTGTATAATTAGTTCGGACAACATGATGCTTGGATTTGTCATTAGAAACTCCAAATTATTTACTCTGCCTGAAGCAATTGTTAAATTTAATGTGAGTTTAGTTCGAAGCAAGTTAGAATATTCAGCAGTTATCTGGGATCCCTTTTATGAAGACCATATTCTTCACATTGTGTTGTTCGAAATAAATTTCTAATGTACTTGTGTTATAAGACATTAAAATTATTGTGTCCTTTTGAGACTTCGACTCAGCTTTTACGAAATTTGTTCAACTTCACGTCTTTGAACAAGATGTTCAGTAAATAACATATAGCCTACTTTCTCCTAAACACATGTTTATAGTTTTGACATGCAGAACAGGACTGTTCTTTTGACAATATTAGAACAATTGATTGGAAAAGATCATTACAGAAATAATGAAATACATTCTTTTGGACAACAACGTCGTCATACAGGATAGCACATCAAGATCCGCGAACATAAGACAGACTAATGGAATTCTCCAAGGGAATCCACTAAGCCCACACTTGTTTAGCATAACTACAGCAGATGTGACTCATTGCATAAGCGATGGAGTAAAGCTTTATGTACTTACAGGCCTATATGCCGATGATATGGTGCTCGCAGTAACTCGACGAGATGAACTACAAAAACCTTTCGACCATTTAGTATCATGGGCAGAGGACAATGACTTTAAGTTGAATGACCAAAATACTGTGTACATGGTTTTTAGAAAAGGGGCCAGGCACGCAGCGACGGAGCAAATAACTTTTAAAGGTAAAGCCCTGGCAGGAGTTGGTAATTTCAAATACATGGGAGTTGTTTTCCAAAACAGAGGTAATGTTTTACTAAGCACATAGCTGATAGGACCGCCTCAGCAACCAAAGCAATGTCAGATATTAAGGATCTACGGAGAATGTCTATTCAAGCCGCGATTAAACTTTTCAACATTAAGATCCAACCTGTTGTCACCTATGGTTTGGAACTTATATGGGAACACCTGAACACCACCAACCTGCGACAGATAGAGAAAGTAAAAGCAGCATACCTAAAGAGGATGCTGGGGCTTTCGAAATACTCACGGGCCCTATTAGTATATGTATTGACAGGAGAACCTTTTATGATTGAGGAGCTTCGTTTCAAGATGCAGTTACCATTCACAACCAGGTACGGTAGACTAATAACGGAACTCCAACAAAAGAGGCAAGACATATGGCCAGATTTCTTCTTGACAGATGCCATGATGGCCAAGGAATGGATGAGGGCCAAGTACGAAAGGCCGTGCATGGCTTCCATTTTAAAATCTGCAAGACTAAGGCTCACCATGATCCCAACCATGATTGTGTATGTGAACGGTGTGACCGCCTATGCGACAGATACCATGTAATTAAGTGCCCTAAGAGAGGAATATCTATTACGCAGATTTGCATAGATGTGTAGTTTGTTTAAGAAACCATCTATTGTATGTTATTGATGTAAAATTTTATCTTATGTTCTCTGTATGACCATTGACTGCTCTAATAAAGTTATTATAGTTACAGTATACTGTAACTCTCTGTCCTTAAGAGTATAATTGAATGTTGGTTGTAGTAGCTTGTTGAAATACAACGTGCTATACGGATAATATACGTTGATTGATTAAATCCTCACCTGAATTATATAAACACACATTAATACAGCCATCACAATAAAACAGGTTATCAGACTAAATTCAACACTCATCCAAGTACACGGGGTTAAAATACCATGATGACCATACATCTCAAATGAAACTACAACAACAACAGCTCCCTTCCCAAATCCTTCCTCGTATAAAAGTACACACTCTAGTAAGCCTACAGACATCACAGTGACACAGGTTATTAGACAACTTCTAACCATACCTAAGTACACGGGGCTACAAGACCATGATGCCGCAAAACCCGTAATGAATCAACAACAGAAAAACAACAACAACGATAGACTCTACTGTGGTTCAATGACAACGAATTTTAATCTATATAGTCGAGTGTTGAAATATGTGGTGTTATAAGTATATATATATAATATTTTTGATCGCAAACACACACTATATATATGCTTAACATTATAACTTGTGAGAAGGTATAAATCAATAAATACAAAAAAACGAAGTAAAGAAAATTGAAGCTGTTGGGATTTGAACCGTGAACCTCCATGCTACGTGTCAGACACGCTACCATTACGCTAAACACGCCCAATGCCAACATTGATTTAATAACAGGTTTAGAATAACTGCCTAAAATATTTTGTCTTAGAACGAACGACTTCATTAGCGTTTTCGGCCATTATTATAAACCATTTGATACTAAATATGTATCATTTTGTTCAGAACATTCCTAAAAGGATATAAACTTACAAAATTACGCAAATATATGGATTTACAAGCAAAAAATGGCCAGCATTTTGACAACAGGACGGCACCGACAAGCACGATACGGCATGATCAGACTGAACTATGAGTCACTACTGTGGAATAATATTCAATTTTAAAATACTAATATCCTACCGCTCATCTCATTGAGGACCGTTTAAACCTCCCTGTGTACGATGAGCGTATTTGGAAAGGTCAAGTCTTGTTGAATCGTAAGTTACGGTTTGGCTATGATACATTCATGATTCATACATCCACCATTTTGAAACTATTTGGCTGATGGCCTTTTAGTTTGGGCAAAAGACGCTTCCCACATTAAGGTGTATTGCTGCATTTTTTTTAACTATCGGATGATTAGATTAGTCGAAATTTGATATAAGCTCAGAACATTTGGGTGGGCGACATTTCTTTTTGTTATGATGGCGGCGATATACAACATGACACTGAGTTGTCCCTTGCTAGTTCTACCACTGTACTGTACTCCAATTTGCCATGCATAATATTGAGTATTTGCCTGTATTGAAACGCGGCCCATGATAAATTTTATTGAGTCTGGATGAGTGCGGAGAACCTGTTTACAAGATCTATGTTAGCAACTAGAACTAGAAATTTGCCGTGGAAAAACAAGCTTAGAGGCGGAACAAAGCTTGTTTATCTTTGATGCCAACTAGCCGACAAGGAACTCGTACGGGCAGGAATATATGTAAACCCGCAAAACTTGACACGTGCCCTGAACGCGCGCCAGAAACGCGTCAAGCAGATATCACGTGACTTACCGAAGCCAATGGAAATATTTCTAAAGGCGCAATTAGCAAGATTCTCATTGCCCATTACGAGGATTATTAAAAGTGTTTTGACTTATTGGAAAGACGTCTAAAATTATTTTGGAATTTTCAAGACATTCCGTGATGAAATCAGAAGTCTAATTGCGGAGTAATAAGGACCATTGCAATATCCGCCAACTTAGAGCGAGAGTTTTTTATGCGGACGCTAAACTTTAATTAGGAGTGGGGGATATGGAAGATTACTCAAGGACTGATCGATTGAAAACTCCGTAGAGGACGGACGTGTATTTATTACAGTGCGGGAGTGCACCAATGTATAAGTAATGAGTATAATTACTCGGTGCAGGACGCATAATGGTTGAATATACTACAGTTCCAAATTGAACTAGTGAAACGTGTAATTTCGGCATTATTGAACAACTGCGGAAATTGGGAACATTTGAAATTTGTAGAAGTTATACAAATATAAAAAGCGCACATACAAGCTTGTAAGTGGAAGTGAATGTTAAGGAAGATATTTTAAAGACAATAAACTAGAAATTATTCAACGAAGTATTTTCAAAAAGAAAACTTTTTTTCTTAGGAAAATAATTAATTCATCGCAATCAATATTCTACGTAACTTCGAAATATTGTAAGTGCAACGAGCAACGTATAAACTAGAGACTTCAAAGGGCAAACACTTATCTACGAATATTATTACCACCATGGTTATTGAATTGAAATTGAGAGGGATGATCGAGAATAACTTGGAAGAAGTTGTGATGGAATGCAAAATATGTTAAGGGGAACATAGCCTATGGATACAATGAGGATTTCTGGAGTGACGTAACGAACTGTAACACAGAGGAGATCACCATTTACTCCTGCTGCTGTCAACATTATTTTCCAACAAACGGCTATAAATATGGATACAATTACATCAAATACGAATTCTACGCGGATGTTAAGAAGAACAGAATATATTCCAGTACGGGCGAACAAGGGTGAATCCAGTTCGATTTCTGTACGAGAGTAAAAGGGCAGACCCTGTTCTAGAAGATACCAGAGACGCTGTCGAAGGAGCACACGTAAAACGGTCACCACGATGATGATTGGCGTACCTACCCGAACCGCGGAGATGACGACTTCATGGGGCATTCTAGGAATATCCACGAAGGTACCCTTAGACGGAGGTACTCGAGGAAACCCCCCTTTATGAAATTCAACGAGAGAAATACCACTTCTAGTCATATTTACGCTCCTAAAGGTAGAATCAAGAACTTTTATCAGTATCCAATGTTTATGTAGTTTGGTAATATAAGAGAATATCGAACCGTTAGTCTATGTTCATCATTTTAACCAACTATCTTAGTATTTTAAAATTTTGGATTGGTATATTTGATCGTATTTCATTTTGGAATCGTAAAGTTAGTATTTGCCGGGTTTAATAATTTTTACGAGTAGAGAGGAGTATCTAGGTTTAATATTTTATTTTGGATGGATTTTTTAAATTTATTTAGACAATAATGGAGATTTTATCGTATTACGTTTCGATTTAGATTGTGGAAAATTCGATTTTCGATTTTAATCCGGAGTATAATTTTATTCTGAAACAACGATAGATTGACGATCAGTATTATAGATCACAGCAGAGTTATTTTATTAACGACTAATTGTCAGATCAGATGACGATTATTTCTCACAAGATGTGTGTAATGTCATTAAAGATATCCAAGGAAATGTATTAATGTCATATTTAATGATTATTGAAGTTTTGGTAAATACTCACGAGGAGTATATTTGATGACATTTGAGATTATCATAGTATTACGATTGTTGAAGATGGATCAGAGCTATGAAATTATTATTATACTGTATAACCAGTAATTTTAGGACAACGAGAGAACCAATACTTTTATGGTGATACATTTATGAACATGTTTGTAACCAGCCAGAAAGGTTATTTGAAGGTCACATGTCTGAAGTTTAATAAGAAACAGACCAGTATGCAATGTGAAGAATGAAGCTGCGATGATAATAATAGAGCATTCCCGGTGGTGGATGAAGGCAATTGTTATGGCAACGTGCTGGATGACATTGTTTCATTGATAGTGTAATGTTGATATCTGTGTTGACAGATCTGTGAAGCTATAAAGTTGTGGAGAGAAAAAGAATATTATTAGGATTGTGAGAGTTGTATTGTTCTGTCGTATTGGCGTTTGTGTGAAGAGAAGTATTATTATCATTATTTTGAGATATGTATGGACAATGCGATTGCCCCTGAAACAGTATGAACGGTTAATATTTTGATAAGCTGAAATCATATTCCATTTAAATGGTTCTGAGTTAGAGAGAATGTTGTTGTTCTGGTAATTATTATCTCATTGTAAATTATTGTTATTATTATCATTATTTTTACTATGTAGAATGATCAGAGCGACGTAATTGGACTATATCTCTACTTAACTGTACGGATTATAGAATCCTCGATTGATATATTCTACCAAAATAAAAACCAAGCATAGTGGAGATTTTGAGACGTGTAGAAGATCAAGGAGTAATTATTCTTTAAGAAAATGGATTGTATATGGAACTCGTTTGTTATGTATAGGAAATTTTGAGTAGAAGCGATTCCAAGGAAGGTTATTATTGTATTTGATAATTATTGATAGGTTTTAAAGAAGTTCATTTTATCCAAATACTATTTAAATCAGAGATAGTCTAGGTGACAGGTGTTATTATTGTATAGAGTAAAAATTAGTAATTGTATTGGCAGAGGCCTACGTAATGAGTAAATTCATTTAATTGAAATTAGGTAACGTAATTACAGTATTCTGATTGTTAACTCCTGTTACCTAGGCCACAGCAGCTTGTCGCCTATGCGGATCTATTTTGAGTTTGGTTAATTGAGGCTTCAATAGCGAAATTCTTTAAGTTTTATTCCAGGAATTTTGCGATGTATTGTTTATTATTACTAATCTGTAACATGTGTTGCATTAATAAATAGGCGGGCACGTGCTTTACGGATCCATGATTCATTTTCTAGAAATTGGTATTATCTTTTATATTACACTGGGAGTTAAATGAGCTATAGAGGTGGAGGCGTTGTCATTCACACGATCCTAATCCCATCGCCCAAGATTGTTTTGATTCTCGTTCTCCCGAGTATTGTTTGGAACCCATACCTATGTAGTTAGATTCTATAGCACATTTAGAAAATTTCCTCTGACCCTATCCGGAGTGTATTCGCCAGTAGCTTTTTGCAGTTTTTATCGTCGAGGACTACAAAATGCTGCGATATTTCTCCATCTGTGGATATTGGTGGATCATTTCTCAGGAATAAGGGTATAGAAGGGAAAAATGGCACAGCCAACGTATTGGGCTCGAAATCAGGATTGATCCGTGTGGTTGCGGAGTTATGAAATTATGACGTAGCCAACGTTTAGGCTTGATTGCATGTCAGATGGGCAGCCGAGATAGTTAGATGGCAGACACATTTTGGAGCCTTGACAATGTGGTGTCGCCATAGAAAGGAATTTAATAGTTACACAAGGGTGTTAGAAAATTGAAGGACGACCTATGGTTGTGTAAAGACGTCAACCAACTTTTATCGAGGTGCGATCATGAATTTACGAAAAGGGTCTAACCTGAGCTGTTAAATACTTATTGTTTTGGAAATGACTAGTTCAAGGATAACCTAATGAAGGTATTAACTAGATCTACATTTTATTAACCGGTTGTATGACTATTTGGGGTCATCAGTGTTGTAAAAATTAATAGTAAAATTAGGTTTGTTGGTTGTTTTTTTTGTTCTGTTATACCAATTGCTACAAATTTGAATAATTCACTTAGGAACGACCGAATTTTTAGTCCGGTGCTTAAGTAAATCAGGTATACGTTAATACGTGATAGTTAGAGTAGTAATCGATAAAATCTCCCAATAGTATTATAGAAAATGGTCATTTCGTATATTCTCATGTGGTTCCTTAGTGTCGTGTTCCCTTCTCTCAAGAAAAGAGGAAAATGTGGCATCAGCTGATCTAGAGGCGATCAGAGTTATGTTTAACCTTCGGATACTCTCGCGGGCTATAGGTGTAGCCCAGTCATTAATTTTGTTGTAGTACAAAGTGTATTCGCTGCTAGGAATATTGATACTCTCTATAGATACCTGTCAATGTTGCAATTAACTGGCGAGTGTGTTTCCGGCCTGACTAGCCTCGCCATACAGGCACCAGATGGATTAGAAGTGGCCTGGGCTACACCTGTAGCCCGCGCGAGTATCGCTGTTTCAGAATTGAGCGTGCAATGGAAACGTTGTCTCACAGGAGGAGACCATGGAGATGACTTTCAAACCAGTCAGTGCTTAGATAAAAGTAGTGATAGGTTGAGTGAAGTGGAAATAAAGTAGGCTTTTGCTTCTTGTGTGGACGAGGGAGCGAAAAATCAACAGGGAATAGGCCTAGATACGCAAAGTGCAATAAAAATCTTCTCGGAACATTGTGTCCATTTGCAATGAATGCTTGAGTGCCAAATTTGAGTGAGAATGCTTATGTATTTCCTGGGCAATAGATTGTAGCCAAAAGGGCAAAAATAAAATTCAAGAATTCGAGAAAAAAATAATGAAAATACTGAAATTGTTCATAATAAGTGCTGGTTATCTAAGGAAATTATCTAACCTAGTACCCTATTTTGTTTAATTCCAATCAAAATATATACTAATGTATGTATTTAGGTTTGCATAAAAATAATTTAACAGTTCAAGTGTCATTAGTTTTATTTCTGTTGCAGTTTTACCGAAGATGTACGATAAAATTGAATTTTCCTCTTTGGTTTATATTTTCTCTCCATATGAAAATAAAAGCCTACATAAAATCCTCAGATTTAGCTTATAATACATCTATATACTACTATTTAACATAATATTGATACTGAACACAAAAAAAATCGTGCGAGTCCATCAGATCGATTAATTGTTTGGGTTGCATATGTAGCCCGCGCGAGTAACGCAGTATCTATTGCTAGCGCGAGTGTCGGAGGGTTAAGGCGTTGCAGGAAACGCAACGAAAGTTGGATAAAGATTTGGAGGCATTACATCTCACTACACATCAACACCATAAGAGATTAGAACAGGAAGTTAAGAAAAATGCTGTGGACATTTGGAAGGATGTGAAGGCTAACATGGACAGGTTAGGAAAGGAGTGTATGACCAATGCGGCCGACACACAGAAAACATTGGCCGATACACAGAAACCACTGTCAGAATTGCTGGTTGATTTTACGAACACACAGAAGACTCTGGCAGGGTTAGAAGTTTGTTATTTTCAATTAAAAGAAGAAATAGCTCTGACCATGAAAGAAACCAATGATAAACTCACTAACATATACAATGATGTATCACTACAATTAGGCACACTTCAATCAAGGAATACGGATATCCATTCCAACTTGGACCAACTGAAAGCAACAGTAGCCCAGTTGCAATTTGAGGTGAATCACAAAGCTGATCTTGTTAGGAGGGAAATAGAATTGGATATCAATGGAATTGTTCCAGAAACATTGTTAGTCGTAAGATTGAATTAGTGAACGCTGATCAGGGAAATGTTAAGGCATTACAGGCTGAATGGTCCAAGAAAATTGTATGTTTAAGTATCGTTTTAACAAAGCTATTGATGACGCTAGAGAGGATTTTGTTCAAAAATTAAAATGTGTTCAAGCAGAACAATAACGAATACTATGTGAGATTAGAGAAAAACCGGAATCTGATTTGACAAATAGGTTTGACGAAAATAAGGAATTCGTGGGATCGAAAATAGGCGAATTCAGTTCAGAAGTGCAGATAGTTAATTTTATTCTTAATGTAGAGATATATTTGATTAGAACTAAGCAGCAGGAAATGAGTGTTAGGGATGCCATAAATGTGGAAAATACTGATGAAGGGTCAGGAGAGACGTAAGATCGATGCTAGAACATGCTGAGGAAAAGACTAGGCAAGAGAAAGAGGGACAACAAGAACGTATTACAAGGTTGGAAGAGGAAATGCGAAGCATTAAAATTCAGAGTATACATCCGGGGAAAATGGCCAAGTTAGATTTTCTAAGCCTATCGAGACGCAGGAAACTGGATCAACGATAACCACTAGTGATAGAGGAAGTACACCGAATATCACTATTATTAGGAATATACGTAGATCAAAAACCAAGAATTTCTCAGGGAACAATGGTATTACCCCAATAGAGTTCATTAACGATGTCTCCAAATTATTTTTGGGACAATCATTTTGCTGAAGAGAGAAAATTTAGAGTGGTGGAGAGATTTTTTGATCATAATTCTCTACAATTATTTCGCAGCTTTAGCTGGACATTCTCGTCGTTGGACGATTTCGCAGATGCGTTAATAAGACGTTACTGGAGTCCCGACGAACAGCAGAATTTAAGGGCGGAAGCATATTCGAGATAATACGCTACTTCAAATCCTATTTTACGTGCCAGCTCGCAAAACTTCAATATTTACAGCCACCGTTATCAGATCAGTAATTGATACAAACGATAGCATGGCAATTACCTGCAGACGTGAGATGTTATATTATATCGTCAAGTGTGTCAGATTTTTAGGCTACGGATGACTTAGTACGGAGACTGGACTACACTAGTAATGTTTCTAATCCAACAAGTAGGAACGTAAGGTCGGATTATCGCGAGGTCAATATCATAATGGTCGATCAGACGCAACAGACTGAAAATGAGGTCAGAAGAGAAAATAATCGAGTGGGACCTATTAAGAAGGATTACTTGCAAAGGCAAAGGAATGAGCCTCATATTAGGAGACCAAGAGACGTGAGACCTTATCAGCAATATTAGCAAAATTATTATTATTATTATTATCATATTTGTATGTAGAACGATCAGAGCGACGTAATTGGACTAGATCACTACTTAACTGTACGGATTATAGAATCCTGGATTGACATATTTTACCAGATTAAAAGACAAACATAGTGGAGATTTTGAGAATTTGTAGAAGATCAAGGAGTAATGTTTTTTAAGAATATAGATTGTATATAGAACTCGTTTGTTAAGTATAGGAAATTTTGTGTAGAGTGATTCTAAGGAAGTTTATTATTGCATTTGATAATTTTGATAGTTTTTGAAGAAGATAATTTATCCGAATAATATTTAAATCAGAGATAGTGTAGGATACGGGAGTTATTATTGTATAGAGTAACAATTAGTAATTGTAATGGCGGAGGCCTACGACATGAGTAAATACATTTAATTTATTTTAGGTAACGTAATTACAGTATTTTTATTGTTAACTCCTTTACCTAGAGCACAGCATTTTGTCACCTATGCGGATTTATTTTGAGTTTGGTTCATTGAGGTACCAATAGCGAAATTATTTAAGTTCTATTCCAGGAATTTTGCGGTTTATTGTTTATTATTACTAATCTGTAACGGGTGTCGTATTACTAAATAGGCAGGCACGTATTTTACGTATCCCTGATTCATTTTCAAGAAAATGGCATTATCTTTTGTAGTACATTGGTAGTTAAATGTGCTATGGAAGTGGACGGTCTGTCATTCACCCGATCCTAATCCCATCGCCCAAGATTGTTTTGATTCTCGTTCTCCCGAGTATTGTTTAGAACCCATACCTCTGGTATTAGATTCTATAGCACATTTAGGCGAATTTCATCTGACCCTATCCGGAGTGTAGTCGCCAGTAGCTCTTTGCAGTATTTCTAGCCGGGGACTATAAGATGCTGCGATCCTTCTCCATCTGTAGATATTGGTGGATCATCACCCAGGAATAAGGGTATAGAAACAAAGGAGTTTCGATTTTGTTTCGTTGTGCTTGAATTGATAGGGGAGATCGATTTGCACACATACAAGGCCGCCATCTTCAAACTATTGGTCCGATGACCTTGTAGTTTGGTCAAAAGACGTTGCCCAGATGAAGGTATGTTGTTGCAAAATGTGGTAGAGATCATATGATTAGGTTGGTCGTAATTTGATTTAAGCTTTGAATATTTGGGTGGCCGCCATTCCGTTGCCGTCAAGATGGTGGCGAAATAGAACATGACACAGAGGGCCCTTAGCTATTGCTACCTGTGAACCAAATTTCATTCAATTCGGTTTCACCGTGTTTTAATTGATAGGGAGGGGGGGCAGACATACCGAATCCCAAACACATACAGTACACAGACAATCGAAAGTAGGCTAAGAATAGAAGGTCAATAATTTATTTGCAACAACTGTGGAAAATTTTAATTTGAAAAATTGGCTGGCGAGAGTTACATAGGTTCATCACTTTTCATGAACCGGTACCACAATTAAGATCTCGACAGCAAGCTCTCTTTCATATCCCAAAATCTAGAAGTGTTCACCATTCAAATTCTCCATTAGTTAAACTATTATCACTATATAATTCAATCAATGTTGAAGTAGATTTATTCGCTGACACTAACGCATTCAATAAACATGTAAAATCAGCTGTTTCTTGAATACAGGTACTCTATTCTCCTTTATTTTCGTATGTTCTTTATTCTAGTTTGTACAGTTTTTTCCATTTTATAGAGTATATTATTCTTTGTAGTATTTCTGCATTTATATTGTGTACTCTTTGCTTTTCTCTCTTTTCCAAATGATGTATTCTGTAATTGAGCCGTTGAAATCCCAAGTGGTGTAACTCCTCTCGGAATAACAGGCAAGTCTAACCTTTGTGGCTGACAGACGCAATGCTCACGTCCAATGCTTCACACACACTGGCCCTGAGCTATGCCTGCTTGCCATAAGGTTTAGACTTCCCTGTAATTCTGAGAGGAGTTACACCACTTGGGCTCTCAACGGCTCAATTATTAACTAGATATGTCAAGAAGGAATGTGCTTGAGCCTATGCATGTGTTTCTTCATATTGTTGATTAAATAAATAAATTATTCAAACTTATTGACGTCAGAAAAGTTAGATGGCGCAGCCACGCGGTAGAATGTTGAAGCTGTAACATAGTGACTGGTGAGCATGGTGAAGCATTGACGTCGTGATGGAAACAGAAAGGAATTTGTCAAATCGTATAAAGCGGGTACGAAATCTCTTCACTACTTTCCAGTACAAAAAGTTCAGAGAGAAAGCTGGGCTTCGGCGCTGTCAATTGGAA
Organism: Meconema thalassinum; assembly: GCA_946902985.2. Taxonomy (NCBI): domain Eukaryota; kingdom Metazoa; phylum Arthropoda; class Insecta; order Orthoptera; family Tettigoniidae; genus Meconema; species Meconema thalassinum. The sequence goes on from OX336389.2 coordinate 725,894,702, forward strand.
AACGTGTTACACGTTACATGACAGTGTGCAGTCTGCATTTTTGTGATGACGACTTCTTTCCACAGCATAAGCACCGGTACTGTTGATTATTGATAGTTATTGTCTCTAATTTGTATTTACAAGGATTTAGCTACATCAAAAATACTGATAAACTTTTAGCCTAATACTTCTGTGCCGTAGGCCTACATAGAATGTAATCCGCTCTTCGTAAACTTATTTTAGGGGTTCTTCCGATTGACAATAGCCGAATGGTTAGAAAACTTTTAAGAAAAATGCTGTTCCTAGCCTTAATTTGCCAGAGAATTTATATTCTTGCCCTTGAACAGCAAGTATGTAGGTCAATATTAGCAATATTGAAGTATGATTTGAGCATCCCAAGTAACGCTTCTTTGAACCGAAAACATTCATGCAAATTCAGGGTTGCTGGATTCAATTTATTATCAGGGAGTCATCCTTTGTGTTATGTGAGATATATATATTGTGAAATTAACAAAAACATCGATACCGCTAGGCTCCCTAGTACAGGCTTCATATATGTAACAGCAGACAGTAAATTAACTATCTACATGTGGGTAATATTTTTAACTGGTAGTAATTAAGCACTGCATTTGAATTGATTATAAAAATATTTCTATCAATGAAAGAAAATATGTAGTATTTTGCCATCATAAATTAGAAGCCATAACAAACGCACACCCAATCACTGTCTTGCTTGCTTCTCTTCACTATCTCGCCGCCATATTGGAGTCAGCTGACCGTAAGCTCCTCCCCCGTTTCGGACGTCAATACTTCGATCGCATGATTAGGACGCAAAGAATAAATACTGAATTTGAAACTTTCGCACTACCAATATGTTGCATTTATGAGACCAATTGAATTCAATAAGATGCCAGTAGACTGCATCTTTTGTAGACATATAGGGCGTTAGGTTTCACTGAGATCGGTTGATAAAATCTCGAGAAATATCCTCTTAATTATTTTAAATTTGCTTGGCCGCCATGTTTTTTTGGTACTTAAGACGTTTTTAAGCGTTCCATAGCTGAACTTTCCTTTGCATTCTCTATCACCATAGAAATTTTGAGGGTGATATCGAAAATCGTTTCGGAGATACAAAATGAAATATTTTCCGCAGTTGCTATGATGGATTGGTGAAACGTATTTAAATTCCAAAGGCCCAGTCTAGGTCGAACAAGGTACTTACCGAGTTTCATTGAAATCGCTCGAGATGTTTAGATTATATTAGGGACACACACCGATCACACACACACGGACAAAAGTGATCTCATAAGGAGATTTGTTCGTATGATAAAAATAGGCTAAATATGGCATGTTGATTCTCACAGCAAAATTCTTGGCTGCGCACTTCTTCACGGGTATTCCTCAAGTGCTCGTAATGAGACAACAGTTTAATTGGACATAACGTTCAAGTGGGTTCCTTAAACGTATTATTAAAGTGAAGTTCGTGTGTCGAAATTGAGTCAAGACTAGCATTGCGTTATTAACGTCTTATTCGTCTTCACTCGGGGATACTACAAACTGGCTTAATTCTGTCAAGGAAAACAATCTTCTGGCAGTATAATTATGTGAATAAAGGAGGAAGAGCTCAAAGGCAAAACTTCTGGCAAGAAGAAGTTTGAAGATCATACCTGCATCCGTCACACTCAGTCGTTCGTAAGTGGGAAGCAGGGCAATAAACAAGCTGCGCTGCTTTGCTTTGTCTATGTCTCCATGCATTCGGTCGTGTAAGAACATCTCTCAATTTAGTTAAGCTGCTGAGTCTCGTTCCCCTACGTGAGCTTCCAACAAGCCTCATCTAAAGCAGGAACAATGTATTCATGTGCATTCTGAAGTATTCCTTCCCTGACTGAAGTCTGTATATGTTACACATTAACTCCTGAAGCACTTTTCATATTGGTGGGGTGGATTGCCTTGCTGGAGCTCATATAAAAATACCCAAAGCTGCTATGTTATTGACCTGAGATGTTTATAAACCATAATCGGATTTTGACACATGAAGTGTCATATGGCTTTGCAAACCCAAGATTTGTTGAATTTATAGGAATTGTAAAAACCTGAATTAGGATTTAAATTAATGCATGTAAGATTTTTGATTTTAGATTTTAGATTTTAGATTGTTTGATTTTATATAATAGATTTTATATTTTGCGAAAAGAACCATAATGGTATGACTTACAATTTTTGGTAACTAATTATTAAAGAAAAACATAAGGATTTGTATTACATGGAATTACAATCCCTTTATTATGAATTATTTATTTTTAGCCTACTTTTCACATTTTGCAAAAATGAGGAAAAAGTAGACTTATGAGATCGATCCGGGAAAATGTGTGTCTGTCTGTCTGTCTGTCCTTCTGTCCGTCTGTCTGTCTGGCTGTGTGTGTGTCCCCCCCCCCCACCCTATCAACTCCTAAACGGCTGCAGCAATCAAAACCAAATTTAGTATGAGTAAAGATGTGCACTGGAATATCTCACGTCCATATTTGAAAATGATGTCAGTGCTACCAACTGCTGAAAAAACGCACTAGAAATTTGAGCTCCATGTTGGATATCTTGCAAGGTATGCATGGGAGCTATTCCAAAATTGGCACACATGTAGATAAGTCTATCTCAGTTTAATTTCCAGGAGGCCAACCATGGCAGTGTTGCCAAAATAATTTTAAGCCTTCTGATAGGTCCAATGTTTAAATGCATATAACTTCTACACTATCAATTGGATTTCAACCAAATTTTGTATGTAATATCTGTACATAAACAGATATGACTGAGCGTATTCTTAAGAGCCACCAGGGCTGCCAACTGTCGATAATTGCTCTCTCTATTTTTTTTATCCAAATACCAATATATCAGAAAGTATGCAAGCCAACAGCTTTAAACTATGCACACGTAAATTCTGACATTTTAGATTAATTTGGAGTAACTTATATACGTCAGTTCTACCAACATGATTATAAGCCTGCTGATAGTACCAATTTTTTAATACATGTAACTTCTATACTATCAGTTGGATTTCAACCAAATTTCGTATGTGCTATGTGTACCATAACAGATATGACTATAAGTATCGTTAAGAGCAACCAGGGCTGCCAACTGTTAATAAATGCTGTCTATATTTTTTTACCCTAATATCAATAATCAGAAAGTATGCAAGCCAAAAGCTCTATACTTTTCACACGTGTAGCACCTGACATTCTAGATTAATTTGGAGCAATTAATACAAGGCAGTGCTGCCAACATGATTCTATGCCTGCTGATATGTCCAATTTTAAAATACATGGAACTTCTATACTAACAAATGGATTTCATCCAAAATTGGCACAACAAGATATCATAATATTTCAGATTATTTCTGACCAGCACACGCATGACATTGTTGGCAACATGCTTTTACGCGTGCTGATAGATCCAGTGTCTAACTGCATGTAACGTCCATTGGACTTCAACCAAATTTTGTATTCTGTACCTTAAGAGATGGAACTAAGAATATATTCAGTCACCAGGGCTGCCAACTGTAGTGCTCTATTAGGATACATTATACCAGGTATATTTTGAACTAATTAGATATTTCGATATTACCAACTTAATTTCGTCATTTCATATTCTATAGAATAATCATTGGCATGAAAAGTAGGCTGTATAGTTCTTCACGGAACTTCTTGTTTAGATTTTAGGTTTTCTTAGAATTTAGATTTTAGATTTTTTGATTTTAGATTTAGGCAAAAGACCAAACTGTAAAGTCATTCACTGGAATTTTTTGGTAACGAATTAATAATGAAAGACATTTAAGGATTTGTATTACTTGGAATTACATTCCCATTACTTTATTTTTTTTATTTTTAGATTTTAGATTTTAGATTTTGGGAAAAGACCAAACTAATATTCACTATTTATTATACACGGCCATGTAGGTAGACAGATTTTTTGGTCGTGTGGCCTCAAGAGAGGCCGAGTGCAGGTCTTTCTAGTCGACGTCCGCGTCTGGATGAAAGATGGAATGGGTGAAGATGAATGAAACTGGTCAAGGATGTGGAAGGAAGTGGCCGTGGCCTGTCAGAAGGTACCGTCCCAGCATTTGCCTGGTGTTGAAAATGGGAAACCACAGAAAACCATTTCAAGGACGGCCGACGGTGGGGCTCGAACCCATGCGTCTACCGAGTCAGCAGAGAGCTTGGCCCCATGACCTAACGCTGCGCGTTAGCCAGCGTAGCCACTGCTGCCGGTGGTAGACAGATGATTATACCATACGTTAAGACTAATTTTTTAGACCTTGAGGGCCCTTGCAATATAGACACGCGATAGCTACCAGAGAACACTTCGGCGAGAAATTCAATTGATAAAAATATGTTATGTGCATTGTCTGTTTTCTTAATTGATACCCGCCCGTCACTTTTAATGCTATCGTTAACCATCGATAGTCGTCGGCTATGTTTGTAAAAAGTGGTCTTAAGTTATGCGCTTATTTGGGTTTTGTGTACTAAGTATCATAATAATACAGTGTCTCCAAGCCATGTTGCGGCAATAGTTATGTCAGGCAAGGGGTTCGAACCCTTGCTTCCTGTTACTGGAAATTTGAGCTTAATTCAAACGCCTCTACCACTCGGTTAACCTGACAGTTACTAATTTAATTAGTCCTGTGGACTTCAGTGTCTACAAATCTTTGCAACATTGCTGTTATCAGTTTCGTAAACTGTGTGTTTAACATAGGGTTAAATGCATCTTAAAATAATTTTAGAAATCCTCTCTGGTATCGCGTAAAGGGTTTTAGTAATGAGTCACAGTCCATTGACTAGCACTTACCGTTACACAACATCGCCTCTGGTATAATGTTTCGTAAAAAAAAAAAACATGGTCGCTCGGTTTCTCTATAGGTCTAAGCATCTGTTGTGTATGAACCAAAATGGCAAGCTGCTCTCTAGAACCCTACTCACTGGTCAAAATAAAATATTGTCGCGAAAGTGTTCCCTGGTAGCTCTCTCGTGTCTATATTGCAAGGGCTCTCATGGTCTAAAAACAATATTCTTAACGTTTAGTATAATCACCTGTCTACCTACATAGCCGTGTATAATAAATAGTGAATATTAGTTTGGATTTTTCCCAAAAACCTAAAATCTAAATTCTGAAATCTGAATTCTAAAATCTAAAAATAAAAAAAATCACAGTAAAGGAAAAGTAATTCCAAGTAATACAAATCCTTATATGTCTTTCATTAATAATTGGTTACCAAAAATTTCCAGTGAATGACTTTACAGTTTGGTCTTTTGGCTAAATCTAAAATCAGAAAGAACTAAAATATAAATTCTAACGAAACCTAAAATCTAAAAAATAAATAATTCTTAGTAAAGGGATTGTAATTGCATGTAATACAAATCCTTATGTCTTTCTTTAATAATTAGTTACCTAAATTTTAAGTCATAACATTATGGTTTGTTCTTTTCGCAAAATATAAATTCAATAATATAAAATCAAAAAACTAAATTCTAAAATCTAAAATAAAAAATCTTACATGCATTAATAGAAACCCTAAATCAGGTTTTTACAATTATAAATTCAACAAATCTTGGGTTTGCAAAGCCATATGACACTTCATGTGTCAAAATCCGATTATTGGTTTATAAACATCTCAGGTAGATAACCTAGCAGTTTTGGGTATTTTTGATAAATTCATGGCTTTGGGAAAGTGAACTTAGCGTCATGTTCTACAACAGCTCATACAAGTCCCTAGCATTATTGCTTAGCGATATATTAAAAAGCCGGTGTACTTTTAGTTTTAGGTCCTTCCTTTAATTAGGGAGGGGCTATGGAAATAAGAGGGGGCAACACCTCAAGTCGTACGCACCTCGTACAAGTCTTTAGCCTTATTGGTTAGCGAGATATTAAAAGGCCGATGATCTATTAGTTTTGGGTCCTTTGGTTAAAATAGCAAGGCTATGGAAAGAGAGGGAGCATCACCTCATGTCCTACAACACATCGTACAAATCTTTAGCCGATAACCTAGATGTTAGGCCCCTTAAAACAACAATCATCATCATCATCCTGATTGGTTAGCGAGATTATTACAAGCCTATTTGTTTTGGGTCCTTTGGTCACATTAGTAGGTGGATGATAGGAGAGCTAACGCACAGCTTACTTTCTCGCGAATTTTGCTGGTATCTCGCGAATACATGGTCGGATTGGGACCTGTGACGAGGCAAATGACTTGTCTCGACGCCCTCATTATTTTGTTAAAAGGTTGAAGTTTTGGGAATGAGGGAAACAGAATATTTCGGGTAAAACCATGATGTTTAGACTTTTTTGTTATTTATCGCAAACCAATAAGGCTAGAGATGTGTACGATGTGTCAAATGACTAGGAGTGACGTCCCCGTTTTGAATATAGTATTTGTGTTTTCAAAATATTTTCGAAAGGGCCTAACGACACAGAGTTTGAAAAGATTTTAGACTTTTTTTAAAATAAATTTAAATGTTAATGAAAAGTGGTTATAGATAGAGAGACGGTACGCTGTACGGCATGTATGGCATGTATGGTATAAAGTTAGCGACTTGAGGCTGAGAGTGTATATTTCCCTGCTACGTTACTCTATAGCAGTTTTGCTTATTGCTATCATTTTACCCTCTAAGGTTGGCTTTATTCCATGAACTAAGCAAGAGATCTTACCTCTACCACTATTGAGGGCTGTTTCCTGAAGTAGGGGGAGATGACCTGATAGTTCCGCCCTCTTAAAACAACAATAACTAACTAACAAGTGTTTTGAAGCTTGAGACCATGGGTTGGGGGTACAACTGGGGTGCGTGACTAGCACGATGCCCAGTTGCTTTTCTTGCGAAGCAAACAAGAGGACTTGATAAATGGAATGGGAAGATTGGAAGGCCTAGGCAAGGAAGTGGGAAGGAAGCGGCCGTGGTCTTACAGTAGGTGCTATTCAGAGATTTTACTTGAAGACAATGTGGGGAAACATGGAGAACCCCTTCTAGGATGGTTGAGGTGGGAATCGAAATATTATTACCCATTCAAACTGCTTGAGGGTAAGTAGACCCTGTTCTAATCCTGATACTATTTTAAAATTTTTGTAGCAAAGCCTAGAATCAAACTCAAAAGCTTTGGGGTGATAGCTAACCATGCTGACAGCTACACAACAGAGGTGACTCTATGACACACTTAATGATTAATGATGATGATGATGAAGATGGTATGGCCACTGGAGAGGCCGATTGCAGGTCATTGTAGTTGACGCCTTTGGGCGACCTGCGTGTTGTATTCAGAATGAAATGATGATGAAGACATGACATACACCCAGTCTCCGAGCCACAAAAATTAATACCAAGAAATTAAAATTCCTGAATGCTTGGTAGGGGATCAAACCTGAGCCACTACATGCCAAAGCCTACCGCGCTAACCAGTTAGCTACGGAGTCTGACAATGAAAAAAATAAGGAGAAGAAGAAGAAGAATAATACATGTTGATTTTTTTTAAGGTTGAATATAATGACACTGTTTTGGTTCTATCGCCAGCCACTTGCTAGCCAACAGCTGGGCCCATGGAGTACAACCTTGTGATAACGAAACGGCAACTCTCGCACAATGCACGTTTTATATTACACTTTCTCCATACACACAGCCTGCTGCATAGTGAGCAAGTATACTGTATGTTGAAATAGTACTAGCAATTTGAAGCTGAGAGCATATATTTGCTGGCTACGGTACTCTACAGCAGTTTTTGATTTTACCCGCTAAGATTAGCTTTTCCATGAACTAAGCAAGGGATCCTACCTCTACCGCCATTTAGGGTGGTGTTTTGAAGTACGGGTAGATGACCTGGTAATTCCGCTCTCTTAAAACAACAATAACTAACTAACAAGTGTATTGAAGCTTGAGACAATGGATTTGGAATACAACTGGGATGTGTGACTAGCACAACGCCCAGGTGGCTTTACTTGCAAAGCAAACAAATGTACTTGATGAATGGAATGGGAAGAGTGGATGGGTTAGGCAAGGAAGTGGGAAGGAGGCCGCCATGGTCTTACAGTAGGTGTTATTCTGACATTTTACTGTACGACATAGTGGGAAACCACGGAGAATCACTTATAGGATGGTTGAGGTGTGAATGAAATTTCCTTTTACTTATTTGAACTACTTGAGGTTGAGTAGATCTTGTTCTAATCCTGATACTACTTTTAAAATTTTGTAGCAGAGCTGGGAATTTAACCCAAGAGCTTTGGAGTGTTAGCTAACTATGCTGACTGCTACGCTACAGAGGTGACTCGATGTCACTCTTAATGATTAATAATGATGATGATGTGCGTATGGCCTCTGGAGAGGCCGAGTGCAGGTCATTGTAGTTAGCCTATGTGTGTGTATCGTTTGACCAGAGCAGACACGGTGATGTAGGGTAGGGCGGGAGAAAATAAAGGCTTATAAATGAATGGTAAATAGTAATCTTATTTTTCAATAGTTCTGTTTCTTTGAAATGCAGCGGTAGATATGCATTATTTTGTAAAACAGCCTTTCTTGCAGTAGTAGTAGTAGGCCACTACGTTGCTGCAAACGCATAGACAGACTGTATCATCGCCATGGTCAAGCACTCACCATCAAGATCATTTGCAAGAACTTAAAATGAAAAATCATGTTTCATAAATATGAACTTTTGACATAGGCTAAATCAAAAAACGTGTAAACAACAAAATGGAAATTCCATGTTTCCCTATCAGCAAATTCAAAAACTTTAACTGACATTTAATAAAATGCAAAGTGGAAATTTCATAAATGCTATTCAACGTACAGTGATGCATTACTAAAACCCTTGACACGATACCTGAGAGCTTTTATAAAATTATTTTAAGATGCCTTTACCCCTATATTTAACACAAAATTCACAAGACTCATAACTGCAATTTTATGGAAAAACAGAAGTTCTACATTCAAAAACGAGCAAGTGGTTGAGACAATGTACACTGAGAAGTTTTGTAAACACTCAAGTCCACTGAACAAATTAAATTAGTAACTGTTAGGTGTGCCAAGTGGTTGATGTGTTTGACTTAAGTTCCATTTTTAGTACAACGAAGCAAGGATTCGAACCCTTTAACCTGAGACGACCATTGCCTCAACATTGCTTGACGACACTGTATTATTATGATATGTGGTACACAAACCACAGATAGAGTGTATTGTTTAAGGCCACTCTTTTTTGAACATAGCCAGAAAATGTTTATGGTTAACAATTGCATTAATAGTGGGGCATGGTGATATCAATTATTAAAAACAGGCAACCCATAAAATATTTTTATTCATATAATGTAAGTACTATTACAATATTTACATACAAAATACAACTCTCTTTTCTCTATTACTATCTAGTCCTTTTTGATCCTCTTGCATATCAAGGGTAGATAACCTTGTACTTCAGCCCATTAAAACATCAACAACAATACCATTTGCATAGTCTGTGATGTTGATGACTTTTGAAACGTGGAGGATGGATTAAACATAACTTTTACAACAGGGTTTAAACGTTGCTCAACAAACAATGGACTATTTTGAGTAGCAACATCTTATTCTTGTACTAGCTTTTTACCACTAACATAATTTTTTGTCAACACTAAAGGTGTTTCACCTGGTACATCACATTGATGGTCACTCAATATTTCTACTTTTTAGATTGCCTCAACATATTTTTGAGCATCGCCAAAATATTATTCCTTTTACATTTTGATGATTATAGATATAAGAGTAGCCTTTATATAGAACACGTTGTTTATATTTGTTAGTTGTAGTAAGTTCCATATTATCAACTAACCTGTTAGTACGATTTGTTCACTACAAATGTTATAACTCTACTGGTAATAGAATCATTTAACTTTGGCTTTTATATTTAATATGTACAGTTTAAAATGACAGCAAAAGTGGTAGCAAAGTGGTAGAAAAGTGGTATCAAAGTGGTAGAAAAGTGGTAGAAAAATGGTGGCAAAATGGTAGAAAAGTGGTAGAAAAGCGGTAGCTAATTGGTAGAAAATATTACATGTATTGTTAAGAAATAGTTAAGCGGTTACGTGGATCCAATACATAATAATTTTGGCACGACGAAGCTCATTTTCTATGTCCAACAGTTCTTCCTCATATTCAGTATGACCAGCCTGTTTACGGGCATGCAAATGCTGAAGCCGCTGGATTAGCTTATCGGGATTGTTACAGTAAACAAATTTAACAAGTGATTTTTAGGGGTAAACAGAGCATTACCATTATCGTTATCATCATAATCATCATCATCAACATCATCATCATCATTATCATACTCACTATTACTATCTAATCCTTTTTGTTCTCCTTGCAATGCAACAAACTTTTGCATAGTTTGTGATGCACTTAATAGTGTTAAGGGTTTCTTAGACGTTAACGACTATCCTAACATTTCTTTTTCAGGAGATAATAAATGCTTTTTATCAAACAATACACTATCTTGAGCCGCAGTATTTTTTCTTGGACTTGCTTTTTTAACCTTGGTTAGAGTATTTTGTCCATTTAAATGAGTATTATTTGAGATTTTCAATGATGATTGTTTGAAATACGTATGTTGGAGCCTTTTGCCTTAAGCATTCCTCGACATTGTTTTGAACGTTGTTTCGAACAGCACCAAATAGCAGTTTTATTTTCATTAGTTCTTTTTACAATATATGTACATCCTTTATAGTAAGCACATGGCTTACCATAGTTAGTCGTTGTTACTTCCATGTCAACTGTTTAGCATAAACTAATCTCTAGTAAAGTTAACTCGGTAATAAAAATGATAGTTTGTAGTATGTTCATTTTAAATTAAGAGCATAAGTGAGAGCAAAATGGTAGAAAAGTGGTAGAAAAGTGATAGCCAAATGGTAGAAAAGTGGTGGCAAAGTGGTAGAAAGGTGAGAGCAAAATGGCAGAAAAGTGGTAGCAAAGAGGTAGAAAAGTGGTAGAAAAATGGTAGCAAAGTGGTAGCAAAGAGGTGGAAGAATGGTAGCAGTTTATAGTAGTCATGATGTTTTTACCAGAATGTGATTCGAGTAAATGTAATTTCTAAACCTTAGTATTGAGTAGTCAGTTAGTCTTGGTTCAGACAAGGGTAAACAGTTCTCTAACCAATCAGAGCTCAAGATTTTCATTATGAAGCAGTTGTGTAACCAATTAGGTATCGGTACTTTTTAGTTTAACACATGAACAAAAAATCCAACATGTCTGACATGAATTACATGATTTGAAAGTTGACAAAGGATATCCAATCAACCATTGTCGTTACAATGTCAAACACAAACACAAAATTAGCCTGAACCTTTTAGGTAACAGGAAAATCCTATGAAATAGGCTATGCAATTGGAAATCCACTTTTGAAGTTTGCAATATCATCCTTCTAGCCTATATATATAAATTACTTACATGGAAAGTGTGCACCGTCCCTAACGTTACACTCTTTAACCAATGTATCAATAACACAAGTCAACAAACAAAACATTTTGTGTTGAGTCTATTATTTATTGCATATATTCCGTCTACATTGAACAGTAACCAAAAAACGCCATTCTTAGATGGATGGGGGTGGGAGGCTGGCAAAAAGGAAAATATATTGGTTTAATGAAAAGTCATATCCAGCCTCCCACCCCCATGCATCTATTACGTCATAGCCTGTCTTAAAGCAAGTCTAAACTTGTAGAACATGTCACCTGACAAGGTTAGGTTAGGTGAAGTTAGATTATGTTAGGTGAGCCGAGGTTAAGTCTTTGAATATTCCCTCTCTTACGTGTTCAAAGCCGTTAACCCTTAAACAGTCTGCCAAAACTTAAAATATGTATTTATCATTACATTAAGTATGAAAGCAAACTTAATTATTATAATTATCAATGGCATTTTTGGTTACTGTTCAATGTAGACAGAATGTATGCATTAAAAATAGACTCAAGACATGTTTTGTGTGTTGACTTGTGTTATTGATACATTGGTTTAATGAGTCTTACGTTAGGGACGGTGCACACTTTCCATGTCAGTAATTTATATATATAGGCTAGAAGGATGGTGTTGCAAACTTCTGATGTATATTTCCAAATTTCCTGCATAGCCTATTTCATAGTATATTCATGTTACTTTAAAGGTTCATGCTGATTTCATATTTGTGTTTGACATTGTAACTACAATGGTTGATTGGATATCCTTTGTCAACATTCAAATCACGTAATTCATGTCAGACCTGTTGCATTTTTGTTCATGTGTGAAACTATCAAGTACCGATTCCTAATAGGTTAAACAACTGTTTCATGGTGAAAATCTTGAGCTCTGATTCGTTACAGAACTGTTCACCCTTGTCTGAACCAAGACTAACTGACTATTCACTACTAAGGTTTAGAAATTACATTTACTCGAATCACATACTGGTAAAAGACTCATGACTATTATAAACTGCTACCACTCTTCCCCCACTTTTCTACTACTTTGCTACCACTTTTCTACCACTTTGCTACCATTTTTCTACCATTTTGCTGACACATTCTACCACTTTGCCACCACTTTTCTACCATTTTTCTAACACTTTTCTACCACTTTTCTACCATTTTTCTCTTACTTTTGCTCTTACTTTAAACTGCATATACTACAAACTATCATTTTTATTACCGAGTTAACTTTACTAGAGTTTAGTTTATGCTTAACAGTGACATGGAAGTATCAACGACATGCTATGGTAAGCCAAGTGCTTATTATAAAGGATATACATATATTGTGAAAAGAACTAATTAAAATGGAACTGTTATTTGGTGCTGTCGCAACAACGTTCAAATCAGTGTCGAGGAATGCTTAAGACAAAAAGCTCCAACAAACTTATTTCAAACAATCAACATTGTAAATCTCAAAATAATACTCATTTAAATGGACAAAATATTCTAACCAAGGTAAAAAAGAAAGTCCAAGAAAAAATACTGTTATCCCTTGAAAAAGAAATGTTAGGACAGTCGTTAACGTCTAACAAACCCCTAACACTATGATGGGCATCACAAACTATGCAATAGGTTGTTGCATTGCAAGAGGAACAAAATGGATTAGATAGTAATAGTGATTATGATAATGATGATGATGATGATGATGATAATGATGATGATGACGATTATGTTGATGATGATGCTAATGATGATTATGATGATAACGATAATGGTAATGCTCTATTTACCCCTTAAAGATCATTTGTTAAATTTGTTTACTGGAACAATCCCGGTAAGCCAATCCAGCGGCTTCAGCACTTGCATGCCCGTAAACTGGATGGTCACACAGAATATGAGGAAGAACTATTCGATATGGAAAATGAGCTTCGTCGTGCCAAAATTACTGTCTAATGGATCCACGTAACCGCTTAAACTACGTATTTCTTAACAATACATGTAATACTTTCTACCTCTTTTCTACCTCTTTTCTACCATTTTCTCTGTTACCACTTTTCTACCACTTTGCTACCACTTTTCTACCATGTTTCTACCACTTTGCTCCCAATGTTGCTGTCACTTAAAACTGTACATATTAAATATTAAAGCCAACGCTAAATGATTCTATTACCAGAGCAGTTATAACTTTTGTAGTGAGCAAATCATACTAATTGATTAGTTGATACTATGGAACTTACTACAACGAACAAAAATAAACAACGCGTACTCTATAAAGGCTACACTGATAACTATAATCGTCAAAATGTAAAAGGATAGTATTTTGGCAATGCTCAAAAAGATCTAGAGGCAATCTAAAAAGTAGAAATGGTGAGGTTTTAAGTGTGGTGTACCTGATAAAGCACTGTTAGTGTTGACAAAAAATCATGTTAATGATAAAATGCTAGTACAAGAAATAGATGTTGCTACTCAAAATAGTGCATTGTTTATTGAGCAACGATTAACCCCTGTTGTAAAAGTTATGTTTAATCCATCTTCCACGTCTCAAGAGTCATCAACATCACAGACTATGCAAAGGTAGTTTTGTTGTTGTGTTAAGGGGCTGAAGTACAAGTTTATTTACCTTTGGTATGCAAGAGGATCAAAAAGGACTAGATAGTAATAGAGAAAAGAAAGTTGTATATTGTATGTAAATATTGTAAAAGTAATTAAGTTACATTAAATAAATAAAAATATTGTATGGGTATGGTATCACCATGTCCCACTATTAATGCAATTGTTAACTAACAACAGTCTCTGGCTATGTTCAAAAAGGAGTGGCCTTAAACAATATACTCTATCTGTGGTTGTGTACCACATATCATAATAGTACAGTGTCGTCAAGCAATGTTAAGGCAATTGTTATATCAGGTTAAAGAGTTCGATTCCTTGCTTCCTTGTACTAAAAATGAAACTTAAGTCCAAACACATCAACCACATGGCACACCTAACAGTTACTAATTCCATTTGTTCAGTGGACTTGAGTGTTTACCTAACTTTTCAGTGTACTTTGTATCCACGACTTACTCGTTTTTGAATGTAGAATTGTTGTTTTTCCATAACATTGCAGTTATGAGTCTTTTGAACTGGGTGTTAAATATGGGCTTAAATGCATTATAAAATAATTTTAGAAGATCTCTCAGGTATCGTGGGTTTTAGTAATGCATCACTGTTCGTTGACTAGCATTTATGAAATTTCCACTTTGCATTTTTTTTAATGTTTTTTGAATTTGATGATATGGAAACATGGATTTTCCATTTTGCTGTTAACACATTTTTGATTTGGTCTATGTCAAAAGTTCATATTTATGAAACATGATTTTTCATTTTAAGTTTTTAAATGATCTTGATGTGAGTGCTTGACCATGGCGATGATACAGTCTGTCTATACGTTTGCAGCAACGTAGTGGCCTACTACTACTACAGCAAGTCAGGCTGTTTTACTAAATAATGCCTATCTACCGTTGCATTTCAAAGAAACAGAACTAATGAAAAACAAAATTACTCTTTACCATTCATATATAAGCCTTTTTCCCCCTCCCCACCCTACCTCACCGTGTTTGCTCTGGTCAAACACACATAGGCTAACTACAAAGACCTGCACTCGGCCTCCCCAGAGGCCACACGCTCATCATTATCATCATTAATCATTAAGAGTGACGTCGAGTCACCTCTGTAGCGTAGCAGTCAGCATAGTTAGCTAACACTCCAAAGCTCTTGGGTTTAATTCCCAGCTCTGCTACAAAATTTTAGAAGTAGTATCAGGATTAGAACAAGGTCTACTCAACTTCAATTAGTTCAAATAAATAATGAGAAATTTAATTCACACTTCAACCATCCTATAAGTGATTCTCCGTGGTTTCCCACAATGCCGTACAGTAAAATGTCAGAATAACACCTACTGTAAGACCATGGCGGCCTCCTTCCCACTTCCTTGCCTAACACTTCCACTCTTCCCATTCCAATCTTCAAGTCCTCTTGTTTGCTTTGCAAGTAAAGCCACCTGGGCGATGTGCTAGTCACACACCCCAGATGTATCCCCAATCCATTGTCTCAAGATTCCAAACATTTGTTAGTTATTGTTGTTTTAATAGAGCGGAACTACCAGGTCATCTACCCCTACTTCAAAACACCGCCCTCATTGGCGATAGAGGTAGGATCCCTTGCTTAGTTCATGGAAAAAGCTAATCTTAGAGGGTAAAATAAAAAAACTGCTGTAGAGTACCGTAGCCAGCAAATACATTATACGCTCTCAGCTTCAAATATCTAATTCTATATACATACAGTATACTCGCTCACTATCCAGCAGGCTGTGTGTTTGGAGAAAGTGTAACATAACAAATGCTTAGTGCGAGAGTTGCAGTTTCGTTATCACAAGGTTGCACTCCAAGGGCCCAACTGTTGGCTAGCAAGTGGCTGGCGATATAACCAAAACAGTGTCATTGTATTCATCCTTAAAAAAACATGTATTCTTCTTCTTCTCCTTATTTTTCATTGTCAGGCTCCGTAGCTAAATGGTTAGCGCGTTAGGCTTTGGCCTGAAGTGCCTCAGGCTCGATCCCCAACCAAGCATTCAGGAATTTTAATCTCTTGAGATTAATTCTTGTGGCTCGGAGACTGGGTGTATATCATGTCTTCATCATCACTTCATCCTCATTACAACACGCAGGTCGCCCACAGGCGTCAACTACACAGACCAATTCTCGGCCTCCCTAGAGGCCATACCATCATCATCATCATCATTATTAATCATTAAGTGGGTAATAGATTCACCTCTGTAGTGTAGCAGTCAGCATGATTAGCTATCACCCTAAAGTTTCTGGGTTTGATTCTAGGCTATACTACACAATTTTAAAAGTTGTATCAGGATACGAACAGGGTCTACTTACCCTCAAGCAGTTTGAATGAGTAAGAAGGATTCGATTCCCACCTCAACCATCCTAGAAGTGGTTCTCTACGTTTCCCCACTTTGTCTTCAAATAAAATCTCTGAATAGCACCTATTGTAAGACCACGGCCGCCTCCTTACCACTTCCTTGCCTAGGCCTTCCACTCTTCCCATTCCATTTATCAAGTCCTCTTGTTTGCTTTGCAAGAAAAGCCACCTGGGCATCGTGCTAGTCACACACCCCAGTTGTACCCCCAACCATGGTCTCAAGTTTCAAAACACTTGTTAGTTATTTATTGTTGTTTTAATAGGGCGGAACCATCAGGTCATCTTCCCCTACTTCAGGACACAGCCCTCAATAGTGGTAGAGGTAAGATCTCTTGCTTAGTTCATGTAATAAAGCCAACCTTAGAGGGTAAAATGATAGCAATAAGCAAAAACTACTATAGAGTAAGGTAGCAGGGAAATATACACTCTCAGCCTCAAGTCGCTAGCTTTATTCCATACATGCCGTACACTCACTCACCGTCCAGCAGGCTGTTTGTTGTTTGCCGCAAGTGTAATATAATGCTTATTGTACACTCTGCACTCTTATGTCAACGCAAGGTGTGTTCAGTTAGTCTTTTGTGGTTGAGAACCAAGACTGAATATCGTAGACACACACATACTGTACATAAATGTTTCAACATTTATTCTTATAGGAGCAGAGCAGATAAGTTGTAAGTGTAATCCAGGTTCAATTCCCGGTCAATGTATGGCCTGTTGTTTGCATTCCACCTGTCCAATTTCCCACCCACACCCTGTCTATGCCATGTCCTATGGTTCGGCGGCCATCCTTGCACTATTTTTTCCACTCATCACATTCATGGCTTCACCAATGTTTAGTTAAAAAAAAGCCCACACACACCCTTAAACGAACCATGGCCTAAGTCTCTGCGATCAATAGTTCACGAAATATCGATTGATCCTTTGCAAGCATGGCCACCGTGGGCAGCCACATGCTTGTTGTTTAAACACCCACACCACCGGTATCGTCTCTCAAATTCAAAAAGGGAGTGTCACTCCAACCCCAACAACATGTCACATAGCCATATCCAATAATTGTTTTACGAGATATCGAAAATCTTATTTGGCTAAGTCGCGCTCAATTTAAAAACAGCTGGCGCAAGGGAGATAAAACACCACTGCTAACCTACCACCCACTAGCATGTTTAAGACCTCCTTTATGGGTAATACAAATCCTAGCACGCTTCATGCATTTTGAAATATTAAAGCCAATTAGTCCACAATAAGAAAGCTCGGAAAACCGAAACATCGCCCCGCCGTCCTGTCAAAATATCCATTGATTTTTTCGGGGCATGGCCACCGTGGCCGGCCACAGGCTTGTTGAAACACACGCCCAGTGGTACCTTCTCTCTATCTACAACCACTTTCCATTAAAATTAAAATTTATTTAAAAAACGACAAAAATATTTTCAAACTGTGTGTCGCTAGGCCCTTTCGAAAAATGTTTGGAAACAAAAATACTTCATTCAAAAGGGGACGTCACTCCAAATCATTTGCTACCTCGTACACTTCTCTAGCCTTATTGGTTTGCGAGATATTACAAAAAGTCTAAAAATCAAGGTTTTACCCCAGAAATTCAGTTTCCCTCATTCTCAAAACTTCAACCTATTAACAAAAAAAAGAGGGCTTCGAGACAAGCCATTTGACACGTCACGCGTCCCAATCCGACCATGCGTTCGCGAGATATCTGCAAAGTTCGCGATAAAGTAGGCTGTGCGTTAGCTCTCCTATCATCCCCCTACTCAGATTTTAAAAATAACTCATCCATGAATAATCATTTAAAACGCCCGTTCTCTTACAATAGCCGCGAGTGTACATGCATACAAAATCCTCATACCTGTCATATATACTGAGCAAAGTTCAATTTCATAATAGTGTCAAGCCTCATACCTGTCATACATGCTGAGCAACGTTTACTAAAGAAATTACTATTTCACCCCCGGGTGGGGGTAGTTTTCATTTCGGGGTGAAAATAGGTTGTCCAGAGGAATGGGGGCGTCCGGCCGAGTGATTTGACACCTCGTAGAGTCTCTAGCCTTATTGGTTTGCGAGATATCGGAAATATTACATGGCTGCGGATGTCGGGTACTTACCTTTTGAGCACCCGTAGGGTTCGAATTCTCCCTACCACTCACTCTACTCACTGAAAATAATGAAATACAGGCAGACATAAAAGGAAGAATCATGTGTGCCAATAGATGCTATTATGCATTATTGCCTCTCCTGCGATCGCGTTTGTTATCTAGAAGACTGAAGTTGGGAGTGTACCGAGTAATAATTCGACCAGTCATCATGGAGAGTCAGATACATGGACTCTAACTAAAGCAGATGAAAGCAGAATGAGAGTATGGAAGAGGAAAATTTAGCGGAAAACCTTTGGAGCAGTGAAGGAGTGGAAAGGCTGGAGAATTAGAACAAACGTGGAGCTGAGGATACTTTATGGAGAGCCAGATCACATGACAGAAATAAAAAGGAGTAGGTTGAGGTGGTTCGGACATGTCCAACGTATGTAGGACTGCAATCAACTAAAAAGGTATTCCTTGCCATAGCACTAGGACGAAGGAGTAGAGGTAGACCAAGGAAGCGGTGGCGGGACGATGTGGAAGAGGATCTGCATAGTATGGGAGTCCGAGGATGGCAAAGGAAGCCAGTGGACCGAGTAGAATGGGCGTAGGTCATCAAGGAGGTCAAGGCTCTTCAAGAGTTGTAGAGCCATGGAGTAAAAAAGTAAGCAAAAGACATGTATTTGACACTTATGTACAACGGTATTTGCAATCGTTAGGCATTAAACTTTGTAACGAGTCGATTTTTTTTAAACCTATTATGTTTTTATACCGCTGGTCTACTGCACTTCTATAGAGTTGCGATTTTAGAAAGTATTTTTATGAGTCGTTATCTTCTCGTGTGGATAGCTATTGCAAGTGATTGCGTTCTACATTGTTTTGTTATTAACCGTTGATGTTCAGATTACTTACCGTATTTACTTGGTGAGCTTTTGTAGTTGGTTAGTTAAGTTAAACACTTAAATGGTACTGAATTGTTAATGTAATTTTGCAGACTTAGCTGATTTGTGGCTGTTCCTGTTCCAAAGACGATAGAGGGTATCAGAGAAAAGAGACAAGGGCCATTTAAGGCAGTAAAATTAAAGACATTCTCGTCCTTGGATACCATAATACCGCAGGGATTGGAAGAGAACAAGACTTGACCTAGGGAGATCGACAGGATACTAGAGGAAGAGGATCCTGGCGCAAGGAAATGGGAGCAATGCTCGATTTTGCTACGCCCCGTGGTCTCCAACCCACGTCCCATTAGTTGTGAGCCCATATTCTTGGTTACAACTAGTTCTATACCATGCTCAACCAATTTGATTGAATCATTATGATTTCTGAAGATAGCCCATTCACGTTGGGAGTGAGAGCCCTGCTTTACAGGTTCTATGAAACATTGCGTACTGCTGAGACGATAGCTTTTGGATGTGAGATAACAAGTACATCAGATGGCAAAGGAATGTTAGGGAAGTCAAAGTGAGTGATGGTTTGGTAGTGTTTGACGTTAGGAAACCACGTACCATACCCTTTAAAGGACAAATGAAAGTCGTGATGGAATTCATGAGACGTGTCCATTAACATGCAGCTTACGAGTCACTACTTTGGAACGTCGCGTGTGGTTGTGACAGGACTTACAACAAGGAGATGATATCGTCATGAAACCTACACCATAGGGTAATAGCTGTCATAGCTTTCTGGAAGCCTTAGGAGACCATGTTTATCCGTGTATTCATGTACGTGTAGTATGTTTATTTATGTGTGTATCGCCTAATATGATTTGATTAGCTGGAGCAATCGAAATGAAGTTTAGTGATGACTTACGAGGGGAACCTGCCAAGTGTAGCAACCCCATTTTCCAGAAACGTTGCTCAGTGAAAGAGGGGCCGAAGTAAGCGAACAAGTGTTTCAGCTTATCCGTAGACACTCAACCGTTTCCAATAAAGTTATGGTCGAAGTGTCGGACGTACTTTACGTGCCATTTAGCGCGCAAGTTCCTGCTGCGATAGCTTTTGTTATACTGTAATTGCGTTTCAATTTGGCTAGACGCTCCATTGCTGTCTGTTCGCTTTGACGACGTGAAATTATGCTTCCCTTACTGATTCCTTCAGGCGGAAACTACAAGCCGGGCAAGAAATAACCGGTAGAATACAACACCCTCCTTGTGGGTGGCAGATATAATCGCGTAGTCTTGCTGGATGACCGAACACCAATGCTCGGGAATTAGTACGCAACATTACAAAAATTATTCACAATGCAGACAATAGGAATTCCACCCCAAACAATTTCAAAGACGTTGTTTCATTCATTCATTTATATATTTTTAAATTGATTTACCACACTGGATAAAAGTAGGTGAATAAGGACAACGATATTTCAAAATAAACCATTTGTGTAGTAATCGTCAAAGGATAAAAGTAAATAAATGAAACAAACAAATCATCAGGATTTGAACACGGGGAGCAAGAGACTGAAGCCCTGGCTAAAGCCACTACACCACCGCGTTGGCTGAACTTTCTACCCACTAAATGCACACATTGTATCTCGGAAACTTCGACTGACATTTTCTCGGAAACGGTCAAGCGTCTACGGATAAGCTGAAACAGGAGTTCGCTTACTTCGTTCCCTTTATCACTGAGCGAAGTGTCTGGGAAATCGGGTTGTTGAACTTGGTGGGTTCCTCTCGTTAGTATTACTGCATAACACCCAGACCGTGCCTTTTTATTTCTATGAGTGACACTGATCAGACATGGCAGCCACATCAATTATTTCACCACTATTCAATATTTTGTAAACTATTCCAGAAATTAACCTACCATTTTGTATGATGATAAGGACTATGGCTAGGAGTAACGTACGTAACTTTTAATAACTTCTTAAGCACAAAACAAACATGGTAGCAACTAGAGTTCAAATCAGCATTGTTTCTTCAGGTGCACTAATGATCCCAAATACACTAAAACGTGGCATGACAAATCATTAATTATAGTTAAAAGTCCAGTCAATGAGGGTCATCAAGAAGGAAATTTTTGGAACATAATTTTCGACTTTTAGCTGTGTTTGGACCACTGAGATGAAAGGGCTACAGGGAGGCATAACCTTTCGTTTTTATTAATACATTAACATTTTACATTTATTTTTTGGATTCTTTTTTGCTTGTAATGTTGCTTTTTTATCTTATAAATGGTAGCTAAAATAATTATGTATGCACTGAAAATTAGAGCCGATAATATCCTCTGAGTGTGTTCATATTCTTTTGTTTCACATATGTAATAGTTTTCAAGATATCCGTCAATCAAATAGCAATATTTCTAAAGACGATGATTTGTCACACGTTTTTCATGAGCTATGCCTCAAAAGTTCATTACTTTTTATTTATGAAGTTAATGCTCCTAAAATAGGCGTAGAGCATTAATTGTACTTTAAAGCGAGTAGAATGTTAAATCCTTTATCTCAGCTAGTTAACAATTACAGCAATTAGAAAACTCTTGTAATATTTCGAGATATGTGAAACAATGGTGTGTATTTCACCATATTGTTATCAAAAAGACGATGACCTCAATGGATGTATCTAAGGTTAGCTCCGTGTTTTATTTTGTAAATATGATTGTATTGAGTGCGTTATAAACAAAAACATAAAAAACGTGAGAAAAACAATTACACTGAAGTTTTGTATGTTGATAGAGGCTAATAATATAATTTCACCAATTGGACTTCCAATAACCTGGTGAGCTCAATACCAATATGGTGGCCAAGCAAAGTTAAAATTTTAAATGGAATTCACTCACGATTTAATCATCCGAAAGCAGTGATACTTGGTACGATAAATGTCCATACAAAATGTAATCTATTGGCATCTAATTAAGTTTAATTGATTTCATAACCCAAATGGCGGCTGTGCGAACTTTTTAATTGCGTTTTTATTTCTTGTGTCCTAATCGTGCGATCGAAGTGAACGTTTGAATAATGAACCTACGCAATAATCGTCATTTAATGGTACATAACTATACGGCCTACATACAGAAAAATCCAACATGGCGATCCTTTTTCATAGGCAGGAGAATTTTCAATAGAGAAGATCAATAGGATAT
Source organism: Meconema thalassinum (assembly GCA_946902985.2). Lineage (NCBI taxonomy): Eukaryota > Metazoa > Arthropoda > Insecta > Orthoptera > Tettigoniidae > Meconema > Meconema thalassinum. The sequence continues at coordinate 725,917,231 of OX336389.2, forward strand.
ATGAAAATAGGCTATATAGATCTTCACGGAACTACTTGTTTTATATAAAACATCACTGGGAATGTAGTAGGTTAATAAATACACTGATGTAAACGCAACTAAATGATCTGCAGCAAGCAAAAATAACTATTGAACTTTCAAATGATAGGAAGGCGGTTTAAAATTTAAGTCGTCCGAATAAAGGATGGACACTTACTGGAAATATCTAATAATGTAAATTTTCACGGTTTGTAGCACGCAAATGTGGTGACTAAATCACGGATACTACACAACAGGAAGTTTGTCATAGCTCCTGAGATATTAAATGCCAAACAATATGCACGAAGTACGATTCTCATTTCTTGAAGCACTTAATGATATTAGTTAAATTATTTGATTCAAAATATATTTTAGGTGCCAGTACAAAAAATGATGGTCACAAATGTCTTTCATCAGGCCACTGTTGTAGAATCTGAAGCGTGCGATAATGTTGAAACGTTTTGGAATAATATCCAGCTGTGAATAGCGGTGCTCAGCTAGATCGGGCAACGCCTATCAGGTTCCTTCCACCTTGACGATGAGCAACACATAACGTCTGCGTGGATAGTTGCAAATCTCAGCCACTCGTTTTACAAATCTTTAATATTATACATTTTGAAAACGGACGCATTTTAATTTGAATGCTCCATAGTTTCCATTTGTCTCTGCTCTATAAATACACCCCTGATGTTTTGCACAGTCTGTTGTCTGTTTTATACACCGTTGCCGACAGTGAAAAACTTTAATGTACAGCCCTATCTTGAGTTTAAAATGTATATTGATTCTCTATCCCTTATTGCGTGGCTAATTGGGGCCATGAGTAAAGTGGATCAGAATATAGCACCATATTTAAGGAAGGAACGGAAATACGAATTAACGGTGATATACTGCAAGAAATGTAGATTTCAGGTCCCGATATAGAAGTAATGTCTGCCAAATTTGGAGAAGAAATACATCAGACCTTTCGATGCCTAGTTGGGGACGTTTGTTTCTTTTATTAGGGCCTGGGACATCGTAGTCATATTAGTCAATAGCTTCGTCTATTTGTGTGTGTAACTGTGTGATAACCTGTGTTATTGTGATGGCTGTACTTGTGTGCATTTGTAGACTGGGGGATATGATTGGGAAGTAGGTGGCCGTGGCCTTAAGTTAAGAACCATACCAGCATTTACATGGAGTAGAAGTGGGGAAAACCACGGATAGACACTTTCAGGATGGTTGAGGCGGGAATCGAACCCTCCTCAGTTTTACCTAACGAAGCTGACTGTGGCCAGTTTCAGCCCTCACACTAGAATTAAGATTGCTTGGCAGAGCCAGTAATTGAACCCGGACCTACAGGCTGACAAACAAGAACGCTGGCTGCTACACCACGATGATGCCACTTAGGTAAGGAGACGGGCGATAGAGGCTGAGAGATGATACGCACAGAGGCCATCCAAACTAATATCAGAAGTTCAGAAAATAACAATAGTTCACCAGGACAATGCGAAAAATTAAAAGTAGAGGGATCAACAATGAATATGTGTATGTCAAAAGATGGGGATGAATAGGATATAATGATTGCTCTTCTGAGAGCAATGCACAATACACCTCCCATTTGTGTGTCGGCAAACTGTCGAGTGAACCTCCCTGTGGATAACTGAACAAACCAAGGCGTGAAGTCACATACGAATTAAAGAACATTTCTATAAAGGTCTAGTCAAAGAAAAACTAGGAGAGCTAACTCACCAGACATTTTGCCCACGTGTCACGTAGTCAGACTCGACAAACAGCTTAATATCAGCGCGTGCTAACATAGCTGGCACGTAGTATATCGATGAACAAGTTTGTGCCAGCAGCCTCGGATAATGTCAAGCTCATCCGTATTTTAAATGGTCCCTATGCTAAATGATGGCGTGATCTAGAACCCCTATTAACGCTCCTAGCAAAGAAAGCGTGACAATACTGAGTTAGGGGGAATCTTCACTGAGAGAGATTTAAGAGTTGGTACATACTGTATAAACGCGAACACCACAATGTTGGCTTATGTTTTAGATGACACGCTGGGCAAAAGTACAGGCAGGAGGAGTATGTTGTTGGCGTGCGAGGGGAAGTGGCTTGCTGGGTATGTCGGATCCAGCTTCCACCAACAGAGATGCTCGTACCCAACTAGCTTGTTCTTCCACTGAGGCAGAGTGGACACAGAGGGTGAATTGTGCACTTACCTGGAAGACCTTTGCAAGTCACCAAACGTTCTGACAGATCTTGGTTTCAGTGCAGGTACTGTACACGTGACAAACCCTGACTTAGCGAGTGTATCTGTTGAAGCAACTCTGAACCATACTGATTTCTACAACCGTCTTGATAATACCAAACGTGAACAGGCAGTTACGGTGAAACGCATTAGCTTATCGCGTTAATATCTAGAAGTGAAATCAGTACTTCCATAAGAAAGAATGCTGAAATCGAAAGTTCATATCTTTGGCGGAATATGTGTAATTTATAACCTGAACGTACTATTGGTAGTACAGTCAGTTATTAATTCTGACATTGATAGTAAGTTTATATATTTTCCTTATCCAAATCCGATCAGGGTATACAAATTTTCGTTAAATTATGTACATTTACACATATTGTTGTTGTTTGAGTCTGCAGTCTTTTGTCTGGTTTGATGAAGCTCTCCATGCCTGCATGTCCTTAGCTAATCGTTTCATCTCTACATAGCTACCACATAGTATATTCGAAGCAATCTTTATAACATATTCTATCCTGGTCGTGTGAATATCAAATATTTCAAGTGACTTTTCTGGCAATCTAATCACTGGAGAGCAATGGAACGTAGCATAGTGAATCTTCATTCTGAGTTTAGTGTAGAGACATTTCATATTGAATTGTTTCCGACAATTAAGATGGCATCAGTTCGAATTATTAGAACGTTCCTTTCTTAGTTCTCGAAACCTATTCAAACGATTCCTATGATGGATTGTTATAACAATAATCGTTATCTAATGGCACTAAATTCTGTAGCTTGATTTTCGTAAATCATAGAAGCCTTGCATTTGATTTTTCTTAAAATTAACTGCCGTGTTTCGTTATAGAAAGGTGCTATCTCTCAGGGGGAGTCTTTATCACCGTTAGTGAAAGTTATTTATTCAATAACATTGTATCTCAATGTAATTGTGTTGGAGGAGACATAGGCCGTGTATTAAAATCTATTTAGTTCATCACATGGAAAACTACTTGATAGGCGGGAGAATTTTTAATAGTAAGGACCAGTATGATATATGAAATTAGGCTAATTAGCTCTTCACTGAACTATTTGTTTAACTGTATAATACACATCATCATGACTGAAATTAATTGAGCTTCAGTGAGTAATATTGTATCGTGAATTAGAAATACTCCCTATGTGTTTTTTTTAATGTTTCTCTTCATCCATGAAGAATGTGAAAATGTTATGACTATCGGTCACATGATATTCATTCCTCCAACAGTAGGGTTTTAATTACCGGTAATAAGCTTGTAAAACTGTTGTTAATAAACATAGCAATTATATGAATTGTGTAAACGAGCTTAACCTTATAAATGTAATGGACAAGCCAACATTCAGCAGATCATTGGCATGTAATAAAATGGAAATGCTTTCCACACAAATACTGCTGCTTATATCACTAATGAGATATAGAGTTGCGCAGCAAGCAGTGTGTAAACAATTTGTAGAATTAGAGTAATTAAATTGTTTGAATGCTCAGTGAATATGCTAATGTATAGTGGAGTCTAATTTAAACATATAAATAATTGTAAATCATGAAGTGGAAATACAGTACATACAACCAAACAGTTTTAATTTATTTTTGCTCATATGCAAACAATCATTTCCCGATGAGCTTGGTTTCACACCAGCTGCACCCTAAATACCGTATTTAAACAAGTTATTATCGTTGTACCCATTTTAGTCTGATCCAGTCCATTACTCAGAAACATAATTCATATAGGTTCATTCATAATTTGGAAGAAATATCCTTTCATTATTTTTATACTTCGCGAATTGTAACCGTGATACCTGTGCAGGAATGGCTGTAATGTCAAAATACTGGTATTCACTGTAACTCTTCTTCATGTCAGTGAAAAAAATTATGACATGAATTGACAAATCATCAGTTATTCTTATGAGTAAACGCACTAGATCATCTAATGAAAAAAAAGTCAGTTCGTAGGTGCTAATTGAATCCTCTTCATTTCACGTTACTCAGCTTTGCATGAGAATGCTTTATAACAGTGGCACTATTCCATATAGGATATTGTTCTACTCGCAGGGGTTTTTCCCGCTTAAGTGCACTTGCTTGGCGTGTCTGGGGTGCTCAGAAAGGGCCTGAGGCGATGGAACGGCGAGTAAGAGATTGGTGTAAGGGCGGGGGGGTTGAGTGCGGGGACTGTGTCAATGCAAGGTAAGGCCAGGCATCGGCCTTGAAGACGTGTCAGAATTCGCTGAGTGGCTTTATGAGTCAGGCCAGGCTAAAGTGAGTCTAATGTTCGTGCGGTCCGTTGCCAGGGAAGTGGTCTGTTTAGAGGACAGCCACTCGTCACGAACTGAGAGCAGATTTGAAAAGAAAATGAGTTCAACAGTAACAGCTGTGGTGTCGATTCTGACAATGGTCGTGCACAATAATGGTACAGAGGTTAGGTCGGGTGGAGGAGCATAGGAATAACTCTTGTAGTTACACACTCAACAGAGTCTTTGCGTCGGTACGGATCCTCCAGGCGGCGATGACGGGCGTCAGTTTGGTCAGCGTCACGTTCTGGTATGAGACTGATCCCCGTTCCTTGTTGCAGTCCCCTCTTATGTCTTTCTGAATTAGGTTGCCAGTCAGCGGAATTTTGTTTATTATGCTTTGTTGTACGTAGTAGTGATGATGTTCCTGACTCCATGTTATGGTTACTTCCCGTATAACGTAACTTGCGAGGCCTGTACTGTGCCGTATGCCTCCTTATATCCCCTGGATGGGATTTTGGGGTGTGTTGGAGTTAGGCCATGTTAGGGACTGGGCCATAAACAAACCTCTTTCCCACTAATACTCGTCCTCCGTTATTACATGATGCGCCTGTGCGGTGGATGTGTAAGTCGTCCTGTCCTTCTTTCTTTCTTCCCTCCTTTCCTGGTGTTAAATGGATGCTGTCGTCGTGTGGTGGTCTTTATTCCGTTGCGTGGAGTGTGCATTAGTTGGGTTGGGTGGGGTTGGTGATATTATACAGATAGATTATCATAAATTGTAGTATGGAAAATATCAAAGTCCTGTTCGGGTATCATCGTGCTTGGACGTGGCTGTAGAGTTGCAACAAATGTTATGCACCTCGATCTTTGTTCAACGACATGTTCGTGAGAAAATGCAACTATCAGTACACAGTGCCACTGTACAGGTATCACAATAACAGAGATGAATGATATGCAATTAATGAGAAACCACCAAAATGCATAAATAAATGAGTGAATTGAGGGACACGTCCTAAGTGACGATGGATGAGAAGAACTTAACAGAGTAGCTGTGTTAGCGTAGAGGAAAGGTGTGAACTTGGTAACCCGGACCACCGTAGTTCAAATATTGGTCTCGGCAATTTTTTTGTTTTGATGGCCCATGTTATACCATTCTGGAACCGCACGTTACTGGACGCCTTTTAAGTTTTACAACGAAATATTGCAATAAACAGTTAGTTAATTACCACTGGGTCTATGATAGCTGTAATAGACGTGCATGAGATGTTGGAAATATCATTTCAATATTATGAACATTCTCAAGACTGACAGTTAGGTCAGGGGAAGAGGCGTTGCGTTACATGACAAAGAACCGGGGTTCGAATAGTACTCGCGGTGTTTATTTTTGAACATGTCAAATGTTTCATGAATGAAATACGTGTGTTTTTCTATACAAAGAGAAATATGGCATAATGAATTTGCTTATTGTTAGTCGTGAAAAGGACTGTTCTAGACACTTCTTCAATATCTCGTCCAGTATCCACAGGCTGCGACAACTTGCTGTAGCCGACGTGGCATTGACTGAAATCGATTTCTGAAGTACTGTTCATCAAGGGAATCTCCTCCCATGCTTCCAACATTACCTCCCACAATGCATCCTGCGAACGAGGGGGAGGGTGAGGGCAGTTTTGCCTGATAAGACGTTTACACATTGCCCACACATGCTCAATGGGGTTCAATTCTGGAGTTCGAGGGACCCAGTTGAGCAGTTCAATGGAGTCCTGCTCAGAAAACCAGCCCTGAACACTCCTGCTCACGTGGATTGGAGAGTTGTCTTGCACGAACTGATGTACTGCGTGTGGATAGCGCTCTCTCACACTCGGAATCTTAATATTCTGCAAGATGTGCAAATATTGGTCCGATGTGAGATGAGCATCTATCCTATGAAGCACTCCAGCCCCATCAGACGACATCCACCCCCAGAACGACACAGACATGCGGCCATTACGTGTGCGGTCAGCCACATACCGTTTCTCGTATCGAGTCCCACGTGGCCTGTAAACACGAACCGGTCTGACCTCTGCTGCACTGAAACATTTATCTTCTGAGAAGATGACCTGATCCCAATTACGATTTAATTCTAGCTCAGCGAAGGCACACCAGTCGACTATATGTTGGTCGGAAAGACATCCTTTGATGGCAGGTTTTCTGCAAGCAATTCCTGCTCCTCGTAATCTGCATAAGCTCAACCGAGTTTAAGAACGGATTTTCCTGCGAAGTTGTAACTAAACGACGGTCTTCTTCTACTGTAGAAACCCGCTGTAAACCAAGGCCCGCTAAACGACCAATTCTCCATGAAACCTACCACTGCTGTATCCTTCTTTGAGCAGATCTAGGTGGAATACCACATCGGTTTGCTGCCTCACTGTAATTGCCATGTTCTACGAGAGCCAGAACGTGCTCTCTGAATGCGTGTGTATAGTGAGACATGGCAGAATGATGATGATGATGATGATGATAATTGTTGTTTAAGGGGCCTAACATCGAGGTTATCGGCCAGCATGGCAGAATGTAATGACGCATTATCATCAATGTTATCCCTGCCAAACGCGGTTGTTTTCGTAGCAGTAGATCATCATGGAGTGTTACTTCACAAAAATAACATTCACGGTGTGACTCGAACTGTGGTCGCTCGGCGATGAACGACTGTACAACCTGACAGCTAACCTACTACGCTACACCGCAGCACACGTCGTTGTGAGTGTATCATGTCTTACCACACCACGATGCGTTTGGGAGAGGGGCGAGGGCCTGGCCGATAGCGAGAGAGAGAGATCGAGAGAATTACGCACTGACCATGTTGCAGGACATATCCACCGAACTGTACGCAGCCGACAGCAGCCGAAGTGACACAGCATTTTTCATGCCTCACGAGATGCGACATATTATGATCGTTTATCTGTACATGTCTCATATATATACATGTCAATACAGATTGTGGCGATTAGGTATGATATGTAGGGGGTATAAAAAATAATTCAATTCGAGGGGATTTGAGCGTGGGTGTGTATACAATGTGCCTGTTTAGACCAAAGTCCAACGACCACATACACATGTTACCGACATCAGTTTAGCAAGAGATTTAAAAATATCTCAGGGCTATCTGGGCTAACGCAACAACAACAATAAATACTAGATTGGCTTTCCTGATTTCGGTTCGATGCAACAATAAGGATGAGCAAGGTGAAATGAAAACATCATAATTTCTTAATATATATATTTTTTTAATTTAAACTGAAATTAAATTGAAGACGAATAGAAATATTGGAAAAAATTCCACACAACAAAAGAAATATCAACACTGGTGAGAATAATCCCAAACGCAGTTTTAAATCACTGTAGTTTCACTAATTTGAAAAACACTGATCGATAACCAGAAAATATTACTCCAACTGGTACCGATTAAAACTATTTACAGGTAATAGCAGGTCGTTCAGATTCATTATTAGTCTTTCTGTCGCCTGTGTTGGATTATTTACATGATTGTTGCATATTATCACTATCATTTAATCAAGATCATTATTCAAAAGAAAAAATGTTCGTCGACATTATATTGGGTATTTCACTAATTGTTGTCATATAATTATGTTTGATTTTAAACTTGCCACAAAAATCACATGTTTCACTTCTAATCAAATCAACATTTCATTAATTTAAAGTTTATCACCATAATAATTTATCGTAAGAATTGTTATTCGTCGTTTCACTTGGTACAAATTTAATTCGATTTTCATCTTGTAGGATCTCAATATCAATATTTGAAGAACATGAATTTAAAATATTAATATTTCTAAACAACGATTGATTTCCTGTGCAATAATTTTATCACCAAATTCAAACTTAACTATTTTAAATATATTCAACTTACTCCAAAATTATTTTAATTAAATTTTCAGACATTGTTTTCATCACACAGGACTTAATCATGTTTAATTAATTCATTCATATAATATTTGTTTAATTGTTTCACTCAACCAATTATTAACTTTATTATTATTATTATCTCGTCATAATATGATTATAAATTCACCCACATAATGTACCCATGGGAGAGGTACAGTATCGAACCCATATCCCTTTATTTCAAAAAGAAAGAATTAATGCAGGTTTTAGAACGGAGTTTTGACGCTGGTTGAGGAGTAATACAGCATCATATTGCGTGACGCATGGATAAGTTGTGCAACTCAACGGAGCAGGACCACAGCTGCAAGATGATGTCACTGACGACTCGGCGGAAACCAAGTTACACTACGGATCGAAATGGAATTGGAAAATTTCCGTTCTTTAGAGAGAGAAGAAGTTCTCGGATAAAGCCCTTACTCGACACTGAAATGGCAACGCCGCAGCAAGGGAGGAGTCATGAAATCAGAGAAATAATTAAAATTTAGCCAATTGCGGGCATTAATCTAACGAAAGGACTCCGTCAATGTTAATTATCCAGGGAAGGAGAATTTTTATAGTGGATAAAGTTAATAGTAATTGTACAAGAAAGAAGTGCATTGTCCGCATTACGAAGGCGGTAAATTCCCGAACCAGGAGCTTGTGGTAGGGGACAAAACGAAGACACCACCCCCGTAATTGAGGAGCTCATTTTAATTAATATTAAAGATTTGTACGATCAATTTTTGAAAACTTAGATATTTTTGAGATATTTAAAATCTCAGCTTTTCGGAGATATTTTTTATAACATCGTATGACGATTATTTTGGAAAAGACGAGAAATTGATTTATTTTTAGCAGATTTCAATATAAACCCTGGAAGCGCCTCGGGAGGAGGCCGTGCTGGATCAAAGTACATTCAGTTTTGAGCGACCGTGGGAGGCGGATCGTTCTGTTTCACCAACATACAGTCTACAGAGCACTCCTAAGGGGAGTTGCTGCATCGCGAAGTATTCAGACGTATGAACCTCAGAGGAGGTCATACTGTGAAAAAAGTATTCAACAGTACATGCAGTAATCATCAGACCACGTACGGTTGTGCTGCTTCATAGCACTGGCAGTCTTATTCAGTCCGGTGGGACTTGAATCTGTATCACGACGCGGAAGTACTCTTGAGAGAGGTACTGTTCCAGCATTCATCAGTGTCACCGCGCATTAAAACATCTAAGTCCTTGTCAAAAGGAAAAGTTTCGTCAAACTTCGACCAGTTAATAGCCTACGGAATTAGACCAAGTTTTATACTTTGAGCAAAATACGTTAGCCGGCGAGGGTAATCGAAGCCCAGACACCAGTATTTGAAGTTACATCGTAAGATCTCGAAAGTATACGAGACATCATTAGAGAAGTGAAACTCTAAATATGTTTACCCAGTGCATTAAATAACTAGGGTAGGGTCGAATATAGCAAGCACCTAATTTTCCTGAATTGAGGAGGTTAGCATGATAAGTGGCGATAGAATTAGAAATATACAAAATAGGCATCAGTAGCCACGTGGAATTACAGGGAAGTATTCCACCAAGTAAAGACAATAGACGTCAGAATTCAAATCAGGCGCGAAGTACTAAAGATAATTGTAGAGCGCAGTAAAGTGAGTACAGCGACTCCAGGGGTAAACGTTAAACCATAGACCGTTTACCATATTAAAATTGCATACCGAAAGAGACAATATTATCGGGCAGTAATTATAAGTGCCGATAAATTCAACACCAGAAGTAGGAGAATCTTCGTAGCCAAGGAGGGGAAAATTCGTACGAGACTGTCAATTATCCAAATAGGAATTAGGAGGCAGTGGTCGAAACTTGCACCCCTAGAATATGGATCGAAAGAATTCACGTGTTCAAGGCAGTGCTAGATGCCACAAAGTGAAATTCATTGTGTAAATATAATTATAAGAGAAATTTATATTTTAGTGATTCTTTTTAGTGTATGTGAAATAATGTGTGTAATCCCTCATATCAATTTAAATGTGTTAAATATGTGTAAACTAGAGGGAAATTTAATTAGTGATAATAAGAATGTCAACATGGTGTGAGAAACTTGCGTGGGCAAAATGTCGCTCCACTGGGATTCGGACAATTTGGCCGGAAAAATCATGTAAGTAGAACCAAATTTTATTATGTGTTTTGGACTCGGAAAGCTCGTGTAACAATAGTAACCATGCAGAAAGTATTCTCCAACATTGAAAATCAGGGATGTAAAACTGTGTAATAATGAGAAATGCGGGATCTAATAATGACAGTAATAATTACTTAAATGTAAAAGGTGTAATCAAAGAAATAGCATTTATTGGAATACCAGTAAATGGAGAGGAATAATGTTATTTAAAGGCAAGCAGGATAATAATAATAATAATAATAATAATAATAATAATAATAATGTAATGAATGAACAAATTGTTGAATTAAAATTCAAGTATGAGCCGTTATGTGCTGAAATAATAATAATAATAATGATATTGAACCAGTTGTGTTTTTGTAAATGAAAAGTCAAGATTGCGTTAAAGGTAAAACTATTATTTTTGGACGGAGAAATTAATTATGTTGGAATAAATATTTGGCTTTGAAAGGCATCACGAATGTATTGATTGTCGCCAATGAGCGCTTATATTATTAATTGTGACGCTAATAAATGCGGTGAAATAATGCCAGGAGATTAGGATTGTGGGGATCAGCTGGACAAAGTAAATGATTATATGTGTGTTTGCAAAGACAAACTTTGAAGGGAGCTAAGATTATTATTGTTAAGCGCGGGGATGAGTGGGAATACCTCCCCAAAAGCCGCTATTATTATTCGGACGAGTGGTCAGATACCATCGCTCCATGTGTTAGCCCTAAGCCCTCGAAAATGGAGATGTCCTAGAGGCAGGCCAGAGAATCGAAATAGTGTTCTCTTACGTCGAAGCCCCTTAATTAATATTGGTTTTATTGATTTCTAACCTGCCAGTGATAAACCTCCGCAATTATAATTATACCTGTGCCAAGGAAATAGGTCATTAAAACCTCACATGTTTTGTTAAAGGAAAGTGATGTCGCCTTTCCAAGTCTTAAGAAGTCACGCTTGTTTGAAAGCAGTTGTAGCGTCCCGTCTAGGAGAGAGGAAGGTATTGACCCTCCCTCGCTCGTCATAAATCAAAGCCTCAAGGATCTTGACTTTAATGAAGGCCACTGTTGAGATAGGCCAGTAACAGGGCCAGACACTTTCAGCGGTCGGTCGTTATATAAACCTTTTAATGGACCGGTAATCTGTACCGAGTTTTGCTATGATTATTTATCCTTGCCGTTGCAGTTCAGATCCGCATTTCATGAATAATTAAATTGTCATTTGAGACAATAATGGAAATCCCTTTGGTATTGTTACATTTTATGTGTTATTGTTCCCAGGTATTTATGGAAGTATTCGGACAGTTGGGAGTCTGTCTTGATTTGAATTTATCAGTAATTTCCATAGCTTGTGGTACACGAGTTTCCCTAGGACAAATACAGTTTGGTAGTTTGGAAAGAGAGATGATACAGTGTGAATATCATGTGGTACCCAATAAATGGTAATTGTTGACACTATTTCTTAAACATTAACTCAAAATTTATAATAATATTCAAGTTAAGAATATTTAATGTGTTTTGAACAGATAATTCTATGTAATGATTTTTACCGATACTTTTATAGCTCGTTTTGAATAATGTTGTAGTGATACTAAATGGAAGTGAAATCAGTTTTGACATGTTTTTGTCAGGTTCAGTGGAACCTCAAATAGTTATTTTTATAAACTATTATTGTAATTATTGCTTGTTCACTAGAACAACTGTGAACCTTATTCAGATTATTATGTTTGTTTGTCGTGCCTAATTTTGATTAATTAAATAGTTGTATAGTAGGATTTTGAATTTTATTTTATTGAAGTGTTATCCTAAGTTTGATCCTATAATGTGTGAATCACTCAGTGGGAGGACATTCTATGCCCCGAATATATAAGACTGAGCAGTTGGACAGTGATTTGCATATTTCTTGCACGCAAGGGCGCAGGGGGGAATAGAAATAATGTGTCTGGATGAATGCTTCACGGAACACTAGAAGTCGGTCATAAGGTCAAAGTAAATACTGACAGGCTAGCTATAACAACATAAAATTAACTGACCGCATTCGGACCATGAAAACTCATACCGAGCAGTCCCGTGAAAAAACCCCTATTAAATAAATGGCGTCCGTGAACTTTGGGGCTGAGTTTTTCGTGGAAGAACCCGAGTTTTACTTGGAAAAGTCAAAATTTTCTTTTTTGAAAATCATGTTTTTTTTTAGTTTGAATTGTAGGAAAATCACTTCCATAATGATTTTGCTGTGTCAATGAGTTAATAGACCAGACGGGTACGACTCAAGGGAGCACCCGTACTGAAATGAAGTTTGGAGAAGAGGCCACAAATGAATTCAAGGTATCATCTCATGCATGAACCAGTGATGAGGCAGAGTAGCCTACTATATTCTCTAAATAAAGATTGTAAAATGGAATTCAGTGAGGAACAGCAAAGGCTCTTCAATGATATTAGGTCGGAGGGTAATATTAAGGCCAATGATAAATTTAAGCCTAAGGTTAGTGTTCTCAAATGTAAATATGAATCCAAAGACATTGTTACACGATGCGATGGTAATATGTCTTCGGAACATAAGGAAATGGTTGAGCCTAAGGGACTCAAAAATGATTGTAACACAGGTATTATACATAGTAATCCGATTCAAACGAGTGTGTGCAAAGTAAAATTGAGGATAATAATAAGGATGATTCACAGTCACATTTAGAAACAGAGGTCAAGGTAGGATCGGAAAGCGAAACCGAAAAGAATGATAGTCGATATCAGGAAAAAGTAGAAATGGCTACCTGGAAAGAAGTGGAAGGATTCTTGGATGTAATTAATGAAATAGAGGAAGAGTATGTAAAAATGAGGGATGAACTTAGGGAAATGTGGTATAGAGACCTAAATAAGACAGGCAGAACTAAGGAATAAATAGAAAATATTTCCGAAGAAATTAAGAAGACATTCGAACTTGATGGTAGGGCAAGTAAAAAGTGGTATAAAATACCTAATCAGGAATTAGAAGAATTGTATACTGAAATCCCTAATGTTAAAAAGTCATTGAGAGAAACGAAAAAGAAATTTGCGATACGCATGTTTGAAGAAGGGAAAATAGAATTGCCTACGTGGGAACAGATAAAAACTTTCATTGAGGAAATAAGTGAATTATGGGAACAACTGTCGGAAGTGAAAGACAAATGGTGTAACATTTGGTGGAAGACTTATTACCAAGATTACGACTGGAGGAAAAACCTTTAAGAACGGATGAATTATATAAAAGGTGAAAATTGTGAGATGCATCAGTTCAGGATGAGCATGTATAACGAAAGTGGGATAATAACCATACAGGAATTAGCCGTGATAAGGAAGGTTAAAATCCAGGAATTTCAAGAGAATCTAGAGGCCGCTAGGAAAACGTATGATGGATATATACTAGCGCAGGACCTCAAATTAAAAGAAGTAGTCATTCAAGTCGAAAGTAACGCAGTAGCCGTAGAAGAAAAGGAAATAACGATGCAAGAGCCTGAAACTTGTACTAATTTAGAGGAAAAGGAGAATGAAATAGGAATTGTTGTGACTTCTATGGAAACAGAGAAAACTATTGAGCCACATGAAGAAAAAGTTACAGACATTCAAGAGGAAATGATAATTCCATGTCAGAAAGAATGCCGGAATGAAAACGAGTCTCAAATAGAAGAAGACCTTTCTTATGCAAAGAATGAGCATGAAGAGAAAGGGGATAAACCAGATCAAGTGTCTATAACAGAAGAGATAGATCAGGAAACCGAAATAGCAGAAAGCTTTGTTGAATCCCAAAATGTAATGCTACAAGAAGCCAGAGAAATCCCAGAAGAAAGTGATAAGTCCGAGGAAGACATAATGGAATTGGAAATTCAAGAAAAATATTTGGAAAATAATTCCGAGCAGAAAGATGAAATACAAATCCAAGGAAATGATAGTGAACATTTTGAGTCTGAAGAAGAACTGAAGGCAAAAATTATATAACTATTATTAAGATTTCAGGTATGTAGGCGGAAGCGTAAGAAGGCAATGCCAGTTGAAATATAGTTAGACTCTAATGCCAGGAGAGAAACCCTTATAAGGAAAGAGGAAATAAAAGGGGATATTAAAGAAAATGTAGGAAATACCCGTGAAAGAGAACCATCAACCTTAACAAATTCGCGCGACGAGGACAGTAAGAGTCAGATCAGCAGTAGAAAATGGCCAGAAATAGCTCCGAATCATATGATGAGAGACAATCCAAAGGCATTTTATAGCTGGAAGCTGAGGAAGAAAAAGAAGGGAGAGATCCGTAAGCAACTCAGTAATTGGAAGAGCAGGAAAAATAAATTTGGAAAAGGGATAGAGAAAGTTATCCCAGAAAAGGAAGAAAATTTGGAAATTTTGAAATAATGCCATCTCGACACGAGAAGAAGGAAAAGGGAAGAGAACAGAAAAGGACCAACGGGGTAGGACAAGCTCGCACCCGTTGCGCCTAAACAATGTGAATATACATTGTAAGTGAATAACCAGAGAAGAAAGGAGACAGACAGGCAGAAAGCCAGTCCCTAAAAATAAAGAAGGAAAGGAATCTTGTCTGACACATGTCTGGTCGCGCGCCAGAGTGTGGGGAGACCAAGGGACACTCGAACGAGTAAAGAGATATTTATGAACTTAAGTGAAGACGTCCGCTTAAAGGGAACGAATAAAGAAACCCAACTAAGAGCATAACAAGCCAGTGAAAGAAAGAGCTTGTAGAAACAGAATTAAACCAGAAGGTTTTGAGAGATAGTGTGATGACTTCGATACTGAAAGAGTGAAATTTTCTGTGGAAAATATTTAAATAAATTTCCTCAATGTTTCGAAAATGTATTTATCCAAGGAGAGGGGATTTGTACCCTTGGGAGAGGTACAGCATCGAACACATATCCTTTTATTTCAAAAAGAAAAAATAATGCAGGTTTTAGAACGGAGTTCTGAAGTTAGTTGAGGAGTAATACAGCATCATATTGAGTGACTCATGGATAAGTTGTGCAACTGAACGGAGCAGGACCACAGCTGCAAGATGATGTCACTGACGACTCAGCGGAAACGAAGTTACACAACGGATCGAAATAGAATTGGAAATTTTCCGTTCTTTAGAGAGAGAAGAAGTTCTCGGATAAAGCCCTTAGTCAACACTAAATTGGCAACGCCGCAGCAAGGGAGGAGTCATGAAACACAGAAATAATTAAAATTTAGCCAATTTCGGGCATTATTCTAATGAAAGGACTCCGTCAATGTTAATTATCCAGGGATTTTTTTTTAGAGTGGATAATGTTAATAGTAATTGTACAAGAAAGAAGTGCTTTGTCCGCATTACGTAGCCGGTAAATTCCCGAACCAGGAGCTTGTGGTAGGGGACAAAATGAAGACACCACCCTCGTAATTGAGGAGCTCATTTTAATTAATATTAAAGATTTGTACGATCGATTTTTGGAAACTTAGATATTTTTGAGACATTTAAAACCTCAGCTTTTCGGAGATATTTTTCATAAAATCGTAAGACGATTATTTTGGAAAATGGTGGTGGAGAAGGCGAGAAATTGATTTATTTTAGCAGATTTCCATATAAACCCTGGAAGCGCCAGGAAATTCATTCAGTTTACAACGGAACTCGGAAGGAGGCCGTGCTGGATCAAATACATTCAGTTTGAGCGACCGCGGGAGGCGGATCGTACTGTTTCACCAACATACAGTCTACAGAGCACTCCTAAAGGGAGTTGCTGCATCGCGAAGTATTCAGACGTAGGAACCTCAGGGGAGGTCATACTGTGCAACAAGTATTCAACAGTACATGGAGTAATCATCAGACCACGTACGGTCGTACTGCTTCATTGCACAGTCCGGTGGGACTTGAATCTGTATCACGACACGGAAGTATTCTAGAGAGAGGTACTGTTCCAGTATTCGTCAGTGTCGACGCGCATTAAAACATCGAAGTCCTAGTCAAAAGGAAAAGTATCGTCAAACATCGAACAGTTAATAGCCTACGGACTTAGGCCAAGTTTTATACTTTGAGCAAAATACGTTAGCCGGCGAGGGTAATCGAAGCCCAGACACCAGTATTTGAAATTACATCGTAAGATCTCGAAAGTATAGGAGATATCATTAGAGAAGTGAAACTCTAAATATAGCAAGCACCAAATTTTCCTGAATTGAGGAGGTTAGCGTGATAAGTGGCGATAGAATTAGAAGTCTACAAAATAGGCATCAGTAGCCACGTGGAATTACAGGGAAGTATTCCACCAAGTAAAGACAATAGTCTTCAGAATTCAGTTCAGACGCGAAGTACTTAAGACAATTGTAGAGCGCAGTAAAGTGAGTACAGCGACTCCAGGGGTAAACGTTAAACCACAGACCGTTTACCATATAAACAATTGCATACCGAAAGAGACAATATTATCGGGAAGTAACTATAAGTGCAAAAAATTCAACACCAGAAGTAGGAGAATCTTCGTAGCCAAGGAGGGAAAAATTCGTACGAGACTGCCAATTATCCAAATAGGAATTAGGAGGCAGCGGTTGAAACTTGCACCCCTAGGATCTGGATCGAAAAAATTCACGTGTGTAAGGCAGTGCTAGATGCCACAAAGTGAAATTCATTGCGTAAATATAATTATTAGTGAAATTTATATTATAGTGATGCTTTTTAGTGTATGTGAAATAATGTGTGTAATCCCTCATATCAATTTAAATGTGTTAAATATGTGTAAACTAGAGGGAAATTTAATTAGTGATAATAAGAGTGCCAACATGGTGTGAGAAATTTGTGTAGGCAAAATGTCGCTCGACTGGAATCCGGTCAGTTTGGCCGGATAAATAATGTAAGTAGAACCAAATTTTAATATGTGCTTTGGACTCGGGAAACTCGTGTAACAATAGTAACCACGGAGAAAGTATTCTCCAACATTGAAAATCAGGGATGTAAAACTGTGTAATAATGAGAAATGCGGGATCTAATAATGACAGTAATAATTACTTAATTGTAAAAGATGTAATCAAAGAAATAGTATTCAGTGGAATACCAGTAAATGGAAAGGAATAATGTTATTTAAAGGCAAGCAGGATAATAATAATAATAATAATGTAAGGAATGAACAAATAGTTGAATTAATATTCAAGTATGAGCCGTTACGTGCTGAAATAATAATAATAATGATATTGAACCAGTTGTGTTCTTGTAAATGAAAAGACAAGATTGCGTTAAAGGCAAAACTATTATTTTTGGACGGAGAAATTAATTATGTTGGAATAAATATTTGGCTTTGAAAGGCATCACGAATGTATTGATTGTCGCCAATGAGCGCTTATATTATTAATCGTCACGCTAATAAATGCGGTGAATTAATTCCAGGAGATTATGATTGTGGGGATCAGCTGGACAGAGTAAATGATTATGTGTGTGTTTGCCATGACAAACTTTGAAGGGTGCTTAGTTTATTATTGTTAAGCGCGGGGATGAGTGCGAATACCTCCCCAAAAGCCGCTATTATTATTCGGACGAGTGGTCAGGTACCATCGCTCCATGTGTTAGCCCTAAGCCCTCGGAAATGGAGATGTCCTGGAGGCAGGCCAGAGAATCGAACTAGTGTTCTCTTACGTCGAAGCCCCTTAATTATTATTGGTATTATTGAGTTCTTACCTGCCAGTGATAAACCTCCGCAATTATAATTATACCTGAGCCGAGGAAATAGGTCATTAGAACATCATATGTTTGTTAAAGGAAAGTGATGTGTCGCCTTTCCAAGTCTTAAGAAGTCACGCTTGTTTGAAAGCAGTAGTAGTGTCCCGTGTAGGAGGGAAGAAGGTATTGACTCTCCCTCGCTCGTCATAAATCTAAGCCTCAAGGGTCTTGACTTTAATGAAGGCCTCTGTTGAGATAGTCCAGTAACAGAGCCAGACACTGTCTGCGGTCTGTCGTGATATAAACCTTTTAATGGACGGGTAATCGGTACCGAGTTTTGCTATGATTATTTATCCTTGTCATTTCAGTTCAAATCCGCATTAATTCATGAATTATTAAATTGTCATTTGGGACAATAATGGAAATCCCTTTGGTATTGTTACATTTTATATGTTATTGATCCCAATTATTTATGGAAGTATTCGGACAGCTGGGAGTCTGTCTTGATTTGATTTTATCAGTAATTTCCTTAGCTTGTGGCAAACGAGTTTCCCTAGGACAAGTTCAGTTTGGTAGTTTGGAAAGAGAGATGATACAATGTGAATATCATGTGGTACCCAATAAATGGTAATTGTTGACACCATTTCTTAAACATTAACTCAAAATTTATAATAATATTCAAGTTAAGAATATTTAATGTGTTTCTGAACAGATGTGACCGAGACTTTTATAGCTCGTTTTGAATAATGTTGTAGTGATGCTAAATTGAAGTGAAATCAGTTTTGACATGTTTTTGTCAGGTTCAGTGGAACCTCAAATAGTGATTTTTATAAACTATTATTGTAATTATTCCTTGTTCACTAGAACAAGTGTGAACATTATCCAGTTTATTATGTTTGATTTTAGCGCCTAATTTTGATTAATTAAATAGTTTTATAGTAGGATTTTGAATTTTATTTTATTGAAGTGTTATCCTAAGCTTGATCCTATAATCTGTGAATCACTCAGTGGGAGGACGTTCTATGCCCCGAATATGTAAGACTGAGCAGTAGGACAGTGATTTGCATATTTCTTGTACGCAAGGTCACAATAAATCATACTCTTACAGTAATTTGTAACAATTGATTATTTAAATCATAATTTTCCATGATTCTTTAATTATTAGTTTATTTTATTTATCCAATTTTCATAAAATTAAAATGTATTATTTTCCAGCAATATCTAGATTTCATAATAGTTTTTTTTGCAGATTGAAATTAATAAGATCTCGAATTTTTGCACACGATATTCAACTATTCCACTTATTACTTAACTGAGGATTCCTTTCAACAAACTTACAAATAAAATCATTATTCTGCACTGATACATTCTCCCTGTGAATTATTTTAAATATCCTCTGGACATATGGCAAGGTCTCAAACACTTCGGAGGGATGTTCAACAACATCGCACAAAATGCGACATCGAGAAGTGAGTAGGAAAAATTGATCCGAACTATGAACGCAATGCTTCTGATGATGTCCAGATACAATACAAT
Organism: Meconema thalassinum; assembly: GCA_946902985.2. Classification (NCBI taxonomy): domain Eukaryota; kingdom Metazoa; phylum Arthropoda; class Insecta; order Orthoptera; family Tettigoniidae; genus Meconema; species Meconema thalassinum. The sequence continues at coordinate 725,936,963 of OX336389.2, forward strand.
ATGGGGCAACCATTTTGGTTTCACCCTTCTTTTATGTGATCATCACTATTTTCACAACATTATAATTTTGACACATATCGGGCAATTATTCGCTGTGGCTGACGCATCATATCCACAACTGCAATTATATTTATTATGTCAGTTCACTTACTACATAATTCAACCATATCATCAATTCAACACCGGCAAGTCACATGCTTGCATTAACTCACGGGCCTCACTGCTCCTTAGACAACTCCTAATATTCTGACAGCACATAATTGTTTGTGATCAAATAATTTCTTCCTATTGTTCATAAGATATTTAGTCATTTTACTGTTTACACTTCTATTTCTGCATAAACAATTTTTAATACCTATGTTATACATTGAAATTCATCTGGGATTTGAATACCTTCCGTGTCCTGTCCCATTATTTACTGCATTATTCAATTGTAAACTATACAGCATTTATCTATCCGATCCTATCTGATCACAACAATATTAATTTAAAAATTCATTGCTTCAAAAATGTAATATTAAAACTGGAAAAATGCATCTAGCTTAAAACTGGATCGTAATTAAAATTCTCAAGTACTGTATTTCAAAAATGTTCATAAACTGTTCAATATATATTATTATTCATTATCACCTGAAAATGTAGGCCAGAATAAATTATTTGAAATGTCCATGTGTCGATTCAAAATAAAATAAATTCCCTCCTAGTGTTCATTAAAGACGAAAATCATCTAAGGCTGATGACCTATTACTCAAATTGCAGTAAATACAAAATCAAACTTCGCTGACCTACTAGTTCGGTTCATAACAGTTTGACGCATGACAAACTTCCAATGCGGAGAAAGAATTCGTAAATATACTTAATTGTTGGCTTCACTCAAATGTACAGAAAGGTGTTGATATTTCGCAGAAAAGAAATGAACCAAATGCATAAGACTAATCAAAAATACAGTTTCGCTTACATTTTGATGTTCTTGAAGAATCATCAAGTGATGTGTCCAATGTTTCGATGGGCTTCCAGGCATCTCCATTGCTCGTCCTCCGTCATCTGACGTCTTCTGTTACGAATCACCCTCCAATCTACACGCAATGCACTTAGCAACACATGCTCACGAACACGATAACTTGTTCATAAACTGCACGCCTTATTTCGCGTGTCACTGGCATTATAACTCGGGTTACCAAAAACAGTGTGGTTTCAACCCACTCACTCCGTGATTTCAGTTCAGCCATAATTTTCTGTACAGCTTTGACTTACACTTTTAAGTTGATACTCTTACTGTCTCGCAAAGGTTCGAATTCAATATTTCCTTGCATAGGAGCTAAACCTATCTGGGTAAAAAAATATGCTTCCACACAACATGCCTGGCAATGTTGGTCCTAGTCGTTGGCTAGTCCTGTTGTCTGGTAATGAAGAATGCTTCAACACAAATCTGTAAAACAGATTGAGCCCTCTATGCTATTCCTAAACTGGGCTAAGGATATTCTCCTGCCAGATCTGAGTTAACAGATGGCCCCAGTTCGTTGGCTAATATTTGACCATGCAGTCTGGTATTCTGAAGAAATATTTAAGTCTGGGCTGACTGTTGCAAATTATCGAGACAAAGCTCACCTCTGACTTTTCAATGAATACTGTACTGTAGACTGTAGGGAGTATGTACATTGTGTGAAGACTGAAGGGGCTCGGCTTTTATACTCTTCAGAGCTCGAGGTTCCAGCCGGCTGACTCGCTGTTCCACTTAATAAGCTTAGCTGTTCGCTCCAGTGCGCTTACCCTTGACTTATACCGTGTTCACCTGCGGTGAATAACTCGTATTCTTGAAATGCTTATATATTCACTTCCTGTTGTCTGATTTTCATGAACTATATACCAGTGGCTTCCAAAATTCATGGCCTATAATTCCTGCTACATGTTAAGGCACCAAATCAAAAATAATTATTTACCATTAATGAGTTTCGTAGATTCAGACGTGCGCGCCACGTGTCTTCTACGCGTGCACTCTATACTTGACCAGGTGAACTCCGGAGTCACGCTCGCTTCAAAATTTGCATCCATACTTCATGTGCCTTAAAAACCTAATCTGCAATGCTAGATAAGGGCACAATAAATATGGTTGTTTCGTACATGGTGATATTCGCTTTGTTTTATTATTATTTTTTTATTTGTTTACAGTTAGATGATGATGGGATCATGTGATTTTCTTCTTGTTTTATTTGTTCCGTTCTTTATTGGATTATCATATTTTTTGTGTGCGGGATGAAATTATACTATGCCATGCTGTACTGTGCCTTTATTATACTTATGTTATACTTTTACTATTACCCTGCCATATCCTCTTGTCACGCTTAAATGTAGGTATCTAGATGTAGATCATTAGGTGGAGCGTTCTGCCTTTGCTGGTCACGGAACTTATGTTGGCACTGCCTGCCGCCAATGGAGTGAGTAGCAGGCCTACGCCTCGCCCCATTTCTGGCTTTTTGTAACCGAAGTGCCTTGACATGTCGCATGTGTGGTACAATGTTTGTAAGTTTGCTATTACAGTATTATTGTATTATAATAATTTTGGATCGCAGTTGCGCGTGATTACCTAGGCCATCCCTTCCATGATGGAGGCTGCTCCCTGTAATCCAAGCTACCCTCCATGATATTGAATGGATGAGTGTTGGTGCGTAAAGTTTAAATTCATGAAAAGGATATTGTTGTCTCAATAGCTGGTGGCGTATTTAGCTTGTGTGTGATAACATCTATTCTTATATACTATTTTACCGTGCTATGATTAGTTTGTGGCCACTCCGTTCTAGGGGTGGTGTTGGTAATTCATGTAACAATGTGCACGGAGAGATGAAAATGTTTGTTACCCTTGTGGGTGGGTAGTTTTCATGCGTGAGCAAGCAGCAATAATAAATGATATTGACGAAAGGATGACATTTGTTATTGCCGTTCAGTGTGCCAAAATGATAGCGTTGAGTGGCCGTAGATACGTGAAGTGGTTGTGAGGTCGCGTTGTCCGATGTTGATGCCCAGAGTCACCGAACATTTTTACGCAGGTGTCCTCCTGAAACGCATTTTAATTTTATTTTGGTGTGGAGTGGATTCCTGCGAGGCTTCTTGAACATATCAAGGCTGTATACGTTTTTTATTGTTGTTGTTCGTTTTGCTGGGGGTGAGGTCCTTGTGGCTTTCCTGATCCTTTCTTCGTGGGTGTGTGAATCCTTCCTTCTTCTTAGAAGTCGTCTCGTGTCTGTTATTATTGTGCAATTGGCTTCCTGTGCATTGTATGCCTGGGCGTGTTTTTGTGTCGATATATAATTTTTCGGATGGTCAGGGACTTCTAGTGCGTTTGCAGGGTCAATTGGGGCTGGTATTTATTGTTCCTGTGAGTAGTTGCCGTATGACTCGCGCTAGTTTTATTTGTCGGATTGTAGGTATAATGTAAGGAAGGTGAATGTGGCGTTCCATGCCAGAGTGGCGAGGAGGGGAGTATCCATGGTGTACGAGTGTCGTGGGGGATGCTAAGTATAGGGGCATTTCGTGTTCGTGGAATAGTTTGTGTGTAATATTGAATGTGGGTATAGCTGTGGACCAATTGCAGTTGAGTATCGCGGATATGTTGTAGTAAAGGGGCGAGTGAGTGTGCGGGCTTGTGAAGTCGTGTAGGAGCATTTCTATGTGTTTTGTCCAAGTGGCCGGTAATGTGTAATTGCAAGTTCGTTTGTTATTTCCTTGTCAAAGGGAAATGTGGTGGGTATTAGTATGTCTGATTGAAGTGTTAGTTGGCAATGGCTGGGAAGCCGTAGTTCAATGGCCTCTGGAAGTGTCTTGTAGAATGGCCGTGAGTGTTGTTCTGTTGTGTGTGTGTGTGTGTGCATGTGATGTGCATATCTGGTGTGGGATTTGTTATGAATAATGTGTCCAGGGCAATTTCTGTAATCAATTCACGTTGTGGTCCCTGATTGCAGCTGTATGAACAAGATTCCAGGATTATTCTGGTGGGGGCGTTGTTGTAAAGATCGATAGATTAGGCGGGCTGTGTAGTTGTGTATCCGAGAATCTCGGGACATAACAGAGTGCATTGATTTGTGATATCCAGCTGTGAACGGTGTTGCCAAACATGACGCGTATGTCCCGTTTATTTACTGCCAAAAGTGTTGGTTCGTGTATGAGCGTGCACGTGTGGTTGTACCAGTTGTATGGGATTGGTATACATTCGTATAGCTTCCAGTTAACGTGTAATTCGATGATAGATTCTTGGATTGTAATGTGTATATTGTTTCCGTGGTAAATTCATGTGCAGATCGGCTTATTGTAGTACCATGTGATGTGTTGTATGAGCGTTGCCAGCTGCTAAATGTGTCTACGGAGTTTGTCGTTCAACTATGCGAGGTCCTTGATGAGGATGTCTGTAGGTTTAGTGTTTTCTGGGATTGTGTTTTGTTTGCAGAGTCTGAGATCGAGTTGTCTCTGCATGTCCATTTGCATATTGTGTAAGTTTATGGTGTTGACTATGAGCATTTCAATGGTGGAGGCGAATATTACTGAATGTGAGTTCATGTATCTTTGTGTTATGTTTTCAAGTGTTTTCCATTGGTTTGTAATCGTTGCGATTGTGTGTTAATTCTGTGCATCAGATTGTTGAGTTTGTATGTGATCTGCGTAATGTCTTTGTGATTTTCGTGTATCATTGTGTTGAGATTTTTTGTGTAATCTGTGATTTGTTGCACTGTCATGTGTAGTGTTTTGGCGTCTTCAGAGGTAGCGACGACGCAACAGTATTGGAAGAAGTTTCCGATGAACGTGAGCTCCCTATTGTATCGTTGTTAAAGACTGGTGCTTGTCGTTGTGTCATGTTTGGTTGTAGTTAGTGCGGTTTTGTATTTTGATTGCGTCGTCGATGGTTTCCTATAGGGCGTTTAGTGGTGGGTGTTCATTCGTAAGTAGTAATAATAATGTTATAGGTTTTTCGTCCCTTTGAAATGCTGAGGGTTTTAGAGACGCCGGAGTGCCGGAGCTTTGCCCCCGAAGTGGATTTTTAACGTGCCATCAAATCTACTGACACGGATCCCTCGCATTTGCGCACCCTCAAATGCCAAGCTGACTGCACCAGGATACGAGCATGCAACCTTGGGACCAGCAAGCGAGACCGTTACCGCTGAGTCTGGCAGCCAGTTGTTCGTAAGAAGTGTACGGTATTGGTTGTGTCGTACATGGGGTGAGGGGGATATGGTCATGTAGTGTGGGTATGTTGTAGGTGTTTGGTATATTGCCCTGGTATATACTTTGCCATTGGATTGGCCTCCAATGCACACCTGGTGGTGGGTGTTCGTTCGTAAGTAGTAATAATAATGTTATAGGTTTTTCGTCCCTTTGAAACACACCATCATTGTATCACCATTATTGTAACCATTATGAGCACTAATCACAATTCTTCATTTCAGGAATAACATGCAAACGAAAACAATGAAAACCACATCCTCCCTTCTCACCATAATCACAGTGATCATAGTCGCTGCATACGAAGGAAGCCAGGATCCACGGATCATAATAACCACTGCCGTGCATTGGAAGCCTATCCAAGGGCAAAGTATATAGCAGGGCAATATATCATTCACTTACAACATACCGACACTACAGGACCATATCCCCCTCCCAGCCCTTGTACGACACAACCAATACCGTACACTACTTACGAACGAACACCCACCACTACACGCACTATGGGGAATCATCGACGTGTCTCACTGTATGGTCGTGTTGACCCTCCTGTAGCTCCTTAGTGTTCCAAAAGCCGTATGCTGTATTGGTGAAGAGTATCAGGTATTTTTAAAAGCGGCTTTCGCGTAATGTGTTGTGTTGCTCATTCCTTGTGCTTTGTTATCCCTTATCTGTGTCCTTATCTTCGATGTGATGAGCTGTTGTTCGTATTGATGGAAGTGTGTAGTGTCTCTGTGATATCTCCCGTGTTTTGTTTTGTATTGCATTAATTACTTCTCGTCCTTTGTTGTTCCCTTGTATCCTTTCTTGTCTATATTCTTTCTTTTCTTCCTTTTGTACCTACGCAGTAAAAATGTGAGGTTCTGGAACGTTCTGGTGTGGTTAACGATCTCGTGCCACTGTTGAGTGCTGTGTTTTAACGTGCCGAACCAAGTGATTGTGAAAGAGTACAGTAATTAGCTCAGGTAATAGGGTGCCAATCCCAAATAAACGGTTGTGAGTTAAATTTATACTTCTTATTAAAATGAGGCTCTTTAATTCCGGGGGAGGGGCAACAGAGGCTAGCTCAAAAACACCATATTCTACCATTTTTACATCTGGGAAGTATAGAGTAGGGAAAATATTCGCTGAAAGTCATAGTTATAAAGAATTTATTAAACAAGAGATAAAGTGAATTAAATAAAAAGGGGAGGTTCTTGGTTTAAATCAGTGAAGTTAAGAGAAACTAAGTCCGACTTGTAAGTGACAAATATAAATGAGCTCACAAGCTTGTAGATCGTCATCGGCGATGTTGGCGTAGCTATCTCGTTCCTGAAGACGACATCTCGGTTGGTCTTTCATCGTTCCAGTTACTGTACCCGACATTCACGAAACCACCACCTATTATCGGAAGGAAGGTAATGATCGCAAGGGACGCTGATCCCCAGCTAGCAAAACCAACAATTCCCTGCTAGATGGCAAGTTAGGAATCTCTTCATTAATAAATACTTAAAAATACTAATGTACTACCACCTAGTTACAAACAAATCCTAGAACAAAGAATTGGAGGACGAGATTCTCGGAATTTCGAAGGTGAACGGTTTAAAAGTGGGCGCCCGTATCTAAGTAGTAGTAGTACCTCCGTAGATGATTATTAAATGAACAGATCGCAAAGTTCTGTAAAAGAAACAGGCAAACAAAACAGGGCCTGCTAACGTTTATTCATAAAGGACAAAGTATAACCCAGTAGTGACTGCAAACTTAAAATGTAAATTGTTTCATTAAACTGTGAATATGGCATTTCTAAACAACAGGGGTAGATGGCCTTTATATAAAAATGTCAAACAAACAATTTAATCAACATCACTCACTTCGAAATTAAATCTTATAGCTTCAAATAAAAATAATAGTTGTGTCACCTAGAAGCAAAATATATCGTAAATTTCGGCATTGGGACTTCACTATGTCCTCATTAAGGAGAAAAATAAAACTGTTCTAATAGACACCTCGTCTATTAATTTCCATGAAACTATCAACCACTTGTTGATCATACTGTACTCAAACATGTTAATAAAATTCGTAAAACGATGTTCTCTACTTACATTTATACATAGGTCTCCTTAATTCGTAGTTATAAAAATTCTAAAACATGATAAAAATCTATAAATCCATAAATTATTATAATTATTATTAAATATTAAATATTTACATGTCCTTTATATTCTTATCGTTACCAGCACGATACTCCTTCACTCTACGCTCATTTTAGATCACATTAATACTCCTTCACTCTGCGATCATTTTCTAGATCAAATTATCTTTCTCATTATCGCTTTTAGTTTGTCAAATCCAAATTTATTTATTTAATCGTATGGTGAATTACATAAAAACAAATCACAAATCTAAGTTCAAGTTTTGGATCCATTCCACCGTACATTCTCGAAGATGAAACAGATCACTGGGGCTCCAGGAGTAGGCGTGTAGAGGGCAGCGCTGGATGATATGGTCCATGGTCTGTTCCTCCTCATTGCATTGACACAATGGGGAATCTATCCAACCCCACTTATGGCATAGGTAATTGCAACGGCCGTGCCTGGTTCTCAGTCTATTGAGGCGACACCATAATTTTCTAGGAAGGTCAAATCCTTGTATTTTCACCGTTGGGTTGATCTCCTGGGCACTAGTTCCAGACGTTGAGTTTGACCATTCGTCCTGCCAGCATTGGTTTAGGTTGAATCAAATGAAAATATGTAACAAACAATTAAGCTAATTACTGTTCCAAGAGTCTAAATCTTGATAAAATTCGATAACTGATGATATTATTTCAAACTATCTTCGCGGCTTTAACATTACTTGAAATATAGTGGTTTCCACTTTTCATCTTCACATTCATAAACAACGCTGAAACATTCATATTTCCCATAAACAAGTCTCACATGGCGTTACATTACACGCATAAATTCTTCTATTAACATTCCCCTCCACTTCAACTCAATATTGCACGGTATTCAAATACTTCCACGTATCACTTACGTTTGCGTAACTTACTCACTCAAAATTCAACAATCCTTCTATCGATTATACAACTATATACAGTTCATCGTGCTCGCATTATTTTCGACTTGTTATGTTACCACACTCATAATACTTCTTAAATATTTAACCTTTAATACAATTCCATAGCGATTCATTATGACATTACCTTATCATTATTTAATATAACCACCGTTTCTTTTAACTATTATATTGTAAGATAATCATCTGTATTTTAATATCATATTATTAATAATACGTTCCATTTCCTCTCCATTCATTGTTACAATTCATGAATATTAATTCATGTCATCTTCAACTTACTCCTATTACAAATACATGTCGATGCATTCCAATTATATTCCTACATTCTTTTTCATATCTCGATAGTTTAGCGTTGTCAAGAGCTCTGCTCTGCAAGTGAACTATAAATCCTTTCAAATTTACTTTAATGTCAACAATATGTTGCTTTAATCAAGTCAAACATATTGACGTTCAATTATGAACCAAGTCAATATTTATATTAAATCCGAAGATTTAAATAAAGGTTATTATGACAAATATCATAAAAATATAACTCCTTATTTAGTATTACGAAATAATTACGAAGTAATTATAAAAATATTCTGAAATATTTCACTACCTATAAACACGGATTCGCACAGAAATTCAAAATACTACATAATATAAAAAATGCGACGAAGAATAAAAGTTTACGCTACGTCAAAATCGAGAAACGATGACGTTTGAAAATACTGAATGAAACTTCTGAAATATATCAACTAAATTGGACTATCAAACATTAAAAATGGTCAAATACTTATTAAAAACTACTGCCAACAAAACTACGAAATATAATCAGATCTTCTTCATAATCTGGATCATTGTTGAACCCCGGAATTATGTTTTGCTTCTGCTCGCGTTCGAAAAAACAGCTGAACTGAGCGAACGCGCTTAAGTGCGGCCCACAGCTGATTCGATCCCTCCACAGGGGCTGCCTCCGCCCGTTTGAAGTCGAAATATCTCGCCTCCGCAATTTCTCCTGGATATGAACCTGGCATCACAGGTTCGCTTCTTGAGCCATATGGCTTGGATGTTCATGCTTCATTCGTCCCCTCTCCGGACGATCTCTGATAGATTAGAGATAAACGTTGTCATATTAATGAATTTTCCGAGATGATATTGGAAACTCATTCCTCCGTTGTTTCTATAGTGACTTTAGTGGATTGTAGTTGTTGCAATACCACTCTACCATTCTATATGTTCCCCGGCAGGTTAAGTTACTCCGGAAATCCACGTATTGAAGTAGCCTAGTTCCCACTTAAATGCTTGGAGTGCCATCACTGCTGCCGTCGAGAAGTTCATGATAAAAATCCTCGTCGAATCAGATTTAATAACCATTTGAAAATATTTCAAAGTTACAATATACATATTTCAATGTTCGAAGATCCTTTCGTGGAAATATTGTCGTTAATTTTCTAATAACTCTCATAGATATAACATTTTGGATATTCTTCCTTGTAGATCTCGTATGTATGCGTAGACTTTTTCCACTTCTCTAAAATGTCAAATTTCACTTCGTTGAAATAATCATTTATTTGTTCTCGGCTTCAAATAATCTAAGTCCTTTTCTTATGTATTGTTCACTCAGCGAAGCCCCTACTCAACTTGACCAAAGGTGATGTCGACCCTTTCGCCAACCTATATCAGCGATCCTCGCAATATATTGGTCCCCAGACAAGCACGTCTGTTCTGAATCGCTCTTCAAAATGGAATAATCTGACTTAGGACTCGTATCTTCTCTCCTTATCAATATAAAATGGCGTCATTGGCGGCGAACAATGAAAGTTTACTTCATATCCAAATATCTCCGTTTTCTGCTTTCAACTAAAATTCCAATCATTCCGATTTGTTTTATTTTAATTCTCTTTATTTTTCTGTGGTGTAATTTCTTTTAAATGTACTCCAAAGTAATTATAATATAATTGCACCTCATCAGTTATTAATATTCCCATTGGCTGTAATCCTCTCACGTGATTCCTTTGTTAACAAGCTGGGCCACGTGCCGTGTGCAGTGGCACGTGGCGACTCGAGCTATTTACTCTTACTTACGGGACTGGTCCCAAACCGGTTCCTCCCTACAAGTCTTCACCGAAGAGCTTGATAATATGACATTTCCAGGTCGATCAAAATCTCATTTATTACCATGATAAAAATATTCATTTGCAAAATTGTTCCTTCCTTTGCACATAAATGAGCTGATAAAATCTTCCAACGCTACTGCGTAGCTTGCTTGCGTTGAGGAATGCTCGTATGTGAAGCGGGTAGTCTATCCAGTCCCTTCAAATCAAAACATATAATTGTTAAGCGCGGCCAGTTCGATGCTCGCTTCGTGACTTATATTGGGATTTATAAATACGGGTTCAGTACCAATCCTACCTAGTAAGTTGTATGGTAACTGATTGAACAGATGCTGTCACCTAGGTGAGTGACATAGAATTGTTCCACCCTACTTTTATATTCAGCACAATGCAGGAAATATCCTGCTTCTAATTACGGTATTCACAGACTCTACTTTCATTAGGTATAATCTGCTGGTAAAGACAAGTTTTTCCTTTTGATCAGAGATACTACTGGTATCAATGATATAGGAAGTTCGAGATGATAATTGATGTTCACAATGGTCTGTCCCGTCTTATATACGGTAATTATACCTCCCACCAGCGGTATGGGATCCGCCAATTGCAACATTTCCATATTGTCTCCAGAAAGCGAACCTCCTTCACTTTTGGCTGGGGGTAATTCCTTTATCCCGCACCAAGTTGCTATTTTTTTGTGTGGAGTGGGGGGGGGGGTGAAGGTCTCTCCCCACACTTCTTTATTGGTGTCATGTAGCGATATCTTCCTTAAATAGTTCTGAAGGCTCATGTTTTCTCGTCGTACAACTATTTATTCTAAAATGATTTCGAGTCTATTGTTCCGACATATTTTAGAATTATGCTCCTGGCTACCTAGAGTTATCTATTTGTTGCTGCAACTTTGGGTCTTCTTCCCTTTAGCGGTGTCTATAGTGACTTTCCGGCTTTCTGCCTGAACTCAAGAAATATTTGGGGGCTTAAATTTACTATTTGAAAGCCCGGGTTGGTGTTGAGTAAAATGATGGATGAATATAGACATTATGATTTTATAGTACAATTCAAAACAATAAATACTGTATATACATACACTATGGTTGAAATTTCACATAATTTCAGTAGTCCAGGATTAATTGTTTTGGGTGTGGTGTTGAAACACCACAATCGCCCCTATGAGTCGACGAATAAATTCTAAATTTTGAGACTGACTCATCCCCTGAAAACAATTACACTACACTTAAATAAATATATACAATACACTTAAAACTTCAGGTAAACAATACATTTAAAATTTTATTTCTTTGAATGTACTTTCCTATCCAGATTTTTCGTGACTTATTACAGTCGAAGAGTGTTCTTTATTTCATTCAGCATTTCAACTGTGGCAGGTTGAATTACACACGAACAATTTCACTTGCATACACACGCGAAGTGTTTGCTCTTACTGCATGCAGTTACAAGTTGGAGGATAAAATATGTATTGTGCCTTGTGAAAACACAATCTTTCAACATGAACATTACTTTTCTAGTAGTCACCACCTAAAGAAAATTTATTCTAAATAAAACCTCATGGCGTCAAAAGTGGACAACTTAGCGACATAGTGGTACACTTTATCTAACCAACTACCTGCTCACCTACCACCCTATAGCTACTGTAACGTCTATTATAATCTTCCTAAACAGTCTTAGTTACAAATCTAAATAATATTCACACACTGTAGCTTAATCATAATTATCTGAAATACAACCTGAATTCTTCTCCACCTTATCTAATTACCGTCCTCGCTTCTGACATTACGGCAGGATACTGTAGCTCTCAATGCCTTCTCTCAAAATAAATTACTGGTAAACCGTCACTCAATGTAAATTTCTCACGAATTAGTTTCCCTTTACATACCTATTTCCCTTCCCAGAATCCTACTAACATTAAATCAATTAACTTTAAATTATAACAAATTCTTGTCACTAATTTGTAAATACTGTATTATGCCAACCATCTATTATTATTTTACTTGTACTTTTATATACTGTATGTGTCGGACAACAACACACCAAACAATTAACTCCCTATCGCTCTTCAACAGTAACATTTACTATAAGTGGTTCAACGAGGTATTAAGCCTTGTAATATAATTGGCTGTTTTCTAAAACGTGCGTATTAAGAACTTTTACTGAACCTGGACCATCTCTTGTCTGTAATCCCTTATTACTTTGTTTCCTCGTGTGCATACACCCGCGCTTATTCATACTTTAAAAACTCCCAACATCAACTTCGCGTGTTCACTTACACACAACAAAAACCTCCTGCCCAGAGTTATCAATCTCCTCTGGCATTCTTACTTCTTCTAAAACCTCCATCCTACAGCCTCAATTGGCCACTTAAACTTACCAAGCCTTAAACCACATTGCTCAATGATATTAAACCTCGCTGACATAATTCCTCCTTACGTCACTCACGTCATTTACTTGATACTTACGCACATACATAGATACATACAGTACACACACATTCATCTCCAAGTATCAGATGTCCTATTAATTTAATACTCCATTATCTCCATCAAATGTTGCTAATTTAACACCATGCCTTGCAATCAACCACTCTAAATCACTTCTAAATTTCTCCAAATGTAAACACTGATGACGTCGCCGTCCTGAAATGAAACTTCTCTACTGCATATTAAGCCCGTAGGAGCCCATGTTGGTGATAACTTCTAAGGAAACATATTTTTCATACGTCACTGATATACAGAACGCACTCAGGAAGCTTTAAGATAACTCTCATCTTTATTTTGACTTTGGTACTGCATTCCAATGATATTCCTGGAATCAAGCAACTATATTTCCGTCTTGGATATTTTATAATTAATCAGCAGTCATTCTGCGTATATCACCACGTCGTGGTGGGTTTATGAGGTATTAAAATCCTGGATTGGTTTTTTCCTCGCAGATATGCGAACAAGGATTGAATAGTCATTACCCGACTTATTATGTTCCTTCATGAACTCTGGACATCGTCCGATGTGACAACACACTAACAAAGAAAAAGACTCCCATGTCTGCTTGACTGCGGTGCAGAGGTGTGTCTCGGGGAGAGTTCCCTGTGAAGATTGTGAATCCATGACATAAATGAACTTAAGTGCAAGCAGTATTGTTCAAACTGTGCTACAATTACTGTTTTACGTCGGGTTGGTGAGTGGACGTGCGGAGAAGGCACTATTATATTGAAAACTGTATTTTTCACTAGCACGTGGTATATTTCGTGCTACCGCATTGTGCTATTTTCAGCGTAATTGCACCATGAGGTGTGGAAAAATCTATTACAAAGATCTCGTCAGTACCGCATAATTTCATTTAGACCTACACCGATTTATGAACTCAACAGAAACAGTTTCTTGTATATTTCACTGTGAACGATTCCGACGATTTTTGTCGATTGTGTTGGCTATAGTATTAATTTCAGTGAGTGGAACACCGCCCGCGTGTTCGTAACGCCAGTGGCAGACATAAAGGTCATTTTACTAGTCTGCAGAAGAGCTTAGAGCCAGTGTCTTGTCAGGGAACCAGCATAAATTCTGTGATAAAATTTGACCCTCGACGAATTAACATGGATCAACTGAATAGCCACGTGGACGACATGTTCATCCTTACTAACATGCGGTACAACATAGAGTACAACATCTTGTGAGGGTGATGTTGGGAGCAAGGACCTAACCATGAGGAGGAAGAGGAAACGCAGGATTTATACGGGTGGACGACTATAAACCCAAATACCATGGAGATGATAACCCCTAAATACCAGGGTAAAAATGACGTCCAGCATGTCAAGTATGCGAGTCTTGTATTTCTTTAACTGTTCAGGTTTTTGCTTGAGTAGACTAGGTTTGAAACCGTACCCCAATAGCAATCATTAGGCGGGGCTTTGATTTACTGTGATTTTTAATTCATGTTTCTCTTTAGTTTGGACTGCCTGGTCATAGTTTATATTGTGAGATACACTGTGGGTTCACTATGCCTGGTGCATTAATGGCTAAGCCCTACTCCATAACCAATTAAATCGTCATAACTCTATGAGTATTTCCTTCGGCCAATAAGAGCTGAATTGTATACATTTTGAGGAGGGCAGTTCAAGTTTTGACACCCCTTTTTCTCTGTTCACTAATTTGGCGTATCATTTGGTGGTGTGAATACTCAGACACCACCTTGCTGAAGGATTTAATTGTCATTCATGTATAGCTCAGAAGCCATATCGTTCCAGGTTGGAATATATAAGAATAAATACAGTTGGTTTTAGAAGCTCTGTGCTATGCTTTCTAAGCAACATCGTATCAGTTTGAACAACTCAAGGAAGTGTTAGTGTTGTCATTTTATGGTTAATTTGTGTCGAGGAAGGACACCCGCGATTTTCCACTATATAATAGAAGGTTTGTATATCGTAGTGGAGATGTGTGATAATCTCATGTTGAACCAGCGGGGAATATATGAACGTCTTCGAATATCAAAGCTCGGAGAGAGAGTTGTGTTCTCTGTAGATATATGTTGTTTGGTTTTAAACATTCATTTTCTTTTATAAGAGCCGAATGTAAGTGTAAAGATATAAGTGAAGGACATGTTAACCTGAGTATATCTGTTAAGGATCCACAGACGTGACTGTCTTTAGTGAGCTCGAAATACTGTAATATGAAGTGTATTCTGATTTTGTAGGCGCAGGGCTTCGCGTGAACAGTGTCACATGTGAACCGAGATTAGCAGGACCTGTTAAATTCAAGGTCGCGCAACTGTTGCGAGATAATGTTACCCATGATGCATAGTGATTCTCTGGTGATACTAACTGTAATAAATGACTCTGGACTACACGTTCCAGAAGTAATATTTGTCTCAATGCTAAAGCCACGGTATAAATATGTCACAACTGACAGATGGTATTTCATAGGTTGACGGTAATGTCACTAGTTAGGAAGTCGTTGATGTGCTTGACTGTTTAAGCATACTGTCTCATGAATTGGTACTCTACTAGATGTTTAACCCTATAATTTTGATTATTTGAACAGACCATTGATTTTATTGTTGTGTCCGTGGGGAGACGTTGAAGGGTAAATGTGTTCGCCCTCAACCAGTATAGGTATGCTTCCGGTGATTATGATCAGTTATTGATCACATTGAACAGAGGTGTTTTGCGTGCTTGGAGACCCGGCTCTTTGGAGCTTATTATAGCACATGCTATTATGCTGACAATGGCGTGATTGTCACAGTGTTTGTTTTCTGTGAGTATCTCTTCAGAAGGGACTTGCAGTGGAAGTTAGCATGTGTCATGAACGTCAACTAGGATTTAAATAATACGGTAAGGGAACTAAATGACGAAATAAACTGAAACTAAATCATGGAACCTAATTGTCATAAACCGACGGTCAGAAATGTTGTTAGCTAATTCGTTGCTAATCTACATTTTGAGCTTATGTTTTATTGTTGACCGACGCATTGAGGTGACAATTTCTGTATGGTAATAATTCTACATTAAGACAGCTGACACTTTTGCAACGAAGAAATCACTGGCACCTTTTAGTTCGTAACTTGTGGGCCGCTGTGATTTACGCGATGTTAGTCGCAGTTCTTACTGCGCTTTTGCCTACGTAAATATATGCTTCAGATGACGTTTAGATGCAAACAGCATCTTAAACAGTGTACGTAGGTTTATGAATCATAACATTCAGTTTTTAATTTTGTGTGTGTGAATCTTTATTTCCAGTACTATTGTGTATACCAGTTTAGATTCGCCTGTTCATGTCAAGATAGGACATGGTTGCTATTATAGCTTTTGGTAATTTCTTTTTACCGACGCTTCTCGCCGTAATTTTCATGTAAATCAGGATTTAGCTAGATGATTAAGACTTAATTAATTAAATACTGAAGTGGCACCAACGTAACTTAGAGGATAATTACAGGTGATATTCAATGTAAATCTATTCTTGTGGCATGTCGAAGAAAAACTCCTTTTTATTGTGGTAAATTCTATTGATGTCACTATTCGAATTATTAACAATTTTTCCTGTATTTGAGTAGGGATTTCACTTACGTGTCACATTCCAAGCTTTGTTGTTTTTGTTTCGATATTTGTTAAAAGTGCATTCGGATGGATTAATTTAACTTCACTTCAGATATGATTATTTATTTTGTATTGTTATTTGCTTTGCGCACTATCCGATTTCCAACCGTCCAAAGTAGGATGGGGGTTTATCTTCTATTGAATAAATTGTTACGAAATTTTCCTTAAATCTGGATCTTATTGATAGCTTTGTTTTTAGGGTGTATTTATTTTCCCCGTTACAACCTGATACCCCGGGTTATTGGTATCGTACCAGAGCTGGCATAAGGAAGTACATCCGATCCTCTCTGGGTGTGTTGTTGGAAGATGGGTGTGTCTGGAATGCTATCTACGGTTGGTTTTAACCCGGCAACCTCGTCTGAAGGGCTCATACCCCTATTTGGCGCCAATCTTGGGGCAATGATTGACGCCTTCTGCTTCACGTTGTTTTTGAGAGGATCAAGTACGTGATGTTTTAAAGGCAAATTGCCCGGACTGGGATGAACTCGCTGCTGACGTGGAGATATTTAAGAACGAATTGGCAGCTAATTCCAAATCCGTCGGAGAATTGACACAGAGTGTTGAAGAGTTAAGGGACAAAATGCACGCTACCCGAGCAGAGAAGTCGATTAACATTGATATCATCAAAGGCGAAGTGAATGAACATAAGGCCGTACTGCTGTTCAATCTGCCACATGGCATTCTTAAGATATAAGACCATGGGGTGAAGCATAATTATGTTAAATTAATGTGAAGACTTTTGATTTTGGTCATGCTTCATCCGAAGTAAGTAGTAATTTGATTTTTCTTGTGTTGTGCTTTAGTACTGTAAGATCACTTTGATCATTTAAATCCAGCCGTAGTCGTAACATTTATTCATTAAAGTACAGGCTTTCTATTGAAGCAATTCCTGTTCATTATATGGTACTTGCTTATGGCATCTCCCTCCTATTCACAAATTTTCATTGTAATTATGGAAGAGGAGATGTTACGGAGAGTGATGGCAGGCATGTTGGCCGATATTAATGAAACACTGGAGGCGAATTATGCGACGCTCAATGGAATCGGAGGTGATGTTAATCCGGTTAGGGGGGACCTGGAGACCAATAATGTTATATTAAATCACGTTAGGGCTGACTTGGAAACTAATAATATTACACTGAATCACGTCACGGGCGACATCGATGATGTCAAAAACTATGTCATCACGGTTAGGGATGACGTAAATCGAATTATCGCTGATATCAATCACTTCAGGGGCGAAATAGAAACCAATGGGACAGAGGCAAATGCTAACTTACTCCAAGGCTTAGCTGCTGTCCGGGTGGACATTTTAAGGGATCAAAAGGAGGCTAACACCGGGTTAGATAATCTCACAGAAGAATTAGCAGTTGGAAGGAATGAGGTACAGGGACGACTAGACGCTCTGGATGTAAACATTGATTCGAACAACGAGCGGTTAGAGAGAACCAAGAACGAGATCCAAATAACCGTGGAACAAGTTACAATCGGTATGTGGTGAGACATAAATGTCAGTCGTGTTGAGGTAAATGCCTGTTTAGATGAACTGGAAGGAACCATAGACGAGGCCAAGGCTCAACTGGGTAATCGTGTCGCCGCCGTAGAGGGAAAATCAAGGAGACTAACAAATTCGTAGAGACCGTACGGAGAGAGATTGTAACAGTAAATGTTGGCTTAAGACTAATGCGTGGCGTCGCAGTTGCCACACAAATGTCAAAGGAATTGCTGCTGACGTGGAGATATTTAAGAACGAATTGGCAGCTAATTCCAAATCCGTCGGAGAATTGACAAAGAGTGTTGAAGAGTTAAAGGACAAAATGCACGCTACCCGAGCAGAGAAGTCGATTAACATTGATATCATCAAAGGCGAAATGAATGAACATAAGGCCGTCGTGGAAGGTCACTTGGTCAACGTAAAAGGAGATGAAGATTTCCTCAGGAAAAGGATTGAAGAGGAAGCGATTGCCGTGAGATTGCAAGCGATTCAGAATTTTAATAAGACAGTCAGAGAGAGCGATGTTTGTCTCAGTGGGAAAATTGAAAGATTGGATCTGCAGATGATTAATCTTAGAACAGATTCTAACCTATTGACGACTCCGGATACTCTTCAACTGGAGCAACGCCTAATCGAAAAGATTGAGGCTTAGCCAAAATTTGCACAAACCGTAACGACTCCAAGCGATGTTAGAAACATTTAAACACACCAGATTAAACTTCGACTCACCAACATTGACACCTATGCGTAATAATTACAATGTAATGATCATAAGGTCGCGAGAGAAGCAGCCAGCTAATTTCTCAGGCACAAGAGGAGGTATTACACCTGCCAAGTTCATCAGGAAAGTCGAATGCTATTTAAGAGATACCATGATAACTCCTGAAAGATAATTACATGTTATAGAACGCCTCTAGGACGGACAAGCAAGTACGTGGTTCCGCGCGTTCCGGTACTCATTCAGCGGGTACCAAGACTTTAAGGACGTTTTATTAAGGACGTACTGGTCAAGTGACGTACAACAAAGCATAAGTGTGGAGATGCATACGAAGCGATATAGTGCAAACCGACCCACTCGCTATGCTAATTACTTACGACCCTATAAGCGAAGTTACAATGTCTCCAGCCGCCATTACCTGAGCAGGAGTTGATTCATACTATCACGAGGCAGTATCCGCCGGAGGTACAAAGGATATTGATAGCTGCGAAGGCGACTACTGCCTTCTTAGATTGTGATCAACTTTAACGTAGACCGACAATCTAGTAATGAACAATTAGTGATTCATCGATCTAGGGGAGAGGCGAGAGATATTCACCTTACCTCTGTGGATACTGATAATCAGACGCCCAGACACGCACATAATGTAAACACGACACATTATCATCGGATTAATATTGGACCTGACCTTAATAGGTGGAACCGTACGCCATACGATCGTCAACAGCCAACACATAATAAAAGTCACTGGGGACGCTGCTTCGATAACCGAGGAAATGACAGGAACGAAAGACACGATAATAGACGCAGGTTTAATGGTGGATCACCTTCACAACATTCAGGGGTCATTAAGGGAAACAATCGATGTGACGGAGGATATCGCCAAGACCGTGATCCTCGCTACCAAATTGAGATTGGCAGGGAAGAGCAAGAGAAAGCCAAGAATGTGTACGGCAGATGAGAGGTCGTCAGGTAGAGAGAGACCAAGCTCGAACACCGAGGGAATTACAAGAGATACGTGGGGGATCTCCTGATTTTAACCAACCAGGAACTTCAGGCTTACAAAAAGAACGCGGATTGTTTAACGGTGTCTCCGTGACTGACTCCATAGACAGAGGTACAGCTACTATTCTACTCTGGGAGCCAGTACATGACGATTTACTGAACGAACGACGAACGACGCACGAAAAACAACTAACTCGATTGAGATGATTTCAGCTTCGATCAATGGATGCCCAATCTCATTGCTCATTGATACAAGTGTTCTTTCGGCCGACTTTTACGCCTCATTAAAAACCCTTACTTAAGTGACAGAAGTGCCTGTATCTACCATAAAAGTAAGGAGAAACATACCTGAACGCAAATTGAAGTGCAAGGTGGAGATTTTATGTGTTCTGGATATAAATGGCCACATGTACTTGCACCAATTTCTGGTATTGAAGGGGCTACGATATGAGGATATACTTGGCGCTGAATTCATGCGTAAACATGATGGTATCATCGACTTAGGGGTGAATACCATAAAATTCCGTTCGCAAGTGGCCTTTCCCATGAAAATTATTGAGGGTGATAAGGATTTGAGTGAAACTGTTAACATGATGAGAATTATGGACGAATTGGAGGTTAACAACGCGCAGGAGGAGCGCATGTCTGGGGGATATCTGACAGAACCTGTGAACGAGAGATTTCGGATGTTATTGACTCAGTTTGGCGATATATTTGATACTACACCCGGCGAAATTAGGAATGTCGAATATGATCTAGTCGTGTTGGATGATTCATCATTCCAAAAGAAGGTATAGCCAATAGCGGAGAAGTATCTCGAGGAATTCGCAAGGAATCTGCAGGAAATGGAGGCTGCTAATATTATTAAGAAAGCGCCCACGGCTTATGTCAACTCACTCACAACTGTGGTTAAAGTTGTTAGCAGTTTGAGACTATACCTAGATGCCAGGGCCTTGAACGAACGATTGGCACCCGAACATGATAGACCGCCAAGAATAAGGGACATCCTGGGGAAGTTTAAGGCTAAGCGATACTTGACGTCACTCGATTTGGTCCAGTCCTACTAACAGATCAAGTTATCGAAACATTGGAAATGGGCAGAAGTTCTTACTGTTATGGCTATATGTGTCAACTCTACTGGCCACGAGAGTACAGTTCAAATACTGGCTGTGCTACATTTAAACCAAGCACCTGTTCGTAAATGGAACCGTGTATTGACTATTCCACCATGCTTGAAACCATCTATGTCTCTGTATTATGGACCTCACAGGATCATTGAAGCCTTGAATAATGGCAGTTATGAGATTGGAGACTTACATACTGGTGAACGCCAGGTACTTACAATGCCGCTAATCTAAAGTAGTATCACCAAAACTGAAGTGTTGAGCCAAGAGCAAATATAAATGCAGTCCCTACTTTTTTATTTGGATCGACCGGGGAGCATACGAGCCATATGAGCTCTTGTTGGTGATAACTTCGAAGGAAAGATATGTTGCATACGTCACTGATATACAGAACCCACTCCGGAAGCATTGAGCTATCTCTGATCTTTATTTTGGCTTTGGTACTGCATTCCATTGATATTCCTGGAATCAAGCAACTATATTTCCATCTTAGATATTTTATAATTAATCAGTTGTAATTCTGCGTATTTATACCTGGTCATGGTGGGTTTATGAGGTAATAAAACCCTGGATTGGTATTTTTCCTCGGAGATGTGTGAACAAGGGTTGAATAGTCGCTACACGAGTCATTATGTTCCATCATGAATTCTGGACATCGTCCGATGTGATGACACACTAACAAAAAACACTCCTATGTCTGTGGTCAAGCGGTGTGTCTGGGGGAGAGTTCCCTGTGAAGATTGTGAATCCATGACATAAGTGAACTTGAGTACGAGCAGTATTGTTCAAACTGTGCTAAAATTACTGTTTTACGCCGTGTTGGCGAGTGGACGTGCGGAGAAGGCACAATTATAGTGAAAACTGTACTTTTCACCAGCACGTGGTATATTTAGTGCTACCGCATCGTGCTATCTTCAGCGTAATTGCACCACGAGGTGTGGAAAAAACTATTAAAAAGTTCACGTCAGTGCTGCATAATTTCATTTAGACCTACACCGATTTCTGAACTCAACAGAAACAGTTTCTGGTATATTTCACAGTGAACCATTCCGATGAATTTTGTCGATTGTGTTGGCTCTAGTATTAACTCCAGTGAGTGGAACACCGCCCGCGTGTTCGTAACGCCAGTGGCAGACATAAAGTGCATTTTACTAGTCTGCAGAAAAGTGTAGAGCCAGTGTTGTGTCAGCGAACCAGTATAAGCAGCATAAATTCAGGAATAAAATTCGACCCTCGACGAATTAACATGGATCAATTGAATTGCCATGAGGACGACATGTAGATCCTTACTGACATGAGATACAACATGGAGTAAAACATCCCGCTAGGGGATGTTGGGAGCAAAGGCCTAATCATGTTGAGGAAGAGGAAACGCAGAATTTATAAGGGTGGACGAGGATAAACCCAAATACCTTGGAGATGTTAACCCCTAAATCCCAGGATGAAAGTAAGGTTCAGCTCGTCAAGTATGTGAGTCCTGTATTTCTTTAACTGTTCATGTAATTGCTTCACTAGACTAGATTTAATACCGTACCCTAATAACAACCATTAGTCAGGGCTTTGATTTACTGTGATTTTTAATTCAAGTTTCTGTTTAGCTTTGAGCAGGATGATGATAGTTTTGATTGTGAGACACCCTGTCGTATCACTATGCCTGGTGCATTAATGGCTACGCATTACCCCATAACTGAAAATCACCCGCTAATTCGTCATAACTCTATGAGTATCATCTTCAGCCAGTAGGAGCTGATTTGTATACATTTTGAGGATGGCAGAGGCATCCCCGTTCAAGTTTTGACACCCCTTTTTCTCTGTTCCCTAATTGGGCGTATTATTTGGTGGAGTGAAGTCTCAGCCTCCAACTTGATGAAGGAGTTATTTGTCATTCATATGTAGCTCCTCTCCCTAGGGGTTGCATGACCTTCATCTGGTGGGAGTGCTTGCGTAGTCTAATGATCCTTTGGGCTATGTCGGCGGTAGCATAGCTACTGGTAATGCCTCCCTTGGTGGAAAGACCAAAGGTGAAAATCCGGACTAAAAAGCAACCCAGAACCCTCAAGTCCTCAACGCAGTGAAGGCGGAGGAGATGGCTTTCAGTACGGCAGAGCTAGCAGAAGAGGCAGCCCAGCTGACCAGGGTTAAGGGGCTCTTCAAAGGCTAAGGGAAGAAACCCTGACAGAAGACCAGTAGGCCTGGATACTTAGAAGGCAGTCCCTTCTCAAGGCTTTGGGTGCTGAAGGCCAATAACCTACACATACGGGATAACTCTTATTACAGAAACAGAAATGAATAGAAGCCGGATGGATAAAACGGATTTGATCTTAAGCATGAAATCAGACACGAGAATTGGAATTTGGAACGTACAAACAATGTGGCAGACAGGTAGAATGGCCGAAGTACCTAGGGAGATGAAGCGATACAGGTTGGACTTACTAGGTTTGAATGAGATGAGATAGAGTGGGTTCGGGGGGATGAGGACCCAGGAAGGGGACACGTTGTTGTACTCAGGAATAGAAGGAGTACATAGAGATGGTGGTGGTTTACTGATCACACAAAACACAAGGAGGAGCTTGATGGAGTGGTATCCAGTCTCAGAAAGGATAATAGTAGCCCGATTTGCATCAAGAGTTAAACCAATCACAGTGGTGCTGTGCTATGCACCAACAGAGGCAGGAGAAGAATAAAGAAAAGAACAATTTTACGGCAAGTTACATCGAACCTTGATAAAAGTGATGAAAAGGGATATAGTGGTCGTGATGGGAGATTTGAATGCGAAAGTCGTAAGTGATAATCATGGAATAGAAAATATAATGGGGAGACATGGTATAGGTACTAGAAATGAGAATGGCGACAATCTTATTGAATTTTATAGCAACCATAAATTTGTGATAGGAGGTACGATCTTTCCTCATAAGAACTGTCATAAAATGACTTGGGTGTCCATGGACCATAAAACGAAGAATCAGATTGACCATTTCACAATAAGCAAGACTTGGCGAACTTCCCTGTTGGACATGAGGAACAAGAGAGGAGCAGATGTGGGAAGTGACCATCATTTAGTAATAGCTACGCTCCGATTGAAGATGGCAAATATTAGGCACATTCATCAAAAGAGGAGGTTAAGCTACAACCCCGATAAATTGAAGGATAAGGAGGCGCAACAACATTTCTCACTAGAATTGAGAAACCGATTTCAACAGCTGAGAGAAAAGAAGAAAAAGGAAAGGATATTGAACATAACGGGAAGAACTTAGAGAGTACCTATATCAAGACAAGTGAGAAGGTTTATGCACGAGAGAGAGAGAGGAAGGGAGAAATGGGTTACTTATGAGACATGGGAAACCGTGAAAAGCAGGAAGGAATATAAGAAAAGACCTAACAAATCTAGAACACAAGAAGAGAAAGCACAAGCTAGAACAGATTTCAAACAACTTAACAAAATAGTGAAGAGGAGTTTTTGACGTGATAAAAGAGTATTTACCAATAATTTAGCAACACAAGCAGAGATGGCAGCGCAAAACAACGATAGTAGGACCTTATATCACATAACCAAATAATTAACAGGAGAGTTCTCTAGTTTTGATAAACCTGTGAAAGCCAATGATGGGAGATTACTGTCTACACAAAAGTAACAACTAGAAAGATGGAGAGAACATTTTCTGGAGATCTTAAATCGGGGAAAAAGCGAGGAAAGAGAGACAGTGGACATGATAGAAGAAGAGCAGGAAGATAGGGCTACAAACACAAAACCACCATCAAGAACAGAGATACAAATGGCTATCAAATAATTAAAAAACAGTAAGGCGGCAGGTATGGACAACATTCCATAGGAAGCCGTGAATGTAGATACGGACACTACAGTTGAGATTCTGCTTCCATTTTTTGAGAAGATCTGGGAAGAAAAGAAGATTCCTACAGGCTGGAAGAAAGGACTGTTAATAAAGTTTCCGAAGAAAGGAGATTTATTGGAATGTGACAATTGGAGAGGGATTACTCTCCTTTCAATCCTAAGTAAGGTACTCTCGCGAGTAATTCCAGAAGGGATAAAACAGAGAGTTAATTTAAGGGTGAGGGAAGTTCAAGCAGGATTGAGAGAAGGCTTTTCTTGTACAGACCATATCAATACACTGCCCATAATTATAGAACAATCTATGGAACTGCAATAGTCGTTGTACCTACTATTCGGTGGTTTTGAAAAGGCGTTTGATAGTACAAAGTGAGAGAAGATTTGGAAAGCCATGCAAGAGTTTGGGATTCCAAAGAAAATTATAAAGTATACTCAAGAAAGGTATGAGAATTACACCTGTCAAGTATTACATCAGGGGATGTTGTCGGAGCCCATTCCAGTAAATACTGGAGTTAAATAAGGATGTTTGCTGTTTCCAATACTGTATCTCAAGGTTCTGGAACTTGTCACGAAGAAAGCAATGAATCGCCGAAGAGGTATCCAGTGGGGACTAACAGACAGGTTGGACGACCTGGATTTCGCAGACAACCTGTGCTTGCTAGCCAGCAATTACAAAGATATGGAAGCAAAGCTGAATGATTTAAGAACTGAAGCATCTGAAGGGGAATTGAAGAATAGTGGAAGGAAAACCAAGGAGATGCGCCATAATAACCGAAATAAGGCACCATTATTTCTAGGGAATCAAGAGATCGATCAAGTCAAACAGTTTTGTTACCTGGGAAGTATGGTTACCACTGAGGGAGTTACTATGGAGGATATAGGAAATAGAATAAATAAGGCTAAAAGAGCATTCGCTATGTTGATACCAATTTGGAAAACAAGGGAACTTAACATCTAAACCAAACTTCGCAACTTCAATTCAAATGTCAAGTCAGTATTGCTCTATGGGTTTGAAACTTGGAAGGCCAACAAACAACTGATTAACAGACTCCAAATATTTGTGAAATGATGCTTGAGGAATATCCTGAGGATATGGTGGCCACAAGTTATCTCCAATGAAGAGCTATGGAGGACAACAGATCAAACACCCATTTATATTGAGATGCATCGTTGGAAATGGAAATGGATTGGGCATACATTACGACGAGATGGAGACAACATAGCAAGACAAGACCTGGAATGGAATCCACAAGGTAGTAGGCGAAGAGGCAGACCAAGGAACACCTGGAGGAGTAGTGTAATAACAGAAGGAATGGGGAAAGGAGGGATGACCTGGAACGAGATTAGGAGGATGGCGCAGAACAGAGCCCTATGGAGGAAATTCATCGGTGCACTATGCACCACTCAGGACAAAAAGGAAATAAGTCAAGTAAGTCATGTGTAGCTCAGAAACCACATCATTTCAGGTTCGAATATAAAAGAATGAGTACAGTTAGTTTTAGAAGCTCTGTGTGATGCTTTGTAAGCATCATCGTATCAGTTTGAACAACACAAGGAAGTGTTAGTGTTGTCATTTTATGGTTAATTTGTGTTGAGAGAGGACAACCACGTTTTTCTACGAAATAATAGACGGTTTGTAAATAATAGTGGAGATGTGTGATACTCTCATGTTGAACCAGAGGGGATTATATAAATGTCTTCGAATGTCCAAGCTCTCTGTAGTTATATATTGTTTGGTTTTAAACTTTCACTTTTTTCCATAAGAGCTGAATGTAAGTGTAAAGATATAAGTGAAGGACATGTAAACCTGCGTATATTTGTTAAGGAGCCACATATAGGACTGTCTTTAGTGAGCTCGAAATAATGTGAAGTGTATTCCGATTTTGTAGAAGCAAGGGCTTCGCGTGAACTGTGTCACATGTGAACCGAGATTAGCAGGACCTGTTAAATTTATGGTCGCGCTATTGTTGTGAGCTAATATTACCGATTATGCATAGTGCTTTTCTGGTGAGACTAACTGTAATAAATGACACTCGGCTACACGTTACCGAAGGAATGTTCGTCTCAATGCTAAATCCACGATATAAATATAGGTCACCGCTGATAGCTGGTATTTCGTAGGTTGACGGTAATCGGAAGTCGTTGATGTGCACGACTGTCTAAGCATACTGTTTCATGAATTGCTAATCTACGAGATGTTTACCCCTATATTTTTGATTATTGACCAAACCGTTGTATAAAGTTATCAGTTGATGTTATTGTTGTGTCCGTGGGGAGACAGGTTGAAGCATAAGATTTTGTTCGCTCTCAACCATTATAGGTATTCTTCCGGTGATGATGATCCCTTTTTGATCCCATTGAACCAAGGTGTTTTGTGTGCTTGGAGAGCCACCTGTTTGTAGCTTTTTATAGCCCATGTTATTATGCTGAGAATGGTGTGATAGTCACATGTTTGTTTTACTGTGAGTACCCCTTCAGAAGGGACTTTCAGTGCTATTCTGCATGTGTCGTGAAGGTCAACTAGGATTTTAAATAATACAGTGAGGGAACTAAACGACGAAATAAACTGAAACTAAATCATGAAACCTAATTGTCATAAACGGACGGTCTAAAACGTTGTTAGCTAATTTGTTGCTAATCTACATTTTTGAGCTTATGTTCTATTGTTGACCGACGCATCGAGCTGTCTATTTCCGGATGGTAATGGTTCTATTTTATGACAGCTGACCACTTTTGCAACTACGAAGTCATTGGCGCCCTTTAGTTCGTAACTTGTGGGCCGCTGTGATTTACGCAATGTTAGTCGCAGTTCTTACTGCGCTTTGGCCAACGTAAATACATGCTTCATATGACAATTAGATGCAAACAACATCTTAATCAGTGTACGTAGGTTTGTGAATCATATTTTTATTATTTTTTAATTTTGTGTGTGTGAATCCTTATTTCCTGTAGTATTGTGTGTACTAGTTTAGATTAGCTTGTTCGTGTCAAGATAGGACATGGTTGCTGTTATAAATAAATGAATAAATATTAAATACAGCCCTTTAATCCCCTAAGGGCAATGGCCTCCTACCTAGGCAGGGATTTTGTTCCATTACACTCATTAGGTGAGCAGTCGTAAAGAGTCGAATGACATTTTAACAAAAATTGAAACAACAACAAAGCTTGCAATGGGGCACGTAAGTGAAATCCTTACTCAAATACCGGAAAAATTGTTAATCATTTGAATAGAGACATCAATAGAATTTACCACAATAAAAAGGAATTAATCGTCGAAATGCCACAATAATAGATTTACATTGAATAGCACTATTAATACTCTGAGTTACGTTAGTACTGAGGCCGAATTCGGCTTATTTTAGGATGATTTTGAGGCCACAATCAATTCTGTGATGGTGAATATGCATGAGATTGGAGGTGCTGGATTGGTGATATAAAACGAGATTTTAGCTACGTTGCAAGTCTACGTTGCATTATGGGTCGCTCTGGCAAGGTTATTGTACCATGGGTAAGACGCGTTACTGCGCCTGTATTGGGATAAATACGGTAACCACGAGCTAAATGTCTGAGCACTGATAGCCAGTCAGAAAAGACCTCTGTGTTGGAAGACCCTGAAACCATAACTAAGATAGTTATCTATTCTCTTTCAGACCGATTGAAGAGGATATTTTCTAATGAAAAGATGCTAAATTTTATTATTAACCATGGAAAAATGATATTACAATGATTAATGACTCCAAAATGAAGTAATAAGCATTGTAAGGAGCCCGTGCAATCTTACCCCCTCTCTTCAAAAATGGCGGAAAATCATTCAGAAGGGAGAGCGAGGAGTGGAAACAGCGGTCATTACCGTCTGGAGATTTAGCGAGGTCCGATCGCGGAGTGAAGAGTGAGGTGTTTCAAGGCTAAGTGAGCCCGCGACACAACCGAGTCAGTGACCGAGGGTCCAATAGTAAGGAAGGCTCGCACTTCCCGTGCTAAGAGGAAGTCAGTTTTAACCACAGTATTTCACTTATATTACTTGTGTGTGCGGTAATGAGAAGCCAGCTTTGATATAAAGCTTGAATAAGCGAGATTATAGTGCATGTGTTTTAGGCAAGCATCCCAATTTCGAGATTCGACAGTTTTAGAAACGTGAATCTAGCGCTGGGAGAAAAGTGTTTATCTCGCGGCCTGAAGGAAGTGTACGCTACGCAGTATACACAGGCAAGTTCGTGCCTGGGCTGACCAACCATTTTAAGCAGCAGTGAATTGACATTCACAAAGGTTCGTGCAGTATTAGACGAGTGAGGCTGCATTTCTACTACAGTGAGATATCAATTCCACAGATATTCACGATGATATTTATTCAATACTTTATAATAATACAGTTCACCGTTAGAATGTTGACTGTGATGTTTGAGTAAACTATGCGCCTGGGATACACGAGATGGAAGCATAGTGGTTTCACCGAGCAACCTTCGATATGAAATTAGAACATTATAAAATTACTAGCGGACCCGTGCGAGAAATCTCGCATGTTCATAAACCACACTTTCTCCAATAGATTTATGAGACACTTAAGGAGAAAGGTAATGATTTTATTTCAACCAAATGATTATAGAACACTATTTACATTTCAGGATAAATGAATGACCTCAGAATGTTAATATGACATGAAACAGGCGTCTCAGCGGCCCGTGGACATCAATTATGGAGCGTATATTCCTACATCAACGGTGTTTGCAAATCGCACACTTCGTACTATTTTTAAAGTCATTTTTTTATAGAAATTATAGTTATTGATGATATTATAGTGCGATAAGTCACTGCTAATGTCTATTCTCTTTCGTTTGAATGCTCATTTGTCACGATCGGTCACTTGTGAGCGCCATAGGAGGGATGCATACTACTGAAATAAGATATATGATGATGTCCAGCTATATCGTGACATTTGGCGACCAATTGAATTCATCCCAACTTCGAAGCAATTCATGGTCTGCAATTACGAACATTATTCAACGGTATTGCTCGTTCTTCAAGGAAGTTGACACGAGTTGTCGGAAGAAGATTCTTCTTTTCGCATCTTGTTGTGATCCTTATTGAAGCTTCATTTCTCGCAGCTTCTAGCTATATTTTGATTGGAGGCTTTGTTGATTCTCGCCCCTTGACCCCGCTTTCCTATGACCCTGATAACTTGCTTCCATTATCATCTGGTCATTTCCTTTTTAGCAGTTCTCTTCCTTCCCCCCCCCCCCCCCCCCTCCCTCCTTTAGTGTGGATCTCTGGCGGGGTGGTCGAGTGTTGCCCGGGAAGGGACGGAAGGGTCAGAGTGGTGAAGATCTTGACAACCAATGGGTATATTATAGGACCCATTTCTCTCATTGCTACTCTTCTTTTCAATCTTTGACATCGTGTTTCTGTTCCCTGTTGGTGTCTGGCGCCGCCCCCCAGTTTCGTGTATTTCTCGAAATACACGGTCAGTCAGAGTTAGCTCTTGCTGCTCTTTGGTTTTCTGTATTAATTTATTTATTTCATTTCCCTTCCGGCAGACACCAACAGCGAACCCGTACCTTCTATTTTCCCCATGCACTTGCTTATGTTTTGTATAAGTTTGTTCTAGAGGTGCATCCTCTACGGAACCAACCTGGCAGCGTCTTACCGCTACCCTCTGAAGCTCTTCAATCGCCTCAGGTCAAGAGGACTTCTTCAACAATCCACCAGGAGTCGTGTTCGTCACCAGCTAACTACTCCATGAAGAAGCCTTACTTGTACAAGAAATTTTGGTTTTGCAATGTTGCCTATGCTTGTATAAACTTTTTTGTTTCCTTCCCCTACCCCCTCTACTTCGTCTCCTTGGTCCCCTCGGTCCGCCGTTCACCTCTTTCACTTCTTGATCGGCCGTCTAGTGTACAGTGCATAGCCCTCTCAGGGCCAGTCTCCTGTTTTAATGAGACATTTTAAACTAGACGCCATGTCTAATTTTTAAACCAACCGTCACCAGGACCATCGCCTGTTCTACATGACAAGAAAGCTAAGTACAAAACTTCGACGTTTTTAAACATATTTTAATGGTTTTTAAAGAGCTAAATGCTTTTTAATTTAAATTCACAGACAGCGTGGTATTGCTCCCTCTTGTGCAATAACCGTCTTCGAGGTATTTTGCTTGTCATGCTCTAGCTATCTAAGCTGACTTTTAAACATGGAAATTTTGTATTTCTTGTACAAATTAAATGGGAATCCGCTGTCTATAAAACTTAGCTTTTCACCAATCTTGCCCCAATTAACTGTCATCATTTCTGGAATTTTCTACGTAAACCAATCTTTCTAATAGTCAAGAGACCTAGCATTTCCTACACCAAATAAGGGAATACGCTTCTCCACCGAGGGATTACTACTGCATCAATTAACTTTTGTTACAATTCTGGAACTATTATGTGCATCTTAAAACTTGTACAACGCAAGTAACATGTTAAAATTCAACTAAGTGATCTCAATTACTGCAATAACTTTTCGCTTCATAAACTTTCTGTGCTGCAATAGTGAACTTTCCCAATCCATCAATAGACGGTAGTGCAAAACAATGCCCGTTCAACTATCAACCGCGCCGCGTTCGTTAGAGCAATAAATCTGGCGAGGACTATATCCAAAAGTTCCAATTTCCCTTTTCCCAAGTACCTTTTACTAACCAAAATTAAATTACACTATTAGGTTCTTCTCTTTCTTCTACGTGGCTTAGCCCAAAGAGGCTCCCTCACATCTTGTCGGATTTCTAAATTTTTCACTCTGTATAAATATAAGAAGTTGTAGAAACTTCTATTTAATTTTCCTTTCTTATCCTGCTAGCTCAGGAATTGTCAACTTTCTAAGTATAAATGTATCTAATCTTTTCTCTTCAGGCTTCGTTATTACGATCTGTACATTTTGCATCTCACTTAGTAACTTTCAAACAACGGTAATTTCCGCTTGTAATTTTTTTCTTCCTTTTCTGTTACATTCAGGAATTCAATATGTTTTTCATAGCCTTTTCGATTGCCATAAAGGCATTCTAAATGTGCTTGGATTGTAACTAATCAAATTACCAAAGTTAAAATTGTTTAAAATTGTTGTTACAAACGTAAAAATTCTTAATCGTTAGCACCCTTTTTAAAATCTTTGATAGATTTTAGTGCTTTAACAAGTTCGAAACTTGTACACTATTGTTTGTGAATTGTAAACTTCTTATTACTAGGTCTAAGGCCTTGGCATTTTATAACCAACTAAATTGCCATTCTTAACTTAAACTAAGATCAAAACCCAAGTATTGTTATTTAGTTTCCCGTTTACAATTTGTTAAATAAATTATTGGTTTTCCGTAGTTCTTTATCTTTCCCGTCAGAATCACCATCAACTTCTCTTCCCTGATTCTTCCTCTAAGCTTAAGCTCTCTTTGCGAATCTCGAAAACAATAAAGTCTTTACTACTTGTTGCATTAAAACTAAAACTTCAAGTAACAACGATTTTAAAGTTTCTCTTGGTTGTCATAGCCAATTCTAACAAGCCATTGAGGCAAGTACAACTAGCCCCGCAAGCTTCCTACTTGTAGAGATTTTCTCTCTGGCTTATGGTTTGTTTTCAAGATTTAAGTTTTGTTTGAATTAGGTTTGAGGTCTTCCTCTGCTCTAAACTTTTATTCGGCATCTTGCTGGGTAAAAGCTTAGTTTTCTTTAAGTTCAACAATTGATATTCGTGTGAGATTTTTGCAATAAACAATAGCAACATCGCTAAAATCCTTAAAAACACTTTTTCTTTTCACTCCCTGGTAGCATTCGATTGGTTTGCCAGAGATCCAACAGTGCCCAGAAAGAAAAATATCACGGCAAATTCAGTTCTTTACAGCATTTTCAAATGCATAACAATATCTAACCCTTTTGAAGGGAAAAACAGTAAATCATTTTCCTGTAGCATACTTTGTCTTGCCAAACTTCCACCCGTCCCCATAGTATTAGAATATCGGCTCGAGCGGGAAAGTGCACTTCCCAAGCGCTTGCAGGCAACCTCTATTCATGCTGCGCTCTCTGCTTACCTTGTGAGAGTCCCCACTAAAATTAGGTTCCTCCTAAGTTTTGTACAGCGAAGTTTCCTTCTATACCTGGGTATATTAATTTACTTAAATTTTTGTGGTGGATTCTCATTCTATCTACCAATACTTGTCTCTATGCCGAAACCTATCTCCTTTTCTCTCTTATCATCTTCCCTTAGGTAGTGTTAATCCTCAGCGAAAACCTACCAATAGCATTGATCTATCGTTACCGAATTTTGAGTAAACATAACTCTTCTTAGAAGATTGAATTAATTTTATTGATCGACGATTTTTATAGACGTCATGATCAAATCTTGAACTCAGATACGTGGAACATTTGTATGAAAACGAATTTCATAGAGCATGTTGTATCGTCAGAGACAATTGTAGTCTTGACTTTATGACATTGTTGAGTTTACGTCAGTATGGAACGATATGTTCGTATTCTTAGTAAATATTTAAGGAACATTTAATTGATTCCAGGTTTACTATGCTTATTAAACTTGCAGAGGGAGTCAATCCTACACACATTTCAAGGAATATTAATAATCTGAACCATCTTGTAAGCAACATTTGAAGTTGTTATGATGTATAAACATACCGAGCAACATTATAACAGTTAATTAAGTTAATATTGGACACACAATTAAATGTATAGTTGGGGAATGCGATGGGTAATTCCGCATTAAGGTATTTGTTGAAACCACTGCGAAGGTTAATTCCGCATTGTGATGTAATGGTATTTAGTATACGATGATGTCATTCCGTATAACTTTGGTGAAGTGAGGAGCTGCGATGAACTATTTTGAGTGTGCATATACGAAGAAAATATACCGAATTAATTAAGAAACGTATTAACTTGTTGCTGTAATGTTATGTCATTCTATTTCTAGCATTTGAGTGAAATGAAGTTGAGTTAGGTGTAACTCATAGTTATTCTAAGAATGTGTTAGTTGGATTAGACGATTTTAAGGAGGCATGCGGTACAGCAAGGTGATCTGCTGAATTAATTAATGTTTCTGAATTTATTATTATACCTTTATTAAGATCTTCAACTAAAAATTATTTGAGGTGTTCTTAAATGAATGATCATATTAAACCCGGATTTAACAGAAACCTAAACTACGACATTAATAGTCTGTGTTAGTATTGAGTGAACGTTAAACTTTTTAAATTACTTGAAGTAATTGCGATGGCCATTTATAATTGATATGAAGGAAGGTAGTTTTAATCTACACTTTTACGTGTTTACTTCTCGTAAAGAAGTATAAAAATAATATTCCTATATTATTTCGACATGGAGGGACAGTTTAGACATTAACCTTGCATAACTAGTCCGTTGTAAATACTAAATCTATTTAATAGGCGTTGTTCGTTTTTTCCTTCAACTTTGTTGTTGTCGCTTATAATAATAAATTGTTTTACGAAGTTAATATTATAATATTAAGCTTCCATCATACGTGTTCTTTATTGTGAATGGAGAAACACTCGTATGCAACACAAGGTGGGTGAGAGATTGTATTATATGATTTATGTTTGTGATATTTTTGGGAGATTTTTCAATGTAATGGAGAGGAGTGTTGTTCTCCGAAATATTTTATATAACATTAAGGAAGGAATAGTGTTCTTTCAGGAACATTGCTAATTTGTATTAGTAAGAGAATGCGTGATGACTGAGGGATTAGTCATGTGTATGTTTGAATCCCGGATAAGAGGGAAACAGCTGATTGTGTATAGCAATGGCAGCTATCTGAAGACAGCTGATGGACATTTTATGTAGTCCAGCTGATCTTTTTAAATTAGAAAGGGAGTTTAGAGTAAAATATAGTATTGTTAAAATTTAAATTCACTATTGAACGAAATTATTGGAAAAGCTTTCGACATATATAAATTATTTTAAACATTTTAGTTTCAATATTTAAACTCCAGTTGAGGGAGGCAGTGTAAACGTGAGATTATGGGCGTGTTAAGCTCAGGTGTTTTAGCGTTTGTGTGTTAAATTTGTTGTGGATGAGTGGGAGTTTTTATTTACTTTTATTGTTTGTTTTATTTCATTGTTATTTGTTGTCTGGTGTTTTCGGCAATAAAAGTAGCTTCATTCTTTTTACAAGTGGGCCTTGCGTGATTTATTTCAATTATTGTAAGGATGTGTTATGGAAAAGGGTTACTCATGGTATGTGGCGCCTTTAACCCATTCCGACCCGAGATTTAGGTAAGGATCTCATGCTCCCATTGTAGTTAGCATGCTTGTCCAATGTAGTTAGTCCATAACACTTCCCCTAGGACTGTGTGATTATCATAGAAGTGCTTTCCAGAGGGATTTTAAGTTTTTAGCCGGGACCTTCAAGATTCTTCGATCCATTCTCCATCCCAGGATTTTGACAAGTCTTCTATATGCTAAATAAGGGTACAGTACCACTTCCGTGTAAAATCAATTATGTATTAATCATCTAGCTTAATCCTAATTTACATGAAAATTTATTGTAGCTTTTGATTATTTTTTACGGCCGCTTATCGTCGTATTTTCATGTAAATTAGGATTTAGCTAGATTATTAATACATAATTGATATAATATGGAAGTGGTACCAACGTAACTTTGAGAATTATTGATGCTATTCAATGTAAATCTATTCTTGTGGCATGTCGACGATTAATTTCTTTTTATTGTGGTAAATTCTATAGATGTCCCTATTCAAATGATTAAAATATTTTCCGGTATTTGAGTAGGGATTTCACTTAAGTGCCACATTCTAAGCTTTGTTGTTGTTTCGATTTTTATTAAAATTACATTCGAGACGGTTTAATAAAACTTCGCTTCTTAGCTTGCGGACTATCGGAATTACAACCCTCCGAGGTAGGATTTGGGGTTCTCTTCTATTGAATAAATTGTTACCAAATGTTACTTAAGTCTGGATCTTATTATTTGCTAGCTTTCTGTTTAGGGTGTAATTCTTTGGGCATGTCTATGACCCTTTACAGCCTGATACCCCGTGGGTAGATTATTAGCTTGGGAAAAACCTAACCCCCAAGGGTTATAATTTTAACTTTAAATATGCTCAAAGGCGGCTGCCACTGCAAATCCGCTCTCCGATACCTAAAGTGGGTAAGGACCTGGGCAAAGCTAACAGGAAACGCAGCTGGAACTTGGGCTGTTCTCGAGAACGCTGCTTTAGTGTATTCCCTCTCAAGCATACATATGCCTACTATGGGGAAGGGTGATGGTCTGGCAAGATAAGAGTAACAGATTTATTGTGTATCTGTTCAAAGGAGTTTGTTTCTAAACAAGTAATTTGAAGAATGCCAATGATTTGAATTGGTTTCGATATTTTTAGTTTTTGAAATTGTTTAATTTCTAAAGAGCGACCAAATGCTTCCAAGAAGGATAGGGATAAAGCAATTATATCTTTGGGAATAATTTTGGTAAGTATACCAATAGTTTCATTTAGAAATGGCTAAGCTTTTACCCAGCAAGGCGACTAATAAAAGTTTAGACAATGAGAAACACCTGTATTTTGAAAAACCAACCGTAAGTGTTGGAGAGAATCTCCACAAGCAGGAAGCTGGCGTAGCGAGCTGTGCTTAACTTACTGGCCAGTTAGAATTAGCTATTAAAGCTAAGAGAGATTTTACTAAGTTACCAACTAAGAGTTTTTGCTCAAATGCAACAAGTGGTGAAAACCCTATAAATAGATTTATTTGCATTAAGTGGGAAGAGTCAAGGAAGACAGGATCTTGCCTAACCGTTATGTTAGAGAAATGATTAATCCAAAAAGAGATCTTGAATTTATTTAACAATGTTGGGTAGTAGTTTTTGTAACAAATATATAATTTTGATTTTGTAACAAATGGGGTCACAGACCTCTGAAAACATCTAAAGCTTGCGCCAGGCAATTAACAATTCTTTAGGTTTCAAACCGTTTATATACTTTAAAATCTTCGTAAGATTTTGAAATGACGAAGATAAATAAATGAAAAATTTAAAGATAACTGACGTAATGAAAGTTAAACAATAAATCGAGTACAAGGTGTGTACTTTAAAATTTTCTAGATAAATATCTTAGAAAGAGTAACAACTTCGAAAGTAACAACAAAAAATCAGGAAGAATAAAATAGAAGTTTCTTTAACTTCTTATATTAATACAGAAATACTTGGTTGGATTATGCAAATAGGACAGGTCACTTATTGTGAAACCTGAAGAGAACAATCGAAAGGAAGTTTCTAGAATTCCTATGTTTAAGTAGGGATCACGAGACCAATCGGGAAAATTTCCCTTTCGTGAAACCTAGAGATAACTCACTTATGAGTTGAAAGAATTGTATTCCCTAATTAGAAGGGAGAAACAATATAATTTAAAGCGTGTACTAGACACGAAATTTTACAGACATTAATTCGTGATACAAAAAGAGAGGGAGGGAGGGCACTTATTGAGAGTGACACCTCATTGAAAAAAGACCTAAAGTAACAATTTTATTATTTTGGTTTGTTAGTAAAGGGTTTGGTAAAGATCAAATGGGATTGAGGAAAAGTGTTCATGGCCGTATTTATTGTATTCGGACGAGCGCGGCGCGGATGAAATGTTGAACAAGCACTGATTTCACTATAGTCTGTTAATAGATGAAAAGTTCACTGTAGTAGCACAAAACGTTTATGGCAATGAAAGTTATTGCAATGATGGAAAATAACTAGTTACACTAGATATGCGAGAGTCTATTGCTTGAGAAAGTTGTAGATTATAGTTGAATGCGCCAGAGAAAATCCCAACGGAGGAAGAAAAATTAGATTTTGATTAGTAGTTCATAAGGAAGACTCATTAGTTTGAAAAAGTATTCCCACATGTGAGTGGAAAATACATGACAGTATAACTGGTAGATAGAGTGCAGATTCTGGAAGGTTCCAGAGCAATCATGACTGAAGAATAGGGCAAAAGTTAGTCCAGCGGTAGAACGAGCTAAGTATTTTATAGACAGTGGGTAATTTAATGGTGTCCCACGTTGTGAGAAAATCTCTCATTTAATAAGCATAAGAAATGCTGCTTTCTGTTAAGATTGGCTTAGATAGACAAAAGCTCAACATAGAAAATCCCACGAAGGATGATTATTGCCCCAAATATAGAATTCTCACACTGCCTATAATATGATCATTAAAAAGCATGTAGCTATTTAAAATCAATTGAAATAAGTTGAAGAACGTACAAGTAGTACTTAGCTTTGCTTCGTGGCGAAGGTGATGTTCCCTTTGACGGTTGAGACTAAAATTTTAACATGGCGTAGAATTTAAAAGTTTGCCTCTCGAGTTGAGGAGGCGAGCTTGAGTGGAGCTCTAACTGACTAGGTCGACTTCCGACGTACAAGTGAGACACGCTCAACAAAGCACGGAGGGACCAGGGAAGGGAAATGAGTGGGGGTAGGAGACAAAGGAATACATATAAGAAAAACCAATATTGAAACTTTAATTTCTCTTGATGAAATGATCTTCAAAGAGTTGATAGCAGGCAACACTAGCGCAGCCTGGAGGGTGAAAAAGTAGACGAAGTTCTCTTGATCATGGAGATGATAGCTGGCGATGGCGACGAGATCTGGTGGCCAGATTGATAAAGAAGTCCTCTTGTACAGGGAAGAATTGAGGAACTTCAGAGACTCGCTGCTAGATGACGCTAGGTGGGTCATGGAAGATATATCTCTAGAACAAACTCACAGATAACATAAGAGACATGACCAACAAGGAGAAAACAGAAGATCACTGTTGGTGTTTGAGAAAAAGGAAGGAATGAACTACAGCAAGAGAAGCAAAAGCTTACTCTATCTTACCGTGTGTTCCAAAGAATACACCACCCCGGGTTATTGGTCTCGTGCTGGAGCTGGCCTAATGAACTACATCCGATCCTGTCAGGGTGTGTTTGGGAGACAGGGGTGTCTGGAATGCTACCTTCGGTTGGTGGTACCCCAGCAACCTCGTCGGATGGGCACAATATCAATACTTACTTCTTCAACTCATTAATTTTATTCTCACTGTACCACATCATCGTAAGTCCATAATTATCCAACGGTACATTATTATTATTATTATTATTATTATTATTATTATTATTATGGTTGCCATAATAGTTATTACTCTCATTATATTTCTTACCATTTCTGTTATTGCCCTCTCAACTATCCTTTAGGAGAGTTACCTCTGGCGACTATGCACAATTTAATATTTCGTTAAGCGGTTCACCGTCTTTACCTAATTTATCAGCACAAGCTTCTACTCACTGCTCCCTCACTGTTTCATACTACTCTGAGCTGATAAAATATTTTAAGCTTCATGAATCCACCAAAAATTTGATTTACGCCTCCCACAATTCTATTAAAACAATGGGCTGAAATGCTCCACTACTTTAAACTTTATTAATACTCTTTACCTCATTATTGTAGTATTCATTAATTTTTAGTACGTCATAATTCCCTAGTTTAATTACTATACATAAATAAATACACTTTAACTACGCGACCAAGCCTCCTACCTCTATTTACGCTCCTTTAACCGATTAAATTCCTTGTTCTATTACTCTCATTTCTTTCTATCTCCCTCGTTTCATTGTAACTCTTTCCTCTCTTCCCATAATAATAATCTCTACTTCCTTATTACAATACAACTCTATAGGGAAGCTACCCTTAACCTCTCCTCCTAAAGTTTCAACTATCATCTCTACTTCCAACCTCCATTCCAAATAGTATTCTTCACACTTATCTTTAATTCTCTTTCTAATCTCATCTATCAATTTGACCAGGTTTTTTCGCTTTGTCCTACTCCTAGAGATTTTAACTCCTGTCATCTGCTTTCCTTGCTCACTGTAATCTACCTGCTGACTTTGTGCTAAAACCAGCATCTATGTTACTAAAAACTCCTCCTATTTTATGAATACTTTTCCTCATGTCCTTCTCTTTTTCCACTATACTACATTCAACATTTTCTCTAACCTGATTGTCTCTCCTTTGACTACTTCCTGGATTCTACAATCCTGAGTACCAATTGTTTTCTCGACCTCCACTATTTCTACTCCTAACTTTTCTTCAAACATCTCCTCTCTCTTTTCCTGATCTATCATCTCTTCCTTCACTTCCTCAACTCTCTCCTCTAACTGCTGATTAGGCTTACATAATTTTTCATCAACTATTTCTAGTTTCTGCTCTATATCTAATCTCATTTCAGCTAATATTTCCTCCTCCTGGCTCTGTATTTCTAATCCGCTCTCATCATCATTCACTTCCTCACTTTTCTGTTCTACTTATGGCGCTTCCTCACAGGAACTACTATTGACTATTTCTAGCTCCTTGTCTTCTTCTGTTCCTTGTCCTGCACTTGCCATCTATGGTTGAATTCCACATTCTGTGTTATTATCGCCTCCAATGCTAATTTATTTTGGTCTAATTTCTGGTTTACATCCGTTTTATTTTGCTCTATTTCATGTTTTATATCTTTAATACATTGATCTATTTTCTGGATACTTTCATCTAGTTTCTGATTGTTTTGAACTATTTTCTGACTTAATTCATGATTGAGTTTCTGGTTGTTTTGATCTATTTTTTGTCTTAAATCAAGATTCAGTTTCTGATTGATTTCGGTGAGCATATCTCCCATCATCTTGAATAATCTTTCGTCTCTATCTGACTGTTCATTTATGTTTTTGCTTTTTTATTGGTCGTCCGCGCCCCACTTCATACTATTCTGTGATTCAGCCAATTTATCTACCTCACCCCAACTCTGATCATTGTTATTCTCGCTAGCTAAGCCTCCCTCCTCTATCTCTGCCTCGGTACCATTACGGGGGAACGTATGTAAAAATGAGTAAAAGTAGTATTTTTTTATTCACCCATAATTTACCTTACGGTATAAAGATTTTAATTCCAAAATATTACAGTTCAATACCATCTGTAAATGTGAGAAAAATTAGTACATGTAACTGCTTGTATACTGCCACACCCATTTCTGTAGGAAGAGTTTTGTTTCCTTTACATTTACGGAGAATTCCCTCGTGTTTACATGGAAACCTGCCTTCAAGAAGGCTGTAAAAAGGAGTGATTGTCGCATAGTTATGTTTCCTTTTGCTGACATTGTGTTTATTTACATGTGTTACTTGTGGTGTTTCTATGATTTCAAAACTGACTTACTAAGTGCTAATTTTGTGAGTTCTGGGTTATCCAAAGTAAGAGAATGCCTCTTGGTGACCGTAATTTTTTAGTAAAGTGAAGGAGGGCCGAGCTTCTCAATTTGTGAAAAGGAAATCGAATGTGCCAGGGCACCCGTAGTACTTCGAGCATGAAATACAGTGCTGCGAACACGAAAATTTATTGAGGTATTTCGTTCGATGAATACAATACAGAAGATAAATCCTCAAGTGAATTAGGTTCATAGATTTGAGGACTCTGTCGGATGTTATTCATTCAGTTTGTGCATGTGGTAACTGTGATGCGCGTGACTTGAGGTTATATGATGACAAAGAGAGTGCTGGTATAGTTTGTAGGTTACATTTTTATTGTGACAGATGTCAGTCAGATAATGCTTGTAGAACTTCTGAAGTTCTGAACTGGACTTATGAAGTAATCCTGAGATTATGCTATGGATTGAGGTGTTTAAGGGTTGGAAGGAAGATACTAATTTGTTTTGTGGAATTATGAGCATGTCACTCCCCAGGTGCATGGTCCACTCATACAAACAGAGAACTCTTAGGTGCCCTTGAGATAGAATATAATGATAATCTGACATCATCAGATGATGAAATTTGAAACAAATGCCCATTAAATGATAAATTCAATGAGGACACAGCTGGAGGAGGAAGGGGAATCAGAGGAATATGGATAAGGACTGCACTAATTCAATAGATGAGCGGCAATACAATATAAACAAACTCAAATCTTTGAT
The DNA here is from genome assembly GCA_946902985.2 of Meconema thalassinum. Lineage (NCBI taxonomy): Eukaryota > Metazoa > Arthropoda > Insecta > Orthoptera > Tettigoniidae > Meconema > Meconema thalassinum. The sequence continues at coordinate 725,978,557 of OX336389.2, forward strand.
TGAAATTTTCTATAACTTACATTTTTGGAAGTTCAATATACCGTTTCTCCGACATCATTAAAGAGACAGTTACGTAACTGGGTATGCTGATGTAAACCATAATTCTAAATAACTTCCTGGAACATTTCTTTAAGAACATATTTCGGATTTTAATGGGTAACAGGTCATTATTATTTTCCAATTATGTCCATCAGATTTTGAATCGTTGTTAAAAATAAAGTAAATAAGATATCAAAAATTTGTTCAACAGATATCTTTAAACTGGTCTGTAGATATTAAATGTCAATATTTGTAACTGACAATGTTGATGATGATAATTGTTGTTTTAAGGGGTCTAGCAACGAGGTCATCGGTCCCTAATGACATGAAATGGCGTGAAATGAAAGGATGAACATAAAAATAGCTCCCTGCCATGGATGAAACGAAAATGGTTTATATAAAACAGACAGTGAGCCCCAAGAATTATGCCTTATTTTAATAAAAAGAATAAAAGGCGGATGGTAAAAAGCAATAAAACAAATAAGGCATAGTGATCAATAAAATAGATGAACGCAATAAAAAACATAAAACAGACTTAACCTGAATTAAAAGTTTTCACTTACATTAAAACTTAAAAAAGTAACCACTCTCCCTCATGAACCGGATGACGAGGTCTACTGCCGACAGTCATCACGGAGAATAAGGGAGAGGGTGTTAGGCAGTTTAATAGTCCCTCGCAGATCGGCCAGGTCCACACACTCCAAGAGAATCTGTGCCACGGTAATGTGGGCGGCACAATTACACACAGGGGGTCTTCTCTCTTTAGCAAGTGGGATTGCGTAGGAATCCCATGGCCGATCCGGAGTCGACAGAGTATCACAGCTTCCTTCCGGAGAGATGGGAAGGAAAATTTCCACACCTTCGTTGTCTACTTGATGCCCCTCAGTTTGTTGGGTGGAAGCGTGGCACGCCACGCTTCCTCCCAAAGCGACAGGATCGAATGTCGCAACTGACAGCGCACATCATTAGCAGGCACCTTATAAGGGAGCGAGGGCAGTAGAATACTTTTCTATGCTTTGAATACTGCGTAATCGCAAGGACATATTGCATCATCATGACATCATCTGATAGCCATGCGGATGTGAGCACATGCAGCGTGCACGTGCACATGTTAGCGTGGGAAGAGGTCGACCTTTAACCGCTTGAAGCAGATAACCTTTGGGTAACCGCTTGAAGCAGATAACCTTTGAATTATTTATGCGATGGAGATAAAAAATAATGGGTGTTGACGTCATCTGATACCCATGCAAGTTTGCAGCTGTGCGAGCGATCACGTGATATGACTGCAGTGTTCGCGTGAGACGTGGTTGACCTTTAACGTCATTGGGTAAGAATGTAATATTTGACTTCTTTAAGTAATAGTGATAATAATATAATGAGATGATTGCGTCAGAAGCTTGTTTTGTAGCATTTGGTTTCTTGAGTGTAGGTGGGGGTGAAGGATACATAAATGCATGTGTGCGTGGATAAGTTTAACTTCTACGTTTGCGCGTGTGTGTGAAAGCAATAAATAAAGTCAACGACGAGGAACAAATTGTGTGTGATGGATGTTCTAACGAAGTTCAATAACTTAGCCACTTGCGTTGAGTATTCTAATAAGAAACTATCAGAACTAATAATTGATTTACCGTATGTGGTCCAAATTATTCGGGCTGTGGAGACGAGATTTGGAAGAAAAATAGTGGTGGACATTATCATTGAAGGTGAAATAACAAGTGTATTTCTACCAGCAGTATTTGCAAAACTAAGCGCATCAGAGATCGATGAACTAAACTCACTTAGAGGCAAACTGATGTTGGTGTAGTTGGGGTTGAAGTACCGCTCACATCAAGTTGTTTTAAAACTGTAAATTTTTGGTGAGTATATATATGCAGATTATATATGTATTGATTGATATAACGAATGATATATATATATTTAGTTGCTTATTATTTCTTAATTTGTTTAATTTTTTTAGATTATCTAAAAACTAATAAAAGGAACAGCAAAATGAAGTGGAAAACTGTTAATTTTCTGAGTGGAACTGAACATCGATCGCACCCGGTAATAGAGTATCATCGTGTATGCTTTCATCAGTCTGAAGAAGAAGAAGAAGGAGAAGAAGATGATAATGAGGTGAGTCATAATGAGAAAGAAGCTTGTTTTAACAAATGGACATCTTCGAGTGGAATTTCAACATTTTCATTCTACGTTACTAATGTTAGCAAATCAGATGATAGTCAGCGAGAGGTGGCAGAAACAGTTCTAAGATATTTGTTACAAGAATTATGTGAAGATGAACATTTTATTTGTTTCTTCGGATACAATACATTTGATGAGGTTTACAAAATTGAATTTTCCATGACTTGTTTTGATGTAACAGAATTGAATGAGTTTAGAAACAAATTGCTTGGTAAACTTCAGGACGAATTTCCCTTTGAAGCCATTCATTGTTCGCTGGAGATTACAGGCAGCAATTTATCTCAATGGCTTGAATACACTTCAAAAGATTATAGGTTTATGGTGAACCGATGTTACAGCAACTGCTGGTGGTGTATTAACAACAGTGCAAATTGGACAATTGCTTAAACAACAATGGCAACACCTCCTAGCAAACGTAGAAAGGTTGATATTGTAATACGTAATAATAACAGTGAAAATATAAGAAACCAATTGGACAATGCATTTGAAAGTGTGTCTAATATTAGAAGTGAACTAAACGGTGCTAATTCAATATCATACCAAATCGGGGAATACACTCAAACGGACTTGATTGAGAACAGTGATGAGTCGATTGAATGTTGGAGGGTTATTAGCAACCACATATTGCAACAAGCTGTGAATTGTGAAGAAATTACACTTCAAATAAAGGATGAATCTTTCTTAAGCTGTGAGTTAATTGAAACGGCATTCAATTCTAAAATGTACACACTTGCAGTTTCAAATGTTAAGAATGAGTTTTTGGATCCCCGCGATTTTTTAGCAAATGCTAATATTTGGTTTACAAAGTATGTTAAGAAAGCGTTAACTGTGCAAGCTTTAAAGGTGAATTCAGTTTTGTGTGCACAGTATGTGCTTCGCGACATATCAGAAACAAAATATTTTGCTGTCAAAAATAAAGTAGTTTTCGAGTATACGGATGTAAATGAATTTTATAATAATCATATCATTGAAGGTACATTGACAAAAATGAGCGAATTTGAAGCAAATGGCTCTGGGTAGGCTTTAGAAAAAATTCATAGTTTGAGAATTAATATAAATAAATATGTTGGATTTCAAGTAGGAATGTCCAATACTAGTAGATTGCCTGATGTAATAGTCAATAAACATGCAGTGCTAAATTTGTATGATACAAAGGAAGCTTGTTTTGCGTGGAGTGTGGTTTCTGGTTTGTATCCAAAAACGCGAAACGTGAATCATCTTTCCTCCTATCCTAATTACAGAGATGTTTTAAATTTAGATGATATTCCAATTCCAATGCAAATGAAATATTTAAACAAGTTTGAAAATCAAAACAATATTTCTGTGAATGTGTATGGAGCACAATATGATGAAAACAAATGGGTGTGTATGGGAACAAACGAAGTAAAAGGGAAAAAAACATTTATTATTGTACCTTTGAATGTATCAGATAAAGTATATGAAAGGAGTGTGGACTTATTGATGTTGCAGATTGGAAACAGTGAAAGTTATCACTTTTGTTTAATTAGAAATCTCGCTCGCCTTGTGCGTTCAAGCCTCACTAGCAATTGTAGACGGATTTATATATGTAGACGTTGTTTGTCATATTATTTTCTTGAGGATGAATTCAATGTTCACTTTGCAGACTGTAAACAGTTTCCTGTTGCAAAAAGCATATTGCCAACTGACGAACAAAGATTTGTTAATTTTACAGAATTTAAATTCAAAGATACAGTTCCATTTATAATTTATGCAGACACTGAATGTGTTTTGTCTCCAATTTCCTCCTGTTTTCCAAATTAACCCATAAACATATTCCTTACAGCATTTCTTTATACCTTCATTGTAATTTTGATAGTGATTTGTGCAGTTTTAAACTCTTTAGGGGAAATAATTGCATAGAATTGTTTGTAAAGGAACTTTATAGTATTGTAGATAAACATCAAACATATTATTCATCAGCTAAACCGATGTTAAAGATTACGGAAAATGAAGAAAGATTATTTTTGATAAGTAAAATTTGTCATATTTGCGAGAAACCGATTGCAGATAATGAACTCAAAGTACGCGATCATTGTCACATAACTGGAAAATATAGAGGAAGCGCACACAATAGTTGTAATTTAAATTACAAAGTAACAAAAGTTCTGCCTATAGCATTTCATAATCTAACGGCGTATGATGGACATTTTATAATTAAAGAAATTTGTGTGAAACTAGATGGTGAGGTGTTACATAATCCTGGTCATATAAGTTTGTTAGCAATGAATATGGAACGTTATAAAGGGTTTACAAAGCATGTACGGGTTAAGAATGGATTCATTTAGTTAAGATTTATCGATACATATAATTTCTTGTCCTGTTCACTAGATAAATGTTCACCTTCGTTAAGTGAAGATTCAAAACAAATAACTAGACGTTATTTTAATGATGATGCACAGTTTCGACTTACTGCGAGAAAAGGCATGTTTCCATATGAATACGTCACAAGTATGGATGTACTTAACGAAACTAAATTACCTGAAATATCCAAGTTTTATAGCAGTCTTTTTAATCAAACAATATCGAACGAGGAGTATGAGTTTGCTCAATCGGTGTGGGAAACGTTTTCCTGTCAAACATTAGGAGAATACGCCGATTTGTATTTAAAAGTAGACACACTTCTTTTGGCAGATGTCTTTGAAAATTTTAGATCGAATGGCATGGAGACGTATGGCATTGATGCAGCTCATTTTTACACTGCTCCATCTATGACTTGTTGTGCAATGAAAAAGATAACCAATGTTCAACTTGAATTGCTTCAAGATATTGATATGCTACACTTTTTTGAACGATCTATTCGAGGAGGTAATGCTCAGTGTATAACACGACATGAGATTGCTAATAATAAGTATATGAAAACTTATGATGAGAAAAAACAAGAGTCCTACATAATGTACTTTGATGTTAATAATTTATATGGATATGCTATGATGGAATTAAGAATATCTTCCAACAGATGGCTTTAAATGGGTTGCAAATGTTGAAGGGTTTAATGTTTTATATATTGATGATACTTCAGAAATCGGATATATCTTGGAAGTAGATTTGAGTTATCCTCAAGATTTACATGACAAACATTCAGATTACCCTCTATGTCCAGAAAAGTTGACAAAGCTAATGGCTACCCTAGATAATAAAGAACGTTATGTTTTGCATTATAGAATGTTAAAGCAATGTATTCAACTAGGAATGAAATTAGAACGTATTCACAGAATAATCGAATTCAATCAGAGTCAATGGCTAAAACCATATATTGATGTGAACACAGAGAAACGAAAACAGGCAAAAAATGATTTTGATATTTTTTTTTATAAATTGATGAATAATGCAATTTTTGGTCGTTCACTGATGAATGTGACGAAGTTAAGGGACATCAAATGGGTTACCAAATGGCATGGAGCCTATGGTGCTAAGTCTTTAATAGCTAAGGCTAATTTTAAACATAGAATTATATTCGATGAACAATGTATGGTAATTGAGATGAGCAGACTAAAGATTTTTCACAATCAACCAGTATATGTTGGTGCATCTATATTAGATTTGTCTAAATGTAAAATGATTGACTTTCATTACAATGTTATTTTACCAAATCTTGAATCAAATGTGAGGTTGTTATACACAGACACAGATAGTTTTATGTATATATTCTATTATGATATTTATGAGTTCATAAAACAGCATTCAAATTTGTTTGATACTGGAAATTATGAAACAAACAATTCTTTTGGCATTGTCAGACAAAATAAATGTGAAATTGGTTTAATGAAAGATGAACATGCTGGAAGGATTGTTGAAGAATTTGTGGGGTTAAGACCCAAAATGTATGCAATAAAATTGTGTGATGAAATGAATAGCTTGTGTAAGACTAAAGGCATTAAGAAGAGCATGAGTAAAACTATGAATATTGATGAGTATCGAAAGTGTCTTTATAACAGAGATCAAACCAGCAAAGTTCAAGTTTGTATAATTTCAAAATTTCATTCTGTATTTACTGTTCGGCAAAATAAGTTGGCAATTTCATCAAACGATGATAAAAGACACATAACTGAAAACGGAATTGTTACTTTACCGTTTGGTCATTTTTCTCTGAAAAATGATTAGAAACAAATTTGAGATTAAAGCACTTCATCTCTCTTACTTACTTTATTTTTTCACACACACACACACACACACTTTTATTCTGTTAATAATACTAATTTTTGTGTGTTCTTTGCTTATGAAAAAGAGAATAAATAATAACCCAAATTTTGTGTGTCTTATTTACAACTCCTCCCCCCACCATTCCCATTTTCCTGAAATATATATATATATAATTACATTTTATTACTTATCATTTAGTAATGGTGCGTTGTAAGAGGAGCAACTCTGCCACTCAATATAAACGATCAGGAAGTGGATCATTCATTAGGCGTGTACTTAATAAAACTATTGATAATTTACCTGTGGAATTAAACATTCCGGGATATGAATATTGTGGACCAGGAACAAAATTAGAAAAGCGATTGAGCCGTGGTGATCCAGGAATAAATATATTAGATAAAGCGTGCAAAGAGCACGACATTGCTTACGCAAATCATAAAGATTCAAACAAAAGAAGAGAGGCTGATGAAATTTTAGCTTCAAAAGCTTGGTCTCGTGTAAAATCTCGTGACGCATCATTAGGAGAGAGATCGGCTGCATTAACAGTCAGTGGCATAATGAAAGCTAAGTCTAAGCTTGGTGGAGGTAAACGAAAATTAAATATAAAAAAACAAGAAAAGATTTAAAAAAAGAGAGCATCGAAAAAGCAAGGTGGTATTTTACCCCTATTTCCGATATTTGCAGCCTTGTCAGGCTTGGGGGGTCTAGCAGGCGGAGAAGCCGGGGTAGCGTCTGCTATAAACAAAGCGAAAGCTGCACAAGAAGAATTAAAAGAAATGAAAAGACACAATCGAATGATAGAAGCAATGCGAGGAAAAGCAGGTCAAGGCATTTATTTAAATCCTCCTGCATACAAAAGATAATTAACCAAATACCAAATAAAGCATTAAGTAATTTCGATTTAGCTAAATACGCACATCAATTAAAGATTCCAAATTTTAGAGGAGTCTTTATGCGAGATACGTTACCAAGACATCCTCGAAAAAATGAAAACTGTATTGTTAACCTTGAACCGATGGTTAAATCTGGTTCACATTGGGTGGCTTTCAGTAAACGAGGTAAATACGTGCATTATTTTGATAGTATCGGTAATTTAAGACCACCATTGGAAATTTTAACATATCTTAAAAATTGTTATCTACAATATAATTTTCATTCATATCAATCAATTACTTCTTCGATTTGTGGACATTTATGTTTAGTCTTCCATTATTGTATAAATAATGGAAACACAGACTGTCTTTAAACATTTCAAAGATGGCTTTCGAAAGACGGATAACTCTTGAAGGTAAAGGCTCAACGATTGATGTTACATTGGAGAACCAGCTTCATCTTGTAGGAGCAGAGATTTTTGAAATAGGACTTGCAGGATTGTATACATCTAATTCTATTCGAAATGTTACCAACCGAAATAATAAATTTCGCATTCATTTTACTAAATTTTTGTTAGCAATTGATTTAGTGGTATCACCAGGTATTTATGAATTTGAAGATCTAGCCTCAACATTTGATGATTTACTTAGTTATCACTCATTGTCGAAACTTATAACAAATCATATACAAAAAACAAATCTTTATTTGGAAGAGGATATAAATGGAAAAGGACGCAACCGTCTTGTTTTGTCTTCTCCGTTAAATATTGATTTCAGTGTACCCAACAGTGTAGCAGAGGCTTTAGGTATTGAAAAGAAAGTTTACCCTAAAGAGAATAAAAAAGAAATTGAGATTGATCGAAATAGAATCGAAAGTGAAGTAAAAATTAACGAAAATAATAACGTTTTAGCCATAAAGATGAACGATGTGGATACAACAATTTTAATAATACCTGATGCTAGCTATACGTTTCAACAATTAAGTGCAAAGATTAATGAATTATTACTAGCACATTTATTATCAGTTTTATTAGGTGAAATAGACAAATTTCCTTCATATATTTATATTAATTATGATAAAGTGTTCTCTAATTGTAAACTATATTCGAAAAACTTTGCTATAGATTTTGGTGTTGCAGATTCTATTGCAGATTTGTTAGGATTTTCTCATAAAAAGTTCGAGGCAAACACAACTCATCATTCTGAATATATGATTAAAATTAACACTGTTAATAGTATTCGAGTATGTTGCAACCTTGTGCTTGGTACGAGTTCTTATTTGAACCATAAACCAACACACTCTTTATATAATTTTAAAGCTCATGTTCCTGCTGGTTATCCGATTGTTGTACAACCAACAACAATTAATTTTTTGCCTATGAACAGCAAGGTTATTCAACATGTATCTTTGCAACTTGAAGATCATCGTCAACAGCTCATTGATTTGCAAGATGAAGATTTAACTGTAGAATTAATTATACGTCCAGCACGTTATCTTGCTATATAAAGTAAAGAAATACTGTTATATTTTCATTCTAGTTGAGTAAGCTTACTAGAAAACATTCACAAATATGGTTATACTATATAATACTCAAAGTTTGAAAAAAAAAGAAGTCGACTCTGATTCGAAAAAGAAATATAAATCAATCAGCTAAAATTTCTAAACAAAAAACAAAAAAAACAACGCCATCACACCTTAAAATCTAAGAAACAGTTATCGAGTAACAACACACATTTCTTACAGTCTTTAGGCTATCGCGTACTTTAATTTCAATATAAATATATATGCAATTGTTAATCTTATTTAGTTTCTATCTATATTTGAAACTGTTAACATGTTTAACATGTTTAACATAACGGATAAAAGAGAGGTTGACAACAGAGTTGTGCAACGAGAAGAAAGAGTTTACCAACCTTATTCAGCTAATAAATTCGAAAATAATGATGAAATTCGAATACCAATTCAAAATGAAGAAAACATAGTTCTATTATCAGAAGGTGTTCTTCACTTAGAAGGACAAATTATTACTTCTAACCTAAATCCGGCTGCTTCTACTACAGCACATCCTGACCAAAATTTTGGGGCTAATCTTTTTAGCGAAATTCGCGTTACGTTAAATGGTAAAGAAATTGATCGTACACGCCATCTAGGTATAACAAGTTCTATAAAAACCTTTGCATCATATTCAAAAAACGAATATACAGCTTTACAAAATGCTGGTTAGTTTCCCTCTTTAACAACACCAGCAAGTGAAGCAAATATTGTTGATAGTATCACAAAACGTTTCCATGTAATACTTCCTTTAAGCAACCTGTTAGGTTTAGCAGAGGATTATAGAAAGCCGATTTTAAACTGCAAGCATGAGCTAATACTTCTCAGATCGTCGAGTGACGCACGTGCGTTGCAATCTGCAACCGAAAATGATCTTTCTAAGGTCAAGTTATTTAAAGTTTATCTAAAAATTCCCGTTTTATTATTATCGGACGAAGAACAAATTAAAAGATTAAAACTAATGCAGAAAAATATTCCCATTCAGGTTGGTTTTCGATCATGGGATGTTCATGTCTTGCCATCTCTTCCTAGAACAACTAAATATAGTTGGACTGTAATGACAACTTCTGAAACTCAAAAACCACGTCAATTTTTATTAGGTTTTCAAACTAAAAGAAATGTACTAAATACGGGCTTTTCCTATTTTGACCATTGTAACATTAAATCTCTAAGAGTTTTTTTAAATTCAATTTTTTATCCCTATGAAATGCCAACTTATGAAATTGCTATAAATGACTACAGCGAATTGTATGACATGTTTGTTAAATTTCGTAATGTATATTATCAGATCGATGATTTTCGTTCAGAGACTCTAGTTCACGAGATGAATTTAAGTCTCATTTTCCGATTATTGTAATTAATTGCCTTGAGCAAGTGGAGGCAGTGAAGACATCTTCAGTTGATGTGCGAATTGAAATCGAGACAAGTGAGAATATACCTGAAGATACAACTTTTTATTGTGTTCTTATTCATGATCGTCAAATATCTTACAGACCATTAACTAATGAAGTAATTATCTAAACCAATATTTGCTAAGTTATAAGCAATCAAGTAAAGAAGTATTCTCACTTTAGTTGCAATCATGGAATTGACAACAACAAACTCTCCTTCTACTGATGCTGACACGTGGAATAAGAAACAGCCAATAGTTGCAGACATTCGCAAGCTACCAAACGGCAGTTTGGAACTTGCTTACTGTATGTTAAATAACAGCAATATACCTTCATTCAGTCCTGTGTTAACATGGGTCGCAGCGTATTGTGAAAAAACTCTTTCTTCTATTTTTGACTCTATTAAAAATAAATATGAATATTTAGTTGTGTATAATTTGCCACAAGACTTTTCTTTGTTTGCACTAAAAACACTTTCCCCTGGGTCATTAATCGATCTTAATACGATTAATGGAATGTCAGATCTAATGTTGAAGCATAGCCAACGTTTACCTACAGATTGTCCAAAACATTTACCATCTCTTGCAATGGGAAGCAATAGTTGTGCTAAATTTAATGTCAATGCTGTGCAACATTGGTTAAATTCTTCTGATGGCATCATGAAAATCGTGTGTTCGATAATAAACAAGTTTCGAAACAATGGACTTCAAGGTTTTAATAAGTTTGGTTGGAACTACTATCCTATAAACATACTGACTATATATGAGCCACAACAAATTCGTCTGGAGTGGGAACATCTACCAGATCATCTAAAAAGAAAATTTCAACTGTTTCATCTTCGCTGCAAATGTGATAACTGTAATCGCTATCTATAAAAGGTAATTCATTAAATCTACTAGTGTTGTTGACACCTATACATATTTTGTTTTTGTTTCCTTTTTTAACACAGTGTATATTTTTGGTCTACAGAAAATAAACATCTGGACAACTAAAAGAACAAGATCATCTCAACACACACTCATCAGGACAACTAAAAGAATGAGATTACTTCAACACTCATACAAGAGAAATGAAATTGTATTAATTGTAATTCTAAATGAATAAAGAAGAAAAGGTCTTTGTACCACTTCATATTAAAGTTTCTTTAATGATCAAACACCTCACTCCACATGTATATAAAATAATATTGTCAGGTGAGGGATTCGAACCCTCGTTTTCAATTTCTGAAAATTAGATCTTAAGTCTAACGCCTTAGACCGCTCGGCCAACCTAACACACGCAAATCTTGCATATTAGCCAGCGTGTTTTTTTGATTCATATAGGTTCACATTTAGCTTCGTGTGGGGAACATCTTTTTTTTGTGAAGTAAAGCGTCATCATGAAGTATTTTAATTGTGTAAAGTATTCCAAGAAACAGTTAATGCAAATGATATTGAGTCAAAAAGGAATGAATTTAAAATCTGAAAGAGATCGGCTAAAAACATTTAAGAACTGGTCTTCAGACAGTTTTACGAACACTGCATGGTTAGCAGATGCAGGATTTTACTATTATGGATATAAGGATATGGGCAGGTGTGCTTTCTGTAATCTGCAACTTAGTTATTGGGAAGAAGATGATGTTTAAATTATAATTTAAACGTTTAATTCTAACATCAATACGGATATTTAAAACATTTGTTTCCAATGGCAAATGTATTTGCATTCTAAGAAGATGATGATCAGTTTGAAAACCATAAGAAATGGGCTTTTTCTTGCCCTTACGTAAACAATATTTCTCCTAGCATAGAATTAAAATCTGAATAAGAAAGACTTAAAACTTTTCAAAATTGGCCTCTTCCCTGTCCAAACGAATTTTGTTTAGCATCAGTAGGATTTTATTATACCGGTCATGGTGATAAGGTGAAATGTATATTCTGTAAGATTGAAATTGAAAATTGGAGAGAAAATGATATTCCTTTAAATGATCATAAAAAATGGGCACCATATTGTCCATATTTAAGAGGGTTTTACGTTGGCAACGTTGATTTAAATCCTGAAAATCCTACTATTATTCCATATAATACAAGTTATGATACGTGTGGAAACAATATATGTTGATGTGATGTGATTTTTTGTGCAGTGTGCATTCTCAGACGTTAACGTTGACATGCTGAAGTTTGTTAAGCAGTCAAACACTCTACCAGTAATTTCATTTACTAATGGTGAAAACCAGAGTAAAAGTGAAAAAAGAAAGCATAGTGTTTTACTACCGAACACTATTCGATGTATCATTTGCGGTCCATCGAACTGTGGCAAAACAAACGTAATGATAAATTTATTATGTCACAAAAATGGAGTTCGTTTTGAAAACATTTATATTTATCTAAATCACTTGCTCAAAGTAAGTATGTTGAATTAAAAAGTTTTTGGACTCTCTAAAAGAAATAAAAAGTGAGTTTTTTTCTGATAATGATGAAGTTATGCCTCCAGAAATGGCTAGAAATAACTCTATATTTGTTTTTGATGATGTAGCCAGCAATAAACAACAACACATGAAAGATTATTTTAGTAGAGGTTGTCATCACGAAGTTGACGTATTTTATCATTGTCAAACATATTCTTGTATACCTAAACATCTAATTAGAGATAACGTTAATTTTTTAATTCTTTTTAAAAAAGACGGAACAAACTTGCGTCATGTATATAACGATCATGTAAATACAGATATGAGCTATGATCAGTTCTTCGATATTTGTTCTTATTGTTGGCAACACCCTAAGTTTGGCTTTTTGGTTATCGATAAAGATAGCGATTTACAAAATGGTCGATATGGCAATGGATTTGATGTTTATTTTCAGTTATAAATAATAGTTCAAAAGAGTTAAATGCTCATTCGCGTTATACACTTTGTGTGGTTAACAACCTAACTATGACATCGTTTAACAAAATCAATAACGTGTCTATCAAACCACCAACTTCACGCCATGATATTGCAACTAAATCCTATGTTGATGATAAGCTACTGCAATATGGAAATCAAGTAACAACAACAAGCGATGGGCATCTAAGTATTAACGGCAAACGGTTAAAAGATGTTGGAACGCCCATACATGTTGAAAATGCTTGCAACAAAGGTTATGTACTGAAGTTATTGAATGAGCTAAATAAAATTGAGTCTAAAGAAGACATACAACGAAACATTAACGACCTTAAATGTTTAATTTTTTCAATTTGTAAAATAGAGAAACAACAACTTGACTTTGAAAACAAACGTCTCGCAGGCTTAGCTTTACCATCATCTGCAAATGATGCAGTAAGCCTTATTGCATTGCAGCAACATACATCGAATATAAAAAAATATCTGGAAAACCGAAGTGTTACAACGAGTAGAATTAATTCATGGTTTAGTGAGTGAATTTTCAGATCACTTTCCGTTTGATGATGATAGTCTCTACTTGGGTAACAAAAGAATAAGAAATGTTAATGATCCAATTCAAAATCAAGATGCGATATCGTATTCTTTTCTTAAAACTCATGTAACAAAAGAACTCGATGAAATTAAAAAATCTCTTTTGAATATAAACAAAGATGATGAAACTGTAGATATGTTAAATAGAAGAATAACAAACATATCTCAACCAATCGATTCATTAGATGCAATAAACAAATATTATTTAGAAAACTTTGCTGCTTCTCGAAAAGATCTAGAAGACTTAATCACTAAATTTAATAAACAAAACTTCTTAAACGTAGACGATGGTGGGACTTTAGATATGATGAGTAGACGAATTACTCACGTAAACAATCCCATATACGATAACGATGTTGCAAATAAGACGTTAGTTGAACAATATGCCGCTTCACGAGATGAATTTGAAAAAATGAAACAGACTGTAAACAATCTACAACATCAAAAACAAACAAATGTTGAGATTCCTGTTAACGACCAAGATGTGACATATAAATGGTTTGTAGAACACTATGCTGCTTCACGAACTGAAGTTAATCAACTAAAAGAAATTTTAAGCAATTTACAAACTTGTATTGAGTGTGTTGCTAACAATCTAAATATTGTTAAAAAAGAAGAACTTGAAAGTTACGCTGCTGCATCCAAAGAGGAATATAACAAGTTAAAAACTGAACTAGAAAATATTCAGCAATTGGTCAACAAAGAACCACTCGAAAGTTTTACCGCATCCAAAGAAGAATATGGTATATTACAAGATGAAGTAAAGAAAAAGAACTTATCGAAATTTATTCTGAAATTCTCCAACACACCATCAATCCATTCACCGGTATACACGCTTCATAATCATAATATACAATACCAACTTCCCTATAAAGGTATATTAAAACCAATTTTTGTTTCACCAAGATCTCCAATTGTGTACGCAATTTTAAATATACGTCAAGAGATTGAACTGGATGGCAGTGACATTGTAGTTGAAGAACAAGATGAAATACAGTTTCGACTTAGAGAACCTCAGAAACATAAAACCAATGATCTTCCTCTTCAAATTGATTTTGAATATACTATAAATAAGTAAAACAACTACAATTTTAGTTTAGTCATGGAGAAGAGTTTGAAGATTAAAGCTGAAAGTCGAGTAAAAGATAAACTTTCTCGCTTAAAAAAAGATGTTAAGGACAAGTATCTTTCACTTCAAAATGATGTTAGACGTCAAGAATTAGATATAGAAACTAAGTTCAAACCAGTAAAAAATTCATTAAATCAGTTTGTAGCTATTGCTAATACAACGTCAACTAAAAAGAAAAGAAAAAAATGATGATTCTGAATCAACTGCTACTTCTGACGAAGAAGATGGAGATAGCATCAAAATAATTACACTACTTAACCGCTACTTTGATCCGTTCATTAAACAAAACGTGGATAGAACATTTGGTATAACGATAAGAAATGATAAACAATACTTGGGACGTGAACGAGTTTTCTTTGATAAAAAGTGGATAAAAGTTGGTGGTGAAAAATTTCCTATAACAGAAGGTCTACTTGAATTGATTCAAAGGAAAGTACAAGATCACTCTCTAATCGATAGGAGTGATTTAAGTTCTTATTTGAAATTATTAAATGTTTCAAACGTGCACAAAGGAAATTATGCAAGCAATGCAGCTCCGAGGGGAACACAATCTCATAAGTATGAAAATATAATCGAACCCCTTCTTACTGAAGACATAGATAGAATTATAAAAACAACAGAAGAGAATGAAGAAGTAAATACTACTATGCATACTGGATATGGCCAAAAGAAACACATCACACCACAAGCCATTTGGAAATTTGAAGGAGGAAACAATATTGAATTTGTCCATTGGAATGAACCAAACAAATTAGTATCAAGACTTAAAAAATTAATTGCATCGAAAGCTGCAAGTCACACAGGACTTGAGAGCGAAATCTTTGCAATTGAAGAAGAACTAAGAAATGCAGGATATATTGAATAAAAATTCAATCATTTGTAAAAAAATGCACAGTATGTTATAAATCTTTGTTTAGAAATTAACTATGAACGAAATCAGACGAGAAATTGCAAAAGAACTTCATGCACCTCTTAGAAAAAAAGTTTAAAAGACGACATGTTATTAGCAAAGGAATCGATGACCTCCATGAAGCTGATCTTGTGGACATGTCAAAACTTGCAAAATGGAATGAAATGAAAATCCACAGCCTGTTTCCAGTCGTCCGACTGGGTCAGGGAATGGAATGAATGAAGCCCCCATCTAGCGGCGAGGATATGAACTGTGCCGGCTGCCGAAGCCTGTCGCACTCCCTGGGGCAATGATTAAATGAATGACTGATGAAATGAAATGATAGTGGAGAGCGTTGCTGGAATGAAATTATTGACAGGGAAAACCGGAGTACCCGGAGAAAAACCTGTCTGCCTCCGCTTTGTCCAGCACAAATCTCACATGGAATGACCGGGATTTGAACCACGGACCCAGCGGTGAGAGGCCAGCGTGCTGCCGCCTAAGCCACGGAGGCTGCGCAAAATGGAATAATGGATTTAAATATTTATTAACCATTATTGACGTTTACTCAAAATATGCATGGGCAATTCCTCTTAAAACCAAAAAAGGAAGTGAGATTGTAAAAAGTTTAAAATTTGTTTATTCTCAAAGTAAAAGATTGCCCAATTATTTTCACACTGATCGAGGAACGGAATTTTATAACAGTGATTTCAAAACATGGTCTCAGAAACAAAATCTAAAGCATTATTCCACTGGGAGCTCCATAAAAGTGAGTGTAGTAGAGAGATTTAATCGAACTCTTAAGGAATCGATGTGGAAAGAGTTCAAAACACGTGGTTCATACCGATGGGTAAATATTTTGCCCGAGTTATTAGTAAAGTATAATCACAAAATACATCGCAGCATTGGCATGAAACCTATTGATGTAAAAAGAAACAATCAACCCCGCTTGCCAACACAATATAATGAAACTTTAATAAAACCAAAATATAAAATTGGTGACATTGTAAGAATATCAAACATCAAGAAACATTTCAGCAAAGAGTACGAAGCTAATTGGACTACGGAATTATTTACAATTTATAAAGTTCAAAATACTAATCCACGAACATATCTTTTAAAAGATAATAAAAATTTGCCGATATTTGGTGCGTTTTATGAAGCAGAGTTACAACGAACCAAACATCCTAATATTTACTTAGTTGACAAAGTACTACGTAGAAAAGGAACCCAAGCCGTCGTATCTTGGCTAGGATTCGATTCAACTCACTACTCTTGGATTTCGAACAAAAACATATTCTAATTAAAACAATGTAAGTTTTTTAATTCATCGCAAAAAATATTATTATTATTAATATTATTATTATTATTAATATGTCTCTATATATTTTCAGCTCACGAAAACCAACACACTCAAGAAAGAAAAGAATGATTTTACTTCCCTTCCACACAAGATCACCAGCATATTCAACTCTGCAGACAGCATCTTCAATTCTCAGCATCTTGGCGGAAAAGAAGAACTACTTACCACTTTAGGAACGAAGATCATACCATTTTGTTTTCACTATTTCGCATTATATAATTAATGTAAACCACAATGATTAAAATAAATATATTTAAAAAAATATATACATCTGAAATTTTAAATAAAATACGCTGACCCCTGTCCATATAATTAATGATTTGACAATCATCATCATCATCATCATCAACTTCTCCTTCTTCTTCTTCTTCTGCTTCTTCTTCTCCAACACACTCCTCATCCTCTTCTTCACGTTCTTCTGCTAGAGGAGGCGGAGGAGTCATTAAATCTTCCAACCTCAGTCCATGAAGAGGACTCATACTTATAATTTCCTCACCCCTCACTCTGAATGCTCGAAGTCTATTAATCAAAACATTAATAATCTCAATATTTAGTCCATTTAATATTAAATCAGCACTATATCGTCGGTCTGACACTATTTCCTTCACTTCAAACTCGAAAATTTCTCTTTCTTGATCACTTAAATTGTTTATGATTATTCCTTCTTCTACTTTTACAGCCGAAATAAGATAATTTAAGTTCAGCGCCCTCGCTCGCTCTTCTATTAATTTCACCTCTCCTATGCGGCACAACTTCTCGATAACACATTCAATTACATTCATGATGAGAGCAACTATGGCTCCCAAACCATCTCTGCTCATATATACTATGAACTTAAATAAACAAAAAGCTCATTAAACATATCACATGAATGAGGCTCTGTGAACGGACATCCAAACTTGTTCTCTCATTAAAATAATTTCAGAGTTCAATAATGATGGTTAAGAATTTAAAGCAAACAAGCCAATATTCATTTCATGCAGTCAAAGAACGGTCTATACAGAAAGAGACCACAGAGCATGCAAACACACAAAAATTAAACTAACAGCTGCACATCCTATATGGAGTAGCAAGCCGGACCCCCCACGTTCAGCATGCTCTCGCTAGCTAAAGAACGATAACAGCCGTGCGCGGGGCAAAGGTTATCCGATTCAAGCGGTCAAGGGTCAATCTCTTCTTGCTACTAACACAAGCAGAGCACTAAGCAAACGCGTGTGGATAACCAAATGGGTGTCCATGAACGCCGCACCCGTACAGTCTCATTCAAATGTTAGTACACCTAAAACATTTCCGCTAACAAAGAGCCCATTTGATTTTTTTTCATTTTTGTCATATACACCTGAGAGTTGGTTTACTGGTAGAGGAGATAGAGAGCTTTCATTTATGCCAAACAAACTTTTTATAGATTTCCTAATTTTGGAAATATAGCCTATTTTCAAAATTCAATTTATTTTGTCCTAGGGAGTTGAAATTTGGTGTGGTGGTAGACCAGGTCAAGACCATTCATTTATGTCAAACAAACTTTTTTGTCATGAACACTGCAGACATATCACGTGATCGCTCGCATGATGATGCAATATGTCCTCGCGATTACGCAATATTCAAAGCATAGAAAAGTATTCCACTGAGGGCAGTTTGACTGCTTCTCTCGCCGCCTGATCAGCAAGCTCGTTTCCCGCAATACCCAAGTAGCTGCAAAGCCACACAAAGGTCACCCTGTTTCCAGCGTTACACGCACTGATGAGCAGGTCGTGCACACGCTGGACCAGCGGGTGCTTCGGGAAACACACATCGATCGCTTGCAGCGCACTAAGAGGGTCAGTACAAACAAGAAAGTGCTGGTGATCGTCTGATAACGTGTACCGCAGAGCCTCTAAGATGGGTTAGAGCTCTGCTGTGTACACGCAACAGGCCTCGGGAAGTGGAAAGCGTAACCAACGATCCTCAAACACAAATCCACAGCCTACTTTCTCGTTTAACCTCGAACCGTCCGTGAATAGAAGCCCTGATCCTGGATACCGGCCCACCACGGACTGGAACAGCCTCCGATGGGCGGAGGACTCGGTGTCCGACTTGGGGCCGGTGTGCAGATCCAGGATGCTATCAGCGCGTGAGATCATCCACGGAGGGGCCTTGCTAAGTACTCGGACGATACAGGAGACTGAAGGAATTCGGAACTGCCGGTATGAGTGATCCAAGGAAATCCCCGCTGGCAGAGTGGCTCGGGCGAGTGCATCATACAGCCGGCGATTCAGATTGGTAAACAAACATAGATAGCTAGGATGTAGTGGCATCTGTAGAATAGTTGCAGCATAGGTCAGCAGTACTTGTTGGCGCCTCAGGTGTAAAGGAGGTACAACAGCCTCGGCGAGCTAGCTGATGACTGGGCCCGTCCGAAAGTCTCCCATCGCCAGCCTCACACTGCCGTGGTGGACGCTGGCCAGTTTAACAAGCACTGACTTACGTGCCGAACCATATGCTACACTGACATACTCTAACCTAGATAAAGTAAGTGCCTTATAAAAACGTAGGACCACCGTGCGGTCCCCCCCCCCCACGATGTGCCGTTAAGAAACCGTAAAATGTTGAGCTTCCTAGCACAGGCAGTTTTCAAACACCGCATTTGTGGTTTCCACGATAAGTTCTGGTCGAAAAGAAGCCCAAGGAACCGGTACGTACCAACAACAGGTAAAGCAACATTTCCCAGATAAGGTCAGCAGTACTTGTTGGCGCCTCAGGTGTAAAGGAGGTACACCAGCCTCGGCGAGCAAGCAAGCAATCCCCAGGATCCACACCAGTCGCCGATTGACCATCCTCTCAAAGAGCTTGCACAGACCGTTTGTAAGACAAATAGGTGTTGTCTCCGGAGAAAAGCGTCCTGCGTTGCGGTCTCCAGGTGTACCAGATGGTCGTTGTTACACTTAGACGCCCTGAAACCACACTGAAATTAAGTCATAAGGATGGAGAGTGCGCATTCGGCAGAAATGGAAAACCGAAGTCTTAGCGGTTGAGAACCGAAAGCCATGCTCTAGTGTCCAGATAGATAGATAGATAGATAGATAGATAGATAGATAGATAGATAGATAGATAGCTAATGCCTTTATTGGTGGCGAAGTTAGGGCTCAAGGCCCTCTCTTACACTTAACCACTAGATGAGTATACATCTACATGACTTATAATTACAAATACCAATAGCACAAATAATATTAATAGCAATAAGAACAGTGATAATATGAATAATGGTAGAATCATTAATTTCAAAAATACACAACGTAAAGTACCCTTAAATGACGTAACTACAGTAATCCGATCATTCATCTCATTCATCCATTCGTTCATTCAACATTTATCCCGGAAGTCAGCGGGATCCAGCCAGCAAATACTCGCTGAAAGCCACTTTAAATTTGCGATGAGAGGGATTGTCTCTAATGTTCACAGGTAGCAAATTCCATGACCTGGACGCAGAGATTATGAACGAGCGGTTGTAAACAGCAGTACGGTTTATAGGTATGGCAAGTGAGGAGCCAGATCTCGTATTGTGGTCATGATAGGACGAGAGGTAAGAAAACGGTGAAACAAGATAGTTAGGGGTATTAGTGGAAAGTATTTTGTGCAGTAGTGATAATATGTAGAGTTCACGACGCTGGTGCACTCGAAGCCACGACAGCTCCTTATAATAGGGTGATATATGATCATCATATCGCAGGCCAAAGATATATCTTACACCGTTGTTGAGGCACCGGTCCAGTTTCTTGTTACTGTCGCAGGTTATTTCAGTCAACACAGTGTCACAGTAGTCAAATATAGGTAGTATCAGAGAGCGAATTAGTTGTACTTTATGTCGAACAGAGAATACATTACCGAACCGTTTCAGAGGATATAAGCATTTGTGTACTTTATTACATGTGCTTATCACCTGTTTAGTCCAATTTAAGGTCTCAGTCATAATAATTCCTAAGTTTGTCACTGAAGTAGAGTAGGGTATGATTTTATTGTTTATTGGAGAGATGTCACGTTGCTTGAGGGAATATAAGTTTTTACTGGTACCGATAATAATCACTTGAGTTTTATTTGGGTTTATTAATAAACTGTTTTATGAGCATAGTCACTAAGCTGTTGTAGGTCAGAATTTATTTTAATGATTGCATTATTGATATCACTCGGTTTTGAATGATAGTAGATCTGTACATCATCTGCATACACTTGCAATTTGCAGAAATTAAGGGCTTTTGATATGTCATTTATTTGGATGATAAATAACAGTGGCCCAAGAACCGAACCCTGAGGGACACCGAGGGTCTTACTTTGCCATCCCGAACTCACATTTCCCACTATCACACGTTGCCGGCGATTTTCAAGGTAAGAGGAAAAGAACCGGAGTGACACACTATTAAAATTTAGTTCGCGAAGTTTCTGCAGTAGCAACTGAGGGTTGACGGTGTCAAAGGCACTACTGAGATCTAATAATGTCAGTACAGTCACGTCCCGTTGGTCCATTGCACATCTGATATCATCTGTCACTCGTAGTAAAGCTGTCGCAGTGCTATGCCCCTTTCTGAAGCCGGATTGGAAGGGGTTGAGTAGGGAATGCTTTGTAAGGTATTCAGTAACTTGTGTATGAACTAGACGTTCAAGTACCTTGGATAATGGTGGTAGGATGGATACTGGACGATAATCAGAAGGATAATCAAACTTGGAGCTCTTCGGGATAGGTCTAATTAGTGCATCTTTCCAAACATCTGGGAACACTCCGTTTGTCAGGCAGTAGTTAAATATATGAGTTAGTATTGGCAGAACAGCTCCCAAGACATGCTTAATCAGTGATATAGGAATGTCATCGTTACCTGTGGCATTGGATGAAATAGAATATATCACACCTTTAACTTCATTCGAGCTGATATTTCTAAAAGAGAATTGCTCAAAAACAGACTGCTGTTGTAACAAGGGTACCGGTAGTGAACTATTAGGGAAGGAGGTAGAGGCTACTTTTGGCCGTGCGAAGTGATCATTTAGAGCCTCTAGCAATATGCTTGGTACATGTTGTTCAACTGTCTTACCTATCCCTAACGCACGTAATTTACTCCATTTTTGTCTAGGGCTGTTGGTTTTCATCAGTTCATGAAAGTATTTATATTTAGAATTTCTAATTAGCTGCTTGGTTCTGTTTCTCAGAATTCTATATCTCTCAAAATCAACTGCATCATGTGTCTGTCTGTATAGTCTGTATAGTTTGTCACGACTGGCCATAGCAGATCTTACCTCAGCCGTTAGCCACGCAGATGAAGAGCGGGTAATTCTTATCCGTTTCTTTGGTGCATGTTTGTCAAATATTTCTAGTACCATTAAATTGAATGTATTTACTTTAGAATTTATGTTCTGAGAATTACGTATATTATCCCAAGGCAAGTTATATGCATCATAGCGTAGTTTATTCTGGTCAATATGTCGTAAGTCTCGTATTGTAATGTAGCGTGGTTTATACTTAGGTATTCGTATAGAATATCATACGTACAATAGATCATGTGAAGAGATGCCAGGAGCAGGAATCTGTCCGTGTTTAATTACTTTCTGAGGTTGATTTGTCACAAGAAGATCAATTAAGGTATGGCTCGTATGGTCAGAGTAATGAACATGATTAGTAGCGTTCTGGGGTAAAACCGTCATGTTTGTGGCGAGAAATAAATTCAGTAGGCTGTTAGCTTCACCAGTCTGCTTTAAGAGGTCAGTGTTAAAATCACCCATGATTATAATGTCGTCGTATGCCGATGCAAGACCTGCTAATGCATCTTCAAAATCAGCAGTCTGTCTTATTTTAGGTGGCTTGTATACAATCCCTATTAATATCTTTTTATGGCAGTCTAATTCTACAAACATAAATTCTGGTCGCAGTATAAGTGTTGGGTCGGAAGTGGAAATTATCTTACATTTTAGGTCGTTTCTGTGATAAAGTAGAAGCCCACCACCTATTTTGTCAATACGGTCATGGCGTAATATAGAGTATCCATCAAGGTTAGCTGCCGATGACGGCAGGTCTTTACGCATCCAACGTTCACTGATTCCAATAATATGTACATTGTTTACTTCAAAAATAGCCTGTATCTCCTCCAGATGTGCTAATAATGACTGTCCATTTCGGTGGCAACATTGTAAAGACCGCGGGTGGTTACTAAGCTGCTCTTGCAACACAAGTCCCGTTGAAGGTGGAAGGGACGGGAGAGAAGGGGTGGGCGTGGTGAGTGGAGAGGAATGCAGGTCATTGGTATTGCCGTTGTCCTGGTCAACAAACATATGAAAAGTATGCAGTGGGAAATAAAATGAAGTAAGAAGTAAAATGAGCTTACCTGAGCAACCTGGTGAGCAGATCCACTGACTTTCACAAGCACACGCATACACACACACAAATATAAGCTAATTACTATACACATAATTTATTTCCAAGGTTCACTTGTTCATCCTACTCCCTGCCATGTTATTCAACTGCATAATCGTGCATATTTGAATTTTGCGTCCATCCTCCCTTAAAACACAAATACGTCCATCTTGAGTCCAGCATTTCTGCAGTCCCCATATGTCCCGTGCCTGATTTAATATAGTTTTTCTCACACTTGTGAGTGACTCATTTAGCATGAGCCCACTGCCATTAAAAGCTCGCTTCGCACGCCACACACGATCTCGATCATGATACCGAAGGAACTTAATAATAATCGGTCGATTTCCATGCGAGACCACCTCAGCAGACGTTCGATATCGGCGGCCCAGCCTGTGGCAGCGATCCACAACAAGCAGTGAGATATCAATTGAAAGTTTATTTTTCAGTGTCTCGAGGGCATTGTTGTAGACGTCCTCAGATGGCTGCTCAGGGACCCCATGCAACAAGAGGCAGTTTCGGCGACTGTACTGTTCAGCCTCATCCAATACCTCGTCTTGTTTATGAAGCCGGTTTTCCAGTTCCTTCAACTCCCCTTTAAGCCTGGAGATGTCATCACTGGCCTGTTTCTTGAACGCCTGGAACACATCGCCAAGCGCTTGGAGCACGTTTGGTGGGTTGGCGGCACTGACTGCTGAATCTAGACGAGCTTGATATTCTTTCAAGGAATCTTCGAAAGCCGATATCTTCCTAGCTGCTTCCTTTAGAGACATCGCGTTTACTTTTTAGTGAGGAGGATGCCTAATAATATAACTTAGTTCACACGAATCAGCACTTTCTGCAACTTAACTTTCTATTTAAGCAGGGTGTAGCAAGAGCAACTTCACTCAACCGTCACACTTGCCGCCATCTTGATCCTTACTCCCCGTACTACTCTCCGAATAGCTTGTTGTAGCTGTCGTTCAGCGACCGCCATATTTTGCGCACTATAATGTAGAGCGAAGTCGTCTACATATAGCGACGATACCACTGCTGGACCAGCAGCAGCGACTATACCGTTTAAGGTAATCGCAAATAATGTTACGCTAAGCACCGATCCCTGTGGGAGGACTGTTTTCCTGTACATGATTTGGCGAATATGTCCCCCCTATTCGGACACGGCAGAGGTGAATGGACAGAAAATTCGCAATAAAGACCGGCAAGTTACCTCCGAATTTCCATTGATGCAGGGTAGTGAGGATGCCGTAACGCCAAGTGGTGTCATAAGCCTTCTCGAGGTCAAAGAAAACAGCGACGAGGTGTTGTCTCCGGAGAAAAGCGTCCTGTGTTGCGGTCTCCAGGTGTACCAGATGGTCGTTGTTACACCTAGACGCCCTGAAACCACACTGATATTCAGATAGGAGTCCTCGTTTCTCCAGGATCCACACCAGTCGCCGATTGACCATCCTCTCAAAGAGCTTGCACAGACCGTTTGTAAGACAAATAGGTCTGTAACTCCCTGTCAAATTGGGATCCTTATCGGGCTTCAGGATAGGTATAATTATACCTTCCTACCATTGCGCTGGAAACACACCTTCCAAGCAGATACGATTAAACACCCTGAGCAAATAACGAATGCTCTCATCGTTAAGGTGTTAGGCATCTGGTTGTGAATATTATCGGGACCGGGAGACGTGCCCTTGCAAAGCGCCAGCGCTCTGCGGAGTTCCCACTCCGTAAAGGGCACGTTGTACTCCTCCGAAGGGCGGGAAGCTAAACTGAGCTAGGAACGGTCTGCCTGGCGCCTCAGAGCCACGAAATCTGGATCATAGTTATCGGAACCGGATATATCCACAAAATACGATGTGAGATGCTTTGCAACGCGATAAGGATCTGTAACCAATTCATTATCAATGGAAATGCCCGGTACAGTAGAAGATGTCTGAATTCACGAAATGCTCCGTAGTTTAGTCCACACTTTAGGGGAGGGTTTATGGGCCGTACTAGACGACACATACCGTTCCCAGGATTGTTCCCTATTCTGGCGAATAAGATTCCGTGCCTTGGCACGACATTTCTTAAACGCCACCAAATTGGCCATGGTTGGACGCTGACGATAGAGCTTAAGAACTCGACTACGGTCTCTTATTGCCGCTGCAATATCCTCTGCCCCCAGGGGACGAGTTTGCCACGTGGAGTCCCAGAAAAGGATGGAATGGACTCCCCGGAGGCAGCAAGAAGCAAAGCGATGATGTGCTGTACCTCGTAATCGACGCTGCGGAAACCAAGGTCAACGAACACAGATAGTTCGGTAAACGATGGCCAATTGGCCCGTTTTAGGACCCAACGACTGGGGTACTCCACGGGTTTCTGGTTAAGAAGAGTAAGAATTATCGGAAAATGGTCACTGTCACAGAGGTCATCGTGTACATACTAACAAAATAGGGGAATCAGCGCACGGGTACACACACTCAGGTCAATGTGCGAGTAAGTGTCATGCGCTATGCTAAAATGGGTGGCTTCCCCAGTATTTAATATCGATTGATCCAACCCTTGAATTAATCCCTCCACGTCCCTTCATCTGGGACAGGAAGATGGTGATCCCCATCGAGGGTGATAGGCGGTGAAATCACCCACGAATAGGAAATGTGCTGGAAGTTGATCGACAAGATCAAAGACGTCATTAATATCAAGGGGCTGGTTCGGTGGAAAGTACACGTTACAAATTGTTGTCATAACAGGCAATGACACGCGAACTGCACTAGCTTCCAGAGGAGTGGTGAGTGAAACTCTTCCCTATAGCAGTCAGAGCGAACTAAAGTGCAGACGCCCCCCGGAAGCTCGGTCGGCGTATGGTCGCTCTTTTGAATATAGGCTGAAACCTCTTATGACCGTCTCATGGTCGGTCCGGAGATTAGTTTCTTGGAGACAAACTATACTTGCTGCGTATTGTGCACTGAGTTGACGTAGCTCAGTCAAATGCCTGTTATAACTTACAATTCCACTGAAACAGTGCCATTGTGTGAACTGATAAACTAATGTATAAAGGTTAGCAGCTAATGCTACCTGACGCTAAGGTGTAGTGTCTCCCTCTACGTCGACAATAACCTCCATGTCCTCATTCGAGGCCGTGGAATGGGTCGACACAGCGGAAGATTTTCGGGACGATTTCCGGCGGCGGGGGGACCTCCGCAGACCTGGGGAACGTTCCCAGGCGCAGAAGTATCGGCAGCTGGTGGGGCGGATGGCTTCCCCTTGTTTGGAAGAGTAAGGATCGCGCGGTACGTTATCCCTTCTTCACAACCTCTCTCCAAGATTAGACGGGCCAGGAGGGGTACTCCTGAACCTGGTCGACGATGCCGCCTCCGCTGGCTTAGGCGCGGCTTTCACCGACCTTTTCGGTGGGGAGGACGTCTTGGACTCCCCCTCTGCAGTGCGAGCGGAGGACCCTTCGCCCGCACAGTCTGCTTTGTGGTCGGAGGAGGAACAGGACCCACCTTCGAGCTGTTGTTCATTTTCACAGGTGCTGATCTCGGGATCCTGGGAGTCAAAACAGAGGGTTTCACAGCTGGTACAAAAGATGAGGTTGATGGAACCAGTCCAGGTATAATTGTACTATGATCAATCGTGGGAGCGGTAGCAATCAGAGTTTGATACTGTACCCTTATATCTGGATGATCCACCAAAATCCACGGCTAAAAACAACACAGTGCTACTTGGCGAAAACACTCAGAATAAGGAACATGATTTTTTTCTAACTGTATGTCCTATAGTAACTAACTACAGTACAGTAGGATTCTCTATATGCTCAGGAAAAGCGACAATCTATGAAGATCTTGGACGTAAGGATGCGGATTAGGTCCCTCGGGATCTTCCACCCTACAGCACATTCCACTACCATTTAACTACAAAGACAATGCCAAATTTCTATAAAAGATCAGGGAATCGAAATACGTGCCTGCGATATTTATTGACATTAACAAATACATGTTTCCTAACACTAGTATTGATTATATGCGTTAATAACGTTCAATTAAATCATATGACGAAATGCCATTACTATTGTTACATTCAATACATGTTTGTTTCTTCTAGAAATTGATAAAATTATTTCTAAACGCTTTCATAAGCTCAAATAAAATAATGAAATAAATCGCAGTATACAACTGCTGTGCCCTAGGTAACGGGAGTTTTATAATAAGATAAAATTTTATAAAGTTAAAAAAATATCCCCAAATGAAATGAATCTACCCCTGACGTAGATCTCCGTCATTACAAAAAATATTCGTTACTCTATACAATTCATCTCCCGTCTCCTATCACTAAAATCCTGCTCATAGAAGCGATAAAAATTCTGTACTCATATTTAAACTATAAATTAAACATTTTAATACGCGTAAATATAACTACAAACCCTTCTTTAAATTCTAAATATTATTTATATACAACACAAATATTAACGCTGTAATTCAGCAACTACTCAATTTAAAACTAGAATATATACAACGGGCCAACTGCCTCCTTCTCAGACAATCTAGACATAAATTGTCTTCCTATTTCTTCACTACATTTCAACGGACTTTAGAAAATTATCATCCACCATACTAAGTCTTATTCGTGAAACTGTTACATTTCGGGATTCTATAATCCATACAATTATGTACGGACATAGTTCATAGACCTCCTACAACTGGTCTGTCATCAAAATAAAGATACTTAAAAAAACATCATCTTCCATTTCGTAGAATAATTATCGTAAATTCAATATCTGATTAAGAACCATTTAAATAGAGCTCAGTTTGATCTCAGTTTCAACAAAGATCCATTGATCCTATAATTCCTTTCAGATTCAACTTCATCTAGGATCCGCTGTCCTAATGATTTCAAGGAGTTTCAACTATATGAGACTATTGCAATAACTTCAAATATTAATAAATATCTAAAATACTGATTCTCCATAAAACATCTTATTTCAACTTCAAAATATGCGCAAGTCTGTCACTACAGACATTCCTTCATCAATTGATCAATGGCTTCACATTGCTCATTGTCACACAACAAATACCTCCGTCTTCTACGGGAATAAATAAATCTCTCTCTTAGAGATGCTTCGCAGTTTCTTCCAAAAACATATTATTCTGAACTAACTTCTCGTTAACAAATTCTTTTCGTAGTTTCAACATCCTTAATAAAATTATATAATAAAAATACTGGTTCTATCGATGAATTAATTTAACAGGTAATACAATAAAGTACTAGTCGTCTAATAACATTATTATTTCTTTTTTATCCCTCACATTTCCATAAAGCTTCCAATTAGCTGTGATATTTCCCTTAAATTCTTTCTTCAAAATCTTATTGCTTCAGAAATATGCTGTAATTCGTATTTACTAACTTCACATTACATTCTTTTACAAATTCTTTCTTTAATATTTCTCATAAACTTTTATAATTTATGTTTGTTAGTCGCCAAATATTTATAACCAAATCTGTCTAATAAGTTATCAGATCGTGACTTTACATGGATCTCTACATAAGATCTTTAAGAATCGCATTCACTAAAATATACTTCTGTATAACAATCTTGGAAAAAATTTCCATTATTTTCATCGTTGTCAAAAAACGATATCTTACAATACAAAAACTGACAAAATGTGATCTAAACACATTTAAACTTGACCATACAAATATTCTGAACTAAACTGTAAAATCTCCTCATTTAAATTTCCAAAGTAGCAAAATTCCAAATATTTAAATCAAATTCTAAAAAGTCAAGAATCGACGAAAATCGTGAATAAACATCCGCATGACGTAGTTATGAAAATATAACATCGAAAACTATAACAATATTATTTAAACTAAGAAAAATGGCATTATTAAACAGTTGTCGGATATTCTTAACAGTTTCTACAATACTCTACAAGATGGGATTTATCGTTGGTCCTTAGACTACCTTGTGTTGCGTTATAGATGACTAGAAGTGGGCTTTCTTCGCTATCCTTCAGAAACGGATTGTTTCTAATAGCACGAAACTGCATGATGTGTGTGGGTTCCTACAGTCTCCTACAGAAGTCCCCATGCGGTCAGGTCAGGGATTCGAACTCCATCATCTTCGTGTGACCGTCCTTTGTGCTGGTGAATCTTCTTGTGTGAGATGGGATACCCTTTCTCGCTTAATGGCGCTGGGTCAACCCTAGCCGCCCTCGTTCGTGAATTCTTCTGTCTTCTTTCGCCAAAGTTCTGATATACGTATTCGTCATTTTTAGTTGGTGAAATGACTTGTAGATGTAGAATAATATCGATGGGAGAGATGAGATGTTAATCTACCCCACGAGATTGATGTTATGTCATTTCGAATTCTCTCGTTGTCGTCATAGTTCTGTTCCCATAATATCTTAGTCGATCATTATAACTCCTGCAGATTCAGTCTCTGGGACCCTCTCATTCCAATATATAACAAGATGTTCAGTAAAGAACATATAGCCTACTTTCTCCTAAATGCATGGGTATTGTTATAACTCTTTATCCATTTCAAGGAGTATAATTGAATGTTGGTTGTAGTAGCTTGTTGAAATACAACGTGCTTCAGTAATTTCGACATGGTTAAAAATGTAGATTAATTTCAATAAACATTTAAATATCGTCGCATGTCGACTTGGTATATGTTTGCACAAACTAAGTGCCTTCGTTTGCTAATATTCTTCTTCAGAAATATCGTAATCTCTATCAGCTTGTTATATTGTTGAGTATTTCGTTGAGACGTCCTTCTCCCATGATGTTGTAAGTATTGAGAGCCTCCATTCTCTTCTCTCGTCCCCCCGTCAATGCTCAAGTAAGCGTCCTTTTTAGAACATGGATCTGATTGGTTGCTTAATATCGATGATAGTTATAATCCTTAATTAAACAAATAATTAGCCGCAGTGTTAATAAATAATTCTTATTTATTATTTAATATCTTCCATGATATTACCATGTGTTAAAATCATGCTGGTAATTAGCTATGCTCATTACATTGCTTGCTATTATCTAAGTAAGGTCGCTTCTCATTGGCTGTGCGACACGCGTATTCCTCGAGTCTATCCCTACCATACTCGAGACACACTTCCGGCGCGTGCGGGGAATCGGCTCACTTCGGGAGTCCTCGATTATCTCCGCGCGTCATAATTCCCTCTTTGATCTAGAACTACGCAGTCCAGTCCCCAGTCTCCCACGTGACTGCTAATTTTCTCATTGGCCGGCTCGGTTAACTGGCTAACTCGTCGGTGTACAAAACGGTTCTGTGGTAAGTTTCCAGAGTCGCTATATTTTATCATGGGGCAGTTTAGAAAACTTTTGAAGAGATGAATATTTCCTGGCTCATATCCTTATAAGAGCACAGTACATCTTGCGAGCCTCCTGGTAGGTGAGACCATCCAGGGTTTTGATCTCCTGGATTTTCTTCTCACTCCGGAACACAGGACAATCCCTGTCCCGAGGAGAATGAAATCCAGGGCAGTTGGTGCACTGATAGGGCTTTGTCCACTGCTCGGCATCATGAGGTACCTTACCACACGTCCCACAGATTGCCAAGTTCGAGGAACGAGATACCATGTGCCCGAACTTCTCACAGTTATAACATCGCATAGGTGTAGGAATGTATGGCCTGACATCACAACAATAGCTTGTGACCTTAACCATCTCCGGGAGTACTGAGTGCTCTAAGGAAATGATGAAAGCACCCGTGTCAACGAGCTGACCGTTGACCTTGCGCGCAATGCGCCGGACATCGGTCACGTGACGGTACTTCATATCCTCTTTGGGTTCCTCGTCAGTGATCAGAATCAGGTCCCTATGGGAGATAACTCCCCGGACCTGATTGAGAGACTTCTGTTTTTCCACTTTGACGGGAAGATCGCCAAAGTGAACACACGGCAACTGTTTGTCTACCTGCTCAGCCGTTTTGGTCATGAGCAACAAACTACCATTCCTCACCTTTTGTACTTTCTCAAGCTCACCATAGACACCTTCTCTGTGGCGAGAAAACAACATCGGTTTGACCAGCTTGAAATCACCCCCATCGGTTCTGGTCGCGACAAGAAACTTGGGGGTATTAGCACCCATATTGGAACGTACAGACTGTTCCAAAGGGGTAGAACCCCATAGGGAATCAACATTTAAAAACTTGGGTGGGGGACCACACTGTTGGGGGAAGTTGCGCTTTTTTTCCCATGGCCATTGCATCCACCCTGAATGCCACCGACTCCAATCACGGGCTGTCTCCATAGGCGCTACCCAGCCAAGGAAAGGCCCGCCTAGCTTGGAAGGCATTGCCCGGGGGTCCGATGTTTGACATACCATACAGGCATGTACCCCTTGGCGCATACGAGAGAGTTTTCCAGCACAGGCATTCAGCTGTGCGGGGACCTGCGTTTTTTGGCGGATACTACTGCAGGGTACATGGCGTACGCACCTGTCGGTTTGGCCGGACCGAAAAGGCTCTCGAGCGTAGTCGCACACTTAGGTGGCCCTTCCCCTGAGAGCATGCACATATTAATTTTGTGTGCCAAACCTCAAAACCATGTACGAAAAAGCGTGCGGCATAACCTTATGGGGGTTATACCGCACAAATGTGACGTTTAGAGCTGGCTGTCAAACCCGTAAAGGGGACCTGGTCCAAGGAACACTTTTAGTCGCCTTCTACGACTGTCAGTGTATACCTGTGAGTGGATTCCATCCGTCCCACCCACGGGAGATCCAATTCGCAAGACAAGCCGGAAACCTAAAAGAATAGCCAAGGTCGCCCCTTTCAGTCGCCTCGTATGACAGGCAGGGCATACCGTGGGTGTATTATAAATCTCCCACCCACAGGTGGGTAAGTGGCAATGTGATGGTTTTGTAGAAAAGGTACATATTAAGGATACATGTTTCAGAAATTTCAAATATTCCTATCTGAAGAACTATTTGAATTATCACCACGACAATCAATGCAGACATGCCTAGTACACTGATAATCAAGTGTGTAATATTCTATAGCATTATCCTTAAACCTCGGGGAGTTACAATAACCATTTTACTTGAGTGCAATTTTGCATACGTCTCCCCTTAACTATGATACCACTACGTAACATCATCATCTCTTTCTCATCTGCCATGATTCACTTTATATACTCTATTATTTTAAAAACCATTAATTTTATTTTCAAAATGCAATTTACTAATTTCATTTATTTCTCGTGTTTTATAGCTTTCATGCGCCACGTTGGAGGACCATGTTGTAACGTTCTGGGGTGGTTAACACTCTCGTCCCACTGTTGGGTGCTATGTTCCAACGTTGTAACCTAGGGATTGTGGAAGATTACAGTAAATAGCTCGGGTAATAGGACGCCA
The DNA here is from genome assembly GCA_946902985.2 of Meconema thalassinum. Lineage (NCBI taxonomy): Eukaryota > Metazoa > Arthropoda > Insecta > Orthoptera > Tettigoniidae > Meconema > Meconema thalassinum. Next base: position 726,011,294 of record OX336389.2, read on the forward strand.
ATCTCCAACAGACGGTTGTGAGATAAATTTATACTTATTATTAAAGTGAGACACTTAAATTCCGGGGGCAGGGCAACAGAGATTAGCTGAAAAACACCTTATCCTACAATCTTGATATCTGGGAAGAATTGAGTTGGGAAAATATTGACTGAAAGTCATAGATAGTTATAAAGAATTTAATAAACAAAGGATGAAGTGAATGATGTCTTGCGACCTTTCAAACAGTGAAATAAAAAGGGGAGGTTCTTGGTTTAAATCAGTGAAATTAAGAGAAACTAAATCTGACTAGCAACTGACAAATGTAAATGAGCTCACCGGCTTGTAAATCGTCATTGGCGACGTAGCCGTAGCTATCTCGTTCCTGAAGTTGACATCTCCTGTGGTCTTTCATCGTTCCAGGTACCAATCCTAGCGAGCAAAGCTATCTGAACACTGATTGAACAGATGCTGTCGCTTAGCTGAGTGACATAGTGTTGTTCCACCCTACTTTGATATTCAGCACAATGCTGGAAATATTCTGCTTCAAATTACACTATACACAGACTCGATTTTCATTAGGTACCATCTGCTGGTAAAAACAAGTCCTCCCTGTTAAGCAGAGATACTACTGGTGTCAATGATATAGAGGGTTCGAGATGATAACTGATGCTCACACTGGTCTGTCCCGTCTTATATACGGTAATTATACTTCCCACCAGCGTTATGGGGTCTGCCAATTGAAATATTTCGATATTGTCTCCAGAAAGTGACGATCCAAATGGCTGTTTTTTTTGGGTGACACAGCAGTGACACACTTCTTTATTGATGTCATGTAGCGGTATCTTCCTTAAATCAATTTATTCTAAGAAGATGTGGATTATATTGTTCCGACATATTTTAGAATTATCCTCCTGTCTACCAAGGGTTAACTATTTGTTGCTGCTCCCTTGGGTCTTCTTCCGGTATCTTCCTAAGCTGCTTATTGCGGTCCAATTATCACTTTAGCGGTGTATAATGTGACTTGCGTGCTCGCTGCGCGAACTCAAGAGATATATTGGGGGGTATGATTTTGCTATTTGAAAGCCCGGGTTGACGCCTATTCCATGGATGGATTTGATACTACCATTCAACACAAGAAATATATGCATACACTATGGTTGCAATTTCACATAATCTTAGTACTCGAGGTTTGATTGTTTTGGGTGTGGTGTTGAAACACCACAGTGCTTGTGTGATAACCTCCGTGTACTATATTGTATTTGTAAATTCTGGCCGTTTGTTATTTCCTTGTATTCTTCTTTCTTGACTGTCTTCTCTCTTGAAGATTTTTATATTCTTCCATTTTGATATGTTTCGTTGTCTTCTTTCTATGCTTCTCTCTTCGCTGATGCAATGTGAGGATGGAAGTGTGTGGTGTTTGTGTGATAATTTCCGTGTAATATGTTGTGTAAATTAAATTATTTTCTTTCTATGCTTCTCACTTCTTTCATCGTTGTCTTCTTTCTATGCTTCTCCCTTCTTTCTTCGTTGTCTTTCTTCTATGCTTCTCTCTTCTTTCTTTGTTGTCGTCTTTCAATGACTCTCTCTTCTCTGATGCAATGTATTGATGGAAGCGTATCTAATGTGTTGTTTATGCTCAGCTTGAGTGATTCAGCTGTTGTTTGGATGTCGTCAATTAGTGCCTCGTTTGATGTGTTGACTGAGTTCTTTACGTGTTCGATGAGTCCGTGAAAATTGTTGTATTTCTGTTGTGTTATGAGAAGTTGTTGTATTACTAGTAGTGATAGTGTAGGGAAGGTGTCTCCTGTGTCAGAACTGAATTCTGACAATAGTGTGTGTGCTGAACTGTTGTGGCGTGCCTGTGATCGTGTAATGGGAGGATTTTGTATTATTGCGCAAGGCATTATAGTCTGAGCTCTAGTGCTGCGTTGTCGAGCTCGTTGACAAGTCTTCCCGCGTTTGACTTATTAATTAAGACGGAGTGTTTGATCTTCATTTTGGGAATCAGTGGCTTTGGGCTTGCAGCGAGTAAGTGTGACCAGTCTCTAATAGTCCACATCTAACTTTCTCCATTCGTTATGTTCCCAAATTAGTGTTTGTGTGTGGTGTGTGGGAATTTATATGCCCGTATGTGAATTTTATGTGTGTGAGCGATAGGAAATTATCCGGAGATCGAGCACGGTGCCTCCACCAATTGTTCTACACCCTGGGGTTTTCCCGTGGAAGTGCACTTGCTTGGCGTGTCTGGGGTGCTCATAAAGGGCATGGAGCGATGGAACGGCGTGTATGTGATCGAGGGTTAGTGGAGCGGCGGGACGGTGTGTCAGTGCATGGTAAGGGGGGCTTCGGCCTTGAAGACGTGTCTGAATGTGCTAAGTGGCTTTATGAGTTAGGCCAGGCTCATATGCGTGTAATGTTCTTGCGGTCCGCTGCCAGGGAAGTGGTCTGTCAAGTGGACAGCCACACGTCACGAACTGACAGCAGATTTCAAAAGACATGAGTTCTACGGTAATAGCTGTGATGTCTATTCAGACAATGGTCGTGTGCAATAATGGCACAGAGGTTTGTTCGGGTGGAGTAGCAAAGGAATAACTAGTTATACACTCACCAGAGTCTTTGCGTCGGTACGGTTCCTCAAGGCGGCAGCGACGGGTGTCAGTTTGGTCAGCGTCAAATTCTGGTATGAGACTGATCCTCGTTCCTTGTTACAGTCCCCTCTTAAGTCTTTCTGAACTAAGTCGCCAGTCAGTGGAATTTTGTTTATTGTGCTTTGTTGCACGTTGTAGTAATGATGATCCTGGCTCGATGTTATATTTTATGAAGCAATGGTTACTTCCCGTATAACGTAACTTGCCTTATATTCCTTGCATGGGATATTGGGGTGAGGGGCTAGCCCTTTACAATATATATTAATTTACTCTCCTATATGACTCCCCTTTTTTGAAAACGGTGTAGAACTTCAATATTATTCCCAGATTCATAGTCGAATAAATCAATATTTTGAATTGGAGAATTAGAGATCTGTCGCATAAACAGCTTAATCAATTATTATACCAGCAAAATCTTGTGCGGTGCATTCTCTCTCACCTTTACACATATACTGTAGTTTTAACGTATAGTTCTACGAATGAATTTTCAGTTATTATGCAGCTTACTGTGGTTCAATTTTAATAGAAATCATCAGCCAGTGATGTTTGACATTTTGGATTGGCGTTAAATAAGAATTTGTTGCCCCTCGTGATAGTTAATGTTTAAAAACGTTCCGTGATGTGAATCAACTTACAGATATGCATACTTTTCCCGCCGGAAAACATGGTTCATATTTTGTTTGACGACAAGTTATTCTAACCATTAAAATCATATCCAAATTCCAAATATTGATATATTGAATCTACTGGATATCAAATATAGCTGAGATGGCTGCTATTTTCTCGTTAGTCTTCAGTTAGCACGCATGGTTTAATTCCAAGCACAGTGGTCACCGCTTGCTGGGCGGTTTGTCATGCAACCAGGAATTACCTTGTTTGCGATTCTTCCTTGTATTGAAGGCCAGCGCTAGTGCTGGAGTGTCGTTTAAACACCAGCTAGTGGGACAATGCCTTCTACTTCGCGACTCGGCGTCAGCTTGATTCAATACGCTGGCAGTTTCACGCAGCACCCAAAATCGTATAACTAAGCAGTGCTTCAGTTAGACATTATAGTGACATCAAGTAATCGCACTAAAAGTTTGACCCATGCAATTTCCGTGGAAATACATCATGAAGAAAGTTGAAGTGGAGAGAATTAAATTATATAGATACAGAAATTCGGAATGGATGAAATTCTGCATAATATTTCAACAAAAAGTATTTTCTTCCTAATAACCATTTATATCTTCATATAGAAACCTTGCATTCTCTACAGAGTTTATGAAGAGATTTTACCAAAGGTCAATTTGTAACAATAAGCCTTAAAGTTACAAGCTTCAAATTCAGAAATCTGCAAATTAATAGCCTTCTCTTTAACCTAATGTTACAATAATGCACTAGCAGATTTATTAGCAGAAGCCCTGTTTCATTGCTACAGTTGCAAATAATGCCAACATTATTCATTATTCTTGGAGTGAAATGCCCTCCCTCCCACGCCCAGACTGTTCTGCACAGTTGTGGTACCGCCAGAGGATGGGCTCCCCCTCACGCTGAAAGCTTGCAGGTATGTTACAAAGAGTTTTACCGATACGTCTTATACTAAATATTTTCATGAAATTTTGCTGGAGTTTGCAGATGCTCCGCCATACGGATCTATATCCCGTCGTGTGCAACAAGTGATTTCTGTCACAGCGGGACACATCCGGTATTTACCATGATGCCACTCACATCAACTCTAATCCCACGGCAAAGCCGAGCTCGTAAAATTATGGACAACGGCTACGAGGGCAGCAAGTTCGGATATCGGAATCCCGGCGCTGACAGCGGCTATCCTGAATGTGAATTCTCCCCAGATTTCACCACACTCCCTCCAGGAAAATGCAGGGACAGTACCTTGCTTCACGTCCCGGAGCACCTACCTTATCCCTGTCCCTAATACATTTACACTGACTTCTATAGCCATCACAGAAGTACAGGTTATCAGACAAGTTGAACATACACCCAAGTACATGGGGTTTATGGCTAAGATGTCGTTAGCCCTTAAAATTAATTGGAAACAAAGACATTAGCTCTAAATCGCATCTGATGAGTATGGACGGACAGGGAAATGGATTTTTATGCAACCAAATTTCCAGCTTCTATGTGCCACAGGAAACATCCCGTTTGACTGTCACCTCATCAGTGAAGAATTCACATCTTGTGTAATGGGGCATTACTGTACTTTCCCAATAGATACAGTGTAATGACTTTCCTTGGAGATTTCTAAATGATCCGTTAAAATGAACGTCTGGTCAAATGCCATTCAGCGAACATTGTACCGCAATATGATACAAACACCAGTTGCCGTTTCTATGATACAGGCAACGAAAGGGAACCAGAAACGGATTTATAACAAATATGGCTTGCCTATTCATTTCACCACTGTTGTTTTGCTAGCATTCAGTAAGGTACTGCGCCCGAAGAAACCCATCAGTACTTATATCCAAAGCCCGAAAAAGGATTGCAGACATGTAAGTTACCCAGCTCACAAGCTTATCATGCCTACTAAGTAAAATTGGGAATTCCAGGAACATACAGGATAGATATTATTCGTAAAGAAAGTAGTACTACTAGACAAGGTACAAATTTCTACTATTATTTACATTTAGAACATTCGAGAAAACTCCAATCTCGAGGGGTGATAAGGTCTAATCTATAGTGAGCGCCTGTATCTATACCTCGTAGTACTATTTTCGACGATGACGACAATGAAAACGGAATCAGTTTAGATAAAATTTGACTAAGTTGCTAAAAAGCACTAGCCGTTTATTAAGCTAATAAAACATGTATAATAACTGGCTTCCTCCCTTAATATTGTGTCCCCCTGACACTTCAACAAAAATAACTGCAAAGATAAATTTGCACGTGGCATTACTATCGTAAGAAAATGTGAAACGGCGTGACATTAAGTATTGCCCTATTTTATACAGGTTCGCTTCAACTATGAACCGTAGTTCCATATCTACTCAAATTATTCATGAACTATGTGCATATATACATCTTTTAATGAAATTCAAATTTTACACTCCATAACGTCGAAGATTAAATTTTCTTCCTCCAATAAGTCTTTCATCTACTCCATTTCTCTTAAACATCCAATTCAAATTCAAACAAACATACACCGCAACTATCGTGTTGAAAGTAATAAATACTCGTCATAATCAATTGAACATAAGTGACAAACATTTAAGCTAAGCACTGTTCCTTTTTACCTTTATCTATATATCATGAAATTCTGAAATAAGTGCTTAAATTCTTTACTGAGTTAACAATCTTCTGATAAACGTGAATACTGTAAGTGCATGGCATTAACCTTCGTTTCCACACTTCTTCTCCATAATTATACAACAATTACTTTCTCTCTTAAACACCCTGTATAGAATCTTCCTTTACTACACTCTCATAACTTCACAATTATTGCATTCAATACTAGAAAAACTTAAGAGACTCCCCTGCGTCCCTTCGTAAACTTACGTAACTCCTTTACGTTCATAACTCTTTAATCTGCACGGTAATTCAACTATAAACTTCTACTTCAATACGTATACTTCCTTTACTTAACATTTATCCTCTATAATTGATAAAACATCGCCTCGTGCTCGTAATTTCATTTCTGTAATAAATCTCTGTACTTTCACCTTTTGATCACCCTGTGATTTAACTTTCCTCTTCACGTGTTTAAATTCAGCTTTACATTTTATTACAACTTTTCAAGAAATATCAGTAAATATTCATATTCTTAACAAAAGATATAAGTTTGACTTCATTCCATTAATATTTGTTTAACAAATTCATTTATGTTTTTTTAACGCTCTAAATTTCATTAGACATATGTGTTTAAGCTTTTCGTAATACTTTCGTTCATAATAAATTTCTGACACTCGAATCAACATCATGAGTTGTCGAAATATTCTTTACACTTCGTGACGTTACTTCTTAAGTATACTGTACTTAAATTTGCTCCAATAAATTTCATTTTACTTCAATTATAATCTTACTCCTTCTTTACTTCGTTCAACGTTCTATTCCTTTTATATAGTTCACTCTACATTCTTTTTATTTTAACGCTCTAAATTTCATTAATACAATTTCTTTCAATAATTTGCTTTCCTCTAAACAATTCCTTTATATTCCTTTTTTAACGCTCTGAATTCCTTTAATACAATTGGTTCTAAGTTACTCTGAACAATTCCTTTATATTACTCTCAATTCCTTTATATTCCATCGCTGCGATAAAACAGATTTAATTAAATTAAATCTAACCCAAGTATGAAAATATTTACACGATTTTACTTTACTATAACCTTAGTGTTAATAGCATCATTATCATGCCAAAATTTCGTCCAAGTGACTGAAATTTTCCAAGAAATACGGCAAATAACTCCGTAGAAAAATATGAAAAATCACAATAACAAGATCTACACAAATTTAATTACTTTGACAAAATTATACGTTTTAAATAATGCAGTTAAGAAAAATGCTGTTGAAAAATACTGCAAAAATGCTGTTGAAAAATATGCGGTTGAAAAAATGCGATTGAAAATATGCGGTTGAAAATATGCGGTTGATCAATTGGATAATCACACAACTAAACTACAATTCTACATTATAAAATACAATTTTCTCACTACCTTGTGTTGACTTCTATACTGCTGAAAATTCTTGCATCGCTCCTTCCAAACCAAACTTGTCGTGTTCATAGCAATGTCCACAGCTATGAAGACCGGTTTTGTGACAGCACCAGCTGGGCTCGCGGTGAATGACCTCGCCGAGAACAGCTCTGCCAACTCCCCGTCTCTCCTCCGCTCCAAGTAGGCCGGCTTCGATTCTCCATCTCTTCAGAATAGACATCATGGTTTCTTCAGAATAGACATCGGTTTTCTTCAGAATAGACATCACGGTGTAATACTGTCGTTTATGCAAGCTTTTTCGTGTCTCAAGATGTGTTAAAACTCTCGTAGAAAAGTATGAGTTTTGCTCGGTGATGTTGCGCTTTGCGTAGATATTTGTAGCGTCTTTCATGCTAGTGAATCTGGAATTCAACTGACATCCTTGTAGTCTTCAACTTCCCCATGCTTAACTTAGCACATGTTAATATTCATCTTCTTGATAATATAATTGAGACCTCCCCGTTGCTGCCTTATAACTTGCATTTTCAATACAATGTTCAAATAAGCTTTTACACGTAGAAATACTGAGTAGCTTCTTGTCGAAAATGTTTCTAGCTATATGGAACACTTTGCATAAGCACTGCAATATATAGTTGTAGCTTGCTCCTAAGTTACTGAAATTACACTCTTCCTTACTTCCAACCTTTGTGAACCGTAGCACTATTATAAAGATACTCGTTTATGCTCGAGGTCTTATCTCGTTCAAATCTCAATTGAAAAAGAACTCTCTCGTCCTGCTCTCCGCATTCCTCAAGTTCTCGTCTCTATTCCTCTCCTCCCGTGGTGTGACGTAACTCCTACCACCTCTCCTGACTTCCGTCCGCAGTTCGACCTTCGCCTCTTCCCCTCTCTCATGACGTAACTCTCGCTTCAAGTGGCGTGATCTTTCTCGTAATGTGAACCTCCCACTTTCGTATAATGGAATATATGTCCATCTTTAAACCATTCCTACTTCCTTGCCTTTTATAAATGCATAAGATCTATAGTATTTCACTCATTTCCATACAGTTTTTCCTATATTACTCAAATTTTTAATAAATAAAAATTTTTATCCACTCATTTATTTTCTGGGGTCTTGGTTCATCTCCCGATCAGTTCTTGAGTAATGACCTTCAATAAATTCTGGCGCAGTACCTAATGTTTATTTCATGCCACAGACTATTGTAGTACCCACTGTATGAGAGGTCGACAAACCGAATAAAATGTCAATTGTACCAAAGTCCTTAGTACTGTACCCGTTTCCCAGACCTCACGTCGGCCCGGAAATCAACGTGATGTCCAAGAAATGGTACATGGTCGTTACAATACAAATTAGGAGTCCCTGAAATATATATCCGGAAAACTACCAAAAAATCAACTGCAAACACGGGCAGGCAAGAGATCTAGCATCTCGGGTCGATTAACGGGATAGGTGAGAAAGGTTGCCTCAGATATATCTTTGTTAAATAAAATAGGATATTATCACTCAGTCAGGAAATGGAACAAGCTTCAGGAATAATTGAAGATAACTAAGATAAAATGGTCCCTTTTATTTAAGAGCAGACGAAACAAAATAAGTAAATAAATAAATGCACTCCTAGAATCAAATTGGTTCTATGCTTATGTTGGGATCATGGATCCATAAGTCCTATACTACCAATTTGATTGTCCTATATCATTTATGTGGGGTAATATGAATCGAAGTTAATGTTCCAGTGTTCGTCGACTAAGCTGAATAAAATGAAATACAATATTTTTTCGTTGCACTGCACTGTCACTGATTTCAGCTTTTGAATGGATAAATTTAATTTGGCTATCACATTATTCACTTACCCATAAACAAATATTTCTAAATACACTGAAAATTCACAAATAAATTTAATTAAATTGAAGGATAATTATCGTTGGATAAATACGAATTTAAATTATCGTAAAGAAATAATTTACAAATATTTATAATTATCATCTGACATTGGAGCAGAGTAATGTGCAGATAATGTTGAGATAATCTCATATTAAATGAATATTCATCAAAACACCATTGTTATAAATAATATAATAATTATGATTATTATTATTATTCCGAATCCTGGACCATATTGTATTAATCTGATCATCAATTGCATGTACTATCATTGAATTCCAAAATATAAATTGTTATAAACAAATTATCATAAATTCCTTCCATAACTTTATTATAATATTGGCGAATTTAATTAATTAATTAATTAATTAATTAATCAAAATAGAAATGTTAATCAACAATTTAATTGGTTATAGATCAGCTATCCATAATTTAATTATGCATTCCTGATAATGGAAAGCCAGATTTGGCTGAATCCTAGAAATTAGTATAACTGTTTCATAAATACGTATCAATATCACTTCTATCACAGCATTTAATATTGCATTATTTTAATCGTCGAATACTTTAAGCATGCATCTAACAAATTACTAAATGAGGTTTGTGTTACACAGACACATCCTTCAAACATCAAACGCACAATACTAGTAAAGAAATTCTTATTATCTCTCACTTCCAATCTTTAAATATTCATATTATTATTCTTCTTGGATAGGCCACATGACTCGCATCCATAATGTTGCCACAAAATAAGACCACTTATTTAAAGTGTCCACAACATAATTATAACTACATGCTTTCTTTTATATGTGCTATGCAAAATATATCATAATTCAAAAATGCTTGATACAACTCGAATCTGTCAGCATAATAATCCAGCATATTATAATTTCTAGGTTCGCTAACCAATAAATTATTATTATAATTAACTGATCTATAATGCATAAAAATCATCTAATAAAATCGTTTAATTAGATAAATATGATCAACTATCGCTGCTAAAAACTCAGAAATATCGTTCGCAATCGCATCAAAATTTAATTGTGGAAATATTCACAATCCAAAAAAAATAAAATATATATAGAACAAGACAAGAAATTCAAAGTAATTATGATCGAAGAAAAATGTGTGAAATGATATTAAATTAGCAAGATCTTATTCATAAAAAGCTCTAGTATGTTCGAAAAACAGGCATAATATCAAAGACATCTGAAAATAAAACAATCAATTAGTCATGGTTATGGTTTGTCATGGGGTTGCAATGAGTGTAGAATGGACTCACTGCCCTTGAATTTGGTGTCATGTCCCACGATGTCATGGTGTTTAAAGATGCCTAATTCTGCTGGATCGATGATGTAGAAATTTATAAAACGCCTGCATCACCGTGTAGATTATAAGGTGTAATTGTATCTTCAATTCCTGGTGTCCATCCATGTTCGTAAATGTTCCCTTAATGAATCTAAGCTGTCATCATGATCTTGATTGTATTAAAATTCATAAGTGTTCCCACGAGGTTCATTGTGTGTGAAGTTAACATGCCAGAAAATTCAAGTCCCCAATAATTCATTTGACTGTCCGGCACTGTTCTATTGCATTTCCACATTCTGTAAATCTTGATGCTCTGTTGTAATAATAACAGTAATGTTCATCTAATTGTGTTCTCTTCCTAATTTCTAGTAGAATAATACTCTGCTGATTTTAGCATGACCAAACTGTGCTTACATGTGAAGTAGAACTGTTCGTATGAGTCAATCTCCATGATTGTGAATACTTCTGATGTGGTGTCAAATAATGTTAAATAAGTACTCACATAAACTCTATTAGCACACACGTTTCACTGAGTTTAACAAATTGCAGTTCACACGTTACCGGTTTCCGTGCAGTAAAACGAACTCACGTTCACATAAGAACAGACTATCCCGGGCGCGATAAGAAACTTCACGACCACGATAAAGACAGGTGTGTGAGTTCCAAACGTGTATAAGCCTCGGATGAAATACTGCCAGTCAACTGCTCGTCGGTTCGGAGAAGCACACTGCCCTCCTCATCACGTGGTGTGGGCAAGAGGCGCGCTCACATATTCTTAGAGGCTGACGTCATATCCAGCGGAGCTAGACACCGAATAGTCTAACAAGAACACCTGGCGTTCTGCCACAATGAAAATCTGTTAGTGGAATGATATTCGGAGACAGATACAATTATAGATGTATAAATATTAATACCAAATCTTATGTTACCCATAACATAATTTCTTGTCAAAGATGCAACACGAATCATTGCTAGTCAAGGGGACGCTCTCTCTCAAGCAAGAATTAGGGGCAGTCGTGAGCCTATGCTTCCGATCCCATCACAGCTGATGTGAGCATAATTCAATCTTCATTTCGGTCACAGTACGTGAAGTTCATTCTACTTGGATTCACTAAAACTTGCAACACTAGCATCTTCTTAATGAGACACAGAACACGTAGCGTGAGATTTTAACTGAGAGGCTCATATCAACATGTAAAGCTGCAGTAGAACAGAATGTTTGCTAAACTCTGCACACTGCAGTTCATAGTGATTCATACACGTGAGCTACATATTAATGAATAACACTGTTCAGTGTTTGAATAATATTATTTATAGAGATTATTAGGTGTTTATATTGTAGCTATTCCATAGCTTATTTATTAGTTTTTTTTAGAAGAGTTTTATTGATTTGCAGTATGAAATGCTAACACATTTCACTACTCTGTGTACTGTCACAGATATCGCATGGATTCAAGAGATCTGGCAACGCCGCATGGTAGCGGGAAGAAATAGACAATGTAAGGAGAGGAGATAAGCGTCGAGAATATATGAGGAAGGCACTTATGTAAGCTAAGAAATGGGAATTTGATTTTTGGAGTGTCCTGTATGTTGGAATAAATTTATGAAATATAACGGCAGTGAGCCGCAAGTGAACGGATGTTATTGTGAACTTGAACACGTTATGAGAGAAGTCGACCTTTTGACTCAAGAAATAGTTTCAGAATAACAAGAGATATAGAGGGCGCTGATTAACCCCAGGCGAAGTCTACTTGGGAAGGACAAGACTGAAAGTGAGTTCACTAGAATGCCGTACCCCACAAAAGTATAATTTCAACACAGTGCGAGTTGACGCATCTCTTGCGAGACTAACGTACGTAAAAATACACGATAACTTGCGTTACCATTGAATTATGATCATGGCCACGAATTTATATTACTTGGCAATTTTAAGATGAACATTGCAGTGACTCGAGGAACGGACAATATGGCTATCAGAGCGCATCAGTCTGAGTTTTGGGACATGAACTTTCTTAACGGTGGAATGTCCGGCTAAATGTGGTGGCAGTTGCGAGGACGTGACGATGGGAACTGTCGATTGAGACCAAGTGGTCATAAGCTGGATCCTGGACGGAACAAGAGGAGGTTCCTTAGGAAAATATGGGACCAATATTGAAAGGAATGCTTCAACGGAGACACGGCAAATACGACAAGAAAGGTGCTTAACACCATATGTCAATCAGTATGTAGATCTGTGTGGGTAGTGCTATTACTGAAATTTGGCAGATGGGCGTAAAAACGGAATAAATTGTGACATTATCTTTTCATTATAAGTTACGTAAAAATTGTGTTTTATTTGCGATAGTAATTTAATTATTAGGGTTTAATTAAAATATGTGGATGTCTAAAATATATGGAGTATGTATAAAATGGATCAGCAATGCGATGTGAATTCTTGCGGAAGAAAACAGATTAACGAGAGTTGGCGTGTTACATTACAATTTTTTATTGAAATGATTTAACTAAGATGCCGGTACACTATTCGAGCATACCGAACTTATAACGAGAAACACTTACACTTAAGGGGTCATATTTTTCACATTTTTGTGACATTATTAAACAGTCTCACACCACACAAAGGTTTTTGGAAGAGTATACCTCGCCCATGATAGGCTTCGATCTGATTTTTTTTCTAGTATAGTGGATAGCAGACACAATAAATATATGGAAAATGAGCTCATAGAATCAATCAGATTACCGTGCCAGTTAAATGACAGTTACCAGTAAATTGTATTGGTCAAAGAAAATCCCAAAACTCGGCAAAAGTCACGAGTGTTCAATGTCGAACATTGTAATGTGGTGTCGGACAGTCGTCGATATTTACGTCTATAGCATCATGAAAAAAAACTAATATGGAACACCAGAGGAATTAGGTTGGAAATGGCCGAGGACGTGAAGTAACTTCGAGTTGACGAACAAGAATGGGTGAGCAGCGCCAAGTACGCACGATTGTGAGTACGCAATGTACAATGCAGGAGCATTGTATAACCGGCAGGGACAATCCACTGATAATGGACCCTTGAACCACGCCGTCATAAAACCGTAAGCGACCAACTTAATTACTAGTAGTTTGTGTATTTGTACTGTTATGTCTGACATTAACTTCCAACATGTTAGAATTTCCCTTTAATTGAAGATTTTGAGAAGCCAGCATTTTTTTGCAACTATGCAGAGGTAAGTTTTTCTAGGACACGTTTGAGGTTGCACGTTCTTTGTTTCTGAAAAATGGCACTTCCACGATGACAAGACGTCTTTTGAGTAGTATTTGAAACATTTCTCTGCCCTTTCGTCGAGGGTTCTGCCCTAAGTCATAATGCGTTTGAATTTTTGTTAGCGCAGGAGTTTAAGAGAATGATGAGAATGGGCCTGTCACCCATTTTTATTAAAATCATGGTAGTTATAGTCATTCTAAAACCGGATTTTGCTTTTCTGTGATTTAATCAGTACTGTAAATATATGTGATCTATCGATAATAATAATTAAGGAAGCAATATATTATGAAATTGTTTAATTATAAACCACACTATTGCTGACTGCTTCCAGATAATGATGTTGGTGACTAATAATCGTTATCATTAAAATCAGGTTCAAAAATGATTCCTGGTGATTAATTGATGAGACTAGTGGGTTTCTAGAAAACGGATTTAAATGCGGAATATTATGTGAAATTTATATACGTGTGTTATTTGGCAATGAACATAATATTTAAATGTGTTCTTGATAATGTAGAAACGTAACGGCTATCCTAAATATTAAGCGTGTACCATCCAGGGAAATTATTGTAACATGGTATCAACGTTTAAAATTGCGAGTACAATGGGAAGAAATGTTTATGAAATCTAACAACTATGTGATGGAATGTAGTTAAATTGGGTCACATGCTTGTGATTGATCCACTGATAAATGCTATGGTAAGCCATTTGATACAGTCAGTGGAGCTGTATGGCATTGTTACGAAATAATAAGTTGGTAAAAATATGAGAAATATAATTATCAAATTCGATGGAAGGAATAAACATTAATGTATTGTAAGGGTTGGGTTGTCACCCCATATCACTGTTAAAGAAGGGTTGGACAGTTGAAGTCGCAGCGAAATTACACCAGATTATCCATCATCAGTAGAATTCATTACTCATAAATTCCATTACAATAATAATTAAGAAAATGATGTTATGAAAATAATCTTTTTAGAATCAAATAATAAGAATAAGATGATGATATCATAATGATTAGACCTGCAGGAAGCCATTACCGTATTCTGATCTTTTGGAATGAAGTGCATTTTCTAATGAATAATATGTGTAAGACATAGAATTTATTTTTCCATTAGTTGTATAAATGTTATTCAATCCGATATTCATAGAAGTTCTGATATGATCGCATATTGCAATAATTTTCTCTCCAGGAATAATAATAATAATAATAATAATTTTGAATGGGTGATCTGATGACTATTTTTGGAAGATCTATGTGAAGTAATTGATAAATTCAATATGCTCACTTTCGATATATAATTTGCTTGGATACAAATGAGAAGTGGATAATAAATAAGATTTGAAGGAGGAAATTTATATCCTGAATTTAATCATTTGGGGTAATTGATTTATTAGAATCATTTTGGATCTAATAAACAAAACTGAGTTAAAAAGGACTTGATTCCCCTAGTGCATTTTTTTTAAATTCTGGATAATTGTGTGGCAATTTAAAATCATATTTGGAAATATTAACATGAATGGTTTAAAAATCGACTTGTAAATTTTTCATCCAGATGACAGATGGATTGATAATTTCTGTACCTCTGGGACAGTGAGCATTTTTGTAAACACCATGATTGATTGATACCAGGGCGAACTGACATTTCTCCTAGATATCAAAATAAGTAAAAGGGATTACTCATTGAGTGCGGATTTACAGTTTATTTTATTTTGCGCGTTGTTTTTATTTGTGTGACCCATGGAAGATTAGGGGCCCAGAGAGCCGCTAGGATGTATTCTCCTGCAGGATTGGTATTTGTTAATTCATTCCTCCCTGCGGAAACCATCATTATTATGTAATGTAAGGGGGTTCGAAGTTTGAATTAAAATAAGATTGTTTTTAGAAATCTGTGTAATTCATGGTTCTAAAGATTCCCTCTGTCCTGCTGTAGTATGGACCTCGATATGAGCCCTTCTAGTTTTGAATCGATATTTATTTAAGCCCAGGTCAACCCCGAGTCGTTTTGAGCCTCATGCTCTGCTGACGTCGATGTTTATGCTTGTGCGGCCGTTGGACTTCGGTCAAACGGACACATAAATTATGACAGATGGAAAAAAGTAAGCCCGAAACTTCGGGCCTCGATCTGTTTGATTCGTCCGATCTGCTCGATGTGCTCGACTTAGTCTTGATTTGTATCTTATGTTAGGAATAGGGTTTGGTGGTAGTTGTATGGATCGATGAATACACAGTTTAATAGTTTTGCATTTTAGCTTCCGAGTATTTTCTTGCTTTGTTATTGTGGTTATTTAAAGTTAAATAGAAAATGGTAAAATTATAATTAAAGTAGTATCAGTTTTTTTTAGAGAATATCTCATTTTACAGTAAGGTCGTATTAACAGGTTCAGTACACAAACACTTAGATATAAGCCTCTTCTCGTCGGACGTCATCTATACCCATCTGAAATTGTTTTCGAAGTGTTATGGAAGAGGTTACAAAGTTAAATAAGGACTTGGGTAGAAATATGTTAGAGAAAATGACAGAAAATTCTAGTTATTTGGAAAGAAAATGTTAAAAAATTCTTTGTAAATTCTTTGTAAAATAAGTTGTTTGAAAATACTAAAGCTGTTAAAAATCAAATCACACAAATTTCAAATTACTTAAAATTAGAAATGTTAGGAAAATTAAAAGCTTTGGAAATTAGAATGGCTAAATATATTGACGGAATAGGTAGACGCCAAATTCGAGGATAAAGTAGTTGTCTTGAAGAATAGTGTAAGATAAAAGATACTGACAGAAAAACACACGAAAACTTCCTATCCATAGAAGCTCGCATAGAAGAGAATGGGAAAAATTTGGAACATAACCTTTTCACTAATTACGGACATATGAAGGAGAGTTTACCTGAAGAAGAATTTAGCTAGGTACAAACATGACACTCAAACACGAAAAAAATTGAAGATTGCGTTAGGAAGAAAGCTGATGACCTTGCGACTTTGGAGATTACTACGTCAAAGGAATGCAAATTAAATGCTAGACAGGTACTCCAAAGTGTTACGCAAGTGTTTCATGAGATCCTCGTAGGAAAGTTGAAAGCAGGGATAATGATTGAGCTACAGAAGAACGTTAAATACAACGTTGAAAATGAAGTAAAAACACAATTGATTCAGGATACTCAGAATGAAGTCCAGGATGTCAGAACTACACTCTCGTCGGAAATTAAAGTTAAAACCGAAGACATTAAATCATTCAAAGATAATATAGAACAGTTACATAATAAAATGACTACTAGTTTGAGGAGCCAGTCAAACGATCAGTATGATGAAGTTTAATCGCCTATTAGGGAAGGATTAGAAGTCATTAGAGAAACTATTAGGAGCATAGAAAGTAAATTTCAAGAATATAGAAAGCAGGCTGACAAGAAGTCGGTAAATAAAAATGGGGACACTCTTAGAAATAGTGTATGGCCGCAAGAAACAGGAAGGTCAGATGAAGGGCGAGTCGTATGCACATCTACGCCTATAACTTTTTTGAAAAATGCCCAAGATAAGCCGAAGATGCTTACTGTCACAGGAGTAGTATCACCGATGAAATTCCTTAGAGAGTTGGAGGACTACATAAAGGATGCTAAAATTGCAATGGGAAGGGAAAGAAGTGTAATCGGAAAATTTTTGGATGGCCCTTCCCTTGTGTGGTTTTGGGCTGTCAGTTGTCACTTACGAACATACGAGAAGTTAGAACAAGCCCAGCTGCAAACATTCTGGTCGCCGGAGAACCAGCAACACGTTAGATCAGAGCTATACGTCAAACGGTACTCGACTTCACATCCAACTATTTTGATAGTCAGCTAGCCAAGCTATAGTTTCTAGACACACCCATGCCCGAGTATGAGTTAATCTCAGCATTGATTCGGCAATTTCCATTGGAGGTGCAGCGCACGTTGTTAGCCGCTAACATTGGAAGTAAGGAAGAATTCGATAAAGTTCTAGAACGTTTAGATCATGCAAATGCCCAATTTTACCATTAGAGAACGAGCAAATGGATACTCAAGCCATATACGCTGTGGTGGCGGAAGATTAGAAGGTGAAGATTGGAGGATGTTCTTTGGAGCACATATTTGTTGTCATGCGGGATATAGCTCATGAGATGATCCTGGGAGCCGATTTTATAAAAAAAAAATACAAGGTTGTGATCGATATGGAATCGGATACAATCAAATTTCACCAGACTGAAGATGTCAAATTTGAGGTAGAATGAGAATTCACCGCGGGAGGAATTAGATGGACGCGAGTTTTTGGAAACCTGGAGAGAGCTAAGGAAAATATAGAAGACGCCATCTATTCTTCCGAGTTGACTGACTTGTGACAAGGACATGATGACATTTTCGATACTAAGCCTATAGAGATCAGGGATTTTGAATATACCATTCAAGTATGAGATGCTTCTCCATATAAATCGAAAGTATACGCTAAAGCAGAGAAGTATCGCGATAAAGACTAATATATCATTCAAAATCTGGAAGGAGATGACATCATTAAAAAATATGCTACTCCTTTTGTAAATCCATTGACCGTGGTACCTAAACCTGACGGAAACTTACGAATCTGCATGGATGCAGGGTCACTGAATGCTAGATTGTTGCCTGAATATGATCGACAGCAGTTATAATATAACTGTTGCGAAAATTCAAGGACAAGAAATTGTTCTCAACAGTGGACCTGACTTCTTCTGATCAGCATATCAGATTAAGTGTAGATGTGCGAAAATACACGGGGATTATGTTTGAACAAAAAACATACATCTTTAAAAGATTGCCTTTCGGAACGAAGACGTAGAGATCAGTGTTAATTTGGGCTCTTGATAAGAATTTAAGCCAGGAAGTCAATGACATATTTATCTTTTACATTGACGATATCCTGATCGCGTCTGAAACATAAGAAGAACATCTGATGCAATTGAGGTTGTTATTTCAAGACCTAAGAAGGTCCAATTTTAAAGTATATCTCCTAAAATGAAAATTTTAGAAGAGAAATAAGGTTTTATGACATGTATTGGATGGACAGGGCTATCGCCCGAATGAGCGGACGATCCAAGCTATAGCTAAATTCCCTAATCCTACAAGAGTGAATCATGTAGGCCTGTTTCTGGGAACTTTCGAGTTTTTCGCCGGTCATTGCCATATGTACACCGATATAGTGGCACCCTTACAAGGTTCGCTCAAAAAAGCGAACAAATTGAAGTGGGATGACTCTTGTGAATGGTCTTTCAGGGAGGCCTATTAATTATTGATAAATAGTGTAGAACTGGAATATCCAGACTATCTGAAAATTTTTATCATTGAGTCTTATGCATCCACTGTAGGGATAGGAGCCATATTGCTGCAGGAGGATGACGACCGAACCAGACATTACTTATCTTTCTTTAGCAGGAAACTTCGACCGTCAGAACGTAACTATTACACTACGGAGCTGGAATCCTAAGCAATCATCAATGCACTATAAATTTGGAAAAAATTGGTTATAGGACACACAATTATCGTAAGAACTGATTACCATGCGTTATAATTTATTCTAAAAACAAATTTCGCAAGCGAACGGATCACAGGATGGGCTCTGTTTGTCCAACAATTTAACTTGACGATAGAACATCGACTGGGAAATCCAATATTGGAGCAGGTTCTAGTTATGCCAATCACTTTATTGCAAGAGGACTAAGAGACTCTAAGATGATTGGAGACATTACCACAATCGCAAAAGCGGCATGGATCTCTCAGAACAATATACATATTTCTTCATTGGAATATGGACCCTAATGATCCATACTACCCAGTTATGGAAAAAGTAACCAGAAATTATGTGATGGTAAATGGCATTATTTACGATTTCTTTGACCCCGAACATGGAACGTCACGAATTGTGGTTCCGCCAAGGCTTCAAAGAGGAATTATATGGCTGGCTCAAAGAGGTTCAGGTCACGCTGGAGTTGATCTAACTCTCCATATGATTCAAGATAAATCCACGTGGGAACATATTCGGGATAATATCAGGGAAACAATCAGAACATGTGACTTGAGTTAAAGAAACAAGCACAACTCAAACTTGCTAAGAGAGGCACCTGAGCCTTATTTTTCCTACTAAGCCGTGCAAAATGTTCGCTATATACATTTTTGTGCCTCTACCCAAATCCATCAAAATACCAACACAAAGTACATTCTGAAGAGGATACGCGATGGGGTGCTCCCAGAGGCGGGGAAACCAGAGTTTCTACTTTCCGATCATGGTTCCCAATTCATCTCTGTGGAATTCAGGAACGCGATGGAGGCCTGGGGCATTCAACAGGTCTTATGCTCTGTGCGGCGCCCTGAGAGCAACACAGCTGAATGAATAATGGCAGAAATTTCCAAGTTTTGCCGGTTACATTGCTCATCCGAATATTGGCGATGGATGGATGAAGTACCCATCGCGGCCTAGTTTATAAATTCCACGGTACATGAAAGTACGGGGAAAATACTGTCATTATTACACCTCGGGAATAAACCAATTCGACCTTGGGACAGTATCAATTCCTCCAGAATTGGAACCAAATAGGAGGGGTCGTGAAGCTGATGCCTTGGAGAAGTTGCATCAACAAGCTAAGAAGCGGACGAAGAAAGTTCGAGGGAAGAAATTCAAGGAACCCTTGAGGGAAGGTACTGTACCCGAAATTCACATAACCACCAGCTATTATTCGAAGGATGGAAAGGTTCGCAGGGAGCGCTGACACCCAAGCAGATAAACCAACAAATTACCGCTAGATGGTTAGCTAGGAACCTCTCGATACAAAGATATTTATTAAAACACGATAGTACTACTACCAAGTTTCGTACAAAAATTCCTACGACCATGTATGGTAGGACGAGATTCTCGGAATCTCGTGCGTGACCGGTTTAAAGTGTGGGCACCAGTACCTAATTAGTAATACCATCGCAGCTAATTATTAAATGAAGAGAACGTAATGTTCTATAAATAGAAACAGGCAAACTAACTGGTGTCTGCTAGCATTTATTCAAGGTCAACACATATAACAATGTCCAATAAAAATTAATCAGATCACACGTTGAAATTAAAAACTCAAATAAAACAAATATTAACATCTTTTAGAAGCGAAC
This sequence comes from Meconema thalassinum, assembly GCA_946902985.2. NCBI lineage: Eukaryota > Metazoa > Arthropoda > Insecta > Orthoptera > Tettigoniidae > Meconema > Meconema thalassinum. The sequence continues at coordinate 726,032,139 of OX336389.2, forward strand.
AAACCGTGAATTTCGGTGCTGGGACCTCTCCGTCCTCATTAAGGAGATAATAAAATATTGTTGATATACGTCTTGCCTATGGAATGTTTAAAAATCGAGAATCGACTAAATTCGTAAAAATACGCTATTATATACATTTTTCAACCCTGCATGATACATAAATTCCTTAATATGTCGTTTCTATAAGTATTACATTCATAGTGAAGTAATTTAAAAATTCAAAATTATAATTTTTATTAATATTTACAACAATGTTCAATTTATCGTGTCCCGCACGATATTCCTTTCTTCTCCCCGATCCTTCTAGATCACAACTCTATTTCGTTACTCCTCTCTCGTAATAAGATTACACAACTATCCAGTTTACATTCCATTAATTCGTCATTTCCTTGAGAACATATGTAACGAACAATTAAGCTAATTACTGTTCAGATTTAGTCACAACCATTAATAAAAACGAAAAAAAAATAATGATTTATACGACAGACGATCATTGTGGTAATTTACGTACTCGATTATAGTGGCTTTTGGTACTCGACATAAAATTATACACATCGCAATATTCGTACATTACTTCACATTGACAACACTGTCATATTATACATTTTACAGATCGCTATTCCACGTCGTAAACATTTGCAATTTTCATACACTATTTTCACCGAACTAGTTCCTTATTTTGCGTTACCTTATACGCATGCATTTCAACAATACTATTTCTTCATCTCGCAACTTAAAAAGGCACGGAATTTCAGTAATTCTACTCAAACTTCTGATTACAGTAATCACCAATGAATATACATTCCATATTGCTCAGTCCCTTAACGTGGGGTGGCTGAGCTAGGGGGATGAGGATGTGAAGATGTTGGTCTTCAGCTGGGGAGAGTTTAGCGGAGGTGTGGAAACTCCGGTCGTGTGCTGGATAGGGTTGTAGAAGAGCGAATGGAGCTCTACGCGACGAGGGTTGTAAATCGATGGGGCGCGCTTCAAGTCGAAAGCTAACAACTTACGGAGTGAGTGCGGCGATGAGCAATCTAAGTAGTTGCTGACGGTGCACCAATGCGGTCTGTGTGCGTGCGGGCTAAGGAAGCAAAGCCGGTGGTAATGAATAAGGCACTAGCGCTTGCACAACGGTTTTGGAATAATGTGATGACAGGTTAAGGTGTAAGTAGGGAAGCGGATAGTAAAGACGGTGGTGGTAAACAATTATAATAACTGGGTGTTTATAAAGTGTACTAGTTTACTAGTATAATGTAATGTTGTAAGGAGCTTCCCTCATCAGTGGGGAAAGCTCAAACCAATAAGTGTACAAGTGTGAAAGGTGTGGTAAATGGGATGGATGTATAACTATGTGAGAGAATATTGAGAGTCACACCTACCGGAGGTACGTTGTCAGCGTGAGGTCGAGCAGAGTTTCCGACGGTAACATATAACCTCCCTCATATTAGGGGCCTTTTTATGTATTTGCATACTGCTGCGTTTGCACATAGCTGTTTGGATGAGCAGTCCTTGTGGATTTGTTTGGGTGTGAGGCAAGCGCTTGGGTAACAGCTGTGATTAACTCTTGCGGCTTGGTGTGGAAAGATATGTATAGTTGTAGCTGTTGCTTCCAGCTTGGGGGTGGCTAACGGATGAAATCAGTGTAAGGCGTTGGGCAGATGGTTGTAATCGGTGTAGATGGTAGGGGTGTAATTGTAGATGACTGTAGATGAAGATTTTAGCTGTTGATTAGTTGTATGACCCTTGGTGTATGCAAATATGTATCTTAAGGGCGCCATGACCTTAGAGCCCTAACAATATTGTGCTCGTAAATACACTTAACTTGTTCCAACTTCTACGCATTAACATTTCTCATAAAACATGTCATTTCATTTCACACTGTAGCGATTCATTTGCGATATTACCTTGTCATCGTTTACTTACTAAAACCAAGTTCATTTAACCATTATATTGTAAGTTACGCCTGCATATAATCATTGTATTAATAAAAATAAATTCCATATCCTCAAAATTCCTGTTATATTTACTGAACAAATGTTCTATTCAAAATTATTTGCCCTCTCATCACAATGGGTCGATGTATTTCAATGACATCTCGATATTTCTGTATATTATCGCTAACTTAGCGTTGCCATAATTCAGCTCTTACAATGAGCTATTAATTCATCTTTGAAATATGTTAAAATCAACAACCTTTTGCTTCCTTCATAATAAATGCGCTGACATTCGATGATATAAATAACTTGTAAATATGATCAAAGTCATCAAATACTGACATATTCCTTAACTTCGTCTCACAAAAATTCTCTGAAGTATTTGTATTATTCTTATGCTCTCAAAGCATTGTACAACCTTTTCGATGAAAGTTAAAACATTATGCTGAAGCATAATAAAATATGTTGAAGAATTTCGAAATAATTACGAAATATATTGAAGCTTTATAAAATATATTGAAGCATTCCACAATCTATAAAATGAATTGGAATACAGTCGAAAAATTATTCACTATTAAAATTTGCAACGAAGAATAAAAATAAATTTTACGCAACGTCAAGATCGACAGACGATGACGTTTAAAGTATTAACTTGAAATTGCAATTAAAAATGAACTAACAAAGCTGAAAGCATGGAAAATACAATGGTCACATAAATACAAAAAATATTGGTCATTCTAGATATCCCAAATATGGCAATCAACTAGTAAAATATAAAACAAGCACTCATCCACCTTCAGCCCGTATAATTCGTCTGATAACCTGGGTTATTGATGAAGAAGACAATTGCATTCCTTGAAAACATTTCGGGAATTTCTGTGAGATAGGCGGGATTGCCTGGCTGCTAGGAGTTGCGAACAGCTGAGTTGGCCTCCTCCGCAGGCAACATCTCTCCCGCTCGCCTGGAGTAGAACAAACACTGACATCGCTCGTTCCTCGGGTCACGAACCTGGAGCTCTCGTTCGCTTCCGTACCAGATGGTTCTGTCGCAATTCCCTTCAAACGGTCCCTCTTTCGAAGATCATCGGCGAATTGATAGTATGTTGCGTCTATATATTGAGATTTCCTGGTTGACGTCGGAAACTCACGTAGCTGCATATTCTTAGTGATTTCAGTGGACTGCTGATGGAAATGCAGTTCCACATCTTCATGTAAATTCCTTCGTTGCTGTTAGGTCACCTCTGGAATACACTTAATTGAGTATAGGTTATTTCCCCACCATGTATTCAGTAACTCATATCTGCAGCTGAAGTATTCATGCTAAAATATCCTCGCCGAACTAAATTCGATAGCATATAGAATATTTTGATATGATTGTTAAAATCTTCTAAGCCGCAGATATTTCTCGGTAGACCCGTCGTAATATTCTGTGGATTTATTATGTCGTATATGCGCTTCTTCTGTATACTAAATCTGTCGACTCTCTTAGTAAAATATGCTGAATAACGAACTCACCACGTTGCTAAATGTAGATATATCACGTAGCTCTCAGTCTACGTACTTCTCTTGTATAACAGAATTTCAGCGAAGCTGCTTCACGTAGCTTGACCGTAGGAAGGGTCGTCCTTCCCGTCAACTTGACTTTCCTCGCGGATGTCGGTCGATGAGCGCGAACAATGACTGTTCCCTTCATACTCAAATATTGCCTTACTGGGCTTTCAACTTAAAATGTTATTTAATCCAATACGTTTTATTTTCAAGTATGTCCATATTTTGGTAGACTACTTACTTATAATTGTCCTTAAAAGTAATTATAATTAGATGTGCGTCATGCGATTCTAATTATTTGATTGGTTTTAGATAGTGACACATGGCTTTTTTATACACGCGTCAATAATTGGTGACGCGTGCAATGGCTTGTCCTTGCCACGCTTTCTACCAGGTTCGTGTGTATCAAGTCGCGCGCTGGAAACTGTATCTCCTCTTTATCACGTGATTGACCAAAACCTTTCAAGTAAACGTAAATGTGACGAGTTCCAGCTCACTTTAATCTCATTTAACCAATGCTAAAATTATTCTTCAATAAAAACGTCGTATTTCTCTGCTCATTAAATGATTTTATAAATCTACGCAGCGAAGACACAGCTCCAGGTTGCGTTTTAAAATCCAACTGTAGTACGGAAAGCATACTCGTTGCCTTTAAATTGAAATTGAAACATACAAATTGTACGCATAGACAGGTTCGATCCTCGTCTCCCGTCATTCATAGGGCTCCTTTAAATACCGGTTCAGTACCTTTGTCCTGATTAGAAAACCTGTACCATCTGACGAGGAAATAGTGTGTATTCCAAGTTCGCAAGGCTCTACCTTGGACCTTTCCAAGTATCCCAGGGTTTAGATAACGGTAGTAATCGCGTCAACGAAGCCATATTATTAATAATATTATTTATTTGGATTTATTGTGCTTCTAACAGGCATATGTCTAATAAAAAGAAACACATGTACATTTGGTTAAACAATTCTATCAAATTATAATATAATTGACAGACATAATGCTGAGATTGTAATGCAAATTAATTCTACAACTAAATACGAAAAGATAATAATACTGTGCAGGTAATTGGTAGGTGGAATGTACGAGTTCATGTGATCGCACAGCAGGCAGAAACAAAGGAACTATATGTGTAACTGAATAAGTCGAGGTTGTTTGCCATTGAATGTTCATTGTATAATTGAATAGCACTTATTATTGGGGAATGTTTATGCTGTTCAGTTCTAGTTCTTGGGCAGTAAAATGTAATAAACTTAGGTCGAGTTGATGGAGGTGGGACACGTAAATTAAACTGTGATATTAAATACGGACTCTACAAAAGGTTATTGAATACTTTGAAGACAAAAACAAGAATTGCAATTTTTCGTCTGTTAGCCAGAGATGTATAATTCAGGTAACTTAGAAGATTTCCATAGCTATCATATTTCGGATAAATACCCGTCATTTTATACTGCAGATATCTTAGGAATTTATTCTGAACCATTTCAATTTCACTAATGTGGTTCAAGTACCAGGGATTCCAGATGCTGGATGCATATTCTAATCTGCTTCTAACAAAATAATTGAACAATAATTTTATACTTTTTGGGTTGACGAAATCTTTAGAATTTCTTCTTATAAAGCCTAGCATTTTATAAGCACTAGCTACCATTTCATGAGTGTGCAATGAAAATGTTAGCTTTGAATCAAAATGGACTCCTAGGTCTTTGATAGAATTGTTAATAGTGAGATACGCATCCAATATCCGGTACCGAAACATCACCTGGAATTTGTTTCTAGTAAACTTCATAACTGAGCATTTCTTTATGTTAAGGTTCAAGCGATTTAATTTACTCCAGGATGCCACATTATTGAGATCTTCTTGTAGTAATTAACAGTCCTGCTCTGTCTGAATATTTCTAAAAATTTTGACATCGTCCGCGAATAACAAAACGTTCGAATATTTAATACACCTTGTAAGATCATTGATAAGCAGTAAGAATAATAGAGGGCCTAGGTTTGAACCTTGTGGGACGCCTGATCGGGCATAGTATGAATAGGATTCACATCCATTGCAAGCAACAAACTGTTTCGTTCACTGAGATATGAGGTGAACAACTTCAGCAAATTGTAGGAGAAGCCATAATATGCTAACTTATTTAAGAGGATATCATGATCTACCTTATCGAATGCCTTCGCATAATCTGTATAAATTACATCAACTTGACTTCCTTTGTCCATTGCTGCTGATAATTTGTGAGTAAACTCCATTAGATTAGTTACTGTTGATCTTTTAGGCATGAACCCATGTTGAAAGTCACTTATAATGTACTGTACGTGCTGAAATATATGCTGATATAACAATTGTTCAAAGAGCTTTGCAATGGCTGACAGTATTGCCACGGGTCTGTAATTATCAAAATCAGACTTATGTCCAGACTTATGTATGGGACTTACCCTGGTAATTTTCCAACGACTGGGAAAAGTACCAGTTTGAATGGCTATATTAAATATTATAGTTAAAGGATAGGCCAGCACCTCTGCACAGCCTTTGATTATGTATGGAGGAATTAGGTCTGGGCCAGCGGCTTTCTTTTGATTTATTTTTAGTATCGCATTCTTAACATCAGATATACTAATCTGTTTAGAATCCAGTACATCAAGCAATGGGTGTATGTCCTGGTCACTTGCACCTAAATTGTCATACTTGGCGCATTCCTTGGAATAAACTGACGAGAAATAATAATCAGCAAAACCGTTGACTATCTGCTTATCATTTTCTAATATTTCCCCATTAATTTTCATTACGGGTATTGCCGGGGATCGTTTCTTGTGTCGAATAAATGCCCAGAGGCGATTCGTGTCCTCTCCGATTGCATTTTCGACATTACGTACGTATTGCCGGTAGGCGGATTGAATGTCACGTTTTAGAATTTTCCTGAGCTCTTTAAACTTTTCGCAATGAAAGTCCTTGTTGGCCTGTTCCCTACGCATTTTCTTTCGATGGTAAGATTTTCTTCGGATGTTTTTTATTATATCAAAATTAAACCAGCATGGATACAGTTTGGTCCTCTTACTAGTGCTTACAGGTACACTAAAATCCAGAGCCTGATAGAAAGGGGGAATAAAAATTATCTACCGCCTCGTCTACATGGGAAAATTGCGAGAGAACACTCCAATCCACTTCTTGTAATTTTGTATAAAGTTGTTCGAAATTAGCCTTTTAAAAATTGTATGTATGATTTTGGTGAATATTGTGTCTAACTTCTCTCTGCCAGTATCGTACATTAATGTTTAAGGGGGGATGATTATTGTCTTCCGGTACAAGGGGTTGTTCCTCTCTATTGACAGCAATAGAGGAGATGGTGGACAGTACTAGATCAAGTGTTCTATTATTCACATTCACGATATTATTAAAACATTTCAAGTTCATCATATTTATAAAGTTATTTAAGGAGGTAGAAAGCCGAGATCCTGTTTTTAAATCAAATGTTGGGGTTATTTCTGGAATGTTAAAGTCTCCCAAAATAAGAACAGGATTGTTGCTTATGAGTGAGTTCGATTCTATACTTGTGTAAAATTCCTCGTATTTCTCTGCCTTCGACTCCAGCGGAAAGTAAACAGAACAGATAACTATGGTAAAATAGTTGTCTATGAAGAGTTTCACACAAAGGACTTCCGTTTCCAGACCCAGGTCAATCTCCACAGCTTTATACTTGTTATGGACAGCGAGGACTACACCCCCTCCTAGCCTCTTGCCGGTTATATTTTCGTCACGATCATTTCTAAATACAGCATACCTCTCAACAAAGAGTTCAGACGAATAGATTGACGAAATAAGCCAAGATTCTGTTAAAACCACTATACCGTAGCTCTCGCTGGTCATATTTGTATAAAACTGAGTAGTTTTAGTTCTCAAACCCCTACAATTTTGATAATATAAATTTAGCGATTTATAAGAAGAAGACATTTTACTTTAATGAGATGAGAGGCACCTGCAGTGAGGCTAGGCCATTAGTAGGGATTTCCGTTAGGCGAAACAATGGGGCAAGGGAAGAGAAAGGCTCAAGAAACTATCCAGAAATAATCTGACAGTGACCCTCCAGTACTCTCAGTGTACAATCACTATAGACCATACAAGGTAATTCAAATGAGACCTTACGGGTTGTCACGAATTATGATAGCTTCCTGAGATCATTACTGTCATTTATGATATAAATTTTTGACCCCTCACTCTTCCTGAGTTTTATCACACCGTTACGTACCCATAAGAACTTGTAGCCGTGTTCCCTCTTGAAGTTCCGCGATAGAGCCAGCAGTTTCTTCTTCTCAGGTGACAGACTTTCATTTATATAGATTATGTTGTCTCCAGAAAGCCCCATGTGCTTGGTGGACAGGTTACGCTTCACACGCCTTCGAAACATGAAGTCTTCCTTGTCGAACCGCCGGACAAATTTCACGATGATTCCACCATGAGGCTGATCTGGTCGCTTAGGCAAGCGATGACAAGCGTCCACCATCAGATTGTCAATGTTCATGTCCATTGCCCTGCCAACGGCTTTAACGGTCTCGAGCACGTCTTCATTTTTAGTTTCAGGGACCCCAAATATCTCCACAGTGTTACGGCGTGAATACTGCTCTCCATCCGAGAGGCGAGTCTCCAATGTCTTCACACGGGCCCTGAGATCAGTGTTCTCCTGTTGTAGGGATAGAACCTGCTGCGAGATTTCCTTCAGATGAGTATCGTGCTGTTTGATACTCTTCGCATTTTCATCTACTCCCTCATGGCAAAAGTTCAGAGATTTTGTGAGGTCCTGCTCCCGAGATTGTTGTTGTTGCTTCATCTCCCTGATTTCTGTCTGAATTTCTAATAGGAGTTTTACGATATTCTTCAATGAATAACTCGGCGCAGCTTTCACACAACACTCGCCATTACTTTCTTCCATGCATTTCGTATGGTTCCACTTTTCACACGCTACACACTGTACCTTCTTCTTCCCCAGCTCCTTGTCACAGAAGGCGCAGGTCGGCATGTTTCTTGGTGACACAGCTCACTTCAGTAAACAACGATTACACGGATAAACGATGGTACACTGATTAAGCAACGCACACTCAGTTTGTCAAAGTAATTAAAAGGAAGACTTTTCTTTGCTGTAGTTGCAAAATATTCAGATTAGTACACAAAATAATACACAAAGTTCGGGAGCTGAACAACACGCCACTCTTACTCAGCCGCCATTCTTTTAAAATGGTAACGCCACCGGTCTGAAAATATATTACACAAGAACCAGATAGTTAAAAACAATGGCTCAGGGAAAAATAAAAACGTTTCCTTTTTATTTTTGTCTGCGTGGGGGATGTACGAGCCCATATTGAGGCGTCACCAGGTAGTTCTTGTGAGCGACGACTTTTGTAATTTTGAAGACCACGCCGGTAGAATGTTCCGAAGATTCGCCGTGAAATTGCCAGCGGAAACGGAGCTGTAGCGCCTAGTGGCTGTTCCAAGAGTGATGGTTTTTGCTACTTGTTGCATAAAATGAAGAGGCGGAAATGCCATAATATCGAGGGAATATACGCAACATTGTTCTACTATTTTTGGATTGTGTTTCAAGAAAATCAATGGAGGAAGTCCGGAGTAATATATGTGATTATGTGGAGATGCCTGGGTTGCTGTGCGCACATTGTTTTGTGAGAGCGCACAAGTTTCATGTTGAGACCGCTTGAGCTGAGGAGCAGACAGTACGACTTGAATTGATTTCGAGGGCAGGCTGAGTGACGTGCCGTATCGCACGCCTTTTTAGTTTGCCCAGGTACTATACAGCGTCGCGTAAGCGATCATGGAACAGCATAGCAGTTTCATTATATGCGGGTACCCGTTTCTTGAACTGAGACATTTCCCTAGCCGACGTTGGTTGGGGTCAAGCTACTTGGCAGTTCTCATTTATGGAGAATATCCATTCTCAACGTTAGGTATATGATATGTGGGACCAGATGTTGTGAATGCAAACCTGTTTCGGAGCATATCCAACCCACAGCTAGTTTAGTCTACGATTATGGCGAAATCTGTGCGACGGATTTTGCGAAGTGCAAAAATTCTGACAAGTTTACATTTTTAGTCAACGATATGGGACCGGCTACGCTTAGCGTGTCGGTTGGAAGAGTATTCCTTGCCCATGATAGGCTTCAATCTGAACATTTTTTTCTAGTATAGTGGATAGCAGACACAATATATATATGGGAATTAAGCTCATAGAATCAATCACAGTACCGTGCCAGTTAAATGACTGTTACCAGTAAATTGTATTGGCCAAGGGAAATCCATAAACAAAAGGATTTGTTTATGGACTTCGTGAAATTTCCTGAGTGAATGTGGGAGTATCGCAGATGGTCATGCATCGAGTGTTTGCAGTGGCAAAAGTCACGAGTGTTAAAAGCCGAACATTGTAATATGGTGTCGGGCAGCCGTCGATATTTACGTTTATAGCACCATGAACAAAACCCGTAATATGGAACACTAGAGGAATTGGGTTGGGTATAGCCGAGGACGTGAAGTGACTTCGAGTTGACGTACAAGGATGGGTGAACAGGGCCAAGTATGCACGATTGTACCTACGCGATGTACAATAAAGGAGCATTGTATAACCAGCAGGGGCGTTCCACTGAAAAGGGATCCTTAAACCACGCCGTCATCAAACCGTAAGCGACTAACTTAATTACTAGTAGATTGTGTATTAGAACTGTAATGTCTGACTATAACTTCTAACATGTTAGAATTTTCCTTTAATTGAAGATTTTGAAAGGCCAGCATTATTTTTTAATTATGCAGAGGCAAGTTTTTCCAGGACACGTTTGAGGTTGCCCGTTCTTTGTTCCTGAAAAATGGCATTTCCAAGATGAAAAGACGTCTTCTGAGTAGTATTTGAGTCATTTCGATGTTCTTTTGTGGAGGGTTCTTCCCTATGTCACTATGCGTTTGATTTCTTTTTGGCGCAGGAGTTTTTGAAAACGTTGAGAATGGGACCGTCAGCCGTTCTCATTAAAATCATGGTCATTATGGTAATTCTAAAACCGGATTTTGCTTTTGTGTGATTTAATCAGTACTGTAAATATTTTTGATCTATCGATAATAATAATTAAGGAAGCAATGTTTTATGAAATCATTTAATTATAAAGCACACTATTGCAGACTACTTCCCGATAATGATGATGATGACTAATGATCGTTGTTATTAAAAATCAGGTCCGATAATGTGCCAGTTTCTCCGATGGGACAAGCGATGACCCGGCTCACATCCCGGCCCCATCAGAAGAAACGGCCTGAGAGCGTAAAAAAATAATTGGTGCGTGGATTTTGGTTCCATAAAAAATGCAAATGCTCAGGCAGGCAAGAGACAAAGTGTCTCCGGTCGCTTACGGGTAGGGTTGGAAGGGCTCATCGAACCAAAAACCATCGGCAAACACACCAATTTGAGTGACCAGGCAAGAAATGGGAAACCCTAGATAAAATCACTGTTCCTTTATTGGATCAATAACGCAAGACAAAGAAGAAAGGGGCGGCTCTAACCTAGCACACATGAGTTCAAAAAGTTCGGTTGGGACCAAGCCCAAAAAAAAAGTACAGTGTCCCTGAAATCAAAGAAGCTAAATTATTACAAACTCAATTATGTCCTGTTGACTAAGTCTCGATAAGGAGATCGACTCGCAATATTAAAAAAAAGAAAAAAAAAGAAATCAAAAATGGGTGTCGACGCACACGCGATATCCAAACACTGTTCTCACAAAATTACTAAGTTTGCACTCGTGGTATATGATCGAAGAAAGAAAACTGCGTACAATTCACATTCGTTTTACTCTATACAGTTGAAGACGCATCTCCCTTATCGGACCGCAAAAATAGCTAACCATATTATAAATATCAAACAACATAATACCCAAAATTATCAAGTTCACTTAGTTCAAAATACCGACAAAATTAATTAACATCATAATTTTTGAAATATTATGTCGCACTAGCGACATTTATTCTGAATTCAAATCAGTGATTCAATATTGTGAGGTTTGAAGCCATTTATCAGTGTTGCCTAAGTAAACAAAAGTTTGGTGCTTTTCAGTCGGTCAACACGAATGTACCCAAATAGAGCTGGGTTATGCCCTAATCCTGAAATAAATTACATAAGATTAATAAATACACTAGGATGACCAGTTTCGATCGTCAAGCGATCATCATCAGATCCATTACACTTAGGCTATAACATCTATGTTTGAGACTACAGGTGAAAAATATATACAATATGTAAAATTATTTAGTTTCAGTGTTGGTAATGCAACAGTCGGTGTATGCTAAATGTGGTATATCTAATGTTAGGTGAACTTCTAAAATAGTGATAAAAATCCGCAAATTTGTCTGTTAGGGGTGATTATATGGTTATACAAAATCAACTATGGTTATACGGTAATAATACTGGCTTATACTTATCGGGTTGTCTCCTTAACTGTAACTTGAATCGGTTGCGTGTTCACTTAGGCACCAGTTATGGTCGACTACCCCGGGTGTTAACTGGGAGGAACTGGTCTTTCCCTTTTCTCCCCCTTTAGTTGCTATGTTCTTTCTGAGGTCAGTGCCATGTATATTTGTGTGACGTTGCCAAATCTAGATAAGAATGTATGCTATTGAATACAGAACTCTGCAATTATTAAAGACCGTAGAACTATCTTCGCCACTCGTGGACTAAAAAAGCCATTCAAACTAAGCGGTACACGGTCTAATTAAGACGTCCCGGCACCTTTAATTCTGCCGTGCATATCGGCCTATGTTTATTGCAGAAAAAAGTGCATAGTACACCTGATCCAAATAACATTTACCTATAACCACCGCTATTTCCCCCCCCCCCCCCTTTTTTATCTAGCTTGGCTGTATCGCTAAGTTGTGTCTTGTTTTCGACAGGGTGTGTCTTTTTGTAGGGCGAAAAGAGGCGAACTCTCCATAAAAGTGTGTTCATTTAGATTGTTGGGATTGTTTTGTTTGGCTAGGTGAATCTCGATTGCTTCCTTTATGTCGAGAGCTCTGCCTTTCGATTCGTGATGAATTATTTTTAGTTCAGTCTCGATTTTAGTAAAGCTGTGCCCCGTGTCACACATATGTTCGCATACGGCTGAATATGTTCCGTATCTTATCGCATTCCTTTGTTCATTATAACGTGTATCTACTCGTCTTCCGCTCTGTCCAATGTAATTAGCTTGACAACCAGTGTCTTGGCATGTAATAGAATATACCCCTGACTTTAAATACGGGCCTTGTTTATTTAGATTACTATTTTGCTGGTGCCTCCCGGTCGTATTATTCGTTGTGAATGCTGTTTTTATGTCTTGATTTTTGAATAGATTAGTGATTTTATATGTGTTCTCATTCACATAGTTGAAGCGCGCGATTTTTTTCTCATTACTGTCCGGTTTTTGGAATCATTTTATATTTATTTTTATGTTTGGCTACAATTTGGTCTATTTTGCTTGGCGGGAAATTGTTTTGCTTTGCTATTTGTTTAATGCTTCTTATTTCCTTGTTAAAATTGTCTACTGACATGGATATGTTTAAAGCTCTGTGCACCATTGAATTGAACCCCGCTAATTTATGCGTACTGGGGTGATTAGACTGATTGTCGATTGCATGCGAGATTTTTGTGGCTTTTCGGAATATGGAGTATGAAAGCTCGTTGTCTTTACGTTCAATAGTTATGTCGAGATAATTTATTTTTCGATCTGTTTCGGATTCCTTAGTGAATTTGATTGAGTGGTGTAGGCTATTAACGGATTGGAGAATTGTTCCTTCGCTTGTTAATTCAGTATCGTAGATGCAAATTACATCATCTACGTATCTTTTCCATATTACTCTTCCCTTTGAAGTCTTTTCTAAAAACTCATTTTCTTGTGCAGTAATGAAGATGTCAGCGATTAATAACAATAACAATTAACAATAACAAGAACAATTAAAACGAATAACAATGAATTCAATTTCCACAGCAGGGTAACAACAGAACGAACGTAACCTTCTCTCAAAATGAAATGAATATGGTAGGCAAAGGTGTGAAATACAACTGCACAGATGAGCCACAATATAAAACAGTTAATCACAGATATCGAGATAGCCAGTCACAAGCTCCCAACAGAAGACAGTGAATTAACCAAAAATCTTGCCACCAACGAAGCCAAAAAATCCTCAAACGAGAGGGCGAAAACAAGTACACTCAAAACAACAAACAACTAAAAGAAATAAAGTCATTGAAACAAAAAATAAAAGAACATAACTTAATAATCACAAAAGCAGATAAGGGAAATACCACAGTAATTTTGAACAAAACAGATTACATTGAAAAACAGTGGAATTCCTAAACAACAACGATATCAAGGAATTAGCAAAAGACCCCAAAAACAAATAAAAAGTGTATAAAAAGAAACAGAATACGTATTGACCAAAGCTGAAAAATCAAAACTAATAAACATGAACCCGAAAATACCGTCATTGAGGGGACAACCAAAATTACACAAAAAGGAGTGCCCAATGAGACCAATAGTCAATTGTAGGAATGCGCCTAATTACAAAATCATTAAAGAGTTACTAAAAACCTTAAAACGCCGCCTTTCCAACGACAAATACAACTCTGTAAAGAACACAACGGAATTAGTAACAGCACTGAACACCCTACAAATGAAACCTAGCAAGAGGCTTGTATCTTTCGATGTAACTAATATGTACACCAATATTCCTATTAATGATGCAATCAACACTATCGAAAATAACTTAAAATCCAACAATTCGGCAAAAGAAACTGAAGATATTGTGCGATTACTGAGGGTCGTCCGCGGCCAAAACGTGTTTCAATTCAACAATAAAACGTAAACACAAACAGAAGGATTAGCGATAGGATCACCACTAAGCGGATTAATCACTGACATCTTCATTAATGAACTAGAAAATGAGTTTTTAGAATATACTTCATCAAAGGGAATAGTTATATGGAAAAGATACGTAGGTGATGTAATTTGCATCTACGAAACTGAATTAACAAGCGAAGAAACAATTCTCCAATCCATTAATAGCCTACACCTCTCAATCAAATTCACTAAGGAATACGAAACAGATCGAAAAATAAATTATCTCGACATAACAATTGAACGTAAAGACAAAGAGCTTTGATACTCCATATTCCGAAAAGCCACACAAACCTCGCATGCAATCGACAATCAGTCTAATCACCCCAGTACGCATAAATTAGCCGGGTTCAATTAAATGGTGCACCCATGCCAATAGACATTTTTAACAAGGGAATAAGAACCATTAAACAAATAGCAAAGGAAAACAATTTCCCGCCAAGCAAAATAGACCAAATTGTAGCCAAACATAAAAATATAGATAAAATGATTCCAAAACCGGACATTAATGAGAAAAAATTCGCGCGCTTCAACTACGTGAATGAGAACACATATAAAATCACTAATATATTCAAAATGCAAGGCATAAAAATAGCATTCACAACGATTAATACGACCGGGAGGCACCTGCAAAATAGTAATCTAAATAAACAAGACCCGTATTCAAAGTCAGGGGTATATTCTATTACATGCTAAGACATTGGTTGTCAAGCTAATTACATTGGACAGAGCGGAAGACGAGTAGATACACGTTATAATGAACATAGAATTGCGATATGATACGGAACACATTCAGCCGTAGGCGAACATATGTGTGGCACGGGGCACAGCTTTACTAAAATCGAGACTGACCTAAAAATAATTCATCACGAATCGAAAGGTAGAGCTCTCGACATAAAGGAAGCAATCGGGATTCACCTAGCCAAACAAAACAATCCCAACAATGTAAATGAACACACTTTTATGGAGAGTTCGCCCCTTTTCGCTCTACTAAAAACACACCCTGTCGAAAACAAGACACAACTTAGTGATACAGCCAAGCTAGATAAAAAAGGGGGGGGGGGAATAGCGGTGGTTATAGGTAAATGTTATTTGGATCAGGTGTACTATGTACTTTTTTCTGCAATAAACATAGGCCGATATGCGCGGCAGAATTAAAGGTGCCGGGACGTCTTAATTAGACCGTGTACCGCTTAGTTTGAATGGCTTTTTTAGTCCACGAGTGGCGAAGATAGTTCCACGGTCTTTAATATTTGCAGAGTTCTGTATTCAATAGCATACATTCTAATCTAGATTTGGCAACGTCACACAAATAAACATGGCACTGACCTCAGAAAGAACATAGCAACTAAAGGGGGAGAAAAGGGAAAAACCAGTTCCGACCAGTTAACACCCGGGGTAGTCGACCATATCTGGTGCCTAAGTGAACTCGCAACTGCTTCAAGTTCCAGTTAAGGAGACAACCCGATATATATAAGCCAGTATTATTACAGTATAACCATAGTTGATTTTGTATAAACATATCATCACCCCTAACAGACAAATTTGCAGATTTTTATTACTATTTTAGAAGTTGACCTAACATTAGATATACCACATTTAGCATACACCGACTGTTGCATTACCAACACTGCGACTAAATAATTGTACATATTGTATATATTTTTCACCTGTAGTCTCAAACATAGATATTATAGCCTAAGTGTAATGGATCTGCTGATGATCGCTTGACGATCAAAACTGGTCATCCTAGTGTATTTATTAATCTTATGTAATTTATTTCAGGATTAGGACATAGCCCAGCTCTATTTGGGTACATTCGTGTTGACCGATTGAAGAGCACCAAACTTTTGATAGTGATTCAACTTGTCATTAGACATGCTTCCACATTTTTTTAAAATTATTATTAAATTCATTTCCTTCACTTCAATCCTTAATGTGTTCAATTATCGTCAATAAATAATTATAACTACTGACATTCCGGAAACAGATTATGAAACCTATATTGTGGTCACCTGATATATTTACATCCTTTAAATCATTATATATAACAGACCTCAATTGAAGCCATTCCACCTAAGACCATGTGTGAGGATCCAAACTACATTCTAAAAGAGAGCACGTATCCAATCATTCTATCGCTCTACTCCAATATTAAACCTTTAGTATTGTAACATATTATTTAGATTAAGGACCAAATGCTTATAAAATATTCAGCAGTCATGCACTGATGTGCGAAACATCATCATCCAAGCACCCAGCTTAACGGAACCATATCACATCACAATCATTGATTAATTCCACATATTATCTAACCACGAAAAGCATGCACTAATTTGCATGCAATAAAGATCCACCCTTAATATGGCCTGCTGGCTTTATCTGGACATCCACTTCTTACGGTATTAAGTACGCTCAAGGAACGTGAACTAGTTGTTCCTAATTGTCTCCATCACATCATTTAATTATAATTTTTTTCTTAACTGACCCAGAAATATTCAGGATGGTACTCATCCAATGACCATAGTATTCGATCATACTGTCGACAAACGTTTTATGATGATACACGAACATTGCATCAAGTTTATATCAGATAAAGTATTACAGTTTCCAACAACTGACCCTGGTAATATATTACATAGACTTTATTTTTCCGGTAGACATCATGTCACAAGGCTTGCGGTGCATGGTTTCCACCATAAGGTATGTCGGACAGAGATATTCCATGATCCATGCGTGACCTGTATATGTCGTCTCTGTGGAGAGTTATGTGACAGATATCATGTCGTTACATGTACAGAAAGATATTTATCATTGATCAAGTTTTGTTGTGATTAGTGTTTATGTTAATTTGTATGGCAATTTTGCTGCAATAAACATATTAGTATTATCATCAATGTTATTCAATCCGTTCTTCATAGATGGTCTGATATGATCGCCTATTGTAATAATTTTCTCTCCAGGAACAATAAAAATAAAAATAATTTTGAATGGATGATCTGATGACTATTTTTGGAAAGTCTATGTGAAGTAAATGATTAATTTAATATGCTCCTTTTAGATATATCATTTGATTGGATAAAAAAGAGAAGTGGATATTAAATAAGTTTTGATGGAGGAAATGCATTTCCTGAATTTAAATATTTGGGATAATTGATTTATTAGAATCATTTTTGGATTTAATAAACAAAAGTGTGTTTTTAACCCTCAACCGGGCGCGCTCATCTGACGAACACTCTCGAGCGCATCGGTCATTTCGACCGCTTTCTAAATTTTTAGTCCTTCAATGAACGTTCTTGGGTTCTAATAAAAATGTTGAGGATTAATTTTGTTGTATATAAGTTTATACTTATTTAGATATAATGTATAATATTTTTCTGTACTCATAGGCCTTGTAAAGATATATCCCGTTGTAAGACGAGTTGTTTTGAGAAGAAATCTGGAAAGCTCTGAACACCAAAGTTCCTTTCTATTTATTTTTTCTCGGTTAGTAAAATGGAAGAATAATGTCATCTCCGCCCCCCCCCCTCACCTCCCCTCCCGGGGACCCCCACTCCAACCCAACACTCAGTAAATATATTGAGACATATCCATCTTGAACGGTCAAATTACTGTAAAGCACAGTATTTCAGTTTTTACAGCATGACTAGAGACGGGCCAAACTATCAGATGGCTAGATGATCCCTTGGCCGAGATAGTCTGGAGGGGAGGGGGCATCGCTAACTTTCAAACGGATTGCCTGCCAAAAATGTTAAGACTTCGGTCGTTTAGACCGCCATGCGCCCGATTAAGGGTTAAAAAAGGGACTTGATTCCCTTAGTGGAAATATTGTTTTTCTTCTGGATAAATGTGTGACAAAAATCATATTTGGAAATATTAACTTCAATGGTTACAAATCAACTTGTAAATTTTTCATCCAGAGGGCAGAGGGACTGAAAATTTCTGTACCTCTGGGACAGTGAGCATTTTTGTAAATAACATGATTGATTGATACCAGGGCGAACTGATATTTTCCTGGATATCGAAATAAGTCAATAGGTTTAATCATTGAGTCCGG
Organism: Meconema thalassinum; assembly: GCA_946902985.2. Classification (NCBI taxonomy): domain Eukaryota; kingdom Metazoa; phylum Arthropoda; class Insecta; order Orthoptera; family Tettigoniidae; genus Meconema; species Meconema thalassinum. The sequence goes on from OX336389.2 coordinate 726,050,587, forward strand.
ATTTATGTTTATTTTGCGCGTTGCCATTTATTTGTGTGACCCACAGAAAATTAGGAGCCTAGGGAGCCGCTAGGATGTATTCTCTTGAAGGACTGGTATTTGTTAATTCTTTCCTCCCTGCGGAAGCCATTATTTGTTTATTGTTAGGATGTTGGAAGATAAAATTAAATTGCGATTGTTTTTAGAAATCTGTGTGTTAATCATGGTTCTAACGTTTCCCTCTATCCTGCTGTAGTATGGACCTCGATGTCAGCCCTTCTAGTTTTGAATCGATATTTATTTAAGCCCAGGTTGACCCCGAGACGTTTTGAGGCTCATGCTCTGCTGACGTCGAGGTTTATGCTGTGTGGTCGTTGGACGTCGGTCAAACGGGCACAGTATATGTGCCAGTTTTGGAAGAATGCCATTTGTGAGTATGAAAGTTACATACAGTTATACAGTGAATCTCTCAGCACGTGTAGAGTCATGTTGGGAGCACTGCTAAGAATGGGCTGCAATTTTGTATCCTAAACATGTGCAATGTTTAGTACTGTTGTTCTGCACTCCTTCATTTAAATTTGCACAAGGGTTCAAAATTATATAGAGTATTTATATGCTGTTGGTGGACCTGGTGACTCTAACGATTTCGCTTTGTCATATATGTGAAAATTCACGAAGCACTTTCGATATGTTGTTTAAATCCTATAATTTGTACGGAAATTTCTTGCAGTTAAAGATTGAACCTATCAGCGTGGAATCATGAAGGCTACACTGTCACGTATGGGCTTCTGAACATTATTTGAGTTGAATCGGTTGGAGCTGAAAAGCATAAAGTCAGTTTTCACTACTTTTCAAGAGAGAGATAAAACTTCATTGACAGAAGAGAACAAACACACTAAATTATTCATCTATATTGTGAAGGAACTATTTAGGTTTTATTTGTGTAAGTGGAATATTAATTTTAATTTAATAAACATATTGTTCTAATCAATTTTGCAAAAATGCCTTTCAGATCCGTGATCAGTTTAGTACGCCATGAAGCCACCCAAAATAAATATTTCAAATGCTATTTTATTTTAAAATTTTGAAATGGATTTGTAATATAAAAACACCTAAACCCTGTACAAATGTAATTTACAATAGCACTGCAACACGCGAGGATCTTGCCGTGCGTCCAACATTAGGTACGAAATGGGTCGCCGCAAGGCAGCAAGTCATTGACTTAATGCTTTTCTCCTCTGATCGCGCTACATTGATATGTAATGGATTTTGCCTTGCTTGTGAGCGTCTGTGCTTGTTCTCCTGCTGGTAAGATGAAAATATTTTGTGTGTAGATTAAACAGAAGGCTTACTTAATTCTTTCCTATGCCGTTCCATGGCCCTTGTGTCAATGCTTCAGAATACTAATTCTTAAAGAAATGACCATTTTTGACTTTATGCTTTTCAGCTCCGACCAATTCAATTATTGTAATCTAAACGTGTGTCAATTTTTGAATAATTCCCGTCCACAGCTTCTGAGTTATCCAACTTCGAGTTCAAATTTTATTTGACATTTTTCATCAGTTAGTAACACTGACGTAGGTTTCTTATATGACCTGGAGATGTTCTGTTATAGGTCTTCACTCATACTAAATTTGGTTTCAATAGCTTCAGCCGGTGAGGAGTTGATAGGGCACACGCAGATTGAAGGACAGATACACACGTATTTGCCCGGACTGATCTCTTAAGTCTACTTTTTAATGTGAGAAGTAGGCAAAAATATATAATATGGGCTCAAATGGACATTTAAAGGAGATTTAAATAGTTAACCTGAATTGACGATGGAGCTTGAAAGATTGGGTCGGGGATGCAACTGGGGCAGCCTCACCTGCAAAGCAAACAGGGGCCTGATGAAGGGAAGGGAAGAGTGAGAGGGTTAGACAAGGAAGAGAGAAGGAGGAGGCCGTGGTCTTACGGTAGGTAGCATACCGGCATTTGCCCGAAGACGAAGTGGGAAACCACGGAAAACCACTTCGAGGATGGCTGAGGTGGGTATCGAACCCCCTCTACTCATTTGGACCACCCGAGGTAGAGAAGACCCCGTTCCAGTCCTCATACCACTTTTCAAATTTCGTGGCAGAGCCGGGAATCGAACCGCGGACCTCCGGGGTGGCAGCTAATCACGCTGACCTCTACGCAACGGACGTGACTTTAAAAATAATATGGTACTTTATTGAAATTCTTGATCAAATTTTGAAGTTTTTCGTTTTTATTTCTAAACATTACAAAAAAACGGGACACGATAGAGAAACTCTGAATACAGATTTGGATTCTACATTCCTCAATACCAAAGCAGTCATTTCAGGTACATTGTGTTATTAATATTAGATGTATTTTTATGATAAACTTTGCCAATTTTGATGTTTTTTCGATTTTCTTTTCAAAATTACAAGAAAGGAAACCTGACGTGATGCAGAAAATCTGAATACATGGCACTTCACTTAACAATCAGTAAGTTACTATTTTCCCTGGTAGCAGAAATAAATTGAAATGCATAGGCCTATCAATCAAACGCCCCGACCACATTTTATCCAGCTGGACGACAGAGATCAAGGCAATAAGCTTACTGCTCGGAAACAGATCGCTGTGTGAGGCTTATTACAACTGAGAGAGGGGAGATTGTGTGCCAATGAGTGGTTGTGGAAGGGGGGAGGGGAAGTCGCAATTCAACTGCGGTGGCAGGTAAGGGACGGCAGTGCTGCCATCTCTTGTCCAGCGTTTGTCAGCAGATGCAGTCGCTCAGCCTTAAATGGAGCAGATGCTCAGGAAATGGTTCACAGAGCATTGTGGAGAGTTGAAGTGAATGGAGTGGCCAGCACGTCCTCCCAGTATGAACCCAATGAATCATTAAAGGGACGTGGTGGAAAGAGTCATTTGCAAACGAGATCCTGCACTTAGAGACAACAGGGAATTGTCGGCAGCTATTCGGACATCATGGCTTGACGGGTATGTTTAAAAATCTTCCATCACATGGTAAGTCGAGTTACAGCACTTCTTCGTGCTAGAGGGAGAACTATACATTATTACATGAGTACTGCATTACATTTGGCATGCCAGTGTACAGGGGATTGTTTATAGATGTACGTCACCTTTATAAAATTATTGGTTCCATTGTGCTAACAGTACAACTTTGAATAATATACTAAACAAGGCAATAAAACGCGAAGTGTACCATTATACAACAAAATGCGACAGGACAGCTGTAAGTGAGTTGTCAGCATAGCAGCATTTATGTGAAAAGGTTCACGGTTCCATTTCCAATGTCTCAGTACATTTTTATGATTTATCCCTCTTGCACCAGTACTGCTTAAAACTTTTTTTTAGCGTATGGCTTGTAGTGCCAGAAGTGTCCTAGGACTTGTCCGGCACGCAAGAGTTTGTAGCTACTTCTATGTGGACACCCATGGGGTGAGATACAAGAATCGTCGCGTGTGAAGTGATGTCTGGGGAAGGAAAGTGTGAATTTAAGAACGAGGAAGGTAGCGACTGTGGCCTATAGTTAGGGACCAACCCCGGCATTTTGCCTGGAAGGAAGATGGGAGACCACTGAAGACCATCTTCAAGGTTACCGGTGGGGGGATTCGAACCTCCTCGCATCCTGGATGTAAGCGACTGCCTGCAGCCACGCCGTAACAACTATGGCTAACTCACCCGATACTACTTACTACTTTATACTCTGAAGCGAAATAAGAAAATGTATATGTTGCATGAATTCATTCATAATCGTATTGTAATTGCATTTTGTTATCTACTGGCTTCTAATCATATTATTAACGAGGATTTTATAAGAATAATCCCGTGAGACAACAAGCAATAACTATTCCTGTATCTTCCACTCTTGCCACTCTTGCCGTTCTTGCCGCTCTCCATAAACAGAGTTGATGTTGTTTCACTTCAGGGCTTTGCGTTAACGTTGTCATGTAGTCCTGTGCACTTGGCTGTGTGTGGAATTTCGTTGATAACCTTTGTCATTGTGATGGCTGTAGTAGTGTATGTACTTGTAACTTATTCTAGGATATGGAAAGAGGTGACCGTGGTCTGCCCGTCCTCACTTATGGTCACCGGTGGAAGATTTGACTGTAATTTAACGGCACGAACTACCTCTATTTAACGAAGGAACCAAAATGGTGCGCGAATAAACGCTCTTGTTTAAAAAAAATGGTTCGCTTCATTGTTCACTTAACAAGAGTAAACGGCTGTCACCATGAATAAGTATAGCCTGATTCAGTTCTCTGATTGATCGATAAATTAACTACACTGCTTCTTTTTGCCATTTGGGTACGTATCAAGATTGCGGTCTCGATTCCTAACTATGCTAAGGAATGTAATTCCAGTCTGAGGATTGCAACGGGAGTATAAACAGCCGAGTTGGCCTTCATTCCAACAGCAGCCATCCTAGGAATAGTTTCCCACGATTTCCCACATTTACATTAAGGCCACGACCACCACTTTCCTAATTCTGGACTCAATCACAATTATACACACTACTACATACACGTAATAACACATGTTTTCAGACAAGTTATACACAAACCCTAGTACGCATGGCAGATAACCACGATGTCCAATTTCCTAATATTGACCAACGTGCTGCAATCGCTACAGATATGCAGTATAATAATATTACACATCGACACAATGACCGTTATTTGCATAGTTAACAGTGGACTTAGCTGGCTTGTCACTGTGGCCATTCGCTGTAAAGGAAGACGATACGCTCTTTGTCTGTTATATCAAAACAGCTATTTATTGAGTTACCCGAAATATTATGTCAACTCGCATTAATGACAAATAACTGTGTGTGATTTTATATCATACTACTAAATGGTACGCAACTAACAGAATTTGCGTTATTGTAATTTCATCAACATGCCGGCAATACTTCACCGGAAACATCGTGAATTGACATTATTGCAAATAATTTTAAACAGTGCAATATATAACTGCTCATCCCCTCTAATTGCCCATGTTCCTATTCCCTGTATTTAGATTTCCCCACGCCAAGCTGTAAAATAATTTCACATGAATTTCAACGTTATGAGTGTGATAGTATGATTCATGCAATGCAGCAGCCTGGGGCAAGCGGGAACTGTAGTTAGTTCATTCGCATGTTCCTCTCTAGCTGTAGATAATCTCATGAGGGCGCGGTGAGGGCTCAGTGCTCGGCTCCATGATCTCCCACTATCTGCCATCGTGTCTCTCTGCGGGAGGGAGTGTTGCTGAGTCATTTGGTCGCCACTAGATTAGTTCGTTTCACTTCCCCACTGGACACTCTGTCCGTTCTCAAACACCCTTGCAGCTCCAAGCCAGCCTGGGGTCCCAACACTTATAATCCCTACAACATACTAATGTGTTACCAACTTCTGCAGATTATTCAAGTCTTGATACTGTTTTATCCCTCTTTTGGGGGTGGGATAAACAGGGTAGTGTAGATGTGTTAATTTTAAGGGCTGTTTCCGAATGAGGGTAGTTTCCCGTGATTGGGGAAGACAACCAGTGTAGTGTGTTGGTGTGAGTACTTAATATATTGGGGGCTTCCCTACAGGATGCGTTTACCTGCTAGGGGATGAATGTCTAAGTGTGGGCTGCTAATCTAGCCTGCCAATTAAGTGGAGTGAGCGATTCAGCGAGCATGCGGAGTCGGTGACTTGACACTCTGCAGTCGGGCCGCTTGCTCGATTACAATAGAATTCCTGACGACGCAGTCCCTGGTCTCCACGGTCAGGGGCAATTATGACTAAGGTCAGGTTGGGTGTAAGGATGTAAGATGGGGTGTAATTAGTTATAAACGTGGGGGTTTACTAACCAGGTATTTATTTGCCAGTAGCTGTGATGTGATGTCTCTTTTAAGTGTTAGACAGATATAAAATAAAGTACAAAATGTAAAGTGCACAAATGTTCAGGGTAGGTGTTTACAAAGATAAGAAATCTGAGCACATGGCTAGATCTCACCTGGTGAAGAGCTGGAACGGACCTCGTAGGACCAGGGCCGCTGGCCAAGAACAGATAATGGGGCTCTTCTGGGCCTAGCCTTTAAGGCCTTCCCCCACTGCCTGGTCAGCGTTTCCTCATTGCTGCCGCTCCAGTTACTGTGTTTGTGTTTGTATTATGTAAGCGTGGCTGTCAGCAGTATGCCGGGCCTGCTTGTGTTTGAAGAAGTACATGAGGCTTATGGTATGCCTATGAGGGTGGTTTTGATGAAAGATGGAAGGGTGGGTCTTAGGGGGTACTGCCCCTGGGCTGTACAAGACCCCCTCGTCCTTTGTTCGCGTCCTCGCGATCGGGAAATAGAGTAGGCGTGTCGTTGTAATGATTCTTCTTCATCTCCTTCTTGTCCCTCTTCTTCTTCTTCTTCGGTGTCGGTGTCGTGTGGGTGTGTCGATGTCGTGTTGTCCTGGTGGTGGTGTGAGTTTAGCGTGTGCTCAGAGGGGTGGGTTTTGGGTATATACATAGTTCATTATTCACATAAAATTAATCATTATAAAACTTGACATTGGAAATAAAAATACTTAAAAATACATAGCTTACAATACATGGTTTGGGAAATTATTCATTTATGGTTTTGCAGAAGGAAAAAAACATCTGTGGTTGCTGTGATGCTGCTTTGCTGCCTGATGAAAAAATTGCCTTCTGCGTGAGGCGTAAAATGTAACAATAAAAATAAAGAGATAGTGTAGAGAGAAAGAAGAAATAAATGTCTTAAGGTGTGATTAATGGTTTACTATAATATGCTTTTATTGCTCGAGATGAAGTAAGACATTTTTACAAAATTTAATTTAGAAGGGTAGAAAGGAAAGTCAATGTGAGTAGTGGTTTTGTAGCGGTTCAGATACCACCTCCACCACCCCACCTCACAAGATGGCGGCAGCTCGATATCTCTCGAACGCATGGTCGGATGTTGACAAATGAGGTGTCATTGAACTCAGGCTAACACACCCTTTCCCATGGACAACATATTTCCAACCCCAAAAGTAAAACCTACCCCTACTAGGGGGTGAAATTGTAATTTTTTAGAAAATCTCTCTTTCCAATTGCAACATGTGAGAGTTTGAATGCTGATATGGATTTAAACGTTGTTCCACATAATGTGCATGTGTACGGTGGATAGCCACTATGAATGAACATGCTTGTTTTTTGTTTTTTACGCATGCCCACTCATGGCTTTTGAAGAGGGTGGGGAAGCGGTTCCCTGTGGACGGGTCCTTGTTGACAGGTCCCTGTGGACGGGTCATTGTTACCAGGTCATTGTGGACGAGTCCTTGTGGACAAGTCCTTGTGGACAGGTCCTTGTGGACAAGTCCTTGTGGACAGGTCCTTGTGGACGATTCCTTGTGGATGAGTCCTTGTTGATGAGTCCCTTTGGACTGATCCTTTTGGACCGGTTCCTACGGACTGGCTCATGAATTTATTTAAATTATGTCAAAGGGCCTAACTACATTTTGCGTGTGTGTTGAACTGACGTTGTTCCCCAGTCTCTACTACTATAATGGGATAACGATATGAAAGGAAAGTGGCGAAATACATGTGAACACGTGCGAGATGTCATTATTAGCATTCTCCTTGTGAAACAAGTCACATCCTGTTTTGGTTCATACGTGAGAAAATGCAAGTTCATGTGTAATATGACCTAACACACAGGTGTTCACCTGTGCACGTGCTCGATAAGAGCTAACAAGTCACAACCTGTTTTGACAGTGGTGAGAGGTGAAGGGGGGAGAGTCAGTGAAAGAGAGAACACAGGTGAAGAGAGAAAGAAATATGTATTGCTCATCTTATGAATCAATAAGGTTAGGGACCTGTATGAGAGGTCGTTGGACTTGGAGTGACATTCTGTTTTTGAATAAACTATTTATTTATGTCAAAAGGACCTAACTGCACTTTTGTTAATATCTCGCTAACTAATAATCAGAGAGGGTCAAGTGAGGTGTCATGGGACTCAGGATGGTCAACCCTTTTCCATGACCAACGAATTTACCCAAATGATCTAAGGTCATTAGCTGTTTAATATCTCATGAATCAATAAGGCTAGAGACCTGTATGAGAGGTCGTTGGACTTGAGGTGACATTCTGATTTTGAATATATTATTTATTTATGTCAAAAGGGCCTAACTGCACTTTTATTAATATCTTGCTAACTAATAATCAGAGAGGGTCAAGTGAGGTGTCATAGGACTCAGGATGGTCAACCCTTTTCCATGATCAACGAATTTACCCAAAAGATTCAAAACAGCAAGGTCATTGACCTATGATTTTATAAGCTAATAATCAGAGAGGCTCAAGTGAGGTGTCATGGGACTCAGGATGGTCAACCCTTTTCCATGACCAACGAATTTACCCAAAAGATTAAAAAAACAGCAAGGTCATTGACCTAATATTTTATAAACTAATAATCGAATATCAACATGTGAGGTGTTATAGGACTTAGAATGGTCAACCCTTTCCCATGGCCAATGAATTTACCCAAAATACCCAATACATCAAGGTCTTCGACCTGAGATTTTATAAACTAATAATCGGATACGAACATGTGAGATGTTTACCATGTGTGTGATGAAACATAGCTAGGTAGAGAAAGAATTAGTATAGGCTACATGTATAGTGATTGACAAGTCTTTTACCATTGAAACTTGTTTTTCAGATCAAACTGCAGTATAGAGAGAGTATAGGTTGTAGGTATGGGTTAATAAATGACGAACGGTGTACACACAAACTCTGATTTATCGATTCAAGAATTAAGAGTAGACTATCTTTAATTGATTGGTTAAAGAGGATAGCTATAACACAAAAATGCTCAGTGGTTACCGGGACAAGATGGTCGCTACACACACAACAAGCTTTAAATACTTGAGGCTAATAATCTATACACATACACTCGCTTGTTCTAAACTAAACTGTGTTGCTGTCAGTGCTCAGACAGTAGGCTGATGACAAAAAAATGCATTGCTATCAGAAATATAATCATTTCCGGTTGTATAATGTTACCAGCTATCCATTTTATGTTGCAGTGTTAAGCACTTTTAGCTCTTGTACTAGTGGTCTTAACTCGATTTCCAGGTCTCATGCCTAGAACGAGTCAAACTAAGAAACAAGGGCATGGTGGTGTAGTGGTTAAGCTGGTAGCCTTTTCACTAGGGTTCTATTTCAGGTTAATATGCATGTCATAAACATATTAAACAAAACAAAACAGAGATAACGTTCAAAACTGATTACATTTGTGTCTTTCCAAATTATTACTTGGATTACAAATACAAGGGTGAACTGCTGTCTATCACACACTAGACTGTAAGAAAGCCAAAAGAGCAAAAGGCGTAGGTAGAGCAGTGGTAAAATTGTTATATGTAGAGAACTACCTAGCGGTTTTATGAACTGGCAAAGCTATATCGCATAAACAGTGCAGGATACAATCCAGCAATCAAATTTGTATCTTGTGGAACAGAGAAAATGCACTTTTACCTTGATGGATAGCAAATGAGTGCAGATGAATGACCTATGCATTAGCCTACCATAGGGTTATAACCACGAGATGGAGGTGTGATTCTATATTTTATTGTTTAGAGACATGGCTTTTTTGTAACCAGTAGATTTAGTATTTTGTAAATATTCATTTTTGTAATTGTAAAATAGTGGAAACATTTTTTTTGTAATAGTAAATGTTAAATGTAAACCTAAAAGTTATTTGGGATAAGTGTGCATGTCAAGGATAAATAGCGTGGTTGTATTTGTTTTTCAAAGACAGGTATGGTTGTGTGAATGTATGACTATAGATAGAATGATAGAGAGAGAGAGAAAGTGTGTGTGTGTGTAGCATTGATTGTTCAACCAAAGCAAACACGGTAAGGTGGGATGGTGGGGTAATTAATGTATATAGCAAATGGTAAATAGTATACTGTAGTTTTTTTTTAACACTTGTGTTTTTTTAAATGCAGCGGTAGATAGGTGTTATTTTGTAAAACAGTCTTACCTACAGTAGTAGTATTAGTAGTAGTAGTAGTAGGCCTATACGTTTTTGGAAACAAACAGAAAGAGAATGCACTATTGCCATGGCCAAGCACTTCCATTAAAATAATTTCAAGAAAATTTTAATCAGCAAATGTGTGTTTTACAAAACTAAACTTTCAGCATGGACTAAATCATAAACGTGTCGTCTGTGATATGAAAAAAAAAATAGGAAATCCATGTTTTCATATCAACACAATTTAAAAAACTTAAAACTGACATTTAAAAAATGTAAATGGGAAATTGACAAATGTGTAAACAACAAAATGGAAAATTCTTGTTTCCGTATCATGAAATCCAAAACTTTAAACTGACATTTTCCAATCGTGTACATGGAAAATTGACAAATGGCAATGTGTGAAATGTGAAAATGAAAAAAAATGAACAAATGGCTATCATTATTTTAAAAAAGTAAAAACCGTCGTGTTCTATCGTTAAAGTGTGAATCAAACCACATCTACTTATTTGAATCACCCGAGACTTAGTAGACCTGTTATAGTTCTAATATACTTTTAGAATTTTGTGATAAAGCTCGAATTGAACTCAAGAGCTTCAGAGTGCCAGCTAACTATTATAACAGTTACGTCACAAAGACAACTTTACACTACTCTTAATGAACAATAATAAGAAAATGAATAATAAATATTGAAATTTTTTAAAGAATGAACATGGTGACACTGTTTCTGTTGCACTGTCTGCTAGCTACTAGCCAGCAGCTGGGGTCTTAGAAAACGATACAGTTGACATTTTGCAATGAAATGTGACATGTTTCAAAGTATAGTATTATGGGTTGCTGTTGAGTAAAAACTAATCCTGTACATGGAAGCAAGGGTTCGAACCCCTTACCTAACATTACTATTGCCTGAACATGGCTTGACGACACTGTATTATTATGATACTCGGTACACAAACCATAGATAGAGTGTATTGTTTAAGATCACTTTCTTTCTGAACATAGGTGGAGATTGTTGATGGTTAACAATGGCATTATTATAGTAGGACGTGGGTATAGCAATTAAGAAAAAAACAGACAATACCCATACAATATTTTTATTTATTTAATATAAGTACTTGTACAATAGTTACATTCAAGATACATTTCTTTTTTCTCTATTACTATTTAGTCCTTTTTTGATTCTCTTGCATATGAAGGGTAGATAACCTTGTAGTTCAGCCCCTTAAAACAACAACAACACAACCTTTTGCATAGTTTGTGATGTTGATGACTCTTGAGATGTGGAAGATGTATTAAACATAACTTTTACAGCAGGGGTTAAATGTTGCTCAATAAACACTGCACTATTTTGAGTAGCAACATTTTTTTCTTGTACTAGCTTTTTAGCATTGTCATGATTAATTGTTGACACCAACAGTGTTTCATTTGGTGCACCACATTGATGATCACTCACACTTAAAACCTTACCATTTCTACTTTTTAGATTGCCTCGACATCTTTTTGACCTCTCTTTGGACTGATCCCTATGGGTTGACCCATGCATTTAGCCAAATTATGTCAAAGGGACGGGTCCAAAGGGATTAGTCAAAAGGACCTGTCAACAGGGACTCGTCCACAGTGACCCGTCAGCAGGGCCCCGTCAAAAATGACTCCCTTCAAAAAGGACCCGTCCAGAGGGAGTAGTCAACGGGGACCAGTCCAAAGGGGCAAATCAACAGGGATCAATCAAAAGGGGTTATCGCCTCAAGCTCTGTCATACCCCCCTTTGATTATTGGTTTGCTTATCGACAAGCGCCGCTTGGATTACTTTTTAATCACCCCTCATGGGTTAGCCGCCATCTTTAAAAAGGTCTTGGGAACATAGGTGTTTACCAGCAGTCTTCGGCAAAAAGTCCAACAATACCTCATACAATGTCCTAGTCTTATTGGTTCGCGAGATATTAACAAAAGTGCACTTAGGCCCTTTGTCAAAATTTCAAAAATAGATTCAGTGTTGTGCAATCAATAATAGTTACCTCTTTAACTATATACATGTTTTCGTTGACCTTAAAGCCTTGAGTATCCATCATCAGTGTATGAGACATGTTTACGCTTGCATAAATCAAAACCAACTGACTACTCACTACTTGGGTTTAGAAATTACATTTACTCAAATCACATTCTAGTAAAAAATCATGCCTACTATAAACTACACCCACTTTTGCACTCACTTTTACATTCACTTTTGCACTCACTTTTGCACTCACTTTTACACTCACTTTTGCACCCACTATTGCACCCACATTTGCACTCACTTTAAACTATTATTTCTATTATCGAGCGAAATTTATTGGAGATTATTTCATGCTTGAAAATTGATATGGAAGTATCAACGAATAGTTATGGTAAGCCATATGCATACTATAAAGGTCATACGTATATTGCAAAACGAACCAATAAAATGGAACTATTATTTGACATTGTTCAAAACATCGTTTCAAACAGTGTCAAAGTGAACTAAAAAGTAAAAATAGTTAGGTCTTAAGTGTGAGTGATCATCAATGTAGTGTGACAGATAAGACATCGTTGCTGTTTAAAACAATACTTCAAATGTTAAAACACTAGTCCGAAAAAAGGTATGGTAAACCGCGTGTTGTGCAATCAATGATAGCCACCTCTTTAAATATATACTGTACTTGTTTTCGTTGACCTTAAAACCTTGAGTATCCATCACCAGCGTATGTGACATGTTTACGCTTGCATAGATCAAAACCAACTGACTATTCACTACTTGGGTTTAGAAATTACATTTACTCAAATCACATTCTAGTAAAATTCATGCCTACTATAAGCGGCACCCACTTTTGCACCCACTCTTGCACTCCCTTTTACACCCACTCTTGCACCCACTCTTACACCCACTCTTGCACCCACTCTTGCACCCACTCTTGCACCTACTCTTGCACCCACTCTTGCACCCACTCTTGCACCCACTCTTGCACCCACTCTTGCACCCACTCTTACACCCACTCTTGCACCCACTCTTGCACCCACTCTTACACCCACTCTTGCACCCACTCTTGCACCCACTCTTGCACCCACTTTTCCTATCACTTTAAACTATTATTTATATTATCGAGTGAACTTTGCTAGAGATTAGTTCATGCTTGACAATTGACATGGAAGTATCAACAAATAGCAATGGTATGCCATACGCATTCTATAAAGGATATACATATATTGTAAAACGAACTAATAAAAATAGAATTGTTATTTGGCGTTGTTCAAAACATCGTTCAAAACTTTGTCGAGGTGAGCTGAAAAGTAAAAATAGTGATGTCTTAAGTGTGAGTGATCATCAATGTAGTGTACCAGATAAAACATCGTTGCTGTTTAAAAAAACTCTTCAAAATGCTAAAACACTTGTCCCAGAAAAAGATATTGCAGCTCAAGATAGTGCATTGTTTGTTAAGAAGCATGTATCATCTCCTCAGAAAGTCGTGTTAGGACAGTTGTCAATGTCTGAAAACCTCCCAACATTATCAAAGGCAACACAGACTGTGCAAAATGTGGTATTGCAAAAGGATCAAAAAGGACTATATAGTAATAGTGATGAGGATTATAATGATCATAATGATGATGATAATGATGATGATGATAATGATAATGGTTATGATGATGATGATGTTGATGATGAAGATAATAATGATAATGGTAATGCTTTGTTTAGACCTAAAAAATCATTTGTTAAATTTGTCTACTGGAACAATCCAAGTAAGCTAATCCGGCGGCTTCAGCAACTGCATGTCTATAAACAGGCTGGTTATACTGAATATGAGGAAGAACTATTGGATATAGAAAATGAGCTTCGTCGTGCTAAAATTATTATGTAATGGATCCACATAACCGCTTAAACTATTTCTTAACAATACATGTTATATTTTCTACCACTATGCTACCATTTTGCTCTCACTTTTGCTATCACTTCAAACTGCACATATTAAATATAAAAGCCAAAGCTAAATGATTTTATTATCAGAACAGTTATAACCTTTGTAGTGAGCAAATCATACTAACAGGTTAGTTGCTACTATGGAACTTACTACAACTAACAAAGGTAAACAACGTGTACTCTACAAAGGCTACTCTTATAACTATAAGCGTCAAAATGTAAAAGTAATAATATTTTGGCGATGCTCAAAAGAGAGGTCAAAAAGATGTCGAGGCAATCTAAAAAGTAGAAATGGTAAGGTTTTAAGTGTGAGTGATCATCAATGTGGTGCACCAAATGAAACACTGTTGGTGTCAACAATTAATCATGACAATGCTAAAAAGCTAGTACAAGAAAAAAATGTTGCTACTCAAAATAGTGCAGTGTTTATTGAGCAACATTTAACCCCTGCTGTAAAAGTTATGTTTAATACATCTTCCACATCTCAAGAGTCATCAACATCACAAACTATGCAAAAGGTTGTGTTGTTGTTGTTTTAAGGGGCTGAACTACAAGGTTATCTACCCTTCATATGCAAGAGAATCAAAAAAGGACTAAATAGTAATAGAGAAAAAAGAAATGTATCTTGAATGTAACTATTGTACAAGTACTTATATTAAATAAATAAAAATATTGTATGGGTATTGTCTGTTTTTTTCTTAATTGCTATACCCACGTCCTACTATATTAATGCCATTGTTAACCATCAACAATCTCCACCTATGTTCAGAAAGAAAGTGATCTTAAACAATACACTCTATCTATGGTTTGTGTACCGAGTATCATAATAATACAGTGTCGTCAAGCCATGTTCAGGCAATAGTAATGTTAGGTAAGGGGTTCGAACCCTTGCTTCCTTGTATAGGATTAGTTTTTACTCAACAGCAACCCATAATACTATACTTTGAAACATGTCACATTTCATTGCAAAATGTCAACTGTATCGTTTTCTAAGACCCCAGCTGCTGGCTAGTAGCTAGCAGACAGTGCAACAGAAACAGTGTCACCATGTTCATTCTTTAAAAAATTTCAATATTTATTATTCTTTTTCTTATTATTGTTCATTAAGAGTAGTGTAAAGTTGTCTTTGTGACGTAACTGTTATAATAGTTAGCTGGCACTCTAAAGCTCTTGAGTTCAATTCGAGCTTTATCATAAAATTTTTAAAGTATATTAGAACTATAACAGGTCTACTAAGTCTCGGGTGATTCAAATAAGCAGATGTGGTTTGATTCACACTTTAACGATAGAACACGACGGTTTTTTTAAAATAATGATAGCCATTTGTTCATTTTTTTTCATTTTCACATTTCACACATTGCCATTTGTCAATTTTCCATGTACACGATTTGAAAATATCAGTTTAAAGTTTTTGGATTTCATGATACGGAAACAAGAATTTTCCATTTTGTTGTTTACACATTTGTCAATTTCCCATTTATATTTTTTAAATGTCAGTTTTAAGTTTTTTAAATTGTGTTGATATGGAAACATGGATTTCCTATTATTTTTTTTTCATATCACAGACGACACGTTTATGATTTAGTCCATGCTGAAAGTTTAGTTTTGTAAAACACACATTTGCTGATTAAAATTTTCTTGAAATTATTTTAATGGAAGTGCTTGGCCATGGCAATAGTGCATTCTCTTTCTGTTTGTTTCCAAAAACGTATAGGCCTACTACTACTACTACTACTACTAATACTACTACTGTAGGTAAGACTGTTTTACAAAATAACACCTATCTACCGCTGCATTTAAAAAACACAAGTGTTAAAAAAACTACAGTATACTATTTACCATTTGCTATATACATTAATTACCCCACCATCCCACCTTGCCGTGTTTGCTTTGGTTGAACAATCAATGCTACACACACACACTTTCTCTCTCTCTCTATCATTCTATCTATAGTCATACATTCACACAACCATACCTGTCTTTGAAAAACAAATACAACCACGCTATTTATCCTTGACATGCACACTTATCCCAAATAACTTTTAGGTTTACATTTAACATTTACTATTACAAAAAAATGTTTCCACTATTTTACAATTACAAAAATGAATATTTACAAAATACTAAATCAACTGGTTACAAAAAAGCCATGTCTCTAAACAATAAAATATAGAATCACACCTCCACCTCGTGGTTATAACCCTATGGTAGGCTAATGCATAGGTCATTTATCTGCACTCATTTGCTATCCATCAAGGTAAAAGTGCATTTTCTCTGTTCCACAAGATACAAATTTGATTGCTGGATTGTATCCTGCACTGTTTATGCGATATAGCTTTGCCAGTTCATAAAACCGCTAGGTAGTTCTCTACATATAACAATTTTACCACTGCTCTACCTACGCCTTTTGCTCTTTTGGCTTTCTTACAGTCTAGTGTGTGATAGACAGCAGTTCACCCTTGTATTTGTAATCCAAGTAATAATTTGGAAAGACACAAATGTAATCAGTTTTGAACGTTATCTCTGTTTTGTTTTGTTTAATATGTTTATGACATGCATATTAACCTGAAATAGAACCCTAGTGAAAAGGCTACCAGCTTAACCACTACACCACCATGCCCTTGTTTCTTAGTTTGACTCGTTCTAGGCATGAGACCTGGAAATCGAGTTAAGACCACTAGTACAAGAGCTAAAAGTGCTTAACACTGCAACATAAAATGGATAGCTGGTAACATTATACAACCGGAAATGATTATATTTCTGATAGCAATGCATTTTTTGTCATCAGCCTACTGTCTGAGCACTGACAGCAACACAGTTTAGTTTAGAACAAGCGAGTGTATGTGTATAGATTATTAGCCTCAAGTATTTAAAGCTTGTTGTGTGTGTAGCGACCATCTTGTCCCGGTAACCACTGAGCATTTTTGTGTTATAGCTATCCTCTTTAACCAATCAATTAAAGATAGTCTACTCTTAATTCTTGAATCGATAAATCAGAGTTTGTGTGTACACCGTTCGTCATTTATTAACCCATACCTACAACCTATACTCTCTCTATACTGCAGTTTGATCTGAAAAACAAGTTTCAATGGTAAAAGACTTGTCAATCACTATACATGTAGCCTACACTAATTCTTTCTCTACCTAGCTATGTTTCATCACACACATGGTAAACATCTCACATGTTCGTATCCGATTATTAGTTTATAAAATCTCAGATCGATGACCTTGATGTATTGGGTATTTTGGGTAAATTCATTGGCCATGGGAAAGGGTTGACCATTCTAAGTCCTATAACACCTCACATGTTGATATTCGATTATTAGTTTATAAAATATTAGGTCAATGACCTTGCTGTTTTTTGAATCTTTTGGGTAAATTCGTTGGTCATGGAAAAGGGTTGACCATCCTGAGTCCCATGACACCTCACTTGAGCCTCTCTGATTATTAGCTTATAAAATCATAGGTCAATGACCTTGCTGTTTTGAATCTTTTGGGTAAATTCGTTGATCATGGAAAAGGGTTGACCATCCTGAGTCCTATTACACCTCACTTGACCCTCTCTGATTATTAGTTAGCGAGATATTAATAAAAGTGCAGTTAGGCCCTTTTGACATAAATAAATAATATATTCAAAAACAGAATGTCACCTCAAGTCCAACGACCTCTCATACAGGTCCATAGCCTTATTGATCCATGAGATATTAAAAAGCTAATGACCTTAGATCTTTTGGGTAAATTCATTGGTCATGGAAAAGGGTTGACCATCCTGAGTCCTATGACACCTCACTTGACCCTCTCTGATTATTAGTTAGCGAGATATCAACAAAAGTGTAGTTAGGCCCTTTTGACATAAATAAATAATATGTTCAAAAACAGAATGTCACCTCAAGTCCAACGACCTCTCATACAGGTCTCTAGCCTTATTGATTCATGAGATATTAAAAAGCTAATGACCTTAGATCTTTTGGGTAAATTCGTTGGTCATGGAAAAGGGTTGACCATCCTGAGTCCCATGACACCTCACTTGACCCTCTCTGATTATTAGTTAGCGAGATATTAACAAAAGTGCAGTTAGGTCCTTTTGACATAAATAAATAGTATATTCAAAAACAGAGTGTCACTCCAAGTCCAACGACCTCTCATACAGGTCCCTAACCTTATTGATTCATAAGATGAGCAATACATATTTCTTTCTCTCTTCACCTGTGTTCTCTCTTTCACTGACTCTCCCCCCTTCACCTCTCACCACTGTCAAAACAGGTTGTGACTTGTTAGCTCTTATCGTGCACGTGCACAGGTGAACACCTGTGTGTTAGGTCATATTACACATGAACTTGCATTTTCTCACGTATGAACCAAAACAGGATGTGACTTGTTTCACAAGGAGAATGCTAATAATGACATCTCGCACGTGTTCACATGTATTTCGCCACTTTCCTTTCATATCGTTATCCCATTATAGTAGTAGAGACTGGGGAACCACGTCAGTTCAACACACACGCAAAATGTAGTTAGGCCCTTTGACATAATTTAAATAAATTCATGAGCCAGTCCGTAGGAACCGGTCCAAAAGGATCAGTCCAAAGGGACTCATCAACAAGGACTCATCCACAAGGACCTGTCCACAAGGACTTGTCCACAAGGACTTGTCCACAAGGACTCGTCCACAATGACCCGGTAACAATGACCCGTCCACAGGGACCTGTCAACAAGGACCCGTTCACAGGGAACCGCTTCCCCACCCTCTTCAAAAGCCATGAGTGGGCATGCGTAAAAAACAAAAAACAAGCATAAAGATGGTATATTGGCTTTCACGGCCGGTGAATTAAAACTCAGCAATTCTTCTAGGTTTGTGCCGTGTCTTGTGTGGGGTTTCGCCTAGGACACCAAGCTAGGCTCATCGGCGGGCTCTTGGTGTCCCCGCCCGGACCCCCACAGGAGTGACGAACTGCGCGCCACCTCTCTTTATATAAGGTGCAACTGCACCACTTGACTACGAGAACTAAAAGTTCAAGCAGCCTTAACCTCCCTATGAAGGCTTCCAAAAAGATGGTATATTGGCTTTCACGGCCGGTGAATTAAAACTCAGCCATTCTTCTAGGTTTGTGCCGTGTCTTGTGTGGGGTTTCGCCTAGGACACCAAGCTAGGCTCATCGGCGGGCTCTTGGTGTCCCCGCCCGGACCCCCACAGGAGTGACGAACTGCGCGCCACCTTCCTTTATATTAGGTGCAACTGCACCACTTGACTACGAGAACTAAAAGTTCAAGCAGCCTTAACCTCCCTATGAAGGCTTCCAAAAAGATGGTATATTGGCTTTCACGGCCGGTGAATTAAAACTCAGCAATTCTTCTAGGTTTGTGCCGTGTCTTGTGTGGGGTTTCGCCTAGGACACCAAGCTAGGCTCATCGGCGGGCTCTTGGTGTCCCCGCCCGGACCCCCACATGTTAATTCATAGTAGCTATCCACCGTACACATGCACTTTATGTGGAACAACGTTTAAATCCATATCGGCATTCAAACTCTCACATGTTGCAATTGGAAAGAGAGATTTTCTAAAAAATTACATTTTCACCCCCTAGTAGGGTAGATTTTATTTTTGGGGTTGAAATATGTTGTCCATAGGAAAGGGAGTGTCAGCCCGAGTTCAATGACACCTCATTCGTCAAAATCCGACCATGCGTTCGGGAGTTATCGAGCTACCGCCATCTTGTGAGGTGGGGAGGTGGAGGTGGTATATGAACCGCTACAAAACCACTACTAATGTGTACATGTGTGTGATAAATAAAAATATGTGTATTTACAATGTGTGGCATCATTGATAACAAATTTTGTATGAGGTCTTATCAGTATTACATTATTTTCTTTTACATTATTCACTTATATCTAGCTTAATTATCTTATACCTAGACGGCCGTATCTACTGTACCTTGCGTGTACGCTACCCTTGTATTCATCTGCGTCTCACGGCTAATCCTGTCCGGCCGTTTCCCGGTGCAGTTTAGTGGTCGCGCCGCTGATATATACCCCTATCCTGTGAATCATTCTCTGTGGGCGAATGCCTTCACACTTGACAGTGAGAGTCGCCGCCACAAATTGGTTGCGCCCTCATTGCCGTATGTTGCGTCACATCTTTGACGCGTTCGTGTTTCGTTGATCAGTCAGTAAGCCAGATAACCCACAGGTATCAACCCTGCTGTTAAGATTTCTGTGTTCTGGAGAGTAGCTGTAAAAGAATGGTAGTGAGTGTGTTGGATTTTGTTAGAATGATTACAAATTAGCGCGTAAAGATGGTACATAATGATAGCATGGCCCAAAAATCATGTCGCTGCTGTATGGCAGCGAAATGATCGTCACCAGTGTCATGTATCTGGTGCCGCCGTCTGTAAACTGGAGAAGTAAAAAAAAAACATGAAGTCATTAGCGTAATCTTCATATCGCCTCTTGAGTCGGCGTGTATACTGTCTGGAATCAAAATTACAGGTATTATAGTCTGTCTATACACTCATGTCGTCCGTCTTGTTTTTTGCCTGGCGCCTTCTTATCTTATATTACTCTATACCTTCTTATGCCGGCTATGACTTTGTGTGTATTGTTATGTCTCCTCAGTGTATAACAGTGTATGAGTGTATGCTTGTTTGGTGGTCCACCTTACCTTACACCATGATCATTTTTGGGTTCCCCTCCTTGGTGCAGTGTTGGATCTCTTTTGCTGAAATATGAAAACATGTTAGCAATACCCTTGGCCAAATATATATATTGCGCCACTATCGCGCAGTGCCGTTCAAGGGTCGGGTTGCGGTGTTACCGTCCCTGAGACTTCTTCGGCGTCTCGTGTATTATCGAGGTCGGTCAGCTCCAGTGGCCGTAACGTATACCTCGCTGATGAGTCGGACGGCTTCAGTGCCTCCGCCCTGTTATGTTTTCTTATAGTTATTTTATCGATTTATCGGACTTATCCTGGCAACGTCTAGCCGCCAGGTGCCGAACGCTCTGTGTGGCGTTCACATTACATGTGCCGTTGAATGTTGTCCGGTCTTACCCTATAAGGTGCCGAACGCCATATGTCGCGTTCGCGTCGCATATGCGTATTTCGCAATGTGTTGTCGGTCTTACCCTGGTAACGGTTTAAGTTGCCAGGTGCCGAACGCCATATGTCGCGTTCGTGTCGCATACGCGTGTTTTCGCCATGTGATGTCGGTCTTACCCTGGTAACGGTTTAGTTGCCAGGTGCCGAACGTCATATGTCGCTTTCGCGTCGCATATGCGTGTTTTCGCAATGTGTTGTCGGTCTTACCCTGGTAACGGTTTTAGTTGCCAGGTGCCGAACGCTATATGTCGCGTTCGCGTCGCATATGCGTGTTTTCGCAATGTGTTGTCGGTCTTACCCAGGTAACGGTTTTAGTTGCCGGGTGCCGAACGCCATATGTCGCGTTCGCGTCGCATATGCATGTTTTCTCAATGTGATGTCGGTCTTACCCTGGTAACGGTTTTAGTTGCCAGGTGTCGAACTATCATTATATGTGTCAAAATTATACTAAATCTAGATTATTACTAATTAATGCTATGAGAAAAAAAAAATACAAGCCGAAATGGTCCTTAGTCTAGTGCCGAAATGTGCTGTAGGTACTGTTTTTCAACAGTGCTTATTAAATTTGCTTAAGTCTAAGTTGCGTTCCAAATGCAACTGCCTTACTTACTAGAATTTTGATCGGAACGATCACCTGAGGCAGTTTTACCTCCTCAGGGCACCACCCGTCTGTATTTTAGAAACACCGGTTGTTTCTAAAACCACCAGGCCCGAAGGCCCTTTTAGATTCCCTTCTCTTAATACAAACTGTCAACTTCCCCCCTTAATAATTAATGTAAGCCTGTGCGACTGCGTTGCTAAGGAGCAAACGCCTCGCGCTGATATCCTTTCCGTTGGTCTTATGCATGCTTACATTGGCATTATTCGCTATTTGGTGTTTATTAATGTTTATTACTCGGTTGCCCATGAAACCCCTTTTGGCAGCCCGTTGCATACCCATTTAATATCTCTGGCCGCCCGTTGCGTTACCATTTAAGCTCAGGAGACTCGGTGTCATCCATTTATGTGGGCACGGGCCCGAATGACCGCATTCATTCCATACGCATTGTTTATTATTCATTGGTTATTATTTGTTAAATCATCTTCACCTCATCGTCCGGGATAAGGACTTGGCATGCCTAGGATTGGTCTCGTTGAATCCTGAGGCACTGCTTCACTTCCTCGATTGGAAGACTCGATCCCCGCCTTAGGAACGCTACTTATATTACAAGCTAACTAAAAGTCTAGTCCTAGTTTGTCGTCTCTAGGTTCGTCTCCTGAGTCTAGTATGGAGCTGGCTAATCCTCCTACTAGCCGTCAAAAAGTCTCCCCTGCAGGTCTGACCTCGACGACCGCAGTGCATAATGAGTGTAAGTTTCTTCGTCCCAGGGAACAGGTTAAGTTTCCCAGGATTCTGAAGCTTGCCCGCACTGAGTCATCGGCGCTTCGACCTTGCGTCTATCTGTTATTAAACTGGGTCAGGATCTGTTGGCGTTTTGCCCCGTCTCTGCCCTTCCGTGGAGCTTCCGCTCCCTCCGTTTACCTTCTCATCACCATCTAGTGTGATGTCAGATTCATAATAATAATACTAATGTTATTGGTTTTACGTCCCTTTTAACTACACTTGCTTTTAGAGACGCCAGGGTGCCGGAATTTTGCCCCGAAGGGGATCTTTAACGTGCCAGTAAATCTACTGACACGGCTCCCTCGCATTTGCGCACCCTCAAATGCCAGCTGACTGCGCCAGGTTTCGAACCTGCAACCTTGGGCTCAGCAAGCGAGAACGTTACCCCTGAGCCACGCAGCCAGAAAATGTCAGATTCCTTTAAAAATAAGTGTGATTTGTAAATATGTTTTGTGTACTATGTAATTATGAAAAATTCCTAGTGTTCTGGGGTTGTAGAATCTTCGAAATGCAGTGACTACTTTAGGCCTGTCATTGCCGTGTCGGATTTCCAGCGGTGATGCCTTGGTTCTTTTCAAGAGGTATTAGTAGTGTACCCGATACCTAGTTGAGGCTATCGGCTACGCCAGTTGTGATCGAGCCATAGTTGAGATTTATGGGCAAAGAAGAAGAGATAGCGCTCAGATCGAGTCGAGAAGAATGGTAGGAAATGACGTAGGAGGCCGAGGATGAAGGAGGCACTACCAGTCAAGCAGATGGAATTATGGGAGAAATAATGGATTATTATAAAGATCAATATGGAATGAAACATTATATAATCTCAGAAGAGAAGGAATTATCAAGAAATCTTATTGGTGATAACTTGAAGAAAGGCCGACAACTCCTTACGTTATGTTATAACTTAATTGCCGATATTATTGTGGTCGAGATTATAGCTGTGACGTATGACCGCGGAAGGAAGGGGAAAGTCACGTTATGGAGCCGAGTGGAGCTCATCGCACAGTCTGAGAACTACAGTATTAGTCCAGCCAGTCAAGCGAAGCGAATCACAACGTGCTCCAGGAGAACGAAAGTAGGCCAGTCAGTCAAGCTGAGCGGAGCACATTGTGCGGTGCGAGAGTCAGTTAGCAAGGCAGGTTACACAAGCCGTGGAAGTGAGAGAAAGCCGGTGTTCGGGCAGATGTCTTTTCAACATCGCAGTTATATTTATGTGAAACAGCAATGCTTTTCTAAACTTACAGTTCATTAAAGTAATACGCAGCATTGTGATAGAATTGAGAACATTATTTGAGCTAATTCTCAATGCAGAACAGCACAGCGAAGTGATATAATGAGGCCAGTTTTCAACGTCGCATTATACGAGAACAGTGGCCGACATTTTACAAGCAGGCGATAGGCAAGCAGCTGAACATTATTTCGACATTTTGTCAAGCTTAATATGTTTGGACTTGTGTTTCGACAGTCCAATTTTGCAGGCAAATTGCAATTATACACTTCTATTGTAGACTTTTAAATGGACTTGGACATATTTCGACGGTATTACGGCATATTTTATGATGCATGTTAGACCGAAATATTTAAGGCGACCATAGGGTCAGTCCAACATTACTGCTCTTGGCAAGTGAACAGTTACAAGAGTATGCACTTTATGAACAGTGGCACGTGCAGCATTATAGTTGCATATCATGAACAATTATGAAATATCTCAGTTACGAACACAGATACAGGGTGTTTAACAAATCATTACACTTTTCTAAATAATTTTTCTACTAGTGAAATTCAGACGCTGTGGAGATTAACATTTTTGTCATATGCAAACCGAACAGTTTACGGGACAGTGGTGTGACATATTCGAAGAATATGTGTTACTCTACATTTTTGAACTTTTATGGAAGAGTTTGGACAATATCCGTGATGGATAATCTTCAGTTCATCATGTCGGGCTAGGCGGATACGGAGACGTGATGGCACCACAGAGCGATGGATTCGGTTCCTGAAGAAGAGGATATCCAACATCAGATTCACTTGGAATATGAAGTCAAGCGTTAGTTCAGTGGGTGATACAACGTTTTCGTCGATCTATCGAGAAATTTGTGACACACACGTGGATTATCGGCGATCTTTGAATTATATTAACAGCTGAAATATGAAGGTATTGTAAGAGTTATGACTTTCCTGATATGATTTTTCTTGAACACTGGGCATATATGTATATATTTCTAGTAGGAGTTCTACTATTATTTCTTGACATGGCTTAGATATTTTTGCTCCATTTGCTAGAATATGGTGTTACCATATGATATGGCAGGCACAGTTATACGACGTTCTCACCATTGGTTGGCTTTATTAGACAGAATTTTCGTCTTTTTGATATTTTTCAGTGAGTATAGTATTTCTTGGATAGATATATATATTTGGCGAGTGTTCCGAACTCGTGATCTGCAATTGGATAATTTAAATTATTTCGTCAGTTCATTGCATACTAGCGAGTATGTATAATTCATCAGTAGGGATTTTTTGTTGGATTGTTTGGTGATATTAAAATTTTATTCACTCAAGTGAATGAATATCGCTTTTATGTGACAACTAGAGACTTGTTGATTCAAATCTGGTACACTCACTCATCAGTCTTCGAGATGGGGCCTGTTGCATTTAGCAATTGCGTGGTGGCACCCACCTAACCCATCGTTCAGGGCATTATCATGGTAGTCTACGGGGCAGGGCCTTTCGCTTTAGGCGATTGCGTGGTGGCACACACCTAACCTGCCAGTCGAGGGCCTCATTTTTATCATCCGGGTGTACTTAAGATCGTAAGAGGATTAAACAAGAAACTACCAGTCACACATTAGTCGAATTTTGTTAAATAAATTAAAAATAAATGTCAGCAGGGTTACATTTTGTAATTCTTGTTTTGCCAATCCAATATTTTGTTGCAATACTCTTTTGAGAGTACATTCATTTAACAGCTGATATTTTTGATACTCTTTGTGAGTGATTTGATACCTTTGAGGAGGATTTCAAGTAATTGAATCTTGTAAGATGAATCATTTATGGTCAGAAATTATTTTGAGTCTGATCAGTATTACATATTTTTGATGTGAGATATTATAACATATTGGTGTTTTTCTTTGAAGTGAATCTTGAGAATCTTAAGAGAATTTATGCTCTATTTGAAAGCAGATCTTGAATTGGATTACGATTACTAAGGTAATTTTTCCTTATTGTTTAAGAAGTTGTCTAGGTATGATCAGATTAATTACAGTTATTGGAGATTGTGTGCGTTAATAATTTGAAGCCAGTTATATATTTTTGTAGATCATGCAACGTGATTATGTGAAGCATTTTTGATAGGTATTTTTGGAAGTTGCCAAGTGGAAGTTTGCAATATTGTCAATGAGTATTTTGAGGCACACATGAGGTTGTTGAACCAAGTCTAGCATATTTTTGAAGATTCATGCTGTGCGCTGAATAGTTATGGTGTTATGTGGAATAGTTATGGTGTTATATGGAATAATTATGTTATTCAAATATGGTATTTGAAAAAGTGAGATTATATGGTGAAGTTTTGGATAGTGAGATCCAACGTGATTTTGTGAAGGCAATAATATTATTTTGGCATGATAATTAAATACGAGATATAACTGGGAAGTGATAAAACTGTAAGACAACGTTCTATAACCTATATTAAACATTTTTTAGGAAATTAAATAAATAAATAAATTTGATAATCCAAGATTTTCTGATAATAATAATTTATAAAATAATAATCTGAAGTTTAAGCATATTAATGATCTGACCCAATGAAATAAAAATCTAAATAACCAGATGAATTAAAATTTGAGTAAAAAGATAAATTAAAATCTGGAATAAATCGAATTAAATAAATGGGTGAATTAAAGGTTAAATAAATTAACTGAATTAAATAAATTAATAGGTGATTAAACAGCTGATGAATAACTGAATTAAAAGTGATAATTAATTAAAGAAGCTGATGATTAATACATTTAAATGGATTTAAATAAATTTAAATACGAAATATGATTTAAATAATTTGATGAATTGCAACTTGAATTAATGAATTAAACAATTTAAATGGATGAATTGAGATGATTTAATCTGAATGAGATAATGAAATGAGAGTGTGTGGATAATTGAAGAATATAATGAATTGATGATTATAATATTCATTTAAATGATTTGATGGTAATAAATTAATTATTCTGATTTGAATATAATTAATATTGGGATGAGAACTAATGTGAGAAATATTTAATTTTGATATGATGATGATGATGATGATAACCAATGAATAGTGAAGTTTCTTTGATTCACAACAAAGCAATAATCAGTGACAGCGTAAATATAGTGTATACATTAATTTTTAGATTTTTAGGAGCATTTATGGAGATTTTCAGCATGTGAAGAGTGACATTCAAGCCATGAAATATAAGTAAATATTTAAATATGTGTCATTAGGATATTTTGTTAGACAGATTCATATTTATTGACATCCACATTCCTGATGTTAAATTAAAGAAAAGTTAGGTCTCAGGGATCACAAATGTCAGTGATGCAAAGACATATTGCTACGGTGACCGTGAGAACCCAAGCGAACTTTAGTAAATTTTCATATATTTTGTGGATGAAATACACTTTTGAATAGCATGGAGATGGTTCGATTTTAAGGACAATGACAATCTAACATGTGCATTCGACCATACTCTTAGGTAGGATGTTTGTTTAATTTCTCTGTCTGACTATCAAAGTTTAAATAAATTTGTTTTTATCTTAGATGTGATCTGATGACGGTGTGGTTTTCCCAATCCTTTCCTTGTCTTAATTAAGGCTTAACCAGAAAGGATGTGGTTTGCTAGGGATTCAGTTGGTGGCGCCCATTTCTATTTGTATTTTTTAAATTAAATTTAAGCCCGTAACGACACTGGAGATACTTTATCTCGTGTTACCCTCTGCTTTGGTGTTATTTCAACTGAATTTCCGACACATTCCTTATTTGACTTCATGTTCATTTAACTCCACTCTGGCCTGGGTATCCAGGTATGCGATGTAATAGCAGATGGGTCATCGCATCCCTTGGCTGAACGGGTACAGTAGGTTTATAGGGCGTTTGGTCCCTTGTTATTAGAATCCGGGGGTGTTATTTGCTGAATGGGGCTAAAGCGTGGTGGGAGGGGGTCGTGCATCGTTGGACTCCATGTTTATGGTGGCCGGGAGCCGATGATGCTGTTAGGAGGTGTTTACTGTGAGTGGATGGAGTGGGTTTTCCCAGGTGTACAAAATTTGAAAATGTCATGCGGGTGTAATAATAATACAATCCCTGGTGTGTGGATAGGATACCTCGTGCAGTGGGATGGATATGAGGCCTGTCTGCGCTCATTTGAGGGTAAGGCTTGTGCTAGGCTACGATAAGTTTATGTCCCTTGCATGCGGGATTATTTAATAAAATATTTGTTAGTATCAGTATGGCCTCATCTCTCTACATAGAGATGTGCATTGCCGCTTGATATTAGTTTCCGAATCACCTCTAATACTCAGGTGTAGGCGTTTGGGGCCAAGGTGTAGCAAACCTTAATTTATAAGAAGCATGAAGTCTATCAACCCCGATGTGTACTTTGCAATGTAGTGTAGGTGTTCTTATGTATCTGTATGTCTGTGTTGGATAGTGTTGTAGGTAATAGGGTATGTAGGAAGAAGGGTATGGGGATTGTAGCCCGTAGTTGGTACCATGGCCATCCTGATGGCATTACCTATCTCTACTCCTATTGTAGTGTGTCATCCTCTCTTGGTCGCCATGTGATTTCTACCCGCTCTTTGGGATTTGCGGTGGCTGAGTTGAGATGCCATAAAGCATCTATTGTCTCCTAAAATACTAGTCTGTGGCGTGCCCGTAGGTCTATGATGCCTACCTTGTGTGAAAATGTTTGTGTCTGTGGGCACCGCCCTCGGGCTGCCCTTAGGATGTTTAAGTGTGGTGACGCTGTGTCGTCACGGCCTAATCTGGTCTCCTGTTCATAACGTGGGGTAGGGTAGCATGTGATTGTGAGTATAAATCGGCATAGCATGATTGCCTGTAATGAATTTTAGAGAGAGAAAAAATACAAGAAAATAAATTATTAGGGGGAGGGGGTGTTCCCTCATGGAATCTGTCTGTATCCGCCCCTAATTGTTGGGTGCGTGTGGGAAGAAAACGGCCGTGGCTGTAATTGGCGCGCTTGTGTGTGTGAAGTCGCCCACCGCTGACGTCTGCCGGCGCGTGTGGTGTTATCGGAGAAGGCTTATCTCGTGTCGCGTGGCTAATTGTCAGGTGCCGTGTACTGCGTGTTATCACCTTTGTATACATGTTCCTAGTGTCGCTAGTGATAGGCATATAGTAGTCTGTCTTCCGAGATCAATCCGGCCCACAATATTTGTGTAATATTGGATGCGGAGCCTATTGTAATGCCGCTCTCGCTTCCTGAATCAACATCCGTGTCACTGTATATCGTTATTGTTATTGTTTTTATGTCAGTGTCATCATGTCTGTATGTCATTGTCACGCCTCGCTGCTACAAGAATTCCTTCCGGCAACAGTGTGTGGCAACGCGCTGGAATTCGTTTATTTGCAGCGCAGTGTTTTTTGTGTATTTGTTTGGTGTCCTTGTGTACGGAAAGTCTTCAATGATATGTAGGAAGGCTAACAAAACGTGACTTCCGCCACTGTCCGTATGTTGACATGTGTTTGCATTCTAGAAAGGCCATCATCTTTCTTCGCTCACAAGCTTGTTTGGGAATTTGTTTCCGTGATTCCTTCCCCATTGTGTCTAGCTCTGCTATTTTATGTCCGGGGTAATCTACATTGCCATGATTTTTGGCCGTAGAGATGTGGTGTTACCTACTTTGTGTGAGCGTTTGTCTGTGCCAGTGGCGTCCCCCGTATTTAGATTTAGGGCGCTATGATCCAAAAAAAGTATTTTGTGGTCTCCGTAGAGACCTGGCGTTCCCGGTACGTCCCCTATTGGCAGTCACGCGGTCGCTAACGCCCTAAGTAGGCTATAATAGCGAGTACCTTAGAACGGGCCTACGTCCCTGTATGAATGTCCCATGTATGTTGTTTGTACGAATTTTGGTTGACCCTGGATTTAATTTGTGGGCGTAGTGTGGTTTTGAATCCTCTAGTGAATGATATTCTGTCGATTGTGATGCCGGGCTGTCTGTGAGTGCCTCCAGCCGACGAGTGTGTCACGTGCTCGCGCTGAGCATGCAAAAGTGTTGGATTACCTCGTGTAATAACAGCGCTGCCGAGGTCGTATTTCCTGTCCGGCAGTGAACATTTGAAGTATACAGCATTTATGCCGCGACCTCGTCACAAATGATGTGAGTGTTTTTGACATACGTTTTCATGAGGCCCTACTTTTCTTCATGATATTTTTGCCCTACCATCGTGGTGATGCTATCTGTGCCAGACCTGTGTAGTTTATGTGCTTATACATGTATTCCCCGTATGTAAAAGAACCTTCCTGTGTTCATGATTGTGTGGCTCAATCGTTTTTGTGCTTGTGTGTGGCATTAGTGCAATTCGCCGTCCCTAGTGTATGTTTAAAGCGTGTACACAGTAATAATATGCCAGTCAGATACATATAATATAAACCTTCTTATGCCTATCTTCACTCTTAGCTATACTCTGTGGGGCACAGTGTCTACATGGGACCCTATGGCTTTCTTATGGGATTGTGTATTCATGCTGCCTGTGCGATGCCGCCCGTGTAGTTGTCTGTCCCCGGGTCCATATTCCTGATTTAATTTTAATGTACTTGAGAATTGCCTTAGTTTTGTTCAGTTTTTGTCCAGTTGGGAGTGGATTTTCCCCTGTAAATGTGTCTATCCGGTGTCTAGTTGCGTTTGCTGAGTTTTCTGACTTTCCAAGTTGAAAGACCTGTGTGTTGGATCTAACTGATCTTCCGTCGGTCGACAGTTTTGCTTTTCACGTCGTCCGGTTTTATTGGGTATTCGGACCCGTGATCCCGTGTAACGCTCCGTGTTTTATGTCTGCGTTGTCTGTTGGGATTTTGTGGGTCCCTAGTGTGGCCTCTAATCGTATTGTCGCACCAAAATGCCGTTGGATAGCTTCCTTTTGGCACGTTTGTATCGTGTTTTTGTGTGTTGAATGTGTTAGGCCCTGATGCATAACTTATACATTTCTGTAGCCTAAGCTGCTGGAGGCTGTAGACTGTCTATTATGTATGTAATATGTTTGGTACAGGCATGCGGGTTTGACGCAACCCACAAAGGTATGGTATCTGTTCTGTGCGTCCGCATATGCCTTGGGCTAATGCGTCGGGACCACTATTTCTGTATTTTATGTACCGTGGCGTGTATTGTATGTTTACAATACGCGTGCCAAAATGTACGTTAGTGTGAGTGTTTTGTGTAATTCGGAACGTCCCTCTTACTTTAATTTCGGGAGTTATCCGGCTTTGAAAATGGCGTGAATGATTGTGTATATTACTGCCAGAGTGAGAGTGTTCCTAGCCTGTCTGGTACTTGCGAATGCAGCATGCCCATTTACGTCTTATCTCTGACTGGCGATAGTGTCGAGTTTCAATGTTGTGTCAATTACCTATTGCTAGCCTAGCCGTCTGTTTATCGCATGTGTTGAACAAGTGTGCGTGGGTTTGCTGACACGCTCTTCTATTGTCTGCATACATGGTGTGCCTTTGGTTCCTCGTCATGTAAAAAACCCTACCTCTGTTCATATATATCGTGTCCCCAATTTTTGTGTTACTGTAGGTCTGATGCGAATATATTCCTGTTCGTGATATGTATCTCTGTATAGCTCATGTATTTATGTACGTGTACCTCCGGGATTCTAGTCGCGTGTCTGGTCACTAGATGTCGGTGGCAGTTTTGTTATTTTGTGCATATTAAACGCTGGTAGCGTGACTGTTCCTTATTGCTGTGTCCTCCAATTGGATGGCTACTTGACCTTGCGTTCCTGGTTTACAGAAGGTCACGGGTTGATACCGTCTTTGTTCAGGATGATCATTCCTGTTGCCTTTTGGGCCTGTGTCTCTGTGACAGTTTTGTCAGTCTTATTGACCCTTTTTATGGGAACTGTGTTTACTGTGTGACCTCAAAAATATATTACAGTATTTTCCCCTGAACTGTGAGTGTTATCTTACGGTATTTACGCTTAGTTTGAGCGCTGTCATAGGGAACAAGAAAAAATCCTGCTATGGGCAGTGTAAGAAATAACATACACATATGGATCAAATATATACATACGCATGCAAACTGTACAGTTTTGGGCGTATGGGCAATGGGCATGTGTTTTTGTGCGTTTACCCTCTCCAATTTAACTATTTCCTGCCAGTATATCTCAAGTGTTATCATGCTGTATGGAAGAGTAAGTCTGTGATGTTGTATTTCCAGACCGCGCAATTTGCTTGCCCCTGGAGTGTCATGTTTGTGTGAATGCATCCCGTTTGTGTGTCTAACCTCTACAGGGGTAGAA
The DNA here is from genome assembly GCA_946902985.2 of Meconema thalassinum. NCBI lineage: Eukaryota > Metazoa > Arthropoda > Insecta > Orthoptera > Tettigoniidae > Meconema > Meconema thalassinum. The sequence continues at coordinate 726,082,471 of OX336389.2, forward strand.
TCTGTCTTTTGTGTTAATTGTAGTGTACGCGCCCCCGTGAGGGTTTCGGGAATGTTTCAGCATTTTATGTGGAAAATTGTGTGTGTTTTGTCCTGCGAACATTTATCCATGGGCTTGTGCGGTCAGTGAATTTCACTATCGTGCGAGCGCCCTCGCCCGTCGGGGTGAATTACTGCGCCCTGTTATGAAGGCATAGGCCTCAGGTTCCCATTGAGGTGCTTCTTTACTATTTTTCAGGGGTGTTTTAAGTAAAGCTAGCCTAATCCTACGTTCACCGTAGTGCCTGTTAATAGACGTAGGTGTCCTGGCGCCTGAAGGGCTGTGTTGGCTCCGCGCTACCCTATCAGTGTCTGTACGCGTGTATGCCCTCCTGATTGCCTGGCTTCGTGGGGTGGGCGGTAAAACTTCCCTTATACTCCGTGTACATTGTTTTGGAGTCAGGATAGTGCGTGCAGGCGTGTGTGTTACACCCTGGTGAACTGTAAGGAATCCCCTGTATTTCTTTGCACTGAGGGTGCACATGTTGGTGTCCGCCTCCATTCTGGCGAAATCGCCCCCTGAACTGGCGGTAGGGGTGGTGTAATTGTCTGTGAGCGCCCTTGCAATGTATTGGAGGGAAGTCTGACCGATTTCTGGCCTATGGTCACGGTAGACTCCTTCCCTTGTGTGGCGGTACGTGTCGAGAGGTACATCCTCGCGAATTGCTGAATTAGCGTATCTACGCCTGTGTCCTCTCTTGACTTCGCTGGTGGCCCTGCCGTGAACTCAAAGATGGCCTTGTTGGCTTGAAGTTCCCGATATTCTTCCCTAATTTGGGCGTACTGCCTATTGAGGCATATGGCCTGTTCGGCAAATTTGGTACCGGTTTTTCCTATCCGTTTATGTTCTTGGATGAGTGCCTTCCAGTGCTGGAACATGACTTCGTGTCGGCAGTGTAGTTTCCAGTGTGCTTTGTTGAGTTGTGTACGGAGGGTGGGGATTTTCGCCCTAATCTTTCGATTCTTGGCGCTGCGGAGTGGCCGGACAAGTGCCCTCATAATTCTCATATACTGGGCGAGCAGAAGCTGCTGATACCTTCTGAGGTAGTCCTGCCTTGTCTCAAAGAACTTATGCCAGGCAATTAATTCCTGGTATTCCCCAATGTACCTCAGAACAGCTAAACGGTATAGGGGGGCCATCCTGAACTAAGTGTGTGTATAAAAAGAAATGTGTGTGGCTTCTAATGTATTAAAACTGCCGATTCTTCCCAGGAGGGTGGGTGGGTTGACTAAAATTTCCCTTGTGTTCCCAGAGTGAAGGGAAAAAAATAATGCTTTCTCCCAGAAAAAAAATTAAATCTCGCTTGGCAGCTTTCGGTATGGATCGCTCTACCACGAGGGCTCGTTGTTTGAGTCCCTTATCCTTATATTGCGTGGTAGCTGCGCCTCCACCAAATATGTTTCATCCCTCTGTTGGGGGTGGGATAAACAGGGTAGTGTAGATGTGTTAATTTTAAGGCTGTTTCCGAATGAGGGTAGTTTCCCGTGATTGGGGAAGACTACCAGTGTAGTGTGTTGGTGTGAGTACTTAATCTATTGGGGGCGTCCCTACAGGATGCGTTTACCTGCTAGGGGATGAATGTCTAAGTGTGGGCTGCTAATCTAGCCTGCCAATTAAGTGGAGTGAGCGATTCAGCGAGCGTGCGGAGTCGTTGACTTGACACTATGCAGTCGGGCCCTTTGCTCGAGCACAATAGAATTCCTGACGACGCAGTTCCTGGTCTCCACGGTCAGAGGCAATTATGACTAAGGTCATGTTGGGTGTAGGGATGTAAGATGGGGTGTAATTAGTAATAAACTTGTGTGTTTACTGACCAGGTATTTATTGGCCAGTAGCTGTGATGTGATGTCTCTTTTAAGTTTTAGACAGATATAAAATAAAGTACAAAATGTAACGTGCACAAGTGTTCAGGGTAGGTGTTTACAAAGATAAGGAATCTGAGCACACGGCTAGATCTCACCTGGTGAAGAGCTGGAACGGACCTCGTAGGGGCAGGGCCGCTGGCCAAGAACAGATAATGGGGTTCTTCTGGGCCTAGCCTTTAAGGCCTTCCCCCACTGCCTGGTCAGCGTTTCCTCATTGCTGCCGCTCCAGTTACTGTGTTTGTGTTTGTATTATGCAAGCGTGGCAGTCAGCAGTATGCCGGGCCTGCTTGTGTTTGAAGAAGTACATAAGGCTTATGGTATGCCTATGAGGGTGGTTTTGATGAAAGATGGAGGGGTGGGTCTTAGGGGGTACATATTTGGTGGAGGCGCCGCTACCACGCAAAATAAGGGTAAGGGACTCAAACAACGAGCGCTCGAGGTAGAGCGATCCATACCGCAAGTAGCCAAGCGAGACCAATTTTTTTTTCTCCCAGGACACGCTCCTAATTTTTTCTTCTCTCTTCCCCCTTTATTACACGGGGATTTGTATTATTACACCCCCCCCCCCCCCCATAGTGCAAGGTCGGTGGAAACTAAATGACCACGTTTAAAACCACACTAAGGGACTTTGCGCACCATTTGTCGGCTAGCACAACTCCACTACTACCGAAGTTGAAAATTAAAAACGGTTACTTAATAACTGAACACACTGCACCACGCTTCCTTAAGGAACTCGAATTAAAGGCATTAGAAATCCGCGCTCAATACCCTGCAGCGGCAGCACAAGTCACACATTTTACACGATCCCAGGCCCAGACCAGTGCGCAGGGACAAGAGTCACCAGTATCTAGCGCTAGTGAGGCAGATTGCTTACCAACACTCCACTCCCTATTGTTACAGCAACTGCAAATCAGAGAGCAAAAGACTGATAATCTGCTCGCGCGCAACACACAGTTATTGGATACAGACGCTGTTAAGGCAGACAACCACACGACAGAGGCGGTCCTAGATATACATACCATTCTAGAGACAGTCAGACAGGATCTAGACAGGACAGTGGAATTAGCGAAGTCCTCACAGTACGACATTACACCATCGATCAGTGACGACATATCAGGCGACGAGCCCTCTGGCAACGTAACACACGTGTCATACACAGGGAGTGAGGATAATTCCCCTCAAAACAACACAAACCCAAACACCTCAGCACACGATAGAAGTGCGGACAGCGTAAACGGACTAGAATCCTTAAACAGCCAAGGAGAGGAAAACGAGCAGGATATGAATAGGCACACGGAATATCCAATGATCCACCCCACAAAGTTCACGGGGGAGGGCCAGGATCCGGAGGAATACCTCAAGGCCTTCAATAGAACGGCTCGGATCAATGGCTATAGCGACGAAGTCAGGAAACGGCTCCTACTTGCATACCTAACAAAGTCGGCCATGACATGGTACGAGCTCCATGAGGACAATCTAGAAAACGCCACATGGGACGAAATCAATTTGTTGCTGAAAAGTGAATTCCAGCTCACACCAGACGATGAGGACCTGTATGACCAAATTAGACAAAGGTCACAGGGGCCTACAGAGAGCGCACAGACGTATGTAAACGCGAAACTGCTGATGTGCGACAAATACAACGCAGCCATGCCTCATAAGCAAAAAGTTAAGCTGCTAATGCAGGGCCTTAGGCCATCCATCGTGGACAAACTATGTATCATGAACAACCCTACGGTCCTGCATATGCTCAACAATATAAAAACAATAGAGGCCGGGAGAAAGATCACGGAAAAAGCTACGGAGAATGCCGTGAATCAGCATATTCATCCAGAAAAGGATGACACCAGTCAAGAGATGGATGAGTTAGAGGACAGGATGGAGAAGCTAACAATAGCTGCCATCCAAGCAGGCGGGGGACCACTCAGGAGTGAACACACTGACACGGAAGAACTATACTATCCCGAGAGGGAAAGGGGATACACGGAGAGGAGACACTACGAGCGGGAGAAAACATACTACCCTCCACAGCGGCCGACAACACCATATACGCAGGACAGGCCACATTACCCTCCACGATATTCACCGGTCTCATACACAAATGTAGAGCCAACATACCCTTCACGGCGACCGTCATCCCCATACACACCGGATTATTACCCTTCAGAGTACGACCACAGTATCCCCCGGCGAAGCAGCCCGCCACCGAGTAGACAGGGCTATGCTTCCCCACAATATAGGGGAAATGGGGACTATCGGGAAAACCCACCCCCATGCAGGCAAGGCTATGCATCCCCGCATTATAGGGGAAATGGGGACTATCGGGAAAACCCACCCCCAAGCAGGCAAGGCTATGCATCCCCACAATACAGGGGAAACGGTGAATACCGGGAGAACCCACCCCCATGCAGACAGGGATATGCACTCCCGCAGTACAGGGGAAAGGGGAATCGCCGGGAAAACCCGCCCCCGCAGCAACAGACGTACACCCCACCCTGTCGGAGACAAGAACACAGACCACTTGTCAGAAACCGCGGAACAACAATCCCACAGAAAGGACGGGAGGGCCGGGACACGTACACGAAGGGACCGGAAAACTATCCGCTCCCCGACGAACACCCGAGGGTCTTTAGGGACGAGGCACCCCACCGGACAGACAGGAGGGCAATGCTTCCCACACCCGGTTACCCACCGCAAACGGGGAGTTGGCGCAGACATACAGCACGGGGAGACGCACACCTACGTTTCCAAGAAACGCCTAGACGGGGAGGTTCGGCCAGCTAAAAAAGCGGCGGAGGTTCCTCCCCTAACACAACACCAGAGAGGCCCCTCACCTAAACAGACTCGCAAGAGCAGAGGGAAGAAGCAGTCAACTAAAACAAGGGCTGACGATCCGCCCCCGGACCGTTTCCAAACACACCCCGTAAAAGGGGACGGCAATTGTCTGTTCAGGGCAATTAGCTTTTTAGTCCACCATGCCGAAGATCACCACAGGGAGTACAGGCGGGAAACGGTAAACACATCCTGGCCAACTGGGAAGAGTACCGGGATTTCGTGGCGGACGAACAGGAAAACCCATTTCAGACCGGGGCAGACTACGAACGATACATGGGTAGGGATGGTACCTATGCCGGCGCCGTAGAAGTGACCGCTCTCGGCAAGGTACTTAAGCTGAACATACATGTATACACTGACGTACACTCGCCGCCACTATTCACAACCACGGGTTTCGACAGGGCCCTGCACATACTATTTACGGGGAACCCTAGTGCGGAACACTATACGCCCCTCATAATCACGCGCGAACAAGACGCAGGCAATTAGCCCTCAACACAACCGGACATGAAAATATCACCAGCAGGGAAACAGGGGAAAAAAGGCCAATCCACACCCTCCAGACGGGAAACCATACCCCCTACTCCACAACACGGGGCGGTAAGTGACCCCACACAGGCGCAGGACGCGAACACACTTGGCATAGGGGAGCCAGCAACAGCAATTGAACTCGCGACCGCCTGGGACAAAAAACGAGGTCACAAGTGCAAACGAAGGGTTAGGTTTGCAGACACACCCTCACAGCAAGAGGAGAGGAACAACACACCCACACAGAAACTGGGAAGTGTGAACACATTAACCGCTCACGAGAATCCCTGTATTTTGACAGCGCGGGCAATGAAGAGAGCAGGCAGTGTAATGACTGGGCACATTTCGCTGACCGAGATAAAGAACTTGAGCCAGGAAATAAGCCGCGAGGCCAAGCGTGCCAAGTACAATGAGCGGCCAGCTCCATGCTTCTTCAGCACAAATGTAACGCAGGGCATCAACAGTGGCGCACACAGCGACAAGGACACTAAGGTAGTAACAACAACAACAACATACACCCTCCACAATACATCTTTACAGGGGGAAGGACTCCAATTAGCGGCACTGACAGTACACGCCAGCATAAATGGCCACAGGGTGCAAGCCCTCGTTGACACTGGTGCAGCGGTAAGCTGCGTCAACAGAAAACACGTCACCGAAGGGCAGATACACGGTGTCGCGGGTGACATCCGGCTGGTTGCGGCCAATGCTCAGACGCTAGAAAACACGGGGGTGGCAAATATACACATCAGGCTAGACCATTTTGCGACAACACACCCCATGTTCGTGATAGAACATCTTTCTGCGTCAGCAATAATTGGCATGGATTTCCTCGCCAAGTACGAAGCCAGCATAAATTTTGCTAGCGGCAAGATGCTTTTAATGCATAATTAGGGGCTCACTACACATCCCATGGTATACACCAAGAACACAGATGGGATTCGAGCAGAGCGAGAAATCCACGAGCACCAGGCCTCCACACTGAACACAATCGACAAACACACAGGCACACACACAGATAAGACGCTAAATCACACTCACAGACAGGACCTGACACCGGAAGAAGATAGGAGGCTCACGGAGCTCCTGGAAGACAATAGGGATATCTTTGCCCATTCGCTGAAATATCTCGCGGTGACAGACCTTATCGTGCATCATGTCACACTCACCAGTGACCGGCCAGTCCACCAGCCCCCCTTCAGGGTGAGTCAGAAGGAAAGGCACGCTATCGACACTCAGATTAAAGAGATGCTCGAAGCGGGAGTAATAGAGCCAGTGATCTCGAATTACAGTGCTCCGGTCTTGCTGACCAAGAAGCGAGATGGTACCCACATGTTTTGTACAGATTACCGTAGGCTCAACAAGTTAATAGAAAATGACAGTTATCCACTACCACGGGCCGACACTTATTTGGATGCTCTCGGTGGGGCCAGCTGGTTTAGCTCGATGGATTGTTATAGTGGCTTCTATTCAATCCCCGTTTATGAACCGGACAGGCACAAGCTGGCGTTCGTTACAGAAAACGGCCTCTATTCCCATACAAGGATACCAATGGGCCTCCGTAACGCCAGCCAGACCTTCCAAAAGCTAGTGGATAAGGCATTTTCAGGGCTAAAATGGCGGTCGGTGCTCGTCTACGTGGACGACATAACAGTCTTCTCCCAAACCTTTGACGAGCATCTCGTACACTTGGAGGAGGCTTTCGCAAGGATCAGAGAGGCCAAATTAAGGCTTAAACCTGCGAAGTGTCAATTTGCCAGACAGCAGATTAACATACTGGGCCATATTGTTAACACAGAAGGCATTATTCCCGACCCAGCGAAGACGGACGCAATAACGGGCATCCCGATGCCTACAAATCTGAAACAATTGCGTAGATTCATTGGTCTGGCTTCCTATTACAGGAAGTACATCTACAGGTTCGCACACATCGCCCACCTCCTAACCGAACTCACACGTGAAAAGACGCCCTTCCACATTAAACAAGAACATATAGATGCCTTAAACACACTCAAGCAACTATTGACCACCCCACCATTACTGCAACACTTCCATAGTGATAGGCCAATATTTTTACACGTGGACGCACGCCAGTATGGACTGGGAGCTGCCCTATTACAGGAAGATACGGAGGGGCGCAAACGGCCAGTGACTTATGCCAGCAGAAACTTAACGGCCGTCGAAACCAGGTACTCTGCCACAGCGCGTGAAATGCTGGCATTTTCATGGGGAGTGAACTATTTCCGGGTATACCTCTATGGTATCCAGTTCACGGTAATGACTGACCACGCGAGCCTGCTTTTTTGGGACAAATTCAAAAACCCAAATTCGCGACTCAATAGGTTTATATTCCGTCTTTACGAATATAACTTCGTGGTCAAGCATAAGAAGGGCGCTACACACCTAGATGCAGATGGGTTGTCTAGGCTGCCAGTAGCCGATCCCCCAGATGAGAGTAAGGACCACGAATGGGACGACATGCCGACTTTTGCCCTGACGTTGGTTAACATAAAGCAGGAGCAAGAGCGTGATCCATACTTGAAACAGATTCTAATGGCACTAGAAAACTTGGAAAAGGTAGATTCCAAGACAGCACGGCTGTCTGGGCGATTTTTCCTAGACAAAGACGGGGTACTGAAATTTAAACCCACAGCCATGCACGATAATGCACCTATAGCGGTTGCGGACTCATTGAAAGAGAGTATCATGACCGGACAACATAATAGCCCAATGGCAAGGGCACATTTGGATACGCATAAAACATACCATAGAATCCGGGACAAGTATTACTGGGTAAACATGAAGGGCGACATAGACACCTTCGTAAAGACATGTCACACTTGCCAGCGATTTAAAACGAGACCTGGCAAACCGCATGGATTACTCAATCCTATTCCAGTAGGAGAACTATTCCACAGAATCGGGATAGATGTTAAAGGCCCCATCTCCACATCTGAAAAGGGTAATAAATACATACTTGTGGCCACAGAGTATCTTACCCGGTACATGAATACACAGGCTGTTCCCAAAGCAGACACGAACAGCATAGTGGAATTTCTATTTGACATAGTCACGCGATATGGCCTATTCCAAACCCTATTATCCGATAGAGGGACTATTTTCACCTCAAGAGTGCTCCAACAGTTTCTGGAGATACTAAGGATAAGGGCATACACAACCACGAGTTTTTCCCCACAGACCAATGGGCTCACAGAAAGCATGAACAAAATTATCGGGACAGCGCTAGCCATGTACACGGGGGACAAAGGGACAGACTGGGATAATTATCTGCAGCCCATCACATTCAGTTACAATACTTCAATATCCACGGCCACAAAACACTCTCCACACTTCCTGTTGCACGGCTATACACCCAGAAGCCCCATCGACAACATATGCATCCCACAGGACACTCTCACAGACAACGCGGCCCGGTTAGAGTATTTGCAGATAGCTCGCATGAACGCCAGAAAAAACATAACCGTGGCACAGAAGAAACAAAAAGAACGGGACGATCGTCAACGGAAGACCGTGGAATACACACCCGGGCAATTTGTTATGGTTTCCAATTCCGCCCATAAGAAGAACGTGTCCGAGTTCCTCCTACCACGTTGGACAGGTCCTTTCAAAATCTGCAGGAAGGTATCTGACCTGAACTATAATGAACGTGCGGCATGGACACAAACTCATTAAGGACACTATACACGCCCGCCGTATGAAGGCGTACTACACTCGGAAAACAACACAAACACGTAAGGGCGGGAACACTGCAAAAAGGAAAGGAAATGATTCCGCTGGCAGACGAGAAAAGAAAGCCAAGAGATAGCCTTCGAACCTCGAGGACCTCACCAGGATACGATCCTGACACAGACATCTAGCTGCCACACATGTAACCAGAGGCCAGGACACACAAGCAAAAATACTATTGAGCCACACAATCATGAACACAGGAAGGTTCTTTTACATACGGGGAATACATGTATGAGCCCATAAACTACACAGGTCTGGCACAGATAGCATCACCACAATGGTAGGGCAAAAACATAAGGCGCAGTCATCATGAAGAAAAGTAGGGCCTCGTGAAAACATATTTTGGACACACTCATACCATTCGTGACAGGGTCGCAGCATAAATACTGTACACTTCAATTGTCAACTGCCGGACAGGACATACGGTCCCGGCAGCGCGTTATCACATAAAGTAACCCGACACTTTTTGCATGCTCATTGCGAGCACGTGACTAACTCGTCGGCTGAAGGCACTTACAGACAGCCCGGTATCACAATCGACAGATTGTCATTCACTAGAGGATTCAAAACCACACTACGCCCACAAATTAAATCCAGGGTCAACCAAATTTCGTACAGACAACATACATGGGACATACATACAGGGACGTAGGCCCGTTCTAAGGTACTCGCTATAATAGCCTACTTAGGGCATTAGCGACCCCGGGACTGCCAATAGGGGACGTACCGGGAACGCCAGGCCTCTACGGAGACCACAAAATACTTTTTTTTAACATAGCGCCCGAAATCTGAATTCGGGGGACGCCACGGGGACAGACAAACGCTCACACAAAGTAGGTAACACCACATCTCTACGGCCAAAAATCATGGCAATGTAGATTACCCCGGACATAAAATAGTAGAGCAAGACACAATGGGGAAGGAATCACGGAAACAAATTCCCAAACAAGCTTGTGAGCGAAGAAAGATGATGACCTTTCTAGAATGCAAACACATGTCAACATACGGACAGTGGCGGAAGTCACGTTTTGTTAGCCTTCCTACATATCAATGAAGACTTTCCGTACACAAGGACACCAAACAAATACACCAAAAACACTTGCTGTAAATAAGCGAATTCCAGCGCGTTGCCACACACTGTTGCCGGAAGGAATTCATGTAGCTCCAAGACGTGACAATGACATACAGACATGATGACACTGACATAAAAACAATAACAATAACGATATACAGTGACAAGGATGTTGATACAGGAAGTGAGAGCGGCATTACAATAGGCTCCGCACCCAATATTACACAAATATTGTGGGCCGGATTGGTCTCGGAAGACAGACTACTATGCGCCTATCACTAGCTACACTAGGAACATGTATACAAAGGTGATAACACACAGTACATGGCACCTGACAATTAGCAACGCGACGCGAGATAAGCCTTCTCCGATAACACCACACGCGCCGGCAGACGTCAGCTGTGGGCGACTTCACACACACAAGCGCGCCAATTACAGCCACGGCCGCTTTCTTCCCACACGCGCCCAACAATCAGGGGCGGATACAGACAGATTCCATGAGGGAACACCCCCTCCCCCTAATAATTTATTTTCTTGTATTTTTTCTCTCTAAAATTCATTACAGGCGATCATGCATGCCGATTTATACTCACAGTCACATGCTACCCTATCCCACGTTATGAACAGGGGACCAGATTAGGCCGTGAATGACACAGCGTCACCACACTTAAACATCCTAAGGGCAGCCAGAGGGCGGTGCCCACAGACACAAACATTTTCACACAAGGTAGGTATCACAGACACACGGGCCCTCCACAGACTAGTATTTTAGGAGAAAATAGGTGCTTTATGGCATCTCAACTTGGCCAGCAGCCCTGCCCTTACGAGGTCCGTTCCAGCTCTTCACCAGGTGAGATCTAGCCGTGTGCTCAGATTCCTTATCTTTGTAAACACCTACCCTAAATATGTGTGCACTTTACAACTTGTACATCATTTTATATCTGTCTAACTCCCAAAAAGGGACATCACATCACAGCTACTGGCCAATAAATACTTGGTCAGTAAACACACACGTCTATTACTAATTACACTCCATTTTACATCCATACACCCAACCTGACCTTAGTCATAATTGCCCCTGACCGTGGAGACCAGGGACTGCACCGTCAGGAGTTCTATTGCACTCGAGCAAGCGGCCCGACTGCAGAATGTCAAGTCACCGACTCCTCACGTCTACTGAATAGCTCACCCTACTTAATTGGCAGGCTAGATTAGCAGCCCACACTTAGACATTCATCCCCTAGCAGGTAAACGCATCCTGTAGGACCGCCCCCAATAGATTAACCTACTAATACCTCTAGAAAAGTACCAAGGCATCACCGCTGGAAATCCAACACGGCAATGACAGGCCTAAAAAAGTCACTGCATTTCGAAGATTCTACAACCCCAGAACACTAGGAATGTTTTCATAATTACATAGTACACACAAACATATTTGGTGGAGGCGCCGCTAAGTATGTTTTATCCCTCTGTTGGGAGTGGGTTTTCCCGATAGTCCCCATTTCCCCTATAATGTGGGGATGAATAGCCTTGCCTGCTTGGGGGTGGGTTGTCCCGATAGTCCCCATTTCCCCTATATTGTGGGGAAGCATAGCCCTGTCTACTCGGTGGCGGGCTGCTTCGCCGGGGAATACTGTGGTCGTACTCTGAAGGGTAATAATCCGGTGCGTATGGGGATGACGGTCGCCGTGAGGGGTATGTTGGCTCTACATTTGTGTATGAGACCGGTGAATATCGTGGAGGGTAATGTGGCCTGTCCTGCGTATATGGTGTTGTCGGCCGCTGTGGAGGGTAGTATGTTTTCTCCCGCTAGAAGTGTCTCCTCTCCGTGTATCCACTTTCCCTCTCGGGATAGTATAGTTCTTCCGTGTCAGTGTGTTCACTCCTGAGTGGTCCCCCGCCTGCTTGGATGGCAGCTATTGTTAGCTTCTCCATCCTGTCCACTAACTCATCCATCTTTTGAGTGGTGTCGTCCTTTTCTGGATGAAAATGCTGATTCACGGCTTTCTCCGTAGCTTTTTCCGTGATCTTTCTCCCGGCCTCTATTGTTTTTATATTGTTGAGCATATGCTAAACCGTAGGGTTGTTCATGATACATAGTTTGTCCACGATGGATGGCCTAAGGCCCTGCATTAGCAACTTAACTTTTTGCTTATGAGGCATGGCTGCGTTGTATTTGTCGCACATCAGCAGTTTCGCGTTTACATACGTCTGTGCGCTCTCTGTAGGCCCCTGTGAGCTCTGTCTAATTTGGTCATACAGGTCCTCATCGTCTGGGGTGAGCTGGAATTCACTTTTCAGCAACAAAGTGATTTCGTCCCACGTGGCGTTTTCTAGATTGTCCTCATGGAGCTCGTAACATGTCATGGCCGACATTGTTAGGTATGCAGGTAGGAGCCGTTTCCTGACTTCGTCGCTCTAGCCATTGATCCGAGCCGTTCTATTGAAGGCCTTGAGGTATTCCTCCGGATCCTGGCCCTCCCCCGTGAACTTTGTGGGGTGGATCATTGGATATTCCGTGTGCCTATTCATATCCTGCTCGTTTACCTTTCCTTGGCTGTGTAAGGATTCTAGTCCGTTTACGCTGTCCGCACTTCTATCGTGTGCTGAGGTGTTTGGGTTTGTGTTGTTTTGAGGGGAATTATCCTCACTCCCTGTGTATGACACGTGTGTAACGTTACCAGGGGGCTCGTCACCTGATATGTCGTCACTGATCGATGGTGTAATGTCGTACTGTGTGGACTTCACTACTCCCACTGTCCTGTCTAGATCCTGTTTTACTGTCTCTAGAATAGTATGTATATCTAGGACCGCCTCTGTCGTGTGGTTGTCTGCCTTAACAGCGTCTGTATCCAATAACTGTGTGATGCGCGCGAGCAGATTATCAGTCTTTTGCTCTGTGATTTGCAGTTGCTGTAACAATAGGGGGTGGAGTGTTGGTAAGCAATCTGCCTCACTAGCGCTAGATACTGGTGACTCTTGTCCCTGCGCACTGGTCTGGGCCTGGGATCGTGTAAAATGTGTTACTTGTGCTGCCGCTGCAGGGTATTGAGCGCGGATTTCTAATGCCTTTAATTCGAGTTCCTTAAGGAAGCGTGGTGCAGTGTGTTCAGTTATTAAGTCACCGTTTTTAATTTTCAACTTCGGTAGTAGTGGAGTTGTGCTAGCCGACAAATGGTGCGCAAAGTCCCTTAGTGTGGTTTTAAACGTGGTCATTTAGTTTCCACCGACCTTGCACTATGGGGTGGGAAGCGGGTGGGAGTAATAATACAAATCCCCGTGTAATAAAGGGGGAAGAGAGAAGAAAAAATATGGAGCGTATCCTGGGAGAAAAAAATTAGTCTCGCTTGGCTACTTGCGGTATGGATCGCTCTACCACGAGGGCTCGTTGTTTGAGTCCCTTACCCTTATCTTGCGTGGTAGCGGCGCCTCCACCAAATATGTTTTTGTGTACTATGTAATCCCGACAGGATACACTACACTTAAAACAGCATTACATTAAGATTACGCTATACAGAATGGCACCACATGCAGAAGCAACAGGGGTTGTAAGCCATAGAGGCGATAGGTGCACACCAATATTATTCACCTTATTACTAAAGTACTTTGTTTTGGTGGCAGGATAATGCGTGCAGGCGTGTGTGTTACACCCTGGTGAACTGTAAACAATCCCCCTGTATTTCTCTGCACTGGGGGTGCACATGTTGGTGTCCGCCTCCATTCTGGCGAAATCGCCCTCTGAACTGGTGGTAGGGGTCGTGTAATTGTCTGTGAGCGCCCTTGCAATGTATTGGAGGGTAGTCTGACCGATTTCTGGCCTATGGCCACGGTAGACTCCTTCCCTTGTGTGGCGGTACGTGTCGAGAGGGACATCCTCGCGAATTGCAGAATTAGCGTATCTACGCCTATGTCCTCTCTTGGCTTCGCTGGTGGCAAATATACACATCAGGCTAGACCATAGATTAAGTACTCACACCAACACACTACACTGGTAGTCTTTCCCAATCACGGGAAACTACCCTCATTCGGAAACAGCCCTTAAAATTAACACATCTACACTACCCTGTTTATCCCACCCCCAACACAGGGATAAAACAGATTCTACAACCTCAGAACACTAGGAATTTTTCATAATTACATCGTGAAATCAAAGATGGCCTTGTTGGCTTGGAGTTCCCGATATTCTTCCCAAATTTGGGCGTACTGCCTATTGAGGCATATGGCCTGTTCGGCAAATTTGGTACTGCTAGTTCTTATCCGTTTATGTTCTTGGATGAGTGCCTCCCATTGCTGGAACATGACCTCGTATCGGCAGTGTATTTTCCAGTGTGCTTTGTTGAGTTGTGTACGGAGGGTTGGGATTTTCGCCCTAATCTTTCGATTCTTGGCGCTGCGGAATGGCCGGACAAGTGCCCTTATAATTCTCATATACTGGGCGTGCAGGAGCTGCTTATACCTTCTGAAGTAGTCCTGCCTTGTCTCAAAGACCTTACGCCAGGCAAATAATTCCTGGAATTCCCCAATGTTCCTCAGCACAGCTAAACGGTATAGGGGGGCCACCCTGAACTAAGTGTGTATAAAAAGAAATGTGTGTGGCTTCTAATGTATTAAAACTGCCGATTCTTCCCAGGGAGGGGGGGGGGTGACTAAAATTTCCCTTGTGTTCCCAGAGTGAAGGGAAAAAAATAATGCTTTCTCCCAGAAAAAAAATTAAATCTCGCTTGCCTGTTTTCGGTATGGATCGCTCTAACACGAGGGCTCGTTGTTTGAGTCCCTTACCCTTATTTTGCCGTTCTTGCCGCTCTCCATAAACAGAGTTGATGTTGTTTCACTTCAGGGCTTTACGTTAACGTTGTCATGTAGTTCTGTGCACTTGGCTGTGTGTGGAATCTTGTTGATAACCTTTGTCATTGTGATGGCTGTAGTAGTGTATGTACTTGTAACTTATTCTAGGATATGGAAAGAGGTGACCGTGGTCTGCCCGTCCTCACTTATGGTCACCGTTGGAAGATTTGACTATAATTTAACTGCATGAACTACCTCTATTTAACGAAGGAACCAAAATTGTGCGCGAATAAACGCCCTTGTTTTAAAAAATGGTTCACTTCATTGTTCACTTAACAAGAGTAAACGGCTGTCACCATGAATATGTATAGCCTAATTTAGTTCTCTGATTGATCGATAAATTAACTACACTGCTTCTTTTTGCCATTTGGGTACGTATCAAGATTGCGGTCTCGATTCCTAACTATGCTAAGGAATGTAATTCCAGTCTGAGGATTGCAACGGGAGTATAAACAGCCGAGTTGGTCTTCATTCCAACAGCAGCCAACCTAGGAATATTTTCCCACGATTTCCCACATTTACATTAAGGCCACGACCACCACTTTCCTAATTCTGGACTCAATCACAATTATACACACTACTACATACACGTAATAACACATGTTTTCAGACAAGTTATACACAAACCCTAGTAAGCATGGCAGATAACCACGATGTCCAATTTCCTAATATTGACCTACGTGCTGCAATCGCTACAGATATGCAGTATAATAATATTACACATCGACACAATGACCGTTATTTGCATAGTTAACAGTGGACTTAGCTGGCTTGTCACTGTGGCCATTAGCTATAAAGGAAGACGATACGCTCTTTGTCTGTTATATCAAAACAGCTATTTATTGAGTTACCCGAAATATTATGTCAACTCGCATTAACGACAAATAACTTTGTGTGATTTTATATCATACTACTAAATGGTACGCAACTAACAGAATTTGCGTTATTGTAATTTCATCAACATGCCAGCAATACTTCACCGGAAACATCGTGAATTGACATTACTGCAAATAATTTTAAACAGTGCAATATATAACTGCTCATCCCCTCTAATTGCCCATGTTCATATTCCCTGTATTTAGATTCCCCACGCCAAGCTGTAAAATAATTTCACATGAATTTCGACGTTATGAGTGTGATAGTATGATTCATGCAATGCAGCAGCCTGGGGCAAGCGGGAACTGTAGCTAGTTCGTTCACTTGTTCCTCTCTAGCTGTAGAAAACCTCATGAGGGCGCGGTGAGGGCTCAGTGCTCAGCTCCATGATCTCCCACTATTTGCCATCATGTCTCTCTGCGGGATGGAGTGTTGCTGAGTTATTTGGTCGCCACTAGATTAGTTCGTTTCACTTCCCCACTGGACACTCTGTCCGTTCTCAAACACCCTTGCAGCTCCAAGCCAGCCTGTGGTCCCAACACTTATAATCCCTACAACATACTAATGTGTTGCCAACTTCTGCAGTTTATTCAAGTCTTGATACTCAACTGATCGTCATCAATGGTTTCTCACTCCTAAGGAGGTAACTTCTCATGAAGTGTGTAGTTTGAAATAAATTTGATGAATAATATGTCACTCATTGCTTATGGTGCAAATGGGTTAATTGTTTTTATTATTTTGTGAACTTTGACGATAACTACGTTGTAATGTCTAACTCACACATTCAAAATGAGCAGAATCAGGAAACGTACCGAGCCGTCATTGCATAAGCTTCTCATGGTTTATAGTAGAGACAGTGATGATTCTAGACCCTAACTTGTATTTTTTTTTCAAATTATTTTTTATTTACTATACAGCATTTTTTATTCCCTAGGTGGCTGTGCACAACCATTATCATGAATATTGCGAGTAGTGGGACAGGGTGGTTTCAAACCCACTAGCCTGTTTTGTTATAATGTCTGTAGACGGTACTAGGTGATATCTCGTGAACCAATAATCACAGAAAGTCGTTCGATGGTTTAAACAAGAGGGATTTATATTTTCTAACTCAAGGACACTCATAACATACAAACTACCATCTTTACAGTGAAAATAGTGTCCCCACCATTACCACTTTTAAACCCTAAATTTACCCTGATAGTCAAAAATTCCTTAAATCATAAGATTTATCCCAAATCCCTAAATTTAACTAAAATGTATTGACTGTTAGATTTTTATTTTTGTTTGCAATTTTTTTGATGCGTAACATCTTTCCACTCGGTTGCTGGATATTTTTGTGGGAGTGATTTTGAAAAATGGGACGGAAGTGGATCGGAACGATCGAGATGGCACCAGCTGGCAGTCGTGGATCGAACGGAAGTGTAAGACGCACTGCCAAAATGATCGATCGATCCAGTTGGCAGTGGTAAGATCCAGCTGGCAGTGGTAAGAGAAACAATAAGCGCGTGGTGTCGGAAATTGATACCATGACGTACTCTCGGCCATGTGGAATGTATATGACATACTGAACGGTAAACGCTCATGCGAACTCTGGTGTCAAGTGATTGAACAAAGCACATGGTACATGTTCGAAGTCTTCGTATCAGTATTTAAATGGTAAAATGCCTTAATATCAAACATTGTACGTAGTCGACATTGCCGGTATTATGTTTCTGCACAATGGCTATTCAAATATTAACCCACATAACGGTAAGCAGTCATCAATATAATATAATCGTTGTGATTATACGAGTATTGAGCAAGCCATCATGAACTATTGCTGAATACATTCTCATTACTCACAAGAGGGCCTATTCATAAGGCATTTCCACTCAATTTCACGCAGGAACAGTATCGAAACAAGCAAAATATATATGAAACTTAATTCCGTAATGCAGTATTATTGGAACGTGGAAATAAGTCACCATCTTGTGCACAATATTTGCGTAGTGTATGTAGCCGTGGGGTTAGCGCCTATGACTGTGAATCTAGAGATTTCGGCCATTGCCAATCATCGCCTGCCAGCCTGTAGACTTCCAGAACCATTATTTAAGCGACGGCGTTCTGCTCTCCGTTGGCATTCTTCCTTCGTCATTCTTCATCCAGCTGTCGGCATTCATGCCTCCCGTCCTTCTACGGGGCATTCTAAGCTTCGGTCCAAGCTACATTACATGGTTGGAATCACCATGCGACGCTACAACTGGGAACCTCTGCACTGAGAAAGTGCAAACGGCACTTCACTTCAATCCGCAAGAAGCTACGCAAAGTTGCAGTCATAACATGCCATGATAATTGGCAATTGGGGAAATAACATCAAAACGAAGGATATTAATCGAAGTGTAACGCTGGTGAAGAAGCGGCTTACTTTAACGAGGCTATTTTCCGGATGCTGGACATCCCAACTACAAATTCTTGCCATTCAAACATGAAACTTCTGCCACTCAAATATCAAGCTTCGGCCACGGCAGGCTCCCATCAACAAGCTCTCTAGTCATCGCCACTGAAGATAAGTTTGTGCTTTTTTATTATTGTTTTAATACTCTCTCTTCTTTGTTTTAAGTGGTTTTTTTTGCTATCAAGTGCAATAATATACCAAACGTGTGTATGCGTCAAGAATGATGAACTTTTGCTGAGTAGCACAATGTTGTGCCAAAGTATTTGAAATTAATGAACTTTTGCAATTGCCCCAGGCGGGCCAACATAATTAATTGTCTAATTAAAGCGTGTGCATTAATGTGTTTGCATGTTTCATAATAGAAATAAAAATTATTGTATTTACTCTCAAATGTTCAGTAATGCAGTGAAAGAACCAGGTCGCATTTCCTTAGCCCAATCATTTCAGTTTAAAGCTCTTCTCAAAGAAGTTATTTTGTCCAGGCCTTCTGCCTGATGCTGTTCTCCTGTTTATGCAGACGAACTTGGGCGGTTCTCCACATCACCAAATGTTATCCAACAGCGTAAATGAGAAAGCGCAAACCCATTATTATTGACCAACTATTTTTTCTAAATTTTTGACAAACGAC
Source organism: Meconema thalassinum (assembly GCA_946902985.2). Lineage (NCBI taxonomy): Eukaryota > Metazoa > Arthropoda > Insecta > Orthoptera > Tettigoniidae > Meconema > Meconema thalassinum. Next base: position 726,101,343 of record OX336389.2, read on the forward strand.
GTAAGTTTAAATTTTAAAATTACAGTTTTATAAATATTTTTAAATCGTAAACGTTCTTAAGGCTAAAATAGGCTTTAACCAAGTTTTATAACATGCTACCTGGCTGTACTTGAACAGGATAGCACGAGCAAGCGATTTAAGATGGCTATTAATTGGATTTTTAAAATTATTTATTTACTTATTTAATTCATTAGTTATTTATTATTTAATATTTATTACAGACGGCAATACATGTAGAAAGAAGATTACACTATACGTTAAGACAATTCTCTTTTTTTTTTTTTTAGGCCTCTAGTGGCCTTGTAATAAGAATTTGCTGACCAGACACGGTTTAGCTGTCTGGTAACACTTTGGTGACTATGCTCGTTTTGACCAGTGAGTAGAGTTCTAGAGAGCGACTTGCCATTTTGGTTCATGCATAGCAGATGCTAAATGTAGAAACCAGGCGACCATATTGGTTCTTTTAAAATACGAAACATTATACCAGAGACGAGCAGGGTAGACAAGTAACATTTCTAAGAGACAGTTATTTTTATTTATTTATTTAAGTTTTTTTTAGTTCGTTAGGGCCATCTATGGACCACGATGCTTGTGTTTTAGATGTATGTTTCTTGCTGTCTTCGTCGTTGTTCGCCACAATTGGTGTTCTGAGTGGTGAGTTTGGCAGCTGCTTTCTTGTAGGTGCCTTGAGCTTTTCTGATGGCCCAGTAGTCCTTCATTTTCCTGCTAATTTCAATGTTGCGCTCCTCCGACCATTTGCTGGTCTCGTCCTTTGGTCTGTGGGTAGCTTCTGTGAGGGACGTTACCAGTTATATGATAGTTACTCCGATCATCTATGTCATTTTGATTAATATGGAGTTCCGCAAGATCCTTCCCTTCTTGCTTCATCTGCAAGAATACAGTGGCTTTGCCCTTGTTAGCAACCTTGAAGATACTATGGGATAACCTGTCCATTCTGGACAGGTGTCCGTTGAAGGTTAGTCGCCTTCTTATGATAGCATCTATGAGATTTTCTTGATGCTGGTAGAGCTCACGATATGGTTTATACCATCGTCTTCCATCTGGTAGAATCCTTGGTTCTACTAACCTTCTCAGGAACTTTCTTTCTTGAACCTCAGAGGCTCTAAATGGGGTCTTATTAGTTAGATATAGGCACTCTGCTGCAAAGAGGACTGGCGGTCTGACTACTGCATTGTAGTGTCTTAATTTGTCATTCATCCATACATGTTTGGAAGCGTACAGTTTTCTACGGGCATGGAATGCTTTGTCTAGTTTGAGTCTCCTGTGTTCGAGAGCCACTGTTTCGCCACTGCCCTCTGGAAACCATTATCCAAGGTACTTGACACTTCTGGCTCTCTTGATGCAGATATTAACACTGTCTCTCACCGTTCTAGAGGCATCTTCGATGTAGGTAACAAACTCGGTATTTCCTATGTTGATCAAAAGACCTCTTTTAGCTGCTATTGAGTGCAGTGTTTGGAGTTGAGTAGTATCCCCTTGCATGTAATTTGCCAACGAAGTTAGATCATCAGCAAAGGCTAGGCATGGGATCCTAAAGTGGTCTGCTTTGATCCCCATCCTTAATACGGTTTTAGTTGGCAGGGATCTCGTCCACTCTCTATTGATATTTTCCAGGACACAATTAAATGATATGCATGAGATGCCGTCTGTTTGCCTCACCACTGTTTTAATGACGAAATTCTCCCAGAGCTGTCCTCTAAACTTTACTTTGGCTGTGGTGTTGTGCAGGGTGGCTTGCACCAGCCTATTGCTCTTGTCGTTGAGTCCCAGTTCTCTTAAGGTGTTGAAGAGAGTAATTATGTCCACAGAGTCGCATGCTTTCTGGAAGTCGACATAGATTGCTACCCATTGTCTGGCTCCTTTCTTGCAGTATTGAAGGATGGTCTTCAGGTTTTGTATCTGTTCGGTACTGGACCTCGATGCTCTGAACCCTGCTTGATATTCTCCTAACTCATTATCCAGCTGTCTCGTTACATGCCGTTCCAGAATCTTGGAAAATATCTTATAGGTGACAGCAAGTACTTATTTATTAATAATGTAATATTTATTTATTAATTATTTAACTTGCATCTACACTTCTTAACGCATGGGTATGTAGGCAGCAACACTTGGTGATGGCTCAAGGTCATGGTACAGTTTAAACAAGAATAAAGCATTACCGAGGCCGCGAGATAGTGATTGTTCTGTACGCATGCACACACGTGGTACCTATAAGACAGAGGGTTTTAAAATTATTATTTATTTGTTATTGAGTATTAATTATTTATTTATTGTTTATTTAATAATGATTATTTATTATTATTATTATTATTATTATTATTATTTATTTATTTCTGATTTGATTTTTATTCAATGTTTTAATTTATTAATTATGTAACTCTTATTTAGATTTTGCTAAAAGACCAAACTGCAAGGTAATGGACCGAAGATTTTCCAAACTAGTAATTACAGAAAACTGATCCAGGATTTAAATTAATGAATGAAAATCCACAGCCTGCTTCCAGTCTCCGACCGGGTCAGGAATGGAATGAATGAAGCCCCCATCTAGCGGCGAGGATATGAACTGTGCCGGCTGCCGAGGCCTGACGCACTCCTCTGGGGCAATGATTAAATGAATGACAAATGAAATGAAATGATAGTGGAGAGTGTTGCTGGAATGAAATTTTGACAGGGAAAACCGGAGTACCCGGAGAAAAACCTGTCTGCCTCCGTTTTGTCCAGCACAGATCTCACATGGAGTGACCGGGATTTGAACCACGGACCCAGTGGTGAGAGGCCGGCGTGCTGCCGCCTAAGCCACGGAGGCTTCACATTTAAATTAATGCATTTAATATTTTTTTATTTCACCAAAGTCCATTCCTATTTTTAGATTTAGATAAAAGACCAAACTACAAGGTCAATTTTACTAAAGGGCCTAATTACACATTTTAAAAAATGTTTTTTCAACTTATTTACTTTCCTATTTAATTAATTAATTTTTATTTATCGTTTACTTTAATTTTATATTTCGCCGAAGTCGCTAACTAGTTGGTCACTGACCTGAGATTTTCAAAACCCATAATTGTAGTGTTTTGAACAAGAACTCATATGCTTTTCAAGCCCAGGCTATACAAGGCGGATGTAAACGAACCATACACTCACTTTCATAATTGAAAGAAACGTGCATAGACGTGCGCTTATCCATTGCTCTCTAGAGTTGACTTTGGCAGCAGCAAGCAGACTCTACACTAATGTTAAAGAAACTAGGCACTTAACATGGTTTATATTTTGATAAAATTTATTAATTACTTTTTGATTTATTGTAATGTTAACTTTAAATCATTAAACTGGAATTTTATTTATTTATGTGTGGTCATTTATTTACAGATTGTAACAAAGACCGGTGTCCATACTATTTTGAGTGCAAAGCCCGAGACGATTGTGGGAAACAGTTTAAGTGTGCTTTCGAAGCCCAGGCTATAGAAGGCAAATGTGCACGAACCATACCCTCTCTTTTATAATTGAAGAAGACTTGCATCCATTGCACTCTAGAGTTGACTTCTCCAGCAAGTGTAATCAAAATGTTCCAAAATAGTGGTTATAGCTTAACATAACCTAACCTATGCTAACCAAACATACATGACACGAATAAGCCGACATAAAATACACCTACAAATAAGCCTACAAATAAGCCGGCATCAAATAAGCCGACAAATAAGCTAACTTCTAAAAAGCTGTCTACATGTAAGCCGACACCAAATAAGGCGACAAACAAGCCATCATCAAATAAGCCGACAAGCCGACATCAAATAAGTCGAATTCAAGATACATCTACCTAGCTGCTCGTGTAGATGTTATTGCAGAAAATAATGCCATCGTTAAGCATGATTGAACAATGGGAGCCACTCAACGCTTGGCTTTAAACCTGGGTATGTTCGGGGAAATGTTTATAATAGTAATATTCCAAAAGATTTTTGACAATCTTCTTACCCTATCCTTATAGAGCAAACATACAAACTTGGCATTACACAACTCTTTGAATTGTTATTATTATTAAGTCAACCCTTTGAAAGTAAATATGTAACACGTGTGTGATTTTGTATACATTAAAAATGTAATGGGATTAAGGAACATTTTTATCTTTGTACAAAAACGCAAGAGTTGCTTGTATCCGACAATCTGGAACAGTGGTAAAGACTCTATAATGGCTAATTTGATGAATTGCAGGACGAACCCAGCAGCCTTACTTTAGAAAAAACTCATTACCTACGAATCAATAGTAAATTTAACCCTCTCAATGCTTGGTCCAGTTATATCCCTCTACCTCGAGCAATATCCTGTAGAAAAGCTGTTCTAAATGTGAAAAATAAGGACAACAACAGTTTTCTTGGGTGAATTGCGGCCTACTTTCAACCGGTACATGACTATTCTGACAAACCGGGAAAGTACAAGGACGTGTACAACCATTTGAAACAGTCTCTGAGTTAAGCTCATATTTATATTTATATTTATATTTATATTTATATTTATATTTATATTTATATTTATATTTATATTTATATTTATATTTATATTTATATTTATATTTATATTTATATTTATATTTATATTTATATTTATATTTATATTTATATTTATATTTATATTTATATTTATATTTATATTTATATTTATATTTACGTTTCTATTTATATTTATATTTATATTTACGTTTATATTTATGTTTATATTTATATTTATATTTATATTTATATTTATTTTTATATTTATATTTATATTTATATTTATATTTATATTTATATTTATATTTATATTTATATTTATATTTATATTTATATTTATATTTATATTTATATTTATATTTATATTTATATTTATATTTATATTTATATTTATATTTATATTTATATTTATATTTATATTTATATTTATATTTATATTTATATTTATATTTATATTTATATTTATATTTATATTTATATTTATATTTATATTTATATTTATATTTATATTTATATTTATATTTATATTTATATTTATATTTATATTTATATTTATATTTATATTTATATTTATATTTATATTTATATTTATATTTATATTTATATTTATATTCCTTCAGGGCGTATGACGTGCAAGAGGATGATATTATAGGCCCCTTGTACGTTACTAAAGAAAAAAAAAGAACACCACATTCACTTATTGTTTTTGCCTCAGGGGGATATAAATCACTATTGTTGAGTTAAAAATCTTGGTAAATTAGTAAACACTCAACTGTCAAAACATTGTAATAAAAACATATTGGCGAGATATGTCTACAGTACATTGTTAACTCCTCTCTATTGGAACGGCATAGGTTGATTATGTAACGCAGGAAGTGGTGAGACTGGTATTACCACAAGGTAATGATACCCATTTAAAATTTTAAAACATCCACAAGCGTGATACGGTCCCCTTTGTGGTCTGTGTTGATTTTGAGTCACTTACTGTCTCTCTCTCCCAGGTTGTGAGCCTGATTCCAGCAGGAGTTCAACCACCCATGATAAAAAAAAACGTGAACGCTTTGCTGTGGGATTTAACGTGGTGTGGTCGTACGATCCCACAACATCCTACTATGAATCCTATAAAGATTGTGTCAATTGGTTTTTTAATGAAATCATGGACTTGGCTGAGTATGTGCATGGGTTGCTACAAAATCAGGTACCCATGTGTCTCTCCCCATAAGAGAGTTTAAATATGCACATGCCACCACATGCCATATACAGTATGTGAGAAACCTATTCAAAATGTCAATACGAAAGCCCTCGATCATTCAAACTTTACGGGGGAGTTTCGAGGTGCTGATCATAGGATATATAATATAAAATATCCCACTCCTCGCTTTTTATGTGTCTTTTTCCACAATTTCTCGAATTATGACATGCAGTTGATTATTCGTGAGTTGAGTCATGAGAATAAGGGAATATTTTACCTCAAAACCATGAGCGCTTTACATCAATTTCATAATGGCTAGGTAAGATATGTATTCGATTCCTGGACTCTTTTAATTTAATGGCTTCATCTCTAGACAGCCTAGTGAATGGCTCGGATGAAAAGGAATTTAAAATTCACCCAAGCACATTTCCCTAATCCCGAACATTTTAAGCCATGCATTCCCAAAGGGGTGTTTCCCTAAGATTATGTAAGCAAATGGTGAGTGTTAAAGCAAAAGACCTTGCCACCACAATCGATGTCTTATTCTATGCTAACACATAACACTGTTTCCGGTGAGGATTACGCGCATTCATATATTATATGGCAGTTGTTCAATGTAAACACCATGGGGGATTACGCTATGCATTACCTAAACCTCGCTGTGTTGCTGCATACGGATGTGTTTCAAAAGTTCGGTGAGCTATGCAAACATATTTATGGACTTGACCCCGCTCACTACTTCACACGTCCACAACTTTCTTTTGATGCTGCATTAAGATACACTCAAGTGGCCGATGTATACAAGGTCTTATTTTTTGAACGAGGCATTCGTGGTGGGTTTGTGAAACTTAACCAGGGCTATGCAGAAGTTAATATACATGTCCTCTTTTTCGCTTGAAAAACCTGACTCTTACCTCCACTATTATGACGGGAATAATCTGTATTGAGCCCGCTGAGCTTAGGCTCATGTGATTTTTTCATTGCAACGCATTTTTGATGCATCATCTTAGAATGCACCCACCGACCAGCAGCATGGCTTTATCCCGTCATACTTTGGAGTTATTAATGGTTGCACTTTTGATTTTGGAGAAATCCATTATATTTTTATCCGAGTCCTTATTAACATGTCTCAAATTTCTTCAAGGCTCAGATCTTCACATTTCGTCACACTGTATCATCGGAACATTCTGGAGAATATTACTTACTTTTTGGTAAGGTATTATCATCGCAGACACGCGAACCGGAACCAATCAGTCGCTACACGACTGGAGTATGACCTTAGCTACCATGATACAACGGATGCCTTGGATCATGGATTCTCGTGCCGCTTTGGCCTATAAGAAATTCACCTGATCCTCTAGGCACATGGGTCCGGCGGGTGAGGTGCTTAGGATGTCATTTCGGTTGTTGGCAACCCTGACAGCTCCTCTGACGGGCACAGTATGGTTATGCTATGTGTCAACCTCTCCCCTATAGTTTGCCTGGCTCTCAGCGGACGAGTTGTCACATTTTGATGTGAACACGGCAAGCCTCGAAACGTGTCGTGGCTATGTTTTACAGGTGGATTTAGAGTACCCCTCCTCTCTCCATGATAAACATGCTGACCTGCCGTTAGGCCTAGAGCAAATGGTTTCCCCCACAAAATAAAGTGAAAAATAAGAAACTCATGGGTACACTTTACGAGAAAAAACAATACGTTATTCGCATACAAATGTTGGTGCTATACCTAGCCCTGGGCTTAGTGTCAAAAAGAATCCATAGGGGTATTTCCTTTGCCCAAAATGCATGCCTCAAACTATAAGTTACATGGATCTCAACACCCAGCACCGGCAAATGGCGACACTGAAATTTGAAATCAATTTTTTAAATTGATGAATAACTGCATTTATGACAGAACCATGGAGAATGTTCGCCAATACCGTGATCAATAAATGGTGAGACATAAGAATCTCAGTGTCTCATACTTAATTTATCGTCTATTACATATTGGTCCTATTTCATTTAAATTGGAGAGTGGCGCGGCATTTGAGTTCCCTTCGTGGCCGTCTGAGTTCTCCACTCTCCAGTGACAATCGGTCTGTACTTATGAAATTTCCACTGGAGTGTGCGCCATGCGCGTTTCTCACGTCTTCAATATGTGCCCCCCAAAGATTTCTAACGTAAGTCATATTAACTCCTGAAAGACAAATAAAAATATATATCCGTTTCCGCCCAATTAATAGATTGGTGTCGTGTGCATACAATCATAAATGTGTCATTGCCGTGCTCAAGAAGGCACTGATTGGCTATCAAAATAGTTTGGAATCGGGCACATAATGACTGTCGTTTATTTTTCCGCCAAGTTGAGACAAAAACTTTGTTCTGTCATCTGATATCAACAAGACGTGTTTTGGGTCTTCCCAGGAGGGGGAAATTTCCCCTTGTGTGAGGAATGAGAATTCTATGGAATATATCGTACAAGACAAAGAGGCTAGATTGAGCCAATATTCTGGATGTATGTAGTTCCTGGATCTTCCTATTAATTCGGAAGAAAATCGAAGAAATGTGAAACAGCAGTATGGCAGCCATGTTGGTGAAGGCGTGTGGTTGAAAACCTTAAGTTCTGTTATTGTGTTTTTTTAATATTAAGTGTCTCCCGGAAAAAAGGATTTACTTAAGGCGAATTATATTTTTATTTATTTGTGGAGCTCCACGGAAAGTCTTGTCATAGATTTGTATTTATTTTCTTCTTTACGTGTAATTTTTGTTATTAGATATTTGATATTTTATTTGTAATTCCGGGGACACTTCTCAAGTTTAACCTTAATTTTCTCTCTTTAATTATTTTTTGTTAACTTAAAATGAATTATCCTGGTAATTACGGGTGCTTCATATTTTATTCTTTAATTAAGTTGTTTACCTAACTTTGGTACGTAGTTAGTTTTCTCTTCATGATCCGAACTATTCAATCTAAACAAAAATAAATCAATTTTTTTAATGATATGCACTAATCTCTATTCCCTTTTTTTTTATCTCCCTGAGGGTTTTATTAACGTAATTATGTTTTACTATTCTTGCATTAAATCGGGATTGTGACATACCTTCAACTGTTCGACGCCATTTATGGACTTGAACCCGCCATTGTTTTTTGTTTTACCTATTGAATTGTGGATCGATACCTATTGTCTTCTTTCCTTGTCGGCCCATTTCCGACGTGTTATTGTTGTCTAGAAAAAAATGTGTTTTTAAATTTTATTGTAATACCTTCGTAATTTGGAATTCCTTCTTGTGAGTAATTGAATGTATTGTAAACCGGTCGTCATTTTATTTTGTTCTCTGTAAATTTATTTTCATTGGTATTTGCGTCTTAGTATTGAGCACATGGCCTTGTTGACATTACGTCCAGTCTGTGATAACAGATAGTCGTTTTGTTAATCCTTTTCTTATTTTAGTTATTTCAAATCCAACTTATACCTTAAGGTATTATGTTACACTTTTCTGCTCATATAGCTTTCCATGTAAATTATATGTAAATTTTGTCTTGGCCTTAAGCTATTCGATATTCCTCAGTGAGACTATGTAGGTTTATTCACGGCTTATTCGTTGATATTGTACATGCACCGTTTTAATTGTATTCCTTATCTGTAACTTTAGCTAGTTTTTATTATAAAATATTTTTTTCATTTTAAACCAACACAAGTGCCATCATTTCATTGGTCATAGCTCTGGTAGGTTACTGAGGGACGGCTATAGTTAAGCCTGTGGATCTACCTCTTTTCCCTACTTAATCCCATAGGTTTATCTCTCGGAGTGTGTTTCTCGGTGATTTTGCAGATGCGTACTCTGAAGACTTTGGAGTCCAACGCGCTTCCTAGCCCCCATTCAGCTTTTATTTCAAATGGAATGGGCGCTATGGTGCTCAGGGGTACATTGAAGAACCAAATGTTAAGTCAATTAAAATGATTGACGAAGACCTGGTAACAATTGAAATGAGTAAGACCCATGTCACAATGAATAAACCCATTTATTTGGGGATGGTCATTTTAGAATTTTTTAATTGGATATTGAAATTGGAAATGTTTTCCACAGCGAGCAATGACTGATGGTTTCAAAAACTTGGAAAGCGGTGATGGTTTTATAGGCGTAAAAACCTCATCCTCATCCTCATCATCATCATCATCATCATCATCATCATCAGCAACAACATCCTTATTACCTTTGTCCTCAGACTCCTGAATGGTTCGAGTTGTTTTGATAGTGTTAAAAGTTATGTAGATGTGGTGGAGTGCTTTAACCTAGCTTTGTTACCATCATCATTATTATACTTTTCTCCTTTATCCACCAACTCCTTAATGGTCTGTGTTGCCTTTCATAATGTTGGGGGCTTTTCGAAAGTGGATGACTGCCTCAACATGGTTTTTAGAGGAGGTGTTAATTGTTTTTCAACAAACAACACACTATTAGAACGTGTGCCTTATAGTGTATTAAACATGAGCCTAATGTTATCTTGATCTTAAGTATCTTTTTCTCGGGCTTGCTTTTTGCTTTAGTTTGGGTTTTCCTTACTTTTAGGCTAGCATCATCATAAAGTTTACTATGATGATTGTCTGAAGGAAGTATGTGTGAGTCTTTTGTCTTAAGCATACCACGACACTGTTTGGAACGTTGATTTGAACAGCGCCAAGAAACAGCCCCATCCTTATTTTTTTCTTTTTATGGTATACTAGCTGTACCCGGCATGCGTTGCAATGCCAATCAAAGAAAGTGTTGGCGTTGTAACTTTGTTTGTTTAAGTGCTTTTGGATTCCCAATATTTTTTTCTTTTTCCGTTGACCACCACTAAACAATTGTAAAATTGATTTTCTATCTCAAAAAAAATGTGAGCGTGCTCAACAACTCAACAAAGTTTCATCGCAATGAAATGAATGGTATATGAACGCATACAGGACTTTCTTGAAACGATTCGAGCGCTGTCACACATTTGTAGAATATACTCGTACGCTACCTATTGTAAAATGGATTTACTAATTCGAAAACCTTCCCTGGAGTGTACACAACAACTCATCAAAGTTTCAATGCAATCGGATGAATGGCCTATGAACGCATACGGGATTTTGTTTCAACGATTTGCGCGCCGTCACTCATTTGTTGAATCTACTTGTGTGCCACCCATTGAAAAACGGATTTACTAATTCATACACCTTCGCAGGACTGTACTCAATTCACCAAAGTTTTATCACAATCGGATGAATGCTATATGAACGCATATGGGACTTGGTTGAAACGATTCACGCGCTGTCACTCATTAGTTGAATCTACTCGTGCGCTACCAATTGTAAAACAGATTTACTAAATCAGAAATCTTCGCGGGAGTGGAAAGAACATTTCACCAAATTTCATTGCAATCGCATGAATGATATATGAACGCATACGGATATTTTTAACGATACGCGCGCCATTACTCATTTGTTGAATCTACACGTGTGCTACCAATTTTAAAAAGGATTTACTAAGTCAGAAACCTTTCCTTGAGTGTGCACAAAAATTCACCATAGTTTCATAGCAATCGGATGAATGGTATATGAACGCATGCGGGACTTTGTTTAAACGATTCGCGTGCCGTCGCTCATTTGTTGAATCTACTTGTGCGATACCTATTGTAAGGTGGATTTAATAAGCCAGAAACCTTTCCTGAAGTTTACACAAAATCTCACCCAAGTTTCATCGCTATCGGACGAATGGTATATGAACGCATACGGGAGTTTGTTGAAACGTTTCGCGCGTCTTCGCCCATTTGTTGAATCTACTTATGCGCTACTTATTGTAAAACGGATTTACTAAGTCTGAAACTTTCCCTGGAGTGTACTCAACAACTCACCCAAGTTTAGTCGCTATCGGACGAAAGGTATATAAACGCATACGGGTCTATATTGACACACTTCGCACGTCGTCGCTCATTTGTTTAATCTACTTGTGCGATACCTATTGTAAAGTGGATTTACTAAGCCAGAAATCTTCCCTGAAGTGTACACAACATCTCACCCAAGTTTCATCGCTATCAGACAAATAGTATATGAACGCATGTGGGACTTTCTTGAAACAAACTCACGCCATTTTGTTGAAGCTACTCGCTCGACGATTTCGCATTGCCAACCGAGCCGTTTCACGGGCTGCCTCACTTTGCTCTTGTGATTCAGAAGCACGAAGTCGAGCCATACTAAGGCAGCGCTCTTCACGGGCAATATCTTGTTCTTCTCAGTCCTTTCTTTCGCAATGTTTCGTATCCTTCTTGCATTATGGCTTTGTTGGGAAAGATTCGATCGTCTTTGTCGCTGCATTGTTAATGACGATTCAAAGAGAATACAAATTACATTGAGTAACTAACGGTATTTCATGTTAAGAGCCTCATTTTCTATACCGGTAGTGGAGAGCGCTATTCGCTTCCAGTCGGCCGTGTCTCGTCAAGAGCTACTGTTGCCTGGAAACGACTTGCCTTGCCATTCCTTCATGAGTTTATTTTAGCTGTCATTGGCGTTACGTTTTACAGTGACTTGTATTCTATTTGACCTTTTATGTCACGTTACGGGATAAAATGTACCCTATGTCCGTCTCCTGGTTCTAAGCTACCTCCACACCAATTTTCAGACAAATTGGTTCAGCCGTTCTTGAGTTATAAATAGTGTAACTAACACGACTTTATTATATATATAGATAATTATCCTTTAAAGTAAGTATGTGGCTTACCATGGTTGGTTGTTGATACATTCATATGAACTGATTAGCACAAATTGACCACTGTTAAAGTTAACGCAGTAATAAGAATTATAGAGTTTTAGTGGGCGCATTCAACGGGGGCGCGATATAAAGTGGGCGTCATTCAACGTGGGCGCGATTCAACATAGGCGTGATTTCAAGTGGGTGGGATTCATCGAGGATGTGGAATGCACGGAATGAAATAGATAAAGAATAGCTTGGCTACCCACCAAGGGTGAACCTCGAAACAAGAAATAGATTAAAAGGAGTACTAGAGAAGGGCAGGGGGCTCCCGTGGCCATTTAAGTTTCCAAGCCACTGATACAAATAAGGCAATAAATAGCTATAAAGTGTCAACAGTAATTGTACCTTCACATCTCATTTGTTGTGGTTAAGATGTCTCTTAAGTTAGGCAGAATAGAAGGCATAGTTAGCCTAGATTAAGAATGTAAGAATAAATGTACAAAGAATTCTTTAAAAATCCAAGCAATGATTGGAGAGAGCTTATAATACAAGAATTTGATTGCTCTTAAAAATTGGGCACAGCAGCCCTTTTCAAGAAATCCCATTAACAACAAATGGGAAAAGGGACGCCCAAACAATTTTACGTTTAGCTTAAAAAGTGGCTAAATATACCACCGGAATATTGCTGCAGAAGTTATTTAATAGTGAATTCAAAAAAGGGAAGAGGTCACCTAAGTGAAACCTCAAAATTACGAGAAGAGAAAAATATACAAAGATTAATTACTTCAATTATATGTAAGTAAATGGGGAATGGAAAGGACAAATGGGGTATATTTTGAGTCAGTTCATGAGCGTATTTTGGGTACCCTACACATATGGATCACACTGAGGAACTATTTTGTCGAAGCACACGGAAAAGTCACTATTGAGTCTTATGTTGGTTGTTCGGATTTAGCAATTGGTGGTAGTTTGATGTTGATAGATATTTGATGAATTTATTAACTTTATTTTGGACGATTCAGAGTTTATTGCTTGATTGAAATCGCAAGTTGTAGGTTGAGTTGAATGGGGCCGGTAAATGGAATCCCTCGGCGAAGTGACTATAGCTAGTTATAGTTAAAAAACTGTGGAAAGTCCCTCGAAGAGTCAAAGGCAGACTTTCAAATTACTTCTTAGTAGCATAATTTCCACGATATGAGAAAAACGTTTCCCCAGTTGACAGATTTAGCTGTGGACAGTTTCATAATAACTCCAGCGGCTAGTTTACTTCATTTTTAGCCAAGCAATGTAAGATATCCCTCGTCGGGAAGCCGTTAGCGATTATAACCAGCATATAAAGTTCAAATTGTGAAGATATGGTTTGGTAAAATGTTCAGTTTAAGAAATTCACACAGGGTCTATAAAATGATAGATAAAGACACTGAATTTTGTACTTAGCTAGACATCGTTGGATGATGTAAACACTCATGGCCAGCCGTTAAAAGATTTTATGTCATGGCGACAGATATGAATGTTTAAAACATCGTTAAGATATATACACTACTCCCTGAAGAGCTTATGGCAGGTCAAAGCACAAACGAAAAATGACGGAGTGAACTCCAAGTGTGCGTTCGACAAGCGGCAGAGGGGAGGGAGGTAAGGAGGATTGGGAGAACTTAAAGGCAACTAAACAAAAATAAAATCATTAAAGAAAAACAAATCTTCTTCTTGAATGTTGATCTAGGTGACGAGAAGTTGTCGGCAGAGACATCTTTGGTGGTTACAGAGAACTTTTAGCTCTAGCATGGCTGGATGATTTAGTTCAACATTTTGAGCGCTGGTACTCGTACAGGTGTGAAGGTGCTTCGCTAGATAGCGCGGCATGAAGAAGTTCGGCGTCCATGAGCAGCAGAGATTACATAAATAATTTCCTGGAATCAAACTAAAAACAGAATAAGGAAAATGCACAGAGAGAAAACAGAAATACGAAGGAAATCTCTGTTGGTGATTACAAAGAAAGGAAGTAAGAAAAATCGTGAACAAGACGAAAATCCCAAAAAGTGTTACAATTATTGAAAACTAACGTGAACTGTATATTCAGGAGAATATACCAGGGCGTGATTTGAAGTGGGCGCGAGTTAACGTGAGGCGCTTACAGTGGTCGTTATTTGCAGGTCACAGTCGTATTTTCAAAAAGAAACGAATACATGCATGACTGCCACAACCATTTCCTTTTCAGATCTCACTTTACCAATGTAGTGTAACAGGAATAAAGTGATTAGCAATTCGAGTTGGATTAATGGAATGGATGGTTGCTATTTTGCTTGCATATTGCCATTATTTTCTGCAATATTATATTTACTAGCACCTAGGTAGATGTATCTTGATTTCGACTTATTTGATGTCGGCTTGTCGGCTAATTTGGTGTTGGCTTATTTGTCGCCTTATTTGGTGTCGGCGTACTTGAAGTCAGTATATTTGTCGAATTATTTGATTTCGGCTTTTTTGTAGGCTTATTTGATTTCGGCTTATTTATAGGTGTATTTGATGTGTACATATCCGTATGATGTATGTTTGGTTAACATAAGTTAGGTTACTTTAAGCTATGGTCACTATTTTGGAATGTTTTGATTATACTTGCGGGAAAAGTCAACTCAAGAGTGCAATGAATGCACGTCTCTTTCAATTATAATAGTGAGGGCATGGTTCGTTCACATTTGCCTTCTATAGCCTGGGCTTGGAAAGCACACTTAAACAGTTTCCCACAATACTCTTGGGCTTTTCACTTAAAATAGTATGGACACCGTTATTTGTTAATATCTGTAAACAAAAGGCCATATATAAATAAATAAAATTCCAGTTTAAAGCTTAAAATTTAACATTATAATAAACCAAAAAGTAATTAATAACATTTATCAAAATATAAACCATGTAAAGTGCCTACCTTCTTTAACATAAGTGTAGATGCTTGATGCGGCCAATGTCAACTCTAGACAGCAATGGATAAGCGCACGTCTATGCAGTTTCTTTTAATTATGAAAGTGAATGTAAGGTTCGTTCATATCCGCCTTTTATAGCCTTGGCTTGAAAAGCATTCACATTCTTGTTCAAGTCTCTACAATTGAGGGTTCTCAAAATATCAGGTCAATGACCTACTAGTTAGCGACTTTGGCAAAATCTACAATAAATATAAACGATAAATAAAAATTAATTAATTAAATATAAAAAGGAAAAAAATAATTTTTAATGTGTATTGAAACCCTTTAGTAAAATTAAAAAAAAACACATTTGCTAGAAATAAAATAAAAAAAAACTTTCGTTCAAACCGTTGCATAAAATTATTCGATTAAAATTTGGAAAATCTCGGTCCATGACCTTGCAGTTTGGTCTTTTAGTAAAATCTAAAATTAAGGATGAACTTTGGAAAAAATAAAAATATTGCATTGACTAATTTAAATCCTGGATCAGGTTTCTGTAATAATTAGTTTGGAAATCTCAGGTCCATGAACTTGCAGTGTAGTCTTTTAGCAAAATCTAAAAAAGGGAGAAATTACATAAATTAAAAATTAAAACATTTAATAAAAATTAAATAATAAATAAATAACAATAATAATCATAATTAATAACTATGAAATAAACAATAAATAAATAATTAATAATCAATAACCAATAAATAATGATTTAACAGGCCCGCCGTCTTACAGGTGCCACGAGTGTGTATGCGTCCAGAAAAATCACTATCTCGCGGCCTCGGTACACTTTTAATCTTGTTTAAAATGCACCATGACCAGGAGCAATTGCCAGGTGTTGCTTCCTACATAGCCATGCGTTACGACGTGTACAGACATATTAAATAATTAATAATTAAATAAATATTAGTAATTAATCAATACATAATAAATAAATAAATAATACTGTCTCTTAGATATGTCACTTGTCCACCCTTCTCGTCTCTAGTATAATGTTTGGTTTTTGGAAAGAGACAACATGGTCGGCCGGTTTCTATATTAAGCATCTGCTGTACATAAACCAAAATGGCAGACCGCTCTCTAGAACCCTACCCACTGGTCAAAACGAACATGGTCGCCAAAGTGTTACCTGACAGCTAACTCGTGTCTGGTCAGCAAATTCTTATCACAAGGCCGCTCGAGGTCTAAAAAAATTATTCTTTACGTATAATGTGTAATCATCTTTCTACATGTATTGCCGTATGTATTAAATATTAAATAATAAATAACTAATTAATTAAATAGATAAATAAATAATTTAAAAACCATTAATAGCCATCCTAAATCGCTTGCTCGTGCTATCCTGTTCAAGTGCAGTCAGGTAGCATGTTATTAGACTTGGTAAAAGCCTATTTTAGCCTTAAGAAAGTTTACCATTTTAAAAGTAAATACACAGTTCAAAATAAAATAGGGGAACATGTTTGTAACGTCTGGTATGTGAACGTTAATTTTGTAAATGGGGTTCCAATGGTCGTACTGCATGCCTTGAGACCTTAGCTACTCAGGGTATGACAAATCGAAGTTATTTGTAGGCGTAGCCTTGCATTTAACTGTCAGGTGACCCCTCAAAACAAAGTGAATAGCGATGCGTCCGTGTGTTCTTGTGAGGTACACAGACTACTGCCATCATTAGAGCACGTTGTACGTAAAGCAGCACATGGCATGAAATATCTTAACGAGGTTCAATTCGCAAGGGCTGTCACTTTGATCCAAGAAGGATGGACTATTCGTCGTGTTGCTGTGGATCTCAATGTCTCTTCGTCAGTTATTCAACGCTTGTGGAATCGCTACAATGAGACAGGCCAGTATACAAGGAGGTTTGGACAGGGTCGTGGCATAACAACCCCAAAAGATGACCGATATCTGACCATCTTGCGTTGCGGCGTCGTTCAGCAACTACCAGAGAACTGCAACAAGTCCTCAATAGGGTCACTGGAGTCAGGGTGTCCAACCAGACAGTAAGGAACAGGTTAAGAGAAGTGTTCTTACGACCCAGACGTCCTATTCGAGTGCCCCGTTTAACGCAGCAACCTCACGCAGCTAACCACCTGTTTGCCCGTACCCACGTCAACTGGCAACTTCGCCAATGCAGACCTGTATTGTTCACAGAAAAGTGCATATTTCACCTGACACAGCTTGATGGACGTCAACGTGTATGGAGACGCCGTGATGAGCAGTATATGCCAAATGTTGTCCCGGAAGTCGACCGATTCAGACAAGGTTCTGTGATGGTGTTTGGTGGCATCAGTTTTGATGGCCGTACGGATCTTGTCTTCGTCGATGGTAATCTTACTGCTGCGGGTTACATTGAGCAGATACTGCTACAGCATGTGTTGACTGCTGCATACGGTGTTGGCCCTGAATTCGTACTCATTCACGACAATGCCAGGGTTCATGTAGCGCGCATCACCAGAGCTATCTTGCGAGAACTGGACATTTAAGAGATGGAATGGCCAGCAGGGAGCCCCCACCTTAATCCCATCAAGCATGTGTGGGATAGGCTTGACTGAAGTGTTCGTGGGCATCCTGTTCCACCACAGAAGCTCCACGACCTCGACCATTCTCTCATTGAAGAATGGGACCTGATACCGCAATGTGACCTCCGACGACTTATACGGAGCATGCCACGTAGTTGCCAAGCTGTGATAAATGCTCGTGGATGACATACACAATACTGAAGCTCTCTAACTGTCATAAAGTCCACCCTGGAGCACTTGTTTCACTTTGTTTTCGCCACTATTTGGACATTTCTGTTTGTGTTCTGAAAATGGACGAGAATCCATCGATATTCTTTTGTATACGCCAACTATAAATAATAAAGGCTAACTTGGCCATATACCTGGGTGTGAGGTATTGTTTTATGGAGCACGGCATACGTTCAAAAACATGTTCCCCTAATTTGTTTGAACTATGTATTTATAAAACTGTAATTTTAAAATTTAAACGTATGTCCTTTGTCAATAATTTTAAAAAACTTGGTATAGTAATAAAGGGTTCGCGCTCTTTCAATTACTCTGTTGTATACCATTATCAAATTATCGGTTTTGGAAATCGCAGGTCAATTCAAAGGTGCAGTCATGTTCAAACAAAATGTAATTTTTAAAATTCTTACAGTGCGGTTTAACAAATATATATATATAGTGCTTTTTTAAAACACAAATTAACGGGTACTCTCAGCTGTGGTCGACAAAACATCACGATCTTGCAATTTTCGGCAATTTTCAGAGTCCGGTTACCGTACTCTCAGTTGTAGTCGACAAAAGATCACGATCTTGCAATTTTTGGCAATTTCCAGAGTCCGGTTATTACTTTTCGGGCCGACATGTTAAATGAAATGTTGCATTGTGTTAATTTATTTGTGGTCAACATGTCAAGGTGGTAACTGCACTCAGTATTTCTAATCATTTTACATTTTAAAATTATAAGCACTGTGGTAGTGTCTCATTTTGCTGTCCTGCTTACAGTAAATTCCACACTGATAAAAGAGGCTGATCATTGCCATTTACACGCCTCCTCTGCTTGCTTTTGGTATCGGTCACCAGATGTCTAACCACACTCACAAAATAACAACCTACCCCGTCTCCAAACACTAGCCTGTGTGCTTATATGAACGGAGTGCCAAGTTGCCGATCAAAAGAAACTGATTTGTTAGATCGATTAAAATCCAGGATTACTCGAAATCTCCTCCAGCGTTGACGCCAGCTGATCGATGAACTTTCAAGTCGGAAGTTTTATTTGCTGGACTAGATACAAATGTACCAATATTTTTTCTTAAACAGTTTTCAAATGTTTAAGGGGTACGCGTACCCCCCGCGTTCCCCCTAAGAACAAGCACTGAATATATAGGTTAGCCTCGGGTACACTAACTAGTAGTCCGGTGATTGTAATAAATAAAATTGAATTATTTGTACACGAAATCTCGGATCAGCAAAATCTAAAAATAAGAAATATTACATGCATTAATTTAAATCCTAAATAAAGTTTTCTCAGTTATGGATTCTTAATTCATGGATCAATAAATCTGATTTAGTGTAAACCGTTTGTATTTTATTATCCACCACCCGCAACCCATAATCACAAGATTAAAACGGGTCGCCCATGGCTTGTATCACTCTCAAGACCGAGAACGAGTTAAAATGGTCAAATGGCCAGTGAGAATCATTGTGGTCTGTAATAATTCTCTCTCTGTTAGAAACGTCACTCACAGCAAACAAGACATGGCCAGTCTGTAACCTAACACCCCTACTATCTGACAACCTCGGGACAGGTTCCCACGGTCTCTAACAGGATTAGTCTTGTTTAAGCGGCTGCGTGACCTTGAGCAATTCCCACGTGCGACTACAGACATAGCCGAACGTGTTAATCGCGCCTGTCATAAATATTAAATAATTGGCGGTTGGTCATCCACCCATTACAAATATTCCCTCTCATTCCTGCCCAAATAAAACACCACTCTCGAGCTAGCTTTCGTAACCAATCAATCAATAATTAACAAATAATTATCAGTATGCCCTTTTGGAACAAATCTAAGAATAAAATCTACGGTAAAGAGGGAAATATGCCCTCTCCTTAATGCCTCAATAAAATATATCAATCGAGCTAGCTGTCATAACAAATCAATCGATAATTAACTGATAATAATTATCAGTTGGGCTCTTTTGGGACAAATCTAAAAAAAAAACGGATTAATTCGACTCCTAGCACGCCTTTCTAAAATTACGGGTTCCAAAAATATCGGGAGGCTGAAAATTGAATGACCCAGTCGCCTTGGGAAAGACGATTTTAACCCAAGTCATTTGCCACCTAATACAAGTCTCTACGATAAATGGTTCGCGAAATAGCGGCAAATTTAATACATAATAATATTAACCTAGTAGTTTTTGGTTATTTGGGGGCATCTTCAATCCATGGAAAAGGGGGTTTCATCCCTAGTAATTTGACATCCCACAAGTCCATCTCCGAACATTGGTTCGGGAAATGTCGGATTGTCTAGCACCAAGAGCCCACCACTAGTCACGTGCGCGCGGCGACCATGACACTCGTTTAAAACCCTAGTGACTCACTACTAAAATTGTTGTCCTAGAGATGAAGTGCATTCTTTGGGGGATATAGGGCGTAAAGACTTTTTGTTTGAGCCTACATACAACATTCTCCGATTCCTATTTTTAAAAATAGAGCCTACTTTCCAAATAGAGTTTTCTATTGCAAAAATCTAAAACTACAATATGCTATCCTAAAAATAAAGGGCGTAAAAGACAAATACGAGGGGGAATCAATAAGTTAGAGTCTAGGTTCATCACTGTCTCTATACTGTGTACCTTTACAATAGTGTGATATTTAACTGCAAATATCGTTTATCATGAAGCCTTATGAAAGTACCAAGTACACTATGAATGTCATGGTGTCTTATTTACATTGAATCAGCATTTTTATCTGGCGTTGTGCGGATGAGGAATTCGAAAAGGGAGCAACAAATGTGGGGTTATATGGACATTAGTGTAGCCTATACACGCCGTTTATGACATAGCCTATGTAAAACGCCCCGCACTTACAGTTTAGAGACAGAACAGATCAAGGAACAAAACTTGAATTATCTACTTGAGCATTGATGTACTGGTGTGGATGCCTTGACTACCATAAATATTAAATAGAACTTAATGAAATGAGCACCATGAACCTGTCTCATACTGTAAGCACGTTTTTGTATCAGGTCCCACCAGTTCATAGCGAGCATCCTGTTGGCTTCAAGGCTTGCCAACATCATTCTACCGACAACTGAAGAATCCATTTCTCTAATTGAGGAAGTTTTCCAGGTATTTGTTGGCACCAAGCATCAAGGGAGTGGGGAAGTGTTTCGTTTTGATTGTGGATTCATTTTATATGGTCGCAGCTTGTTTCTTGTTTAACTGAATCGTCTTTCCCTGAATTCTTCGTGTTGCTCTCATGCAACTTCATTGCGAGAAGTATCTGCTGGATATTATATGTGCTTCGTGTGAATTCGATTTGTTTGCCACACTTCTACCGAAAACTGAAGAATCCATTTCTCTAATTGATGAAGTTTTGTCTCTCCCCCTCTTGATTATAAATATGTTTTTACTGTTGGGGACGTTAATGCTCGGTTTGGTAGTGGAGCTTTTGAAACTGAATAGGTATGTGATGTGCTCTGTTCCTGTAATGTTGAATGTTTACCATTCGATACTACATATCACACCTACACCATACGTCTCTTTACATGTGATAGTTAAATAAAAATCTAATTACATAGAATAATTAATACCGCTTACAATTATATGATATAACAAGAAGTTCCGTGACGAACTAAAGAGCCTACTTTTCTTAAAATTTAAGATTCATGCCAATGATTAATCTATATGGATCTTTCTAGAATAATGACGAAATTAATTTGGTAATATCGACATTTCTAATTAGTTCGAAATACTGCATACCTGGCATAATGTAGCCTAATAGAGAACTACAGTTGGCAGCCCTGGTGACTAAATATATTCTTAGTTCCATCTCTTAAGGTACAGAATACAAAATTTGGTTGAAGTCCAATGGATAGCATGGACGTTACATGCAGTTAAACATTGGATCTAACAGCGCGCGTAAAATCATGTTGGCGACAATGACATGCATGTATTGGTCAGAAATAATCTGAAATAATATGATCTATTGTTGTGTCAATTTTGAATGATATCCAATAGTTAGTATAGAAGTTACATGCATTTTAAAATTGGACCTATCAGCAGGCTTAGAATTATGTTGGCAGCACTGGCGTAGGCCTATATTAGTTACTCCAAATTAATCTATAATGCCAGGTACTATACGTGTGCAAAGTTTAGAGCTATTGGTTTGCATACTTTCTGATATATTGATATTAGGGTAATTGGACCTATCAGCAGGCTTAGAATTATGTTGGCAGCACTGGCGTAGGCCTATATTAGTTACTCCAAATTAATCTATAATGCCAGGTACTATACGTGTGCAAAGTTTAGAGCTATTGGTTTGCATACTTTCTGATATATTGATATTAGGGTAACAAAAATAGAGACAGTATTTATTAACAGTTGGCAGCCCTGGTTACTCTCAAGAATCGGGATAGACATATCTATTATGGTACACATAGCACACACGAAATTTGGTTGAAATCCAAATGATAGTATAGAAGGTACATGTATTTAAAATTGGACCTCTCAGCAGGCTTAGAATCATGTTGGTAGCACTTACGTATATAAGTTACTCCAAATTAATATAGAATGTCTGGTACTTTACGTGTGCATGGTTTAAAGCTGTCGCCTTGCATACTTTCTGATATATGGGTATTTGGATATAAAAAATTGAGAGCATTAATTAACAGTTGGCAGCCCTGATGGCTCTTAGGAATACGCTCAGTCATATCTGTTTATGAACACATAGCACATACGAAATTTGGTTGAATTCCAATTGATAGTGTAGAAGTTATAAGCATTTAAAATATGGATCTATCAGCAGGCTTATAATCATTTTGGCAACACTGCCATGTATGGCCTCCTGGAGATTAAACTGCAATATTATTATCTATACGTGTACCAATTTTGAAATTGCTCCCATTCATATCTTCCAAGATATCCAACATGGAGCTCAAATTTCAATTGCGATTTTTCAGCAGTTGGTAGCACTGACATCATTTTCAAATATGGCCGTGAGATATTCAGGTATAGATCATTACTCCTACAAAATTTTGTTTCGATTGCTGCAGCCGTTTAGGAGTTGATAGGTGGGGGACACACACACAGCCAGACAGACAGACAGACAGACAGAAGGACAGACACACATTTGCACGATCTCATAAGTCTACTTTTTCCACATTTTTGCAAAATGTGAAAAGTAGGCTAAAAATCATCAATCCAGATGCAATAAATTAATAATAATAATAATAATGATATGGTAATAAATGAATAGATCAGCAACAGATCTGCCTTTGGAAATGCTAACAAGTTTAATCCCTGCAGCTCTGGCTCCATCGTCTGGACTCAGCTACCATGTAGAGCAGGAATCTCAAGGCAGTCAATCCAGGCCTGTACCAGAAGTGACTGTTGCAATACCTACATCTGGGGCTGGTAAGTAGATTTAGCATCAATTGTAAGCAATTTTTTCAGGTTAGTGGCCAGGGCTGCAAAAGGTGTTTGTACAAGAAAAACGGCATTGCTTCCACTTACTTGTGCCGGGCTCCTCTCTGTCTTCTTTCCTGACGACCTCACTTGGTCAACTCTTTTTCTCTTCCGACCCCGACGGTATTAGGGTATCCGAGGCCTAGGGAGTCTCTTCCTTTCCCGCCTTAATTGGCCCTTGTCTCATCTTTTCTGATTCCCTCCTTCTGCGAGGGGTCAGCCTTCTTTTTCTTTTCATGTTACCTCCTGCCTTCTGCTCAAGGCCCTCAAGGAGGCCGGGTGTATGTAGCCCCACCACCTTTGGTGCACCCTAGATAATACTACACCCTCAGGGGCTCACGGCTGGTGAGTCCGGGAGTTGGCGACCCCGAGGGATTCCTGAGTTGGGTCCGGTTTCCCCTTTTGTCCCTTACCTATGGGGCGGACCCTCCTCTCCTCTTTCACTTTCCTATCTGCCTTTCATGGCTCACCTTCCTTACAAGTCCCTCGATCCGCATTCTTCGAGGGTTGAGGGCATTTCTTTTCCTCCTGTCCTTTATTTGCCTTATTCTCCTTTTGTTTTCCATTCCTTCTTCTTTCCCCCTGTCTTTTGTTTCCCTTACTCTTATTTTTGTTTTCCATTTCCTCTTCTAGAATGTACAGTAACTTCTACTCGTGCGCTACTTATTTTAAATACCTTTCCTGGAGTGTGCACAACAATTCACAAAAGTTTAATCGCAATCGGATGAATGGTATATGAACGCGTAAGGGACTTGTACAGTAAGTTTGTAGTTAGTTTCAGTTGTAAGTATGTAGTTAGTTTGTTTATTAGATATATGTCATTGTTCTATTAGACTGTGGTGTGTGTGTGTGTCTGATGGCATTTGCATGGTTTATTAGATATAGTTCATTGATTCATTAGACTGCGATTTGTGAGGGAGCATGTGAGTGTGCCTGGTGACAGACTGTTTTGGTGGTAGTATTTGTTGTTGGTGGAACTTAAGTATTTTTTCGTTAGTAGCATTTTGGTATTTAATTGTTAGTAGAAGGTTAGAATTGTTGTTAGTAGAACTGCTCTTTACTTATTCTGAAGGGAGTAGCAGCCTTTCAGAATAAATCAATTCTTTACTTGTCTTTTATACGGTTAAGATATTGTTGTTTTTTTAGCGTATGGCTTTTAGTGCCGGGAGTGTCCGAGGACATGTTCGGCTCGCCAGTTTTGTAGCTGCTTCGAGTCGGACACCCAATGGGTGAGCTACGAGTAGCGTTGGGAAGGGAAGTAGGAATGGAAGAACGAGGAGCTGGAAGGTAGCGGCTGTGGCCTATAGTTAGGGACCAACCCCGGCATTTGCCTGGAAGGAAGATGGGAAACCACAGAAGACCATCTTCAAGGTTGCCGGCGGGGGGATTCGAAACTCCTCGCCTCCCGGATGTGAGCGACTGCCAGCAGTCATGCCGTAACGACCACGGCTAACTCACCCGGTTATCAAGGGTGATGAAAATGTTATAGTAATGGGAGATTGGAATGCTGTGGTAGGAAAAGGGAGAGAAGGGAAGATAGTAGGAGATTTGGGATTAGGTGAAAGGAATGATCGAGGAAGTAGGCTGATGGAATTCTGCACCGAGCAAGAATTGGTCAAAACTAACACCTTATTCAGTAACCACAATAGAAGAATATACACATGGATGAGACCAGGAGATACAGGGCGTTACCAAATCTACTTCATTATGGTTAAGCAGAGGTTTCGAAACCAGATTTCGGATTGTAAAACATATCCTGATGCTGACATAAACTCTGACCACAATCAGGTTGTAATGAAATGCAGATTAAAGTTGAAGAAACTGAAGAAAAGGCAAAGGCCAAAAAGGTGGGCGATAGACAGACTGAAAGTGAAGGATGTAAACGAAAGATTCAAGAAGAGTATAAAGGAAGGACTAATAAAAACCCCAAACAAACTTCAATTGCTGTCAAATGGGCACTTTTGAAGAATGAAATAATAAAATCCGCAGAAGAAAACATTGGTAGGAAAGAAAGAATAGGTAAAAAGCCGTGGATCACTCAGGTAATACTAGAATTGATGGATGAAAGGCGGAAACACAAGAATGTAGGAGATGAAAAGGGGAAAGCAGAATTCAGACGTCTGAGAAATGAGGTTAACAAGAAGTGCAAGGAAGCGAAAGAAGAATGGTTGAATGAGAAATGTGCAGGTATAGAATATTGTCTGAAATTAAGAAAAGTAGACACAGCTTATCGAAGGATTAAGAGTACTTTTGGGGAAAAGAAGACTAAGTGCTGTAATATTAAGGACACTAATGGAAAGCCCCTAACATATAGGGAAGAAAAGTTTGATAGATGGAAATCTTACATGGAGTGTTTGTATAAGGGAAAGGAGATTGAGAAACATGTAATGGAAAGGGAGGAGGAAATTGATGAGGATGCAAAAGGAGATTTAATATTGAGTTCAGAATTTGACAGAGCATTGGAGGACTTGAGCAGGAACCATGCACCAGGCATAGATGATATACCGATTGAGTTGCTACGCTGCATAGGAGATGAAGGTCTGATCAGTTTATTTCACTTGGTGTGTAGGATTTATGAGACAGGTGAGGTACCCCCTGATTTCAAGAAGAATGTTATTATCGCTATACCAAAGAAAGTGGGAGCTGACAGATGTGAAGATTACCGTACAATCAGCTTGATTACTCATGCTTCAAAGATCCTGTCTAGAATAATTCACAAGAGGATGGAAAGCCAGATAGAAACGGAGTTGGGTGAAGACCAGTTTGGTTTCAGAAGAAATGTAGGAACAAGGGAAGCTGTACTAAGACTTAGGCTGATTTTGGAAGGTAGAATAAGGAAAGATAAGAGAACGTTCATGGCATTTGTAGACTTAGAAATGGCTTTTGATTGGACTAAATTTGTTGACATTTTGAAATCTATTGGAATAAAGTACAGGGATAGGAGGGTGATATACAATCTATACAGAAACCAGACAGCAGTCATTCGAGCTGAAGGACATGAGAGAGAAGCTGGTATTCAGAAAGGTGTAAGGCAAGGCTGCAACTTGTCACCCATACTTTTCAAACTTTACATTGAACACGCAATGATGGAAATTGGAGAAAAATGTAAAGTGGGAGTGAAGATTCAAGGAGAAATAATTTCAACTCTGAGATTTGCCGATGACATAGTCATCTTGGCCGTCACGCCTGAGGATTTGAATGAGTTTTTGAATGGTATGGACTCCGTCTTGAGGAAACTATTCATGATGAAAATTAATAAATGTAAAACAAAATACTGGAATGCAGGCGAAATAAATCAGAAACCTCTCTGGACATCAAATTGGCATGTGAAAAGCTGAAGGAAGTAAGAGAATTCTGTTACTTAGGAAGAAAAATAACCAGTGATAGACGAAGCAAAGAGGATATAAAAAGTAGGCTAGCTCAGGCAAGGAAAGCATTTCTACAGAAAAGGAATCTGTTGACATCGAATATAGATTTAGGTATTAGGAAGTCATTTTTGAAGGCCTTTTTCTGGAGCGTGGCACTCTATGGAAGTGAAACTTGGACTATTGGTGCAGCAGAAAAGAGGAGAATTGAAGCGTTTGAAATTTGGTGTTACAGTAGAATGATGAAGATCAGATGGGTAGATAGAGTTACAAACGAAGAGGTATTAAGACGAGTGGGAGAGGAGAGATGTTTCTGGTGACTGCTAATGAAGAGAAGAGATAGGTTGGTAGTACACATACTAAGACACCCAGGAATAGCAAGCTTAGTTATCGACGGAAGGGTTGAGGACAATAATTGTATGGGTAGACCAAGGTTAGAATATGGTAACAGATTGGCTCGGATGTAGGGTGTGGTAGCTATGTAGAGATGAAAAGATTATCTCAGGAGGGGGAGGCATGGAGCGCTGCATCAAACCAGTCAAAAGACTGAGGACTCAAACAACAACAGCACTCGAAATGTGGGTATTTCCAGTGTCATGAAACTATACCCCTCTTATACTGAGGAAGATGGTAAAACACGTTGCATGGCGGGATGTTGTCTTGACTCGACCAATGACTGGATGGTACACACTGATTGGACCTTTACCGCTTTACCGGATATTTACCTCTTAAACTGATTTTAGGCTTCGCCGAAGATCACCAGCGCATTGTGGTCAACGCAAGGCAAGTGCTTTATCTGGTGAGAGACAGGAGTGGTAATAATGGGCTCAAGGGAGCCGACAATGCACCCATAGATTCAAAAATTCAACTACAACGCAGGCTATGGAATGTGCCCCATGTGACCCTTGACAATAGCAAAAAACTGGACATACTCAAAATGGTAAAAAGGGATATGCCTCTACCTATGAAATTTAGAAGCTGGGCACTCCATGAGTACCTGCTATTGCCCACCACCAACATGCACATTTGGTCTGTAAAAACAGCCCGCTATACAGAGAGACCTCTCTACATGGTTGTGGGTTTTCAAACGAATCATAAGTATCAACAGACTAAATATGTCACGCAATTTGATCACCTGCAATTGAGAAATGCACGTCTTTTCCTCAAAGGTGCTGTGTTTCCCTGGGAAGGACTGTACTTGAATTTTTCAAAAAATAAGTTTGGCCCCCTGTACGACTTGTTTTTAAAATTTATTATTATGAGAACAGCCCCATGCTGTCACCCCAAGCGTTTAAGGCATGGGCGCCACTGATTGTCCTTGACTGTTCTTACTTGGAAGAGTCTGTCAAGCCATCCAATATTGACATTCGACTAAATTTTGAAACGCATGTCAATGTACCAGCCAATACGACGGTCTACGGTTTGATTATTCATCACAAACAAGTCAACTATTATCCACTGTCCAACCAAGTGACGAGTGTAAAAATAACAGGTCAAGCCGCATCAAGCCGCTCAGTCAAGTCTTGCTTTAAAGCACCTATGAATTTAAAATCTGAGGAACAACGTTTCAAGACCTTTGCGACGTGGCCTGTGCCTTTCATAAACCCTCAAGCCTTGGCGGCCGCTGGCATCTATTATTTAAAAACAAGAGATTAAGTGAAATGTGCCTTTTGTGCAATCACCATAGACCAATGGGAAGAGAGCGATGAACCCATGCAGGAACATCAGCGCTGGTCACCCACCTGCAAAATGAAGTGGGAAATATTCCCTGCTATTGAAGTTATCCCTCACTAGTGCGTCGGAGTGAAGAAAAAACAAGTTACGATACATGTGGCCTTTATGGTGTGAATGGTGCTTCGGGGAGCAGCTCACCGTCAAAAACACCCAGCTTAGAGACATCGATGTTATGGACGTTACAAACACAAAAGACTGTATTGCTTTATGAGTTGGTATCGTCCCTATCCCAAAATGACTAAAGACGTGTTATGGCAATAAAATGATGTAATAAAAAATAGGTGGTTGTTCCTGTTAATCTTATTTTATAAGACCCCAGTCCAACCCTAACCTCAATTTCTGTTTTTAAACTAGCATGGCATGTAAGTCCATGTCATGGTCACACCTTAGTCATTGATCATCAGTCAGTTGAACTTGGTCCAGGCAAGCGTCAAGATGTTTCGCACACTCATTGTGGATTGCCAAGGGTTTAAAACTGTTGACAACAAATTTATATTTAAACAAGTGGCCATGATCGATTGAACGACGTTTTGGATATCGCAAGCTACGCTTTTGATATTTAAACCGCCCCATGCTTTCGATTTGTTGAGTGAAAAAGAACGTAAACGAACCCAGTGGATTGAAAATCATCGGCAACTAGACTGGAATCAAAGAACCATTTCCCATAAATATTTGGACACATTAATGAAAGCGCACTTGTCGTCGGCCAATGTGGTATTTCTGAAAGGTAATGAAAAACGTGAATGGTTGCAACCATTTTTGCCGTCTTACTGTCAATGTATCGACCTCATGGAATTGGGCTGCCCCTCATTGCAAACCCTTATGGACCGCTGTCCCTGTGACAACATTAGCCATACAGCCCTAGCACATGTGTGGCACATCATTCATTGGTTAACCACCAATGCCTGCTGGGAGTTGTTGAACAAAATTAAAACTCAAGATTTGCCTGTGAATAACGCCAGTGAGATTTCTATAAGCGACGTGAAAACATCTACAGCACGTGATAGCATGGAGAAAGAGAAAGCTACAGACAAAGCCATCGGCATGTTCTTTGTGTGCAAAAAGAAACTAGACTGTTTTACCAGACAGGAATTATTGGCGCTCCCCAAGTCGTTCATTTATTATGTGGCCGCCAACGTGGTGAAAGAAATCTGGCAACATGTACCAAAATCATAGACTCAAAACCCTGTGTTGAGTGAATTGCGACCGTGTACGGATTACGATCACCTTAAGCAAGTGGTCATGTCAAAAATACCATCAATGGAAACGGATATGCCAGACCTGTACTGGCAATGGCATCATTGACAAAGTGATTCAATACTTATCTTTCGAAATCCATCTTCCAGGTTATCGTTTTTGTGGCCCTGGAACTCATCTTGAAAACCATTTGCAGCGTGGTGATGTACCCATTAACCTTTTGGATCAATCATGCAAAGAACATGACCATTCTTACCGCCATATTCATCCTGATTTAAGCCATGTGGCAGATAATTATTATTGAAAAAATCTAAACAAAGTTTCACATCCCGTGATGTCTCAGTGGGTGAGAGAATGGCAGCCCGGATTGTGATGAGTGCTATGAAAGGAAAGTTGATGATGCATGGACATAAACATTGAGGATTGAGGAATTTGGATTTATTTGTATTCTATTTTTGTAAATCCACAATGGCTATGAAATAAAAACAAAGGTTCACCAGTGCATGATGATTTTTTAATTTTTAAAAATCATGATGCTGATGGGCTGAATTTTCATTTTCACATATTCACACATTGTTATTTACAATTTCCACTTAACAGTTTTTTAAAATGTCCGTTTGAAGTTTTTGCGTTTTTGATGATATGGATTTTCCATTTTGTTGTTTACAATTTTTAAACAATTTCAGTTTAAAGTTTATGAATTTTCATATTTCACATATGGACATTTCCATTTTTTATGACAGTTTTACATTTTTGAATTTTGATGATATGGAAAAATGGATATTCCATTTTGTTGTTTACACAATTTCCATTTGGTGTATGTCGAAAGTTCATTTTTGTCAATGATGTTGATGCGAGTGCTTGACCATGATGATGCTGCAGTGTGTTTATGTGTGTTTCGAGAAACTTTGAGATCTACGATTACTGCAGGTAAGACTGTTTTACAAAAATAATGTCTACTTACCGCTACATTTGAAAGAAAACAAAATTATTTAAAAACAAAATGACTATTAACCATTTGCTATAGGCATTAATTTTACCTCACCGTGTTTGCTCTGGTCATACATATACACAGTTTTCTCTCTACTCATACATTCACGCACACACACACGCCATATATGCCTTTGGGAACAAACACAAACTCTTTATTTATTCTCAAAACACATTCTCTACATGCACACCCATCCCAAAAGAACTTTTTTTTAGTTTACCATTTAAATTACAAAAAAATTAAATACGAGTCATAAAAGTTACAAAAAATATATATTACTCATTTCATATTTACAAAAACATCAACTTTTGTACAGCTTTAAAAGAATCAAATTATATACCATTTTCAAATTCCAAACTCTGTTAGACTTAAAGTTAAAATAAAAATAAACTAGGGTTGCACTGAGCTTTTGAAAGAGCAAAAGGCCTAAGTGGGTTGCCACTATTTACATAAAAATTACTATTTACAAAATTAGCTATTTACAATGGCAAAAACCAATATTTACAAAATACAAAAATAGTAAATCTGAAGCCTCCGTGGCTCAGGCGGCAGCACGTCGGCCTCTCACCGCTGGGTCCGTGGTTCAAATCCCGGTCACTCCATGTGAGATCTGTGCTGGACAAAACGGGGGCAGACAGGTTTTTCTCCGGGTACTCCGGTTTTCCCTGTCAAAATTTCATTCCAGCAACACTCTCCACTATCATTTCATTTCATCTGTCATTCATTTAATCATTGCCCCAGAGGAGTGCGTCAGGCCTCGGCAGCCGGCACAGTTCATATCCTCGCCGCTAGATAGGGGCTTCATTCATTCCATTCCTGACCCGGTCGGAGACTGGAAGCAGGCTGTGGATTTTCATTCAAAAATAGTAAATCTACGACTTACAAAAAAAGCCATTTCCCTAAACCAAAAAAAAAAGAAAAATCACACCGCCTCCTCGTGGTCATAACCCCAGGGCAGGCTGGTAAGCAGGTCATCAGCCCATACACGTTTGTTATCCATGGAGGCGAGGGTGCGTTTTCTCTGTTCCACAAGATAGAAATGATGGTTGCTGGATTGTATCCTGCACTGTGTATGGGACATAGCTTTGCCAGTGCGTAAAACCGCAAGGTAGTCGTCTACACGTAGCGATTTTTCCACTGCCCTTCCTACACCTTTTGCTCTTTTGGCTTCCTTACAGTCTAGGGTGGGATAAGCATACATTTTAGAGGCCAAACCTACAAAGGAATCACCGCATTCATCTTTTAAAACGCCCATTTCCTTTTTGTTTTTATGGGCAGCTGAAACACGTTGTCATCGCTATGGGAAGAGGTGTCGAACCAGTCACTATGCTGCCTCATAACGTCATAGGGGTTGCAGTGGCGAATGTGGTATATAAAAGAGTCCGTATCCATATACAAAGGAGATACGTCCTTAAAATATTGTTTGGCAAACTGGTAGAGGAATCAATACATGACCGATTTGGAAAAGTCGAAAATGACTTGGCCCAAATAAATGGGCTTATCCATGCTCACACTGGTCCTACTCACTTCAATAGTACCCAAATTCGCATCAATAATTTTGATCGATTTGAAATTTAGCTTGGAAATGTACCGCCGGGCACCCCACTGCCCCTCCCAGACATTAACTAATTTAATGTCGCGGTATTTGCGGACATTTTCCATGGACTTGCCATAGATACAGTTGTTCATTAATTTAAAGAAATTAATTTCATTGCCATTTGTCGTTGCTCTGTGTTCAGTTGCATGTATGGCTTGAGCCATGGTTTTTGAACAAAGGAAATACCCCTGTGGATTCTCTTCAACACCAAGCCTTGGGCTAGGCATTGCACCAACTTTTGGATGTGTAGCACATACCGATTTTTATTGTAAAGTGTGCCCATGAGTTTCTCAATTTTCACTTTACTGTCAGGGGGGATCTTTTGCTCAAGGCAGAATGGAAAATCAGCATGTTAATCATACAAGGATGAGGGATATTCAATATCCACATCTAGCACATATTCACGGACTGTTTCTTGACTAGCCATGTTCACATCAAATTCTGACGCTTGTTTCTCTGTCAGCCAAGCAAACTCCCCATAGGGCCAAGTTGACTCATGGTTTAGACATACAAATTATTCACGTCATAGAACATTAAGTACGATTCTGGTTTGTCTAGTGAATAATCAGGCATGTAGACATTGTTCGCTTCGGCATGGTGCTGGTTAAGCGACAGAAAGCCACCGCGAATGCCCTTTTCAAAAAATAGAGCCATGTCTACATCAGTGAGTAAATCCAATTCCACTTGAGTGTATTTCAAAGTGGCATCGAACGTGAGCCCAGGACTCGTATAATATTGAGCCGGGTCAAGACCGTAAATGTGTTGACACAACTCACGGAATTTTTTAAACACATCGGTGAGCAGCAATATATCCAGTTTTAGGTAATGCATTGCATATTCATGTAGCGTGTTAATGCCAAACACTCGCCAAACTTGACATGCATGTGCATAGTCTTCATCGGAATCGGTACTGCGTGTTAGTTTCGAGTAAAATTTTTCTTGAGGTGGGAGAGTTTTTTGCTTTAACATGTCCCAGTTGTTGCAGAAATCGTAGCGAAATATATCTTTCCGAATGTACAATTGAAATTGCTCAGGATTCTCAAAATGGTTTCTGGAGTTTTTTTATTCCTTCTCATCCACGCCATTCACAAGACTATCTAGCGAGGATGGCATAAACTTAAAGGAATCCAAAAATCGTGTGGAAAAGTCGCCCAACCGCCATGTCAAGGCTGTAAAACGCTCTGTGTTTTGGGGTATAATGGTAAACGAGCCCTTGTTGGCATGCACAATTCACGAATCAAAAACAGAATGTCATAATTCGCCAGATTGTGGAAAAAGACACAAATAAAACGAGGAGCTGGAAAGTACAAATTGAATTTACTGTGCGCAGCTCCACGAAATTCTCCCGTAAAGTGTGAGTGATCATAAACCGTGTCTTCAGCACTGATCAGTGGCTTTTCGCATATATGGCATCTAGTGGCATGCTCATACTGCTGCTGCTGTTCTGGAGATCAGCTCATGGGTACTGGGTGGTCCAGTAATCCCTGTACATGATGAGCCAACTTAACAAGTTAATCCAAAAACCATTCCGCACAATCTGGCCCCTCACGGGATTTGTAACAGGATTGTGTGGGATCATAGGCACACACCATATTAAATCCTATGGCAAAATGTTCATGTTTTTGAATGGGTATGGATGAGCTGATGGTGGGATGTGGTTCACATACCACCATGGGTGTGGTGAGAGCTTCGAATTCTGCACACACCACATAGGGGACAGAGTCACGCTTATGAATGTTCTTGAATTTCAACACAGCTTTGTCCCCTTGTGGCAATATCAATCTCACCGCTTCCTGAGGAACTCACCCTATGTCGTTCCAAAAGCGAAGCAGTTTTAAAATATTGCAGGCAACGGTCACAAATATGATTCTTATGTTGATCTTTGGATGCTTGACTGCTTAGCAATCTACTCAAATTCTTAATAAGGCAATAGTGATCCACCTCTCACTTAGACAGATATAAAATATGAAAGTGGTGTAGTTTCGGTTCTTTTGTGGCATAAAGAGGACCCACAATCTCATTACCATTAAGGCCATACACCATGAACGAAAATTCATGGAAATCTTGATCAAACATATGGATCTCGGTTTAGTCCATATGGAACGATACTCGAGTTAAATTTTAAATTTTGTTTCAATTCATCAAACTTGGGCCTATACATTTATGGCCAACAACCATCACGTTGTGCTGGCTGCAAATACGTGGCCACAGACCACAGGCAGCCGTCATTGTCAAGGTTCTTGTTATTCACCTCAGCCTTTTTCGAGGCTATTGCTGGTTGTGTTTTAATAAAGCTAGACCCAGCATCATACGGGTTGAAATGACAAATGTTGATTTGTAGGTAATGGATTTTGTCTAATGCTAAACCACTGGGTCCTTGTTGCAGTTTATCAAATTTTGATAGCAAGGCTTTCACCACATGGCTTTGATATCAATCTTTCAGATTATCAGCTATAAAAAGCTCCTGCATTTTACTGCCAATATAAAATGTTTTTTTTATTCTCACCATCCTTGTTTTTATATATGATATCGCACATAATTTGTGTATTGGCTTTAAAGCCGTATGCAACCTTGGCGCTGTAAAAAAAAAATCTTTAAAAATTTCAAAACATGATTCCACAAATTCTTTTGGGATTAAACTCCCACCAACATTGACCACACGACCAGAGCACACACGTGAATTGAAACAGGACTCAAGGGGTTCCCATTTTATGCTATCTGTAGTGGCAAACAACATGATTTTTATAAAATAAACAATCTCACCAGAGTTTTCAGCCGTAGACTGCCTGGTAA
Organism: Meconema thalassinum; assembly: GCA_946902985.2. NCBI lineage: Eukaryota > Metazoa > Arthropoda > Insecta > Orthoptera > Tettigoniidae > Meconema > Meconema thalassinum. Next base: position 726,136,547 of record OX336389.2, read on the forward strand.
ACAGTGGTCCCAAACACACACGTTCTCGTCTTTTTCAACAGCAATGGTCGGGCTCACTCTCCAAAAAAGAAATAAAATAAACCACCATGAGTATATCAATTCCAAATAGCACCTTTCATAAACAAAAAATAGATAAAAATTAAATTAAAAAAACAGGTTTTTATATATAATTTTAATAAATCTTACCTTTCTTTGTAAAAAACCTGCTTTTCCCTTGTCGTACACTCGAGTATATTGGTTTTTCTCTCTGTCTGGTTGTCGGTCTCGTCCTCTTTTCCACCAAAATTGATTAGCATTAGAACAAACTAAACAGTGTTAATCCCACACTTACCTCAAATATATAATGTATCCAATATGATCCCTAATTGCGTGTGGAACACACGAATCTGTCCACCTTTTCACACTGTTAAACGCAGATAATACACAGCCTATGTGCACAGTGTAACGTTAAGAACAGGAATGACGCACAATGTGCAATGACAAGATCAACACTCTCTTACCTCAACTCTCCCCGCCCCCTCTGGCCCCCTCACCGCTCTCGCCCGTCAATTGGCTGTGGCAATAGTAGGGGGAGGAGTTGTCGTTGCTTACTCCGTTATCTCTCTGACGTAGTTGTCAGATTGTTTGACCTTCAAGTGACCTACATGTCACTGTAATTTTCCATTGGCCTGTTGTCCCGTCCGCTGACATTCCTGAATCGCGATAACATTTCACATCCTGTCACCCAGCCAGCCAGGCTCCAAGCAGACCCTAAGCAGATATTTCTTTCTTGGCTGTCAGTTAGACATACAAATCAAGTTCTTCAAGTTGTAGACAACTATAAAAGCCTCGCTTTCATTGGCCTCATACTATTATTATAATCATTTGTCAATTCACCCATTACTTACATGTCTAAAAATCGCCATGAGCGATTTTCGAAATATTCGCTTTGATTCGTTCGTCATAGGAAAAATATCGGAGAGCCCTCGCTCTGCTGCCCCCTAGAAATAGCCATTTCCTGTATTCACCATGGTCAGTGATAGTCTCGTTGTAACACACGCCTAGCGCTACCGGTTCTCTGTCTACAAACACTCTTTATTTAAAATAAAAAACAGGTTAAAAATGCATTTTTGTCCTAGAAACTTGAAATTTATTTTTCTTAGTAGACGGGGTCAGGACGATTCATTGACGTCAAACAAACTTTTATGTAGAATTCCGAGTATCCAAAATAAAGACCATTTAAAAAAATCATTTTCTTTTGCCCTACAGACTTGAATCTTGGTTTCTGCCTAGAGAGGCTAGGGACCTTTCATTGATGTCAAACAAACGTTATCTCAAAATCCACCGTTTCCAAAATAGTGCCAATGACAAAAACTACAATTTTCAAAAAAAATACCAACATGCATTCATAGGAAAGAGGACGTCATCTCAACGCCAGCAACACCTCATTCGTTAAAATCCAATCATGCGTTCGCGAATTATCGCCAAAGTTCGCGAGAGAGTAGGCTATCATTTATTTGCCCTACACTCTCGAAACTTGCTTTCCCGCCTAGAGGGCCTAAGGACCTTTCATTAACGTCAAACAAACTTTTTTCTAAAATTTACTGTTTCCAAAATGCCGCCAATTTCAAAAACAACAATTTTCTAAAAAATAATTAAAGTACCAACACACATTCTTAGCAAAGAGGAAGTCACCCTGTTCCTAAAGATCATATCGTTCTGGCCTTACAAGCTCATTAAATATCACCTCAAATTTCGTTTCCAAATTCCACCCATTTAAAAAAATAACCTCAACATCAAATGCAGCGGAAAAAATACCATCTAAGTGACCTTTCACTCGACCCCAGTCCTCCCCCACCACCTAACATTTTTCCAACATAGCCATACGTATCCAAGCACACACACGACTTGCAGGAGAAATGTCATTACCCCACGACTACTTGCATTTTTCTCTTAGGGACTTGAAATTTATTCTGGGGGTAGACGGGGTAGGGACCTTTCATTTATGTCAAACAATCGTTTTTGTAGAATTCCCAGTTTTCAAAATATAACAATTTCAAAATTAGACATTTTTCAAAAAAAAATTAATAAAAAATAAAGGTCATAGAAACCATTCGTTTCAACCATGGCACAACGTTCTATCGTGTTTGGTTTTCAAACTATTTTCAAAAAAATTCGAAAAATAAAACAAGTGGTCCATAGGAAAGAGGACGTCAGCCCGAGTCCAACGACATGTCGCATGCCCATGGTTTCGTGAAATATACATGAGAGTTCAGCGTAGCCGAGCGGCTAATGCCACTCGTTAGAATCGGCCTCACTCCCCTATTCATGGATAAGCCCATTTACTTGGGCCAAGACATTTTAGAAGATTCCAAATCACTAATGTACCGATTCTTCTATGAATTTGCCAAACAATATTTTAAGAACCTATCTCTTTTTATATGGATACAGACTCATTCATTTACCACATTCGTCACTGCAACCCCTATGACGTCATGAGGCAGCATAGTGACTGGTTTGACATCTCTTCCAATAGCCCTGACAACATGTTTCAGCTACCCAAAAAACAAGAAAAAATGGGCGTTTTAAAAGATGGATGCGGTGATTCTGTCATGACGGAATTTGTAGGTTTGGCCTCTAAAATGTATGCTTATCGCACACTAGACTGTAAGGAAGCCAAAAGAGCAAAAGGTGTAGGTAGGGCAGAGATAAAATCGCTACGTGTAGACGACTACCTGGCGGTTTTACGCACTGGCAAAGCTATGCCCCATACACAGTGCAGGATACAATCCAGCAACCATCATTTGTATCTTGTGGAACAGAGAAAACGCACCCTCACCTCCTTGGATAACAAACGTGCGTGGGCTGATGACCTGCTTACCAGCATGCCTTGGAGTTATGACCACCAGGAGGAGATGTGATTTACCTGTTTAATGGTTTAGGAACTTAGCTTTTTGTAATTCGTAGATTTAGTATTTTTGTATGTTTTATAGCTAATTTTGTAAATAGTACTTTGTGTGTGTGTAAATGGTGGCAACCAACTTAGGCCTTTTCCTCTTTAAAAGCCCAGTGCAACCCTAGTTTATTTTTATTTTAATTTTAAATTTAACAGAGTTGGGAATTTGAAAATTGTATATAGTTTGATTCTTTTAAAGCTGTACAAAATTGCTGTTTTTGTAAATATGAAATGGGAAATAGTATTTGTTTAGTAACATTAATGACTAGTATTTAATTTTTTGGGTAATGTAAATGTTAAATTAAAAAAGTTCTTTTGGATGTCGAGAATGTGCTTTGGGAATAAATAAAGTGGTGGTGTTTGTTCCCAGAGGCAGGTATGGTTGTGCGTGAATGTATGAGTAGAGAGAAGGCTGTAGTATATATATGACCAGAGCAAACGCAGTGAGGTGGTTGGGGAATTTGTCCCTTATATACAAATGGTCAATAGTAATTTTGTTTTGTCAATAGTTCTGTTTTCTTTGAAATGCAGCGGTCAGTAAACATTATTTTTGTAAAACAATCTTACCTGCAGTCATCCTAGACCTCCACGTTTCCACAATCCCATAAAATCACTGCATCATCATCATTATGATCAAGCACTCGCATCAACATCTTTGACAAAATCAATTTTTGACATACACCAAGTGGAAAATGTGTAAACAACAAAACGGAATATCCATTTTTCCATATCAGCAAAATTCTAAAAAACGTCATTTTAAAAACTGGAAATGGCCATGTGTGAAATATGAAAATTCAAAAAAGACTTCAAATGGAAATTTCTAAAAAGTGTAAACAGGAAAATGAAAAATACATAACATCAAAAACACAAACCTTCAAACGGACATTTTTTTAAATACTGGAAATTGGAAATTGGCAAATTTCAATGTTTGAAAATGTGAAAATGAAAAATCAGCCCATCAACATCATGATTTTTAACAATTAAAAAAACAGCGTGCTCTGGTAAACCTCTGTTTTTTATTTCATAACCATAGGGATTGAAAAAAGAATACAATATAAACAATTCCCTATTCCTCAATCCTCAATTCCTCAATGTTCATGTCCATGCGTCATCAACTTTCCTTTCATAGCACTCATGACAATCAGGGCTGCTATCCTCTCACCCACTGATGCATCACAGGATGTGAAACGTTGTTTTTGCTTTTTCCAATAACAATTTATCTGCCACATGTATTAAACCAGGATAACTATGGCGATATGAAAGGTCAAGTTCTTTGCATGCTTGATCCAAAAGATTAATGGGTACATCACCACGCTGCAAACGTTTTTCGAGACGAGTTCCACGGCCACAAAAACGATAACCTGGAAGACGGATTCGAATCACATTGTCAATGACGCTATTGCCAGTACAGGTCTGGCATATCCTTCTCCGTCGATGGCGAATAGGTTTGATCTTCCTCCTCCTCTGTCGCCGATGTTTTTGTTTGTTGTTGTTACTTTTGCTCGCCATGACACCCGTGGAATGATTCATCAAAGTCTTATCGCTGGCTTTTATGACCGTGATACAGTTTCACCAGCTGGCAAGTCGCGCATTGACGCATAGAGGGTATTTTTGCCATGGCCACTTGCTTATGGTGATCTTAATCCATACAGGGTTGCAATTCACTCAACACAGGGTCTTGAGTCCATGATTTTGGTTCATTTTGCCAGATTTCTTTCACAGCGTTGGCGGCCACATAATAAATGAACGACTTGGGGAGCGCCAATAATTCCTCTTTGGTAAGACTGTCTTGTTTCTTTTACACACAAAGGATTTGCCGATGGCTTTGTCTGCGGCATTCCCTTTCTCCATGGTATCACGTGCTGTAGATGTTTACACGTCGCTTGTAGAAATCTCACTGGCGATATTCACAGGTAAATCATGAGTTTTAATTTTTTTCAACAACTCCCAGCAGACATTGGTGGTTAATCAATGGAAGAGATGCCACACATGTGCTAGGGCTGTATGGGTAATGTTGCCATAGGGACACTGGTCCATATGTGTTTGCAATGAGGTGCAGCCCAGATCCATGAGGTAGATAAATTGACAATATGGCGCCAAAAATGGTTGCAACCATTCTGTTTTTCATTACCTTTCACAAATACCACATTGGCCGACGACAAGTGCGCTTTCGAGACCACATTCAAATATTTATAGGAAATGGTTCCTTGATTCCAGTCTACTTGCCTATGAGTTTCAATCCACTGGGTTTGTTTACGTTCTTTCATACTCAACAAATCAAAAGCATGGGGCGGTTTTAATATCAAAAGCGTAGCTTGCGATATCCAAAACGTCGTTCAATCGATCATGGCCACTTGTTTAAATATAAATTTGTTGTCAACAGTTTTAAACCCTTGGCAATCCACAATGAGTGTGCGCAACATGTTGACGCTTGCCTGGACCAAATTCAACTGTTTTATTTCGCCAAGACGAGCGGAATAGTCGTCACATTTATAATGTACATGTGAATCCGGATATGACCTTTGAAATGTTTACTGAATTGTGTGCAAAGTGCTGGAAAACTCAACGTCATGTCTGTTTGGAGATTGACATACAAAGTGAACTAAACCAAGGACGTTATCGCTTAGGGTTTGATCATTTTATTGCTATTTAAGGCACTGACTCATTCCCTCTCAAGTCATTTGTCAAGACACCATGGCGTTAGCATGGAGTCAATTGAAAAAGCATATTATTAGTGCAAAAAATACTATTCGCCAAAAGTTTCGTCAATTGAAACGATCACGTGCGGATCATGCTTTGCTTATTCAACAACATTCAGCACCTCCACTAAAAGCCATGTTTAAACCCTCTTTCAAGCCATGTGAAACCCTACCCACTGTTTCACAAGCCACATCGACGCTACACGAGGACCCTATGGAAGAGGAAGGGGAACAGGAATAGGAAGATTTGACTAGTGTTAGCGAAGTTGAGGATGAAGATGAACAAGTGTTTACACCTCAAAAAATCATCATCCCTTGCAGAGTGTTTAAGAAAAAAAGAAATCCTTGGGCATGGTCGAAACACCTTGCCCTTCCAGATTGTCTTCGTTTTCACAAGTCTTCGCCCCCCTCAAAATAAAGCTCAACTGAAAAATATTTTAATCAATCATTATGGAGCAACACTGCAACCATATCTCATTGATCTATTTATTTTAAACAGAGATACCACGTATGGTGTTCGCTATGAGGATGATAGTTTTAAAATTGGCGATTCTTCCATTAAGTTTGCTCGTACTAAAGCTGTCATTAAAAACATTAACTATAAATTAACGCCAGGACTGTTAAAGCTGCTATTCTCTCGAACACCCTCTTCCCATGATTATACGCCAGAGGACCTTGGCAAATATAAATCCATTTAATTGGACACCCATGCCCACAAAATACAGTATGATCCCAATCAACAAGTGAATGCCAATATATCTCAAAAATATAAAACCATCATTGCAAAAATGTTTCCCACCAGTCAAAGTTCTCGTAGTAAAGCATCCGCATTGGGAGTGACATTTAAACCATTAAAACCCCTGGCGGATGTTACCTACTGGCACAATCCCTATAAGCTCGTCCAGTGAGTACAGTTGTTGCATGCTTCACGTCAAGCTGGTCACACCGGTCTTGGTTGGGAAATTCAAGATATTGAACAAGAACTTCGAAATGCCAAAATCATTGTTTAAGCCCTCACCCATTAAAATAGGCATTGCTCATTAGTTACATCGTCCAGCTAGGCATCACTATCCGCGACTCAACGAATTTCACCATGTGTGGATGGACTTAGGCAAGCAGTCCTGGTTGAAATGATACCCTATTCTAGCGTTAACGACGGTGTACGCTATATGTTGACCGTCATTGATGTGCATTCCAAAATGGCGTTTGTTGAACCTGTGTGCCGCAAGTCTGGTCCACTAGTCACCAAGGCTATTCAACATATTATTCAACAATCCAAACGTCAACCTCAATTATTACAAACCGACCAGGGGAAAGAATTTTTCAACAAGGATTTCTCCAGTTTTCTCAAATCTTTGGATATTTACCATTACACCACGTACAGCAATCTCAAAGCCAGCGTGGTTGAACGGTTTAACCGAACATTGAAAACGCATTTGTGGAAAGAGTTTACCGCTCAGGGCACTTATCACTGGTTGGACGTTTTACCTGAGCTAGTGTCACGTTACAAAGACACCAAACACAGAAGGATTGGGACCAAGCCACGCCTCGTGACCAACATATTCAGCGACTGGATAAACTGTTTAACCCCATAAAAACAGCTGATCCTAAACCTCACCGACTGAAAATTGGGGATTTTGTTCGTGTGAGCAAATTTAAGTCTGTATTCAATAAGGGCTACACGCCTCAGTGGGGGACTGAACTATTTCGAATTCGTCAAGTCAACTGGACAGTCCAGTCACCTATTTACTCGAGGACCTCAACCATCAACCCATGAAGGGCAGGTTTTATCTCCAAGAACTTCAAAGGACAGCGTTTCCGAAACATTATCTTGTGGAAAAGTGCTGAAACAGAAAGGGAATAAACTGTATGTGAAATGGCTGGGATTTAACTCTACCTTTAATTCTTGGATCAATAAATTACATGTTGTGTGAACCTGTACACCTTTTATTAATTAATGTATTTATTTATTGAATCATGTTGTACGAGAGCCCTGTGTACAGCGCTAAACGGTTTATGCATGTCCACACATGTACCTCTTTCTCTCTCGCTCTCTCTCTCCTAAGGAAGGACTAATCAAAACCCCTAAACAAACTTCAATTGCAGACGAATGGGCACTTTTGAAGAATGAAATAACAAAATCCGCAGAAGAAAACATTGATAGGAAGGAAAGAATAGGTAGAAAACCGTGGATCACTCAGGATATACTAGAATTGATGGATGAAAGGCGGAAACACAAGAATCTAAGAGATGAAAAGGGGAAAGCAGAATACAGACGTCTGAGAAATGAGGTTAACAAGAAGTGCAAGGAAGCGAAAGAAGAATGGTTGAAAGAGAAATGTGCAGGTATAGAAAATTGTCTGAAATTAGGAAAAGTAGACACAGCTTATCGAAGGATTGAGAATACTTTTGGGGAAAAGAAGACTAAGTGCTGTAAAATTAAGGACACAAATGGAAAGCCTCTAACAGATAGGGAAGAAAAGGTTGAGAGATGGAAAGCTTACATAGAGAGTTTGTATAAGGGAATCATGTAATGGAAAGGGAGGAGGAAATTGATGAGGATGCAAAAGGAGATTTAATATTGGGATCAGAATTAGACAGAGCATTAGAGGACTTAGGCAGGAACAAAGCACCAGGCATAGATGATATACCGATTGAGTTGCTACGCTGCATAGGAGATGAAGGTCTGATCAGGTTATTTCACTTGGTGTGTAGGATTTATGAGACAGGTGAGGTACCCCCTGATTTCAAGAAGAATGTTATCATCCCTATACCAAAGAAAGTGGGAGCTGACAGATGTGAAGATTACCGTACAATCAGCTTGATTACTCATGCTTCAAAGATCCTGTCTAGAATAATTTACAAGAGGATTGAAAGTCAGATAGAAACGGAGTTGGGTGAAGACCAGTTTGGTTTCAGGAGAAATGTAGGAACAAGGGAAGCTGTACTAAGTCTTAGGCTGATTTTGGAAGGTAGAATAAGGAAAGATAAGAGAACGTTCATGGCATTTGTAGACTTAGAAAAGGCTTTTGATAACGTTGATTGGACTAAATTGTTTGACATTTTGAAATCTATTGGAATAAAGTACAGGGATAGGAGGGTGATATACAATCTATACAGAAACCAGACAGCAGTCATTCGAGCTGAAGGACATGAGAGAGAAGCTGGTATTCAGAAAGGTGTAAGGCAAGGCTGCAAATTATCACCCATACTTTTCAATCTTTACATTGAACAAGCAATGAAGGAAATTGGAGAAAAATTTAAAGTGGGAGTGAAGATTCAAGGAGAAATAATTTCAACTCTGAGATTTGCTGATGACATCGTCATCTTGGCCGACAAGCCTGAGGATTTGAATGAGTTTTTGAATGGTATGGATTCCGTCTTACGGAAGGAATTCATGATGATAATTAATAAATGTAAAACAAAAATACTGGAATGCAGCCGAAATAAATCAGAAACCTCTATGGACATCAAATTGGCAGGTGAAAAGCTGAAGGAAGTAGGAGACTTCTGTTACTTAGGAAGCAGTATAACCAGTGATGGACGAAGCAAAGAGGATATAAAAAGTAGGTTGGCTCAGGCAAGGAAAGCCTTTCTACAAAAAAGGAATCTGTTGACATCGAATATAGATTTAGGTATTAGGAAGTCATTTTTGAAAGCCTTTGTCTGGAGCGTGGCGCTGTATGGAAGTGAAACTTGGACTATTGGTGCAGCAGAAAAGAGGAGAATGGAAGCATTTGAAATGTGGTGTTACAGGAGAATGATGAAGATCAGATGGGTAGATAGGGTTACAAACGAAGAGGTATTAAGGCGAGTGGGAGAGGAGAGATGTTTCTGGCGACTGCTAATGAAGAGAAGAGATAGGTTGGTAGGACACATACTAAGACACCCAGGAATAGCAAGCTTAGTTATGGAAGGAAGGGTTGAGGACAAGAACTGTAGGGGTAGACCAAGGTTAGAATATGTTAAAGAGATTGCCTCGGATGTAGGGTGTGGTAGCTATGTAGAGATGAAACGATTAGCTCAGGACAGGGAGGCATGGAGAGCTGCTTCAAAACAGTCAAAAGACTGAAGACTCAAACAACAACAACTCTCTCCTCACCTCTGTCTCACTCCTCGACTCCATGTTAACATACAACTCGTTCAGCTATTGGCTGTCATGGGTTCTCCACTCCTCCCTCACCTCTCCCCACCCCTCTGGCCCCTCCCCTCTCCGCACTGCAGTGGTCACGTGAATCCCTGTTGCGCGTCTCGGTTTCCCTCCTCTCCCCTCTCACCGCTTCTGCTCGCTCATGCACGCTGCTGTCCTCGGCTGTCTGCGGCCGGGCCTGTTATCTCAGTTACAGAGTTGCCACATTGTTCCAACCTGTTATCACCTGACAGAAGCGTTGCCAAGTCACGTCCTGTAAAAAGGTTTCACATTCCATTCTCCTAGCCAGCTCCCAGCCAGGCCCCGAGCAGATTTTCTGTTTGTCGGTCAGGCTGCCAGCAAGACATACAATGCAAGTCCTTCATGTTGTTGACAACTATCAAACGTCCCGCTTTCATTCACCTCATACACTTATTATCATTTTATCATGTTACTGATCACCCGTTTACTAACGTGTTTAAAGATTGCCATGATGGATTTTGGAATATTCGCCTTCATTCGTTCGTCATATGAACATACCGAAAAGCGACCCGTCGTTGTGTCGTTCTGTCATAGATCGCCCCGTCGAAATAGCAATTTGCTCTATTGGAATACCACCACCGTGGCCAGTGATAGCCTCGTTGAAACACATGCCCAGCGGTACCGTCTCTCTGTCTACGAGCACGTTTAATTTTGAAAATTAAAAAAAAAAGTCTTAAAATGCACAGTGTTTTGTCCTAGAAACCTGATTTTATTTTCATGGTACAGAGTAAAGGGACCCTTCATTTATGTCAAACATTTTTTTTTGTAGAATTCCAAGTTCAAAATTCTTTTTCTTTTGTCCTACAGACTTGAAACTTAGTTTCTGCCTAGAGGGCATAGGTACCTTTCATGAATGTCAAACAAACTTTTTTTTCTCAAATTCAGCGTTTCCAAAATAATTACACTTTCATAAACAAACATTTTCAAAAAAAATACCAACAAACATTCATATCATAGAGGACGTCATCCCAACGCCAACTACACCTCATTTGTTAAAATCCGATCATGCGTTAGTGAATTGTCGCCAATGTTCGCAAGGAAGTAGGCTATCATTTTTCTTAGTCCTACACACTTAAAACTTGCTGTCTGCCTAGAGGGCATAGGGAACTTTCATTCACGTAAAACAAACTTTTTTCTAAAATTCACCGTTTCCAAAATAGCGCCAATTTCAAAAACAAACATTTTCCAAAATATTATATACCAACACACATTCTTAGCAAAGAGGACGTCATCCCAACGCCACCAACACTTCGTTCATTAAAATCCGATCATGCGTTCGAGAGATATCGGCAATGCTTATATGAAAGTAGGAGACTAAGCCATAGCACCACTACCTCTAATACATTACACTACCAGTTTCTGTCCTAGATATCTGAAACTTGGTTTACAGATAGACGGGGTAAAGACCATTCATTTATGTCAAACAAAGGTTTTTGTAAAATTCCTAGTTTCCAAAATATATGAATTTCAAAATTGGACTTTTTCCCAGAAAAACATAAAAATACAAAAGTTTTATTATAAAAATTAAAGGTCATAGAGACCTTTCGTTTAAGCTATTGCACAACGTTATATCATGTTTGGTTTTTAAACTAATGCCTATTTTCATAAAACAACAATTTAAAAATATATATATATATAACGAGTGGTCCATAGGAAAGAGTATGTCAGCCCGAGTCCAACGACATGTCGCATGCCTATGGTTTCATAAAATATACATGAGAGTTCAGCGTAGCCGAGTGGCTAGTGTCACTCGTTTAAACTGTCCTTACCCCCTACTCATAGGGTATCAACGAATTTCCGCCATCGGCCTCGGTACTGCACCATGGTCTTGATCTCCGTCCAGGTCTTCCCACCATTCTCAATGCCTTCCTCGTCCATGCTTCTCCTCCATGTGTTCCTCAGCCTGCTTCTTCTTCTAGTGCCTTGTGGTTTCTATTCCAGTGCTTGATTGGCGATGTTGTTTTTATCATGTCTTAGCGTGTGCTCGATCCATCCCCACTTCCTGCGACGCATCTCAATGTCATTAGGAGTTTGTTTAGTTCTGTTCCATAGTTTTTCATTGGAAATTATCTGTCGCTACCATATTCTCAGGATATTCCTCAGACTCATGTTCACAAAAGTCTGAAGATTTCTGATTAGTTGTCTATTTGTTTTCCAGGTTTCGCAACCGTAGAACAGGACCGACTTAACATTCGTATTAATTATGCGCATTTTAGTGTTGATGTTAAGCTCCCGAGATCTCCAGATCGGTCTTAGCATTGACCCTATTAATCCTATTCTTAACATCTTCTATTAGTCCATCAGAAAGAAGCCAGAAAAATCCACCAACAGCAGAAATTAGGAGTACAGAGAGAAAGAGCTCCTGAAGAGGAAATATATGTAGCAGGACAATTCTGATGTAAGGGCATTATTATATTTCTTTGAAATTCTATTTTCTCTCTTTGACATTTTTGTACTTCTTGCTAAGTATAAATTGCTCCTCACGACAGAGGATTCCTTATAGTCCATTGAAGCTGTGTATACCTACATACTGTATTATATGTCACGATAAAAACTTGCTATAGGGTTTTTACTTCCAGTTTGTCCGAGCGTTCCTTCAGGGTGATCAATTAGTGTAGACCTATTTGTTTTGTTAAAAATCAGAATTATAAGATTAGAAAAATTATTGACAGTTATATTTTAACTACATGACAAAATGCATAGCAATCTTCATAAAATCATCCATCAAGTACATTGTTGCCAAATGTTGGTTATTTTTTTCTTGAAACTGTGTCACATAGAGCATTTTTGAATGTGCGTAAAAATGTGTTAAAAGCAGAATATATTTGAAACCTTACGACTTAAATCAATGAAATTTAGTATAGAGCTTACTAATACGTGTTTATATATGTGGCAAATTTTATTATAATAAGTTAGAATCCTTAGATGTTTGAAACTTCAGTCTTACCTCCCCTTACTGCTGACTAACAAAGAAGTGCCTGTGGTTTCTTCCGTACTCAACTATATTTCTGAATCGTCAACAAATGGCTAGCTATAGCGCAGTGTTCCGTGCTTAGAGATATATTGATTATAACATAATTCGGACAGGTATCGACAGGGATAAAGTCAGTTTTTCGATTTATGTAAATGGATTACTGTAGTATTTGTTAATGCTAAGTAGTAAAGAAGATTAAGTAGATAATCTGTGCAATACCATTTACATATACACGAATCAAACTCTGTTTACTCGTATTTCATAACCGGTCACACGCTTCACCATTGGATACCAATGTAATTTATAAGCCTTGTGAGTCCTGAGCCAAAGCGGCTCAGTTACGAACAAATCCAATGACCATTCACTAATAATTCGCTTTGAAAAGTACACGCTAATCTTCTATTATACATATCACATAAGCTTGTATAAAACTACGACATTATCATGTGGCTCTTTCTAAATTACCTATTGCAGCTATTCACACCCAATGCAACTCTACATTCAGCATGGATATCAGTATGTTCCGTGAATAGATAACTACAGAGGGGATTATATTAAATGCCAATAGGACACGTAATTAATTGCCTTTCAACATCGCACAATAAACTAAACTGTTAATATTCATATGTGGCATACAATGCCCAGTGACCGGAGTTAGCAAAGAACAAATGATATTTCAATTAGACCAAGAACTGAATCAATTATATGACCTGAATATTTCCAGAATGAAAATATGCATACAGGGGACACCACTGTTTGCAATTTAGGGGTTTCAATTAAGCCTTGGCTACGCCCAGGGATGAACAATTTATGATACATTTTTGCAGAACTTGTGGATTTGAATGTTTGAGTCTAAATGGTGTAAGACGTCCACTGGGAAAATAAAGCTTGATCAAATATATTATATTTTAGAAGAACAGTAGCTACAGTCCTTTATTCTTCATTACATGACCAAATAGTTAATGTGTAATTTTATGATAATGTGGTCGCAAAAGCTACAGTACGTTATCAGAAGCAGTTCATTTATCTTACCTCAAAGTTTGCGTGGATGGCGGAAGAAGAGAGGTGTAGACGATCCGTTTGGCTTCGCGAGATCAGTTACCTATCTCAGGAAAAACGTGTATACAAATGGTTAGTTATAAAAGAGCATGATTCATGTGGTAATGGAAAAGGGGCTTCAATAGATCGTTGATGTCGCCTATCATAAAGAGTCACGAGCGTTGGCAGTGTCTTATTCTAGGAAAGTGTAAACAGGGTGATGGAAAATATTACGAAAATGACCCCTAGTAGGCATGTGGAGCAAGGATCTTGCTTGATTAGTTTTAATTATTTGGTGATAAACCTGTTTCTAAACAAAACAGAATGTTATAGCTAACCTAGCAACCAGAAACAAATTTGAAGGAAGCAGTGAACCCACAGATGTTTGTCTGACCTAGATGATGGGCCCCCTCAAACAAGCGTCATCACCATCTACTCGCTGAGATGACGTTGTCGTGGTCATGATAGCGTTTGTGCATTTGAGCCATTATTTGATAAACGTAGAGAAAAGATGCTGTGTGTGTGTTAAATTAACATCTTATTAATCTTGGCGGTAAATATTTTGATCGCGTTTTTCAGCGTGGCTTTTGACACTGTTAAAGGCTAATTAGAAGGCAACAGCTGAATAGAAGTATTTACTTACTTATATATATATATATTTATTTATTTATTTATTTATTTATGTGCGAAACGTTGTAGAGAACGAGGGACTTTGTGTCCTAGCTGGTTAATATGTCACTGTTTTCCTCGATTGGACCAGAATTCGCGGCTCACACGTTTTCCACTTCACGCTCGTGTTTACCCGTCGCGTCGTGCCGTGCACAGCACTGTAGACCCGACAATAGCCCTTCAGAGGCTTGTTAAGTGACAGCTAGTCACACGTCTCCTTCCTGGAGAGCGTGCATGCATGAGCAGCGAGCGTGTCTTAGCAGGGGCCAAGTTAATTTCATTTGCTATGAGGCATATAACGCTCGGTTTAACTGTGTTTGTCGTCTCGTTAAATAAACTCAAAACAGTAATTATTTCCCCAAGCTTGGAGGAATACTATTCACTGCATTACTGAGTGCTTAAAAGTGCTCTTTTTGCGTGCTCACAATGGACAAAAGTGCTGTATCCCGACCTGTTCACGACTACTACCCAATCCACTGTTGATGATAATACTGATGTAAACGATAGTATTTACTGTCTCTACTAACTACAGTTAATTTTAAAGGGCTCCCAGCCTTGGTATCTATTGCAATGAAAGTACTAGAGGTACAAATTGAAGTATAGGATTTTCATAACCACATTGTAAATCAGACCAGTCCAGTAGCTCCAAGTATGAGATTAGTTCTTATAATTGCATATTAGTCGAGGTGCCTTGCACCGCTACAGCAAAATATTACGTTGTAATGCGTTTGTCTGAAAAAAGGGATCTATATTCTCTCCTTTGTTGTGTAAGGGCATGATGCTAATGAGCAACACTTAAGATGAAGAGAAGCACCTGCACTGTCTTCCGCTTGTCAACACCGTGTTCAGATAAAAGTAATATCAAATGACATTAAAACTAAGTGAATGCTCTGGGTTGTTACCGCGTACAACGTTCTAATATTAATTGCCTTCAAACGTGAGTTTGCTTTCTGTTTTTATTAACAGATTCACAGTCGAAGGATGCGGATAATCGCACCACCTACCAATTTTAATTGACATGTAAGGAGCGGGTACAAAATCAGAGGGAAAGTCACAAGAGAAATCTGAAGAGAGAATAGTACAAGGAATCAGATGGAGGCAGAGAAATTGCAAAGAGTTCTAGAACTACTTTCAGGGAGGGCATTTTGCATTAATAAAGGTAGGGACAATTTTAATGATCAGTAATGTTCAAGTGGAAGACGTAATACAAATGGTAAAGAATACAATTATAATAGGTGGGCAGAAAATGTGCGTGATAGTTCAGAGGAAGGTGGAGAGAATTGATGGGTGGTATGATGAATCTCGTAGAAGGTAGAAAATTGAATTTATCAGAGCACTAAAGTTATACAGGAAGGAAGGGGAGGAAACGGTAAGGGCCGAATTTTGTATTCTAAGGAAAGAATATAGGGAACTACTTAGCAAAACAAAAAGTGAGTGGCAGAGAAAAGGAAGCAGCAGCACTGAACAAAGATTTAAAATCAAACGATAATCGATAAAAGATAAAATCATTGGCAAGTATTTAAGTGTTAGAAATTAAGTTACCGAACATTTACTACAAAGTTCACAAAAATGTATTCAATGCACATGTCGTATCAGAAGTTAGGTATATGCAGTGGAGGTATCGGGTGTAGAGAAAGGAACTAAAATCCTGAATAATATTGTAAGTAAGTTTGTTGAGATAAACAACGAGAGATACAAGAGGTAACGAACAGCGGAGCAAGGATAATATGTGTATTCAAAAAAGCTTTATAAAATCATTAAATATTGGTTACGTCTGAAAGTAGGTGGATGGGGTGAAATTCAAAAGCAAATCACGCATCAGCAAAAAGGGTACTGGGTGGCCGGGGCAAGAAATACACTGAAAAGACTAGGAATGGGGTACCTAGGGGTTAGTGACTTACGAAGGGAGGAGGATAGGGGGTGCTAAAAGTGTACAGAAGGGAAATGGACCTTAGTTGCAGGTACTCGGAGAAGTGTAGGGTAGGCCTAAGAGGAGAACCTTAAAGGAGCTCTGTGAAATAAGGTAATGTATGAGTGTAAAGCCTGAATGTCTAACGAAAAGAGAAATGAGAGGGATAATTTAGTGGTTAATGGGAATGGATAAGAACACTGCATTGTGAAAAGTAGGAGAAGTGAACCTTTGCCTTATTTGTGGGAAGGTAATGAGTGCAGAATGCCTGATCAGGGAATGCAATGAAACCAGAATAATAAATGCGAAGATTGTAAATAAACAAAGTTTCAATAGAAAATAAAGTGAAAATTAATATCACATTTAAATAAAATTACTAAATAGGGAATGAAGGAAGCCAGACAAATAAGCGAAACATTTTAATGTTATCAAGGAAAATGGGATAGGAAAGGGACAGATGAGAAACACATAGAAGAGGCATGTGAAACAAATGTAAGACTACAAGACAAATTAGTTAAAGTCTAGGATAGCCTCTCGGTATAAATTACAATAATATTAAGATATTACATAATTAATAGTCATTATTAGTGTTTTGATAATTGTTTAAATCATTTAATATTTCTAGGCAAATTATTTGTAGGTTGAGTGACTTAGTTCTTAAATTCATGTTGTGATTTATTTATCTTACTTAGCAGGATTTTTGTATTAGGCTATTAGGGAAGCACTATAAATAACAATCACTTGTATCAGGCCATAGTTACAATAAAGAATACTCTCGCCCCAATCTCTGGCTCTCCGAGATTAGGAACCGAGGATACTTTATATTCTCAAAAAGAAATACCATTATCTCGTCCTTTAATGATATTAATTTAAATGCTATATTTAAGCCTGGATTGCACATGTGAGGTCCTCTTGTATCTGTTCGGAGACCACCTTGCGGTGTCGCCTCGCAGATCCGGTTTCCATTCCCGGCTCGGCCAAGATATTCATTTCTGGTCTGAGGGCTAGAACGGGGTACACCCAGCCACCTGAGGCAAAACTGTGAATAGGTGGGTTTTATTCCCGCCTCAGCCATCCTGGAAGAGGCTTTCCGTGGTTTCCCCACTTCATCACCAGGCAACTGCCGGGATGGTTGCTAACTTAAGTACACGGCTGGTGAGTTCAGTAGTTGGTAAATCTAAAGGGTTCGTAAGGTGAATCTAGTTTTTCCATTTTAGTACCTACTTTGGGGAGGACTCTCTCCTGATTCCTCCTCCAGTATGCCTTTCGTGGCTCCACTTCCTTCAACGTTACACTAACCTCATTCATTGGGGATTGAGGGTGTTTCTGTCCCCCTGTCATATACTTACTTTTTGTCGTTTCTTATTCTGGTATCTAAAGTTATGATAAGTCAGTGGGGTGCAGTAGTTATAGCACTAATAGTAGTTTTCATTCTCATTTTCATTATTTCCGTATCATTAGATTTGATGTCCTAGTTGTTTCGAACACTTAAAGAAACAATAACCACCACAACCATCACTGTGCTCATACATAAAATGTATAATTTACAATGTCTGCTGCTCTGTATAATGTGCCATAAATCTATTGAATTCCATTATAGAGGTTTAAATGTGTGTACAACGTGTGATCTGTTTGAACGAGGTAACCCTTCATGTTAGAAAACGCCGCTGTGTGGTTGATTTGATTGGAGGTCATCCATTGTGCAGCAGAGCCAGCAATGCTCGTACAATAGTTGGGTAATAACGACAGCGCACCGTGAATACCTATTAGCCTAGAATTTTGAAATGAGCGCCAAGAGCAGGATCTTTCCTTAAATTCTAGCCTGAAGCTAATATCTATAAAATTGTTCATTGTCTTAAGGTACCAGTACCATGAAAACCGATATCTTAAAGATCAGAGAGCAGGTATTCCGGACGCAAGAATGGAGGAAGTTTGGGAGCACATTGCAAGGATTTGATTCACAGAAACTGCCAGAGTTTATCGATGTTCATACTAGTTGTCATGCTAATGATGCTTGCCTTAAAGAAGGATTTTTCGTTCTAATGAGTCTTTTCGGTTGATGTCATGCAATCTTAACACAGGATGTTGTATAATTCAATAAAGAATCTCGCCGAGATTGTAGAGCATTTTAAGTGAAGTCCATTTCATTCAGGAGTACTTGTCAAACACTACGAACTTTAGGCACTAGACATAACCATCTGCTACGTATTCATACTGAAAAGCACCAATTACGCAATGGTGACAGCATTGGGTTGACTACCGAGTCAATGATGCAGAAATGTAGGAAAAGGAATCAATAGTTCGACAAATTCTGCTCCAAAAACTTACAATTCAGTAATTACTTACAGCAATTTACATAAACAGACGTCTGAGGAATGTGGTTAACAAGAAGTGCAAAGAAGCGAAATAAGAATGTTTGAATGAGAAATGTGCAAGTATTGAAAATTGTCTTAAATTAGGAAAAGTAGACACAGCTAATCGAAAGATTAAGAATGCTTTTGGGGAAATGAAGACTAAGTGCTGTAACGTTAAGGACACATATGGAAATCCTCTAACAGAGAAGAAAAGATTAAGACATGGAAAGCTTACATAGAGGATCATGTAATGGAAGGGAAGAGGAAATTGATGAGGAAGCGAAAGGAGATTTCATATTGAGATCAGAAATTAGCAGAGAATTGGAAGACTTAAGCAGGAACAAAGCACCAGGCATAGATGATATACAGGTTGAGTTGCCACGCTGCATAGGTGATGAAGGTCTGATCAGGTTATTTCACTTGGTGTGTAGGATTTATGAGACAGGTGAGGTAACCTCTGAATTCAAGAAGAATATTATCATCCCTATACCGAAGAAAGTAGGAGCTGACAGGTGTGAAGATTTACGTACGATCAGCTTGAATACTCATGCTTCAAAGATCCTGTCTAGAATAATTAACACGAGGATGGAAAGCCAGATAGAGACGGAGTTGGGAGAAGACCAGTTATATTTCAAGAGAAATGTACTAAGAGCTGTACTAAGGCTGATTTTGGAAGGTAGAATAAGGAAAGATAGGAGAACGTTCATGGCATTTTTAGACTTAGAAAATGTTCTTGATAACGTTGATTGGGATAAATTGTTTGACGTTTTGAAAACGATTGGTATAAAGTACAGGGATTGGAGGGTGATCTACAACCTATACAGAAACCAGACAGGAGACATTCGAGCTGAATAACATGAGACAGACGCTAATATGCATAATGATGTAAGGCAAGGGTGCAAATGATCACCCATAGGAAAGAATTCAAGATGAAAATTAATAATTACGTAAAACAAAAATATTGGAATACAGACGAAATAAATAACATAGCTCTATGGACATCAAATTGGCAGGTGAAAACCTAAAGGAAGTAGGAGACGTATATTATTTAGGAAGCAAAATGACCAAAGATGGACGAAGCAAAGGGGTTACAAGAAGTAGGTTGGCTCAGGATAGGAAAGCATTTCTTCAAAAAAGGAATCTGCTGACATCGAATAGGCCTATAGATTTCGGTATTAGGAAGTAATTCTTGAATGCCTTTGCCTGGAGCTTGGCACTCTATGGAAATTTGTATATTCCTTCTGAATATACGTTCCCTGGTTTAGTATTTTACACCCATGTTGGGTTTTTGTTATTTTTACTCTATTTCTTCCGTGCAAACCACTAACACACTATTTTCATGTTTATCTCAATTTGTGCATTCTCTTATGGTTTTGAAATTCGAGATGTCTTCTCCTTACCTAGCTATGTACAAGCATCTTTCTGCAGCGCTCCTAGTGGCCATACGCTGAAGTTACTGCTTCTCGGTCGTTCATGAGGTATTCTCAAGTTCAGCTCATCTGCACCAGAGGGCAACCTTGAAACAATGCTCTTTTTAAACTCTGCCTGAGATGTACGAACTATTCAGGATTTTTTGTTTCCTCATGTTGGCACTTAATACGTCAATCCCCTTCCCATACCCCTCTCACCATGCTCTACCGACCGTTGCACCTCGCCGTGTGTTCCCAGTCAGCTACAAGTTCTCGTGCGGCACGCACGTTCGCTCTTCAACCTCTATCCGAGGGGTGGTCATGTCCGACATTTTGAAGTAGTCGTACTTTAAAGTACACTCAACTGCTCTGTAAACTCATCATGTGACAGCTAAGTATTGAATACTTTATTAATGCGGCTAGGAGCTGTTTTAAACAATCTCATTGCTATTTTATTCAGCTAGCCAGTCACAATTTCAAGATGTACGGAATTTTACATGCAATGCCAAAGCAATGATTTGTTTTAATAATATTTTCCGCCGTGGGATATCAACTTCTATATTGGCATTTATGTTTGCGCCAACGTGGGAATCTTTTGCAACGTTGTTAATTGCACTCAATTAAACGTCATGGGATCTCCTCATAAATCTTGTTAATCCCTATTGAACGGGGCACCGAGGGACTCAAATCATGTCAACTGAATTAGCCTAGTTTGTGAAATTCACCTGAAATTGCAATTAACTAGAAATTCTATCTAGACAATTCCAGTAACCCCATCTCTAATTCAAATGTTTTGACGTCATCGTGATACTGTTTACCAGCGCACCTCCATAAAGCAAGTCTTACCAGAAACTACGAGTACAAACACTTCCACTACTATAAACTGGCAACATAGGCTTACCCATTTCTACAGAACTATACTGATTCATAAACTTTCAGTGCTTCAATACCTAGTGCGTTCTACCATCGATTCGGGTCGTGTCGTGTGTACAAGAATATTGGCCAGACAATACATCCCCTTTCTTCCTTCTTTCCGCATTCAACTCTCTACTAACAAATTTAATTTAAGCAATTTATGTTTTTTGTGTGTTAAATTGAGGTTACAATAAATCAGTGTCCTCTCCATTCTTGAAAACATATAATAGTCATGTAGCGCTGTTTATATATTCCCGGTGGTTATAATACCACATTTTACTAAATTTCATTGTATCATTCTGGACCTATCTTGCTCCAAAATCATCCCATTACTAATGTACCTTCCACTGTTTTGTGTAACTTTTAAAAGGTTTTCTTCTAACCACATTATGTTGCTTTAATAATTCAGTACCTGCTGTGCCCAAGATTTGGGAATTTAAATTTTAGGAGTGTTTCTGTTCATTTTCATGCTTTTATGTGAGTGCACTCTAGTTAGTAATACTGGCTCACTTAAATTATTGGTGAGAATCAAATAATGATAAACTTGCCAACACTTAAATAATTATTTACATTTTTACATTTTTTTTTACCTTTGGGTAAGTTAATACAATTATTCTTAAATAACGCAATTACAATTACTTGCTCCTTGCGCTAACTATTATCTTTGAGCTTTGGGCCACGGCCACCTCCTGGAGTCATCTTCGCTTGCTCATTCTCCTTATTCGAAGAGCATCCTAATCAGTGGTGATGACTTACTCACCCTTTTAAGCTACTCCTTTCATTTATTGAATCAATCGAGATTACTTTGCTTTCATCACGTAAAATGTATTGCTATCTAGTTGTGTTCAAGGCAAAACTCCATTTAATGGAATTTGTCAATGTTTACATTGCCTTTCTCTTTAAATTGTCAAATGCAAGTAGAGTTCGCTCAGCCAACTTCCTACTTGAGGTAATTGTTACCTGATCATTTCAATATATGCTCCTTGATTATTGTTTTTTACTTAATCAAGATTTGGGTTGTTCATTCTTTGCTAAACTTCTAATCAGCAGCATTCTGGGTGTAAACTTAGTTTACTTAGAACACAACAAGTGCTCCCCCTCTGTAAATACTCCTAATTATAACCTTTTTCTATAGGCAACGGGTGCCTCCTGCCCCTAAGTCTAGTTATTAAATTCTTACTTCGGGTTTCCAACCCATTTTGTACGGAATTAATCACATTGATTCTTCTTTCTCTATCAGCAATTTCCCCTTGGCTGCAATTTGTTGATGCGCCGCGTGGATCTTGTTGTATAATATTATTTTGTACTTTTGTTACAATCCCCTTCTTAGCATGCTTTTTGAGTAGCACACTCTCGTTTGCTGTGCAAACCATTACTTGATCGTTTGTGATCACTAATAATAATAATAATAATAATAATAATAATAACCAATAACAATTATATTGCAAATGAGCCACGAGTTCTCCCTCTACATGGCACTATCTGGCCAAACTCGTTCAAAATGTATAGCCTTTAATCCTTCAGTACGCTCTTCATTGTTTTATTGTTACCTTTGTGAACAAAGTTGTTTTATTGGGGTCAGTCCCTTGCCCCTAACGCTTCTCCTTATTTCTTCATCTTCCCTTATGGTAATTTTGGAACTGAATTCCAATTGCTCTGAAGTGAAACTTACTTTTTAATTTTTAAGGGCAGTAAACTATTTTTGACTGATATTGAGATGGGTGCTAAGTGGTCTTTATGAGAAAGACTTAGTAAAAAGCAAGTTTTATTCCAATGAACTATAGTAAATGTGGCATGAATTTGGGGTAAACACCTTAGTTTAAATTCACGGAATATTTTTTGTAGAGTAACTTACGAGTAAATTGTAGTGATATGATTGTGTTTATCAAAAATGGTGCATTGTAGCGTGCCGTGTTGTATATCTCGTCAAGTTAAATGCAATGGATAAATTCTCATTAAACGATGACATACGGAGACGATTGGTTCTGTTTCACGTCAGAGGGGAAATCCGTGGTCTTCATGGACATCAAAAGAGTTTTCTACAATTTGTATCAAGCATTTCAAGGATTCTAATTATAGTATATATAGTCTACTACAAAGAGATCGCTCTTACTGAACGCATTTCCGACGGCTTTTAAGGACTACACAGAACATAAACAAGTACAAATAAATAGACAGTACACGAGAAAGAGCATGTGTTGTTAAGTCAACCACATAAACAACAAAGGAAAATGTTCAGGTAATTTAAATATTATGGAAGACTGTTATGATGAACGAATTGAGGAAAACTATGATCATGCACTTGTTAGTATAGAAACGCAATGTTCTACAATAAAGCCATCTCATGTGAAGTAAAAAAAATATTAAAGAGGGCATTAAGAAAGAATGCAGTGTATAAAACTACAATTAAATCATTGAATCGGAGGTTGATTTTATTAAACAAAACTTACATTCACTGCAACGTCAGGACAAACTCGATGTTCAAATATCGACCCTCACGAGTGAAGCGGATCGTGGGTACTTCAAAGCTAATTTCTTACTTGAACGAATTCGAATTTTCACGGAACGAAAGTGTTTCTTAATACAATGAAACAATCAAAATGTGTAATAAATCACCGTCCATTTGCCGCGTTCTGAGATAACGTATATAAATATTTTCATCTTCCTCATACACGAACACTGAAAACTTGTAAGGGTCTGTTCCTCCCATTAAAACAACAATAACTACATTGGGTACACGAACGGAGAGGCAGATGTCACGTGACTTAAAATAGCTATGTTGACAGCAGAAGAAAAGTCACCAACTCACGATAATGAGTAGGTTGATTCATTAATCATTAATGAAATGACCATAACGGTTAGATAACTTTACGACAAGAATTTAGACATGTTTCTTGGCATTAGTGATATTGAGAAAGATGCAATTGGAATCGAACATAAATTGGCTAATAAATTATAATGCATACTGTACTGTTGAACGCCCTGCCATTCTTCTGTACTATTGAACGGCCTGTCATTCTTCTACAGGATACCAGGATACAGATTTAAAGTTACCTCGATAAAAAGATGAGACTTACGAAGGAAACGTATCAAGTTTTGGTGCTAACAACTTTATCAACGTTGTCCTGCATGCGATTTCAAAACAGTGTCGGCTTCCATTATGTGATTATGCGGAATCTCTCAAGTGACGATATACCTAGGTAGAACTGATCTTCAGTCACCTGAGAAATAAGGGAAGTATTAATGACATGATGGGTGTGAGATCATGCCTGCATGTCATCGAGTCAACACGTTGCTCAGGAATTATCGCAGCTTCTAGAAATGGAAATGTGGAACTACGGGATGATACTGTCGCATCAGGTGCCTTGACCAAGTTTCTGAAGACTAAATGGTCGCGGAAGGTGCAACACCTGGCCAGTGCTACAGAAACACTTCAGCTTCCGGCACATGTATTGCAGATTCTTAAAAGCCCTATTCAAAGTAAGAATATGGTGCATATAGGCTATAAAACACTATGATTTACATAAACCGTATTTTAGCATTGACATCTCTTTGTTTTCAGGAAAGCCGACGTCTCTATCTTCCATTTCAATTGCATTAGTAATGGGGTTTCTTGTACGAGTGGTAGTAGAGGGTAGTTTAGAGAAAATATCAGCTCCAGAAAGTTCAAGCCCATCATTAAGATTAATACATTTTCAAGACATGTGGGGGATTGAGCTATCCCAATGTTTCTTTTATATCTCTATTGGAAACAATTCCTCACAAAATAGCCGTAAATTCCATGTATCAAAAATATTTAGAGTCACATTTCACTAATATTTTAATTTATATACACAAAATGTGTGAAGTGTATATCGACAATTAACTCTGCCTGCTTCATATGCAAAATGTATCAAGGACATTTTAAAAAATATTGTGTAATCCACACCCAATGGCAATAGTAGTGCAAAGTTGCTGAATCAAAGAAGTCAGTTACTGGACAGGAAGATTCTTTAAGTACAGTGAAATACAGCCAAGAGTGAGCCGTATTAATCATTTAGCGGAAACTGGAGTAAAACAGATAAGAAATACTAGGAAAACATGTGTTTAGTGCATTTGAATTGCGTGCAATGCACTGTCAACAGCAGACAACTAGAGCGTCGAACCGTGATCCTAGTGGCGTAAAGTGGAACTACCAGTTTGGCACTCCAAGTCCATGCTTGAGTCCTGGCCTTGAGTATAACGTAGGCCACGAGTTTGGTATATTCTGTAAGGAGACGTACGTATTTCACCCACGTGTAGAGAATAAACTTAGGCCGCAATGAACGATCACATATGCGGATATATTGAATTGCGGTATATACAATCTAAACTAGAGATGTTCCTCACTTTGTAAACATTGCAACGAGAGTAATTCATATCAAGATGTGATTTCAGACGACTTCACTTAAAATTGATTGAGTTCAGGTATGGTCCCACTACCTCTGAATTACTATTAAACGATCTCGACGTTAATATTTTAGTTACCACTGCCTTACTGAATCATATCGGTACACACATTACGACAAGTCATATAGAGTGTCCGTGTGATATAGAGGCAAGATGCATACTAGTGAGATGTGTTTGGCAGTTATCGATGAAGGCGATTGCCTTTGATTCAGAGAATTCATTACTATAGTACCGGTACTCTATTACAACAAGGGTAAATTACTTCACAAATCCGGTAGATACAATACCTGTTTTCCCTACATCCTCTTAAAATTGTATCGATATTCCTTACGTCCAAGCTGTACATAAAATACTTGCTAACAGTTTTAAAGTGTGAGTTTCAGTGCCAGATATAAAGTAGTCTCTATGTGGCCTATAATATGCAAATATGTGTAATTTTTTGGTGCTCAAAAGGCATTTCTAATAGTAATTCTAATTCCTTCTTAGAACGTCAATGATAGTAGATGATTGATTGCAGATCAACTATAGATGATCATTTCTTTTTCACTTCTCACGTGGAGATTATTAATTAAATAATATCATCAACGTGAAAAGAGTATTTTTAGACACACATTTCAACATCTAAAACACAACGTATTGATATTTCTTGATATGGAAAGCACAGGTCATTAGAATTTGTAACCGGGATGGTCGGGACTTACACCTGAAGTATGGAATACAATCAGCAAGGCAAGCGGTAAGTAATCGCAGCAAATGTTCGGGTGCTTCAAGTGTGCAATCTGCAACTGGGATGGTGAAAGAGCAGCTGGCGGCGTAATGAGACAGTAATTCACATTCATGTCTCCGTGGTAAATTTTAAACTATTGCTTTGATTTTGAGTGGAAGATGCTCCTCAAAACACCGGAGCTATAACGAGGAATACAGTGCAGTAAATGAGAACAAGAAATCTAGCAGATATACAGCACTCATGCACACACAAATGTTTCATGGAACTCAACTATGAACATGTTGAATGTCCAAACACAGCTTCCAATGAGACTTATTGCAAACACGAGACATTAAAATACTTGTATACCTCATTACGGTACCGTCCACTGATGATGTAGGTGTAATCTCGTGGTTATATATCACATTTCGGAGCCCAAGGTTAAAAAAAAATCACACACCAAGAGGATGATATTTTTGCAACACTTCGCTTCATGAGAAGTCGGTTGAATTATACTCGTAGATGAATGTTCACGCTCCTTCTACCACATCGTCAGCTGAAGTTACGAGTCTTCATTTATGATGATAGTGCTCTTGCGGCTCTGCTTATGACGGCAGATATTTCACTCCCCTTGTCAATAACAAAGCTAATGTAGATGGTTTTGTTAATGAGCCTACATACAAAGCAATCTGTGGTTCTCAGAGCCATCTGTGTCATGATTAATACTAATCTCTTAATTTTCTATGATGTTCCAGGTAATAATCCTGATTTCCAGTTACATAAATTGTGAACTGTAGGAGTAGAAGTAAGGATAATAAATTTATCACTGTGATCTCTTCATGTTATTTCAATGAATTTCCAAATATTTTGGTCATAATTAAGTAATTAAATTTTTAGTTTTATATACTGTACTAACGATGTAGGAGAATGGAACCGTAAGGTCTGTCCACATTACTGACAGCTTATTTTGGTTGAGTTCAATGAAATCAATAACAATAGCTCCGCAATCCAAAATTTACTAAAACGGCGACACTTTAGCCATCACCATAGCGTACCACAACAATATGTCAATGTTACTTGGGTCTCTAAAAACGATATGCAAATTAGGGTACCTTTTTATTTCTAATAATGCCTTCTTATCGCCCCCTAAATCGACATTTATAGCAAAGCAAAACATTTGGGAGTACAAAGTTCAAAACCCGGCACTGTCAGTTAAGTAGTGAATCCCATCCAATACCTCATCATTCACACCAGCAAGGAAAGTATACTTGTTCGAAGAAACTTCAGTTGCAGAGTACCTACCACTCAACTTGCGGATGATCGTCGTTTTCTCTGTAATGCCCTGCAAACATCCACTAGTGGTCACTGTAGGAGATGCAAGGAGTGGAAATATCTTCACGTTCCAAAAATTATCAAACCAATAACCACGACTAGAAAGCCAATAGTTAAAGAGCGCAATATGGCCTCACGCCAACAGCTCATCCCTCGTAATAACAATCATTGTCACCTCAAATATAACATACCCCAATTCGAGGTCGAAAGTTAGAACCATCCCGGAATTGGCCTGGAATAGAAGTGGGAACTCAAGAAAATCACTTCTAGGATAGCTGTTTTAGGAATCCAACTCACGCAGTAGTCAGTTATCGTCATGAGGCTGAGAGCACCCTGTTCCAGCCGTCAGACTAGATTTGAAATTTTTGTAGGATGCATACCCCCAACCTCATGAATGAGAACCAATAGCGCCAATCAGTGCACTTCGAGGTGAAGTATGACACTTTGAAATTTCTTCACACGGTCACCACTTGCACCCGCGTCCATGGAGACATTTAACTGACACCGTTGCTTTATTTCTTTCGGCACACGGGTACAAAACGTTAACTTAAATTATTGCCATTGATGATCAAGATTCATCTGTAGATATTGGCTTTCATCCCTCAGGTTCAGGGATTAAATCCTGCCGCTGCAAAAATTAAATGTATTCAAAGGCCGGGGACGGGGTACGCTCATTCTCTTGAGGGTAACTTACTACTGAGTAGCTTTTGGCGTATACATTCAATGAATATATTATCAAATCAATAACCATGACTACAAAACTATTAGTTACGCAGATGTAAGAAGAGTTAAGACTAAGAATCATTTTCCTTATCGAGCGTTACCTTCAGATATTGTAAATATGCACTCGTGAGTGGGGTGCCTCTTCCATCATTCAAATTACAGAACGCCTCTATCTCAGAAATGGTACTCTCATTTAACGTGACAGTTTAACAATATTAGCACATGTACTCAAGTTAGGTTCCTTGTACAGTTCCGTTGGCTAACGGAAAGGGAGTAGCATGCGATTGATCTTCCATCACCTTCCCAGTGTTTCTCGTCCGGCAGGGAGGCAATTCCATGAAGGTCGAATTAATTGCCGGCAATGCACAAAGCAAAATATTCGTTGTGTTGTGGTTCATCATCACCATTAACATGCGTATGTTTTTGGGCTGGTAGTTAAGCGAAAATTTGCTGGTCAGAGTGAGAGCGTGTGACAGTATATCACGCACCTTGCTCCTTAGTGGGTGTGTGCAGATACTACCCGCACAGTGAAAACTATATCCATGATTCGATGTTCCTCAGTGAAGTGGAGGAACTTTCTTTTATTTGTAAAATATTTTGTCTCAAGTACAAAAATAAACGCTAACCCTTTTTAAATGGTCAATTCAAAATGCGACAACTAGGCTATTGGCAATGTCCATAATACCGTTCAACCAGGAGACAACGGTCAAGACACCTGTTATCCAGATTTAATGACGCAATACTTCTTCGCCCAATCTACATCGTGCCATTCGAATTTTAATAACTGTCACCAATTTAACATGGTGGCCACGCAAAATATTTCAGCGGTATTCAAATTCTTCGAAATTAATAATTAATTTCAAAAACACTGATAAACATTAAACCAGGGGCAACTAACTAACTAGCATTAAACCAACATGACGCTCATACGAATTTCAAATAATTAAATTGACTTTTCTTGCGATTTAAACATCCGAGCGTGGGAAATCTTTATACAAGGCTTAATATAATATTATTTCAATCAATATTTGGGATGAATTCAAAATACCGATGTGCGGGGTTTTAAAATCATAATTTCATTTCTTGTGTCCCAACCAAGTAATCGAAGTGAAAGTTTGTTTGACGAACCTTCATAATAATCATATACTAGTATGCATTCATAACTATATGGTCTACATACAAAGCAATCCATCATGCCGGCCAAGTGAAATAATTCGCTGGTTCTCAATATCTTTGAATCAATTACAGCAGTCAAACTGTTATTTTGTTTGGTTCAATAACACGATGCGTATAAAACCAAAATAGCGGCCACACGAATTAAAATATTTAAACGGGCTTTTCTGGTGACTTTATGAACCGAGCGCAGTAGAATGTGGCACGCTAAACAGGGATTAATATACTGATGTCTAATAATTCAATCTTCCTGCAAATTATAAGATAGCGTCTGTGCGAAATTTTAAAATCACATTTTTATTTTCTGTGTCCAAATCAAGCGATCGAAGTTAAAGTTTGTACAATGAACCACCATAATATTCTTCGTCTACTAGTATATAATTTTATGGCCTATATTATATAAAAGAATCCATCATGGCGGGCATTTGAAATGTTTCGCTGGTGTAGGTCAATGAGTAAGCTACTTTTTGTTACACCATCAGCACAAACCCGTCGACGATGGGTGATGAAAGCGAGTAAATTATTGATCATCTTCTATTGAGGCAACAGAGAATACTTAGCGATAAAGTTGGCCTGCACAAGAGGCTCTGTATGCCCGAAACAAGACAACACCAATTGCATGCTTTCAATATGTTATCTGGGCGTACCTTTGAAACAATTATAACAATAATTCGGGATATAATTTAGCAATTAAGATAAAAATATATAAAGGGGAAGCATCATGATAGAGACTTTGCTAGCATTGTCAACTGAATACAACGTGCAATCACCATCTTTGCTATCTATAGATTTAAAATATTAAGGTGATTTTTGTTGCCGCGAGATTTAGAGAATAAGAACCGATTGACTTCGTAAAGTACCCTGACGGAAGCTCTTAACCTATATATTTTCAGAGTGTCTCTAAAAATACATATTCCTGTATATTTGAGAATTATCAAAGAAAAAGGCATCATTCCTTGTCCACGTGCGTGCGCACATTTGTTTTCGCCCATGAGTGACAAGGTAGACACAAATCACTGTTTTTTTCTGTTCGCTCTTACCATGATATAAACTGGTAGAATTATAAAGGATGGAAAATATTTTTATGATGCTCCCATGAGATATAGGCTACTGGAATAGAATTATACAGGAAGGGAAATGTGTATTATGTTCCCATGAGATTTGCTGGAATAGAATAATTACGCAATGGAAATATTAAAGAACATTAAACGGCATTTGTGTGAATAAGTTGGTTACTAACCTAAAAAGTGCGCTTCGCCTTTATTAACTTGGTTGTTGAAATGGTACTGTTGCCGACTTTTACTGTATTATGCAGAGCCAAAGGCGTTCGTATCCCAATTCGATTATGTATAAGTATTTTTTTATTCCCGTACTCTTCTTCCTTGCTATTGGTGTCCCATTTTCATAAACGTATTTTACTTTAATTATTCCTGTAAAGTAACGAATTTTCCACGACTTTCTTAAAGGCTTGTTTTAACTCATAATGCGCAAAATAAGAATTACTGGGCTGCTGGGCTTGGTTGCCTTAAAGTGGGTTTCCTGTGTTAATACGATTGTTGACATCCACGGGACATAGAATTCTAAAACTGCCTTCTTTATGGTGGCTGTCGACGTTAGTACATGCTCATTCAAGTAGCTGGCGAAGTGGTTCTATGGCCTTCTTCATAATTTATTGAGATGGAATCCAGGGGGATTGTGCCTGTATAACAGGCGATGGAAATTGCTTATTTAGATCAGTGATAGCTGCAACTCGTCAGTAGGTCAACACTAATTTGCCCAATGACTGGGCGTGGTACAATGTATTGAGACCGTAAGGCTCATTAGCCATGGAACCTTTTCGCTGGATTGAACATTAACTTTGCTGGAATGATTCATCAGAAGTTCAAATACGGTATATGCCAAACCAGAAACTCGACTTCAAGCACGTTAATTACGCTTTGGATGGTCAGAAGAAGACACTGAATTGTTTTGAATTTAATAAATTATTGAGATTATTGAATATGGAAGTAGTATGATATTTAATATACCACGTTATTCTGGAGAGTTTTTTGTGATTTTTCCCTAAACTGGTGACTGGAACAATACAGGAAATAAGTAACAGTATATTTACATAGTTGTGGAACTACTTACGTCGTACGCACCATGCGGTGGAAGAAGAAGGCAGTCGCCATTATGTTATTACACTACGACAGTACATGTTTGACAGTCCTACAGTTTGAGAGAGTGACAGTGTCACGTTTCGATATCGTGAGTATTGCTAAATGCATCAGGTTTTTTTGACGCCCGAATATTCAGGAGTCCACATGTTGTAGTGGAAGAGAACTTTGAAAAAGAAACAGTTAACTTATTTTTGCCATTTACGATTTGTAAGTGAATTTTGTGAAGGTCAGAAGTTGAGAGAGAGAAGACTTGCACGTGGTGCGATGAAAAGGTGAATAATGCTATCGAATATCTCAGTGTTTTCGGATCAGAACGTAATCTAATAAATCAGTGACTTGTTTGAGCATATGATGGTAAACACCCCGGTTCTCATGGTGAGAATGATGCTCAAGTAGAGGCCATTATCTTGGGGGAATCCTATACCAGCTAATACCATGAGGAGGAGAAGGAAATGTTGCACAAATAGTTCGGGAACCGAAGCCAGGTTCCGAACCAAGGACCATTTTCCATAAAGCGACGATAATGTGAGTTACACAAAATTTCTCTCTGTACGGTAGAGTTGTGGGTAGAATAGTTATAGTAGTATTTAGACATAAGACGGTCTATTTTAACGGCAAAATGTACAGAGTGAATTGTTACAATAAAGCATTGGGAGTACAATGCAAAACTAAGAAGCCGGCGTATCATTTTATAAACACCGAAGACAGGCAGAGGTGTTTCATCTGTAATTATATTTTTTTTGGCAAGGCACGACCATGAAAAGACAGGCTAAACGACAACATGTATTTAATAAACATCCATCATAATCAGGTTAAAGCTTTGGGTCAAAGAAGACCCTTCGGGATATCTGTGTTTAAGTATTGTTTGTTATCTCTACTTAGTATAAACAAAGTTCCCGATTCTTGAATGTTACGGGTAAACTCGAGAACAACTGGATGGATTTTGATGCGGTTTTCAGCATTCTGTAAAGGATATCTCGAGGAGGATTTCTGTAGAAAATATTTTTTTTATCATCAAAGGAAGCCGAGCAGTAACGATTTCAGTGGTAAAGTCGAAAAAAAACTGTCGTCCGAGCGCTTTGTAAGCTTACGCTGGGCAAACCGTTAAAAATATATAAATACTATGAGTTTAAGAATTGTTCAGCATGAAACGTTCTTCATAAAAGTCCGCGAAAGCATATGTCTATCTTCAATACATCGCCCACTATAAGTGTTTTTACGTTTAATTTCTTCCAACCATGCCCATTCAACTACTGAGGCGACAGTTTACGAGCTAGCTAGGGGCGAGTCTATCACCCTAGTTACAGCTTAGCTAGCGGACGAGCTTATTGCCCCAGATACAGCCAGCAGCAAACTGTCAAGTCGCGTTGAGTTAAAAACTTTAGAGAAGAGTGGTTGTGTTTGGAGTTTCCCTTGAAGTGCAACTCGGCTTTTCTTCATTTCGCCTGTGAATTTTTCGTTCCGCTCCTTCTAATATTTCTGCCTGATGAAATTTCGGATCAATTTTAGGACTTTACTTAATAATCCAAATTGCAATAGGGTCATTCTTAGCAATACTTTACACTGCAAATATTGATTTAGCTTTTATTAGTGTAGCTCACATTTGCCGTGTTTTCCGCCCCTTAAAACAACAATAACTAACTAACTAACTAACATTTGCCGTGATGTAAATTATGGTTGATTCTTACGCACTCTTCATGCTAATGGTGCCTCTTTATTTTTCATTTGTCTTTATCTACATGTGGGACGAGGAATATACTATGGGTCCTATAATTATATACATACATGAATAACAGGAGTTATTATTCTATTTCTTGTGATAGGAACAGCCATTATAGGTTACATTCTTCCATGAGGACAAATATCCTTTTGGGGTGCTACTGTAATTACCAACTTATTATCAGCTATTCCATATTTAGGGACAGAACTCGTTCAATGAGTATGGGGAGGATTTAGTGTTGATAATGCAACCTTAACTCGAATCTTTACTTTCCACTTTGTTCTTCCCTTTATTGTCTCAGCTGCTGTCATAATTCATTTACTATTCCCACATCAAACAGGTTCTAATAATCCATTAGGGTTAAATAGAGATGTTGACAAGATTCCTTTCCATCCCTATTTTTCTTTTAAGGATCTTTTTGGGTTTATTATCATAGTTGCAACTCTTATTTCCTTAAGTCTCCTTGAACCTTAAATACTGGGAGACCCTGATAATTTTACCCCAGCTAATCCTCTTGTTACTCCTGTTCATATTCAACCAGAATAGTACTTTTTATTTGCTTATGCAATTCTCCGATCTATCCCTAATAAGTTAGGGGGTGTAATTGCTCTAGTTATATCTATTGCCATTCTATTCATTTTACCATTTTATAATAGAAACAGATTCCGAGGGACTCAATTTTATCCAATTAATCAAATTCTATTCTGATCAATAACAACTATTGTTATTTTATTGACATGAATTGGAGCACGACCCGTAGAAAATCTTTATATTTTAACTGGACAAATCTTAAATGTTCTCTATTTCGCTTATTATTTAATCAACCCTCTTGTTCACATAACATGAGATAAATTAGTTAATTAGTTATAAAGCTTTATGAAAGCATATGTTTTGAAAACATAAGACAGAAGTTAAATTCTTCTATTAACTTCTATTAAAATAAATACACTAAATTAAAAGATAAAATATAATAATTTTTAATCCCAAATAAAGAAATAAAAAATTTAAAGACAATGGTAAAAATCTTTTTCAAGCTAAATATATTAATTTATCATAACGAAATCGAGGAAGTGTCCCTCGAACTCAAATAAATATAAAAGACAGAAATGTTAGTTTTAAAAAGAAAAGAAAAAGTATCTCTTCACATAAATATAACACAAAATAATATTCTTATAAATAAAATTCTTGCATATTCTGCTATAAAAATTAATGCAAATCCTCCTCTTTTATATTCCACATTGAAACCTGATACCTATTCAGATTCTTCTTCAGCAAAATCAAAAGGAGTACGATTAGTTTCAGCCAAACAAGATGCAAACCAAGCCAATACTGAAGGAAAAGACAAAACATAAATCAAGTACACTTTTGATATACTATAAAATTTAATAAACAATATCCATCAATAAGAAACACAAATGATAACAAAATTAATGCTAAACTTACTTCATAAGAAATTGTTTGAGCCACAGCCCGAAGACCCCCTAATAAAGCTTAATTAGAATTAGATGATAACCCAGCAATTATAACAGTATAAACACCTATAAATGTGCAGCATAAAAACCCTAAAATAAATGAAAACATTATTGACAAAAAGGGACAAAATATTCAAACTAACAACACTAAAAATAAACTAAAAATAGGAGAAAAATAATATAAAAATAATATGATAATAAAGGATAAGTAGATTCCTTAGTTAAAAGTTTAATTACATCCGCAAGTGGTTGAGGTAACCCAAAAAATCCAACTTTATTAGGCCCCTTACGAATTTGAATATAACCTAATACTTTACGCTCCAATAAAGTTAAAAACGCTACTCCTATTAAAACCCCTACAATTAAGATTATACCACTTACTAATCTAGTTATAACTTCCTTTATCAATACTATTTGTAATTATTTACATATTTGAATTCTAAACTCAAGGTATTTTTTCTGACCAAATAGTGAATAATAATCATATTTCACAAAATTATTTTAAATATTTGGTCCTTTCGAACTAAAATATTTTAATCTAATGAGGATAGACACCAACCTGGCTTACACCGGTTTGAACTCAGATCATGTAAGGATTTAAAGGTCGAACAGACCTATAAATTAAACTTCTGCACCTAATTATATTCCTTAATCCAACATCGAGGTCGCAGTCTTTTTTGTTGATATGAACTCTTAAAAAAATTACGCTGTTATCCCTAATATAACTTTATCTTATCATCAATAATAATGGATCAAACATTCATAAATCAATGTACTTTTTATAAAGAGTTATTTAAATCTCTATGTCACCCCGACACAATATATTTCTTAAAATATTCCCAATAATTCTACAATAAATATATAATATATAAAGCTCTATAGGGTCTTCTCGTCCTCCACTCCCATTTAAGCCTTTTGACTCAAATGTTAAATTCTATATTTTACATTGGGACAGTTAATACTTCGTCAAACCATTCATTCTAGCCTTCAATTCAAAAACTAATGATTATGCCACCTTTGCACAGTCAAAATACTGCGGCCCTTTAAATAATCAGTGGGCAGGTCCGACTTTAAATTATACAGTAAAAGACATGTTTTTGTTAAACAGGTGAATATTAATTTTTGCCTAATTCCTTAATATAATTTCCTAAAAAAATGTATTAATACATTCAATTATACTATTTTTTTCATTATTCCAAATAACATGTATTACTTCTGTAATTATCCTAATTCACAAATTAAACTTTTTATAAAATCATAACTCAATAAAATAATTTATAACATTATTAATTTGATGACTAATATAAAGTCTACAATTTTAATCACATTTTTATAAATTATAATTTACAACTTAAAGCTTATCCCTCAAATTATTTTCTAGATTATATAATTATTTATCAATTTAAATAATTACTTAAACTGGACCGAATTAAATTCATTTCTTAGAAAACTAGATGTCTTAAAAAACGACTAACATTTCATTTCTAATATAATATTTTTAATAAATTTTTAATAAATATAGCTGTTTAATAACAGCATATTATATTAGCTCTTTTTAACTTGAGAAATAAAAATGTCTTACAAAATTTTTAATAAACCCTGATACACAAGGTACAATATCAATCAACTTCCCAAAAAATAATTTTTCAAATATTTCATAATTCTTTCACAATACTACTACACTATAAATTTTCATATTTTTTCTATAAATTATACTAAAAATATACTCCTTTAAAATTACTTTAATTAAAATAAATTTATACATTATTTATTATTAATATTCATCTTTCAAAGTAATTCGAATTGCACGAAATTCTCCTTACTGTAAATGAAATGCTTTACTCTAAAGCTTCAATTTGACATTCTAGATACACTTTCCAGTACATCTACATTGTTACGACTTATCTCACCTTAAATAATGAGAGCGACGGGCGATGTGTACATGTTTTAGAGCTATTATCGCAATATCATAATATAACATCACTTTCAAATCCACCTTCAAGTTATCTATTTCAAGATAATATCCGTTTAAATATTGATCTCATTATAATCCATCTCCTATTTAATCATAAGCTGCACCTTGACGTGACATAAATGTTATTACAAAATCTAGAAAATTATTTCTCTTAAAAGATAATCTTACAACGGCGCTATACAAGCTGACATTACAAAATTAAATTTACTACAATGTGTATTAACAATTACAGGACAGATTCCTCTGAAAAGACAAAAACACCGCCATTTTTTTAAAGTTTCAAGAACTTAATTATTACTACTCAAGAATTTTATTTTATATTTAAAAATAATAGGGTATCTAATCCTAGTTTAAATTTTAAAATTCAAAGCTTCATCATCCTATGAAAATTTCATTTAATTTTCAAATTCTACCCTCTAAAATTAATTTAAAATTTTTCCTTTACAAACTAACTTCAACACTGACAATATTCATTCAAGTCCTACGCATAACCGCGACTGCTGGCACGACTTTTGTCTACCATAAATCAAATTACTAATTCTAAATTGCCTTAATTACTAATATTAAATACTACGAATAAATATATAATCATATAGATCTTATTATAACCCAAAAGATTTACATGTAAATTATTCAAACAATAAATTTTTAAGGAAGAATAAAACTTTTATAAATTGTGTATAAAATATTGGTTCAAATACATTATAAAATCATACATCCACTCCTAATTTTAACAATATAGGTCTACCTATTATATTGTTACACATACAACTACCATTCCACAGACATCTACAAATACTCCTTTAACAACTACATTTATTAAACCTTCTGTCCAACACCCTACTCCGTTTTCACCCCTTTAAACACCTCCAAGCTGGAATCAACAGCAACTACAACACACTTCTAATTACACCAAGCCGGCAGAGTTACGTAATGGCTCTTGCCCACGCTTGGCAAACACACCAACATGTACACAAAAGCTGATACCAAAACAGCTATGCAGCAATACTGCAGAGTCGGCACTTCAGAAATGCTTAAGAGGACCACCTTCCAAGGGGGAGGTATCTGTTACGGTCGGAGACTCTGCCCAACGACAAGCTGACATCGTACCTCCGGTAAGTGTATCTCAGATTTCCACACTCGCCAGTTATACATCCTTTCCATTACCAGACCATGTATTACTTTGTAAACACTTGCACATTAATCTGTTTATGCTGTCCCTACAGTTGAGGGGAGCACACTTGAAACCTTACTTACACTAGTAAACTAATACTGTACCCGTATATTCGAGAAGGGATCTGTCGAAAATCCGAAGCTGGACTGGATTGCGGATAATGAATGCACCGGCTAATTTACAAGTCAAAAATCCGCTCCGACGTGATCTTCAAGAACATACGAAGAAGTAATTACAATGAAACTGTGAAATACATAAATACACTTGAGCTCAGGCGAGCACTTACCTTGCTTTCTCTCGGGAATAATGTAGTCAGCTTCAGACCTGAAATGGGGGCTTTCACAGTGCCATTTCTCATAATATCTAAAATAAATCACGCTAAACCAACGTATAAAAACGAACTAAACAATTTAATAACAAATGTAAACTAATTTCTAAACAAACAAAAATATTCCTAAACAAACAAGTAATTAATAAATATCTACACTCATTCACACCTCCCTTCATCTACGCCACTGAAACGCTGTGTTTCTAGAACACCAGAACATACATTTTGGTTGGACTAAGCCTTTTCTAAAAGATAAAACAATTAACAATGTTTGGCGTGCTTCATATTCTTCTAGCAAGCTATTAAGAACATCTGGGCGCACTCTGTACGCGTTCCTGGGTCATGTGACACGGTGACATAATGATACCGTTGCTTCCCCAGTCCACTGACTGGTTCTCATTCATGAATAGACGTGTTTACAACTTCCCTGCACGTTTTGTGGGCAGCGCTGGCCTTGAGCGAAAGAACAGGTTCTCCACACAAACCCTGTGCTCAAATGAAATCGGCCCATCGAATACACATCTCTGCTGCATTCTGACAATATTTTAAAATCACATTCTCTCATAACAAAATTGGAAATATTTCAGTCATTCCTTACTCGAAATCGTTAAAACTTTCACACAACATTGCTTTCATTCCCTCGCATCATGTTAACCTGACGGAGTTGTCCTCAGCTGTACTTAACATTAAAACACTCATTCTATACACATCGACTTTTACGCAAAGTACACTTCAAAGACGATGGACAAATTATTATTTCTATCATATTATTCCCATGATTATATAACTACTTGAAACTTATTTACAGCATAAATCTACATTACAATTAATAGCGTTGGCTATTATAATGACATAAGTTCGTTATCTGTATGTACACATGAGCGTTAGCTCTGATCACAAGTATAATTTCACCACATATTATTGAGATCTATAATATCTCTATCAACTTTCAAAATACTACTGCACTCAGTCGTTATTGGTTTATAGTCGAATTCAGTCGAATATGTTCGACCAACAAAGGTAAAACATATGGATTTACTTAAATCGTGATTAATAAAGGTTAATAATTAGTATACATAACTGACGTTAGTATCCGTTTTCTCTTCTTAATTTCCGAACAAACCTACCGTCTCCACATCTAAGTCGTGTATTAATTCAAAAGAGTTTGCCACGACTTTATTTTAATGCGGCAAATACCTCGCAAACAACACCTCGCATACCATCTGTATACGGAAACACAAACAATTTATTACACACATAAATGTTATCACCATCTCCTTCACAAAACTAGCATTTTCGAAATTTGGCATACTCCTCAGCGTTGCCATAATCAACCGCTGGTATATCAAACAGTTACTCTGTTGTTATTGCGTTACTTTTATACATACAAACGACCTTAGACACAACGTGTGAGACCTCCTTGAGTTTACTTTCAAAACGATACTGGGATATCTACATACTGTTGAATACACACTTAGTAAAAATACTATACTGTCTCTCCGTACTCCTCTGGTTTCAACTTCACATATGTAGCAATAACACGTCTAAAATATAACGTCATATTTTACATTGTGAATAATTAACTACAACTGTTATTTATGTATGTCCGATAAATATCAATCTCGGCGGGGTAATCTAGCTAGGAATTCCCTACCGTCGGGTGATAATAATCTTCCAAGAAGATAAATCTCTAAAATAATTAAATGAATAAAAGATCTTAGCTTTCTCCATAAAACATAACGATTGACAAATTCGGAATGTGTCTCCACTCCATTCGATACAAGAATGTCTATGAGTTTTTTGATTTTCATCAATGTCGAGACTAATATTTCTTGCCAAATCGACGCCAAGTTCATAACAATTTTGTGATATTTCACTATATATCACATGTTCCATCTTCTTCTCTTCATGTTTCTTCTCGACATCATAAGATACCCAAATTAAATTAATAAAAGAATTTAATTGGCATCATAGACGAAAATGTCTATCTCCTGAAATCAAAATGAATTCATAAATGTCGAAAATATATTTGCAGTTATTAAATAAAAATTACTGGAATACTGTTTCTTTAAACAAGTTAGCTATCTCAATTCAGAAACTGGATCGTAGTATAACAATATGAAAATGTCGAAAGACGATCACCACAAATGATCTCGTAGAATAAAATGTTGTTACATGAAATACATAAATGTGTCAAAATATGAATAAAGGAATTGCTCTAGAATGTCATCATATAGCTCTACCTACATATTAATAAACACTGCTACCTTGACTGAAGACCTCGAAGTTCAAGTAAAGTATTAGGCAATACTCAGTTGTTTCATCCTTCAAGGACCTAGGCTGGATCCTAGTTCGTCCCCTCGAACTCACGACCTCGGACAAGGGAGGACACCCTCTCCGGAAAACATCGAGCTCCATCTGGGATCGAACCGCGAACTCCCTTCCGTCAATCGTCATTGTTGCCGGGAACCACTGACATCTTGAAAATATTCATGTATCTTCTTTCTCCGTCATGATATAGCTTCATTATGATATCGAGTAGTGTTGAAAGTTCAGCTTCATATTCCGAAATAAAATCGAAATTGAAGTCATGGACCTCACTCGTATTTAAAATATTCATAAAGGTGGACTATGAATCATTTTATGTAGTCTCAGATGTTAAGTCCAAGCTCATGTATAACTGTAATGTACGAGAATGTTGGTGTACAGAACGTCTCATGCTTGCTTGAAAAGTAGACAATCGTGAACTATCTCCTTATCGAAGCTCTATTGTTGAATATACTACTCTGCTTCCAATGTATTCCTGGCGCACATAATTTCTTATTCCATAATCACAAGCATATTAAATTTCATAAATGTCTTCACTTGCTGAATATACACTGTCATCATACTTGTGTAGCAATATACTTCTTCAATGATAATGTCAATCACTGTTACTCACGTGAATCTGATAACACGGATCTGTATTCGCTGCAGTCTGGTTGGAAACTAAAATGCTTTACTGGGATTGATTCCGTTACTTTTCTATTTCACTTCTAAAATACAGTATCTATAATTCTCAAAATCTTCCTTCGTTCACGCTGAAAATTGATGTAACACTTCTATGCGTTCTGTACTTGAGTCTGTAGTTGAAATATTTTTTCTATTAACAAATAGTCGAAAGTTATTACGGTATGAACTCTCCTCGCAACTTCACACTGATCGTAAGCATGGGCGATCTTCACAAGCTACCCTCTAGATGCGCTGTCTCCATGAGTCAACCAAACTCGGATTCGGCTAAGACCTGCGGGACTGCAACTCTCCCGGAATATACGTCTGTACAGTTCAAACTTCGCAGGAAAAAGAGCCCTGATGCCTTGCGTCTCCCCTCCAAGACACCAGATCTAGCCGCCATTTTTGGTTCCCTCGAAAAATTTAGCGCGCACTAGAAAAATGCTTATTATGAGGTACTTCGACATCCCGTCGATTTTCAAAATATCTCTAATATTTTCTTCTAATTTTCTTCTTATTATCAATCCATAAAATAAATCTCTTGGGGCCTAAATATTTTAATTCTCCTTAAAATTTAGTTGGAGGAACTCCCATCGTCACTAAGCCTTCTCCTTATTGGCTATGGGCTTATAGCCAATGGTATAACGTATAACAATATTTAAACATTTCCTGAGATAAATTCACTGTTGCTAGGTCAAATCTAAGCTTCTAGAACCTTCGATTGCGCAATAATATCACGTGACGGAGTCTCCCTCCTTGCTCAACGTAGCAACACTACTCGTCTGTGTCAAGTTCCAGCATTTATATTACCTGGTTAAATTTTATCATGGGCTTCGAAAATAATCCCATTTTCATCCCAAATAATTAATTTTTCGGGCGCATTCTCCCTCCATCTCAAGTTAAAAACAGTTGCAAAATTGTTTTTAATTATTTCGAATCAGGACCTTAGATACGGTACGTCACTGAACTCCAATAATGATTTTTTTCAGCCTACTTTCTTAAAATATTTTTTAAAGTTCTTGGCGTTATATTTTCCCAGAATAACTTTATTTTCTTCATCATACAGCTCGTAACAGTTATTTCCATAGGCATTTTTTATGCGGAACGGGCCAATAAAGATAATCCCGAACTTTGGGTGTACCTTATTGTTTACGCCCGCTTTGTCTGGTCTACGCAATAAAACCATGTCTCCTATTTCTAAAGGCTTGCTGAATCTTTTCCCTTCAACACTTTTCATGCGTTTATCAGCTGCTTTCTGAAGCTTCTCCTTTGCTCTATCAATCCTTTCCTGTCTTCCTACATCACGATCCTTAGGAATGAAATTATATTCGTTGTCCCATGGTCTTTCGGGTTTCCGTCCTAAATGTAAGACCATTGGAACTTCTGCTGTGCTCTCTTGAACTGTGGAGTTCAAACAATTCTCAAAGATTGGCACATACTTGTCCCAACTGGGGTGATCGTTTGGGCAGAAAATTCTACAGAATTTACTAAATTCAGCCATATATCTCTCGCTAGAATTTGATTCGGGATAACGCACGCTAGAAAATATGTGTCTTATCCCTAGTCTTTCCATATCTGCTTCAAATTCTGCTGAAGTGAACTGGGCTCCGTGGTCTGATAACAGATATTCCGGTCTTCCTGCCTTAGGAAAGATAGGACTTTCCAATCTGCTTATCACATTTCTCATATTTGCTTTCTGCATAGGATCCATCGTGACGAATTTAGAAAAGACATCCACTGTTACTAACAAGAACTGGTTCCCTTGGTAGCCCTTAGGACAGGGGCTAAAGTTATCCGTCGCCATCAACTCATGCGGTTTAGAAGGTATCATGGCTCTTGGTTTACCATTCAACAACTCAGATGTGAATTTCCCTCTCTGACATTCATCGCATGATCTTATTATTCTCGCAATGGCAGATCTCATATTGATCCAGGTAAATCTCTCTTTGCGTGTACTGAGAGTTTTATCTAGACCGCCATGTCCTATCGAGTGATGTGCTAACCACACTAACTTCGTGACAAAATAAGGGGGCACGACTATGCGGAATT
This sequence comes from Meconema thalassinum, assembly GCA_946902985.2. Taxonomy (NCBI): domain Eukaryota; kingdom Metazoa; phylum Arthropoda; class Insecta; order Orthoptera; family Tettigoniidae; genus Meconema; species Meconema thalassinum. The sequence goes on from OX336389.2 coordinate 726,179,850, forward strand.
GTGTATGCTCGGCGTCTATGTATTTGAAGGGCCAGCGAGAAAAACGATGAGAGTCATAAAGGACGAGTTTTTCAATAACCCGATTTTAAAGTTCAAAACGTTCTATTCTGAAGCAGCCGTTAACAATGTGTAATGTGAGACTGTAAATGAACAATAAAAGTACTTGACAACAGTATTCTAAAACGACATTTTTATTTCCTCAAAATTTCAAAATGTTGTAAACTTTTAAATACAATTAACACATATTGTCAGAGAGATGAACGATGAGAGTCAGTAGACAAGTTTTACACAAACTCTCAAACCAGGATGTCATTTCACTAAAGTTTTTCAAACATTATTCTCCTTTTAATTTCACTTTAAGAGTTCAGTTTTGCGGTGGCAACCAAGTTCAGAAATATTTGTCGTTGACTGTGGCGTTTGGTAGCAAAAGTAGGAACTACTTGAAAATTGAACGTCTAGAGTCCTTACTTGAGTGAGTGGTTATCGTGTCAGTTTACTAACCCCCATGCTTGCAGGTTCGCTCCTGGCCGTGGCAAGTAATTTTTTGAAAGGCGGCAAAAAATACGAAACGCATGTCACACGATGTTGATATTTCAAAGAACCCATTTGAATTCAGTAGGCCATGTTCATAATAGCAAAGTTAATCTCGGGAGTTTCCACCAACACAAAGTTCCTCATTTCTCTTCTAGAAAGCGCCGTAGTGTTCAAGAAGATTAGATATCTAACCGCCTTGATTTTCGTAGTGCTTCAAGGAACAACGAAATTCGACATGCAAGCTACCCTCTGGGTGTCAAATAACAATGCTTGCACCCGGCATCCAAGGCCATACGATATTATTATTGTACTTGAATTTAAAACAGATAACACCCACTAAAACAGCCATCAAAATTAACACCGCTTATCAGACAGATTCTACGCACACACAAAGTACACGGGGATAAATGACCGCGTTGTCGCAGCCCCTAAACTAAGGAACCAACCAAAGTTCAGTTGAGTCTTAAATTGAGTCATTAGTTGAGTTTTGAAGAATCTATCAAACAATCAACTTTTGGGATGTCGTAGCAAAGTTTTCATCAAGTTGAGTTTTTCGGTTAGCCTCGCCCTAAGTTTGGTATGCTTCTAATCGCATTGCGCTTCAGCTGAACACAAAAATAAGCATTAGCCCATTTTTAACTGTGCACTCTTTTTTGGGAAGTCCATACATATTGCCTCTATACATTCAGTATTTTTGGAAACCTTTCTTGCTGACCTTTTACATCCATCAAAATTTCAGCTTTCCTTAAGTGACCCTCATCAGTCTTGCCACCTAGCAGCCTGACTCTCATTACTTTTCCACCTTGTGGCAAATATTTCCCTGCTCTTATCTATTGACTGCCATCACTTTTCCTCATGCTAGTATTGCTGGAAGGCAAAGCATCGCCATAGCTACCGACTGGCACTAATAACTCATTTTTTTCATTTTCATGGCCCTCCATTTGCATACCAGATCACCGCTCAATACGTAGTGACGTGACTGTCTTCGAGTGGCGGCATAATCAGCATCTGCTATGTCCATAAAACCCTTTAGAAACCTATACATTATTCTTATTGGAGCGTGTCTCTTCTGTGACACACCGATTCGGGCTAGTCTCCTAACGGTTTCCAGATCATCTTCCTCCAATTGTCCATGGTTTATCTGCACACTTTTAACAGGGTTTCTCGATAATGCATCAGCCAGTAAATTATCCTTCCCTGGCTGATGGACTATAGTTGCGTTGAATTGTTGAGTGAATAGGGCCCAACGTGTTAACCTATCACTTGACATATCAGTCTGAAACATAAACTGTAATGCCTTGTGGTCGGTGACAATAATAATCTGATGACCGATTAAAATCTTCTTCCAAGCCTGAAGAGCTGTCCCGAAAGCTAACGCTTCCAGTTCCGTTGTATAGTAGTTTCCTTCGTGTCGTTTCAGCTTTATACCAGTGAAAGCGATATAGTGCTTACCTCCGTTCTCGTCCTTTTGATACAAGACAGCACTTATACCTACGCCTGAAGCATCAGATTCGATATAGAATATACGATCAAAATCCGGATATTCTAGCATGATATTTTGCCTCAACGTCTCCTTCGCGTTTTCAAAGGCCTCGTTGGTTGTACTGGTCCACTTCCAACGATTGTTTTTCTTTAGTAAATCATACAGAGGTGCCACGAACTCCGAATACTTTGGTCAGTGACTGCTTATAAATTGGCAAGCACCCACGAACTCACGGACTTGTTTAACCTAAGTGGGCTTTGGGAATCTCGTAATGGCCTCCACTTTCTCTAGGTTCGGGTGATAACCTTCTTGATCGATAGTGTGTCCGAGAAAATTAATTTTCTCGTGCATGAAATGGCACCTATCAAAGTTCACTTTGATATTTGCTTCCCTCAAGTTCTCGAAAAGCTTACGCAAATGTATCAAGTGTTCCTTTACATTCTGAGAAGAGATGATCAAATCATCGATACAGCAAATCACTTTCTTCTTCACCTCGTCAGTGAGCTTACCGTCAAGGGCTCGGATTAGTGCTGGTCCACTATTTACTATACCAAAGGGTAGCCTCTGGAAAACCCAGGAAGTTTGATCAAAAAGAAAACCAGTGAACTGTTTACTCACTTCCTCAAGTTCAATTTGATAGAAAGAAGCTGTGAGATCAAGGACAGATAAACATGCCTTTCCTTTGAATTTTCTCAAGGGAGCACGCATTTTCGGAGGTCGGTCTGCCTCGGGAAGAATTTTCAAATTAATTCTGCGAGCATCTAGACATAAGCGTAATTGACCGTTATTCTTCTTCACCACAGTAATGGGGTTGATATATGAAGACGCCTGTTTCCTTATGATACCATCGGCTTCCATCTTCTTCATTATCCCTCGTACTTCTTCATAGTACTTTCCTGGAATGGGACATATCCTCTTCTGATATGGGTTTTCATCAGTCAATCTAATCTTGTATTTATAATCTTTGATTAACCCACGCTTTTCATAAAATGTGTCACAAAATTCCATTATCAACTCCTCAAATTCTTCTTTAATCTCTTCAAATCCTTCGGCTCTGGGGGTAGGCTTTTCTCTAGCATTATCTACCTCTTCAATGACATTAGTTATAATTTCTTCCCTATAATCCATATCTAGATTGTTATTAAATTCCTGTTCTTCTAACTTTTCTGTGTTTATTAACCCTTCACTAAATTTTATGATCCTGTTCTTCATATCAATTACCGCTCCAACTTTAGTAATATAGTCTATGCCTAGCACAATATCAAAATTGATCTTATCAACCACGATGAAAATATGTTCATAAGCGCGTCAATTTATCTCAAAGTTTAACAAAACTTGAATCGTGCACTTCACAGCTTTATCTTGAAAAATTACGCGCACTTTCACAGCAGATGCGGGACATGATGGCTCCAGTGTCCATCAGAGACTTGAATGTCTGATCATCGACATATACACATATAATTGGTAGTTTAAATGGCCTTTCCTCTTCAATGAATTCTTTCTCAAACAACAAATCCTCGTCTGTTACTTCGTATATCTCGTTTATTATTATTTGGTGCAGTGTAGTGGTATTTTCACTCCCTTCTATACCGTTTGGAAAATGAAGGTTTTTTGTTGTTCCTGAGCAACATTTTCATGGTTTCTCTGCTGGCTAGTATCGGGTTTGGGATCCTCGATCAAGTTCTTATCACTTCTATTTCCACTTACCTTTTCCCTCAATTCCTTCAAGTATTCTTGTCCTTCCTGATGACGTTAGTCATAGTTTTCCTTCGTGAATACTCCATTCCGTTGGTATTTTTCTCGGTTATAACCTGGGTTATTCTGACTGTTTCTGCTGTCATTATTGTCATTACGGTATCTGTAGTTGTTATTATTGTGATAGAAACCACTTCTACGAAGTTCCTAATTAGTACCGAGTCCTTGCTGCTGCTGATAGGGACGACCTCCGCAGAAACTCCAGTACCTGGGTTCCGGTCTCCTATCTCTAAAGTACGTGTTTCTCTCAGGACCTATATTTCCCTTTTCTTGGATTTTAGGGCTTTCGGTTTGCTGCGTTTGATCTATTAGTCCCCTGTCAAATGTACATCCGTGTGCTCCTTGATTATGCAAGTGTGGAAGTAGTCTCAATCTCTTCGTTTGACCTTGGAGGAACATAATTTCAATGGTGGCACTCTTGAAAAAGGTGCGTTTGAATGCTGCGGGCAAAAAAACAAAATGGCCGCCATCGCAACATGTTTACCTACCTATATCAGTAACCGTTGGAATTACGCAAAACTGCTTCAAACAAAAAATGTAGCTACGCATATGTTGCACTGAAGCGGTTATTACAATTTTTATGTAGTATCAACCGTTTCCTCCTAAAAAGTACTTTCATATTTTTCGAAAATATAAATGAATATGTCTTAGTATGAGGGTCTTGCAAGCGCATATTTTCGTACTTGACATTATTTACATGGCCACTGGATACTTCTAATAATAACTAATACACTAAACACTAATCAATAAAAAATATCCCCTTTCCCTTATGTTGTGCCGAAGGAAACTGAAAGATAAAAAGTACCACTATAGCTTTTACGATTAATGAAAATACTGTGAAAGAAATACTATGTTTACAGATTTATACAGACAGAGTGGAGGCAATAATACTTGTCACTCCTACAATTATATTTTTAATTACAGTCATCGTCACTTTCAATGCAAATCTCACTTAGACCTAAATCTTCATCATCTTCTAGCTCGCACTCTGCCATATTGTCACAACGGTCCGGATTACCTTCGCACTTGCACATTTCAGTACACCGGAGTCCATTTGACTGACATGTACATGGAGAAGAGCAACGCGTTTTGGAGCATGAGCAGCGACAAAGTTCCTAGATAATCCCTGGTGCACAAGGGTTGGTACAAGCAACAGGCTCGTATGCACCCCCTACTTTGTTCCATCCAAACTCTGAGGGTGGTGGGTTATTGGGATGCTGAATTAGGTCCTGATTCCACTCAAAACACTGAAGGTGAGCCCTTACCAATGCCGGATCAAGTGCAGATCTTGTTGGAGGAAGATTCTCATCTTGACATTGTTTCTGTGTAAACAACTACCATCGCACAGCTCCTATGTCGGTCAGTGTTGTTTTGGGGATATAAAGCTGACACATTAACGCCTCCCAGTTAGTCCTGATATCTTCAGTGAGTGACGGTGTAGTCCCCAATCTAGCTAAAGCTTCTAGCAGCGTATCACTTGCGGAATTAAAAGCTTTCCACCACTTTATTTTACCTTTGCCAGCAAATGATCCTGTTCCATCCGCTCCTGAAATAGCGTGTAATCCAGGGAGTGCAGAGGCTTTCAGAGGTTCGACTGCTCCGTAAATTGAACCTATCTGAACGATCCTTTTCATGCCATGGCCGAGGAAAAACGCAATTTTTTTCGAAAGTTGAGGATATCGCCTTAGTGCTAAAATCAGGACATCAGTATCGGGGGAGAACACATGAGAAGTTTTAATTCCTTTCTGTGTTAAATAAGCTGCATGTAATATGATATTTGTGTCGGCCTCCTCCTGCGTACTTGCAAGACTGGATATATCATCACCATGTGATGAAGCTGCTTGGTCCCTCCAACTAAGTACGAACCTTCTGTTGTTTATCACGCCATATTGAAGAATCTGATCGGAATGGAACTCTGTTAGTTCGTCCTTCGTCTTATCATGGGCCAATAATTTGTGCATTACTGCGATTGATTCCGTTACTTTTCTATTTCACGTCTAAAATACAGTATCTATAATTCTCAAAATCTTCCTTCGTTTACGCTGAAAATTGATATAACACTTCTATGCGCTCTGTACTAGAGTCTGCAGTTGAAATATTTGTTCTATTAACAGATAGTTGAAAGTTATCGCTTTATGAACTCTCCTCGCAACTTCACACAGATCGGATCGTAAGCGCGGGCGATCTCCACAAGCTACCCTCTAGATGCGCTGTCTCCATGAGTCAACCAAACTCGGACTCTGCTAAGACCTTCGGGAGTGCACCTCTCCCGGAATATACGTCTGTACACTTCAAACTTCGCAGGAACAAGAGCCCTGATGCCTTGCGTCTCCCCTCCAAGACACCAGTACTGGCCGCCATTGTTCGTTCCCATCGATTTTCTAAATATCTCTAATATTTTCTTCTAATTTTCTTATTATTATCAATCCATAAAGGACATAAAGTACAGACCAGTGCGAGTTTTGTGACAAGTACTTTACGAGCGAAGAGATGACCGGCTAGATCTAGAAATGTGGAAGCTGTTATGATGACGTTGAAACCAAGGTGAGTCAGGACCATGGATACCCAGAGGGTCGCGAGCTGGATCCAGGGCGAGAGGGGAGGATGTTCAATGAGAAGAACGTGGAACCAAACCCCCAGGAAACGTGTCAGCGGAACCAAGACTGAGGTGGTCGAAAGGTACTGAAAACCATGTTAATTCTTAAGTAGTGGTTAAAGGGTAGTGGTTACTAAGATTTGGACAGATGGGCTCATAATCGAAATAGAATTTAATCAAAAGAATAAATTGCGATAACATGACAAGATTATTAGGAATGTAAATTTTAAGTTTTCTTTTGAGAGATTATTACAGTCTTATTTAGGATTTAAAATGAAATATATGGATGCTTAAAAATATAATCTGAGTACATGGATCTTTCAGCGTGTTACGTCGCTGTGTTCTTTGAAATGGTGCAACCTGGACGACAATTTATGGTTTGAACAGGCTTAAATTACAGGGGGAACATTTTAAGGTGCCACTTTTTGTGCGCACATCATGATATTTATACTAAACTCTCACACATCACTGAGGTTTCCCTATACATGATAACATGAGGAGATGCATTTGCTAAGTAACTGATACAAGGTTGTGTGAATAATGAAACTGCATTGATAAAATAGTAAGGTTGTCTAATACGAAGTTATGATGAAACTAAAGGTTCTTACTATAGCGAGGTGAATAAAATAAATGATTAGAATTAATGTTACGTGATAGGTTAAAGTATATGAAATTTTGAGGCAATTGTCAGTTGAAAAATAATACAGATAGGCAGAGGCCATCTACTTAAATGTTTATGGTGTATTTATAAATGTGTGAAGAGCATACAGTGGTTAACAAAAAATATCTGGAATCATAAAGGTTTTACAATGTAAAGTAATAAATGTAACAGGCAACAACCAGTCATTTTTCTAAGTGAGGCACAGCTGAACGGAAACCGGTGAAAATAATAATGAACTTATCTAATCCATGAATTATAGGTTTGTAAATGAATTATTTAACGCCAGTTACATCCATATATAAATATATATTTTTCTTTAGGTGATTACATTTACTTAGAAGGAGATCGAATGAGGCAATACATTTTCCTTTGAATATTTTCTCATATTTATGCACCTGCTCATTTATGGACTGTTCAACGGAGAGATGGCATAGCATTTTGAAGTAATGGTTGTAATACTAGGGTGATGTAGCTCTGATCTCCGTAAGTTATTTTGTATCCAAAGATTAGGACGCCCAGAGATTTTTGTTCTCATTAATTTGAATTTTGCTTCTGTGTCATTAATTTATTTGCACATCAAGAGTAATTTTGAGAAGTCTCCGAGTGAAGGTAGGCTTCTGTGTTTGATTTTATGTATTTCGTGGTGTGGTTCTGTATTAAATGGTGGATGAGTTTTAGTTTAACAGCAGGTTTTTTGTCATTCTTGTTCGTTCTCATACTTGTGTGTCCTCTGGATCAATTTTGAGATTTTACCCCAGTTGTACCCATCTTTATAATGACCCCGGGATTGCTTGAATCTCGTTCCCGACATCGTTTTTTAATGCCAAAATTGATTCGGAAATTCAAGATTTTTTTTCTTTTCGAGTTGTACCGAATTCTGGGTGAGGGTTGACGTGTGTGTCGGGCCACCCAATCCAAAGCCAGATTATCGAGCACAACAAGATCGCGCCCACCGTGTATTGGCCTCGAACTGGGATTATCGTACCACGCAGTGGTATAGCCGACATTTTGAACTCGAAAAAATTGGAACACCAGAGGAAAGTGACAAAATGGTGGACGGCCATGTGGTACAAATTGAATGGAGAGAAAACCAATTGAGTGCTGGTACCCCCATTTTATTGTGCGATATGTCTGTCAGTTTGTTAAAGTTCATTTTCGTAGGATTTTTTTTGTGTGAATGACATAGAACGAAGCGATTCAGTAACGTTAGATCGCTGTGCTTATATCGATACCATCCACATTTATTATTTCCACATGATATAAGATTTCGATTCCACTGCCGAATTGAAGTAACCACTAGTCCTTACTCTAAGTTAGTCACTAGTTGTAACAGCTTCCATGTTTATTTGTTGTGATATATGGGAGAATTTGATGAAATTAAAGAGTTGACGGGACAGCTAGGAGAGAAGCTAAAGGATTTAACTAAAAGTCAAAAGAGTATGGAGAAAAGTTTTAAGACTCAATTGAAAGGCTAGGAAGGTGATATGAACACTAATCTAGATGGGTTGGATAGACAGTTTATTAAGATGCAGGAAGGAAGGAACACTAAATTTGAAGGTCTAGACACTCAATTTAAAGGTTTCGACACAAAATTCAAAGATTTAGATACTAATATGAAGGTTTAGACGCTAAATTTGAAGGTTTAGACGCTAAATTTGAAGGTTTAGACACTCAATTTAAAGGTTTCGAAACCAAATTCAAAGATTTAGACAGTAAATTCGAAGGGTTTAAAAATCTTGGAATTCAGTCAGGGGATTTGCAAGGAGGATTGGAATTATTTAAGGAGCACCAATTCGATATGAAACAGTACATGGAGTGGGCTCGAGCAGAAATGACGGATTTAAATGAACAAATTAAGAGGGATAAGGTCGAAATTGAAAATAATATGGGGACACATTTGAAAACATTGGAGAAAACCGTTCAAGAAAAATTGGATCGCCAAAATGGAAGAAAGGGATAAAGCAATTAACGCAGAGGTCTTAGTCTTAAAGGAAGAGGCGACAGCAGTACAGCAGAGATTAGCGAAGGATACCAGGAACATAACCACTAAAATGTCTGAATTCACCATAGAGCAGGAAAGCAAGATGGAATATTTTAGGAGTCAGATGGGGGAAATGAAATTTGAGTTAAACGAAGAAATTAAAACACAGATTGCTACAGCAGTTTCGACAGTACAAGATAAAATGAGTATTACCCACGGAGAACAGTTAAAGAGAATTGTTGAATTAGAAGGAAAGACGGTGGAAGCAAAATCGATAGATGAAAACAAGGAACCAAGTCAGATAGGAACAACATTCACACCATTCAGTTACAGCTCAACTCAACCGATTACCATCATTAGGAATCAGGAGGACCGTACAAAAAAATGTCAAACTTGACTGGCATTACACCCATAGAATTCCTGCGGGACCTGAAGGAATACATGGATGAACATAGGGTTCCTAAAGAGAGAGAAATGAGGGTAATAGAAAGAGCTCTTGAAGGTCAACCGCTAAACTGGATGCGAGATTTTAGGAATCAGTTTAGAGGGTACGATGACTTTGCGAGCGCTTTCCTGAAGAGATTTTGGTCCTCAGAATATCAACAAAGTATAAGGGCTGAATTATACTCAGAGAAATACGCGACTACCAGGCCAACACAATATGCTGGGTATTTCACGAATCAGATAGCCAGGCTACAATTTTTGGATCCACCGTTGGAGGAGCAGGATTTGGTGCATGCCATAATACAGCAATATCCGGTAGAAGTCCAGCGTGTATTAATTGCATCGGGTGCAAATAGACTCGAGTTGTGTGACGAGATTTTGAGGAAACTAGACCACACGAGCAAGTTGACGGAACCTCGTAGTCCAAGGACAGAGCAGAGAGAGGCAAATATGGTGGTAATGGATTGTATGGCGCAGACGGAACCTCAGCGAAGTTATGGAAGGAACGATAGGGATGGAATGGATTATGGCAATGGCTTAAACAGATGCAGGAATCAAGGAAAGCCATATGACCGGAGGCCATATTATCAGAATAGAAGCGGGCGATTTAATCATAGGGACTACGGAAGATCAGGATATAGAGGGAGAGAATCATGGTCACGTGATCGGAGACCGTACAACAATTACCCAAGATATGAGAATCAAGAAAGGCAAAATTATAGGCCATAATTAGAAGAACGTCACCAAGAAAGCCAGAGACACATTGAACAATAGGGGGAAAAGGAACAAGAAGAAGAATCTCAGGCAAAACAGCATGAGGAATCGAAACCAAGCACCAGTGGTGCCAAATCAGGAAAGAGAAGCTGACAGGAAGGAAATGCCGAGTTTGGACAGGGATTCACAGACAGTATTAACAATCATTTGCCCATTAATAATGATTTATGCCCTAGTGCGAGGAAAGTCCAAATTCAAGCTATACACCACATAACTGACGATAGGAGATATGAAGACCAAGAGAAGGAAGAAATTAGAATGAGTGAAGAATTGATGGAGCTACCGTTTCAGGAGGAAGATGCCACAGACGAAGATACAACTGAGAGAGTTATAGGCAAATTCAACGAGGCTAGCCTTAAAAGGTACCACAGGAGACAGTAAGCATGCGATATAGAGAACTTATTGGAGAAGTAGATTGTTAACCCGACAATATAATAATAATCGAGATGGTTCACGCTTATTATTATTCCTGGTTGAGGGGGATTTGTAACCGATATCGCATGGTTTTGAGAGCTCTGGCAACGTCGCATAGCAGGAGGAAGAAAGCAAGCGGAAGTAAACAGAGCTTGATGGTTTTACGTCATGGACATAGTCGACAGCATTACTAGGCGAAGGTTCCAGAAGCGTAGAGGGCGCTGATGAGCTCCAGGAAAAGTCAAAGTGGGAAGGTCACGTCGGAGAAGCAGTTATTTTCTTTTGTATCGCCGTACACCGAAGTTCACTTCCTTTTGTATCGCCGTACACCGAAGTTCACTTCCTTTTGTATCGCCGTACACCGAAGTTCACTTTATTTTGTGTCGCCGTACGCCGAAGTAACAAGCAAGTGTGTAGAGGCAGTCGTACCGTGGCAACTTGGAACCAGTGCGGTATTCCGATAGTTTTTTTTAACATAGCTGAAAGACTCAGTATTATTTCTTGCGTGGACAGCTCTGTATTAACGAATATTAAAGCCAAATGTGGCGAGGCGATATTAAAACGCAGATCATAATGCATTATGTTGTGGGATTCTAGTCATTAGTACAACGGAGTGCGACCAAACACACCTGGTGTCTTAAGCTTTTACGAGGTACGGGACTGCATGGGCCGTGCGCGATATAATTGACGCCTAGAACATATGAACGATGCGATGTGCATTTGTTTGACGAGCAGACAAGTGAGTATCCAGGGTCAGTGAACTATGATAGATAAACTGAGTGTAGTCCAAATATAGAGCGACATCCAAGGTCAAGGACGGACGTAATCTCTTATGAGTACAGGCTGGTGTATTGCGTACGATATAACCTGTGTCGTTATAGAGTTATCATCACGGCAATTATTTGATATTACTTGGCATATTCGACATGATGATTGCAGCGATGTATTGGACGGATATAAAGGCTATCAGTACAGACCAGTGCGAGTTTTGTGACAAGTACTTTACGAGCGAAGAGATGACCGGCTAGATCTAGTAATGTGGAAGCTGTTATGATGACGTGGAAACCAAGGCGAGCCAGGACCATGGATACCCAGAGGGTCGCGAGCTGGATCCAGGGCAAGAGGGGAGGATGTTCAATGAGAAGAACGTGGATCCAAACCCCCAGAAAACGTGTCAGCGGAACCAAGACTGAGGTGGTCGAAAGGTACTGAAAACCATGTTAATTCTTAAGTAGTGGTTAATGGGTAGTGGTTACTAAGATTTGGACAGATGGGCTTATAATCGAAATAGAATTTAATCAAAAGAATAAAATGCGATAACATGACAAGATAATTAGGACAGTAAATTTTAAGTTTTCTTTTGAGAGATTATTACAGTCATATTTAGGATGTAAAATAAAATATATGGATGCTAATAAATATAATCTGAGTACATGGATCTTTCAGCGTGTTACGTCGCTGTGTTCTTTGAAATGGTGCAACCTGGACGACAATTTATGGTTTGAACAGGCTTAAATTACAGGGGGAACATTTTAAGGGGCCACTTTTTGTGCGCACATCATGATATTTACACTAAACTCTCACACGTCACTGAGGTTTCCCTATACATGCTAACATGAGGAGATGCATTTGGTAAGTAACTGATACAAGGTTGTGTGAATAATGAAACTGCATTGATAAAATAGTAGGGTTGTCTAATACGAAGTTATGATGAAACTAAAGGTTCTCACTATAGCGAGGTGAATAAAATAAATGATTATAATTAATGTTACGTGATAGGCTAAAGTATATGAAATTTTGAGGCAATTGTCAGTTGAAAAATAACACAGATAGGCAGAGGCCATCTACTTAAATGTTTATGGTGTATTTATAAATGTGTGAAGAGCATGCAGTGGCTAACAAAAAATATCTGGAATCATAAAGATTTTACAATGTAAAGTAATAAATGTAACAGGCAACAACCAGTCATTTTTCTGAGTGAAGCACAGCTGAACGGAAACCAGTGAAATAATAATGAAAATATTTAATCCATGAATAATAGGTTTGTAAATGAATTATTTAACGCCAGTGACATCCATATATAAATATATATTTTTCTTTTGGTGATTACATTTACTTAGAAGGAGATCGAATGAGGCAATAATTTTTCCTTTGAATATTTTCTCATATTTATGCACCTGCTCATTTATGGACTATTCAACGGAGAGGTTACATAGCATTTTGAAGTAATGGTTGTAATACTAGGGTGATATAGCTCTGATCTCCGTAAGTTATTTTGTATCCAAAAATTAGGACGCCCGGAGATTTTTGTCCTCATTAATTTGAATTTTGCTTCTGTGTCATTAATTTATTTGCACATCAAGATTAATTTTGAGAAGTCTCCGAGCGAAGGTAGGCTTCTGTGTTTGATTTTATGTATTTCGTGGTGTGGTTCTGTATTAAATGGTGGATGAGTTTTATTTTAACAGCAGAGTTTCTTGTCGTTCTTCTTCGTTGTCATACTTGTGAGTCCACTGGATCAATTTTGAGATTTTACCCCAGTTGTACCCATCTTTGTAAAGACCCCGGGATTGCTTGAATCTCGTTCCCGACATAGTATTTTTATGCCAATATTGATTCGGACATTCAAGATTTTCTTTTTCTTTTTGAGTTGTACCGAATTCTGGGTGAGGGTTGACGTCTGTGTCGGGCCACCCAATCCAAAGCCAGATTATCGGGCACAGTACATTGCACCAACGTCCAATTGTTATCATTATTGTCCACATCCGTTTATACTGCCGACTTCCCTACACTTCCTTCCGTAAACACTGGACTACCACATATCGCTGTGCCAGCATTAGCAGAGTGCCTGCAACGCAAGCGACCTTGCCTTTTAGAGAGTGCGCGTGACCTCGGCTCACACAGACGTGCTGTCAGCAGTATTAGCTTACATGTCCACGATTAGCTTGCCAAGTATTATTTTCCGCCCGAGGGTGAGTCCTTCGCTTGTAAGCATTAATCCGTAGAACTGACCTTTTACTTACCCCGCTTTCCAGCGCAAGTACAGAGATTACACACCCTCGTTAAATCGTCCCTAGATACACACATCACCCGCTTCACAAACCCATCCCCTAGTTCAGCCAGCCCTCGTAAATGGTCTGAACAATATTAAGTCTTAAAAAGTTATTCTACCAAATTTATAATAGTAAAGATATTCTATTACATTAATAAAACGAAGATATTCTGCCTACCAAAAGAATTAAATATACCCTATCATACTCATAATACTAGAACACCTTATCATATTAAAAGAATAAATATTACTAATTTTACAAATTATACATCCGTTTAATTACAATCAATAAATACTTTATATTCTTCAAAACAACCATCTTCATATACATTTAATACAATGTAATAATATACCTATCTATATATATAATACCAATTATTCAATCTTTAGATCTTCTTCTATTCCCCCACCCCCGTCACTCCTCTAATCCGTACATATAACAAACAAAGATTAATTAACTCCAGAAAAAAAATATAACCTTTATTTAATATATATATGTTTACCTTATTAATATATATATACATTCTATCAATCACAACATCTGTTATCAACTTTTACCACATAATCATTCCCGATCAATTCGTTTCTCACCAACAAAATATTTTCTTGACCAGCACTAATCATATTTTCTGACATATCACCCGACAAACCTAATCATTTCCGATCAATTCGTTTCTCACCAACAAAGTATTTTCTTGGCCAGCACTAATCACATTTTCTGACACATCGGCAGACAAACCTAATCATTTCCGATCAATTCGTTTCTCACCAACAAAATATTTTCTAGGCCAGCACTAATCACATTTTCTGATATATCACCCGACAAACCTAATCATTTCCGATCAATTCGTTTCTCACCAACAAAATATTTTCTTGGCCAGCACTAATCATATTTTCTGACATATCACCCGACAAACCTAATCATTTCCGATCAATTCGTTTCTCACCAACAAAATATTTTCTTGGCCAGCACTAATCACATTTTCTGACACATCGCCCGACAAACCTAATCATTTCCGAACAATTTATGTTTTCATCAACAACAAAAAATAATTCAATTTTCCAAATGCTTTAAATTTACCAAAAAAACTCATAAACAATTAATAAATAAAAGTAATTAACCAAATTTGATTTAAAAATTTAATAAATTCCTCCCAAATTTACATATTTTTGTCTTAAAACTTAAATAATTATAGTATCTCTTCCCTGTAAAGTTTTTTTTCTAAAATTTAAGAAACACATAAAGTCACGGAACAAAAGTGTACTGTAAAGATAAAAAGAAAACTAAAAATTGACGCCCGCGGTTATTCAATAAGCTACCGTATATATATTCAATCATATAAGAACCGTAAAAAAACTTTATTTAAATTAATTGTATTTTTTTTTCATTAGTGAATTTTATCTTATATACTTCATCATTTTGGTCGATTTATAATAAATGGGTATTTTAATAAAATACTTTAATCTATAAATAAAAATAAATAAACTATATAGGTTGGTATATATATAGTATATTGAATTATATTACAATATATATTTATATATATATATAAATAAATATATAATATGAATAAAGATTGCGATACCCTACAATGTCATAAATATCTTTACGATCCTTCTTTTCGGCCTCTATCATATAGGTCTTTAATAGGTCGAAAGGTATCTGCATATCCCCCCTTGAAATTGCCTCCACATAAGGGAAGACGAGTTGGCAAAAAAACTATTTTAATATATTGAATTCGGAGGTTCCGTTCATCAGTTTTTCTATTACTACCACGTGATTTTTTTATTTAGGCCGTTATACGACCCATAATATAAGAATATTATTTAGAATAATGAAAAATGTATGATATCTTCTCCTTGTAACAGCTTAATCAATTATAAATATTTTTGTATAAAATCATATCTATATAATATACAACAAATTAATTTCCTCACAATGAAAAATCCTCAAAAATTTTCCTCCTAAATTTACTAACTTTTTTATATTTAAAACTTCATAAAATGAATTAACGACCCAATACCTAACATTTACATTTAAAAAGTAAAGCTTACTATTAAATTTAATCAATTCCTATCCTTTAAAAATAAAAAATCCAATAAAAATTCTTTTAATTTTCTTGCCTTAAAAATATATACCTTTTCTTAGCTATTAATCTAATTATCAAAGAAATATAAATTATAAACTAATTTATAGTACCTAAACTTTTAATAAATTTTATAAAGTGATTTATAAATTCACATAGGAGAAGACCCTTTTTTGAAATAAAAAAAAATCAATCCTCCCTTGAAATTGCCTCCACATCCTGGAAGATGGGATGGCAAAAAAATTATTTTAATATTTTTATAATTTTTATTTAAAGAAAATTTTAATTATAAACAAATTTACAGTACCTACACTTTTAATACATTTTATAAATTCACCTGGAGGAGAGCCTTTTTTGAAATAAAAAACATCAATCCCCCCTTGAAATTGCCTCCACATCCAGGAAGATGGGATGGCAAAAAAAATTATTTTAATATTTTTATAATTTTTATTTAAAGAAAATTTTTAATTATAAACAAATTTATAGTACCTACACTTTTAATAAATTTTATAAAGTTAATTATAAATTCACTAGGAGAAATTATTTTTTTTTATAAAAAAGAAATTCCATCCCCCCTTGAAATTGCCTCCACATCCCGGAAGTTGGGGTGGCAAAAAAACGTTTTAATATTTTTATCATTTTTTTTATAGAAAAATATTAATTATATAATAATCCTCAGTACTTACACTTTTAATAAATTTTATAAAATATATCTATAAAAAATTAAAAATATATAAATACTATAATAATTTACATTATAACTACTAATCACTCAACCCATCTACTTATATATTAACCCCCATGTTATTCTTACATAAATGAAGTGCCTGATTAAAGGATTACAGTGATAGAGTAAATCATGTAAAAGTTGTTTGCGTTCATTACATTTAGTAGATTTAAACTACTCCTTAAAGTATCAAAACCTTTTGTGCATCATACACCTAAATATATTAATAAAAACGTAAGCTAAATATAAGCTAATGGGTTCATACCCCGTAAATAGGACTACCTCCTTTTTAATTTTAAAAAATCCTTCAAAGGTTTTAATTTTAAGTACATTAATTATAGGTACCTTAATTTCCATTTCATCAATTTCTTGATTAGGTGTATGGATAGGACTAGAAGTCAATTTATTATCTTTTATTCCTTTAATTTCCAACACAAAATATATTTTAACAACTGAATCCTCCTTAAAATACTTCTTAATTCAAGCCATTGCTTCTTCTCTATTATTATTTTCTTTAATCACTATATTTCTGATATCAAATATTATTATAATAATAAATTATGAAGTATTTTTATTAACAATTAGTTCAGCCCTTCTACTAAGGATAGGGGCAGCACCCTTCCACTTTTGTTTCCCTGGAACTATGGAAGGTTTAGACTGATGAAATAATTTAACTTTAATAACATGACAAAAAATTGCTCCCTTAATACTTCTATCATATACTATTATGATATATTTTTCAATCATTATTATTTCATCAATTTAAATTGGTTCTTTAGGGGGATTGAACCAAACATCCTTACGTAAATGAATTGCTTACTCATCCATTAATCACTTGGGTTGAATAATTGCTGCTATAGTGTCAGGTGAAAACTTATGAGAATTATATTTTCTCATTTATTCCTTCCTGAGATCATCAATACTTTCCTTTTTCAATACATTCCAAATCTTACATATTAATCAAAATTTCCTTATAATAAATAATGGCCCAAAAATTAAATTTGTTTCTTTCCTTTTCTCTTATCATTTGGTGGATTACCCCCATTCCCCGGGTATATACCAAAATGAATAATTATCCAAGCAATGATTGAATTAAATAGATTACTAATTATTACCTTAATAGTAATCACAACATTAATTACTTTATTTTATTATCTTCGTATTACTTTTACTGCATTTCTCTTTTCTTACAGAGAAATTAAAGGAAATTTTACACAATTTTATAGTAATCAATTTTATATTCTAATAACAACCTTTAGTATAATTTAAACCTTATGGTTACTATTTAGATCTTTAATTTTTAATATAATATAAGGTTATATGCTAATAGCCTTCAAAGCTATAAATAAAATATCATTTTTTAAACCTTAGTAGCATCTAATCCTTTAGTATTGCAGTCTAATATCATTCACGACTATAAAGGTTTGATAAAAGAGATAAATCTCCTAAATAAATTTACAATTAATCGCCTATAACTCAGCCATTTACCGCAACAATGACTCTTCTGAACTCTACATAAGGATATTGGAACACTTTATTTTATTTTCGGGACGTGGGCAGGAATAGTAGGAACTTCATTAAGAATACTTATTCGTGCCGAACTTGGTCAAACTGGTTATCTAATTGGAGATGATCAAATGTATAATGTAATTGGAACAGCTCATGCTTTTGTAATATTTTTTATAGTAATACCCATTATAATTGGAGGTTTCGGAAATTGATTAGTCCCTGTAATACTAGGAGCCCCTGATATAGCTTTCCCACGAATAAATAAGATAAGATTTTGAGTACTGCCTCCTTCTCTATCTCTTTTATTAGCAAGAAGCCTAGTAGAAAACAGAGCTGGAACTGGTTGAACTGTCTACCCGCCGCTCTCTGCGAATATCGCTCATGCAGGATCCTCTGTAGACATAGCAATTTTTTCACTTCATTTAGCCGGAATTTCCTCAATTTTAGGAGCAGTAAATTTTATTACAACAGCTATTAATATACGATCTCCAGGAATATCCCTAGACCAGACCCCTTTATTTGTCTGAGCAGTAGGAATTAGAGCATTGCTTTTACTTCTTTCATTACCTGTTTTAGCCGGAGCCATTATTATATTATTAACTGACCAAAATTTTAATACTTCATTCTTTGACCCCGCAGGAGGGGATTTTTTGGACACCCAGAAGTTTATATTTTGATTTTACCAGGATTTGGGATAATTTCTCATATTATCAGACAAGAAAGTGGAAAAAAGGAAGCATTTGGAACATTAGGAATAAATTATGCTATATTTTCCATTGGTTTATTAGGGTTTGTGGTTTGAGCTCATCATATATTTACAGTTGGAATTGATGTAGATACACGCGCTTATTTCACTTCAGCGACTATAATTATTGCTGTGCCAACTGGGATTAAAATTTTCTGATGACTAGCTACTCTTCACGGGACACAATTTAATTACAGTCCATCAATACTATGAGCTTGAGGATTGGTTTTCTTATTTACCATTGGGGGGTGGGGGTGGGGGTGGGGGGATAACAGGAGTATTTTTTAGCAAATTCATCAAATGATATAATTTTACATGATACTTATTATGTCGTTGCACATTTCCATTATGTTTTATCAATAGGAGCTGTATTCGCCATTATAGCTGGATTTGTTCAATGATATCCATTATTTACGGGATTATCCTTAAACCCCAAATGATTAAAAATTAAATTTACAATTATATTTGTGGTGGTAAATCTAACATTTTCCCCTCAACATTTTTTAGGATTAGCAGGTATACCACGACGATATTCTGATTATCCAGATGTTCGTACTTCATGAAATGTTATTTCCACCTTAGGATCAACTACGTCATTTATTGGAATCATTTTACTTATTTTTATCATCTGAGAAAATATAATCTCTAACTGCCCTATTTTATTCTCCTTAAATATAGTAAGTTCATTAGAATGATATCAAAATTTACCCCTGCTGAACATAGTTATTCAGAATTACCTATATTAACTAATTTCAAATATGGCAGACATGTGCAGTAGATTTAAGCTCTACATATAAAGAAATACACTTTTATTAGAAAATGGCAACATTATCAGATTTAAATTTACAAAATAGTGCATCTCCTCTAATAGAACAACTCATATTTTTTAACGATCATACATTATTAATTCTATTAATAATCACCGTTCTTGTTGCTTACATTACATTAACATTATTTTTTTTATAAATGCACTCATCGATATTTATTAGAAGGACAAACAATTGAAGTAATTTGAACAATTTTACCCGCAATTACCCTTATTTTTATTGCTCTCCCTTCCATACGTCTTCTTTATTTATTAGATGAATCTATGGATCCTATTATTATTGTAAAAACTCTAGGACATCAATGATACTGAATTTATGAATATACTGACTTCGTCAACCCTCATGAATTTGATTCTTATATAATTCCCTATAATAAAATATCCAATAATGGATTTCGGTTACTAGATGTCGATAATCGTACAGTTTTACCTTTAAATACAAAAGTCCGAATATTAGTAACAGCCGCAGACGGCTTACACTCGTGAACTGTTCCTGAAATAGGTGTAAAGGTAGATGCCACACCTGGCCGATTAAACCAAACAAGATTCTTTATAAATCGACCAGGTTTATACTATGGACAATGTTCAGAAATCTGTGGAACTAATCATAGTTTTATACCTATTGTTTTAGAAAGAGTTAATACTAAAACATTTATTAATTGAATTCTTAATGCTAATTTATCAGATAACTGAAAGTAAGTTGTTGTTGTTGTTGTTGTTGTTTGAATCTTCAGTCTTTTGACTGGTTTGATGCAGCCCTCCATGCCGCCCGGTCTTGAGCTAATCGTTTCATCTCTACATAGCTACCACACCCTACATCCGAAGCAATCTGTTTAACATTTTCTAACCTTGGTCTACCCCTACAGTGCTTGTCCTCAACCCTTACTTCCATAACTAAGCTTGCTATACCTAGGTGTCTTAGTATGTGTCCTACTAACCTATCTCTTCTCTTCATTAGCAGTCGCCAGAAACATCTCTCCTCTCCCACTCACCTTAATACCTCTTCGTTTGTCACCCTATCTACCCATCTGATCTTCATCATTCTCCTGTAACACCACATTTCAAATGCTCCAATTCTCCTCTTTTCTGCTGCACCAATAGTCCAAGTTTCACTTCCATAGAGCGCCACGCTCCAGACAAAGGCTTTCAAAAATGACTCCCTAATACCTAAATCAATATTCGATGTCAACAAATTCCTTTTTTGTAGAAAGGATTTCCTTGCCTGAGCCAACCTACTTTTTATATCCTCATTGCTTCGTCCATCACTGGTTGTTTTTCTTCCTAAGTAACAGAAGTCTCATACTTCCTTCAGCTTTTCACCTGCCAATTTGATGTCCATAGAGGTTTCTGATTTATTTCGGCTGAATTACAGTATTTTTGTTTTGCATTTATTAATTTTCATCATATATTCATTCCGTAAGAGGGAGTCCATACCATTCAAAATCTCATTCAAATCCTCAGGCGTTTTGGCCATGATGACGATGTCATCAGCAAATCTCAGAGTTGAAATTATTTCTCCTTGAATCTTAACTCCCACTTTAAATTTTTCTACAATTTCCTTCATTGCTTATTCAATTTAATGATTGAAAAGTATGGGTGATAAGTTGCAACCTTGCCTTACACCTTTCTGAATACCAGCTTCTCTCTCATGTCTTTCAGCTCGAATGAAAGTAAGTGATGGTCTCTTAAATCATTTTATAGTAATTAACGTTTACTTTTGAGGAATAAATTAACATTAGTATGTCATACTGAAATCATTAATAGATTTAATATTTCATTATCCCTCAAATAGACCCTATAAGATGAGTATTTTTTTTTTTCAATATTTTCTTTAGCTATAATCTCCTTTACTATTATTAAATACTTTTCTTGATTTACCAACCAATTTCTTCAGTTACTGAACAATTTAATATCCCTCAAACTTCTTTAAATTGAAAATGATAACACATTTATTTTCTGTTTTTGCCCCTTCTACCAATATTATGAACTTATCGTTAAATTGATTAAGAACATTCTTAGGAATAATAATTCTGCCTCTCATTTATTGATTAATACCCTCACGCCATAGTATAGTCTGATACTCTGTTATTAAAACATTACATAATGAATTTAAAACTTTAATTGACCCTACTGGTCACCACGGAAGAAGATTTATATTTATTGCATTATTTTCTTTAATCTTATTCAATACTTTTTTAGGATTATTTCCGTATATCTTTACAAGCTTAAGACATTTAGTAATGACACTTACACTAGCTATACCTTTATGATTTAGTTTCATAATCTATGGATGAATTAATCATACCCAACATATATTTACTCATTTAGTACCCCAGGGTACGCCAGCAGCTCTTATACCTTTCATGGTCTGTATTGAAACTATCAGAAATGTAATCCGACCAAGGACTTGAGCAGTACGATTAGCAGCTAATATAATTGCTGGTCATCTTCTACTAACATTACTTTGTAATACTGGTCCTTCTTTAACAATAATACTTCTTTCTCGGCTTGTATTTGCACAAATTTACCTTATTAACATTAGAAACAGCAGTTTCAATAATCCAATCGTATGTATTTGCTGTCATTGCAACATTATATTCTAGAGAAGTAAATTATGACAACACACTTTAATCAAACTTTTCATTTAGTTAATCCTAGACCGTGGCCTTTAACAGGGGCCATCGGAGCACTTGTTACAGCTGCAGGTTTAGTGAAGTGATTCCACCATTTTAATAATATTTTATTATTACTAGGAACTTTAATTACAATTTTAACAATAATTCAATGATGACGAGATATTACCCGTGAAGGTACCTATCAAGGATTCCACATTCCTTCGGTGTTTCGTGCACCTCGCCATTCTTAAATTACGTCTGACAAGAATTTGTTGCACAAGCATCTCCATGATAATATAATTAATAGTCCATCAGTGATTTGAACCCATAATGACGAGACGTAAAACGGATATTGGTCGTTGTTCATTGACATTGGAAAAAGAGCGTAATGAATTCATAACTGTCCCCGGGTGAAGCCGGGTCGGGTTGGTAGTTTAATTATATATTGGTCAGACCTGCAATCTCGCTGCAGTGCGAGGAGACGTTTGTGTGTGTTGAATGTAATGCAGAACAGAATAAAACATGTGTTGGCAAAGCGACAGCTCGATTGTATTTTGTTCACGTGACGTATTCACGAGGCTGTGGACAAGCAAGGCAAGACCTTGATAATATGTGCCGGCAGTGGAGACTGCTAGCAGTTGAGAGTTGATCATTTTATACTTCATTCAGGCTAACTACGATTATAGCGTAGGCTTTGGAAATTGTTTAAGCAAGCAGGATGTTTAGTTATTAGCAGGGAGCTGCGTGATACAATGTAATATGTGAATCCAGACCACAATTGTAATGATAAACTGATTGCTAAAATACTTTAGAAATTTTTAAACCACATTTTTGATAGCCACGAACAGCTGTTAGCCAGTAGCCATTTAATGAAGCTTTGTAAAGGCCGGATTATATATGACTAGGGTAATGTTATTGTATGATTAGTTAATTGTAATTCCACGTGAAGCAGACGTTGTTCGCTCATGGTGTGGTTGTATATTTTAGGCAACAGATGATGGTTTTTGTGGGTGGCCGCATATCTTGCTATTAATAGAACACGTGTTAGTGGACGACAGGCGTGTATTATATATGAGTGTGTTACTCAATGGTATTGTTATGAACTGAGAGAGTAGTTTTGCTTCTCGGGTTGAATATTTCTATGAGTCTGATCTACAATCTTCTTCTATGATGCTTCAATTAAATACTCTACGAGTGCTAAATTAAGTAGATATATAAATAAATAAATAATTATCACGGAATATGTATTTTTATTAAATAAACAAATAATTAATAAATTTATTAATTAAACAATTTCTTATTTTTTTTCTAAATTTTAATTTTAATTTTATTAATGCAGCCAATGGCCATCTACTTTTCTTTTCAGGTCGGGTCAGGAAAGGGATATTGGGAAGAAATCGGCCGTGGACATATTGAAAGGAACCGTCCCGGCATTTGCCTGGAGGTGAAAATGGGAAACCACGAAAACCATTTTCAGGACGGCCGAGGTGGGATTCGAACCCACGCTCTCCCGATACCAGCGAGGCACGAGGTAGCGCGTTAGCGCTCTCGGCCATCGCGGCTGGTTAAATTTAAATTTTCGTATTGACTTGATACGATCTTCGAAATTCACCAGTTAGTGATTCCTTAAATACATCGCAGATTGAGAAGGCACTTCTTGGAACTACGATTTGCAATTTCTGGAGCAAACCCCTAAAAGCCCAGATTTTGACGATATACGATGTTAGCCGTGATTGTGATCACGCTGTTGCCAACCTAATTACTTACGCACACAGATGACGATCGCTAGCAAACAGCCTATGATTTGTGCAGGGAGGATGCAAAGTGCGCAAACATAGGATTGTATAATATGTTGTTTTATTTGTTGTTGTTACCTGTGTCCACTTATGTCTTGAATTATTTCTTTTCTCAGTAATCCAATTGCGCATTAGCTTTGTTTGTTCTCTTGCCTACGGCTAATTTTCGAAATAGGTTTAAATATGATTCAATAATTTAACGTTAAATGTTAGGGATAACACCAACGTAACTTAGATTATACTTATTGTTGCTCGTAAATGTAATTGATGTTTCTTTGATTGCTGATCATTAATATAACTTGTTTTGCCGTAGATTCAGGAATGTGGCTATTCGTACTGTTGTTTTTTGTAATTGCTTAGGGTTTTATTTACGAGTTGTTTCCTTAGCTTGTTTTTTATATTTTTTGTAATAGGACTTCTTGAGGATGTAATTTAAATTCAGTTTAGGGTTGGTTTATTATTTCATATAGCTTTGCGGACTAGCCGACTTTACCCTCAAAAGTAGGTTAGGGTTTGCTATTTTTAAATAAACATACGAAAATAACTTAAGACTGGACTTGTCATTTATTAGCTTTGTTGTTTTTGATGTGCTTTCTTGGGCTTGTTCCTAACAATCCAAGCATCTCACTAACACCACGCAGACCCCGAGGTTACTAGTCCCGTGTGGGCTAGTCTGAGAATGCACATCCAATATTCTCAGGTTTATGGGTTCGACAGATGGGGAGGTCGAGAGGGCTGTTGCGGTCAAACGGTCCCCCCAACCTTCTTGTCTGGTGGGCACGGTATATATGAATAATAAGTAAATAACACTCCTGTAAAAAATACATATATTAGTTATGATCACTATTATAATGTGGCAATTTTAAGATTACGCGTTTCGACCTTTAAGCGGTCATAGTCAGATCCTGATCACTGTGTTTTAGTTTAAATAAGGCTGTAGACCGACCAGAAGTTAACAACTGTTACGACCTACGGCTCCGCTGAGATAAGTAACCACATACGTAATAGAATTCAAGTGCATGATCTTATTTTATTTATTATATTGTGTTGTTCTAATTTGTATACACGTGCATAATATTCATACGTAATTCACGAACCCGTATATATACAAATTACCCTTATAAAACGAGATTCAAACTGTGAATCAAAATGTAAACACCAATTAATTTCACTACCATGGTTGTGTAGTTAGATAACAT
Organism: Meconema thalassinum; assembly: GCA_946902985.2. NCBI lineage: Eukaryota > Metazoa > Arthropoda > Insecta > Orthoptera > Tettigoniidae > Meconema > Meconema thalassinum. The sequence continues at coordinate 726,205,048 of OX336389.2, forward strand.
TGAATATAATTGATTTAAACCTCAACTCAGTGATCAGGATCTGATGATGACTACTTGAAGGTCAAAACGAGTAATCCTTAAAATTGCCCCTTTGTAATAGTGATCATAACTAATCCATGTAACCTTTCCAGGAGTGTTACTAACTCATTATTCATATACTGTATTATATTCAATGTACCCCGCCCAGCAATTGGGCAAATACGTGTTGACCGACTAAAGACCTACAACTGACACTAACATTATAGAATAATAGTAGGGGAGCAAGGAGAATCTAAACCCATAGCCTGCTTTCTCGCGGATTTTGTCGATATCTCGCGAACCCATGGTCGGATTTTGACAAATGAGGTGTGGTAGGACTTGCGGTAACGCTTCCTTTGCTATGGACCTCACATTATATTTTTTAAATGTATTCAAAATTTTTGTTTTTAAAAGTAGGTGATATTTTGAAAACCAAGAATTCTAAAAAGCCATATACAGCCTTAAACGAACGGTCTCTATGTCCTTTATCGATAGAACAAAATTTTATATATTTTTTTTCATTTTTTCCCAAAAACGTTCAATTTTTAATATAGATTATATTTTGGAAACTTGGAACTTTACAAAAACGTTTGTTTGACATAAATGAAAGGTCCTTTCCCCCCTCTACCCACGTACCAAGTTTCAGGTCTCCAGAACAAGAACTGTGCAGTAGTGTGAGGTTGGCGGTCGTACTTTTCTCAGGAAGTTGTGAGCCCCTGGCGGTCTTGTGAAGGAAGGAATAATGATGTTGGGGAAGGAATAGTCGTACAGAGGCCTGCTTGGTATCGTTTGATTGGTATTTCTCCGCTCTATCAGATGGTGAGGTAATTTTTGTAATCGGTGGATTATTGGAAGCATATTTTGGGGTAAACACGTGGTTTTGTGATATTTGGTGATATTTCGTGAACCCCTATGCTAGAGCAAAGTTTGACGTGTCATTTGTTTGGTCGCGCTGCACTCTTGACGATGATGCATGTGGTGACTAAGTGTGAAACCTATTTTGGGATAAAAACGTGATTTTAGACTTTTTGTTATATCTTGCAAACCAATAAGGCTGGGGTCTTGTACGAGGGGTCGTAGGACTCGCGGTGACGCCCTTCTTCGAATGTGGTATTTAGTTTTGAAGAAAAAATCACAAAGGGGCTAACGCCATGCATGTTGAAAATATTTTTTTTTACCTGTTTTAAATTTTAATGAAGAGTGGTTGTAGCTAGAGAGATGGTACCGCTGAGCATGTGTTTCAACGAGCACTTTGCCGGCCACTGTGGTGGTGTCCCAATAGAGCAATCGATATTTTCGGCGGGGCGGCAAGGCGGCCTACGATGGTTCGTTTTTCCAATATTTCCTATGACGGACGGATCGAGGCTAATATCCCAATATCAATGAAGCGCGCTAAGATTTTTTTTTTTACCTCTGAAGGGGGTCTTTAAAGTGTAAACGGTTTTGAGTAACATGACAAATTATAATTCTGTGATGCAAAAGAAGCTGGCTTGATATAAGACAACAGAACTTGGTTGTGTGTGTCGTTGAAAGGCAGAACAGAAAGAGAGACACCTGCTTGGGGATGACAGGTTGACAATCTTATCAAAGCTTGACAACACCGCTGGTTGTAGACAGAAGGCACATCAAGGTCAAACGAGCTGGCAACTGTGTGAGATAGATAACAGAGTGTGCGACTACCACACTTTCCCCACCATCATCACAGTCACAGCGAATAGAGGGGCAAGAGCGGTATGCATCTGTGGTGAGAGGGATGGAGGGGAGGGGGGTAACTCAGAGAGAACTCTGCATTCCACGACCACCAATAGCCAGACATGTGCTGTGTGCCAACAGGTAGTGGCGGTGGGGGGGGGGGAGGAGGAGAGGGTCGGGTTAAGAGAGTCTTGAGGATGTCATGGCGCATAGCTTATCATTACTGTGTTGAACTTTATAGTGTAAACAGAGGCTCTGGAATAAACAGTGTTCTTATGTGTTGTGGAAAATACGTAAACTTGCTGTAAGGTATGTATTTATTTATTTGTTGATATATATATACAGGCAATCAATGATTGATTAATTGATTAAAGAATCGATTGCTTAATTTTGTTTTGTTTTAGATAACCTGTCTATTTGTTGTGAGAGAGAGATAGACAGATAAGCCGAGAGAGAGGGAGACCATTCGATCCCAGCCCACGAAAAGCCAAAATAATGAAATATTTCTTATTTTTATATTACCTATATGATTGTTTTGTTTGTTTATTAAATGCGTGAACTATTTGGAATTGATATACTTATGGCGGTTTGTTTTGTTTCTTTTTAGATATTTGGAAAAAGCATTACTACTATAGCCACTGCAGCTGAAAACCAGGAATGTGTGTGTGTGTAGCCATTGTCAGGCAGTCTACGGCTGAAAACTCAGGTGAGAGTGTTTTATATTAATAATGGCTGAATTTACCGCTGCCGATATATTTACTTGGCAACCCTTTGAGTCTTGTTTTAAGTCGCGTTTATGCTCTGGCCGCGTGGCCAATGTCAGGAAAAGTTTGATTCCAAAAGAATATTTGAAAACTTGTTTTGAAAATCTTAAGGATCAAATTTGTACAGCGCAAGGGTTGTATACGGCTTTAAAGGTCAATACAGAACTCTTGTGTGCGATTTCATATATAAAAAGAAGGACTGTGAGCATAAAGAGACATTTTATATTTGCAGTAAAATGCGCGAGCTTTTCATAGCCGATTATTTAGAATCTTGGTATGAGGCTCACGTGGTCTATGCCTTGCTATCTCAATTTGATGAACTGCAAGAAGGGTCCAGTGGTCTTGCGTTAGACAAAATTCATCACCTGCAAATTAGCATTTGTCAATTCAACCCGTTCAATGCTGGGTCTAGACATAACCCTTTACGATCAGCGATTGCCTGCCGGAGAGCGGTGGTGTATACTGAAAATTTGAATGATAAATGTTTCCTGTGGTATGTGGCCGCGTATTTGCAGCCAGCACAGCGTCACTGTGAGAGAACAGGAATGTAAAAGGCTAGGTTTGAACAACTGAAACAAAATTTAAATTTAACTCATGTATCGTTCCCTATGGACTTAATTGACATTCATAGGTTTGAACAAGATAACCAGGTCTTTTCGTTCATGGTTTATGGCCCTGATGGTGATGAAATTGTGGGTCCTCTTTATGTCACGAAAGAACCGAAACGACACCACATTCATCTATTATATTTGTCTCACGGGGAGGTGAATCACTATTGCCTCGTTAAGAATTTGAGTAAATTGTTAGGCACTCAAGTGTCTAAACAACATAATAGAAAGCATACTGTATTTGTGATCGCTGCATACAATATTTTGGAACCCCTACGCTTTTGGAACGACAAAGGGTAGATTGCATATCTCAGGAAGCGGTGAGACTAGTATTACCACAAGTGACAAGGCTGTGTTAAAGTTTAAGGATATTCACAAGCGTGATACTGTCCCCTTCGTGGTCTATGAGGTTTTTAAATCTCTCAACACACCCATGGCGGGATGTGAACCAGATCCGGCCATCAGTTCGAACATACCCATTCAAAAACATGAATCCTTTGCTACGGGATTTAACGTGGTGTGTGCCTATGACCCCACAAAATCCTATTACAAATCCTGTGAGTGACCAGATTGTGCGAAATTGTTTTTTAATCCAACTTGTCAAGTTGGCTGATGATGTACAACAGTTACTGGACAACCCAGTACCCATGAGCCTAACTCGAGAACAGCATCAGCGGTATGAGTGTGCAACAACTTATTTGTGAAAACCCTATTTAAGGCGGGGAGGAAAAAGTGAGAGACCACTCACTCTTTACGGGAGAGTTTCAAGGAGCCGCCCATAGGGAATGCAATTTGAAATACCCAGCTCCTTCATTTATCATTGTGTATTCCACAGTGTGGCAAATTATGATATTCCGTTTCTGATTCGTGAATTGGGTCATGTCGGCGTCGTTTTCAATTATCCCACAAAACCATGAACGTTTTACAGCCTTGACATGGCGGTTGGACAAATTTTACATTCGATTTCTAGATTCCTTTAAGCAAGTTGGGACGAGTTAAAGCAGAAAACTCTCCCACAACAAGTGAAAATTTACTCAAAGCTAACACGCTGTACCGTTTCCGATGAAGACTATGCAAATGCATGGTAAGTTTGGCGAGCGTTTGATATAAAGACGCTAGGTGAATATGCAATGCATTACCTAAAACTCGATGTATTGCTACTGACGGATGTGTTCCAAAAATTCTGTGAGTTGTGTCAACACATCTATGGCCTTGACCCGAGTTCTGGTCTGTCGTTCGATGCAGCTTTGAAATACACTCAAGTGGAATTGTATTTTCTCACGTATGTAGATATGGTCTTAATCTTTGAAAAGGGCATTCGCGGCGGCTTTGTGTCGCTTAACCAGCACCATGCCGAAGGGAATAATCCATGCATGTCCTCTTATTCACAAGGCAAACCAGAATCGTACTTAATGTACTATGCTGTGAATAATTTGTATGGCTATGCCATGAGTCAGCCACTACCCTATGGGGATTATGCTTGGCTGACAGAGAAACAAGTGTCAAAATTTGATATGAACACGGCCAGCCAAGAAACCTGCCGTGGCTATGTTTTAGAAGTGGATGTCGAATATCCCTCATACTTGTATGATGAACATGCTGATTTTCCATTCTGCTTAGAGCGAATGGTCCCCCCTAACAGTAAAGTGAAAATAGAAAAACTCATGGGCACACTTTACAACAAAAATCGGTATATGCTAAATATCCAAACCTTGGTGTAATGCCTAGCCCAAGGCTTGGTGTTGAAGAGAATTCACACGGGTATTTCCTTTGCTCAAAAAGCATGGCTCAATCCATAAATGCAACTCAGCACTGAGCACCGACAAATGGCAACACAGCAGGTTGAAATCATTTTTTTTAAATTGATGAACAACTGCATCTATGGCAAGTCCACGGAAAATGTCCGCAAATACCGCGACATTAAATTAGTCAATGACTGGGAAGAATGTAGCGGTGCCCGGCGGTACATTGCCAAGCCAAATTTCAAATCCATTAAAATTATCAATGAGAATTTGGCTACCATTGAAATGGTTAGGACCAGTGTGACCATGAATAAGCACATTTACTTGTTTTGAAAATTTTAAGGATCAAATTTGTACAGCGCAAGGGTTGAATACGGCTTTAAAGGTCAATACAGAACTTGTGTGCAAGTCATTTTCGACTTTTCTAAATCAGTCATGTATCGATTCCACTACAAGTTTGCCAAACAACATTTTGAGGACGTATCTCTTTTGTATTTAGATACGGACTCATTCATATATCACATTCGCCACTGCAACCCCAATGTCGTAATAAGGCAAGATAGTGACTGGTTCGACACCTCTTCGTATAGCGCTGACAACGTGTTTCAGCTGCCCATAAAGAACAGGGAGGAAATGGGTGTTTTAAAAGATGAATGCAGTGACTCCATCCTGACGGAATTCGTGGGTTTGGCTCCCAAAATGTATGCCTATCGCACACTAGACTGTGAGGAAGCCAATAGAGCAAAAGGCGTAGGTAGAACAGTTGTAAAATCGCTACGTGTAGACGACTACCTAGCGGCTTCATGAACTGGCAATGCTATGTCACATAAACAATGCAGGATACGATTCAGCAACAATAGTTTGTATTTTGTGGAACAGAGAAAACACACCCTCGCCCCAATGGATAACAAACGTGTGTGGGCGGATGATTTGCTCACCAGCCTGCCATGGGGTTATGACCACGAGGAGGAGGTGTGATTTTTTATTTGATCGTTTAGAGACGTAGCTTTTTGTAACTGGTAGATTTTGTATATTTAGTATTTTGTTAATATTTGTTTTTTGTAATTGTAAATAGTGAATTTTTTGTAGATAGTGGAAACTGAGTTGGGAATTTGAAAATGATAAATGATAAATATTTGTTTTAAGGCTGTACAACGGAGCTATTTTTTCTTTGAAACTTAAATAAGTAATAGGATTTTTTGTAATGGTAAATTGTAAATTTTTAACTAAAAGGTTTTTAGGATGAGTGAACATGTCAAGAATGTTCTTTGGGAATAAATAAAGTGGTAGTGTTTGTTTCCAAAGACAGGCATGGTTGTGTGATTATATGACTATATATATATAGGGGAGAAAGCTTGTGTGTAGGTAGCATTTATCGTTTAACCAGAGCGAACACGGCGAGGTAGAGTGGAGAGGAGGAAATCAACGTTTATATATGAATGGTAAATAGTAATTTAGTTTTTCATTTGTTTTGTTTCTTTTAAATGCAGCGGTAGATGGGCGTTATTTTGTAAGACAGTCTTACCTGTAGTAGTAGTAGTAGTAAGGCTCTACGTTTCTGCAAGCACATAGTCAGACTGCACCATCACCATGGTCAAGCACTCGTATCAACACCATTTACAAAAACGTAAAATGAAAAATCATTTTTCGGAAATATCATCTTTCAACATACACAAAATGTAAAATGTGTAAACAACAAAATGGAAAATCCATGTATCCATATCATGAAATTCAAAAACATTAAACTGACATTTAAAAAATGAAAATTGGAAATTGACAAATGTGTAAACAACAAATTGGAAAATCCACGTTTCCATAACATGCTATTGAAAAACTTTAAAATGACTTTTTAAGTGGAAATCAGAAATTGACAAATTTCAATGCGTGAAATGTGAAAATGAATATTGGGAAATTGACAAATGGCAATGGGTGAAATGTCAAAATAAAAAATCAGCAAATGACTATCATCATTTTTTTAATTAAACAGAATCGTGTTCTGGTAAACCTTGTTTTTATTTCATAGCCAATAGGGCTTAACAAAAAATAGAATACAAAGAAATACCAATTCCTCATTCCTCTTTTAAGGTTCATGTCCACGCATCATTAACTTTCCTTTCATAGCACTCATCACAATGGGGGCTGCCAACCTCTCTCCCACTAAGGCATCACAGGATGTCAAACGTTGTATATTTTTTTTTTCAACAAAATTTATCCGCCACATGTCTTAAAGCAGGATGACTGTGGCGATAATAAAGGTCGAGTTCTTTGCATGCTTGATGAAAAGGATTAATAGGTACATTGCCACGCTGCAAGCGTTCTTCAAGGCGAGTTCCAGGAGCACAAAAAGGCTAACCAGGTGGGTGGATTTCAAAAGGATAGTATTGAATGACTTTTCCAATGACGCCATTGCCAGCACAAATTCGACATATTTTTTCCATCGATTGCGGAAAGGTTTGATCTTCCTCCTCCTCTGTGGACGATGTTTGTTGTTGTTATTGCTTTTTATCGCCATACACCCGTGGAATGATGATACAAAATCTTTACCCTGACTTTTATGACCGTGATATAGTTTGGCCAGCTGGTAAGAAGCACTCTGTCGCATAGAGGGTATTTTTTGCCATGGCCACTTGCTTATGGCGATCGTAATCCTTAGATGGTTGCAATTCACTTAACACAGGGTCTTGAGTCCATGATTTTGGTACATGTTGCCAGATATCTTTGACGGCGTTGGGAGCCACATAATAAATGAACGACTTGGGGAGTGCCAATAATTCCTCTTTTGTAAAACTGTCTAGTTTCATTTTGCACACAAGGAATTTCCCAATCGCTTTATCCGTAGCATCCCCTCTCTCCATGGTATCAGGTTGATGTTTACACGTCGCTTGTAGGAATCTCACTGCTCACATCCACTGGTAAATATTGAGTCTTATTTTCAAACAATTCCCTGCGGGCATTGGTGGTTAACCAATGAAAAAGGTGCCACGCCTGTGCCAGGGCTTTATTGCAATTGTTGCCACAGGGACAGAGGTCCATGAGTGTTTATCAGTGAGGGGCACCCCAAGTCCATCAGATCGATACATTGTAATATTTTGAACGGAACTTGCCGCACTTTGGCGTACAAATGCAATCATTTACCTTAAGTACTGTAGTCAAACCGCAATAAACCTTCATCTTGTTGGGCGCCACTGGTTCAATCCTATTTGATCCGCGGAATAAAAACCTAAATCACTCACCATTATACCTCGGCTATGCAGACTCGTCTTACTCAGCCCGTAGGGAAACTTAAGCTTCCAACCAGCGTAATATTTGCTAAGAGATGATAGGGTCGACTTATAGCTACTTGTAACTACAAGGTGGAAACACGAAGAATGAATTTAGAGAATTGAATTTAATAATATTAAGAGGGAGCGAAACTTGGATCGCGAATCGACTTTTAATTCCAGAAATGGCCACCTGAAAGGTGAGCGCTATTGTCCCATAACCTGCATTACCGACCTTGCTACACAGGAGAGCGCGTGAGGTGGCAGGTGAGAGAGAGAGCGTTTTTCACTTAAAGAGACAGAGACACTCATTGCGATGTCGCCAGACTGCTCTTCCCGCAGTGTTGCTAATTGCTATGAAGCAGGTCGGTAAGCATTCAACCTCCACTCAGCCGACTTCTCAATTTTCTTCCCTCAGTCTTTCTGTAGGACTAACGCAACCTGCCCAAGTGGATGTTGTGATGCTCTCAATCGTCGCCTCGTCCGTAATTCTCTCAACGTCTGCTATTCGGAACGTATTGTTTTTTCTTGCAACATAAGATTTCACATGCGCCCACAATTGGGTTGTACCAAAACTACACAATGTCCACGCAGGGCCGTGACGGTAGAGAGCGATCATGGGGCCCACGGTTATGACTGCCGGGCACATTTGAGTTCTTTCCGTGAAATCCTAATAATATTCATGATTTTTGTAATAAATTTAAATTTCAATATTTGGTTATGTGAAATTATGTGGGAAAGGGAAGCTATTCAATATATTGATTTTCCACCAACCAGGCATTTTGCCGGGACATAATCTCATTTTACATTCATTCGTGAATTTTGTACTTTTAATTTTCGTAGCGTGCTTACATTTCCAAGTTGCCTTTAGCAATGTAACGCTTGAAATTTCACCTGCTGCCAATAGACCATGTACCTAGGTAAATAGCAGTTCTTTAGAAATAACTGAAATTGGACCCAACGGTTTCGTTCCACAACGGCTCAAGAATCACCATTGTTTTAAAGTTTACTCACTTTACCTTTCAAGAATTTGCTTGGTGAGAATTCAAACGTATTGCTTATTTTCAAAATTCAGTCAAATTCGTATTTCAATATTATACAAGATTTGTCTTTGGACTTATTTAAAAGACTGATATAGGAATTAAGAAGCCGTGATTTTCTCTTTCGGGCCCTTCAGTACGCTCGGTCCCCAGGGCTGTAGCCCCATTTGCCCCTCCTTCTCGTCCGACCTGTGTCTGCGTTGCCTTGCTATTTCCTCAATTTCGTACGTACAATGCGTGGATTTATGAAGTAATAAGACTACCTCTCGATAATGTAAGCCTTTCTGTTATTCGAGGTCGGAGCTTTGTTAATTTGCTCTGAGAGAATGCTCGCATTGTCCATAATAACCGAATGTGGACGGAGGTCTGGTAGTAATTGTTCAGTAAACCATTGTTTAAAACGAGCGTGTCTTATCTTAACGGCAATCGTCAGATTTCTCAGAGTTCGATACTAACCCTCCTTTGGTCGCGAAGATTATTATTATAATCCAGGTTCAATTGTTTTATATCTGCGAACATAATACACTAGATTTTGGTACATACTGTTCAGTACATTTCCTAGATGTTCTTCCCATTACAATTACCGAGAAATATTACGTCAATGGCCACTATATAGTGTGTCAGTGGTGTACCAAATAGTCAACTGTACATCACGCGACTATTTGCGGAACTACGCTTGAACTCATGGGCGCCCGCAGTGGGGGGAGGGGGAGGGGGCAAGAAGGGGCCATGGGCCCCTCCTGAAATCCCGAGAATATTTCTACTGTTCATTGCCACACCAGTTTATTTCATCAATTAAAGCTACTGATAGTTAACTGATTTAGTGTAGGGATAATTCCACAGTTTTATTTAACTTAGTAATTACGGATAATTTGAAAATATCTCCAGTTATTTAGAAAATCGGCGAACTGGATTAACATTACCATTTTAATGAACTGCTTGATTCTTATTTTACTTGTTCCTAAGAAATGAACATTATGACGATGATTCACAAAAATACTCCTCCCATTCATGCCATAAAGATAATATGTACCCAACGGTTTTAGAGCAGCCAAATAATGAATAACACGAAGCATGTAAGAAATGAAACGAAATTGCGGGGGGGGGGGGGGTGTAGGTATCATCATCAGCTAGTGACAGGTAAAGAAACGAAAAATACAACTTGCGTCCCCCCCCCCCCCCTTCTTCCCCTCCCGGAAAGAAATCCTGCGGGTGCCCATGCTTGAACAGCGTGGGTTTACTTGTATAGGTATAGCATTGTATAGAATTGGGAAACTGAATATATTAAGGAACACTTAATTGTCGAAAGATACTCATCTGTTCGCAAATATTTCATGTTTTTAATCAATACGGGAAACTGCCAAATTTCTTTCAAAAGTTAAAATTAGATAAGCAGACACACAGCCAGAAGATGAAAGCTGCCTGGGCTAAGAAGAAACATAAATTCCTTACAAGAAGTCAAAACGAGCCCCGTGGTCCTCAGTAGGCCCAAACGAAAAGAAGAAGAAGAGAAGAAGAAGATAAGTTTTTCATCATGTGTCAAAATATTTGGTATTTCATGTATTTTTCATGGAGGAAAGAAAGAGAGATGTTGCCTAGAGCTCGTGTCAGTGAAGCCAAGCGCTGAGTCCAAAGTGGGCGTAACCTAGTGTTCTGTGAGTTGTATGCGGCAAAAAATTGTGCATGGTTATTTCGGAGTTTTTCTTAATAATGGCGTGTAGTGCCTATGGCGGTACGAATCGACAAAACAGAACATACCAGAAAGCATAAAAATAGAGGCCTATTACAGTATTTACCGTACTAGAAAGTTACAATATCAATTGAAGCTGCACCTTTGCAAGTTGCATCCATACAATTCTATTGCAGGTTGAGTTTATTAATATTATATTATATTGCACTAGCCAGCGCAGCGAAGGCATCTCCTTCCGGTTCTTTCCTCTACGGTATTTGTCTATCATTAGTATATTTATCACACTCCATACTTCTTATAAAATTGAAAATGAAAATTAAAAAACAAAACTAAAAAGAACTAATGAAATACCCATTAAAAATTGGCCTACGATTGTAATCCACGCGACTATTGACGTTGCATTTTCTAGCCGACCGTCCTAACCAATGGAACTTTCTGTCCTCCGGAAACGTCGCTGTGACCTGTATAGTTTTGATTTACATTACGCTTCATCAAGGTAATAAATACAGTATGTCCCTGATTTGCCGATCTCGTACATTGCGGTACCGGTATCCTTAAAAATGCAGTTCTCGCCGCTATTTTGTCACTCCTTACAATAAGTGATTCTTTCTCGTCATGCGTTTTCTGATATTTTCTAGTGCTACGCGTACCTTATACCGTATGTTTAGAATTAGTTATATGAAACTACCTGAGTATTAATGTAGGACAAATGCTAAATCACAATAGATCAAGTTTCTGTACCGGGGCCTTCCTTTTATCAGTCTAGAGAGATAGCATCGCAGCGGAAAAATGCATGCGTAGCCGGGTGACTCATTGCCGAGAGATTTATTGCTGCGCTGCTATGTTGCAGACGAAAAAAAAAGAAGGACCCTGTACTTTTCATTAATAAGTGTATGATAAAAAAAGGTTTATTAATAAAACTGTATATAGACTTTACCGTTACTAAAATCTAACATTAGTACACAATGACCAAACGAAGGTCTGTTGGGACTACACACATACAAAAAACTGTAAATTACATGAAGCAATGTCTTACATATCGTAATAAAAGACGTAATATTCCAAATGAAAATATAGCACTACAAAAAAGTAAACATCAAGAACAGTATGACAATGGTGATTGTTAGCTGACAAAATTCAAATAGGATAAGTAATTTTGAATGTAACACATAATCACAATTTACAAAAATATCACTAACACTTACATACAAATAGTCACAAATTACACAAAATAATAATGAACAAAACAATGACATATTAATCCAAATCAATTTATAGTAATTGCAATCGTTGTCGTGACAAAATAAACATAATTAATTTGGAAAGTAACTTATACTCGTAATTTACAAAGATGTTACAAACACTTTTATACTGATCATTACAAATCGCATGAAACAATATCTTACAAAACGCAAAGATTCAATGACATCCTAAAGTTCAATTATAATAATGCAATAATTGTGACAAAACTGACATATTCTATGATTTAAATCACTTAAAAAAACTGTATAAAACTAACACAAAGAACTTAAAAATTAGTTTGTACTCATAATTTACATTAAAAAACACTCCGATCTTAGGCAAAAGGCCGAAAATCGGTTACAAACTTTTATATACAAATAGTTGTGAATTACATACACAAATTACATTTTATTTACAGTTTTGTTAGCCTTCTTCTCCTCAGCCATCCTTTGGGCTCCCACTAAGTTAGTAGGGTTTCTTATAGGCATGGAGCGGCTGTGTCTAGGGTCAACTATTTCTGGAAGTAGGCAGTCCATATAAAACCTATGTAACTTTGGGAACGTTTCATTTTTCCAAAAGGTCTCATCTCGTTCTATTTTTGCTGTTTTGATTCCTTTTGGGGTCCACAAGGCAAAAATGCAGTACTTCCTTTTTGTCACTTGAAGTTGACCTTGTATTTGGAAATAGAATATGTGATTTTTTTGTACTTCCCCGATGTCTACCTTCTTGCTTACTGCCCAAAAAGTGACCTTGCGTTTCTTAATAGCTTCGTCTGGAGTAAAGTCCTTAGCCGACGAAGGGCACTTTATTTCTATAACTGTATCGTCATTGACTAGCCCGTCGGGACTGGCTCCGAAAAAAGGAAACTCTCTATCGATAAGGAGACCACATTTTTCTATTATTTCGTCGATCTAAAAAGCGAGTTTGTTGCGAGCTGACTCCTAGTTCCTTCGGCCATACTCCATTGCCTCGCAATCAAATGCAGTGTAGAGGATTTGCTTCACTAATGGCTCGCACCCCGTTGTTGCTCTCATTTTACAAACTCGCCCTAAGTTCGACGCAGTGAGTATGATTTTGCGGAGTTCTAGCCATTCGTTACAGTCACTTTGCTGAATTGTTTCTCGTTCGATTCTTTCAAATTCTTCCTTTGATCTGCGTAGACTTTTCAGGAACTCATCCGATTCCTTTTTCATCACCTCTTCGTCGATATCGGGTCTTTGTGCCACCAGGCCATAATCCTTCTCTTCATTGATTATTGAACTAAATAATGACTTGCGACATCTCTTTTGGTTCTTCCGACTATCAGCCTTCTTCTTTCTTTTTACCTCTGTGCCTTTCGCAAACGATCCTGGACTTGAACTATACAGTGTTTTGTGAAGCTTGTAATTGGCCAAGCCGGAGTTGTGCTGAACAACAGCAGCAGAACAGCGCCCCTGGTATGACCCGGTCGATGCAAAATTTATTATTTTCCCGCCAATGAACTTAGCAACTATGGAGTTGTAATGCTCAACATAGTTGCTATTTACATCGGCGAGCAAGCTGCGGCTGTAACGGCTAACATCCCTGAAAACATCCGAAATCAATGCGTACAGACCAACAGAAGCGAGTTGAGGCACAAGGTTAGAATCGACTGGAGCAGTTGTGTCTATCTAACCGAAGTAGCCCCTCTCTGCCTACCCCTTGTGTTCACCAAACACGTGGCTAGGGATATTGATCACTTTCGTGATGGTTTTAATGTGTTTTTTTTCTTATGCCGCATTTGTCGGTCAAATGCTTTGAGACCACCGAACTATTAATGTATTTAATCACATTTATGTTTATAATATATAATGTAATTCTCGAGTGATTACTCGTAACAAACAAAATTTCTAAGACACATACCTCAGCCTGTTCATAGATGTTGACTCTTCGAGCCACAAGTTCACTACTGCAAGGTGTTGCTCCTCGCTAGCCGCTACGTGAAGGACTGTCGTCACATCTCCGCTTTGGCCAATCAGTCTCCGCCAGCCAGTGGGATTTCTCGATTGTTCTACGCCCTATTTAAGCAGCGGTTCTCCTCTTCAAGATTCAGATCCAGTACGCCTGATCCAGTACGCCAGTACCGCATTACCGCATCACTTCATGGTGTCTTCCAAAGCTTCGTTCCATGGGGCAAATACCTGACGGTATTCTACAGTAAGACGGTGTACTCAGCACGTCACACCGCTACGCTGGAGATTACTACGCATCAATGTCACAACTAGATGAGCTGTTGCAAGGCTCAGATTACAGTTCTCACCGCTACGCAAGATGAAAGCTTGCTTGTTACTTTCGCTCTTCAGTGTACTTTGGTTCTAAAGAAGAAACCTTCTTCAAGCCGATACTTTATTTCGAGATGCTGGACATCGCAATCACAAAGTATAGTGTTCGTAAACTACAAACTACAACAGCCAAACCAGCAAGCTCTGGCCACGGCCGACCTGCAGCACTGAAACCTCTCTAGTCAACATAAATAGCAACGGAAGATAAGTTACATTCTTTTATTCTCTATTTTTATCACTTATCTTCTATGTTTTAATGGTTTTAATATTGCTTGCAAGTGCAATTATTTCCAAAAATAGTGTGTCTTTCAAATGAACTCTTGTAAATAGCACCAAGTTGTGCCAACCTACTAATTTTTAAACCCAAGGGGTTTCCAGTAATGTATAATATTTATCACTTGTTTCAAACAACAAATAAAGTTTATATTATATTAATGCTTAAATGTTCAGTGTTAAATTTAAACTTAAAGTTTAGGATAAAGAACCAGGCCGCACTCCCCTAGCTCAAAATATTCAGTCTAATAGCTCCTTTCACAGTAGTTATTTTGTCCAGGCATTTGCCTGATGCTTTCTCCCGTTTATGAGAACGAACTTGGGCTGTTCTTCACATAACCATATGGAGCCGATAACCGGGAGTGCTTTTTGTTAACATTTGTTGAAGCAAGTCTGTATATTGAACCTTTCTCAGAAATTAATATTTGAACTAATTAACAAAATTTATCTCTCATACTGAACATTAAGTGTATAAATTGTTCAAAAATTGTGATTTCTAATTCTTTTGGAAAGTTTCAGCTCGGAGTTCATGCTTGGCACTGGAAGAGGAGACACAAAAACAAGTTCCACATTTAACCGCTGGAGGGGCTGTTTTCTCTCTCTTCTGGCAGGCTGTTGTACGAGTTCACAGGGAAGTCGTGAGTACCTTCACAACAAACTTTCACAATGCCAATTGACGAAAAACTCATTAATGCGAGGGCTTCGGTCAAGGGAAAACTCACGCGTTTTCGCACTTTTCTATATGAGCTCACGGAAAAAGAACGTAATAGTGACATAATTTCTCAAAGACTGAAAGGTTATGAACAGGCCTTTGAGAAATATGATGAGATCCAAAGCAATATTGAGACACAATATCCCGACCAGCAAAGTGACCGCTCCGAGGTTGAAAATTTATATTATAAGGGGTTTGCAGACGCAAAGCAGCTTTTAAGAAGTTTAACATTGCGGGAAAAGCAGGAGAAAACTCCTTCAGAATCTTCTTCTTTTCCTTCCCGTGTTATATTACCGAAAATAGAATTACCTAAATTTACCGAAGATGAAGCTACATGGGAACCATTTTTTGAATTATTCAATTCATTGATTCACGAAAACGATTCTCTTCCTTCAATACAGAAGTTTCATTATTTGCGTTTGTCCTTGCAAGGCAACGCACTTAAACTCATCCAAGAGCTTACGTTGACAAATGAAAATTATGAAGTAGCTTTGGCACTTCTCAGAGATCGGTTTGGGAACACTCGTTTAAAAACTCAACGTCACATACAGGGTTTATTCAATTTACCTATTGTTCAAGCTGATAATCTTGCCTCGCTTCGTAATTTGATCGATGCTGCAGAACTTCATATTTGTGCCCTTGCAAATTTGGACCAACCAGTTGACCATTGGGATCTATTTTTGATTCATCTAATTTCTGTTAAATTAGACACTAAAACTTTAAAAGATTGGGAAGCAGATCTGTCGCAACATTCATTGTGTACCTATGAAGCTATTATTAAATTCTTAAAGGCGAAATGCCAAATTCTCTCTGCTGTAGCTAGCCAAAAGAGTAGCTCTACCTTCAAACCTTCCTCTAATAGTAAGGACATCAGCCCCACTCAGAGAGTACTAAGGTCACATGCCTTTTCTACCAATATTCGGTCTTCCAATCAAGCACAAGCTTGTGTTTTGTGTCAACAACCACATAACTTGTACCAATGCGCTCAATTCAAATCTTTATCTGTGGATGAAAGACGCAAATTAATTACCACCCACAAGCACTGCTTCAATTGTCTATCAGGGACACATATGATAAGCAATTGTCATTCTGAACGGTTATGTATTCACTGTAAAGCAAAGCATCATACTCTCCTGCATAGGCATGAAAGATCGCGGTCATCAGCAACCAATAGTTCATCCGCTAAATCTCATTCTGAGACTTTGCCGAATAACGCTCAGTCTTTTACTCAAAGCTCTGTTTCGTTCAGTAAAACTCAAGTTTTATTGTCCACTGTCCAAATTCTAGTGAAGAATGTTCACGGAAAATGGGTTTCTGTAAGGGGATTGTTAGATAATGCTGCAACTAACAATTTTATCAGTGAATCGCTAGTTCGCAAGTTAGGTCTACAAATAAGCCCCACTTCTATAGAAGTTACAGGAATTAATGGTTCCAAATCGCAATCTCTGAGTTATGCTAAAGTGGATGTAAAAGATTCCAATAATCTCGGCATTCATTTAAATTTAGATTTTTTAATTATCAATTCCATAGGTAATGACACCCCCATTACTTCTTTTCAAGTCCAGGATTGGAATATTCCGCATCATTTGCAACTTGCAGATCCGAATTTCAACAGAGCTTCATCTGTAGAAATTCTTTTAAGTGCCAGCATTTTTTGGCAATGTTTACATCCGGAAAAGGTTAAAGTTGCCCGTGATGTTTTCTTTCGTAGAACTGATTTCGGTTGGATTGCCACTGGGCAAATATACCGCAACCCCGTTCAACAAAAATCTCATTGTTATTTTGTTGGTGCTGATTTAAATCAAGAATTAATTAAGTTCTGGGACATTGAGGATATTCAAGTCACCTCACCTCATTCTCGCAATAATGAGATCTGTGAAACACACTACGTAGAAACCACTGTTCGCACTACTGAAGGCAGATTCGTGGTTACTCTTCCTCGCATTTTTAACCCCCCTGTTATTACAGAATCACATTCCAGAGCTCTCAAAGCCTTATTCGCAATTGAAAATCGCTTTAAAAAGGATCCTCTCTTAAAAACTCAGTATACTTCCTTCATGGAAGAATACGAATCAGCGAATCACATGGAAGTAGTTCCAAAATCTGGAGAAATTAGTAATCCTCCTAAAGAAATAGTATATCTTAATCATCATCCGGTTTGGAAAAATTCTTCCACCCGAGAACAGATAAGAGTGGTTTTTAATGGGTCATCTCCAGATGCTAATGGTGTTTCTCTCAATGACACTCTGCATTCTGGACCCGCTATTCAGACAGATCTTACTTCAGTTTTACTTAACTTTCGTCTATTCCCCATTGCTGTCCTTGCCGACATCAAGCAAATGTATAGGCAAATTCTAGTAAATTCAGAGCAACGTGATTTGCAAAGAATTTTGTGGCGAGACGACAATGCAAAACCTATAAAAATATTTCGTTTAAGAACAGTGACATACGGTCTTAAGCCGTCTGCCTTTCTCGCAATACGATCTCTTCACATGTTGGCCGAACAAGATGGTCATCTTTTTCATCCTCTAGCTTCTGAAGTTTTGAAAACTGCATTTTATGTAGATGATTTTCTGTACTCTTTTCCTAGTATCTCTGACGCACTTCTTGTTTGTGAAGATTTAAACTCTCTTCTTTCTGGTGGTGGGTTTACCCTTCATAAGTGGAACTCGAACTCAACCGAATTTTTATCTAACTTTTCACAAGTAACTCCTGTTGACCAATGTGTTGCGCTTCCTACTGAGGAATCAGCTATTAAAACCTTGGGTGTTTTTTGGTCTCCTTCTTCAGATACCTTTTCCTATCAGGTACACTTATCTGAGTTTCACCCTCATACGAAAAGGCAATTATTATCAGAAATAGCGAAAGTTTTTGATCCCTTGCAGTACATTGCTCCGGTGGTTATTACTGCAAAAATTTTCTTACAAAAGCTTTGGTCATTGAAAGTTGGTTGGGATGATAAGGTACCCTCCCCCCTTTTGGATGAGTGGTTGAAATACCGCAAGAGTTTGTTAGATCTTTCTCAAATTTCTATTCCCCGCACTTTAATTTCGGACCTTTCATGTCAGTATTTCGATTTGCACGTATTTGCAGATAGTTCTGAAAAGGCATACGGTTGCTGCGCCTACTTAGTAGGCCGCTCTTCCAATACTTTACCCGGATTTTCCAATTTAATTTGCGCAAAATCAAAGGTAGCCCCACTCAAATCCATATCTTTGCCTAGATTGGAATTATGTTCTGCTGTAATGGCTGTGGAATTAGCCAGTAAATTAAAAATCAATTTAAATTTGAAATTTTCGAGCACATGGTTATGGAGTGATTCTTCCATCGTGTTAGCTTGGCTTTCAAAACCTTCTTCACATTGGACCACTTTTGTGGCTAATCGCGTTTCTAAAATACAAGAGTTGTCTCATTTTGACCAATGGAATCATGTTCCGGGGAAAGAAAACCCCGCTGATATAATTTCACGTGGCTGCTTGCCCAAGAAATTAATTTCTCTTAAATTATACTGGAATGGTCCGGCGTGGCTCAGTCAGGATTTCTCTTGTTGGCCTCGTTCATCTAATCCACTCGCAGAAGATGTTCCTGATGCTCGCATTGTTACCGCTTCCCTTTTTCTAACTTCTATTGCTACTAGTCTCTTTCAGCGGTACTCTTCATTTAATAAATTAATTCGTGTGGTAGCATATTTATTTCGATGGAAATTTCTTGTTCTTGATCAGCCTGTGAAACCGCAACCCTTTCTCACTAAAATGGAATTGGAATTTGCTACTCGTAGAATCGTGTTTCTTATGCAACAAGAAGTATTCTTTCTTGAGTATCAGACGCTTTTAAGCAAAAAAGCTTTACCAAAGTCTAGTAGGCTGTTACCTCTCACCCCTTTTTTGGACCAAGATGGATTAATAAGAGTGGGGGGCAGGCTAGAATATTCTAGTTACTCAGATGAGAAAAAACATCCCATTATTCTCCCTTCTAGACATCCTATTACTACTCTCATCGTAAAGAAATTTCATTATCAGAATTTGCACGCTGGCACCCGCACTTTGCTTTGTTTAATTCGCGAGCAATATTGGCTCATTAACGGTGTTCATGAAGTTTCTTCTGTTATTCGAAAATGTATACCTTGTTTCAAATCTAAGCCCCCGCCAATCACGCAAATTATGGGAAACTTGCCATATTTTCGTTCCGAACCTAGTAAGCCTTTCGCCCTTACGGGTATCGATTATGCTGGGCCTTATGTCTATCAAGTTAATTCCCCCTTATCTAAGCGAAAGTTGTTAGGTAAACTTTACATTTCTTTATTTGTGTGCATGGTGACAGGAGCCATTCACCTTGAGTTGGTTACAAGTGCTTCTACTCCTTATTTTATAGCAGCCTTTTCTAGATTTGCTGCTAGAAGGGGTGTTCCCTCCGAGGTTTTTTCAGATAACGCAAAATTTTTTGTTAGTACTTTTGATCTTTGGAAAACTGCGCTTACCTCCCCTTCTGCTAAGGAACAGTTTTCTAATTTTTCTCATGCTAAGGGATTCAAATGGCATTTCACTCCCCCTTACGCCCCCCATCATGGTGGTCGTTGGGAATCTTGCATAAAGCTCACGAAGAGACAGCTGAAGAAAACCCTTGGTTCAGCCATCCTTTCCTATGAGGAATTCAATTCCTTAATTATTCAGGTTGAGGGTATCGTAAATTCTAGGCCGCTCACGCCTTTGTCTAACGATCCTAAGGATCTTCTTCCCTTAACACCTGGTCATTTTTAATAGGCTGTTCTTTAGCTTCTACGCCTCCTTTGCTGAGTCGACGTTGTGATCTCGGGTTGCCTATTTTCTGGAAAAAGTTAGAATCTTTGCGAAACTCCTTTTGGCGCCGTTGGAAGCTGGAGTATCTCGGCTCACTTAACAGGAGAGAGGGGTGGCGGCTTTCCCAGCCTGATGTGCGAGTGGGAGATATGGTTCTTTTGCGAGATCCAAGTCCCCCTCTCGTATGGAATATTGGTAGGGTAACTCACTGCCATCTAAGTCGTGATAGGCATGTGAGAGTTGTAGATGTTCTCACTAGTAAAGGAGTCTATACTAGACCAATTTCTATGGTTGCTATTTTGCCTGTTGAGGCTTAGTGTCATCCTCTTTCATTGTTGTTCATGTTTTTTCCAGATGATTCTTTGATTGTTTTCTTTCGGGGGTCTCCGAGCATGATCACTTTCGTGATGGTTTTAATGTGGTTTTTTTCTTATGCCGCATTTGTCGGTCAAATGCTTTGAGACCACCGAACTATTAATGTATTTAATCACATTTATGTTTATAATATATAATGTAATTCTCGAGTGATTACTCGTAACAAACAAAATTTCTAAGACACATACCTCAGCCTGTTCATAGATGTTGACTCTTCGAGCCACAAGTTCACTACTGCAAGGTGTTGCTCCTCGCTAGCCGCTACGTGAAGGACTGTCGTCACATCTCCGCTTTGGCCAATCAGTCTCCGCCAGCCAGTGGGATTTCTCGATTGTTCTACGCCCTATTTAAGCAGCGGTTCTCCTCTTCAAGATTCAGATCCAGTACGCCTGATCCAGTACGCCAGTACCGCATTACCGCATCACTTCATGGTGTCTTCCAAAGCTTCGTTCCATGGGGCAAATACCTGACGGTATTCTACAGTAAGACGGTGTACTCAGCACGTCACACCGCTACGCTGGAGATTACTACGCATCAATGTCACAACTAGATGAGCTGTTGCAAGGCTCAGATTACAGTTCTCACCGCTACGCAAGATGAAAGCTTGCTTGTTACTTTCGCTCTTCAGTGTACTTTGGTTCTAAAGAAGAAACCTTCTTCAAGCCGATACTTTATTTCGAGATGCTGGACATCGCAATCACAAAGTATAGTGTTCGTAAACTACAAACTACAACAGCCAAACCAGCAAGCTCTGGCCACGGCCGACCTGCAGCACTGAAACCTCTCTAGTCAACATAAATAGCAACGGAAGATAAGTTACATTCTTTTATTCTCTATTTTTATCACTTATCTTCTATGTTTTAATGGTTTTAATATTGCTTGCAAGTGCAATTATTTCCAAAAATAGTGTGTCTTTCAAATGAACTCTTGTAAATAGCACCAAGTTGTGCCAACCTACTAATTTTTAAACCCAAGGGGTTTCCAGTAATGTATAATATTTATCACTTGTTTCAAACAACAAATAAAGTTTATATTATATTAATGCTTAAATGTTCAGTGTTAAATTTAAACTTAAAGTTTAGGATAAAGAACCAGGCCGCACTCCCCTAGCTCAAAATATTCAGTCTAATAGCTCCTTTCACAGTAGTTATTTTGTCCAGGCATTTGCCTGATGCTTTCTCCCGTTTATGAGAACGAACTTGGGCTGTTCTTCACATAACCATATGGAGCCGATAACCGGGAGTGCTTTTTGTTAACATTTGTTGAAGCAAGTCTGTATATTGAACCTTTCTCAGAAATTAATATTTGAACTAATTAACAAAATTTATCTCTCATACTGAACATTAAGTGTATAAATTGTTCAAAAATTGTGATTTCTAATTCTTTTGGAAAGTTTCAGCTCGGAGTTCATGCTTGGCACTGGAAGAGGAGACACAAAAACAAGTTCCACATTTAACCGCTGGAGGGGCTGTTTTCTCTCTCTTCTGGCAGGCTGTTGTACGAGTTCACAGGGAAGTCGTGAGTACCTTCACAACAAACTTTCACAATGCCAATTGACGAAACACTCATTAATGCGAGGGCTTCGGTCAAGGGAAAACTCACGCGTTTTCGCACTTTTCTATATGAGCTCACGGAAAAAGAACGTAATAGTGACATAATTTCTCAAAGACTGAAAGGTTATGAACAGGCCTTTGAGAAATATGATGAGATCCAAAGCAATATTGAGACACAATATCCCGACCAGCAAAGTGACCGCTCCGAGGTTGAAAATTTATATTATAAGGGGTTTGCAGACGCAAAGCAGCTTTTAAGAAGTTTAACATTGCGGGAAAAGCAGGAGAAAACTCCTTCAGAATCTTCTTCTTTTCCTTCCCGTGTTATATTACCGAAAATAGAATTACCTAAATTTACCGAAGATGAAGCTACATGGGAACCATTTTTTGAATTATTCAATTCATTGATTCACGAAAACGATTCTCTTCCTTCAATACAGAAGTTTCATTATTTGCGTTTGTCCTTGCAAGGCAACGCACTTAAACTCATCCAAGAGCTTACGTTGACAAATGAAAATTATGAAGTAGCTTTGGCACTTCTCAGAGATCGGTTTGGGAACACTCGTTTAAAAACTCAACGTCACATACAGGGTTTATTCAATTTACCTATTGTTCAAGCTGATAATCTTGCCTCGCTTCGTAATTTGATCGATGCTGCAGAACTTCATATTTGTGCCCTTGCAAATTTGGACCAACCAGTTGACCATTGGGATCTATTTTTGATTCATCTAATTTCTGTTAAATTAGACACTAAAACTTTAAAAGATTGGGAAGCAGATCTGTCGCAACATTCATTGTGTACCTATGAAGCTATTATTAAATTCTTAAAGGCGAAATGCCAAATTCTCTCTGCTGTAGCCAGCCAAAAGAGTAGCTCTACCTTCAAACCTTCCTCTAATAGTAAGGACATCAGCCCCACTCAGAGAGTACTAAGGTCACATGCCTTTTCTACCAATATTCGGTCTTCCAATCAAGCACAAGCTTGTGTTTTGTGTCAACAACCACATAACTTGTACCAATGCGCTCAATTCAAATCTTTATCTGTGGATGAAAGACGCAAATTAATTACCACCCACAAGCACTGCTTCAATTGTCTATCAGGGACACATATGATAAGCAATTGTCATTCTGAACGGTTATGTATTCACTGTAAAGCAAAGCATCATACTCTCCTGCATAGGCATGAAAGATCGCGGTCATCAGCAACCAATAGTTCATCCGCTAAATCTCATTCTGAGACTTTGCCGAATAACGCTCAGTCTTTTACTCAAAGCTCTGTTTCGTTCAGTAAAACTCAAGTTTTATTGTCCACTGTCCAAATTCTAGTGAAGAATGTTCACGGAAAATGGGTTTCTGTAAGGGGATTGTTAGATAATGCTGCAACTAACAATTTTATCAGTGAATCGCTAGTTCGCAAGTTAGGTCTACAAATAAGCCCCACTTCTATAGAAGTTACAGGAATTAATGGTTCCAAATCGCAATCTCTGAGTTATGCTAAAGTGGATGTAAAAGATTCCAATAATCTCGGCATTCATTTAAATTTAGATTTTTTAATTATCAATTCCATAGGTAATGACACCCCCATTACTTCTTTTCAAGTCCAGGATTGGAATATTCCGCATCATTTGCAACTTGCAGATCCGAATTTCAACAGAGCTTCATCTGTAGAAATTCTTTTAAGTGCCAGCATTTTTTGGCAATGTTTACATCCGGAAAAGGTTAAAGTTGCCCGTGATGTTTTCTTTCGTAGAACTGATTTCGGTTGGATTGCCACTGGGCAAATATACCGCAACCCCGTTCAACAAAAATCTCATTGTTATTTTGTTGGTGCTGATTTAAATCAAGAATTAATTAAGTTCTGGGACATTGAGGATATTCAAGTCACCTCACCTCATTCTCGCAATAATGAGATCTGTGAAACACACTACGTAGAAACCACTGTTCGCACTACTGAAGGCAGATTCGTGGTTACTCTTCCTCGCATTTTTAACCCCCCTGTTATTACAGAATCACATTCCAGAGCTCTCAAAGCCTTATTCGCAATTGAAAATCGCTTTAAAAAGGATCCTCTCTTAAAAACTCAGTATACTTCCTTCATGGAAGAATACGAATCAGCGAATCACATGGAAGTAGTTCCAAAATCTGGAGAAATTAGTAATCCTCCTAAAGAAATAGTATATCTTAATCATCATCCGGTTTGGAAAAATTCTTCCACCCGAGAACAGATAAGAGTGGTTTTTAATGGGTCATCTCCAGATGCTAATGGTGTTTCTCTCAATGACACTCTGCATTCTGGACCCGCTATTCAGACAGATCTTACTTCAGTTTTACTTAACTTTCGTCTATTCCCCATTGCTGTCCTTGCCGACATCAAGCAAATGTATAGGCAAATTCTAGTAAATTCAGAGCAACGTGATTTGCAAAGAATTTTGTGGCGAGACGACAATGCAAAACCTATAAAAATATTTCGTTTAAGAACAGTGACATACGGTCTTAAGCCGTCTGCCTTTCTCGCAATACGATCTCTTCACATGTTGGCCGAACAAGATGGTCATCTTTTTCATCCTCTAGCTTCTGAAGTTTTGAAAACTGCATTTTATGTAGATGATTTTCTGTACTCTTTTCCTAGTATCTCTGACGCACTTCTTGTTTGTGAAGATTTAAACTCTCTTCTTTCTGGTGGTGGGTTTACCCTTCATAAGTGGAACTCGAACTCAACCGAATTTTTATCTAACTTTTCACAAGTAACTCCTGTTGACCAATGTGTTGCGCTTCCTACTGAGGAATCAGCTATTAAAACCTTGGGTGTTTTTTGGTCTCCTTCTTCAGATACCTTTTCCTATCAGGTACACTTATCTGAGTTTCACCCTCATACGAAAAGGCAATTATTATCAGAAATAGCGAAAGTTTTTGATCCCTTGCAGTACATTGCTCCGGTGGTTATTACTGCAAAAATTTTCTTACAAAAGCTTTGGTCATTGAAAGTTGGTTGGGATGATAAGGTACCCTCCCCCCTTTTGGATGAGTGGTTGAAATACCGCAAGAGTTTGTTAGATCTTTCTCAAATTTCTATTCCCCGCACTTTAATTTCGGACCTTTCATGTCAGTATTTCGATTTGCACGTATTTGCAGATAGTTCTGAAAAGGCATACGGTTGCTGCGCCTACTTAGTAGGCCGCTCTTCCAATACTTTACCCGGATTTTCCAATTTAATTTGCGCAAAATCAAAGGTAGCCCCACTCAAATCCATATCTTTGCCTAGATTGGAATTATGTTCTGCTGTAATGGCTGTGGAATTAGCCAGTAAATTAAAAATCAATTTAAATTTGAAATTTTCGAGCACATGGTTATGGAGTGATTCTTCCATCGTGTTAGCTTGGCTTTCAAAACCTTCTTCACATTGGACCACTTTTGTGGCTAATCGCGTTTCTAAAATACAAGAGTTGTCTCATTTTGACCAATGGAATCATGTTCCGGGGAAAGAAAACCCCGCTGATATAATTTCACGTGGCTGCTTGCCCAAGAAATTAATTTCTCTTAAATTATACTGGAATGGTCCGGCGTGGCTCAGTCAGGATTTCTCTTGTTGGCCTCGTTCATCTAATCCACTCGCAGAAGATGTTCCTGATGCTCGCATTGTTACCGCTTCCCTTTTTCTAACTTCTATTGCTACTAGTCTCTTTCAGCGGTACTCTTCATTTAATAAATTAATTCGTGTGGTAGCATATTTATTTCGATGGAAATTTCTTGTTCTTGATCAGCCTGTGAAACCGCAACCCTTTCTCACTAAAATGGAATTGGAATTTGCTACTCGTAGAATCGTGTTTCTTATGCAACAAGAAGTATTCTTTCTTGAGTATCAGACGCTTTTAAGCAAAAAAGCTTTACCAAAGTCTAGTAGGCTGTTACCTCTCACCCCTTTTTTGGACCAAGATGGATTAATAAGAGTGGGGGGCAGGCTAGAATATTCTAGTTACTCAGATGAGAAAAAACATCCCATTATTCTCCCTTCTAGACATCCTATTACTACTCTCATCGTAAAGAAATTTCATTATCAGAATTTGCACGCTGGCACCCGCACTTTGCTTTGTTTAATTCGCGAGCAATATTGGCTCATTAACGGTGTTCATGAAGTTTCTTCTGTTATTCGAAAATGTATACCTTGTTTCAAATCTAAGCCCCCGCCAATCACGCAAATTATGGGAAACTTGCCATATTTTCGTTCCGAACCTAGTAAGCCTTTCGCCCTTACGGGTATCGATTATGCTGGGCCTTATGTCTATCAAGTTAATTCCCCCTTATCTAAGCGAAAGTTGTTAGGTAAACTTTACATTTCTTTATTTGTGTGCATGGTGACAGGAGCCATTCACCTTGAGTTGGTTACAAGTGCTTCTACTCCTTATTTTATAGCAGCCTTTTCTAGATTTGCTGCTAGAAGGGGTGTTCCCTCCGAGGTTTTTTCAGATAACGCAAAATTTTTTGTTAGTACTTTTGATCTTTGGAAAACTGCGCTTACCTCCCCTTCTGCTAAGGAACAGTTTTCTAATTTTTCTCATGCTAAGGGATTCAAATGGCATTTCACTCCCCCTTACGCCCCCCATCATGGTGGTCGTTGGGAATCTTGCATAAAGCTCACGAAGAGACAGCTGAAGAAAACCCTTGGTTCAGCCATCCTTTCCTATGAGGAATTCAATTCCTTAATTATTCAGGTTGAGGGTATCGTAAATTCTAGGCCGCTCACGCCTTTGTCTAACGATCCTAAGGATCTTCTTCCCTTAACACCTGGTCATTTTTAATAGGCTGTTCTTTAGCTTCTACGCCTCCTTTGCTGAGTCGACGTTGTGATCTCGGGTTGCCTATTTTCTGGAAAAAGTTAGAATCTTTGCGAAACTCCTTTTGGCGCCGTTGGAAGCTGGAGTATCTCGGCTCACTTAACAGGAGAGAGGGGTGGCGGCTTTCCCAGCCTGATGTGCGAGTGGGAGATATGGTTCTTTTGCGAGATCCAAGTCCCCCTCTCGTATGGAATATTGGTAGGGTAACTCACTGCCATCTAAGTCGTGATAGGCATGTGAGAGTTGTAGATGTTCTCACTAGTAAAGGAGTCTATACTAGACCAATTTCTATGGTTGCTATTTTGCCTGTTGAGGCTTAGTGTCATCCTCTTTCATTGTTGTTCATGTTTTTTCCAGATGATTCTTTGATTGTTTTCTTTCGGGGGTCTCCGAGCATGATCACTTTCGTGATGGTTTTAATGTGGTTTTTTTCTTATGCCGCATTTGTCGGTCAAATGCTTTGAGACCACCGAACTATTAATGTATTTAATCACATTTATGTTTATAATATATAATGTAATTCTCGAGTGATTACTCGTAACAAACAAAATTTCTAAGACACATACCTCAGCCTGTTCATAGATGTTGACTCTTCGAGCCACAAGTTCACTACTGCAAGGTGTTGCTCCTCGCTAGCCGCTACGTGAAGGACTGTCGTCACATCTCCGCTTTGGCCAATCAGTCTCCGCCAGCCAGTGGGATTTCTCGATTGTTCTACGCCCTATTTAAGCAGCGGTTCTCCTCTTCAAGATTCAGATCCAGTACGCCTGATCCAGTACGCCAGTACCGCATTACCGCATCACTTCATGGTGTCTTCCAAAGCTTCGTTCCATGGGGCAAATACCTGACGGTATTCTACAGTAAGACGGTGTACTCAGCACGTCACACCGCTACGCTGGAGATTACTACGCATCAATGTCACAACTAGATGAGCTGTTGCAAGGCTCAGATTACAGTTCTCACCGCTACGCAAGATGAAAGCTTGCTTGTTACTTTCGCTCTTCAGTGTACTTTGGTTCTAAAGAAGAAACCTTCTTCAAGCCGATACTTTATTTCGAGATGCTGGACATCGCAATCACAAAGTATAGTGTTCGTAAACTACAAACTACAACAGCCAAACCAGCAAGCTCTGGCCACGGCCGACCTGCAGCACTGAAACCTCTCTAGTCAACATAAATAGCAACGGAAGATAAGTTACATTCTTTTATTCTCTATTTTTATCACTTATCTTCTATGTTTTAATGGTTTTAATATTGCTTGCAAGTGCAATTATTTCCAAAAATAGTGTGTCTTTCAAATGAACTCTTGTAAATAGCACCAAGTTGTGCCAACCTACTAATTTTTAAACCCAAGGGGTTTCCAGTAATGTATAATATTTATCACTTGTTTCAAACAACAAATAAAGTTTATATTATATTAATGCTTAAATGTTCAGTGTTAAATTTAAACTTAAAGTTGAGGATAAAGAACCAGGCCGCACTCCCCTAGCCCAAAATATTCAGTCTAATAGCTCCTTTCACAGTAGTTATTTTGTCCAGGCATTTGCCTGATGCTTTCTCCCGTTTATGAGAACGAACTTGGGCTGTTCTTCACATAACCAGATATTGAGTATGTCTTTCCTCAGGTTTTCAATTTTTTCATTTATGAGCCGGTCTTCTTTTATTCTGTGCTCAGTGGCTTTGGTCAATGCAACCCTGCAGCGTAACAAATTGTTCCCAATCTTTTTGCGAAGCATGACTGAAGGTTTCTCAGTTTTGGAATTGGCAATATTCCACAAACGAGTGCACATATTTCTTAGCAAATGGTTCTTACACTCTACCTTTTTTACAGTCAAACATTTATACGGCCTAGTCTCTAAAATTCTTTTGTACACGCTGCTATCACCATCTGCGATAAGCTTAGCATACCTAACGTTGTACATTTCCTCACTTCACTGGAAGCCCTCGCAAATGATCGCAGCTTCCATACTTGTAGAGCTCTGAGT
The DNA here is from genome assembly GCA_946902985.2 of Meconema thalassinum. Lineage (NCBI taxonomy): Eukaryota > Metazoa > Arthropoda > Insecta > Orthoptera > Tettigoniidae > Meconema > Meconema thalassinum. The sequence continues at coordinate 726,233,929 of OX336389.2, forward strand.
CATGTTCCAATTCTTATAGCAGGTGTGTGTCTTGGCCGCCTCTCCTTTTGTCTCGGCGCGGGCGCAAATTGTACAATACTTGTTCTTTACGCCGATGAAGAGCACCTTCCGAGTTCGGTGACCGACGATAGCTGCCTACAAAAACAAAAATAAATTCAGTATAACCTGCATAGTTATTATGATACACAGTAAGTTAATATATCAAATTAGGTAGAAATTTAATAAAAGTGAATTAGGCCTATAAAGATTATTTCAGTCCAACTCAGATCAAAATCATCTAAAACTTTTTTTATGAACGTAATGTTATTTGGGCAGAAGAAACACCTAAAACTAAGATACGGGAAGAAGTCTGGAGATACATTTGGACGTTTTTCTGATATACTTGCTGAATTTCGTCAAAATCGATCTTCTCGTGTAGCCGCTAACCCGTTACACAGTCTCACTAAAATTCTTATTTTTACTTAAGTAGTGTGGTAACGACAGAGCTGCTCCACTTAGGAAGTTGTGAGCCCCTGCGACCTTGGAATGGAAGGAGCCATGCTAGGAGGGCGTGCTTGGATTCGTTTTTTTCGTCTCGTTGTGCTCTTTACGGGAATGTAGGTGTCGAAAAGGTGAAGTTAGGGTTTTGGGTCAAAACATGCGTTTTTCACATTTTTGCTGATTTTTGGAAAACGGGCCTTGCTAGGAGGGCGTGCTTGGATTCGTTTTTTTCGTCTCGTTGTGCTCTTTACGGGAATGTAGGTGTCGAAAAGGTGAAGTTAGGGTTTTGGGTCAAAACATGCGTTTTTCACATTTTTGCCGATTTTTGGAAAACGGGTCATGCTAGGAGGGCGTGCTTGGATTCGTTTATTTCGTCTCGTTGTGCTCTTTACGGGAATGTAGGTGTCGAAAAGGTGAACTTAGGGTTTTGGGTCAAAACATGCGTTTTTCACATTTTTGCCGATTTTTGGAAAACGGGTCATGCTAGGAGGGCGTGCTTGGATTCGTTTATTTCGTTTCGTTGTGCTCTTTACGGGAATGTAAGTGTCGGAAAGGTGAACTTAGGGTTTTGGGTCAAAACATGCGTTTTTCACATTTTTGCCGATTTTTGGAAAACGGGTTATGCTAGGAGGGCGTGCTTGGATTCGTTTTTTTCGTCTCGTTGTGCTCTTTACGGGAATGTCGGTGTCGGAAAGGTGAAGTTAGGGTTTTGGGTCAAAACATGCGTTTTTCACATTTTTGTCGATTTTTGGAAAACCGAAAACGTGAGAATGACGTGTGTGATAGTATTTATTTCGTCTCTTTATTCTCTTTACGTGGATATAGACATGAAAAAGGTAAAAAGCTGGAAACATGGTTTTCTTATGGAAAAGGTGTTTTTTTTTGTTCATTTTCGCGTTATTTGGAAAACGAATGAGGCGATTTTTATGATGGGCATGTCGATGTATTTGTGTCGTTGTTCAGTTTACGGGAATGTAGGTATGGAAAACCTGAAATCATGGTTTCCGTCATTTTTTTTCGAGATTGTTGAGGAAAACGGGGAAAAAGTAAGAAACCAGATTTGAAGTCACGTTAGGTTATGCGCTTTGATGTTAATAAAACACTTATGCATTATTATTATTATTATTTGTCTTGACTGGTCAGGGCTCACACGCAGAGAGAGAACTTGCTTAATGCAATGAGAATTGAAAGCATTGAGGCTGACCCACGGCGATCCAGACAGACACAGGTCTTATCATCGTACGTGCCTCGCAGCAGAGAGAGATAACAGCCTGTTGTTCACATGCAGGTGGCTGTTATCTGACCCAGACGTGTTACCCGATATCTCGATGAAGGACAAACAGCTCTGTCGAAAAGCTGATCATTGCATTCTCACGCATACTCATGCAGAGATTGCAAAAGCTTGTGAGAATCGGTCTGACTTGTGCGCTCCATGACATCCTACTCATAGGAACAAAAAAATAAGTAAAGTGTTAACTTTGCATCTTGTTGAGGAGACATATATGTTCTGAGGGTAAGAGAGACTCATCATTCTCGTGTTCATCTTTGAAGGTGACGGATGCAAGTGCCTTATGCTCTTTGTAAAATATTACGTGAACCGCGGCCATACTTGTGCTAAGGTAGGTTCATTATTGTTAATTATGGCATGATTGGTTTTATTGTTATTTTGTGTATGCATGAAAAGTAAGTTAGTGACTGATGGTATTTTTGGGGGATTTCGTTTGTTGCAGATTTTTAAAAACAACATTATTAAGTCTGGGAAAGCAGACAGAGAGAGAGACAGTGACAGTGACAGTGACAGTGGCGGCAAAGAGCACATTTGCTGAAAGTATTATAATTCATTATATGGTGAGTACATGTTGTTCCATTACTTTTATTGTTGTTGTTGTTAAATGTATGTCATTTATTTCACGGAAATTTATATACTTATGGCGTGTATTTATTATTGTTTCAGAATGAAGATATATATGGAGTGAATAGGTTTTAACTACCTTGACGCTTTCGATATTAAAAAAAGAGGTGAGTCTTTGTAAATGACTTTGTTATTTTCGAGTGAGTGTCTTATTTATGTGTGCACACTTGAAACCTTTTGTTTTTAGTAAGTCTTATGAATGAATGAATGAATGAATGAATGAATGAATGGATGAATGAATGAATGCACATGTTTAATGTATATAACCATGACTAATAACGGATTGTATTGGTTTGTTTTTCAGATAAATCATTGGAAACAAAAAACAAGATAAACCTTGTCGTTGATATTAAAACTATATCAACTTTGTTGGTGATCATTTCCTGCTGGGGGCCCAAATTACTACAACCATTGTCTACCTGTGAACGAGATTGTGTGTGCCAGTCAGTAAAAATCGATAAGCGTGGTCGTTTGGAATTGCAGATTTTGGATTAACCTATTTTAAGGTAAGGGTTGCACGTTTATTAGTCCATTTTATAATCATGTCTATATCAGAGAGTGAAGTGTTAGTGTGGCAGCCTTTGGCCAAATGTTTCAAAACGCGAGTATGCTCAGGCCGAATTTACAATGCGATTCACTGTCTGTCGCCTAAAGATTTTGTGGAATTATGTTTTCCCATTTTTTTGAGCGAATGTGAACAAGGCTTAAGATTGCATCAGGCTTTAAAAATAAACTTCGAACTACTATGTGAATTTACATTGATAAAAAATAATGTTGAAGAGAAACACACCTTCAACCTTTGTACAAAAATGGAGAAAGTACTGATAGCCGATAATTTGGAAACGTGGTATCAGGAGAAAGCTATTCAAGCGCTTATCACTAAATTTGATAAGTTGCAACAGGGTCCCAGTGGCTTGGCCCTCAATAGCATTGCCTATTTGCAAATCAATATTTGTAAATACAATCCATTGAATGCAGGAAGTAGCTATATTGCCACACCGAGCTTTATCGCTTCCAGAAAGGCAGTGATCAACATACGCAACAAAGACGATTACTGCTTTTTGTGGAGTATAGTTAGCTGTCTGCAACCCTGTGAAGACACACATGGTGATAGACCAGGGAAGTACAAAGAATTGTTTAACCGCATGAAACAAACTCTCAATCTCGAGCGTGTTTCATTTCCCATGCCTCTAGATAAAATTCATTTATTTGAGAAAGATAATCCAAATTTCTCTTTCATGGTGTATGGCATCGAAGGATCCAACATTGTGGGCCCCTTGTATGCCACCAAACAGGTAAAGCAACATCACATTCACCTGCTTTTCCTGTCTGATGGGGATAAAAGCCATTACTGTTGGATAAAGAATTTAAGTAAATTGGTGAGCAGCCAAGTGTCTAATCATGATGGTAAGAAACATATTTGTGAGCGCTGCCTTCAGTATTTTCAAACTAATGAACTTTTGAAACGACATACGGAAGACTGTGAAGGGCAGACGGCAGTAAAGCTAGTCTTGCCCGAAGGAAATGACGCAGTCTTAAAATTTAAGGCCACTAATAAACAAGACATGATACCATTTACTGTTTACGCTGATTTTGAGGCCCTTACTGTTCCCATTCAGGGATGTGAACCAAGCCCCCATACAAGCTCAACCTATCCAGTGCAGAAACATGAGCCTTTTGCCGTAGCCTATTATGTTGTCTGTCACTATGATAATTCACAATGTGAGTATGTAAGTCATAAAGGTCAGGATTGTGCGCGGTGGTTTGTTGATCAAATGGCGGCTTTAGCAGGCAAAGTAGAAACTATTTTGAACAACCCTGTACCAATTCAGATGAATGACGTACAGCAAAGAGAATATGATCAAGCCACCACCTGCCACATATGTGAAAAGCCAATCTTAGGCGGAGAAAAAAAAGTAAGAGACCACTGCCACAGGACAGGGCATTTTAGAGGTGCTGCCCATAACGAATGCAATTTGAAGTACTCTACACCTCGCTTCCTCCCTGTCTTCTTACACAATTTCTCCCGGTATGATCTTCACTTCATTGTAAAACAATTTGCTCATGTAGATAAGAGCAAATTCAGCATTTTGGCTAAGAACCATGAGAGCTTTACCTCACTTTCATGGAGAAAAGGAAGCATGAGCATTCGCTTTCTCGACTCATTCAAGTTTATGTCTAGTTCGCTGGATAGTCTTGTGAAAGGCTTAAGCGAAGATGAGTTGAAACATACCCATTCCCACTTTACGGATACAAATCAATTTAAATTGTGTGTTCGTAAAGGCCATTTTCCATACGATTATGTGGAAAGTTACGAGGTGCTTGAAGAAACGACTTTGCCGCCAAGAGAAAAATTCTTTTCTCAATTGACTCAAAGCACCATCAGTGAAGAAGACTATGCCCACGCACAGCATGTTTGGCGAGTGTTTGGCATAGAAACCATGGGCCAGTATGCTATGCACTACTTAAAATTAGACGTGTTGTTGTTGACCGACGTTTTGAAACGTTTCGTCAGCTATGTCACACGATTTATGGCCTTGACCCCGCCCACTACTATACCAGTCCAGGGTTAAGTTGGGACTCCGCCCTCAAATTTACCCACATTGAGCTTGATTTACTGACGGATCCCGATATGGTACTCATGATGGAAAAAGGGATTCGTGGGGGATTCGTATCGCTCAATCAGCGACATGCCAAGGCAAATAATCATTACATGCCTGATTATTGTCCCGAAGAACCAGAATCCTATCTAATGTATTTCGACGTAAACAATTTATACGGTCACGCTATGAGTCGACCACTGCCGTACAGAAACTTTGTCTGGCTGTCTGAGGATGAAATTAAAGATTTTAATGTGCGTAGCGCTAGCAAGCAACAGGACGTAGGGTATGTTCTTGATGTCGACTTAGCTTATCCCCCCCATCTCAGACAGCGTCATGGTGATTTCCCCTTTTGCATAGAGAAAATGGTGCCGCCCGAGAGTAAGGGCAATCATAAGAAATTGTATGATAAAAATCACTATGTGTTGCATATTGACATGCTGGTAGAATGTTTAGCTCAGGGCTTAACCCTGAAAAAAATCCATAGAGGTATTTCTTTTTGTCAGAAACCGTGGTTGAAACCATACATGGATTTAAATACCAGTCACAGACAAAGTGCCACTCAGCCATTTCAAATCAATTTTTTTAAACTGATGAATAATTGTATCTATGGCAAGAGTTTGGAAAATGTACGGCAGTATAGGGACATTAAATTGGTCAATACATGGCATGGCAGATGGGGGGCTCAAAAATATATTGCAAAACCAAATTTCAAATCTTTAAACATTATTGATCATGATCTACTGACTATTGAACTTGCCAAAACTAAAGTGGTCATGAATAAGCCTATCTATTTAGGCCAAGTCATATTAGATTTTTCAAAATTGCACATGTATAAATTCCATTATGGTTTTGCAATACAGCGATTTGGTACCATTTCCTTGTTATATACAGACACGGATAGTTTTATTTACCACATCCATGACTGTGATCCGTATGTCGTTATGAAACAAAACCCAAAATGGTTTGACACGTCCTCGTTTAGTGACAAGAACGTGTTCGATATCCCCCGTCTGAACAAAAAAGAAATTGGTTTAATGAAAGATGAGTGTTCAGACACCATGATGACTGAGTTTGTAGGTCTCGCTCCAAAAATGTATAGTTTTCGACAGGTGGATCAATGCGAATCTATGCGAGCCAAAGGGATTAGCCAGCATGTGGTTAAACGTCTCTGTGTGGATGATTATTTACATGTCCTTCAGACCCACACAGCCATGGCACATAGTCAGTTTAGGATTCTCTCAAAAAATCATGATTTATTTTTAATGAAGCAGCGAAAACAAACACTCGCTTTGTTAGACGACAAGAGACAGTGGTGTCAGGATATGATGACAAGCGTCCCATTTGGTTACAACCAGTAGTGGTTGTAGCTATTGTTGTTGTACAACACGGCAAGTGTTTGGTTTGGTTGCTATCAAATGCGAGATGCCATCTTGAGCCTCGGAATAAAAATAAAAAATTGTAGTGTATCATATAATTTTTGTTTTTTAACCTGCGTGCATGGGTGTATGCATGGATGTGTGAATGCCTGTAAATAGTTGTACATAAACTGTATGTCTTGTGCTATTTGCCTGTCAACGCTTAAAGAGAGCCATGCATCAACGTTTCCCTGGTTCACTGTGCACAGGCTAGATTAAAAACATGTTGACTTCTTTAGGTTAGGTTAGGAAAAAAAACAAGTAGCCACCCTCACTATTGTTGTCGCTTAGTAGGCCTCATGTTTCAGCAAAGTGACCATTCACCCTCAGTAGGCACAGATTAATAGGCCAACTAGGGTGTGGCTTAGTAGGTCTCATGCAAGAACAAAAGAATAATAATCTGCTGCTTTTTACTGTGCACAATCTCTCACTTTATGGCTAGAGTTATGAGTGGTGATATATTTGAAAAACAACACCAGTCCAATATCTGAACAGAAATTGTTTTTTTAACCTGTTGCATGTTATGTTTGCCGCCTACAGCTAAAGGAGTCAACAGACAGCTGGTTATTTATTTGTGTTTTGCTTATTTTTTATTTTATTTTTTGCCATTGACTTAGGGGACAGACAGTGTATATAGTACATTGTTTTTTTTTATTTATTCACTTATTAAACAGCAACGACTACTTTTCAGATTCAATCATGATCCACGGTGAAGATCGTTTTATCGTCACAAAACACACCACGTTCAATGAATATGCCACGATGGTGTCTCATAATCCTCAACGTGTGGCCTATCCTTCAGAATATAGAAACATGAAAGTACGCATTGACACCACATTTTATGACAGCTTCATGAATCGTGATGATAATGATGATGATTTGTTTCATGACCCAGGGCATCACTTTTGTAAATCCTGTATGCTAAATTTTGGCTTTGAAAATAATGTATCCACACAAGTGATTCATAAAGCATGGTATGGTTTAACCATGAATCAAGTGATTGTTAAATTAGCTGACGAGGATCATTTTCCAGATTTCTGGTGTACAATATGTACAAAACCCCTGTTTAATGTTTATTTTCCAATAACTTCTCAAATGTTTTGTTTTCATTTTTATAAATTTCCTGCTGAGGAATCAATCACTTCGTATCGACAACAAGCATTTCGCCAACTTTGTCTTGGCTTACCTATCAATCAATATTCGCCTCATAGAATGAGATTTGTTAGAAACTTACCACATGATGTCATGATTATCGCTTTTTTTGTTTACATTCGGCTTTCAGGTGCATACTTGACGTTTAGAATACATTTGGCTATTTTGTTTGTTTGTTTTAGTTTATCGTGTATTCACGTTGATAAACACATACACACTGGTTTAAATTTGTAGTTTTGAATTTTGTTTTGTTGGATGTAGACATGGTTATTAAATGCATAGCGTGTTAACTTTGACTTTTTATAGGTTACCAAAAGCATTCCATGTTTGCTCTTAGTATTTGTTGATACTATTTATTTAACAGAATGTTGTGTGAATTTGCACAACAACAGAGCAAACGAATACAAGTCATTCGACTAGGGAATGATAGGCTAATTCCCATTCACAACAGAGACATGCATTTACCTCCAAGAGAGAGAGATCTTGAAAATGATTCACACACTTAATTTTGATAAAACATTTCCTATTAAATAATTTTCCAAATGTATGTTTTGACTGAAAAAAATATTTTTGTAAATTTATCCAATACTATCTATCTACAACTAGAGGTCATAAACACTCAGGATTTAAAAAAACAACACACTTTGATGTACAAAAGTTATTGTTGTTGTAATATAAGAACGAGAGTGTTAGAAAGTAACACTCTTTTCTTTGGTTATAGACAACCATGGACGCCTTGAACGCCATTGGTCAAGATTGTGGCTTTGCACGCAAGAAAATGAGTGAATTGCCTACGCAAACACCCTTTCGCATACATAAAATTCAAAAACTGATAACCAAATTTGGTGAACGAGCTCTTTGCATTTGTCAAGACTTTGAGACATTTCTTCCCACACGATTTAATAACCTACCTGATAATGTCATGGAAGATGTCAATTCCAGTATTCACCCTGTCTATTTAATTTATGAGGGTGAAAAAAATAATCGATGCATGGTTCGTTTTGTAAAAATTGAAAACGAATAATCATTTTACGCTAGCCGTAACTTTTTTGTTTATTCATGCCCTACTCTTTAATAACTATAATAAAATAAAATTATTTTTTGGGTTCAACAGTTTGACGTTTATTAATTGTTGCTCAACGTTTACCATGATAAATAATAATAAAAATAAATTTTCAAAACTTATGCTTAATGGTAGATTTTTTTGTTTGTTTATAGGTTTAGTACAATTACCATGTATATATAATTTTTTATAATAATAATGATGAAACTATTAGTTAAAATAATGGACTTTTGTCCTTTTTTATTGTTTGTGATTTAAAATAGCATTTATAGCAATTTTTAAGCAATTTTTATTATAATTTATAATGATCAAATTCTAGTAACATGTTATTTTATTCAATAATAATAAGCGTTTAACAAAAAAACTGGTTCTAGAGCAGATAAAAGATTTCATGCTGTCATTCGTTCTGCTAGACTGGCATTTGAAGCTGATGAATAATTATGGACTTTTGTCCTTTTTTTTTGATTGTTTGTGATTAAAAAAATAGGTTTAGTATAATTACCATGTATATATAATTTTTTATAATAATAATGATGAAACTATTAGTTAAAATAATGGACTTTTGTCTTTTTTATTGTTTGTGATTGAAAAAATAAATTTAGTACAATTAGTAATATTTTTTTACCGATGCACTGCTGTCCCTTTTTTATTGTTTGTCATTTATAATTATAATAATGAAACTATGAGTGAATAATAATAATAATGGAAAAAAACACAACATGGACTCTTGTCTTTTTATTTATTTTTTGTCATGATAACAGTGATACTATACATTTTTTTAAATAAATTCATTACGTTAAAGTCCATATCTAGATAAAAGTAATTTGCTCTTCATAGCACCAATCACTATAAATGCTGCCATTCGTTCTGCTAGACTGGCATCTGAAGCTGTTAACCGTTGCTTGGCAATGCTTAACAAGACTTTGTCGGCAATGCGTCTTAGTGTGGGATCACTGTTTTCATAGGCTTTATCGTGATTAAGGCATGCATGATCCAAAGCATTGATTCCCATATCCCCTCTCCTCAAACGATCTTCAAGACGAGTACCAGGGCCGCAAAAGCTGTAAGCAGGTAAGTGAGCTTCGAATGGTAAGTTTTTAATAATGTTATCAATAATTCCATGGCCAGTACACCTGGGACATAGAGGTTTCAATCGGTGAAAAACACTTTTTTTGTTGTTCTTCTTGTTCTTTTTCTTCTTGTTGTTGTTGTTGTTGTTTGTCGGCGGCTGCTGACGAGCATGGTAGGTGGTGGTTGTTTTCCGCATGACAGCCATGGAATGATGAAACAATGTCTTTACAATGAGTTTTATGTCCATGATATAATTTCATTAATTGGCATGTGGCACACTGTCGAATTGAAGGTATTTTTGCCATGGTTAATTGCTTGTGATGGGAAAAATGACTGCATGGTTGTAGTTCACTCAATACAGAGTCGTTAGTCCACTCGGCAGGCGCCTTTTCCCAAATTTCTTTGACAGCGTTGGCAGCAACATAAAAAAGAAATGATTTAGGTAGTGCTAATAATTCATGTTGTGTAAAGCTAATCAGTTTTTTCTTGCACACAAAGAACTTTCCAATAGCCTTGTCGATTGTAGTGGCGTCCATGTCTATAACGTTGATGTTTTCACCTCACGTGTACACGTCTCACTGCTATCTTTGGACGATACACTTTCAGTTTTAATTTTATTGAACAACTCCCAACATGCACTCGTGGTGAGCCAATGAAACAATTGCCATGCATGCGCTAAGGCTTTATTCTGAATATTGTCGCAAGGACAAGTGTCCATGAGCGTTTGCAGGGATGGACAACCCAGATCTAAAAGGTCAATACATTGACAGTGAGAGGGTAGAAATGGTTGAAGCCACTGGCATTTTTCACTCCCTTTAACAAATAAGACATTGGCCGAGGACGAATGGGCTTTCATGACAATGTCAAGATACTTGTAAGAAATATCACCCTGGTTCCATGCTAACTGCAAATGATTTTCAATCCATTGGCTCTGTTTTTTATCTTTTTCACTAAGCAACTCGAAAGCATAGGGAGGTTTAAACACCAAATGAATAGGGTTAGACACCCAAAACGTACTACAATCGATAAAAGCAACTTCCTTAAATATAAATTTGTTGTCTGCAATTTTAAACCCCTGACAATCCACGATGAGTGTGCGCATCACGCTTTTTTTTATTTTTACTTGTTACCTCATTGACGTCTAATCAACAACTAACCCATGCCATGGTTTAACATGGCAAAGTCAAAGGACTTTAGGGGGAAAAAATAAACAAATGAATTGAACAACAGCTAAATATTTTTTTGAGGTTGTATTCATATAAAAAAAAACATACACTTTTATTACAAAAAGTTTGTTGGCTTAATTTGGAACAGCATTCAAATGAATAGTTTGCACATACGGTCCACAGGTATCTCCTAGTTTTGCAGGGTCTGGTACAATAACAGGATAATTCAAACTCCATGGAATATTGCCCACATCATAGCGATTGAGGTAAGGGCAGGATGGACTCCATCGCTGATGATCGCTAAAGGGTCGATCCCCTATTTCCCAGTTTCCAATTTCAATGTTGCAAAAAATACACTTGACCACATCCCCACGTTTTAAGTAATAAAATCCGCTCGCAGCCAATTCTCCACAATCCATAAAGGGAACTGTCCATGCTTTAAAAGTTTTCAAACGATTAAATTCACATTTTAAATTCCATGGTTTGTCTGTCACGTTGTTATTGCTGTTGCTTATTGAGGGACACATGATGTTTTTTGTTGTCGTATGTGCGCACAGTGCCAGAGCGCAACAGATACTGTGCATGCAGACGCTTATCATTAATCCCATGAATGATGATCTATTTTTTCACTCGACCACACATGGCTTACATGCTGGTGACATAATTGGACAAAGGATGATATTTCACTTGTCTAGCATGAATAATCAAACAGTAGGCGCTGGTATGGTCTGGGTCATTTTCTTGTGTTTCAAAATCTACCCTTAAATCAATGGTGGTGATTTTCATAGATTCTTCTAGATACGAACAGTCGAAAACAATCAGTGGTGCTTTTGCTTTAAACCCTTGTGGCGACAACATAGGACAATCCTGTTTTTCATAATAAGACGATTGAAATTTAGCGAACATGTCATAAAGGGGACCAAACTTATTTTTTGAAAAATTGAGTTCCAACCCCTCATAGGGAAAGCAAACATTATTTAAAAATAGTCGTATATTTCTCAAGTGAATGTGATCAAACAAGGTGACATCTTTGCTTTGTTGGTATTTTCTATTGGTTTGAAAACCAATAATAACATAGAGGGGTCTCTCGGTAGAGCGAGCCGATTTGACACTCCAACTATGAGTGTCAGTGGTAGGTAGCAAGGGGTATTCATGCAGACACCAACTTCGAAAGGCGATAGGCAAGGCTTTATCTTTTTGCACTAAATTTAACATGCTTAGCTTTTTACGATCCGATAGCGTCACATGGGGCACTTTCCATAGTAATCGAAGCAGTTGAATTTTTGAGTCTATCACTTGTTCAGAGGCTCCTTTCAGTGCATTATAATCACTGCGGTCTCTCACTAGATACAAACTTTGTCTTGCGTTTAAAATAATACGCTTGTGATCTTCGGCAAAGCCAAGGAGTAATTTTAAGGGTAGGAAGCCTGTAAAAGTGCCATCGGTATGAACTAGCCAGTTATTGCTACTGTTGGGACACCATCCTGCCATAGAAAGCGTTTTACTTTCCTCCTCGCTATAGGATGGATATAATTTCATAAGACTAGTCATGCCCACATTTCGAGTCATATCTATGACAATATCATTTAACACATAACGTACTTCAGAAAACAGAAAAGCCAAACCATGATTCGCCAACGCAGACGTTGTGGGCGTACTGCCATCTGCTTTCATCAATTTACCCTCAATTTGAAGGACACTTTCATGAGGTAGAGTAAAAATATCTTGATTGTTAATGATGAATTGAATCTCGTCATTGTTATTCAGTCCTGTTGCTTGAGGTTGATAGGAAAGCATATCAATGCGCACGACGCCATCTTCCACTTGTATGGGATTTAACACTTGCAACAGCTCTTTGTTCATGATTGTGGTGTAGCGTATAACCAAGGCGTTGTAAGCGTTGTCGGTTTACTCGTGTCAACCGTTTCATACACGGTGGGCAACTAACCGACCTCGTAGACGTTGTTGTTGCTTTATAGATAAATTTCATAGCGTCTTTAAAACCAACTTGTAGGTCACAGGGGTGTTGGCGTCCAAAGCAATCAGTTGTTGGTTTCTATTCACTAAGCGTAAGGTAATATTACTAATATCACTGACACACACAGGATGATAGAGAACCACTGAAGGGTTTTCACGAATAATATAGCCGCAAGGAGAGGTGACAATAAAATCATACAGGGAATGGCTTTGTTCTTGATTCGTAAATACGTCTCTAATAATATTGCAAGTTACAGAAATGTGATGGTCCTCGATGAATTTCACTGGATAATCTGATTCATGGGCTTGCTGAGCTGCCAACACTCTTGGTTTAAATCCTAATAAAGGACCAATAGAATGAACTCGTGTTTCAAAGTCAATGTTAAACGTAGAGAAAATACGACAGCGATGAGTTATTGTATTGGCTGTAAGTTCAAATTTGTGTGTCCCATCCGCAAATGGTTTGACACCAAATTGTTTTATCATTGACACACTAATGGCCTCATGCACATCGTCTATGGTATAACCTCCAGGGGGTAGTGTCAACATATAATCATCATAATAAAATTTGTCATTAATATCCAGTTGAATATTGTAAATTCTGTTGTAACTTTCCAAAGAAATTAATCCTAGCACATAGGATTGTTCGGAATGCAATTCAATGGGAGGGGAAAAAATCCAGGGACACTTCAGGCCCGCGACTGTGCACGGTAAAGGTCTTGGCGTTGACATTCATAATGATGAAACTGTTGGCTTAACGCGACCTCTTATATAAAAATGTAAACTCAAACGGCCACACTCTTGACTGTCAAAGGTTTCTTGGCGATTCACATTATAGAATATCTTTACTCGGTTTCCCAAATAACGTAGCAACTCGATCGGAGGTGGTAAATTTCCATAACTGTCAAAGTACCATACTGTGGAACCTTGTTTCACATAGGCTACAAAATGGGTTCCTGGGCCTGCATCATCATCTAAATTCATCATGGCTCGTTCTTCTTTCCACGGTGCTTTAGGTAATTCATTTCGCATAAATACACCTCGAAAATGAGAAATCTTTAGTTGTTTGGCATAGCGTTCCACTTCTTCATGGGTCATGGCATGACGAGGCAGTTGCCTTAAGCGCTTATCGATGATGGACATTTTTTTTTCTTTTCTTAAACGGTAGGCCACTACCTTGTGGATAAAAGACTGGCTTTAAAGGATTGCCATTTCTAGCTCCCATCGCAATGGCTTCTAACGTTTTATTGTGTCGCTCGCTTTCTTTGAGTTGTTGCTTGCCTTGCTCGACGGCTTTTATGGTTTTCGCTACAGCGCTGGCACCACCCAAAAGGGACCCCAAAGCTGCCAACCCTGCAAATAAAGCCGGCAAAAAACCCCCACGCTTAGCAACAGGAATGACTCGCCCACGTTTTTGCTTTCTTTCTTTTCTTTTTATCGATACATGATGCTGCGATTTCGGAGATGTAGACAATCGCACCGCTTGTAAATCTTTTTCGATAGCCACTCTTTTTAGATTTTGTTTAGTTTTTTTACGTTTTAACACTGGGTGTGAGGCCGATCGACTTGGTTTCCAACCTGGCTTTTTTCTCTTTTTGAGATTTGTTTTTTTCATGTTCATAGCATATCTTTTTTTCACCATGCTGCTACTTGGTGAACCTTTCACAGCAAACATTCGATAACAACTAACGTAGAGAACCTTATTTCATAGCAGTATATTCCAATTCTATATAAAGCGGGAAATCATTCACCGTTTTCCCAGCTTCCTTTTCCTCAAACGTAAGCATAAGATGAAAGGATAATTCATCTCCCACATTTACTCTTTGATGGTTGTGGGCCAACACTCTATCACCGTTTAGTTGTATTTTTAAATGTTTCTCATCAGGCATGACATATTTAATATGAATGACACCATCATAATGCAGTCGATAACGACTTAAACCGGAAGCAAGCATATAGGTAAGATCATCATTCACCAGTGGTAGTGGTGGTGGGGAATGGTTTCTGTCATTGTCCAGTTTTTGATTTGACAGGTACACTAAAAATACAGATGGGACAAATTTATAAAGCCTTTTCATTTGATAGGTCACATAACGTTTCGTGCAGACATCATTTTCGTCTCGAGGCTCTTGCACATCAATAATACGATGATGATTGGCTGAATAGCCCTCAGCGGTTAGTCTCGGGGCCATGTGATAGACACTTTGCACTTTGCGATCGACATAGCTTTTTGTTGCCAACTCTCGTGACTGTTTTGACAAAGAGGCGGCCGTGGCCATGGTTACACGAGCTCTCCCAAACACGTCCATGGTGATAGACGTTAACTAACCTATCCTACTCACCGCTTGCCTATATATATAAACCTTATACACACATGAAAAAAACTCAGTCATCGACACAATGGAATTAATGAAACAACCCCATGCTTTGCCCGTCTCTGATTTGGTTTCAGAGCTATCACTGTCCGTGTGCGAACCTAAACGTCATGGCACCCTATTCCCATCTACCGTTCGATGTATTATGGTAGGGCCTTCGGGTTGTGGAAAGACCAATGTTTTGCTGAACATTATTACCGCACCTCATGGCCTACGATTTCAAAATATTTATATTTTTGCCAAATCCTTGTACCAGCCTCTGTACGTGTATCTGGAACAAATTATGTCTTCGTTAAATAAAGAAGCCATGGGCTATTTTACATTCACCTCACCTCAAGATGTCATTCAACCAGACCGCATTCAACCAGATTCCATTATAATTTTTGATGATATTGCCACTCAACGACAGGCCATTATTCAAGAGTATTTTAGTATGGGACGCCATAAACAAGTGGATTGTTTTTATCTGGCTCAGACCTATTCCAAAATCCCCAAACAGTTGATTCGTGACAATGCCAATCTCATCGTTCTCTTTCGCCAAGACTCTAGAAATCTCTATCATATTTTTCAAGATCATGTGAATCCAGATATGTCCTTTACAGCTTTCACGCAATTGTGTGCTTCGTGTTGGAACCTTCATCCCCATGCCTGTTTGGTCATAAATAAACAGAGTGAACGATGTGAGGGACGTTATCGCTTGGGTTTTGATCATTTTATTTCTGTTTAAAAAGACCCAGGGTTGGACATTTCCTGTTAGTGTGTCTTTACCTTTACCATGGCGAACGCCATAGGGTACAAGAAACATGTTCAAATCATGCAGCGTATTATTGAGGCACGAAATACGATTCGACATAAATTTCGTGAATTGCAACGTTTAAAAAACGTCAATCCTTTACCCATGATAAAACATGCTCCATCATCGGTTGATCCCATGAGATTTAAACCTAATGCTTCTGCTGCTACTGCTGCTGCTGCTACCTCTCAAACCAAACCCATAACAAGTTCAAAATTTACTCAAACAGAATCCACACGACAGGTAAAATCCTCCTCTTCCTCCTCCTCTAATGTTAGTGAACAAGAACATCAAGAACATGAAAAGAAAGAAGAAGAAGAGCATGAACAAAGTGAAAGTGACAGCGAAAGCGTATTTAGTCCTGAAAGAAAAAGAAATCGTCACCCCTTCAACAGTTTCTAAAAACAAAACAAAAATCTTCCGTCATAACGGCAACACCGTCATCCTCCACATCGTCTCCGTTTTCACAAGTCTTGGCAACCCCTCAAAATAAAGCTCAACTCAAAAACATTTTAATCAAACATTATGGGGCAACCCTGGAACCGTATTTGACCCTTCTATTTATTGGAAAGACAGATACCACGTATGGTGTTCGCTATGAGAATGATAGTTTTAAAATTGGGGATTCATCCATTAAATTTGCTCGTACGAAAGCTGTCATTAAAAAGATCAACTATAAATTAACACCAGGTCTGTTAAAGCTGCTATTTTCTCGCACCCCCTCGACACAAGATTTTACGTCCGAGGACCTTGCTAAATATAAATCCATTTTATTAGACACCAACGCTCACAAAAGAAACTATAAATCCTCTCAGCAGGTCAATGCCAATATATCCCAAAAATATAAAACCATCATTGCAAACATCTTTGGTAAGCAAAAACATCACTCTGCCTCTGGTGTAAGGTTTAAGAAATTAAAACCCTACCTAGATATAACCTTTTGGAATAATCCCAATCAGTTAGTAGAGCGCTTATACTTGCTTCATGCATCAAAACAAGCTGGTCACACTGGACATGAGGCGGAAATCGCCGACGTTGAACAACAACTCCGAGATGCTAAAATTATCTTATAAGCCATCCCCCATCAAAGTGGGCATTGCTCATGAATTGCATAAACCAGCCCGACGCATTTATGAACGTCGTCGTGTCATTTCCAAAGGAATCGATGAACTTTGGCAGGCAGACCTGGTTGAAATGATACCTTATTCTAACGTTAACGACGGTGTACGCTATATGTTGACTGTCATTGATGTCTATTCCAAAATGGCTTTTGTTCAACCAGTAAAAAATAAAACTGGTATCTTAGTCACAAAGGCCTTTCAACATATTATTGAACAATCAAAACGTCAACCTCACTTGTTACAAACCGACCAGGGGAAAGAATTTTTCAACAAGGATTTCTCCAGTTTTCTCAAATCTAAGGATATTCACCATTATGCCACCTATAGCAATCTCAAAGCTAGTGTGGTCGAGCGGTTCAATCGAACATTAAAAAGTTATATGTGGAAAGAGTTTACAATACATGGTTCCTATCGATGGATAGACTGGTTACCTCAACTTGTGTCTCGCTACAACAACACCATTCATTCCACCATCGGCATGAAACCTCGCCTCGTCACCAAGAACCTACCCAGACTCAATAGACTGTTTAACCCTATAAAAAGGGTAGATCCAAGGCGACATCGCCTTAAAATTGGAGATTTTGTTCGCATTAGTAAACATAGAAGTGTGTTTTCAAAATCGTATACTCCACAATGGTCGACAGAAATTTTTAAAATTCGCCAAGTCAAGCTAGGTCAACCAGTGACGTATCTCTTAGAAGATCAGAGCGGTCAACCCATTCAGGGACGATTCTATTATGTAGAAGTGCAAAAAACATTATATCCCAACGATTATCTCATTGAACGAGTAATTAAAGTCAAAGGTGCAAAATATTTTGTAAAGTGGTTAGGTTTTCCTTCCACGTATAATTCATGGGTCAATAAACATAATTTTTTGTAATAAAACCCTATTTAATTATTTTAAAAAAAATTAAAAAAAATGTATCATATGACCTTTCATTATTCCCACCCTTTTGTTTATTACATGTCCAATAACCGCTTTGTTCGAGCCCATGCCAATCTGTTATCATGATGTTATACACTCACTCATTGTTTCAAACTTTGCGTTGCATGATGAGTCCATAATGAACCTAGGCTATGACATACACAGTATAAATCCGCACACTGTATAATGACACCAGCCTCTTATCTCTCTCTGCTGCGAGGCACGTACAATGATAAGACCTGTGTCTGTCTGCTCGACATGGGCCAGCCTCAATGCTTTCAATTCTCATTGCATTAAGCAAGTTCTCTCTCTCTGCGTGTGAGTCCTGACCAGTCAAGACAAATAATAATAATAATAATGCATAACTGTTTTATTAACATCAAAGCTCATAACCTAACGTGACTTCAAATCTGGTTTCTTACTTTTTCCCCGTTTTCCTCAACGATCTCGAAAAAAAATGACGGAAACCATGATTTCAGGTTTTCCATACCTACATTCCCGTAAACTGAACAACGACACAAATACATCGACATGCCCATCATAAAAATCGCCTCATTCGTTTTCCAAATAACGCGAAAATGAACAAAGAAAACACCTTTTCCATAAGAAAACCATGTTTCCAGCTTTTTACCTTTTTCATGTCTATATCCACGTAAAGAGAATAAAGAGACGAAATAAATACTATCACACACGTCATTCTCACGTTTTCGGTTTTCCAAAAATCGACAAAAATGTGAAAAACGCATGTTTTGACCCCAAACCCTAACTTCACCTTTCCGACACCTACATTCCCGTAAAGAGCACAACGAGACGAAAAAAACGAATCCAAGCACGCCCTCCTAGCATAACCCGTTTTCCAAAAATCGGCAAAAATGTGAAAAACGCATGTTTTGACCCAAAACCCTAAGTTCACCTTTCCGACACCTACATTCCCGTAAAGAGCACAACGAAACGAAATAAACGAATCCAAGCACGCCCTCCTAGCATGACCCGTTTTCCAAAAATCGGCAAAAATGTGAAAAACGCATGTTTTGACCCAAAACCCTAAGTTCACCTTTTCGACACCTACATTCCCGTAAAGAGCACAACGAGACGAAATAAACGAATCCAAGCACGCCCTCCTAGCATGACCCGTTTTCCAAAAATCGGCAAAAATGTGAAAAACGCATGTTTTGACCCAAAACCCTAACTTCACCTTTTCGACACCTACATTCCCGTAAAGAGCACAACGAGACGAAAAAAACGAATCCAAGCACGCTCTCCTAGCATGGCCCGTTTTCCAAAAATCAGCAAAAATGTGAAAAACGCATGTTTTGACCCAAAACCCTAAGTTCACCTTTCCGACACCTACATTCCCGTAAAGAGCACAACGAAACGAAATAAACGAATCCAAGCACGCCCTCCTAGCATGACCCGTTTTCCAAAAATCGGCAAAAATGTGAAAAACGCATGTTTTGACCCAAAACCCTAAGTTCACCTTTTCGACACCTACATTCCCGTAAAGAGCACAACGAGACGAAATAAACGAATCCAAGCACGCCCTCCTAGCATGACCCGTTTTCCAAAAATCGGCAAAAATGTGAAAAACGCATGTTTTGACCCAAAACCCTAACTTCACCTTTTCGACACCTACATTCCCGTAAAGAGCACAACGAGACGAAAAAAACGAATCCAAGCACGCCCTCCTAGCATGGCCCGTTTTCCAAAAATCAGCAAAAATGTGAAAAACGCATGTTTTGACCCAAAACCCTAACTTCACCTTTTCGACACCTACATTCCCGTAAAGAGCACAACGAGACGAAAAAAACGAATCCAAGCACGCCCTCCTAGCATGGCTCCTTCCATTGCAAGGTCGCAGGGGCTCACAACTTCCTAAGTGGAGCAGCTCTGTCCTTACCACACTACTTACTTATTCCAAAATGTAATCTCATTATTTCCGTTGAAGCATTATTTTTGGAATTCTTGTAAAATCATATACGAACACTAATGAAAAGTAAGAACTTAAATTTAAAATTATAAATGTTGTACGAATTGGCGGAATCCAGCTCGTACTTTGGTAAATTTTAGCTGTGAAACTCGCTAAATAATTCTGCTATCACAGAAATACTACTTTTATCAAAAACTACTTACTTAGGCCGTTGATACACAAAGTGAACAGAGCAAACTATTTAGCGCCACTAAAATGCTTCGGTTCAGGATTTGCCTACGGCTCTTGCCATATACAGTACGGTAACTAATAACTTACCACGCCAGATAAAGCTGAGTAGTTGGTGCGATACGACCTCTTGCACCAGGCACCGTCAGCGACGACAGTGATAAGCGGGACGCCATCCTTATCTACCTCGCCGAGCTCCAGCGCCAGCCGCGCCTCCTCCACCGCTGCTTCCTCCATCTCCGCCGCCGCAGTAGCTGCCCAACCCTCCGACACTTTCTCCTCGTACTTCTTGAATGTGACATGACTCATAGGAGGGATGTCAAGTACGCTCAAGAACTCCTCCTTTTGTGCGTGCCCACTGCCTGTAGTAACTGTTCCACAAACACTGGCAGTGTTGACGTCCATCAGGTTGTCATGTGATTTTTCAGAAAGAACTGTTTTTCTTAAACCACACATGTTACACATGAAAACGAAAATACTTCTTAAGCCTTGACGTTTTTCAGAAACCACTTCCATATTGGCGAAAGTGCAACCAAACGGGCCGTGTTTGTCTAAATCTTTGATCTGGTCTAAAAAGTCAACAATATTTACAACTCTTCTCCCGCTAAGTTTCAGTGAGACGCATTGTGGCTTTCCCAATACTGGTTGTTCTTGTTTTTCTTGTACAGCTTCCGGCTCATGTGTCTCTATCAAATCAGCCTTCTTCTTGCTAAAAAATAAAAAATAAAAATAAGCCTCCAGTACTGGTACTGAAAAAGTCGTTTTTACAAAGTATATTTAGGGTTATTTGTTGATCATTATTTGTCTCTCTATAATGACACGCATATCGGACCTAGATCATGTCAGATAGATGTGTTCAGGGAATTCTCCACAATAAGAAAAATATTTTTTACATATTGCCTAAGGCTCAGTAAAGAAAATCAAGCAAAGATTAAAAACACAAAATCAGCATTTTTATACTAAAGGTTTTACTGTCAATATGAATGGTATAATTAGCATATCAACTAACTGACAGGCAATAGCTGATCCAGGATAAACGACATAGGAATACCCGCGGTTAAGTAGCTTAGCCCTCTTTCCATAACATTTGAAACATTATTAGCAAAATGGTGCATTCTGAGGCATTTGAATTATGTTATGGGTTTTACATCCCTTTTAACTACTGCGGCTTTTAAAAGACGCCTAGGTGCCGGAAGTTTACCCCGAAGGGGATCTTTAACGTGCCAGTAAATCCACTGACATGGCACCCTCGCATTTGCGCACCCTCCAATGCCAACTGACTACGCCAGGATTCGATCCTGCAACCTTGGGAACAGCAGGCGAACACTTCGCTGAGCCACGCAGCCAGTTAGTCTGAGGCATTTAAAATTTTATTGATAGTAAATTTTCAGAAAAAGTAAAATATTATAAGAAAAGCGGTGTAGCCTATATAAGGTATTTTAAGCTCGATTTTAGCCGTAATTTACATTAAGCTGATTGTTTCTAAAACTACAGTATTTTTTGTCTACCTACACCTGCAATAATTGTTGCTGTTAATATTAAACCACAAAAAACAATTACAAAACGAAAGGCAAACATTAAATTTCTCAGTTTTCATAAGTTACTAAACAATTTTTTACTATAACTTAATATTCATTAATGAAAACCAACTTAACAATAAATACTGTATTTATTAGAATGACGGTGGCCCCATGGTGTTGGGGTAGAGCGCGGCTGCCTCGCACCCGGAGGCCCCGAGTTCGATTCCCGGCTCCGTCAGGGATTTTAGAAACTGACGTGAGGGCAGAAACGGGGTGCACTCAGCCTCGTAAGGACAATTGAGTAGCTCTTTGACAGTGAGACAGCGCCCTGATCACGGAAACCAAGATTAACGGCTGAGGGGACACGATGCGCTGATCACGCGTGACCCCATTATCTGCAGGCCAAATGGCCAGGCAGCGGTCGCTTGTTCGGCCTAGGCCCTCCATGGGCTGTAGTGCCAGGGGTTATTATTATTATTATTTTATTATTTATTAGAATGACAATTTATAGAATACTTACGACCTTCGATTTATTTTTACTGGGTTCTTGAAAAGGTAACTCGAATAAATGAATTCATAATTATGTAATTATTTAGTTAGATATTATTAATTCAAAGGACGGAATAGCGGGGTCATCTGCCCTGATAATTATGAGATGACAACACTGTTTTATCAATTTTTTCAAAATTATAATTTAAACAAGATGTTCAGTAAAGAACATATAGCCTACTTTCTCCAAAATGCATGGGTATTGTTATAACTCTTTGTCCTTTCCAAGGAGTATAATTGAATGTTAGTTGTAATAGCTTGTTGAAATAAGTGTCATACGGATATTAAACATGAATATGAGGTGCCCTTTGCTAGTGCTACCTCTGTACCAATTTTCGTTTAATTAGGTTTCACCGTAATTGAATAGATAGGGTGAATCGATTGGCACACATACATGGCCACCAGCCGCAAATTATTGGGCAGATGACCTAGTAGTTTGGTCAAAGGATTCTTCATACATAAAGGAATAATGTTACAAAATTTGGTAGAGATCAGATAAAAATGTTGGTCGTAATTTGATTTAAGCTTTGAACATTTGGGTGGCCGCCATTACGTTTCCGTCAAGATTGCGTCGATATAAAACATGACACTGAGGTGCCCTTTGCCAGTGCTAACTTTGTACCAATTGTCGTTCAATTCGGATTCACCGTGTTCGAATTGATAGCGGGGGGACAGACATTGAGAGTACACACACTCACACTGATCTCATAAGTCTACTTTCATTTTTTGCAAAAATCGAAAGTAGGCTAAAAATGCAGTACTTTATTTTCCAATAAGTAGTGTATGATGGGACAAAATTATTTAAGAATAATATAGGGTATTATTCAATATTGCTTACCTTCTTTCATCGTTGTATCGTTCTAGCACAGGATTTAATCTTCTTTTCTTCCGCCAAGCAGAAAGAGGCATCCGAGTTTTGCCCATCACAATAAATTACACTTTAACTCGTTGAATTAATAACACTGTACACAGAAAATGAACCTACTAACAGTTCGTTTAAGAAACGAAAGTAAACACAGTGGAATCCTATTCAACGAATACAATACATCAGCTGTAAGTCTTCTTCTCAGCGCTAGAAATAACTTGTCACTCTGCATTACCGACCCATTACGCCTGCGCTCCTGAGGCTAAGTAGCAAACTTCTACGGCAGCGGCATTACGACTGAAAGTGTAGGGCATTAAAAACTGCTCACGCAGGAGGAAAGAAAGATTCATCTCTATAGAAGCATTCTTAAACAAATACCCTTTACAGCCATGCAACTTTTCATCACTTTTGACAGTCACATTGATTTTTAATTTCTGAAGTAAAATCTGTGAAAAATAGGCCTTGCCTTATGGGTAAATTGCTTCTCAGTTTCAATGATACAATATGTTATTATCAATGAAATCTCATTTGAAAAGTTTAATAAGTGCTATTGAAGGTATTTACGTGATTTGAAAGTGAAGTTTTGTTTTATTTCAGCCATTGACTTATTTAAAACGTCGATTTTAACTCTCTCTCAATGCTGTAAGCAGAGCCTGCCACGAGCGGCCGGCCGGCTGACTTGAGCGCCCTCTTAAAAGGAGCGAATATAAAAAGCATTATGATGGAAAAATTAGAATTTACATTAACGTGGCTGCTAAGACAAACGGATTCGAAGAAGTAATAATAATAATAATAATAATAATAATAATATCGTATGGGCTCGGGTGCCGGGTGCAAGCTTTGTTACTTGACACCCAAAGGGTAGCTTGCATGTCGAATTTCATTGTTCCTTGAAGCACTATGAAAGTCAAGGAGGTTAGGTATCTAAGCTCCATGAACACTATAGCGCTTTCTAGTAGAGCAGTGAGGAACGTTGTGTTGACGGAAACTCCCGAGATTATTTTTGCCATTATGAACACGGCCTACTGATTTCAAATGGGTTGGTTGACATGCCAACATCGTATGACATGGTGTTGTAATGTTTGCCGCCTTTCAAAAATCACTTACCGCGGCCAAGGGTGAACCTGCAAGCTTGGGGTTAGTAGACCGACACTTTGGCCACTCACCCACCGTGGCATGACATTGCGTTAAATTATACCAGAAACTAACTGAATTTAAATTTACTGTGGCCAAAGAAAAGATTTACTGATTTAAAAAAAACAGAGAAATATGTGATGATGTCATTTGTGCTCACCGCTGGTGTCTTCATGAGATTCGTTTTACTCGCCCACGAGCAAATCTGTCATCTGCTATACGAAATCGCCGTCATCTTCTTGAAGTACTTGATGTAGTTAATTATTTAGTTGTTTGAGATGAAGACCTAGCTTCATAAATCCCTTTTATGATAACAGCCTGATACACAACTGTCGTCATTAATATGTGTGGACGAGATGTGTCCCCAACATATCACAACTGTAACTGGACAAGAGCTTATACATGCTCAAGCGTAGAACTGTAGATTACTGGAGAATCAACTCGAATTGAATTTAATAGAATGATCTCTTGGTCCACGGGTCACGTCTTTATAACACTTTTCTTCAACCCCTCTCTTCTGTACCACTCACACGTGACATCTGACCAATCATCTTCTGCGTTTCCAAGTAGTCGGGGCCCCTTCTTCTTCAACCTGTGTTAGCGTCCAATTTATGATTCACCCAAAAATGGCGTGGTGTAGATTCTGAGAATTGCTGTGCTTGTAACCAAATAAGGATGTTCTTGTCGTCATGAGGCAAGCTTCCCTAGTCTGCGTGGACTTGACATCTGGTGAACCAATATCTCGGAAAAGCGACCCAAGAAGCGTCAGTCCTTGTTTCCTCAAACTCTCAGAAGGTATCCCGTCGTGCGCTTGGCCACGTTTAACCCGAGTTGCAACATATCCTCTTCCTTTTGCTATCTGAACTAAAAGTCTTCGTAAATGCAAGCCTAGCCCTCTCGTTAAATTATTAAATATGCTCATTGAAAATCTTCTATTAATAAAATTAAATATGTACATAATAAAACAACATTCTCCTTCCATATAAACTGATGCGCAAAAATAATTACTATCATGGGTGGCTATGATGATTCCCCAACGTTGATTAACAATAATAATAATAGATAATTAAACATCATTTATGATAGTATCACATTCGCCCTAGATTATCGTACGGTTTTACTACGTAAAATCGTTACGATAAACTAAGAGACACATAAAACAAAAAACTACTAACATATCATATATATAGCACTTCACAAAAAAAACATGTAAATTACCCTTATATACAAGTCACACTCTCCTTGACACATTATGTCAATGTTCTTTCATTGTTTTCGCACGTTGTTCCTGTAAGAGTCTTTCTCAAATTTGCGTCATCGCCGCTAGTTACCAAGAAATAAAATATTTATACCCTTCAAAAGAAAACATTTAACAATCACCCTTATATACACTTCACACGAGATTCCTCTTGTATCGACATACTTATGTCGTTTGATACGTTTATTTTCACTTTTCATCTGTGATTTTCTTCACTTCCATCGTGAATTATTTGGTGTGAATTCCTGGAGATACGCTCGATGCAAGTGTTTTATACCTATCACTTCTCCAGAATTTAACAATGATGCGTTATGCATCCCACACGTGACCACATTGTAACTTTTGTTACCACATTTCACACGAAAGGTGAAACGCTTGATGACCCCCTAAACAATATTCTCTGTAAGGAATTAACATCAAAATGTACTACTGAAAAAGTACAAAATTTAGAAATCTCTATATTTCGACCTTATTTCTGTGCTTAATTATGTAAACAAATGTTCGCTTTAAATATGGGATGTGTCACACTTCCTTCTGTGCGCTGCGCAACTCACATATATCTTCTCCAATTTCTTAGTACCGGAGTCCACATAACTTAGTCCATCTTTTTAAATTTCTTCCTCACTCTTACAAACTAGGTCAGATCAACAGCCGACGAGTTAAATGAACCTGCATAGTCCGTTCCTCGTTATCTCAGCTGTCACTTATCTGATTGAGTCAGACCACCTGAACTGTCTCGACTCACCAGACCTAATTACGTCTTTCCAGACACATCAGAATACACAGTTCTGACGTCACCTACCTGTCTCAGGACAGGAGTCACTCATTCTGTAAACTGTAATATTTGCTCGTGAACCCAAGGTCGGATGTTGACAAATGAGGTGTCGTTGGACTCGAGCTGACGTCCTCTTTCCTATGGACCACTCGTTATATTTTTGAAAAAAAATAATTGAAATTTTTTGTTTTCGAAAGTAGATGATAGTTTGAAACCCAAACATGGTAGAATGTTGTGCAATAGCTTAAACGAACGGTCTCTATGTCCTTTATTTTTTATAATAAAACGTTTTTATATTTTAAATTTTTTTGAAAAATGTTCAATTTTGAAATTTTTATATTTGGAAATTAAAGAGTTTACAAAAAAATTTGTTTGACATAAATGAATGACCCTGACCACCTCTACCCCTAAAATAAATTTCAAGTCTCTAGGACTAAAACTGTGCAGTAGTGGGGTATTGTAGGTTCTGAGTCGCCCCCGACTTTCATATAAACTTTAGGCGATATCCCTCGAACGCGTGGTCGGATTTTGACGAACGAGTTATTGTTGGCGTTGGGATGACGTTCTCTTGGCTAAGCATATGTGCTGGTATTTAAAGAAAAATTGAAAATGTTTGTTTTTCGGATTTGCGCTATTTTGGAAACGGTGAATTGGAAAAAAGTTTGTTTGACGTTAATGAAAGGTGGGTATGCCCTCTAGGCAGACAGCAAGTTTCAAGGGTGTGGGAGGAAAAACAAAATGATAGCCTACTTTCTCGCGAACATTGGTGATCATTGGCGAACGGATAGTCGGATTTTAACAAATAAGGTGTCGTTGGACTCGAGCTGACGTCCTCTTTCCTATAGACCACACGTTATATTTTTGATTTTTTTTGGAAAAATTTTGTTTTTAAAAGTAGGCGATAGTTTGAAAACCAAACATGATAGAATGTGGTGCCATAGTTCAAACCAATGGTCTCTATGACCTTTATTTTTTTATAATAAAACTTTTTTATATTTTGAGATTTTTTGAAAACCCTTAAATTTAGATTTTTACTATTTTGGAAACTAATACGTTGACAAAAACATTTGTTTAACATAAATGAAAGATCCCTATCCCCTCTATCACGAAAATAAATGTCAAGTCTCTAGGACAAAAAAAAAACAACTATGCATTTTTTTTTATCAAAGCGTGTTTGTAGACAGAGAGCCGGTAGCGCTTGACGTATGTTACAACGAGGCTATGATTGGCCATGGTGGATACTGGAAATGGCTATTTCGACGGGGGCGATGTATGGCAAAACGAGGGGTCGCTTTTCGCTATTTTTTTCCTATGACGAACGAATGAAGGCGAATATTTCGAAAATCCCTCATGACGATCTTTAAACATGTTGGTAAACACTGACCAGTAACCAGACAAAATTCATAATGGTACGAGGGGAAGTTGTTAACTACAGAACTTGTTTTTTCTATGTCTGACTGGCAGCCAGAATGGGAAAACAGAATATCTGCTCGAGAGGCCATCTTGGAGCCTGGCTGGCTGGGTGACAGGATGTAACATGTTATCGCGATTCAGGAATGTAAGCAGACGGGACAACAGGCCAATGGAAAGTTACAGTGACGTAGAGGTCACTTGGAGGTAAAACAATATCGCAACGACGTCAGAGAAATAATGCAGTAAGCGAGTATAACTCTTCCCCCTACCATTGCCATAGCCAATTGCAGGGCAAGAGAGATGTTAACAGCTGTGGCAAGAGGGACACAAGGCGAGGGGCTGGACGAGGAGAGGAGGGCAGGGGTATTTGAGTGTTGGTCATGTTATGACACACAGTCAGTCATTACTGCTTTAAACGTTGCAGTGTAAACATAGGCTATGTCTTATGTGTATAAAAGTAATTGCATTCGTGTGCTGAACTCTAATAAGTGACCCCATTGGATACATTATATATTTGATGTAAGTGTTGGAATAACACTGTTTAGTTTATCTTATGCTAATCAATGATTAAATGATTATTGGTTTACCATTTGATTGATGAATTGTTTTTTATTTTGTTTGTTTTAGATAATCTATATACCTGTTGTGGGAGAGAGAAACCCCATTCCACTAAAGCCCAGCAAAAGGGAAAAGCAAGGTAAGATTATTTTTAAATTATATATATAAAACCTGTTTTTATGTTTTATTTAATTAATTTTTTTTTATGAAAGATGCTATTTGGAATGGATATACTCATGGTGGTTTATTTTATTTCATTTTTTAGAGTGTTGGAACACGCTTGACCACTACAACCACTGCTGTGTGTTTGGGACCAGTGTGTACCAGACAGTCTGCGGCTGGAAACTTGGGCGAGATTGTTTTTTTTAATATAAAAATGATGTATTTTGCCACTACTAGCGATACTTAAGTTGGGAGCCCCTTGAGTCCTGTTTCAAGTCACGTGTCAGCTCTGGACGCATAGTGAATGTTAGAGAGAGTTTGATCCCAAAAGAATTTATGGAATCATGTTTTAAAATTTTTAAAGAACAAATTTGTACAGCGCAAAGGTTGCATATGGTTTTAAAGGTCAATACACAACTCGTGTACGATTTCATATATAAAAACAAGGACGGTGAGCATAGAAAACATTTTATATTGGCAGTAAAATGCAAGAGCTTTTGATAGCCGATAATCTGAACGATTGGTATCAATCGAACCTGATAAATGCCTTGCTATCAAAATTTGATAAACTGCAACAAGGACCCAGTGGTTTAGCGTTAAACAAAATTCATTACCTACAAATCAACATTTGTCAATTCAACCCGTTGAATGCCGGGTCTAGCTATATTAAAACACCACTAGCAATAGCATCGAAAAAGGCTGTGGTGAATATAAAGAATCATGACAATGATTGCTTCCTGTGGGCTGTGGCAGCCTATTTGCAACCAGCACTACGCGCCTGTCACAGGCCAGGAATGTACAAGGCCAAGTTTGTTGAATTAAAACAAACTTTAAATTTAACTCGTGTGTCGTTCCCTATGGACTTAACCGAGATCCATAGGTTTGAACAAGACAGCCATGACTTTTCGTTCATAGTGTATGGCCTTAATGGTAATGAGATTGTAGGTCCTCTTTATGCCACAAAAGAACGGAAACGACACCACATTCATCTTTTATATTTATCTGTGGGAGAGATGAATCACTATTGCCTCATTAAAAGCCTGAGTAGATTGCTAAGCAGTCAAGCGTCCAAGCATAATGTTAAGAAGTACATTTTCGACCGTTGTCTGCAATATTTTACAACCCCTACACTTTGTATCGATTCCACTATGAGTTTGTTAAACGCCATTTTGAGGACGTATCTCTTTTGTATATGGATACGGACTCATTCATTTACCACATTCGCCACTGCAACCCCTATGACGTCATGAGGCAGCAAAGTGACTAGTTCGACACCTCTTCGTATAGTGCTGACAATATGTTTCAGCTGCCCATAAAAACAAGAAGGAAATGGGTGTTTTAAAAGATGAATGCGGTGATTCCATTAAGACGGAATTCGTAGGTTTGGCTTCGAAAATGTATGCTTATCGCACACTAGACTGTAAGGAAGCCAAAAGAGCAAAAGGTGTAGGTAGGGCAGTGGTAAAATCGCTATTGGCGGTTTTACGCTCTGGCAAAGCTATGTCCCATACAGAGTGCAGGATACATTCCAGCAACCATCATTTGTATCTTGTGGAACAGAGAAAACGCACCCTCGCCTCCATGGATAACAAACGTGTGTGGGCTGATGACCTGCTCACCAGCCTGCCCTGGGGTTACGCCCGCAAGGAGGAGGAGGTATGATTTCACTGTTTGTTCGTTTAGGGACATGGCTTTTTGTAAATTGTAGATATAGTATTTTGTAAATATTGGTTTTTGTCATTGTAAATAGTATTTTTTTTTACAAATAGTGTTAACTCACTTTTACCTTTTGCTCTTAAAAAAAGTTCTATGCAAACTTAATTTTATTTTATATTTTGAATTTAACAGAGATGGGAATTGGACCATGTTATATAGTTTGATTCTTTTAAAGCTGTACAAAGTTGTAGTTTTTGTAAATATAAAATAAGTAATATATTTTTAGTAACTTTTTTGTAATGTAAATCGTAAATGAAAAACTAAAAAAAAGTTCTTTTGGGATGAGTGTGCATGTGGAGAATGTGCTTTTGGGGATAAATAATAAAGTGGTTGTGTTTGTTCCCAAAGACCGGCATGGTTGTGTGAGTAGAGTCTATATGACCAGAGCAAACACGGTGAGGTAGGATGAGTGGGGAGGGGGAAATTGTCACTTATATACTCATTTTGTTTTCAATAGTTTTGTTTTTTTCTCGACGTTTCTCCAAACACACATAAACTCACTGCATCATCATGGTCAAGCACTCGCATTGACATCATTGACAAATCTCAACTTTCGACATACACCAAATGGATAAATGTGAAAACTGCAAAATGGAAAATCCATGTTTCGATAACACCAAAATTCAAAAAAAACGTAAAACAGTCACTATTAAAACTGGAAATGGCCATGTGTGAAATATAAAAATTCAAAAACATAAAACGGACATTTTCAAAAAGTGTCATCAACAAAATGGAAAATCCATATCATCAAAAACGCAAAACTTGAAACAGACATTTAAAAAAAATGTAAATTGCAAATTGGCAAATGACAATGTGTGAAAATGTGAAAATGAAAAAATCAGCCCATCAACATCATGATTTAAAAAAATTAAAATGAAACATTGTGTTCTGGTAAACCTTTGTTTTTTATTTCTTAACCATAGGGAATTGACAAAAGAAAATAGAATACAAACACATCCCAATTCCTCACTCCTCATTTCCTTAATGTTCACGTCCACGCATCATCAACTTTCCTTTCATAGCACTCATCACAATCAGGGCTGCCATCCTTTCACCCACTGAGGCATCACAGGATGTGAAACGTTGTTTAGCTTTTTCCAATAAAAATGTATCTGCCACATGTGTTAAAACCAGGATGACTATGGCGATAAGATAGATCATGTTCTTTGCATGCTTGATCCAAAAATTAATGGGTACATCACCACGCTGCAAACGTTTTTCGAGGCGAGTTCCAGGGCCACCAAAACGATAACCTGGAAGATGGATTTCAAAAGGTGAGTTTTGAATCACTTTGCCAATGACGCCATTGCCATTACAGGTCTGGCATATCCTTTTCCATTGATGATGAAAAGGTTTGGTCTTCCTCCTCCTCTGTGGAAGATGTTTGTTTTTGTTTTTGTTGCTTTTTCTCGCCATGACACCCGTGGAATGATTCAACAAAGTCTTTACACGGACATTTATAACCATAGAGGGTATTTTTGCCATGGCCACTTGCTTATGGTGATCGTAATCCGTACAGGGTTGCAATTCACTCAACACAGGGTCTTGAGTCCATGATTTTGGTACATGTTGCCAGATTTCTTTCACCGCGTTGGCGGCCACATAATATATGAACGACTTGGGCAGCGCCAAGAGCTCTTCTTTGGTAAAACTGTCTAGTTTCTTTTTGCATAAAAAGAACTTTCCGATGGCTTTGTCCGTAGCAATGCCTTTCTCCATGGTATCACGTGTTGTAGATGTTTACTCGTCGCTTGTAGAAATCTCACTGGCGTCATTCACAGGTAAATCTTGAGTTATGATTTTCTTCAACAACTCCCAGCAGGCATGGGTGGTTACCCATGAAAGAGATGCCACGCATGCGCTAGGGCTGTATGGGTAATGTTGCCACAGGAACAATTAGTATCCATGAGCGTTTG
The DNA here is from genome assembly GCA_946902985.2 of Meconema thalassinum. Classification (NCBI taxonomy): domain Eukaryota; kingdom Metazoa; phylum Arthropoda; class Insecta; order Orthoptera; family Tettigoniidae; genus Meconema; species Meconema thalassinum. The sequence continues at coordinate 726,266,003 of OX336389.2, forward strand.
CAGGGAGGGGCAGCCCAGGTCCATGAGATCGATACATTGACAGTAAGACGCCAAAAATGGTTGCAACCATTGACGTTTTTCATTATATTTCACAAATACCACATTGGATGAGGACAAGTGTGCTTTCATGACCACGTCCAAATATTTATAGGAAATGGTTCCTTGATTCCAGTCTAGTTGCTTATGATTTTCAATCCACTGGGTTTGGTTACGATCTTTTTCACACAACAAATCAAAAGCATGGGGCGGTTTAAATAGCAAATGTGTAGCTTGCGATATCCAGAACGTGGTACAATCGATAATGGCCACTTGTTTAAATAAAAATTTGTTGTCACCAAACTTAAACCCTTGGCAATCCACAATGAGTGTGCGCAACATGTTGCCGCTTGCCTGGACCAAGTTCAACTGACGACTGACTAACCATTGGCCACTAATGTGTGGTCATGACATGGACTTACCTGCCATGCTAATTTGAAAAAAAAATGAGGTTAGGGTTCGACAGGGGACATGAAAACAAATAAGAATTTGAGAATTACATCATTTTATTATCATAACACGTCTTACAGGCTTTTGTCATTTTGGGAAATGGACGATACCAACTGATACAACAATATAGTCTCTTGTGACTGTAACGTCCATAACACCGATGATGTCCCAATGTCTCTAAACTAGGCGTTTTGACGGTCAGCTGCTCGCCGAAGCACCGTTGACACCATACAGACCACACGTATCGTAACTTGTTTTTTTATTCATCACTCAGAGGCACGAATGAGGGATAGCTTGAATGCCAGGGTATATTTTCCACATCCATTCTGCACAAGTAGGGGCAGGCAGGTGACAAGCGCTGATGTTCCTGCATGGGTTCATCGCTCTCTTGCCATTGGTCTATGTTGATGGGACAAAAGGCACATTTCACTTCATCTCTTTAAATAGTAGAATCCAGCGGCCGCCAAGGCTTGAGGGTTTTTGAAAGGCACTGGCCATGTTGCAAAAGTCTTGAAACGTTGTTCCTCAGAGTTTAAATTCATGGATGTGACTTCTCTTGATGCTTTAAAGCAAGACATGACTGAGCGGCTTGACGTGGGTTGATCTGTTATTTATACACTCGTCACTTGGTTGGACAGTGGATAATAGTTGACTTGTTTGTGATGAATAATCAAACAGTAGACTGTCGGATTGGCTGGTACATGGTCATGCGTTTCAAAATCTAGTTGAATGTCAATATTGGATGGCTTGACAGTCTCTTCAAGGTAAGTACAGTCAAAGACAATCTGTGGCGCCCTTGCCTTAAACGCTTGGGGTAGCAGCATGGGACCGTTCTCTTTTTGATAATACGACCATCGAAATTTAGAAAACAAGTCGTACAGGGGGCCAAATTTATTTTTTGAAAAATCCAAATCCAGTCCTTCATAGGGAAACACAGCTCAGTTGAGGAAAAGACGTGCATTTCTCAATTGCAGGTGATCAAATTGCGTGGCATCTTTGGTTTGTTGATACTTGCGATTCGTTCGAAAACCCACGATAATGTAGAGAGGTCACTCTATATAGCGAGCTGTTTTTACAGACCAACTCTGTGTGTTGGTGGTGGACAATAGCGGGTACTCATGGAGTGCCCAGCTTCTAAATTCCATGGGTAGATGCATATCTCTCTTTACCATCTTGAGTATGTCCAGTTTTTTGCTATCGTCAAGGGTCACATGGGGCACTTTCCATAGCAAGCGTTGTAGTTGAATTTTTGAATCTATGGGGGCATTGTCTGCTCCCTTGAGCGCATTATTATCAATCCTGTCTCTCACCAGATAAGGCACTTGCCTTGCGTTGACCACAATGCGCTGGTGATCTTCGTCAAAGCCTAAAAGCAGTTTAAGAGGTAAATATCCAGTAAAGGTGCCATCGGTGTGTACCATCCAGTCATTGGTCGAGTTAGGGCACCAACCTGCCATACAATGTGTTTTACCTTCTTCCTCACTATAAGAGGGGTATAGTTTCATGACACTGGAAATGCCCACATTTCGAGTGTTATCCACCACGATATCGTTATTAACATAACGTACTTCAGAAAACAGAAAGGCCAAACCATGTTTGGCCAACTTAGATGTGATGGGTGTAGAGCCATCGGCTTTCGTGAGCCGACCTTTAATCTGAATGACACTTTCATGCGGTAGGGTGTAAATATCTTGGTTGTTGATAACAAGTTGAATGTCATCATTGTTATTGAGTCCAGGTGTTTGAGCTTGATAGGAATGGAGATCAATTCATACCACCCCTGGTTGCTCCTGGATGTGGTTCGCTATCTCTAGGATAGAATTCATCATGAGTGTTGACGTGGTAACCAAAATGATGTAAAATCTGCTTGTCCTTAGATGTTAATGTGTATTCACGTGGCAAGCAACTAACACCATTCCTAGACGTTGTTATTGCTTTATACACAAACTTCATAGTGGCTTTAACACCAACTTGTAAGTCACTGTTGTGGTAGAGTCTAGTTGAATGAGTTGTTGCAGTCTATTGATCAGTCTTAATGTTATATTACTAATACCATCGACAGCCACAGAATGAAAAAGCTCCACTGGAGGGTTTTCACGAATAATGTAGCCATTGGGCGATGTCACAATAAAGTCATAAAGCGAATGCGATGGTTCTTGATTGGTGTACACTTGGCTAATATTACACGTTACCGATACATGATGGTCCTCAATGAATTTCACTTTATGGTCTGATTCATGTTTTTGTTGGGCTCCAACACGCGTGGTTTAAATCCTAGTAATGGGCCAGTGGAATCGGGGCGTGTTTTAAAGTCAATTTTGAATGTGGAGAAAATACTGCAGCGATGAGTGTTGGTATTTCCTACAAGTTCAAACTTGTGCGTTCCATCGAGAAATGAATTAGACCATATTCATTGATCAACACCACATAAATGTGTTCATAAATGTCATCGATCGTGTATCCACCCGAGTTCAGGGTGAGCACAGAATCATCATAGTAAAACTTGTTGTTCACATTTTCACGTATGTTGTATATTCGATTGTACGTTCCAAGAGAAACAAGTCCCAAACCATAGGGTTTTTCACTCAATTCGATAGGCGGGTAAAAAGTCTAGGCTGACTTCAGGTCCACGTCCATGCAGTGTAAACGTTTTACTTTCTGCCGACATACTGTTGACGATTTTGCTTATGCTGCGTCTTATATAAAAAATTAAACACAAACGTCCACACTATTGGCTGTTAAACGTTTGCTCACGATTCACATTATAATATATCTTGCTTCATACTGTTTCCAAAATAGGTCACTAGTTCCATGGGCGGGGGTAAATTCCCAAAACTGTCAAAGTACCATACGGTGGATCCCTCTTTGACATAAGCTACATAATTCGTTCCTGGTCCTCGGTGATCATCCAAATTGACAACAGCGCATTCCTGTTTCCAGGGTCGTGGGGGTAATTGGTTTCGCATAAACACACCTCAAAAATGAGAAAGCTCTAGTTGTTTAGCATAGCTTTCCACTTGTTGATGCGTCAGGGCATGTCTCGCTATGGCTGAGGTAATTTTTTTTTTATATTTCGAAATGGTGAAATCCCAAATCTTTGTTGATAAAACGCTGGCTTTAAATTGGCATTTCTAGCCCCCATAGCAATCGCTTCCATCGTTTCATTATGTTCTGACTTTCTTTGAGTTGTTGCTTGCCCTGCTGCACGGCTTTAATGGTTTTCGCCACTGCACTGGCACCGCCCAAAAGTGAACCCAGAGCAGCCAGCCCGGCAAATAAAGCAGGTAAAAATCCCGCTCGTTTTGGGACGGGAATCACTCGCCCTTGTTTTGAAACCTGTCGCCGACGTTTTGGAATAACATGTCTCTGTGCTGCTCGAAAGGCTTTCCTTATGGTCAATACATTATTTTTTCTATTTTTCCTTCGCAAGGGCTTGTCCACGAATGTCGTAAGCCCAGGCTTTGCCAAGGACAGGGTCTTATTTTTAGTCTTTTTATTCTTTCTCACCACATACCTTTGTTTCACCATGATGATAATGACCAACAACCTTTCACAAGAAAGTTAAATCACAACTAACATCAGATTGTTATTTCATGGCTGTATAATCAAATTCCACATAAAGTGGGAAATCGTTTATGGTTTTTCCCGCTTGCTTTTCATCCCATGTTAACATGAGATGAAAGGATAATTCGTCACCTGCATTTACCATTTCATGGTTATGGACCAACATCCTATGACCATTTATCTTTATTTGTAAATGGTTCTCATCAGGTATGGCATATTTAATGTGAATGATTCCATCATAGTGTAATCGATAGTGGCTTAAACCCGAAGCAAGCACATAGGTCAAGTGCTGATCATGGACTAGCGGTAAATGGTTTCTGTCATTCAAAGGTTTTTCATTTGTCAGATACACTAAAAATACAGATGGGATAAATTTAAAAAGCCTTTTTATTTCATAGGTCACGTAACGCTTGGTACAGACATCGTCTTCGTCTTGCGGGTCTTTCACGTGAATAATCCGATGGTGATTAGCGCTATAGCCATTCACCTGGGGCACTTTGTCATAAAACTCATACACTTTGTTATCAAAATACTTTTTGGTAGTAACGTCTGTAGACACTTGAGGATGTTTTACATGGGTTAACCGCTTTCCCTTAAAGTCATAATCTCCCTGTTTTGTGCGTGGCACTACTGACCTATCCACATAGTGTTTATTAGCAGGATCTGTTTCTTGTTTAGGATCATATATGGGGGCAGACCTAGCTTTGGCCATCATCGCACGTCCAAAGACATCCATCGTCAACCTGTAGTACCAGTCTACTGTTTCTATGACAAGGCTCGGTGTCCTGTATATGCTAGCCTGTCTAAGCCTTAGTTGAAATGAAGATTATTAAGCAGCAAGAGTCATTCCCCGTGGGGGACATGGTTGCCCATCTCTGTCCTACATCACGTGAACAACGCCATGGTTCACTGTTTCCATCTTCCATTCGCTGCATCATTGTGGGACCTTCCGGCTGTGGAAAGACCAATCTTTTGCTAACACTCATCACAGCGCCCAATGGTCTGCGTTTTCAAAATATTTATATTTTTGCAAAATCTCTCTACCAATCCCTCTACGTGTTTCTGGATCAAGTCATGTCTGGATTACAAAAAGAGAATATGGGTTATTTCACATTTTCCACGCAAGAAAATGTTATTTCACCGGATGAGGTAAAGCCTGATTCACTCATGATTTTCGATGATGTATCCACTGAATGTCAAGGCATTATTCAAAGCTATTTCAGCATGGGTCGACACAAACATATCGATTGCTTTTATCTTGGAAAAACGTATTCTAAAATGTCCAAACAGTTGATTCGTGACAATGCCAATGCCATTGTTTTATTTCGCTAGGACGAGAGGAACAGTCGACACATTGGTGCCCGTTTCTCCAATGGCACAGGCGATCACCCGGCCAACATCCCGGCCCCATCAGAAGAAACAGCCAAGGGAGTGGGTTAAAAAAGATTAGGGCGTGAATCTTGGTTCATACAGACAAGACTAAAAGAAATGCTCCAGCGAGCCAGAGACAAAGGGTCTCGGGTCGTTTACGGGTTGGGATGGCAAATTGACTGAACCAGGATTCAAAAGCAAACTCCCTAACTTGAATTAACAAACAGAGAAGAAAGGAAAAGCCCTCGTAAAATCACATCTGCTCCTTTATTGGCCAAAGGATAAATAAATATGCAACCTGCCTACCACGCACGAGTATAGAGTTAGGGTGGGACAAAGTCCGGAAAAAAATAAAGTTCATAGTCCCTAAACAAACAAACAAAATATATACTTATTCAAACTCGTGGGTGTCCTCTCTTAAATTTCCGACAAGGAGATCGCCTTTCAAAAAGCTAAATTAACCCTTAATTTATCGGTGCACACGCATGTAAACATCACTAGCCACTTATCAAAAAGTTCACCTGCGGCAAAAACTCTAAGAAAATATCGAATATCTATGTATATTACAACTGTCTACCCTTATACAGCAATGGACGGATCTCCTCTATCGAACTGCAAATTCATAACTAAAGAGCATCATATTCCATCAAATAACACTCAAACATCAACTCAGCTTCACATAATATGGCATTTCAACAATTAATTATAACCTATCATAAATTATTAACACACCCAGATTGTGCTTACATATTTACACTACTAATTCTTATTATTATTTCTGATTTATATTCGCCTTTCCAACAGCCTTGATCCACACTGTCATATTTGTTATTGTAATTAAATTATAGCATTGTCTAACGTTTATGAAAGGTTAAGAACGTCGTAATAAGGCACCCTAGTGTATTTCATACTCACAACGAACATTTAATCGCAACCCTTCCGTCGAACACTGCGTGAGGATCCGAACAATCTGACTGTCGAGCGCACTATCAATTACACCCCTGCGCTATTCAATATACAACTCATCGATAAACGTAACACGTTCGTCAAGAGGACCCTGTCCTCACAAATTCAATTCAACGGTCATACGTCGCCCCGTGAATAACCTCGTCATATATGACGGAATAATACCATATTTAATTATCACATTAACTTTACACAACATCATTACAAAAAATCATGCATTATTGGCATGTCTCAAGAACCCACACTAAAAGAGCGTATCAACTTTATCGGGACCACGAGGTCGTATGATAATATGGCATCCTATCCAAGGAACCTTATTCGACAATCTCCAACCATAGTCATTTTGCTATTAAAATCTATGCAATCCGTGACAAACCTTTCAGAATTAAATTCGTATAATGACCTCGGAAATCGAAATGCTAGAATCTCCCAGCAAAATGGGCATCTCATATTATCGTTACCCACTTTCAACTTATTATTATTATTATTATGTCTCAGAGAATAAATGTATGTCTTACTCCTACCATTGATACTGTTAATTTACGTAAGTCAAACGACCCGAAAAGAAAGGACAAAAAATCTGTACAACCCTATGAGAAAATGATGCTCTTGTTCAATCTGGAATAAATGATTATAAATGGCGTTAAGTTACACGATCTCAAGTTATATCATGGCACGGCTATCCGAGGTAGAAGTTCTCTACTTCCTGATGAACAAGGATGGAAATGAAACGTCTTACTTTAGATCCGGTGTCCTCGGAAACCCCTGGCGTCGGCGTCGGTGTCGTCTGCGGCATTAGGGCGGCGTTGTTCCTCCAGCGTCTCCGCGATGTGGTCTCCCAGCCTACTGGTAGAGGTATACGCCCCCGGCACCTCTCGATCTTCTGGCGACGCCCTTGTCCGCCCACTGGTTGCCCCCGGTCACCTTCATCGGCGGCGTCTCCTGACGTCCCAACCATGGTCCACTCGTCCATCTCGTTGCGACCGTTCACCCCATTATGGTCCCTTAGGGGTTCAGTGCAGCATAATTTGCGTATTAATATGCATGTTGATTCCCAGAATATTTGAGTCCATGGTTATAAAGTTCATGCCGCCGTGTAGCAATATTACATTTCACTATATCAGAGCACTTTCACGCCCACGCACTATAGCGTCTAGTTCCTGGTTCACTTGAATTATATGTATTCACTTTCCTCAACCAGTGACACACTTCCTTCCACGAGGAGCTATTTTGACCTAGCCTTGACCGACATATCAAGTTGCCTGCTGCCTGCAGTCTTCCAACACAAGCTTAAAGTAGATGTCACATTCTCACTGCGTCTCTTAAAATGCCGCACTGCTATGCTATTTTCGAATGGATGTCTGTTACAATATAGGGCCTCGCGATAATGCTTCGCCTCGACTATCGTTATTATTGTTCCTTCCCTGATACTCGTAATGTTAAACACCTCCTGGTATTCATCTTTAATTAACATAAATTGTCGGCATGATAATTCAGTTTTTCATCACGGCCTCCACTCGGACGACGTTCAAAGGCGCACAATTTTATTTTTCTATTACCACAGCACATGCCTTCAACACCTTACTATCCGTTAACTTAACCGGACCACGTGCATTAATCTTCGTAATCAAAATGGTAAAGGACTGTACAATATTCCACGCGTCTTCACCTATCAATAGCGGCATATGCTTGAATTTAACGGACCTTCCTTTATCAGTTCTGATTATTTCCTCACATACTAGCGAGTCCGATATCGTCTTGAAATTCACGATTATCGTTCTAGTGACACCTTACTGAACACTGTTCGACAAACAAACTGACATACTTCACTGTAAACAACTCACTGGCACTACATGCACGCTAGCTTCATGGCCTGCTGATCACTCCTCGTATCAAACGGCCACGAGCACTGACCACTCACGAAAACCGTTCAAGTTCCCGATGCAAATTACTGTCTACGTGACATAGGCTACTCGTCCGTGCCCCGCTGGATAACATACTCGTCCACGCACTATTGACTCACTGAACATTCCGGAACTGCGTCCTCCTTCGAGAAGAAAAATGGAAGGGGTTGGAACCTTCTGGAGCATTCCCCTACTCTCGCGGTAGCCTCGCCGCGTCATGCCATGACGTCATACTGACCCTCCGGTCTCCTCTCGATCTTCTGTCATCCGGGGCCAGTAATTGACCCTGACTGGATCGGTCACATCTCTCCCGCGGCCTTCAAAATATAAGCGGTGGGAACATAGCTTATATTTTTCCTCAAATGATGCATGTGAACGATCCTTTCAGTCATCTCCTCAATGCTGACTAACGGGCTTGCCTGTGATACTTCCGCAGATTCGCGGCATTGAAATTCCCAAATAGTGCATTCGTGACGTTGTCAACCACCCTATAGCAATTGTTGTCCATCACTCTGGCAATCCTATGGGGTCCCGAAAATGGGCGCGCAAATTTCCCATACACTCTGAGTGGTAAGTTTGATGACGTAGGTTTCCGAATCAGCACCAGGTCATTGACTCGAAGTGGTTCGCGAAAACGGTGGCCAGCCTTCCTTCTCTCCCGTTTCTGTGCCTGTAGATGCATCCTCTCCCGAGCCAGTTCGTTTCTCCTTTGCACCGACGGCTCAATCTTCGGGGGTGCCTGTATAACAGCATGCCAAGGTCAACTTGGTTTTCGTCCATGGTGCAGAAGACAAGGAATTTTCCTGGAACTCTCATGTGTTGTAGAGTTCAAGCAACGTTCAATTATGGGTACCACTTCCATCCATCTATGATGCTGTTCATGACAGTAAATCCGGCACTATTTTCCAATCTCTGCATTTACCCTTTCAGTTGGATTTCCTTCTGGGTATCTTATGGAGCTCAAGATATGCCTTATGCCGAGTCGTGCCATTGCTTCTTGAAATTCGCGCTCGTGAACTGCGTTCCGTGATCGCTCAGAAGGAACTCTGGCTTCCCTGCTGTTGGAATCACGCCGGTTTCAATCCTTCGAATTACGTACCGGGATGTTGCCTTCTGTATAGGGTGCAACATGACTAATTTGGTAAACACATCCATCGTCACCAAGATGTATTGGTTACCCCTGGTGGACCTCGGAAGGGGGCCATACAGGTCCGTAGCCATTAATTCATTCGGACGGGTCGGTATAATAGCCCTAGGCTTCTCCTTAGATACGTCCGATGGGAACTTGCACCTCTGACAGATGTCGCATGTCCTGATTACCGCTCGTATGGTTTTTCCCATACACTCCCAGGTAAATGTTTCTCTTATGGCATGTAAGGTTTTATCACATCCTCCATGCCCAATAGATCGGTGAGCCAACCAAACCACTGCTGAAATCAACTTCGGCGGTATTACAATACGTAGCCTTGTGTGGTCTTTATCGACAAACTTGTGAATCACGTCACCAACAATGTGATAAAAGTGAGCAATCTTTGCCGTTCCAGCATAATCGGGGTCATCTGCACCCATGCGATTCTTCAAATACCGGTATATCCGTCTTAACGGGGTATATCGCCGTTGCGCCTGGCTCAGGCATTTCAAACGCTCCTCCGTTTCCTGATCATCCGGTATTAGCTCTACCTGGTGCAAAACAGCCTCCTCACGTGGGTTTCTGCTCAAAACATCCGCTAGAAAGTTTTGCTTTCCGGGCCTATGAATAACTTCTGCATCGAATTGCTGCAGGAAAAGGGTCCAGCGCGTGAATCTTTCGCTTGAAATGTCAGACTTTAACATAAACTGTAACGCGCGATGGTCCGTCACAATCACGACCTTATGCCCTAAAAGAATCTTCTTCCACATCTTTAGAGCATAAATTATAGCCAGCGCCTCCAATTCCGTGGCAAAGTAATTAAGCTCAGGCTGTCGCAATTTCCTACTGGTAAATGCCAGATAATGTTGTTTCTTCTCGTCATCCAACTGGTACAACACAGCGCTCACTCCTACCTTTGAAGCATCGGTGTCAATATAAAATGTTTTGGAGAAGTCTGGGTACTCCAGTTTAACGTTGTTAAGGAGCATGTGTTTAGCTTGCGTGAAGGCCTCTTCACACGCCTGATCCCACTTCCACCGATTGTTTTTCCTGAGCATGCTCTGCAGAGGGGCAACTAAATCCGTGTAACGGGGGCAATGACTAGAAAAGAATAAAGTCATTCCCAGGAACTGCCTCAATTGTTTCACCTTTTCTGGTCTGGGAAACTCAGCTATCGCCTCAATTTTCTCCGGGTTCGGCCGATATCCATGTTCGTCAATGAGATGTCCCAAAAACCGAATTTCTCGGTGAAAGAAATTGCATTTCTCTAGGTTTGCCTTAAATCCGGCCGTAAGTAAGTTCCCAAACAACAATCTCAAGTGTTTCAGGTGCTCCTCTACTGACGTGGATGCCAAGATCAAATCGTCCACATAACATAGTACGTGTTTCTTGACCTCTTCACTCAAGTTGCTGTCCAGCGCTCGAATCATCACAGGGCCACTCTTCTTCAAACCGAAGGGAAGGCGGTTAAAGACGTGGGTCTTCTGCTCATGCAGGAAGCCAGTGTATTGCTTGCTGTTTTCGGTTAACTCGATATGATAATAGGAATTTGTGAGATCTACGGTTGAGAAATATTTTTTTTTTCCTTAAAGCGCCTCAGCAGCTCTCTAATTTTGGTGGGCGGTCGTACTCTGGCAAAATGCGTGCATTTATTCCACGTGCATCCAGACATATCCTCAGGCGACCATTTGGCTTCCTTACAACCGCTAAAGGGTTTAGGAAAGAAATCGGAGCCTTCTTTATTATGCCATCCTTCTCCATGGCGTTTATCATGGCCTTTACCTCCTTCCATTTCTCTGGGCCTGGATATATGTGTTTCCTGTATGGTGAGTCATCACTCAACTTGATATCGTACTGAAAGTTCTTGATAACTCCAGGTTTGTCGCTAAATACCTCCCGACACTCCTGTATTAGGTCATCAAACTGTTTCTGGACAGTTGGATCCAAAATTTATTTTACACCAACGGGAATGTGGGTGATCGTCTCTTCTTCACGTTCCACGATATTCTCAAGTGTGTTCTCCAAGAAGAGCGTGCTCGAGTTGGCATTGATATAATATTTCGATCCTCTGCTCGGCGATTCGTTTCCGACATACGTAACACCCTCTTGCATATTTATAATCCAGCCGTACTCCGAAATGAAGTCAACACCCAGAATTATTTGAAAATTGATGTTGGAGATGGCCTCGAACACGTGCTCATAAAACCTCCCCGCAATCTTGATCATCAACAGGGCCTGCAGCTTGCATCTAACTGAGCGATCGGGAATTACACCTCTAACCTTTACATTCGCTACTGGTAGAGTATATACGGGTCCTCCCTCCATTATATCGTCCAAACATGACTGAGACACCTCACTAATCATCGCTCCGTTGTCAATCAGGGTTTTTATTTGTTTACCGAGCACCTCTACTGTTATGATTGGCAAAGGATACAATTTCCCGCGGCGGATAACGTCTTCCTCATGAATCAAGTCTTCGTCGGTAGCCTGAAATATCTCTTGAATTTCAATCAGTTCGGGAGGACCAAGGTTTGAGGAATTTCTTAATTTGAAGTTTTTTTTTTGTTGATCTGACCGACTTGTGTCAGATGGTCGGTCAGCTTCCCCCGGTGGTGCGGATGGATTACTCCGTAATTGTTGTAAATATTCCTGGCTCTCTCGATGTCTTTCCGTATAGCTCGGCCGCGACCCCTGCGAACGAGAATCCCTATCGGCATTCTGTCTCTGATAATATTGATTTGACTGCCTTCGCTGATATTCACCACATCGTCCCTTCGTATTGTTGAATCGGGATCTCCTACGCTCTTCTTACGGTTTATTCCTCCACCTGGGTCGTTCATCTGTTCCACCGTAGCTCCTATCTCGGCTCCGATAGTACCCTGTGTCTCTTGGCCTGTCCGTCTCCCGCGGCGTTCGCTCTTCCGTCTGCGCAATTTTGTCAATCACGACCGTGTTTACATCTCTATTTTCCTGTCGTCCGGACCTCGCCTGTAGCTGTGCGCTAGTGTGGTCAAGTTTTCGAAGAATCTCTTCACATCCCTCTAAAGTCTCGGCTCCTGACGCTATTACACTCTTCTGGACCTCTACAGGTAACTGTCGTATAATGGCTTGGACCAATTCGTCCTCCGGCACTGGTGGAGTCAAATACTGCAGCCTGGCGAGTTGCGATGCGAAGTACCCCGCATACCTAGTCGGATTGGACGTCGCATACCGTTTAGCGTATAGTTCCGCCCGTATGTTCAATTGTTCTTCAGGGCTCCAAAAGCGTTTGATTAATAGTCGTTCGAACTCGTCCGTGCTCGTGAATGTGTATCGAAATGCGCGAAACCAAGTTAATGCTGTTGATTCCAGGGACCTCTCAATAACTCTTAGTTCCCTCTCACGTGGTATCTTATTTTCCGCCATGTATTCACGGACCTCCCTCATAAATTCGATGGGTGTGACGTTATTAGTCCCATTGTTCCCCGAGAATTTCCTCGGCTGGTGGTCTATACTTCTAATGATAGTCAGGTGTCCCGCGGGGTTTGTACTCTGTATTCTCGGCGTTGCAACTACCTCTCCCGCCTTTCTAGAAGGTGGGGCGTTTTCACTTTCCGTCCCGTTAAGAGGTGGCGTGTTTTCAATTTCGGACCATCTAACCCTTTCTGACTCCGATTTGTCTTTTATCTGCGTCATTTCCGCCTCTAAGTTGCCTAATCGAGTGAGTTGCCTTCCCTGTTGAATAATGATCTTCTCCTCCAACTCAACAATGGAAGTGTGGATAGATTCTCTCACATGTTCAAATAATGTCGTTTGTGAATGAGTGATTTTCCTGTCATACGTGTCCTGGAATTATTCAACCTGTATCTGCATGTTTTTCACGTCCTTCGCAACCTCTTCTTTCCAACCTGACACGTCCTGTTTCAACTTATCCAGGGTTTCCTCGTTATACTGACCAATTTGCTCAATTTTTGCCGTCAAATCTTGCCCCCATGCCTTTAATATTACTGTTCAACTTCTCCTCAAATCCTTCAATATTCCCCCGAAGCGAACTCTGAGTATCCCTGATTTTCCATGCCATAGAATTATTGAGCTCCGCGGTGAGCACTTGGAATGTAGTTTCTACCTTTTTATCGAGTAGATTAATCTTATTATCTATAGCCTTTCCTGATAGCTTAAGATTACGTTCTACAGCATCAATGTTTTCTGCAAATGAGATTCTAAACTCTTAAGATTAGATCCCATGACTTCTAATAAGTAGGTTCTGAGATCATCAACTTTATCACTAACATCTTTTTTTATTCCTGCTATTTGAGTGCCGACACCCTCTTGTGTCGTCTGTAAGCGATCCATATCGCTCTTCATGTTTGTCTTAATTGACCCAATACTATTCTTAACATTATTCATTTCAGTGGTAAGACCATTTAATCCATCTTGGATTTGTTTTAATATATCAGCTATATTTTCTGCGGTTACTACTTGTGGCATCTTACAATACAACTTAAATATAGGGGCCTACAGGGGAATGTAGGTCGTCGAGTATAGCCATGACCTGAGATCGTGTACCAACCCTGTCAAATGGTTCACTAAAGGCTCAGTGTGATACGAGGTTAATTTTACACAAAAGAATTACACATGGCAAGCATCGCGCCCCCATCAAAGGCACGAATCTGACCACACAGTATACTCCCATCACAACAACAAATGATTGAGTAAAAATCATGCCCATGACGGAGACGAAACGCACCATCGTCGTGGAGCCAACACGTTAGCGGCGCCACTTCCCCCTCCCTGTGCCCGTTTCTCCAATGGGACAGGCGATCACCCGGCCAACATCCCGGCCCCATCAGACGAAACAGCCAAGGGAGTGGGTAAAAAAAAGATTAGGGCGTGAATCTTGGTTCATACAGACAAGACTGAAAGAAATGCTCCAGCGAGCCAGAGACAAAGGGTCTAGGGTCGTTTACGGGTTGGGATGGCAAATTGACTGAACCAGGATTCAAAAGCAAACTCCCTAACTTGAATTAACAAACAGAGAAGAAAGGAAAAGCCCTCGTAAAATCACATCTGCTCCTTTATTGGCCATAGGATAAATAAATATGCAACCTGCCTACCACGCACGAGTATAGAGTTAGGGTGGGACAAAGTCCGGAAAAAAATAAAGTTCATAGTCCCTAAACAAACAAACAAAATATATACTTATTCAAACTCGTGGGTGGCCTCTCTTAAAGTTCCGACAAGGAGATCGCCTATCAAAAAGCTAAATTAACCCTTAATTTATCGGTGCACACGCATGTAAACATCACTAGCCACTTATCACAAAGTTCACCTGCGGCAAAAACTCTAAGAAAATATCGAATATCTATGTATATTACAACTGTCTACCCTTATACAGCAATGGACGGATCTCCTCTATCGAACTGCAAATTCATAACTAAAGAGCATCATATTCCATCAAATAACACTCAAACATCAACTCAGCTTCACATAATATGGCATTTCAACAATTAATTATAACCTATCATAAATTATTAACACACCCAGATTGTGCTTACATATTTACACTACTAATTCTTATTATTATTACTGATTTATATTCGCCTTTCCAACAGCCTTGATCCACACTGTCATATTTGTTATTGTAATTAAATTATAGCATTGTCTAACGTTTATGAAAGGTTAAGAACCTCGTAATAAGGCACCCTAATGTATTTCATACTCACAACGAACATTTAATCGCAACCCTTCTGTCGAACACTGTGTGAGGATCCGAACAATCTGACTGTCGAGCGCAATATCAATTACACCCATGCGCTATTCAATATACAACTCATCGATAAACGTAACACGTTCGTCAAGAGGACCCTGTCCTCACAAATTCAATTCAACGGTCATACGTCGCCCCGTGAATAACCTCGTCATATATGACGGAATAATACCATATTTAATTATCACATTAACTTTACACAACATCATTACAAAAAATCATGCATTATTGGCATGTCTCAAGAACCCACAGTAACAGAGCGTATCAACTTTATCGGGACCACGAGGTCGTATGATAATATGGCATCCTATCCAAGGAACCTTATTCGACAATCTCCAACCATAGTCATTTTGCTATTAAAATCTATGCAATCCGAGACAAACCTTTCAGAATTAAATTCGTATAATGACCTCGGAAATCGAAATGCTAGAATCTCCCAGCAAAATGGGCATCTCATATTATCGTTACCCACTTTCAACTTATTATTATTATTATTATGTCTCAGAGAATAAATGTATGTCTTACTCCTACCATTGATACTGTTAATTTACGTAAGTCAAACGACCCGAAAAGAAAGGACAAAAAATCTGTACAACCCTATGAGAAAATGATGCTCTTGTTCAATCTGGAATAAATGATTATAAATGGCGTTAAGTTACACGATCTCAGGTTATCTCATGGCACGGCTATACGAGGTAGAAGTTCTCTTATTCCTGATGAACAAGGATGGCAATGAAACGTCTTACTTTAGATCCGGTGTCCTCGGAAACCCCTGGCGTCGGCGTCGGTGTCGTCTGCGGCATTAGGGCGGCGTTGTTCCTCCAGCGTCTCCGCGATGTGGTCTCCCAGCCTACTGGTAGAGGTATACGCTCCCGGCACCTCTCGATCTCCTGACGACGCCCATGTCCGCCCACTGGTTGCCCCCGGTCACCTTCATCGGCGGCGTCTCCTGACGTCCCAACCATGGTCCACTCGTCCATCTCGTTGCGACCGTTCACCCCATTATGGCCCCTTTAGAGGTTCAGTGCAGCATAATTTGCGTATTAATATGCATGTTGATTCCCAGAATATTTGAGTCCATGGTTATAAAGTTCATGCCGCCGTGTAGCAATATTACATTTCACTATATCAGAGCACTTTCACGCCCACGCACTATAGAGTCTAGTTCCTGGTTCACTTGAATTATATGAATTCACTTTCCTCAACCAGTGACACACTTCCTTCCACGAGGAGCTATTTCGACCTGGCCTTGACCGACATATCAAGTTGCCTGCGGCCTGAAGTCTTCCAACACAAGCTTAAAGTAGATGTCACATTCTCACTGCGTCTCTTAAAATGCCGCACTGCTATACTATTTTCGAATGGATGTCTGTTACAATATAGGGCCTCGCGATAATGCTTCGCCTCGACTATCGTTATTATTGTTCCTTCCCTGATACTCGTAATGTTAAACACCTCCTGGTATTCATCTTTAATTAACATAAATTGTCGGCATGATAATTCAGTTTTTCATCACGGCCTCCAATCGGACGACGTTCAAAGGCGCACAATTTTATTTTGCTATTACCACAGCACATGCCTTCAACACCTTACCATCCGTTAACTTAACCGGACCACGTGCATTAATCTTCGTAATCAAAATGGTAAAGTACTGTACAATATTCCACGCGTCTTCACCTATCAATAGCGGCATATGCTTGAATTTAACGGACCTTCCTTTATCAGTTCTGATTATTTCCTCACATACTAGCGAGTCCGATATCGTCTTGAAATTCACAATTATCGTTCTAGTGACACCTTACTGAACACTGTTCGACAAACAAACTGACATACTTCACTGTAAACAACTCACTGGCACTACATGCACGCTAGCTTCATGGCCTGCTGATCACTCCTCGTATCAAACGGCCACGAGCACTGACCACTCACGAAAACCGTTCAAGTTCCCGATGCAAATTACTGTCTACGTGACATAGGCTACTCGTCCGTGCCCCGCTGGATAACATACTCGTCCACGCACTATTGACTCACTGAACATTCCGGAACTGCGTCCTCCTTCGAGAAAAAAATGGAAGGGGTTGGAACCTTCTGGAGCATTCCCCTACACTCGCGGTAGCCTCGCCGCGTCATGCCATGACGTCATACTGACCCTCCGGTCTCCTCTCGATCTTCTGTCATCCGGGGCCGGTAATTGACCCTGACTGGATCGGTCACAATAATGAACATGTGAATCCGGATATGACCTTTCAAATGTTTACTGAATTGTGTGGCAAGTGCAGGAACACTCAACGTCATGCCTGTTTGGTGATTGACAAACAAAGTGAACTCAACCAAGGACGATATCGCTTAGGGTTTGATAATTTTATTGCTATTTGAGGCCCTGTCTCATTCCGTCTCAAGTCATTTGGCAAGACACCATGGCGTCATCAGAGAGTCATTGAAAAAGCATATTCTTAGAGCAAAAAATACTATTCGCCAAAAGTTTCGTCAATTGAAACGATCACGTGCGGATCATGCTCTGTTTATCCAACATCATTTAGCACCTCCGCTAAAAGCCATGTTGAAACCCTCTTTCAAGCCATCTGAAACGCTACCCACCGTTTCACAAGCCAGTCAGACGCTGCACGAGGACCCTGAGGAAGAGGAAGAGGAACAGGAACAGGAAGATTTGACTAGTGTTAGCGAAGTTGAGGATGACGAGGAACAAGTGTTTACGCCTCAAAAAAAGGCCGCAACCCTTGCAGAGTTTTTGAGAAGAAATAAATCCTTGGCCATGGTCGAAACACCTTGCCCTTCCAAATCGTATCCGTTTTCACAAGTCTTGGCCACCCCTCAAAATAAGGCTCAACAGAAAAACATTTTAATAAAATATTATGGATCAACACTAGAACCCTATCTCATTGATCTATTTATTGGAAACACAGATACCACGTATGGTGTTCTCTATGAGGATGATAGTTTTAAAATTGGGGATTCATCCATTAAATTTGCTCGTACTAAAGCTGTCATTAAAGACATCAACTATAAATTGACGCTAGGACTCTTAAAGCTGCTCTTCTCTCGAACACCCTCATTCCATGATTGTACGTCAGAGGACCTTGGCAAATATAAATCCATTTTATTGGATACCCATGCCCACAAAAGACAGTATGATCCAGCTCAACAAGTGAATGGCAATATATCTCAAAAATATAAAACTATAATTGCAAAAATGTTTCCCACCAGTCAAAGTACTCTTCGTAAAGTGCCCGCTTCGGGAGTGACATTTAAACCATTAAAACCCCTCGTGGATGTTACCTACTGGCACAATCCCAATAAGCTTATCCAGTGGCTACAGTTGTTGCATGCTTCACGTCAAGCCGGCCATACCGGTCACGATTGGGAAATTCAAGAAATTGAACAAGAACTTCGAAATGCCAAAATTATTGTTTAAGCCCTCGCCCATTAAAATGGGTATTGCTCACGAGTCGCATCACCCAGCTAGGCGTCACTATCCACGAATCAAGGTGATTTCACGAGGTGCGGATGAACTTTGGCAGGCTGACTTGGTTGAAATGTTACCCTATGCTGGCGTTAACGACGGTGTACGCTATATGTTGACCGTCATTGATGTGTATTCCAAAATGGCCTTTGTTGAACCTGTGCGTCGCAAGTCTGGTCCACTAGTTACCAAGGCCTTTCAACATATTATTCAACACTCCACACGTCAACCTCAGTTGCTACAAACCGACCAGGGGAAAGAATTTTTCAACAAGGATTTCTCCAGTTTTCTCAAATCTAAGGATATTCACCATTACCCCACGTACAGCAATCTCAAAGCCAGCGTGGTCGACCGGTTTAACCGAACATTGAAAACTCATATGTGGAAAGCGTTTACCGCTCAGGGCAGTTATCGCTGGTTGGACATGTTACCTGAGCTAGTCTCACGTTACAATGACACCAAACATAGAACCATTGGGACCATTGGTCTCGTGACCAAAAATATTCAAAGACTGGATAAACTGTTTAACCCCATAAAAACAGCAGATCCTAAACGTCACCGACTGAAAATTGGGGATTTTGTTCGTGTGAGCAAATTTAAGTCTGCCTTCAATAAAGGCTACACGCCTCAGTGGGGGAATGAACTATTTCGAATTCGTCAAGTCAACTTGGACAGTCCAGTCACCTATTTACTCCAAGACCTCAACCATCAACTCATAAAAGGTGATTTTATCTCTATGAACTTCAAAAAACAGCATTTCCTAAACATTATCATGTGGGAAAAGTGTTGAAACAAAAAGGAAATTAACTATATGTCAAATGGTTAGGATTAAACTCTACGTTTAATTCTTGGATCAATAAATTACATGTTGTGTGAACCTGTGCACTTTTTTATTTTATTGAATCGTGTGTACGAGAGCTCTGTGTGTGGCGCCCCGCGCTTCATGCATGTCCATACATGTTTGTCTTTCTCTCCCCACACCCGCCTCTCACTCCTTCACTCCATGTTGACATACAACTCGTTCAGCTATTGGCTGTCATGGGTTCTTCACTCCTCCCCTCGCCTCCCCAGCCTGCTGGCCCCGCCCTCTCATCGCTCTGTAGTGGTCACGTGATTTCCTGTTGTGTAGAGGTTTCCCTCCTTTCCCCTCACCCACTCTGCTAATCTGGCTGGCCGTTATCACTTTTTACAGAGTTGTCAGATGGTTGCAACCTGTTATTATATGGCAGCAGTGTTGTCAGCTTGACAGACATTCCATTCTGTTAGCCGACTAGCCATGCCTCAACAATATATTCTTTCCGTTCCGGCCGCCAGTCAGACATACATACATACATACATGTATACATACATACATACATACATACATTCATACATACTTACATTCTAAGCACGTCCTTCTTCTTCTTCTTCTACTTAAAGTTCTTAATGACAACTAACAAACGTTTCCCGCTTTCTATTCGTCTCATAGCATTATGAATTTTGTCTGGTTACAGGTCAGTGTTTACCAACATGTTTTAACGATCGTCATGAGGGATTTTTGAAATATTCGCCTTCATTCATCTGTCATAGGAAAAAAATATCGAAAAGCGACCCCTCGTTTTGCCATACATCTCCCCGTCGAAACAGCCATGTCCAGTATCCACCATGGCCAATCATAACCTCGTTGTAACATACGTCAAGCGCTACCGGCTCTCTGTCTTCAAACACGCTTTTATTTTTTAAAAATGCATATATTTTGGTCTAGAGACTTGACATTTATTTTCGTGGTAGAGGGGGTAGGTACCTTTCATTTATGTCAAACAAACTTATTTGTCAACGTGTTAGTTTCCTAAATAGTATAAATTCAAAATTTCAGTGTTTTCAAAAAGTCTCAAAAATAAAAAGTATTATTATAAAAAAATAAAGGTCTTAGTGACCATTGGTTTGAACTATGGAACAACATTCTATCATGTTTGGTTTTCAAACTATCGCCTACTTTCGAAAATAAAAATTTTTCAAATTTTTTTTGAAAAATATAACAAGTGGTCTATAGGAAAGAGGACGTCAGCTCGAGTCCAACGACACCTCATTTGTTAAAATCCGACCATCCATACGCCAATGATCACCAATGTTCGCGAGAAAGTAGGCTATCATTTTGTTTTTCCTCCTACTCCCTTGAAACTTGCTGCCCGCCTAGAGGGCATACCCACCTTTCATTAACGTCAAACAAACTTTTTTTCCATTTCACCGTTTCCAAAATAGCGCCAAACCAAAAAACAAACATTTTCAATTTTTTTTAAATACCAGCACACATGCATAGTCAAGAGAACGTCATCCCAACGCCAACAATACCTCGTTCGTTAAAATCCGACCACGCGTTCGAGAGATATCGCCTAAAGTTTATATGAAAGTAGGGGGCGACTCAGAACCTACAACACCCTACTACTGCACAGTTTTAGTTCTAGAGACTTGAAATTTATTTTGGGGGTAGAGGGGGTCAGGGCCATTCATTTATGTCAAATAAAATTTGTTGTAAATCATTTAGTTTCCAAAATATAAAAATTTCAAAATTGAACTTTTTTCAAAGAAATTTAAAAAATTAAAACGTTCTATTATAAAAAATAAAGGACATAGAGACCGTTCGTTTAAGCCATTGCACAATATTCTATCATGTTTGGTTTTCAAACTATCATCTACTTTCGAAAACAAACATTTTCAATTTTTTTTTCCAAAAATATAACGAGTGGTTCATAGGAAAGACGACGTCAGCTCGAGTCCAACGACACCTCATTTGTCAACATCCGACCTTGGGTTCACGAGCTTTCGCAAATATTACATGGCTGAGGCTTAGTAGTGGGGCAAGGAGGGTTCTAGAGTGTAATAAAACTCTCACTACTCCCCTACTCCATATATTTTGCACGTCTGTAGACTGTACACACAATACCTCATATCTTCACGAATATGTACCTCCTCAAGCTATTAATATTGTACGTCCCATACAATCACTCACCTCGTTCCTTCTCCAGAAAATATGCAGTGTTGGCAATCCTCTCAGCTACAAAAACGGCCCGGAATACAATAAGAAAACTTAGAAATGACCTTTTCTAGAGTGTTCGACTGTTTCACACGGTCTCCATGGTTGAAGAAATCGTATTTAGTTTGTTTTTGTTGGCGAATTCTTTTAGCTGTGACTTTTTCAAATTCTGTTTCGCCAACTGGACTTAAAAATCCAACCCCGGTTGTGTTCCCACAGTTAATCCCAACCTTCTCGCTAATTCATTCTGGGGCTTCCAACCATAATGAATTCAATCGGAGTAATACGAGTACTTTCATGACGAACGGAATTCAACCAAGACTCAACCTTTGACAGCTGAGCGACCCAGGAAGTGAGCCGATCCTGCACCAAAGCCCTCATATTACGCTAAATCTCTTTCATCGAACGTTCCGATAAATTCCCTTGAGGATATCCAACAGAGGAGTGAACGTGTGTGATACCGGCTTTCTCCATACTGGTTTTCCAGTATTTTGAAGTGAATTGCGGCCCGCTGTCAGACAACACTCTGAGTGGAACGCCAAACGCAGTTATATATTTATCAATGATCAGTCGACTACATGCTTTCCCAGTGGCTTTCCTTAATGCATAGAATTTGACGAATTTACTGAATGCTCCAATCAGTACAAAAATATACTCGTAGCCAAACTGACCTTTCACTACAGGACCAAATAGATCAACACAAAGTAGTTTGCCGGGACTATTTGTGATGATCTCCTGTATTGGACCACACAAATAACTAACTGGAAATGTACTTCTCAGACAGAGGTCACACTTAGCGAGGATCTTCCTGATGTCCCTTCCCATATTTTGCCAGACAAAGGCATGACTAATTTCATAATACACCTCGTTAGCGCCAAAGTGGCCTAACTCCCTATGAATGAGCCAAACCAGTTCTTCCCTTAATGAGGTTGGTACACATATCGCCCAGCGATCTTCCTTACACTTACGCGAGAGAAAGCCGTCCTGCATCCTATATGTGAACCGACCTATTTTCACCGTAGCTGACTCACCTACCTCTAACCTGGCCAAAAGCTCCCGCATCACTACATATTCCCTCCGTTCAACCAACATATTCTTAAGTACCTCCAATGGCTGATTATTGCCTGGATCAATAAATGCACGCATCAAAATACCCGGATCAGTCTTCATTACAGGTCCCTCCTTGCTTAAAACGCATCACGAGATAACATATCCGCCAAAATGTTATCTTTACCTTTAATATGCTTCACCACGAAGTCATATTCCTGGAGAGCTAAGATCCACCGACTTACTCTATTTGAGCTCAACTTACAAGTTCTTATATATACCAAGGCATGATGATCAGTGTGTATCTCAAACTTGTTTCCTAGCACATACATCCTAAATTTACTACGACTGAACATAATGCGTAAGAGCTCCAATTCAGTTATGGTATACCTTTTCTCGGCGGCCGACAGACCACGCGAAGCTAAGGATACAATCCTCAAGTCTCCTTCCTCACCCCTCTGACATAGCACCCCTGCTATACCAATATGCGATGCATCTGTCATGAAGACATACTCCCTGTCTCGTAATGGATAGCGCAGTACGACTGCTTCCTCAAATCCACGCTTCAGCGCCTGGAATGCCTCGGCATGCGATTCATCCAAATACCATCTATTAACTGATTTTAACATTTCTCTGAATGGCTCTACCAAACTCGCATATTTTACAACGAAGCGGTGAAAAAAATTACATGAGCCAAGCACCAATTCAGTTCCTTTACGTTCCTTGGAGGGCTAGTATCCAGTATTTTCTTCACTCTACTTACCTCTGGCGTTACCCCTAATCGTGATAACTTATAACCCAGAAACGTGATTTCTTGCTTACAAAACTCAGACTTAGACAGCTTCAGCGTGTAACCTGCCTTGTCAAGCTCCTTAAAAACATAGTCCAAGTGACCCAAATGCTCTTCATACGTTGTAGAACTTATAACCATATAATCTCTATAAATAGTCACAAACTCACCTGTGTCCCTGCCTTGTGCAATATTAAGTGCTCTAATAAGCGCTGCAGAGCTACTCTTCAAACCGTAAGGTACACGTGTAAAATGAAATAAATTATACTGGTGACTGAATGCCGTGAAGGGCCTGCCTTCCTTCCTAAGTGGAACCTGCCAAAAACTAGAGCTGAGGTCCACGCACGTGAACCACTGTTTACCTTCAAAACTCTGCATTAGCTCTTCAATAGATAAAGATCTCAACTGTTCAAAACTGATATGTGAGTTGAGGTGCGTGCGTCAAAACAAATCCTAACCTTCCCCCAGCCTTAGGAACAGTTTTTGAGTGAATTTAAATACTGACCATTGGAATACTCAATTATGGCATCTGCTAACACCTGATCAATTTGCTGTGGAACTTTATTCTGATATCGAAAAGGAACTGGATACTTGTGTCAAACGAACACTGAATAATTATGCACGTTTAATGAGTGTGTGTAACAATTTGCTTTACCAATTCTATCCTCAAAATTCCTCTCATTATCTAACAACAGATTATAGAGCTGAACACTACGTTATTCACCTAATTCATCTCGAAATGCAGCCATCCGTAAGGGGTCGTCTAGAGTCCTGTACGTCTGTACGTTCCCCACAAAAATAATGGCACAGGTTCTATAGCATCAGAAACCAGCCCGACATCTTCGACTCTACTAGCGGAAATTACATTACTCAAAGTACACACCTCTTGAGACACACCCCACATTGCTTACCTGGATCGTTAAACGGTATTATTACTTCTAATTCATTCCAATTCACTGTTACACACCCTGGCTCATAGCATAATTTATCTGAAAATTTACTCAACCAATCAGAACCAAAGATAAGTTCATACACTAGGTTCGGTATTACCAAAAAGGCCTGCCTCTCCACGTGACCATCAATTTCTAATTCCACCAGTACCTGTTTTGAAATTAAATGGGACCTCTTCGCAACTGCAGTAATTACATATGCAGATTTTATTGGCAACTCCTCAAAATTAATACCTCTCTCTTTCATTTTAGCATAAAACATGGAACCCAAACAGGAGCGGGAACACCCTGAGTCAAATAAGGCATAAGCGGGCGCCCCTGACACATATACTTTGGCCTCTGGGTATAAATTCTTACACTCACTCACTTCTTGCAATTCTGTAAGCTCTTGAAATAAATCACTCTTCACATCTAGGTCATAAGTATCAGCAATTAAAGTACTGGTTGGGATAACCAGCGACTGTTATGTAGACCAGTCATAACAGTCCGGGTTTAATTTAAAGATTCCATATTGGTAATAGCTCCATTGTTTGCCATGCTGTTGACCTGACTTCCGCTAATATTAGTATTATTATTAGTATCTCTGCTATTACTGCTCTGGTCATTTCTATTGTAACCCCGGTTACTCGGGTTGTGATTAGAATTATTGTAATTCCCTGACCTTTGGTTGGTATTTTGACCATTATTATTACCTGAGTAATTACTCCTATTTTGTTAATTTTCAAAATGTTTATATTTTTGCAAAATCTCTCTACCAACCCCTCTACGTGTTCCTAGATCAAGTCATGTCTGCATTACAAAGCGAGAATATGGGTTATTTCACATTTTCTATGCAAGAAAATGTCATTGCCCCGGACGCGGTAAGCCCTGATACACTAATGATTTTCGATGAAATATCCACTGAACGACAAGTCATCATTCAAAGCTATTGCAGCGTGGGTCGGCACAAACATATCGATTGCTTCTATCTTGGACAAACGTATTTTAAAATGTCCAAACAACTTATTCGTGACAATACCAATAACATTGTTTTATTTCGCCAGGATGAGCGGAATAGTCGCCACATTTATAATGAACATGTCAATCCTGATATGACATTCCAAACGTTTACTGAATTGTGTGCCAAGTGTTGGAACGCCCAACGCCATGCCTGTTTGGTGATTGACAAAGAAAGTGAACTCAACCAAGGACGTAATCGCTTAGGGTTTGATCATTGTATTACTATTTGAGGGACTGCCTCATTCCCTCTTAACTCATGGCATTAGCAGAGAGTCAATTGAAAAAGTATATTATTAGAGCAAGAATTAATATTCGTCAACAGTTTCGTCAATTGAAACGAACACGTGCGAATAATGCTTTGTTTATTCAATTACAATTAGCACCTCCTCTAAAAGCCAAGTTTAAACCCTTTTTCAAGCCATCTCAAACGCTATCCATTATTTCACAAGTCACGCAGACTCTACACGAGGACCCTGTGGAAGAGGAAGAGGAAAAGGACGAGGAAGAGGAAGAGGAAGAAGAAGAGGAAGAGGAAGAGGAAGAGGAAGAGGAAGAGGAAGAGGAAGAGGAAGAGGAAGAGGAAGAGGAAGAGGAAGAGGAAGAGGAAGAAGAAGAATTGACTAGTGTTTGCGATGTTAAGGATCAGGATGATCAAGCGTTTACTCCTCAAAAAAAATCATCACCCCTTGCAGAGGTTTTTAAAAGGATATCATTGGCCATGGTCGAATCGCATTCCATGTCCAAGCACTTTTGTCACAACTCTTGGCCTCGCCTCAACATAAAGATCAATTAAAACATATTTTAATAAAATCTTATGGATTAACACTGGAACACTATCTCACAGATCTTTTACTGGAAAGACGGATATGGCGTAAGGTGTTTGCTATGAGGAAGATGGTTTTAAAATTGGTGATTCATCTATTGAATTTGC
The DNA here is from genome assembly GCA_946902985.2 of Meconema thalassinum. Taxonomy (NCBI): domain Eukaryota; kingdom Metazoa; phylum Arthropoda; class Insecta; order Orthoptera; family Tettigoniidae; genus Meconema; species Meconema thalassinum. Next base: position 726,292,380 of record OX336389.2, read on the forward strand.
TCGTACTAGTGTCATCATTAAAACATAAACTATCGATTTACACCAGATCTGTTAAAGCTGTTATTTTCTCGTATTCCAGTAATAAATATAAATCCATTTTATTTGACATCCTTGCCCACAAAAGACAATATGACCCCTCTCAACAAGTGAATGCCAATATATCTCAAAAATATAAAAACATCATTGGAAAAAGTTTCTAACCAATAAAAGTGCTCGTCGTACAGAATCCGCTCCGGGAGTGACATTTAAACCATTAAAGCCCCTTGTGGATGTTACCTACTGGCATAATCCCAATAAGCTCGTTCAGCGGCTACAGCTGCTGCATGCTTCACGTCAAGCTGGCCACACCGGTCACGATTGGAAAATTCAAGAAATTGAACAAGGTCTTCGAAAAGCCTATTGTTTAAGCCCTCGCCCATCAAAATGGGCATCGCTCACGAGTTGCATCGCCCAGCTAGGTGTTACTATAAGCGACTCAAGGTGATTTCGCGGGGTGTGGATGAACTTTGCCAAGCCGATTTGGTGGAAATGATTCCCTATGCTAGCGTTAACAGTGGTGTACGCTATATATTGACTGTCATTGATGTGTATTCTAAAATGGCATTTGTTCAATCTGTGCGTCGCAAGTCTGGCCCGCTAGTCACCAAGGCTTTTAAACATATTATTCAACAATCCAAACGTCAACCCCAGTTGTTACAAACAGACCAGGGAAAATACGTTTTCAACAAGTATTTCTCCAGTTTTCTCAAATCTTTGGATATTTACCATTACACCACGTAAAACAATCAAAAATCCAGTGTGGTAGAGCGGTTTAATCATACACTAAAAACTCATATGTGGAAAGCGTTACCGCTTGGGGGTCTTGCCACTGGTTAGACGTGTTACGTGAGCTAGTGTCACGTTACAATAACACCAAACACAGAACGATTGGGACCACGCCACGACTAGTGCCCAAAAATATATTGCGACTCGATAAACTGTTTAATCCCATAAAACAGTGGACCCAAAACGTCACCTCCTCAAAATCGGGAACAATGTTCGTGTGAGCAAATTTAAGTCTGTCTTCGATAAAGGCTACACACCGAATTAGGAGACCGAAATATTACGAATTCGTCAAGTCAACCCGGACAGCCCAGTGACCTATCTAATCGAGGATATCAACCATCGACCCATAAAAAGGCAGGTTTTTGTCTCCAAGAAATCCACAAGACAGCGTTTCCAAAACATTACCTTGTTGAAAAAGTGTTGAAACAAAAGGGAATAAAATATATGTAAAATGGCTAGGATTTAACTCAGCCTTCAATTCATGGATTAATAAATTAAATGTTGTGAGAACCCGTGCGCCATTTATTTGTGTATTGACTCATGTTGTACTCAACCTACAGTCCTGTGTACTGTCCTCAGCTCCACATGTGTTATCAACAACATGTCTATCTCTCTCTACCTGTTTTCTCTCTTACCCCGCCCCTCCGCTCCCTTCCCCACCACTCCCTGTTCACACACTACTCGTCCGGCTATTGGCCGTCATGGAATGCAGAGTTCTCTCTGGGTCCCCCCTCCCGACCCCTCTATTCCTCTCACCACAGCTGTTCGTCGCTCACTCTGTTATCTGTCTCACACAGTTGCCAGATTGTTTGACCTTGATCTGCCCTCTGTCTACAGCTAGCGGAGTTGTCAAGTCATGTCCACGCACATTCCATGAGCTTTGATAAGATTGTCATCCTGCCAGCCCCGAGCAAGTCTCTTACATTCTGTTCTGCCTTTTAACGACATAACCAAGTTCTATTGTCGTATATCAAGCCAGCTTCGTTTGCATCATATAATTAAAATGTGTCATGTCACTCATAACCGTTTACACATTAAAGACCCCCTTCAGAGGTAAAAAATCTTAGCATACTTCACGCATTTTGGGATATTAGCCTGCATCTGTCCGTCATAGGAAATATCGGATAAACGAACCATCGTAGGCCGCCCTGCCGCCCCGCCGAAAATATCAATTGCTCTATTGCGATACCACCACCATGGCCGGCAACAGGCTCGTTGAAACACACGCCCAGTGGTACTATCTCTCTATCTACAACCACTCTTCATTAACACTTAAAACAGTTAAAAAAATATATTTTCAACATGCATGGCGTTAGGCCCTTTGTGATATTTTTTGTTTTCAAACATAAATACCACATTCAAAAAAGGGCGTCACCCCGAGTCCTACGATGCCTCGTACAAGACCCCAGCCGTATTGGTTCGCAAGATATAACAAAAAGTCTAACATCTCGTTTTTATCCCGAAATTGGTTTCACACCTAGTCACCTAGTCATCATCATCAAGAGGGCAGCGCGACCAAAAAATGACACGTAAAACTTTGTTCTAGTCTTAGGGGTTCACTTGATATCACCAAAAATCACAAAAACACGTGTTTACCCCAAAATACGTTTCCAATAATCCACCGATTAAAAGAATAACCTCACCATCAGATAGAGCGGAAACATACCATTCAAAAGATACCAAGCAGGCCTCTGTACGACTATTCCTTCCCCAACATCATTGTTCCTTCCTTAACAAGGCCGCCAGGGGCTCACAACATCCCAAGTGAAGTAGGAACGCCAACCTCACACTACTGCACAGTTTTTGTCATAGAGACCTGCATCTTGGTTTGTGGGTAGAGGGGGTAAGGACCTATCATTCATGTCAAACAAACCCTTTTGTAAAATTCCTAGTTTCCAAAACATAGTCTAACCAATTTTAAAAACTGAACGTTTTTGGAAAAAATTTAAAAAATATAAACTTTGTTGTAACGATAAAGGACATAGAGACCGTTCGTTTAAGCCTATATATGGCTTTTTAGAATATTTGGTTTTCAAGACATCGCCTTGTTGCATAAACATAAATTTTGAAAACAAATATAATGAGTGGTCCATAGCAAAGGGGGCATTACCACAAGTCCTACCACACCTCATTTGTCAAAATCCGACCAAGGGTTCGCGAGATATCGACAAAGTCCGCGAGAAAGTAGGCTATGGGTTTAGATCGGTACTGCTCCCTCTACGAATAATGCACGTGAATATTAACAAAAATGCAAATAATAAAATAATAATAATATACCAAATAACAATAATAATAATAATCATTGTGGTGTTTGAAGCCATATTTTTAGTGTTGCCTTAGTAAACAAGAGTTTAGTGCTTTTCAGTCGGTCAACACGAATGTACCCAAAAGAGATGGGTTATGCCCTAATCCTGAAATAAATTACATGAGATTAATAAAACACTAGGATGACCAGTTTCGATCGTCAAGCGATCATCATCAGATCCAATACACTTAGGCTATAAAATCTATGTTTGAAATACAGGTGAAAATATTTACAATATGTACAATTATTTAGTTGCAGTATTGGTACTGCAACTGTCAGTGTATGCTAAATGCAGTATATATGTTAGGTGAAATGCTAAATGGTGATGGCTATCCGGAGATTGTACTTTAGAGAGATTATATGGTTGTAAACTATGGTTAAACTATACAATTTTAGGCTAACTACTTATCTGATTGTCTTCCGTACTACAGCTATTCGCAGTTTCCGTGCTCACTTGAACTCGCTGTGCGGCCGACTGCGGTGGTTATCTTAACGACTGGTTTTTCCCTGCCTTCCCCCCCTGTCCCTACGTGCTGTGGGGAGTGATCGCGATGTGTTTATGTGAGGTGTTGCCAACCTAGATAAGATGTATGTTATTGAATGAGGTGGATCTACAACTATTAAAGACCGTGGATTAGTCCTCGCCACGCGTGGAGCATAACCCATTCGAACTAAGCGTTGACGGTCTTATGAGGACGTCCCGGCACCTTTAATACTGCCTCTAATATGGGCCTTGGTGTATTGCAGAAGAAAAAGTACATCGTACACCTGATCCAGATAACATTTACCTATTAAAAACCCCCTAATTTCCCCCCTTTTTTATCTAGCTTGGCTGTGTCGCTAAATTGAGTTTTGTTTCCGACAGGGTGTGTTTTTTAGTAGCGTGAAGAGGGGTGAGCTCTCCATGAACGTGTGTTCATTTAGATTGTTGGGATTGTTTCGTTTGGCTAGGTGTATCTCGATTGCTTCCTTTATGTCAAGAGCTCTGCCTTTCGATTCGTGATGGATTATTTTAAGGTCCGACTCTATGTTGGTAAAGCTATGCCCTGTGTCACACATATGTTCGCACACGGCTGAATGTGTTCCGTATCTTATCGCATTTCTATGTTCATTATAACGTGTGTCTACTCGCCTTCCACTCTGCCCGATGTAATTAGCTTGACAATCGGTGTCTTGGCACGTTATAGAATATACCCCTGACCTTGAATACGGGTCACGTTTATTTAGATTACTATTTAGGAGGTGCCTAGCGGTTGTGTTTTTCGTTGTGAAAGCTATCTTTATGCCTTGCTTTTTGAATAGGTTAGTGATTTTATATGTATTCGCATTCACATAGTTGAAACGCGCAAATTTTTTCTCATTACTGTCCGGTTTGGGAATCGTTTTATCTTTATTTTTATGTTTGGCTATAATTTGATTTATTTTGCTTGGCGAGAAGTTGTTTTCCCTTGCTATTTGCATAATAGTTCTTATTTCCTTATTATAGTTGTCTTTTGACATGGGTATGTTTAAAGCCCTGTGCACCATTGAATTGAAACCCGCTAGTTTGTGCGTACTGGGGTGATTAGACTGATTGTCGATTGCACGCGAGGTTTGTGTTGCTTTCCGGAATATGGAATATGAAAGGTCGTTGTCTTTACGTTCAATAGTTATATCGAGATAATTTATTTTCCGGTCTATTTCGGATTCCTTAGTGAATTTGATAGAATGGTGAAGGCTATTAATGGATTGGAGAATTGTTTCTTCGCTAGTTAGTTCAGTATCGTAGATGCAAATTACATCATCTACGTATCTTTTCCATATTACTATTCCCTTTGTTGAAGTCTTTTCTAAGAACGCATTTTCTAGTGCATTGATGAAGATGTCAGCGATTAACCCACTTAGTGGCGATCCCATTGCTAGGCCTTCTCTCTGTGTGTATATTTTATTGTCGAATTGAAACACGTTTTGGGTGAGAACGACCCTCAGTAATCTCACAATCTCTTCAATTTCTTTTGCCGAATTGTTGGATTTTAAGTTGTTTTCGATAGTGTTGATTGCTTCAATAATCGGAATATTGGTGTACATGTTAGTTACGTCGAAGGATACTAGCCTGAAGCTAGGTTTCATTTGTAGGGTGTTCAATGCTGTTACTAGTTCTGTTGTGTTCTTTACAGAGTTGTTTTTGTCGTTGGAAAGACGGCATTTTAAGATTTTTAGTAACTCTTTGCTGATTTTGTAATTAGGGGCATTCCTACAATTGACTATTGGTCTCATTGGGCATTCCTTTTTGTGTATTTTTGGTTGTCCCCTCAATCAAGCCAAAGCGCTTTGGATAAAAAACGAATTAAGATTTGCATACATAAGAAAGCAAAAAATTAACCAACAATTATACGACATTCAATTGCAACTAAGTAATTTCTGGCACGCAGCCCAATGGGACAGCTTCACCTACACCTACACCTACATGACACCATCAAAATCAGAGCAACGAGGAAGCATGAAACGCTAGAAAATAAATTAAGAAAACTAGGAGAAACACAGAACCATCAATCTAACGAACAACACACGAATAACAATGAATTCAATTTCCACAGCAGAGTAAACAACAGAACGAACGTAACCTTTTCTCAAGGTGAAATGAATATGTTAGACAAAGGTTTGAAATACAACTGCACAGACGCACACACGAACCACAATATAAAACAGTTAATCACAGATATTGAGATAGCCAGTCACAAGCTCCCAGCAGAAGACAGGGAATTAACCAAAAATCTCGCCACCAACGAAGCCAAAAAAATCCTCAAACGAGAGGGCGATAGCAATAACATTCAAAACAACAAACAATTCAAAGAAATAAAGTCGTTGAAACAAAAAATAAAAGAACATGACTTAATCATCACAAAAGCAGATAAGGGAAACACTACAGTAATTTTGAACAAAACAGAATACATTGAAAAAACAGTCGAATTCCTAAACAACAACGAAATCAAGGAATTAACAAAAGACCCCACCAACAAATTCCAAAAACAAATAAAAAGTGCGCTAAAAGAAACAGAATACATACTGACCAAAGCCGAAAAATCAAAACTAATAAACATGAACCCGAAAATACCGTCATTGAGGGGACAACCAAAAATACACAAAAAGGAATGCCCAATGAGACCAATAGTCAATTGTAGGAATGCCCCTAATTACAAAATCAGCAAAGAGTTACTAAAAATCTTAAAATGCCGTCTTTCCAACGACAAAAACAACTCTGTAAAGAACACAACAGAACTAGTAACAGCATTGAACACCCTACAAATGAAACCTAGCTTCAGGCTAGTATCCTTCGACGTAACTAACATGTACACCAATATTCCGATTATTGAAGCAATCAACACTATCGAAAACAACTTAAAATCCAACAATTCGGCAAAAGAAATTGAAGAGATTGTGAGATTACTGAGGGTCGTTCTCACCCAAAACGTGTTTCAATTCGACAATAAAATATACACACAGAGAGAAGGCCTAGCAATGGGATCGCCACTAAGTGGGTTAATCGCTGACATCTTCATCAATGCACTAGAAAATGCGTTCTTAGAAAAGACTTCAACAAAGGGAATAGTAATATGGAAAAGATACGTAGATGATGTAATTTGCATCTACGATACTGAACTAACTAGCGAAGAAACAATTCTCCAATCCATTAATAGCCTTCACCATTCTATCAAATTCACTAAGGAATCCGAAATAGACCGGAAAATAAATTATCTCGATATAACTATTGAACGTAAAGACAACGACCTTTCATATTCCATATTCCGGAAAGCAACACAAACCTCGCGTGCAATCGACAATCAGTCTAATCACCCCAGTACGCACAAACTAGCGGGTTTCAATTCAATGGTGCACAGGGCTTTAAACATACCCATGTCAAAAGACAACTATAATAAGGAAATAAGAACTATTATGCAAATAGCAAGGGAAAACAACTTCTCGCCAAGCAAAATAAATCAAATTATAGCCAAACATAAAAATAAAGATAAAACGATTCCCAAACCGGACAGTAATGAGAAAAAATTTGCGCGTTTCAACTATGTGAATGCGAATACATATAAAATCACTAACCTATTCAAAAATCAAGGCATAAAGATAGCTTTCACAACGAAAAACACAACCGCTAGGCACCTCCTAAATAGTAATCTAAATAAACGTGACCCGTATTCAAGGTCAGGGGTATATTCTATAACGTGCCAAGACACCGATTGTCAAGCTAATTACATCGGGCAGAGTGGAAGGCGAGTAGACACACGTTATAATGAACATAGAAATGCGATAAGATACGGAACACATTCAGCCGTGTGCGAACATATGTGTGACACAGGGCATAGCTTTACCAACATAGAGTCGGACCTTAAAATAATCCATCACGAATCGAAAGGCAGAGCTCTTGACATAAAGGAAGCAATCGAGATACACCTAGCCAAACGAAACAATCCCAACAATCTAAATGAACACACGTTCATGGAGAGCTCACCCCTCTTCACGCTACTAAAAAACACACCCTGTCGGAAACAAAACTCAATTTAGCGACACAGCCAAGCTAGATAAAAAAAAGGGGGGAAATTAGGGGGTTTTTAATAGGTAAATGTTATCTGGATCAGGTGTACGATGTACTTTTTCTTCTTCAATACACCAAGGCCCATATTAGAGGCAGTATTAAAGGTGCCGGGACGTCCTCATAAGACCGTCAACGCTTAGTTCGAATGGGTTATGCTCCACGCGTGGCGAGGACTAATCCACGGTCTTTAATAGTTGTAGATCCACCTCATTCAATAACATACATCTTATCTAGGTTGGCAACACCTCACATAAACACATCGCGATCACTCCCCACAGCACGTAGGGACAGGGGGGAAGGCAGGGAAAAACCAGTCGTTAAGATAACCACCGCAGTCGGCCGCACAGCGAGTTCAAGTGAGCACGGAAACTGCGAATAGCTGTAGTACGGAAGACAATCAGATAAGTAGTTAGCCTAAAATTGTATAGTTTAACCATAGTTTACAACCATATAATCTCTCTAAAGTACAATCTCCGGATAGCCATCACCATTTAGCATTTCACCTAACATATATACTGCATTTAGCATACACTGACAGTTGCAGTACCAATACTGCAACTAAATAATTGTACATATTGTAAATATTTTCACCTGTATTTCAAACATAGATTTTATAGCCTAAGTGTATTGGATCTGATGATGATCGCTTGACGATCGAAACTGGTCATCCTAGTGTTTTATTAATCTCATGTAATTTATTTCAGGATTAGGGCATAACCCATCTCTTTTGGGTACATTCGTGTTGACCGACTGAAAAGCACTAAACTCTTGTTTACTAAGGCAACACTGAAAATATGGCTTCAAACACCACAATGTTCACGGCTAGTCAGGCAAATCGTGAAGCCAAGAAATTCAAATCACTCAGGCTTAAACTCATGAATTTAGACAAGTCAATTTGGTTCAACAAAAAATGTATAGAACTAAACCTCACCCCTAAATACGTACCAATTAAAACCGTACCGAACACACCAGCCTCGATCATTTCAACTAAACAAGCCAAAGCGCTTTGGATAAAAAACGAATTAAGATTTGCATACATAAGAAAGCAAAAAATTAACCAACAATTATACGACATTCAATTGCAACTAAGTAATTTCTGGCACGCAGCCCAATGGGACAGCTTCACCGAACACCTACATGACACCATCAAAATCAGAGCAACGAGGAAGCATGAAACGCTAGAAAATAAATTAAGAAAACTAGGAGAAACACAGAACCATCAATCTAACGAACAACACACGAATAACAATGAATTCAATTTCCACAGCAGAGTAAACAACAGAACGAACGTAACCTTTTCTCAAGGTGAAATGAATATGTTAGACAAAGGTTTGAAATACAACTGCACAGACGCACACACGAACCACAATATAAAACAGTTAATCACAGATATTGAGATAGCCAGTCACAAGCTCCCAGCAGAAGACAGGGAATTAACCAAAAATCTCGCCACCAACGAAGCCAAAAAAATCCTCAAACGAGAGGGCGATAGCAATAACATTCAAAACAACAAACAATTCAAAGAAATAAAGTCGTTGAAACAAAAAATAAAAGAACATGACTTAATCATCACAAAAGCAGATAAGGGAAACACTACAGTAATTTTGAACAAAACAGAATACATTGAAAAAACAGTCGAATTCCTAAACAACAACGAAATCAAGGAATTAACAAAAGACCCCACCAACAAATTCCAAAAACAAATAAAAAGTGCGCTAAAAGAAACAGAATACATACTGACCAAAGCCGAAAAATCAAAACTAATAAACATGAACCCGAAAATACCGTCATTGAGGGGACAACCAAAAATACACAAAAAGGAATGCCCAATGAGACCAATAGTCAATTGTAGGAATGCCCCTAATTACAAAATCAGCAAAGAGTTACTAAAAATCTTAAAATGCCGTCTTTCCAACGACAAAAACAACTCTGTAAAGAACACAACAGAACTAGTAACAGCATTGAACACCCTACAAATGAAACCTAGCTTCAGGCTAGTATCCTTCGACGTAACTAACATGTACACCAATATTCCGATTATTGAAGCAATCAACACTATCGAAAACAACTTAAAATCCAACAATTCGGCAAAAGAAATTGAAGAGATTGTGAGATTACTGAGGGTCGTTCTCACCCAAAACGTGTTTCAATTCGACAATAAAATATACACACAGAGAGAAGGCCTAGCAATGGGATCGCCACTAAGTGGGTTAATCGCTGACATCTTCATCAATGCACTAGAAAATGCGTTCTTAGAAAAGACTTCAACAAAGGGAATAGTAATATGGAAAAGATACGTAGATGATGTAATTTGCATCTACGATACTGAACTAACTAGCGAAGAAACAATTCTCCAATCCATTAATAGCCTTCACCATTCTATCAAATTCACTAAGGAATCCGAAATAGACCGGAAAATAAATTATCTCGATATAACTATTGAACGTAAAGACAACGACCTTTCATATTCCATATTCCGGAAAGCAACACAAACCTCGCGTGCAATCGACAATCAGTCTAATCACCCCAGTACGCACAAACTAGCGGGTTTCAATTCAATGGTGCACAGGGCTTTAAACATACCCATGTCAAAAGACAACTATAATAAGGAAATAAGAACTATTATGCAAATAGCAAGGGAAAACAACTTCTCGCCAAGCAAAATAAATCAAATTATAGCCAAACATAAAAATAAAGATAAAACGATTCCCAAACCGGACAGTAATGAGAAAAAATTTGCGCGTTTCAACTATGTGAATGCGAATACATATAAAATCACTAACCTATTCAAAAAGCAAGGCATAAAGATAGCTTTCACAACGAAAAACACAACCGCTAGGCACCTCCTAAATAGTAATCTAAATAAACGTGACCCGTATTCAAGGTCAGGGGTATATTCTATAACGTGCCAAGACACCGATTGTCAAGCTAATTACATCGGGCAGAGTGGAAGGCGAGTAGACACACGTTATAATGAACATAGAAATGCGATAAGATACGGAACACATTCAGCCGTGTGCGAACATATGTGTGACACAGGGCATAGCTTTACCAACATAGAGTCGGACCTTAAAATAATCCATCACGAATCGAAAGGCAGAGCTCTTGACATAAAGGAAGCAATCGAGATACACCTAGCCAAACGAAACAATCCCAACAATCTAAATGAACACACGTTCATGGAGAGCTCACCCCTCTTCACGCTACTAAAAAACACACCCTGTCGGAAACAAAACTCAATTTAGCGACACAGCCAAGCTAGATAAAAAAAAGGGGGGAAATTAGGGGGTTTTTAATAGGTAAATGTTATCTGGATCAGGTGTACGATGTACTTTTTCTTCTGCAATACACCAAGGCCCATATTAGAGGCAGTATTAAAGGTGCCGGGACGTCCTCATAAGACCGTCAACGCTTAGTTCGAATGGGTTATGCTCCACGCGTGGCGAGGACTAATCCACGGTCTTTAATAGTTGTAGATCCACCTCATTCAATAACATACATCTTATCTAGGTTGGCAACACCTCACATAAACACATCGCGATCACTCCCCACAGCACGTAGGGACAGGGGGGGAAGGCAGGGAAAAACCAGTCGTTAAGATAACCACCGCAGTCGGCCGCACAGCGAGTTCAAGTGAGCACGGAAACTGCGAATAGCTGTAGTACGGAAGACAATCAGATAAGTAGTTAGCCTAAAATTGTATAGTTTAACCATAGTTTACAACCATATAATCTCTCTAAAGTACAATCTCCGGATAGCCATCACCATTTAGCATTTCACCTAACATATATACTGCATTTAGCATACACTGACAGTTGCAGTACCAATACTGCAACTAAATAATTGTACATATTGTAAATATTTTCACCTGTATTTCAAACATAGATTTTATAGCCTAAGTGTATTGGATCTGATGATGATCGCTTGACGATCGAAACTGGTCATCCTAGTGTTTTATTAATCTCATGTAATTTATTTCAGGATTAGGGCATAACCCATCTCTTTTGGGTACATTCGTGTTGACCGACTGAAAAGCACTAAACTCTTGTTTACTAAGGCAACACTGAAAATATGGCTTCAAACACCACAATGTTCACGGCTAGTCAGGCAAATCGTGAAGCCAAGAAATTCAAATCACTCAGGCTTAAACTCATGAATTTAGACAAGTCAATTTGGTTCAACAAAAAATGTATAGAACTAAACCTCACCCCTAAATACGTACCAATTAAAACCGTACCGAACACACCAGCCTCGATCATTTCAACTAAACAAGCCAAAGCGCTTTGGATAAAAAACGAATTAAGATTTGCATACATAAGAAAGCAAAAAATTAACCAACAATTATACGACATTCAATTGCAACTAAGTAATTTCTGGCACGCAGCCCAATGGGACAGCTTCACCGAACACCTACATGACACCATCAAAATCAGAGCAACGAGGAAGCATGAAACGCTAGAAAATAAATTAAGAAAACTAGGAGAAACACAGAACCATCAATCTAACGAACAACACACGAATAACAATGAATTCAATTTCCACAGCAGAGTAAACAACAGAACGAACGTAACCTTTTCTCAAGGTGAAATGAATATGTTAGACAAAGGTTTGAAATACAACTGCACAGACGCACACACGAACCACAATATAAAACAGTTAATCACAGATATTGAGATAGCCAGTCACAAGCTCCCAGCAGAAGACAGGGAATTAACCAAAAATCTCGCCACCAACGAAGCCAAAAAAATCCTCAAACGAGAGGGCGATAGCAATAACATTCAAAACAACAAACAATTCAAAGAAATAAAGTCGTTGAAACAAAAAATAAAAGAACATGACTTAATCATCACAAAAGCAGATAAGGGAAACACTACAGTAATTTTGAACAAAACAGAATACATTGAAAAAACAGTCGAATTCCTAAACAACAACGAAATCAAGGAATTAACAAAAGACCCCACCAACAAATTCCAAAAACAAATAAAAAGTGCGCTAAAAGAAACAGAATACATACTGACCAAAGCCGAAAAATCAAAACTAATAAACATGAACCCGAAAATACCGTCATTGAGGGGACAACCAAAAATACACAAAAAGGAATGCCCAATGAGACCAATAGTCAATTGTAGGAATGCCCCTAATTACAAAATCAGCAAAGAGTTACTAAAAATCTTAAAATGCCGTCTTTCCAACGACAAAAACAACTCTGTAAAGAACACAACAGAACTAGTAACAGCATTGAACACCCTACAAATGAAACCTAGCTTCAGGCTAGTATCCTTCGACGTAACTAACATGTACACCAATATTCCGATTATTGAAGCAATCAACACTATCGAAAACAACTTAAAATCCAACAATTCGGCAAAAGAAATTGAAGAGATTGTGAGATTACTGAGGGTCGTTCTCACCCAAAACGTGTTTCAATTCGACAATAAAATATACACACAGAGAGAAGGCCTAGCAATGGGATCGCCACTAAGTGGGTTAATCGCTGACATCTTCATCAATGCACTAGAAAATGCGTTCTTAGAAAAGACTTCAACAAAGGGAATAGTAATATGGAAAAGATACGTAGATGATGTAATTTGCATCTACGATACTGAACTAACTAGCGAAGAAACAATTCTCCAATCCATTAATAGCCTTCACCATTCTATCAAATTCACTAAGGAATCCGAAATAGACCGGAAAATAAATTATCTCGATATAACTATTGAACGTAAAGACAACGACCTTTCATATTCCATATTCCGGAAAGCAACACAAACCTCGCGTGCAATCGACAATCAGTCTAATCACCCCAGTACGCACAAACTAGCGGGTTTCAATTCAATGGTGCACAGGGCTTTAAACATACCCATGTCAAAAGACAACTATAATAAGGAAATAAGAACTATTATGCAAATAGCAAGGGAAAACAACTTCTCGCCAAGCAAAATAAATCAAATTATAGCCAAACATAAAAATAAAGATAAAACGATTCCCAAACCGGACAGTAATGAGAAAAAATTTGCGCGTTTCAACTATGTGAATGCGAATACATATAAAATCACTAACCTATTCAAAAAGCAAGGCATAAAGATAGCTTTCACAACGAAAAACACAACCGCTAGGCACCTCCTAAATAGTAATCTAAATAAACGTGACCCGTATTCAAGGTCAGGGGTATATTCTATAACGTGCCAAGACACCGATTGTCAAGCTAATTACATCGGGCAGAGTGGAAGGCGAGTAGACACACGTTATAATGAACATAGAAATGCGATAAGATACGGAACACATTCAGCCGTGTGCGAACATATGTGTGACACAGGGCATAGCTTTACCAACATAGAGTCGGACCTTAAAATAATCCATCACGAATCGAAAGGCAGAGCTCTTGACATAAAGGAAGCAATCGAGATACACCTAGCCAAACGAAACAATCCCAACAATCTAAATGAACACACGTTCATGGAGAGCTCACCCCTCTTCACGCTACTAAAAAACACACCCTGTCGGAAACAAAACTCAATTTAGCGACACAGCCAAGCTAGATAAAAAAAAGGGGGGAAATTAGGGGTTTTTTAATAGGTAAATGTTATCTGGATCAGGTGTACGATGTACTTTTTCTTCTGCAATACACCAAGGCCCATATTAGAGGCAGTATTAAAGGTGCCGGGACGTCCTCATAAGACCGTCAACGCTTAGTTCGAATGGGTTATGCTCCACGCGTGGCGAGGACTAATCCACGGTCTTTAATAGTTGTAGATCCACCTCATTCAATAACATACATCTTATCTAGGTTGGCAACACCTCACATAAACACATCGCGATCACTCCCCACAGCACGTAGGGACAGGGGGGGAAGGCAGGGAAAAACCAGTCGTTAAGATAACCACCGCAGTCGGCCGCACAGCGAGTTCAAGTGAGCACGGAAACTGCGAATAGCTGTAGTACGGAAGACAATCAGATAAGTAGTTAGCCTAAAATTGTATAGTTTAACCATAGTTTACAACCATATAATCTCTCTAAAGTACAATCTCCGGATAGCCATCACCATTTAGCATTTCACCTAACATATATACTGCATTTAGCATACACTGACAGTTGCAGTACCAATACTGCAACTAAATAATTGTACATATTGTAAATATTTTCACCTGTATTTCAAACATAGATTTTATAGCCTAAGTGTATTGGATCTGATGATGATCGCTTGACGATCGAAACTGGTCATCCTAGTGTTTTATTAATCTCATGTAATTTATTTCAGGATTAGGGCATAACCCATCTCTTTTGGGTACATTCGTGTTGACCGACTGAAAAGCACTAAACTCTTGTTTACTAAGGCAACACTGAAAATATGGCTTCAAACACCACAATGTTCACGGCTAGTCAGGCAAATCGTGAAGCCAAGAAATTCAAATCACTCAGGCTTAAACTCATGAATTTAGACAAGTCAATTTGGTTCAACAAAAAATGTATAGAACTAAACCTCACCCCTAAATACGTACCAATTAAAACCGTACCGAACACACCAGCCTCGATCATTTCAACTAAACAAGCCAAAGCGCTTTGGATAAAAAACGAATTAAGATTTGCATACATAAGAAAGCAAAAAATTAACCAACAATTATACGACATTCAATTGCAACTAAGTAATTTCTGGCACGCAGCCCAATGGGACAGCTTCACCGAACACCTACATGACACCATCAAAATCAGAGCAACGAGGAAGCATGAAACGCTAGAAAATAAATTAAGAAAACTAGGAGAAACACAGAACCATCAATCTAACGAACAACACACGAATAACAATGAATTCAATTTCCACAGCAGAGTAAACAACAGAACGAACGTAACCTTTTCTCAAGGTGAAATGAATATGTTAGACAAAGGTTTGAAATACAACTGCACAGACGCACACACGAACCACAATATAAAACAGTTAATCACAGATATTGAGATAGCCAGTCACAAGCTCCCAGCAGAAGACAGGGAATTAACCAAAAATCTCGCCACCAACGAAGCCAAAAAAATCCTCAAACGAGAGGGCGATAGCAATAACATTCAAAACAACAAACAATTCAAAGAAATAAAGTCGTTGAAACAAAAAATAAAAGAACATGACTTAATCATCACAAAAGCAGATAAGGGAAACACTACAGTAATTTTGAACAAAACAGAATACATTGAAAAAACAGTCGAATTCCTAAACAACAACGAAATCAAGGAATTAACAAAAGACCCCACCAACAAATTCCAAAAACAAATAAAAAGTGCGCTAAAAGAAACAGAATACATACTGACCAAAGCCGAAAAATCAAAACTAATAAACATGAACCCGAAAATACCGTCATTGAGGGGACAACCAAAAATACACAAAAAGGAATGCCCAATGAGACCAATAGTCAATTGTAGGAATGCCCCTAATTACAAAATCAGCAAAGAGTTACTAAAAATCTTAAAATGCCGTCTTTCCAACGACAAAAACAACTCTGTAAAGAACACAACAGAACTAGTAACAGCATTGAACACCCTACAAATGAAACCTAGCTTCAGGCTAGTATCCTTCGACGTAACTAACATGTACACCAATATTCCGATTATTGAAGCAATCAACACTATCGAAAACAACTTAAAATCCAACAATTCGGCAAAAGAAATTGAAGAGATTGTGAGATTACTGAGGGTCGTTCTCACCCAAAACGTGTTTCAATTCGACAATAAAATATACACACAGAGAGAAGGCCTAGCAATGGGATCGCCACTAAGTGGGTTAATCGCTGACATCTTCATCAATGCACTAGAAAATGCGTTCTTAGAAAAGACTTCAACAAAGGGAATAGTAATATGGAAAAGATACGTAGATGATGTAATTTGCATCTACGATACTGAACTAACTAGCGAAGAAACAATTCTCCAATCCATTAATAGCCTTCACCATTCTATCAAATTCACTAAGGAATCCGAAATAGACCGGAAAATAAATTATCTCGATATAACTATTGAACGTAAAGACAACGACCTTTCATATTCCATATTCCGGAAAGCAACACAAACCTCGCGTGCAATCGACAATCAGTCTAATCACCCCAGTACGCACAAACTAGCGGGTTTCAATTCAATGGTGCACAGGGCTTTAAACATACCCATGTCAAAAGACAACTATAATAAGGAAATAAGAACTATTATGCAAATAGCAAGGGAAAACAACTTCTCGCCAAGCAAAATAAATCAAATTATAGCCAAACATAAAAATAAAGATAAAACGATTCCCAAACCGGACAGTAATGAGAAAAAATTTGCGCGTTTCAACTATGTGAATGCGAATACATATAAAATCACTAACCTATTCAAAAAGCAAGGCATAAAGATAGCTTTCACAACGAAAAACACAACCGCTAGGCACCTCCTAAATAGTAATCTAAATAAACGTGACCCGTATTCAAGGTCAGGGGTATATTCTATAACGTGCCAAGACACCGATTGTCAAGCTAATTACATCGGGCAGAGTGGAAGGCGAGTAGACACACGTTATAATGAACATAGAAATGCGATAAGATACGGAACACATTCAGCCGTGTGCGAACATATGTGTGACACAGGGCATAGCTTTACCAACATAGAGTCGGACCTTAAAATAATCCATCACGAATCGAAAGGCAGAGCTCTTGACATAAAGGAAGCAATCGAGATACACCTAGCCAAACGAAACAATCCCAACAATCTAAATGAACACACGTTCATGGAGAGCTCACCCCTCTTCACGCTACTAAAAAACACACCCTGTCGGAAACAAAACTCAATTTAGCGACACAGCCAAGCTAGATAAAAAAAAGGGGGGAAATTAGGGGGTTTTTAATAGGTAAATGTTATCTGGATCAGGTGTACGATGTACTTTTTCTTCTGCAATACACCAAGGCCCATATTAGAGGCAGTATTAAAGGTGCCGGGACGTCCTCATAAGACCGTCAACGCTTAGTTCGAATGGGTTATGCTCCACGCGTGGCGAGGACTAATCCACGGTCTTTAATAGTTGTAGATCCACCTCATTCAATAACATACATCTTATCTAGGTTGGCAACACCTCACATAAACACATCGCGATCACTCCCCACAGCACGTAGGGACAGGGGGGGAAGGCAGGGAAAAACCAGTCGTTAAGATAACCACCGCAGTCGGCCGCACAGCGAGTTCAAGTGAGCACGGAAACTGCGAATAGCTGTAGTACGGAAGACAATCAGATAAGTAGTTAGCCTAAAATTGTATAGTTTAACCATAGTTTACAACCATATAATCTCTCTAAAGTACAATCTCCGGATAGCCATCACCATTTAGCATTTCACCTAACATATATACTGCATTTAGCATACACTGACAGTTGCAGTACCAATACTGCAACTAAATAATTGTACATATTGTAAATATTTTCACCTGTATTTCAAACATAGATTTTATAGCCTAAGTGTATTGGATCTGATGATGATCGCTTGACGATCGAAACTGGTCATCCTAGTGTTTTATTAATCTCATGTAATTTATTTCAGGATTAGGGCATAACCCATCTCTTTTGGGTACATTCGTGTTGACCGACTGAAAAGCACTAAACTCTTGAATAATAATCATGATAATATGATTGTTACAAATATTTCCATAATATCCTTAGTAATTACCCTAGCGCAGCCATACGCCCTACAATCCATCACCATTCACACGAGTCAGTCAGCAGTATAGAACAGGTAATCTTGGCATGCGGTCTTAAATTTCTTTATTGTCTTAGAGTTTCTGATAATGGCAGGAGTTGAATACCAAAGTCGGGATCAAGAACGGATGAACATGGATGGGTGATTGATGGGATTGACGAGGGAAGAGCCTGATCGAATGATTCAGTTATGGTACGAAGACAAGGAATTACATTTTTATGGCATGTACGTGAGGGTGCTTTCATGCAGCAATCTATAGATGGATGTCAGCAAGTGAAGTTATCGGCGTCCATCAGGTATTAGCCACGAATGAGTTCGGTAGCTTGGGGTTAAGTGGGCATCGTATCTTAGATTAAAGGGACCTTGTAGGTAATGAATGTCCCATTTAATTCAATGATAAAAGTGAACAAATTTAGGTACACCCTCTAGACCAAATAACGATTACATTATCTTAAAAGTATTCATGGATGTAGAGTATATCATGTTAAACAATACTATGCATATTTAGTACATTTGCAGTAATGAGGTCTGGGAAATGAAATACATAAGTAGTTGATGCATTTCTTTTGAAAAATTCAACATTTTCAATGCTCTTCACACAAGTATTTCAACATCTACTTTACATATTGACCTAAATTTGTATCACTTTCATTATTTGAGTATGAAAAGTAAGTTTTGTAAGTTTCATGGTGATAACACTCTTAGTTTTCAATAAATATGTACCTAAAACTGAAAAAAATCACTTTTACGGTAACTTCAATTTCAGTTTTCCACCTGAAAATACTGCATTGCCTTCAGAATTAGAACAATCCTGCCCCATAATCTGGATCATCTGTATCATTGGCTTCTTCCCTCATTCTCTTAAGTGTTCCTTTGATGCTTTATGACACCTTGCCAAGTAACGTTGGTTCGTTTTTCAGCCTCAATCACTCGCTGGTGGTTTATAGCATTGAGGGGTGATAGTGTGTTAACCCTCATTTCAATACCTAACAGCTTTAACACTTGCTACTTGCCTGACACTCCTTCATTGAAGCACAAAACTGCATCATACGCAGCAAATTTCATTGTTTCCAATCCCACATACACAGTTCTTGGTAACCTTGCCCATATTACAGAATTGAAAAATTGATTCGGATTCTGTGTGGCACAATGCAATAATTTTTTAGGAGATCCGGCTTTCTTAGTTCCCTGTAAATGGGCTTCATGACCTCCATTACTGGACCAGGTAAGGAATGTTAGTGGTCATAGGTCATTTCTTTATTTCTACTGGTTCCGTTCTTCAGATCAGTTTATACAGGGTGTTATGAAAAAAGTGTCCGATATTGCAACAGAGGTTGGGATTGGTCAAAGCGAGAAGAAATGTTCCTATAAACATATGTCTGGAAACAAATACCTGTTGAGATATGAGCCATTTTACTTGTGTTGCGTATTTACACTTCAGGCAGTGGACGTTTTCCTACCAGCTACTTCTAATGAACACTCTACTGTCACACACTTTTAACAGAACACGCGTTGGTCAAACATCCATCTACACCACCAACCAGGAGCTGTGATGATTTCAGCCGGTCTGTCCATGGATACCATCTGCACTTTACAAGAAATGCTCCACATGGTTACCATGATTTCGTACACATGCTTTGGCCACACTCATTGGTCACACGCTCTTATAACATCTGCACATTGACGATGGGTATGGCATACACCTATGTATCTAAATGTCGCCATAACCAGAAATCCAATGGATTAAGGTTCAGCGAACGGAGAAGCCATGCTACTACTAGCAAAAAGCCATGTCTGCCATTTCCCTCGAGGAATACTCCATCGCACTCTTTACGTCGTCCACACAGCACGGGACCACCCGTCTGGTGCGGGTACCGCACTGCATTGTCAGCTAAGCCGCATACTATGACTGAACATCCGACTCAAGCAAATACCTTCAATGGAAGGACGCCTACACCACTGAACACAACACCTCCTCCACACTGGTAAAATTGTGCATATCTCAACAGGTATTTGTTTCCGGACATATGTTTATAGGAACATTTCTTCTCGTTTTGACCAATCCTAACCCCTGTTGCAATATCAGACACTTTTTTCGAAACACCCTGTATGTAGGTTAACTTTTTCTTGGAAGCACTTGGTTTGTCTTGGAGGTTAGGTTTACTTTTGCACTTACTGTTGATTATTTCAATAATAGTTCCGCTACATTCACTATACTTAACTATACATTTAGTTCTAGGGAACACTTCTTTAACCTAGGCATTGTAGGATATTTTCCACAGAATTCAACACATGCACACAAATGACAAATAAGCTGAGAAATGACATTTATTCCCGTTCAAACTCTCTATCCAGAGAATAAACAAACGAACTGCACATATAGTACTACCAATACATGTAGTTAAATATTATCTTTATGAGAAATATGCTCCTGTGACACTGCTTTACACATATCTATGTTGTTTAGTTTCGGCATGTATAAAAGGAGCGTGACATCCCTTGTGCACTATGCCACAAACTAATTTATATTTCAAAAACTAAAAGTTCAATTTTGATGTAACAAACTTAGATTCATTCAGAAATGCGTGCGTAATGAAACTAAACAATAAAATAAAAATCCCAAATTTGACCACTTTAAGCTGCAAGGTTTCCTTAAAAGCAAACCGAAGACCAGAGTTCATTGTTCGTTGAAGATTCGTTGTTTGTCCATGAGGCGTGTCAACGAGGACAATACCACAGTAGTCAAGATTATTGGTAGTATTAGTGTCTGAATGAGTTTAATCTTAATGTCCTGTGGTAAAATGGACTTATGGCAAACGACTGGGTGATGGGATGCATACTACTTTTAACATGTATTTCCTACATGTGGTGACCAGTCGAGAGTTTCCGTTATGTTCACCCCGAGGTTCCTTGCTTCTTTCTGAAGGGAATGATGATTGTGTTCAGTGTTATTGGAGAAATAACGTAGTTGGAGATCTGTGTTTATATCTCTTACTTCATTTGATATATCGTTGATATCATGCACAGTACTATCACACGCTGATTTGGATTCATTAGGTAGGCATAGAGAAATGTATGGCTTCGGTGCTAAGAAGGGGTTTTAACTTCATCATTAAGATGATGCTATTTGCGCTGCTGAAATCGAGGTATGTGAGTATTGTCGGTTGCCTTTGGTCCATTGCATGTCTGATGTCGTAAGTCGCCTAAAGTAATGCAGGAGTGGTGTAGCGGTATTTCTTGGAACCAGATTGCAGGGTGTCAATTAGAGAGTGAGTGTTGAAATATTGCTGTATTTGAGTATGTACTAACTGTTCCAACGCTTTGGAGAAAGCAGAGAGAATAGAGACAGGATGGTAGTCGTACGGTAGCAGTGGTCAAGGTTTCTGAGGAAGAGCAATTACGCTAACGTATTTCTAGATTGAGGGCAACGTGCCATTGTTTAAACTATAATTTAAAATATGTGTGCGAATGAGGAGAACAGCACCAATCTCGGTTACAGTAACAAAGTTTACTGAAACAAAACACACAGTGAAAAACATCTATGTCAGGATCACGGCAAAGTAGAAAAAGTGCGGAATGAAATCAAGATAGTAGGAGAGAATGTAAAGGAGTGGAATTGAAATTCACTTAGTCGGCATAGACCAATGAAGGGTCATGTACACGGAAATGAATACTGTTTTTCATTAGCTTCATAAGGAATAACAGTGTCAACTACTGTATACCATGCAATACCCAATCTTTCTGTGACAGAACGACACACAGTGTTACGCTTTAGTTTGTATTTGACTTCTTATGAGAAGTGGAGTTGCAATGCATTCCCAAGATGGACAGTTCAAATATACACACCATGGGATTGAAACTCTGGATCATTTTGTAAACATTTCTTCTGAGCCACTTTATCCTTTATCTGTCAAATTTACATTGTGCAGTATAACACGTCAATAGCCAAGTAACCACATCTCCTGCTCAACTGTCCCCTGCTGTCTGCTGTGAGAGCGATGGTGAGGTTACAGGTCGGTCAGGGGAAACATGTCTATCCCGAGTTGCGTGACAGGCAGTCACATAGTGGAGACTGTTTGTAACCAAGCACTGAACTCTCTGAAAGTGGAAATACTGAGATATTACGTCACTGATCGCTAACTTAACGAAATGGCATGGGGGTTTATTCCTCAAAGTAATTTGATTTGTCATATCCATATACTCTTCCATACAATCGAATGCAACAGCTGGGGAAGAGTGGTCATTTGTCACACGGTAGATTTTCTTAGAGAAGCATTTCTTAGCTGGAATAATTTCGCTTGGCATGGAGTAATTCCTTTCGCGTTAAATCAGAATTAACTCTTCACGACACCTACTGTTTGTTAAACTGTTCTAGAGGCAATATCAGTATATCTTCTTTGTATCCACTATATTGTGATATTGATTCAGAGAACCTAACTTTCAGTGCATTTTAGATATCTAGACTACGTAAATTACAAGCGCCCGTAGTTACAATTGTAATAAATTTCGGTTTTACAATTTTTTTTTAATTAAATGTTCAAAATTTCCCACCTTTTTAACAATGTATCACTGTTTCCCTTATAAATTCCAAGTTTATAAGAATGTTCGTACTTTTTCTTTCTTAAAGTGTGTATCGAACCTCAAACTACAAAATGAACCTCAATCACTAACATACACTGTGATTTAGATATTTTTATAGAGTTTTTATTTATTTTATTTTATTATAAATATTATTATATTCAGGTACTGTACCGACAGTAGTGGCTACGCTGGCTAAAGCGCAGCATTAGGTAATGGGGCCAAGCTCTCTGCTGACTCGATAGACGCGTGGGTTCAAGCCCCTCGTCGGCCGTCCTTGAAATGGTTTTCCGTGGTTTCCCATTTTCAACACCAGGCAAGTTCTGGGACGGTGCCTTCTGACAGACCACGGCCGCTTCCTTCCACATCCTCGCCCAGTTTCATTCACCATCATTCATTTCATCTCTCATTAATTCCTCTCATGAGGTTGGCGTCAGGAAGGGCATCCGGCTGTAAAAACCATCGCGACAAAGACTTCCATCGCATCTCATCCCCAACCCCGTTGGAAAACGGGAATAATAAGGGGTAGACATACTGTGCCCAACTCTAGGAATGGGTATTCCAAGATTCAGACACCTAGATATCAAGGGAAAGGCTACAGCCGCTTTTGAAAGTTGAGATATTTGAATATCGCGCTCCATTACTTCTAGAATGGAATGGAAACTTTGTGCAGCCAAGAGCATGTCAAGTGACGTAGCGAGTAGTAGCAGAGGCCGAGACTATTTGTTGATTAAATACTTAGTCATGGAGTTGAGACTTCAGACTTGGATCAGATTACTGGCACGGCCAAATGAACGAGAATGCACTTAGTCTCAAGTGAATCGGACCAGAGACACCGGAGATATGAGGATTTCCAGATTTCAGCGTGATCCAGCGTGGACCCGACCGTTTTGAATAAAAGCCGACCGGCCCAAGCAACATCAGCTCACTTCGAACCATGACAAGGTGCTGCTGCTACGTTGAGCCAAGGCACATGGTTGCCGTATCTACGCAGAAGATATCTTTAAATTGTGATAGTCACAAAAGTGTTACGATACGTGTGGAACATAGTAAGTTTCCGGTAGAGGGATCACTAAGGTGATTGTTATTTTTCTACGGACACTGGTGAAATACTTTATTTCTATATGGACACATGCTAGACTTTGTCTAGAAAGTACTTTGTCACAGTCCAGTAATAATAATTCAATACTTGGATATTTTAATCCAATTAGTCAGTTTCATAAATTGTAACTTGATAACCACTCCGATCTTTCAATATATTGAAGGCCAGTCTATCACGGTGTTGTTCATTAGCCGACAAAGGGAAACTATAAGTTGCTTCGCGCATGGTAGATGGTGATAAACCATGCCCAGGGAACGATCTTCAGAACACCCGTTGATTGATTTAGACTGTCAGCGTTTTCTTGTACTGAAAAGATTACCGTGAGTTATGTTACAACTGACGTGTTTGAGAATAGATCATTTGGATATGACCCCATTTAAGCGAACTGCCATGGATTTAATTGAAGTCAATATTAAAATGGATCAGCAGTTACTTCAAACTTCAAGAAATATTTCCACTATGTCGTGTTAGACAGATTGTGGGTATATAATGGCGGCCGATACAAGGATTAGACGTGCGTGTCCAATAGGGCATGTATCTGGATAAATCTGGTATAGACCAGGTTCACTACGCTTCAAGACCAACGAGAAATGTAAGCCACATTTTGACTTTTATATTATGCCTAGCTAATTGGAACAAACTCATTTTCTGCAGATGACCAACACATTTGTTTTTCTTCGTATTTAAATCTTGCAATGATTTACGCAAGACATATTAGAGTTATTCTGAGTATTTTCAGCACTCAGAACAGTTTAGGATCGATGACCGAGCATAACGAGCATTTATTTGAATGTTTCATATTTTTTTTGATAATCACGGTAATCAGCCGAGGTAACTGTAAAAGTTAATAATTATTTTTGTTGAGAAATGGATATTTTATCCATATTCGAAGAGTCGAACATGTGGATTCTCACATAATGAAATAATAATTAAACACATTTACAATAATATAACTAATAATAATAATAATAATCCACTAATAATAATAATAATGATTTTCATAACTTTTCTAAATAATTCTTGGATCTTATAGTTTCTAATAATCACATTCATTGAGAGAGAGCATATGAAGTAGTTTAATCATTTCTAGTTTGGAACAGGTGATTTTCCGAAGGATGGTGGTTAGCGAAAGCCCGCATTCAACCAACATTACAGTTCTGGTTGAACAGTTGATATTTGCAATGAGCAAAGTATATTTTTTCAGATAACACGGAGAGGCATGAAACGGGAAGCAAATGATATTTGTATCAATTAGGATATTTTTGTATTTATATAAAATCGTGACGTAGATACACATTCGAAAGTGAAATAGAGAGTATCATAAGTGTGGTAACTTCACGATTTGAACTGAATGGAAAAATAAAATAAACTTGTAAGTTTATAAATCTTCCAGTGTTGATAATAAGCAGAGGCTTGATTTATTGTATAAATTTTGGGAAGAAAATGTATGTGTGTGGAGTAGTTGAAATGCCATTCCGAGATGCGCATGTTTAAGTCGCAGGAATGAGGAGGTTTTTATTTGAGCATCAATCAAATAGCAGGTTCGATGACTCAGTGTTAAAGAAGGAGTATTGGAACTACACATTGCGTCGTATGAATGACCCAAAGGTTATTTTTAAAAAACCATCAGTTCTTATTTCAACCTTGTTTACGAATTCCATTAAGACTTTGATTTTGCTAGAACCCGGATTCGTCATGATAGTATTTTATTCTTCTTCAGAGGTAGACCTTTGCCGTTGTTGTTGGAATATTGTATTCTTATAAAAATAATAGAATGGGCCACTGCCAATTAAAAATAATTCTATAACCACGAATAATTTGAAGGATGTTTTCAATCCTAGTGTCATGAACTAAATGAATTTATTATGAAGCTACAATTCTTATTTCCGCATTCTGTTCAAGAATTGCAAGTTGTGAAAGTTACTAAAATGGCCACAAATATAAATATTTTTCTTAATAATGATTCCAAGTGGAAAATCAAATAGTTGAATGGTCCAACAATTTATTGATCAAGTTGATGATTCAGAAATCATATATTTTGTTAGGAACTTGAAGTTCATAATCGAGTCACTTCTCGAAACGTTTAATGTCAGAAGAACAATTAATTTTGTTGTGCTTAGCACAGTTCTTCGATGCTATGCTCAAAGGTCAGATACTTTTCAGATGTTGTTATTAATATGTGTACATAAGTTGTGTTGATTCAGAGATAATATTTTTTGACAATATTTTTTTAAACTGGAAAAATAAGTGAAAGTTAAAAATTCTATGAACAATTATTCTACGAATGTTAATATTATGTAAAAATTCAACCAGTGAACTACAGTATTTCCAGAAAAGACAATTAAATTTGAACTGGATTTAATCATAAATAATGGATATAATTTTGGAACACAGTCTACAGGACTGATAATCAGACTTGTGTCTCCAAAGATAATTGTCCAATGTGTTGGAAATTTTCTGTACATTGTGTAAATAGTAATGTGGGTCGCCACACATGAATGATGCTGCTTTGAGCATTTTATTTTGCAGTCAATTTTAAATTCAGAATAAAATGAGATAATTTTACATGATGTGTTATGCCCAGTTGAATCTCCTTCTATCCTTATTGTTGCATTGAGCCAAAAATCAGTAAAGCATTTTTTTTCATTTGATGTCGTTTTTGCGATTAGCTTTAACCCATCTGGCGCCCCGGGATATTTTGACTCTCGTGCTGACTGATTCTTGGTAAAATGCATATGTGGTCGTGCGGACTCCTATCTAAACGGGCACAATACATACATATAATTTCAGAGTAAATATTGTAATTGTGTACACATTTGATAGCATCAGATGAACGCAATGACAAATAGTTGTATGTTTGTTGTTTCATAGACCATATGTGTTCAGCATTACTGTTTCACATTCATAACAGTATTTGAAGAAAGGTTATAACTTTCAGTTTATGTTCCCAATGATGGGCTCAATGCATGTTAATGAGCAGTATTTACTGTTGCTCGCCACAGCACCGCTCCTACTAAATATCGTTTTGAACTGCAAAGTTATCAAACAATACAGAGCGTAACTTTCGCCTCCTAATTGTTGAGAGTAGTTTTATAAAGAACATGAGTCAAAAACATACACAGAAAACACCACAAACCTTAAGGTACAATCATAATACAGAATTGTTATAAATATTTCTAACGTTATATTATATAGCTCAGACATCATACATCCACATATAGATACCTGTATATTTTGAAAAAAGGCACCGGTAAATTATGCCATATGTCTTCAAATGACCAACCTGTGGGGATTAGTAAGCTAAATAGCCACTGACCTATATGTTATCCAATGTGATCACATAGCCAACAATCTATATCCAATGTAAAACTAGCCCCTTCCCTAAGATTGTTTCGTAACGTTATGACTGATTTGAGGACAAGAATGAAAAGGTATTACAGTATGGTATTGAAAATAGGTTCCGTCAGCAGTTGCACACATATGTATGGGGTTGACAATTCATTCATTTCATTACACTTGGCAATCTATTGGACTCTCTAGAAGTTATACAATCCCAAAATTGTTTTCGCTATGTACACTGCGTTTCGGGATGTTTGTTATTTAGTCATGTGTGAAAGTGTGATAGTCGGTGGGTACGAAATGAGGGATTTTAGATGGATGCAGTATGGTATTTTGTGAAGTTTTGAAGCCATTTTTGCAGTGTTAGCTGTACAATTAGAATAATGTAGGGTTTTGCTGACATACACTACATAACATCCCCGTGTGAAACCATATGCTGCTTGTAGGTACTGTAGAATGTTTCTGTACAATTTATGCAGCCATACTACCATAAGCTCTTCCTCAGCGAGGGGTCCCTGGCAAGGAGTAACATCCTGCAAACCCTAACGCTGGACCTTGAGCGGGTATCGCGACGCGTCGGCAGGTGGCGGATAGCCGGCACCTGTCTGGTAGTGACAGTTGACCACTAACGAGCCGGACCGGTGTTTCTCTGAATATATTGAATAAGAGATCGCGGACCACCTCCCCAACCCCAAGGTGTTAAGTGTGGCTTGCCTTAATCCATGCCGAAGGGGTGCAGGGCACATGGGTGATGTGTCCTTAACGGAGCCTCAGGGAAACTGGGGGACCTCCCTGAGAATGCAGCCTTGCTCGGACAACCGGAGCTCTGTAGGAGTGGACTATTTATTTCTCCGATACTCGTGGGACCCAAATGGTGAACCAAGAAACAACCTCAAGCGAAAGCTCAACCAAGACAATACAAGGAATGGACTCGTCCATAGACATGTCGACATCAGAAGACTCCACAATGGAGGTGACTGAAACAACTCCAGGAGAGGTGACAGTACCAGGTACGTCAGGAACTGGGATCAAACCTAAGAAACTCTCTGGAGCACAACGGAAGAAACAAATGAGGGAAAGGAAGATGAAAGAAGGGACCTGGACGGAGAACAAACCGTCCTGGAGCAAAGAGACCTCAACCTCAACTAAAAAAAGACCACGCTCTGAATAAGCACCCCTAAGCAGCGAGAACCTAAGCATCGAAGGAATGAACCGTCTCAACCTTCGAGCTACAGGAACGCTGCTAAAGGTATCAAGGTAGCCGTAATGGCAAAAAAAAAAAAAAAAAACAGGAAAAAGCAGAACTGGTGAAAGGGAAAATTCTGGAAATGTTGGATGATAACCCTGAACAGGTGTCACCACAATTTCTAGACAACAAATTCTCACAGGGTATCCTTTGGATGACCTGTGAGAATGAACAAACAAAACACTGGTTATCCGGAGCTATAGGCAGACTTGGCAGCCCTTGGGAGGGATTGGATTTACAAGTTGTAGACTCCAAAGACCTTCCAAGGAGGCCAAGGGTCCTAGTCTGGGTACCAGCAACAAATGATGTGGAAACCATCAAAAAGAGACTGAAGGCACAGAATTCAGGAAGTGAGGTAGGTGAATGGCATCTTATTAGCCGAAAGGTGATCGAGAAAGGCCAAACTTTGGCATTCTCGGTGGACCTCGACTCGTATGAAAAGCTAGAAGCCAAACAATTTAAGGTCTTCTGCGGCCTAAGTCAGGTAACCTTTAAACCATTAAAAGGTAAACCCAGACCCAAGGGCGCGAATGAGAGTGGCCCAGAAAAATCTTCAGCATAGCAGGGCTGCCTCGGTAGCACTGTGTGTGACGATGAGAGACTGTGACCTGGCTCTCATTCAGGAACCCTGGGCTGTAAAAGGCAAAATAAAGGGACTGGGAGGAGTTGGAAGCGAACTGATATTCAGTCGGACAAACCAGACTCCCAGAACCTGTATACTTGCCAAAAAAAAGGAATCAATATACTGCCGCTGATGGATTTCTGATCCAGAGACCTCACGACAGTGGCAATCGAGACATCATCAAAGGAAGGGTCAAGGAAAATCATCCTTGGATCTGCATACCTTCCCTATGATGATGAGCAGTTACCACCTACCAAGGAAGTAATGGACTTGGTAGCAAGGTGTGAAAAAGAAGGTGAACACCTAATTTTAGGATGCGACGCCAACTCACACAACCAGGCCTGGGGTAGCACCAACAACAACCCCAGAGGTGAGTACTTCTTAGAATTCATTCTGGAACGTAATTTGAACTTAATGAACAAAGGAAATAAACCAACCTTTGTTATTAAAAACAGAAAGGAGGTTATCGACATAACTTTTCTACCCACTATATAGGGAGTAGAGTAAGTGAATGGCATGTATCTGATGAAGTAAGTTGTTCAGACCACAGATATATAATATTCGACATGGCGGGATTAGAACGACAAACAGAATATTACAGAAATCCCCGGAGAACTGACTGGGGCAGCTTCAAAAGAGAACTAGATCAGAATCTCAGGGGAATAAATAGAAACTTCAAAAGTACAGAAGAAGTTGAAATTGTTGCAGAGCAATTACAGGATGCAATAATTTCAGCCTACAAAGAAACCTGCCCTCTGGTAGCCAGGCAGTCCAACGGGAATATCCCCTGGTGGAGTAAAGACCTAGCATACCAGAGAAAACAGGTAAGAAGACTGTTCAATGCAGCTAAAAATCAGGAAAATGGGAGGAATATAGGAGATCCCTTACTGATTACAACAAAGCCTTAAGATTGGCAAAGTGAGATTCTTGGAGAAGGTACTGCACGGAGAGAGATGAGACTCCGGAAAGTGCCAGACTTCAAAGAATTCTCTCTAAATAAAGCCGAAACAGCATAAACTCACTCCAAAGAGATAATGGAGAATACACCCGAACTGCGGAAGAGACCATGGAAGAACTATTTCATGTACACTTCCCAGGTACGGAAATCATAGAAGAACCTCCCGGAGGCTGGGGCAGCCTGGAACTGGAGTTTCCATCTTGGAAAACTGACAGGAGAGACTGGGAAACAGCCAGGAAGGTGGTTAACTATGAAACTCTAAAATGGGCAATCTTCTCATTTAAACCGTATAAATCCCCAGGAAGTGATGAAATAATGCCCATCATGCTCCAAGAAGGCTTTCAAATGCTTGCGAGGATTATGATTAATATACTTAGAGCTATTTTAGCCCTAGGTTATATACCAACGGGGTGGAGACACTGTAGGGCGGTATTCATACCTAAACCTGGGAAAGTTATAGATCGGGCTAAGTCCTACAGACCTCTCACACTCATGTCTTTTATTCTAACAACTCTAGAGAAAATGCTTGACAGACACATCAGGGATGATGCATTGGCTGAGAGACCTCTGCACCGTAACCAGTATGCTTATCAAGCCGGTATGTCAACATAGACAGCTCTTTTCAATGTAGTACAAAGACTGGAATAAAATCTGGAACAAAAGGAGGTAGCGTTGGGAGCTTTTCTGGATATAGAAGGAGCCTTCGACAATACCTCCTTTAAATCAATGATCACTGCTGCCCGAGAGTGAGGACTAGATGAAACCTCTTGCAGGTGGATCGAAGCCATGCTTAAAAGCAGAGTGATACACACAACATGTATGGAAAGCAGTCCGTCTGCAAAGGTTACGGGGGGATGTCCTCAGGGAGGGGTCTTATCCCCTCTGCTGTGGAACCTCGTTTTGGATGGACTGCTTAAAAAGTTAAGTCAGCTAGACTTTAATATCTTTGGCTATGCTGACGATATCGTCATTATAGTGAACCCGCTGAGCTATGGTTCATGTGATATTTTTTTATGACAGAGCATTTATGATGGGATGTTGTACTTTTGAACACACCCAGGAAGCCACGTGAAGCTGAGAGATCACGCGATACTTTGAAGTAGCGGTGAATCGCACTTTTGACTTTGGTGTAAACTGCTAATTATTATCTGAGGTCTTATTAATTATTTTTATCTTTCCTACGAGACTCAGAATATTCCATTTCGTCATGCTGCATTATTAAAACATTTTGGAGAATGTTTATTTTTACTTTAGGTAACCCTTGCAGATACGCAAAAAGGAACGTAAGTAGTCGCTCAACGTTTTCGTTTTGACGACCTACTTTCTAGAGACACCCAGTACCGGAGCACTGCGTCTTGAGAATCCGCCTTGTGTAGGCGTGGAATTACATTTGTCCTACGAGACGTAGAAGAATAACCGCTGTTTAGCGTTAAAAGTGATTATAAGGTGCCATCGAGCAAGCAAATACTAATATTCGCTGTCGATGAAGTCCAGTGAATTAAATAAGAAGCTTGGGAAATAATTATTGGCAAGTATAGTGTATTGCACAACATTGCTGTGACATCACATATTACCCACGTGTATGTGGAGGGCAGATGCCTAGTGGAAATATACAGGTAATAGTGTTACAATTATCCTGAATAAGTGTGATTATAATTGTATGAGATATTTAAATTGCCAAAGTGGAAATTTCATCTTTGAAACGTCGTATAATTCACGGATGCTGCGTGATACAAAAGTAGCGTCACTAGCACGTGCAGCATTATAAAATAGTGTTAGCCCACATGCTAATCCACATCTGCAAGATTAAGGCTGTGTCGTATTTTATAATTGAAGCCTATAATAGTCACGACGGACATTATAATTTTGGAAGTGAGTGGATGAATAATCACGCAACTTATTTCGCTACCCACGTGATTGGACTTTTATTCACCATGGTTGAAGCAGTCACCATGGGCTAATACCATCCCAGTATGGGGGGGTGACGTTTCTACAGGAACCAGCATGATGGTGGAACTTCCAGAACGATGAACGAGAGGGAAGGAGCCAAAATGCCATTTCCAGGCATATCCACGAAGATGTCGACAGGGACAAATCGAACCCTGGTCTTTGGGGGAGTCCAGATGGGAATCCTGATGAGGAGGATACCGATCCAGAGAGCCAGAGAGGTTTATGTACAACCCTTGTTGTGGAATAGAGAGCTGAGTGAGAGCTCCTCCATTTCGTGAGTTTTTGTCACACCCCTTCTTTGTTCTAGTTTCTGGTGGTGTAGTAGTTTTAATGTAGTTTGTGAATCAACCACACTCAGTGTCAGCCATTTTTCTAGGTAGGGATGTAACTAGATTAGTTAGATGTCATTTATTTCAGTTTAGAGTGAGACACCCTTGGGGTCAGACATTTTGGTCAGCCCTGGTGCAGCTTGGTGAACGTCGTGGAACGTCAATGCCTACCTTTTTGCTGAACCTGATCGTAGTCATTTTGAGGGTATTTTGTTCAACCCTACTTGGGGTAATTTTCAAGTCTTTGCTGACTGTAGTTATGGCAATCAGATGCCTTGGTTATTAATTGACTGCATTCTTCGCAGCCATCCTTTGTTACACCCCTGACTGTCGTTAGAACGGTCGTATCATTTAGGTAGTCGACAGTAACTACCAGTTTGTAAATGCATTATATTTCGTTTTGAATAAGCTCAGAAGCTATTCTTGGTCATGTTTGAACCTAACAACTAGAAGGAATGTTTCGTTGCCTAGCATCGAACGCGGTTCCCAACGTATCATTAAGCAGATCTAGTGTGTGAATCTGTGCCACATTTATCATATTTTTCTTGTGTCGTGTGAGACACGTTTTTATTTGATGTTCTAGCAACTACTGAGTTGCATTTTTAAAGCAAAGAGCTTCAGTTATTGTAAGTTTACTTTCATTTAGACGTCTTTGGTAGAAAGACGGAAGTGTATTACTATACTCAGATTTATAGCGTGCGTTTGATACACGGACTCTGTAGAGATCCGTAACCTATGGTAGAGTTTTTTATGAACCGGCCAAGTGCAGGTTTTGTATTGATTAAATCGCCGGCCTTGAATAAACTGGTTATATAACCCAGTGACCTAGAGCACGCCTGCTTCATTGTGAGACAAAACTACTATAGACGAGGACAGAGTACAATTTGTATTCGCTTTTCCTTTCATTGCTATTTTGCTTATGGAAATCAGTTTCCACTCTTGTATTTGATCACTTGTTTTATGGCTCCGTTTTTGTTAGTTTAACGCTCTGTTGCGTGTATTGTCGTATGACAGGTACAGTTATGTAAGGTTTTCTATAGGATGGTGAAGTCTACCCTGTTATAGCAGGATGTTATTGTATGCTTTGTCCGGGGATGATCCCGTTGACCAGATGTTACTGGAAGGTAACTGTTGTACAGGCCTATCCCAGAGTTATTGAACGCGAGCTTAGCGCCGCTGGTAACCCGTGTTATTGTGTGTCCGAGTTGTTATACTCGTTGATTATATTGCGACTGTTGAGTCGAGGCTTTTTGGTGGAGAATGATCTCAGTTGGAGACACTCCGTGCCCAGGCTATTGTCAATGTTATTCGCCATAAACCTACGATAAACCTATAAACCGACATTCTAATAATAAAATGCATAATTGTTGTAAAACAAGCCTAACTAACAATTCTTTCTATCTAACTTTGTTCTTTGCATTCTGGAACTGTTGACATAGCCGTGCAGTTGAAGATAATTTCCTTGTGAGGAAATGACTAGGACAGTTGACATTTTTGTAGCGACCTGAAGCATGTGCGAACCTAGAGTTCGTAGCTTGTGGAGCTCAGGCCATGCGATGTCAGACGTGGTCTCAACTGCGCATTCGTCACCGTAACTATACACATTAGATGACTATGGTTTACAAAGAGTAAACCAAGGTGTAGGCAGGAATTTTTTATAAAACTACTGTGTCTATTTCGTTATTAATTTATGATGTCAAGTGTATTAAACCCTACATGTTACTTTATTGGGTGCTGTTAGCACATAGTTATTAAGCATAATTAAATTGTTTGTTTTTCATGGCTGTACACTTAGCTTTTGGATGTAATTGTTTTCTTTTACGGACGTCATCGCCGTAAATTTTGTTAATTGATAGGACTTAGCTAGTTGAATTAATGTTAAATTTAAATGTCGAAATGGTACCATCCTAACCTAGATTTGTTTTGCTACCCTGTTAAATGTAAATTCAGATATTAGCTTGATCTTGTAACTTGAACTAGGGACTTGCGTCGTGCCATATTCCTAGCGTTGCTGTTGTTGCTTTATCATTGTGAGTTAGATCTTTCGCGAGGGTTTTCAGTAACTTCTCAGGTAGGGGACCTGTTCTTTATCTTAGTTTATTTATTAACTTGTGGAATAGCCGATTATAACCCTCCGAACTAGGCTAGGGGCTTGTGAATTTTAATAAATTTTCACGGTGTTTTACATGAATCTGGATGTTTATTTTCTCAGTCTAGTTTTAAGGTGAACCTTTCCTTAGGCGGTCTATGACCATCGTCACCATGTACCACGATCCCTGTGGACTACGGACTCTCGTGCCGCTTTAGCCTTTTTGGAAGGTCACCTGATCCTCACGGTACTTTTTATTCGATTTATGTGTCGTTAGTTGAGTCATCGTGGTTGTTGACATCAACTAAACGGTCTCATAAAATGGCGCCCAACTCATGTGCCGACGTTAACGTGGTGACCCTCAGTACCATGTTATTTTTTTTTGAGGATCCTAATGTTGATTAATGGTAAATTGACAGGACTGGGACGAACTTAGAAAGTCGTACTGCAGATCAATTGACCGCATGGCATTCATGTTTGATAGAAGTCCATGGGGTGAGGCTTTAGTGTTGGATAAATGAAGGATAGGATTTTCTTTGATGATGCCTCATCCTAAGTAAATGTAATACTTTGCTTTGCTCACCGTTGTCTTTGTAAATGTAGAAGCACTTAGTTTGCATACTCCAGCTGTACTCGTGATATTTATATAAATGAAGCAAGCTTTATACCACCAAGTAACTAATCATAGCTGTAAGTTCCAGTAGAAATTGATCCCTCACTTTCTCATATATTTCTTATCTATGGATGAGGAAACTATTCGTCGTTTGTTTGGAGAGATGATGGCAGGTGTGAATGCCAATCTTCAACAGATTACTGCTGACTTATGTCAGAATACTCAGGCTGTAAATACTGTCAGTGGTCATGTGGACCAGGTTAGACAGGAAGTCAACAATGTAAGACAGGACTTAGAGATTAACACTCACTCTATAAATAATGTAAGGGCTGATTTAACTCAAGTCAGGGCAGACATGGACACATATAGGATCGAAGCGAGAAATGATCTGACGACAGGTTTAGCAGCTGTTAGGGTTGATGTCATACGACACCATCAGGAGGCTAACCAGCGCGTAGATTGCTTAACCGACCAGATGAATAGAGCTAGGGAGGAGGTGCAAAACCGATTGGAGGAGCACACAGCTCAAATTAAGACAACCTTGAATAAAGTCCAGATAGACATGAGAGCAGATCTGGAACATACCAGGGAAGAATTCGGGACTCGACTAGATCACGTCGAGGGATTTATCGGAAATGTGAAGAAGGACATGGCAACCATGAACGTTGGTTTAATCTTGATGAGAGGAGCTGCCAATGCCGTTAATAACAACGTGAAGACTATCGTTGATGGCATGATGGAGATTAAAGAGGAACTTAACACCAATAGGAGAAACATTTCTGAATTGACGGAAACCGTAGCCAGTCTACGTGAGACAGTTGATGTTCATCATGAGGAACACAAAATTGACCTCATGTTATTGAGAGGTGACCTCAACGAACACGAAGCTACAGTCGAGGCTAAGGTAGCCGAGGTTAGAGACGATGTGGGTAAAATCCAAGAAAATATGTCCAGAGTTGAAGGAGATATCGATTCCTTACAAAAGAGATTTGAGGAAGTCGCGGTGACCGAGAGGTTAGACCTCAGTTATAACCTTAGGACGGCCATACGCGAGGTAGACACAAACCTCAAGGGAAAGGTTGACAGGATCGAGCTGCAATTGAACGACTTAGGCAACAAAGTCGCAGCCAGAACCATCCCAGGTCTTGAAGTAATAGAAAGACGCCTGGACAGACTCGAGACGACTCCAAGAGAGAGACACGTACACCCACAGATGGGAGAATCTCAGGAAACGCCTATATCTCAATCAGGAGGAATGATGCCTAACCATTTCCAACCCAGCGCGCCTATGGAACCGCAACCGTCACAATTCACTAATTTAGCGCAAGGTCAGACCTTGAACTTTAACGCTCACCCGTTTCAACCAGCATCTAATCGAATTAGTCATGAGACTAACACTCCTACGCAGAGTTACATGCAAAATACTTTCAGACCCGCGAATACGCAGGGAAATGTCACCATAATTCGTTCAAGAGAGGAGCAACCAGCTCGCTTCTCGGGAACTGGGAGCGGTGTTACTCCAGTGGAATTCCTAGCAAATGTCGAAAGCTACTTACGTGATACTATGGTAACTCCAGAGAGGGAACTAAGAGTTATAGAGCGACTGCTTGAGGGACAAGCCGGTACCTGGTTCAGAGCATTCCGATACTCATTCACAGGCTACCAAGACTTTAAGGAAGCGTTATTAAGAACATATTGGTCGAGCGACATCCAGCAGAGCATCCGAGCTGAGATGTACACTCGAAGGTACAGTTCCAATACACCTACTCGTTATGCGAATTACTTCGCAATACAGCTCGCGAAGCTCCGTTGTCTTCAGCCTCCATTGTCCGAACAAGATTTGGTGAACACAATTGTTTGGCAGTACCCTGCGGATGTACAACGTGTGTTAATCGCTGCAGGGGCATCCACTTTCCAGCAGTGTGACCAGATACTGCGAAGGTTGGACGCTAACACAGAACAGTTTCCTACACACCGTCAGCAGAAGGCTGATAGGCGCGAGGATAGACATATGAATCTGACGACTGTTGATAAAGTGAGCCAGACGCCACAACAAACACAAACCACAGAGGATTCTGGGCAACGTGATAACAATTACAGTTATAACAGGAGAGAATGGAACAACACTCCGTATACTCGAAATCAACATGATGACCGGCGAAGTCATTGGGACCGGCGATTCGACCGAAGGACGGACGACAACCAACGTCATGAAAACAACCGCCGAGGGAATGAAGGAAGAAATCAGCAACACGGACGTATCCGTAGAGACTATCGATATAGTGGGGGTTACGACAGAAATCGAGACCCTAGATACCAGCCAGACAGGGATTGGAAAGGAAGAGCGCGGGAGAGCCGTGAGTACCTCCAACAATTGAGAGAATTGCAGATCCAAGAAGAGGGAGAACGGAACCCTACTTCGAGGGAAAATAGACATTCGGCGCAGGAGACGGAGCAGAACCAGCCCAGTACTTCTCGCCATGACAGAAAAAAAAACTCCGAAAAATCAATAGATTCTTGTTTGGTTGAGCACCGAGTAACTGCCTCTATATTACTCTGGGAGCCAATCCAAGAAGACTTGTTGGACGAACGACGAACGACGAACCACAATTATGAATTAACACGTCTACCCAAGATTGTAGCCACCTTGAATGAAGTCAGTGTAGTCATACTCATCGATACTGAAGCGATGATTAGTGTAATTTCCGCCGATTGCCATGCCAGACTTAGAGCAAACTCTGAGGTGACGGAGTTGCCCATTTCAGCTATAAGAGTCAGAGGTGTCATACCTGACCGCGTTGTAACGTGCAAAATCCAGATTTTGTGTACTGTGAAGATTTCGAGCCACGTGTACTTGCACGAATTTCTCGTAATGAAGGGCCTGCATCATGATGCCATTTTAGGCGCAGACTTCATTAGAAAATATGATGGAATCATTGACATGGGACGGAATACGGTAGAGTTTAAGCCGAACGAACCCATTCAGATGAGCCTAATTGAAGAAGAACCGGAATTCTTATCCGAAGTAGACGTAGTCGAAGCATTAAAGGGCAAGGAAATTGAGGCGACACTAGATGCCGACGAAGAGGCAAAATCGTTATCAGCACCCACACATGAGGATCTTGAGGCAATACTGAACGAATACCGAGATATATTCGACACCACACCTGGTGAGATATTAGACTACGAGTATGATCTTGTATTACTGGACGATTCCCCATTCCAGAAAAGGATCTATCCGATTGCCGAGAAACATCTCGAAGAAGCTGCTAAGAAGATCCACGAGATGGAAGCAGCAGGTACAATCAAGAAATCACCGACTCCTTTCTTGAATCCCATAATACCTGTGGTTAAGGTAGATGGAAGCTTGAGACTTTGTCTTGATGCCAGAGCCTTGAATGAACGCCTAGCTCCTGAGCACGACAGACCGCCCAAGATTAGGGACATTCTCAGGAAGTTCAAAGGAAAAAGGATATTTTCATCATTAGACTTTGTTCAGTCTTATTACCATATCAGATTATCTGAGCATACTCAGAAATATACTGGATTCTTGTTTGATCAGACTACTTATGTATTCCAAAAACTACCATTTGGATTGAAAAATGCCGGAGCCGCATTAATCAGAGCACTTGATGCCAAGCTGACTCATGAAGTGAAGCAGAAAGTAATATGTTATGTGGATGACATAATCATAGCTTCGGGAACAGAAGAAGAGCATTTAAAGACATTGTGCCTTGTTTTTGAGAATCTCCGACAGGCAAATTTTAAGGTCAAGTTTGACAAGTGTCGATTATATTGTCAAGAAGAACACTGGCGATGGACTGAAGTCCTTGTTATTATGGCAAAATGTATTAATTCAACAGTACATGAGAGCACTGGTCAAATACCTATGGTCTTGCATTTGTACCAGATGCCGCTGAGAATATGGGATCGTGTGATTGTAAATCCACCTTGTTTACAACCATCACATGCCAGCAGACTTTTAGCTGCAAGAGAGACTATGGACAGACAAGCTGCCAAGCGCTTGAGAAGAACTAGACGCCAGAGGTTTAGAGAACCACTAGTAGAAGGAGACCTTATCCTTATAAGGAGACCCGGAATTTCTAGTCCTATAGACCGCATATATGGGAAATTTCTATCCTTGTATTATGGCCCTAGTCGTATCCGACAGCCTTTAAACAATGGAAGTTATGTGATAGAAGACATTAGGACAGGAGAACGCATTGGAACCTTTAATGCAGCCAATCTAAAAAAATATCACTCTTGAATGAATTTCAAAGGAAATAAAAATGTTATCCCAACATTTTATTTGAAACGACAGAGAGGCAGATGAACCCGCTGAGCTATGGTTCATGTGATATTTTTTTTATGACAGAGCATTTATGATGGGATGTTGTACTTTTGAACACACCCAGGAAGCCACGTGAAGCTGAGAGATCACGCGATACTTTGAAGTAGCGGTGAATCGCACTTTTGACTTTGGTGTAAACTGCTAATTATTATCTGAGGTCTTATAAATTATTTTTATCTTTCCTACGAGACTCAGAATATTCCATTTCGTCATGCTGCATTATTAAAACATTTTGGAGAATGTTTATTTTTACTTTAGGTAAGGTAATACCCTTGCAGATACGCAAAAAGGAACGTAAGTAGTCGCTCAACGTTTTCGTTTTGACGACCTACTTTCTAGAGACACCCAGTACCGGAGCACTGCGTCTTGAGAATCCGCCTTGTGTAGGCGTGGAATTACATTTGTCCTACGAGACGTAGAAGAATATCCGCTGTTTAGCGTTAAAAGTGATTATAAGGTGCCATCGAGCAAGCAAATACTAATATTCGCTGTCGATGAAGTCCAGTGAATTAAATAAGAAGCTTGGGAAATAATTATTGGCAAGTATAGTGTATTGCACAACATTGCTGTGACATCACATATTACCCACGTGTATGTGGAGGGCAGATGCCTAGTGGAAATATACAGGTAATAGTGTTACAATTATCCTGAATAAGTGTGATTATAATTGTATGAGATATTTAAATTGCCAAAGTGGAAATTTCATCTTTGAAACGTCGTATAATTCACGGATGCTGCGTGATACAAAAGTAGCGTCACTAGCACGTGCAGCATTATAAAATAGTGTTAGCCCACATGCTAATCCACATCTGCAAGATTAAGGCTGTGTCGTATTTTATAATTGAAGCCTATAATAGTCACGACGGACATTATAATTTTGGAAGTGAGAGGATGAATAATCACGCAACTTATTTCGCTACCCACGTGATTGGACTTTTATTCACCATGGTTGAAGCAGTCACCATGGGCTAATACCATCCCAGTATGGGGGGGTGACGTTTCTACAGGAACCAGCATGATGGTGGAACTTCCAGAACGATGAACGAGAGGGAAGGAGCCAAAATGCCATTTCCAGGCATATCCACGAAGATGTCGACAGGGACAAATCGAACCCTGGTCTTTGGGGGAGTCCAGATGGGAATCCTGATGAGGAGGATACCGATCCAGAGAGCCAGAGAGGTTTATGTACAACCCTTGTTGTGGAATAGAGAGCTGAGTGAGAGCTCCTCCATTTCGTGAGTTTTTGTCACACCCCTTCTTTGTTCTAGTTTCTGGTGGTGTAGTAGTTTTAATGTAGTTTGTGAATCAACCACACTCAGTGTCAGCCATTTTTCTAGGTAGGGATGTAACTAGATTAGTTAGATGTCATTTATTTCAGTTTAGAGTGAGACACCCTTGGGGTCAGACATTTTAGTCAGCCCTGGTGCAGCTTGGTGAACGTCGTGGAACGTCAATGCCTACCTTTTTGCTGAACCTGATCGTAGTCATTTTGAGGCTATTTTGTTCAACCCTACTTGGGGTAATTTTCAAGTCTTTGCTGACTGTAGTTATGGCAATCAGATGCCTTGGTTATTAATTGACTGCATTCTTCGCAGCCATCCTTTGTTACACCCCTGACTGTCGTTAGAACGGTCGTATCATTTAGGTAGTCGACAGTAACTACCAGTTTGTAAATGCATTATATTTCATTTTGAATAAGCTCAGAAGCTATTCTTGGTCATGTTTGAACCTAACAACTAGAAGGAATGTTTCGTTGCCTAGCATCGAACGCGGTTCCCAACGTATCATTAAGCAGATCTAGTGTGTGAATCTGTGCCACATTTATCATATTTTTCTTGTGTCGTGTGAGACACGTTTTTATTTGATGTTCTAGCAACTACTGAGTTGCATTTTTAAAGCAAAGAGCTTCAGTTATTGTAAGTTTACTTTCATTTAGACGTCTTTGGTAGAAAGACGGAAGTGTATTACTATACTCAGATTTATAGCGTGCGTTTGATACACGGACTCTGTAGAGATCCGTAACCTATGGTAGAGTTTTTTATGAACCGGCCAAGTGCAGGTTTTGTATTGATTAAATCGCCGGCCTTGAATAAACCGGTTATGTAACCCAGTGACCTAGAGCACGCCTGCTTCATTGTGAGACAAAACTACTATAGACGAGGACAGAGTACAATTTGTATTCGCTTTTCCTTTCATTGCTATTTTGCTTATGGAAATCAGTTTCCACGCTTGTATTTGATCACTTGTTTTATGGATCGGTTTTTGTTAGTTTAACGCTCTGTTGCGTGTATTGTCGTATGACAGGTACAGTTATGTAAGGTTTTCTATAGGATGGTGAAGTCTACCCTGTTATAGCAGGATGTTATTGTATGCTTTGTCCGGGGATGATCCCGTTGACCAGATGTTACTGGAAGGTAACTGTTGTACAGGCCTATCCCAGAGTTATTGAACGCGAGCTTAGCGCCGCTGGTAACCCGTGTTATTGTGTGTCCGAGTTGTTATACTCGTTGATTATATTCCGACTGTTGAGTCGAGGCTTTTTGGTGGAGAATGATCTCAGTTGGAGACACTCCGTGCCCAGGCTATTGTCAATGTTATTCGCCATAAACCTACGATAAACCTATAAACCGACATTCTAATAATAAAATGCATAATTGTTGTAAAACAAGCCTAACTAACGATTCTTTCTATCTAACTTTGTTCTTTGCATTCTGGAACTGTTGACATAGCCGTGCAGTTGAAGATAATTTCCTTGTGAGGAAATGACTAGGACAGTTGACATTTTTGTAGCGACCTGAAGCATGTGCGAACCTAGAGTTCGTAGCTTGTGGAGCTCAGGCCATGCGATGTCAGACGTGGTCTCAACTGCGCATTCGTCACCGTAACTATACACATTATATGACTATGGTTTACAAAGAGTAAACCAAGGTGTAGGCAGGAATTTTTAATAAAACTACTGTGTCTATTTCGTTATTAATTTATGATGTCAAGTGTATTAAACCCTACATGTTACTTTATTGGGTGCTGTTAGCACATAGTTATTAAGCATAATTAAATTGTTTGTTTTTCATGGCTGTACACTTAGCTTTTGGATGTAATTGTTTTCTTTTACGGACGTCATCGCCGTAAATTTTGTTAATTGATAGGACTTAGCTAGTTGAATTAATGTTAAATTTAAATGTCGAAATGGTACCATCCTAACCTAGATTTGTTTTGCTACCCTGTTAAATGTAAATTCAGATATTAGCTTGATCTTGTAACTTGAACTAGGGACTTGCGTCGTGCCATATTCCTAGCGTTGCTGTTGTTGCTTTATCATTGTGAGTTAGATCTTTCGCGAGGGTTTTCAGTAACTTCTCAGGTAGGGGACCTGTTCTTTATCTTAGTTTAATTTATTAACTTGTGGACTAGCCGATTATAACCCTCCGAACTAGGCTAGGGGCTTGTGAATTTTAATAAATTTTCACGGTGTTTTACATGAGTCTGGATGTTTATTTTCTCAGTCTAGTTTTAAGGTGAACCTTTCTTTAGGCGGTCTATGACCATCGTCACCATGTACCACGATCCCTGTGGACTACGGACTCTCGTGCCTTTTTGGAAGGTCACCTGATCCTCACGGTACTTTTTATTCGATTTATGTGTCGTTAGTTGAGTCATCGTGGTTGTTGACATCAACTAAACGGTCTCAATAGTTCAAAGAAAGTTTGCTAACACCGTTAAGGAACGAATGCAAATGGCACTTAACGTTGTATATAATTGAACAGAAAATGAGCGACTTAAAATAAGCCCTCACAAATCAGCCATTGTCCCATTCACCAGAAGAAGAAATCTGAAGGAAACTAGTTCCCTGCTTCTAAAAGGTGAAGAAATTAAAATGAAGGGAGAGGTTAAATACTTAGGAGTAATTCTTGAATCCAAGTTGACCTGGAACCAGCATTTGAATAAAATATACTGTAAATTTGTAACCTCCTTCATGACTGTGAGGAGGATGTATGGAAATACGTGGGGACTAAAACCTAAGATGATACTCTGGTACAACTGGGTAGAATTCAAAGAAAAGTCTGCCTAGCAATTACCGGATCATTTAAAACTACCCCCACAGCGGCTATGGAGGCCTTACTAGACCTGGCCCCTCTTGACATTCTGATCAAAGGGGAACCAAGGAAGGCATTACATAGACTGAAACAGGGTAAAGCTGGAAATATTACTGACTCACAATCAGGAATATCATCAATAACAAAAAATGTAGAAGATTCCATACTTGAAATGCGATCAGACTACACTCCTACACAATACAACTTCAATAAAACATTTGAAGTAATAATTGAAACAGACTTCAGGAAGACAAAACCCGAGCATCCTGAGGAAACTTTGATCTGGTTCACAGACGGGTCAAGA
Organism: Meconema thalassinum; assembly: GCA_946902985.2. Taxonomy (NCBI): domain Eukaryota; kingdom Metazoa; phylum Arthropoda; class Insecta; order Orthoptera; family Tettigoniidae; genus Meconema; species Meconema thalassinum. Next base: position 726,336,361 of record OX336389.2, read on the forward strand.
GACGACTCAGGGGCAGGCTCGGGAGTATATGGAATGAGACCAGGAAAAAGCATTAGCTTTCCCCTGGGAAAATATCCCAAGGTATTCCAGGCAGAAGTTTATGCAATACTACAATGCATATATGAAAATATAAAAAGATCTTATACAAATAAGAAGATTATTAAATAATCAGACAGCCAGGCAGCACTGAAGGCTTTAATAAGCTCCAAAGTGAACAAGACTGGTGTAAGAATGTCTTAATGTCCTATCCAAACTGGGGGAACATAACAACGTCAAATTGATATGGGTCCCAGGACACAAGGGCATTGATGGAAACGAAAAAGCCGAAGAACTTGCCCGAAAGGGAGCGGCAACGATATTTTATGTACCAGAGCCGGCTCTAGGAGTACCTAAATGCTCCATAAGAGAAGCTATTAAAGACTGGATCAAAAAGGAACAAAGGGATAGATGGAAAACTAACCCTGGTATGAAACATAGGAAAATGTTCATCAATGAACCATGTAAGAAAACGGCTGGAAAATTACTCAGATGTAAAAAAATTCAGGTAAGATACATAGTGGCTCTTCTCAAGGGCCATGCTCACGTGAAAAAGCACCTAAACAAAATGGGCATAATCAAAGGAAACCTAGACTGCAGACTTTGCGGGAAGGAAACGGAGACAGCCCATCACATAATCTGCTCTTGCGAAGCTCTAGATCGCAGAAGATTCAATCTTTTTGGGAGATCGACAATTGAACCAAAAGAAATCAAAACAGAGTCCATCATGGGACTGTATTATCTTATTAAAGACACAGGGATAATGGACTGGTGCTGAGTTCAAAGGGCAGTACAATAAGCCTTAAGGCTGCAGTACATCCGGAGCCTAGCTGACGGGCCCTTGGTATATATTAAAAGAAAACCATAAACTCTAATGCAGTGATGTTCTTACACATGTTTCGTACAAATTGGGCATGCAGACGTCGTGAAATAACTGTGAACCGATGTGTTTGGAGATAAGTAAAAAAAGCTTATTGGAGGTAGAAATAATGTCCGAATTTAGTAAATTAGGATTTTCTAACATACGGTAGCGAAAGGTTTGTCCGAGGGAGGACCATCAAGTACTTTTTTGAGACTTATTTTGTAAGAACATCACTTCATTACAGTTCCTTGTAGTATGCATGCACATATTGCATGTAAACTTTCTACGTGCAAGCAGCAATCGGTTTTACAGAGACACATATGGTATTGTATGCCAGCAAAGCCCTAAGTCATTCATCATTAAAATAATTCTGTATCTGAGCTGCAAACATATTTGCAACGTACTATGTTCAGCCTACTTTTCACATTTTGAACAATTAGTTCCGTGAAGAACTAAATAGCCTATTTCCATATATCCTACTAGTCATTTCTATTAAAATTCTCCCGTCTACTCCAAGGATTTTCCAATACTCCGATATTCTGAGTTTGGAATTACTTCGCAAAGTGGTGTATGTTATGATAACTTAACCGTTTAGTGTAGTCCAGATCAGGCAGGGACGTTGGACAAATTTTAACAGAGACCAGTTATCACGTGCAGGTCAGTACAGGATGACGTGTCAATTAGCAACCAGTCAGGCGAAGGCAAGTGCCTGGTTTAATTGCAAGAGAGGAGTGCCTAGTTGCAATTGAATACTTCTGCAACAACCATGCCTGTTCTGGACTACTCTAAACGGATAAGTAAACATAATCATTGTACGATCTAATGTGCATATTTTAGTATATTGTAGGATATTGTTATATAGCTTAACTATTTACACGCGCTTAATACGCATACAGTATGTTAACTTAAGCCTATGACACATTAACATGGAAAAGACTAAACAGCTAATAATGAATTGTAATACTAACTAGAGGAGTTATATAAAATATAACAATAAAACTTTCAAAAATGTTATATAAAGTTAATCTCCAACTCCAGTGATCAGGATCTGATGATGACTGCGTGACGGTCGAAGCGCATAATCCTGAACTCCCCCTTTATCAGTGGATCATATTAATAGATGTATTTTTCTTCAGGGCTACTGGGTCATATATATAGTTACCCTGCCTAAGCTAATTGGGAACACTGTGTCGACCGACTGAAAAGTATAATTTGATAGTATAGTTTCTTACTTCAATTAATGTGATTTCTGTGGTCGTATTATTCACGCTTGTGGTTATGCGTTTTCGGATAGTATTATAGGAACCTCCCTGGTCACAAGCAACCTATGGTATATTCAAGTAATATAGTCACAAATCTATGCTTAAGGGACATGTAAAGATATACCTTACAGTGTGCCACACAACAATGATAACGAAACCTAGTGTGGGCTAAATATTTGGAGGGGCATGACGGTGTAAAGGTCAAGCTATTTGTCCATCACCTACGTGGACTATGTTCTAGTCCGAGCAAATTAATGAGATACTTATACATCTCGATAGTCCAGTAGATCGAATTTTACATCAAAATGAGATCCCGTGACTTATGATCCCAGAATTAAGAGCTATGTAATACTAGAATCGTGCTATTACTAACTGAAGTCTACTGTACATTATTTATTGTTGTTGGAAAGTACTTTCAAAATATCTCTCTTTACACCCCTATTCCAAATGAAACAGACGGTAACTAAAAATCTTAAACTATTTTATTTGATGGCTTCTTAGTTCATGTTGAATGCACAAATCGGACTTATTTACCCTACTGATTTGTTAGCAAGTATTAGAAATGGTTAGCACTGAACTAAAGTACCCTTTGACTAGTTCCTGGTGGTGCGATGAAGATGCCTTAATGTTCGACCCTGACTGTTATATGTCTGAAAACTGTATCATAATGATGGTCATTATAACACTATTTTTCATTATGAAACAGTTTCTCCCACCAATCACAGCTCAAGAAACAGTTGTTTGACCAATTAGATAAGGATACCTTCGCGCATGCGCTCAAAATCCAACATGTCTGTATAAATTACCGAAAATGCACCGTCCATATGTTCGCGTAAATATACTGGTGAATATGAGACAAGAAATAGCACTGTACCTTAATATCTCCAAATCCAATTTCTACACAGCGCGTTGTTTACAAACGCATTCGGTGACATTTTTACTGAATACTGGCGCTCAATCTGCACATATGGCATTGAAGCACACAGAGCGCATGCGTCGTTCGATCATAGAGCTTGGAAATCAGAGATATCCTATACTCAGCGCAGCACCCAATCACAAAATTCTAGCGACAATCTCAACAGATATTTATGAATATATATGTTAAAACATATAATAGAGTTATAATTATCGTCGAACATAAACAGTCGTATGCAACTCGCCTATAATGGTAATTAAGACACTCGTATGGAAATTATAAAACTCGCATACGCTCGTTTTATAAAGATACTCGTGTCTTAATTATAGCCATTATAGGCTCGTTGCTTAATGTACTATTATAGCATCCTAATCAAACAAGGAGTGTCATCTTTGTTCCTCCTGCTATTATCAGCTCGAGTCTCCAAAACGGAGTTTCCAAAGTCACCAAAGAATAGTATGCTCAGATAATGCCACCTTGCACATGCCAGGATCAAATTTCCAGAGGCTAATGTCAGCCATAGTGTTCTCATGAAACTGTATCCTGCACATTTTGCAGCTCGCTACAAATCGCTATTTGTTAAAACTGGAACACCATTAAAGACTGCTTCTGATATTGAGACATGTCCGAGGACATCGTATACGCAAGTAGTGGTGGTCAGCCCCCGTTCAATTGTTGACGCTTAGCTAACAGTATTGAAGTCTAGACAGGTGTTTCACTTTACAGGCTGACACCATGCTAACACAGTGTCCTCCAACGCCAAATGAACGGAACGAAATTATCCAATGTGTTGCCTGTCACGACCAGACTAGTGACATAGCGAGGCATGCAAGCACTAGGTCGTTCTATGTACAGTACTTTATTGTTAGACCATGGAAACTTTGGTTCAGGCCACCAATGCTCTACCATTATCGAGGTACAACGACACGGCATCAGGTCATCATAATGCACTGTACATTGATATTAGAATCTTTGATTCAGGTGATTGAGCTACAATGACACGGCATTGATTTCATTCCGCGTCTGTACTATACACGAGGAGAAATTGTGATGTACGAACAAAACACACTTCTTAGAAACCAATACAATACATTTCTACTCATGTATCTGTGCTAGACTGTTGAATGCCGCATCATTGTAGCTCAATATTAACCTTGGGTCGCTGAAGCAAAATGCTCTACGTTCGAATTCAGGTCACAATATATCATTATTCCTTTCAATTAACGGCTTTTACGGAATATGCACAACACGACCTAATATATGAGAACCTCGTAACTGAAATCTTGAAACAGAAAGAAATTAGGCTGGCGACACTTCTCGTAAGAGCTTTAGAAATTCAGCATAAGAACAGCCATGGAGTCTAGAGCAATACTCTCATATTTTCTTTTTGTTCTCAACATGACATATTATCCTATCCTAGATTCTATGTATTATTCCATAAATATTTCATAAAGTGTTCTTGCCAAGCATGAGGTTATAAACTGTGCGAGACTGTGCATTGCAATTAAATTAAATACACCTTGTTGCAACTTTTCTGCACCAATTGGACATTCGTTAATAAGTTTAAGGTGTACACAGGCTAGGACTTCCATGAGGGAATGAATCATATGCTGAATTGTAACACACAATACCAGATAATACACGCTCACAGCCGTTGGACTACCTGTAATCCTTAGATCCTAGTGTGCTGAAGCGAGGAATCCGCACAAACTAAACTTGGCGACTGTAATTTGGTCTCGAAAGCTGCCAAGAAGACTTAATAATAAAGCATCCTCCCTGCGCTAGCACCATGTAATTGTAATGACAACTCTCGGCACCTTAACATCCCCTAGCATTAAGTGGTCTTGCCGCTGCTACAGACGACAGGGCGGAACTCCTCAAGTCGTCAGCACAAAGAAACATACACTTTCTTTCCTTTTTCTACTTTTACGAGTATAATGGTGAAAGTGTTAGCAGGATAAGACACAATGGTGGGGCTCGCGGAGCGTTTTGTGAAGTTAGGAAAGTGTAATGGCCAGTAATAGCTGGCTTACAATCCATCTCAAACGAGGACGAGGTTTGTGCCAACAAAAATACTCGACTGGCAGAGTGTTTTTGTAATGACAGGCGAGATCGTGGGCGAGGGTCAAAACTGCTTCCTGAGCATTCCACATTCACCCATAAACTCGACAAAATCCTGTAAATATCAGAATGAAATTAGCGTTGTGATGCTTCTAGTTAATGGTTTAGAATCTCACAACGCGGACAGCCATGCCAGCTCAAGCAATGCTCTCACATTGTGCTTTATACCACAGCCAAATTATTAGCAGTTTTCATCATGACAGTTGAATTTACCATCGTATTCTCTAATTTAATAAAAAAAAATGTTGTTATTTATTTAGGGGATTAGCGACATTGTGGTCACTTAGCCCAGTGAACTTGTGTGTGTAGAATTTGTATGATAACATGTGCTATTGTTTCAGCCCGTTCCAGCCCTCGGACCAGAATTATTTTCCTTGGTAGTGCCGGGAATCAAACCCGGGCCACGAAATTGACTGCCAAGAATGCTAGCCGCTACACCACTAAAATTTTGAGGACACTTCTTGGGAGGAAGAGATATAGCACGATCGGGATCTACTAGATAGCATCACCATATTGGTACAGCAGTAAGTAGATCAGCTTCTCACCCATACGATCTTGTTTCGATTCCCGGTTCTTCCAACGAGGATTAATATTGTTGTATGGAGGTTGTAATGATTCACTCAACATCCTGAGAGCAACTGAGAAGAGTGGTGTGTTCGAATCTAAACTTGGCCATCCTAGAAATGGTTTACAGAGGTTTCTTTCATGAAATTGAAGCAAATCGCAAACGGCGCCTTGTTTCCAAACAGTTATATTTGTGAAGGCACCACAAAAGCTGCTCAGGTTATTAACTGATTTTGCACACACGCAAATGGAGTGGACTGATTGATATTAAAAGAAACTGTTGTTGTTGGTGTTGTTAATAAATAATTTTAGGGACTGTACTTGGGTTGAGTTCAACTTGCCTGACCACCTGTATTTATGTGATGGCTATAGCAGTGTCTGTAGCTGTGTTAGAGACAGAGGTGGGATGCCCCGGGACTTGAAGTCAGGTACCAACCTGGTATTTGCCTGGAGGGAGTGTGAATGAATCCGGGGAAAAACAAAGATGCCGAGATTCGAACCCAATATCTCCGGACTTGCTGAAGCTCCACGCGCGGTCGTGGCGCACGATTTATCGATCGCGGCTACGCCATGGGAAACGAATTACTATCTATATTGCGTATCCAACATCAGACACTATTACAATCCCCCAAATCAATAGTTTTTATTTTATATGAGGGGCTTTGCAATCGTGGTCATTTAGCCCCGTGTACTTGAGCATGTGTGTGATATTTGTAAGATAACCTGCGTTATTGTGGAACCTGCACTAGTGTGTGTATTTGTAATTCATGTGTGGATTGGGAAGGAGGCAGCCATGTCCTTAAGTGAGGAACCATCCAGGCATTTGCCTGGAGTAGAAGTTGTAAACCACGGAAAAGCACTTCCACGATGAATGAGATGCGAATCGAACCCACCTCTTCTCGGGTTTGCCTCACGAGGCTGAGTGTACCCCGTTACAGCTCTCCGGGGCCCCAGTTCAATTACTTACTCTTATGTCAATCTGCCCAGGAAAATAGTTTTTATTTACTAGTATTCTGTGGATACACCTAGCAATATTGGTGACTACTAGTCTGTGGGCTAACATCTTTAATAGTCCGTTGTTGATGGGAGAAGAGAATATGTGTTGTATCCAATGCCGTATTAGGCAAGTGCCCAATGGCCAGGGACCAAATCGCCAGATTTATGGCAGGAGCCAAAACAAAGCAGCAGCAACTGAGGTTGCAATATACAATACACGCAGTGTGTCAGCGTTCGAAGGGAACAGAATATTTAAGGTTTTTCTGAATACTAAAAACACTTCACCACTAAAATGCTTCTACATATACTGTAGGAACTGCGGTCATCAGCCCCGGGTACGTGTGTATGTGTGGAATGTGGATCTTAACCTGTGTTACTGTGACAATCGTAGCCGTGTGTGTAGCTGAAATTATTTCGGTCTAGCTTTGCGAAATGTAGTCAGGGATTTGAAAGAAGTTATACACCCGGCATTTGCCTGACGTTAGTGTGGATGATCCAAGTTAAAAATATACATACTCAGGATAGCCACTGTCAGCACCAAGATCCTAATTTCAACTCCCCCAACCAAATGGTAGCTACCCAGTGTGTCTCAGACTGCTCGTCTACACAGGTGTGTAGAGGAAAATATTGCTGTGATACGTTTTTATGAAATTCCTGTTCAGCTATAGCTTCATTCTAAACTTATTTGATCGTTTTCATTCGTATCAAAACTAAAAGTACTTGGTCAATCTTATAGTGATTCTCATTGAAAATAGAGTATACTTTAATTTAGACTTAGAAGATGATTCGAGTTAAGGAGTTATTATTGTTGAGGATTGGTCTTCTGTCTTTCGACGCGTTAATGGGAGCTAAGATATATTATGCAAATAATATTATACAAAAGAAACGGTTCCGAAAAATAATGCATAGCGTATATTTATGATATTTACGATTTCATTTCCCACTTAAGTGAGATTCAGTAGTCAAGGTAGTAAGATTTCTGTACTTCATACATAGGCTACATAATGTTGGGAGAAACAATATTCACTCATATTGGTGTAACTTTCCTTTTACCAAATCTCTTTTTCAAACCTATTAGGCCTTTCTTGCCTATTTTCCAATTTGTAGCTATATTTTATGACAACAGTTCAATTTTAATATTTTATGTTGCCTGTTCTAAATGACAGCTTTATGTAATGTTCTATGCAACAGTATTGCTTATTAGATAAGCGTTTTCACCTATTTGGTAAGTTTCATTATTAAGCTATTTCTCATTTCTCAGTCCAATGTTTTAATAGTACACCTGACTGTTATCTAATGTATATTAATACAATTACTTTGTTGTTGTCCCATTATGGGACTTGCGCGTCGCACTCATTAAACCCCGTGTACTTGGCTGAGTGTAGAATTTGTCTAACAGCCTGTGTTATTAGAATGTCTGTAGTAGTGCGTGTATTTGTAATTAAGACTAGGATTTGGAAGGAGGTGGCCGTAGCCTTAAGTTAGTAACCATCCCGGCATTCACCTGGAATATAAATGGTAAACCAGGAATAAACACTTCTTGGATTGCTGAGGTTGGAAGACAAGAATGTAAAACCACTACGCCACGAGGTGGTCTGAAATGGCTTTGATCTCTACTAATTATCCAATACCACTCCAACTTCTTTGTAAGATTCGACACCGTAACTTGAATAGCTGTATTTGTTTCTATTATTTTGTGCATTATAATGGGCAAAAATACGTTACGCATGTCATACGATGTTGGCATGTCAAAGAACCCATTTGAATTCAATAGGCCGAGTTCATAATGGCAGAATTAATCTCGGGAGTTTCCGCCAACACAAAGTTCCTCATTTCTCTACTAGAAAGCGCTATTGTGTTCAAGGAGCTTACATATCTAACATCTAACCTCCTTGACTCTCATAGTCAAGGAACAACGAAATTCGGCATGCAAGCCACCCTCTGGGTATCAAATAACAAAGCCTGCACCCGGCACCCGAGGTCATACGATATTATTATTCTTATTAGAATTATTATTATTGGCAGTTATGAGTACTTTTCAATGTGATACATTTATTATATACTGTACTACAGTAAGTTTCTTATAGAGTACATTCTTTTGTAAATGTTGCGTCATTATCGCTGTATAGCATTCTCTGTTATTGATTTAATATTTTAAATATATACCAGACGGAGGTTCAGAATTTTATTCACTATAATGACTGATAGAATTGGGGTCCCTCGTACTAGACTCCCTTTTCATCACTTTTCGTGAAGATTGCTCAATTTCATCTTAATTTATAAGTTTTAAAGTGTTAATTCTAAGCATAAATGCCACTTTGATTATATATAAGCTACGCAGTACTACACAGTGCTAATGTTAAGCCAAGTCTCGAAATTCCAATTTTATTATGTGGTCAAAAATTGATTTTAGTACTATATTCAATAAGGTGGATGTGCGTAAAATTCAGTGTATCAGTGTTCTAATTTGTGGAATTGAGTCCTCTGATTCAGCAATTCTCTTGCTAACTGCTCAATTGAAAGTTTTGTTCAAATTAAACATAGACTGATGTCTAGAAGCAAACACAACTTGATTGTGTGACTTCGAAACCATTTTTGCCAAGTATACTTTGATGTGGCTGGAATTCATTTGATGTCCAAAGTGATTGTGGTGTCTGCAGTAGTGTGTGTATTTGTAACTGAGGCTAAGATAGGGAAGGTGGCGGCTATGGATTAATCAGGAACCATCCCGACATTTTCTTGGAGTGGATGTGGGAAACCCCGTTCAACCACTTTTACAATGTCTGAGATGGGAATCGAACCCACCTATTCTCAACTAATCATATAGGTTCTCATTAGGCTGAGTAAGTCCCGTTTGAATCCTTAGACCAAATTTCTCGGCAGAACCGGGAATTAAACCCAAACCTCTGAAGTGACACCCAAGTATTCTAGTCCCTACATTTTAAGGTTGTCAACATTTAAAACACACCCTGTATTGACGACAAACATTTCGTTTCAAGGAACAACCTACCATGTTTCATTGAAGTCCCTTCAGTCATTCATAATGTATTATGGACAGAGACGCGTAGGCACGCACCAGGACATACAGACCAAAGGTGATTTCATATGCCTATATTACATGTGGAGTAAATAGGCTATAATGGTACAAAGTCTGCCTAATCCTTTACTGTGGCACCAGGCAGCCATCTAGTGACGAACACAGGAACTTTCCTACAAATCAAAACCTTAGTGCCACACATTATAAAATCGTGGTGAAGTATTGACGAAGTAGGCAAGGTTCATCGGGAGACATCCAGGCTATTTTCATTCAGTCTTCACATTTCAGCACGGCAAAACCCAATAGAATATCATGAATAATAATCCGCCTCGTTAAAGTCCTAATAAATGTCAATAATAATAATCACAGTAGGCCTAATGGTAATAACAGTAGTAATTTAAATGAACAAAAAACTCAGTACATGATAATGAAGAGGTATATTGACGTGTTTGGGAATCGGTTACCTGTTCTTATTGGCAAGCATAGTTTCGAGCGGGTTGAACATTTAAAATTCGTAGGAGCCATGATTGATGAACAGAATCATAGAAAAGTAGAAATTAAAGTTAGAATACAGAATGCTAGCAAAGTATACTACTCTCTGCAGTTTATATTGGGATCCAAATTCTTGACGAGAAATACAAATATGCAATACAATCATTAGGCCAGTTCTAATTTATGGTACAGAATCAAGGCGTTTAACAAAACAGGAAGAACACCAGTTGTAGGTTTTCGAAAATAAAGTGTATAGGAAATTTTTTGGACAATTTTTGACTCCACATTTCTCAGCTGAAAAAAAAAGGTCAAATAAATACATACACTCACTATCACAGCAAGCACCTATACTCAACATCATTAACTCCAGAAGACTTCAACGGGCTGGTCATTTATTAAGGATGGGAGATGATGATAGGATGGTCTTGAAAATCTTTAAAGAAGAACCAAGAGGAAAAAGGCCACGAAATCCCTGGAAAAATGAAATCTCCAAACTTTGTAGACATCTGACTGTGGACAACTGTCAGGAACTCACCCAAAACAGAGTTCAGTGGGGGCATTTTGTGAGATCGGCGTGGGATCTTCGTGTCCCATAGAAGCCTTCTGAGTGAGTGAGTCAGTCAGTGAGTGAGTGAGTTTAATAGTAATAATAGTAGTGTGCCTTAAAATTATACATTTAGTGACTTCATATGGTGGCTTACGCTTGCCATTATCGTTGAAACAAATGAGCTAAACTGAGAATTCATAAAGCAAAACCTACGACTGATGCATTCATAATTCAAAATCCTTATATATCCTCCTTTACGCCTCTTGACTATTACCTGCTTAGTGACTCTTATTTCAGGCTGTAAATAATTAAAAACTATTATAATTAACCAAAATTAGCATCACTTAGTACATTTCAGCCCCCTGAGGAGTGATAAAATATACGGATATTTTCGCCAGACGCTTAAATAATGCTTCAAATTTAATGGTTATTTTCAGTTCTCATTCTCTGGAGATCATAGTACCCTCCTTTCTGACCTCGAGCTACTTCCAACATTCCTAGTTTTGTCAGTAGTCAGGTAACTTATGAATTATTTACTATTGGGTCAGACTTATGCAAGATACTTAGCCGCACGTAACCTTCAATTCGTAATCACGGTTTCTAATAACTCCTAGTAATGAGACTATGCATTCTAAACCAGCTGTCAAGGGAAATGGTCAGGAGCTCATAAAATATTTGTCAACAATGCGTTAAGCTATGGACAATATTACACGTTTAGTTTATGGATACGATGACTGAACCTTCACAGAAGAGACCTGAACAAGATTTGTTTACTGCCCTTCCATTGCAGACATAAAACCAAGAGCGGCGTACCACAACTGTGGATTAGCAACATGTGACCTAAAATTGACTTTCTTCGTCCATGATGCGGGAATAGCTATCGACGTTTTTTATTGCAAGAATAGCTTTTGTGTATCAATGTGGCATACATCTATCATACCTTATTTAATGTTCCGACTTTTCAATTGATTCAATTATCTCTTATGTTTTCTTTTGTTGAGTGATGTGATCGTCATTCTGACAAACTTGTCTCTTAAATGAAATATGCAGTAGTAACGATGCGTTCGCTTCCACGATCATGTTTAAAATGTTGTTTTGACTTGTGTGCCAGAAAGAAAACGTAAATGTGACATATTGAACGTTTCACAATGTATTTATATATTTTTATGTATTTATTTAAGTTATTTATTGATGTGTAATATCTTTCCGCTCGGTTGCTGGATAGTTTTGTGGGAGTGATTTTGAAAATTGGGGACGGAAGTGGATCGGGCTGAAGTGGATCGAACGGAAGTGGATCGGACGGAAGTGAAGACGCACTGCCAGAAAAATGGGACGGAAGTGAATCGGGTGGAAGTGGATCCAACGGAAGTGGATCGGACGGAAGTGAAGACGCACTGCCAGCTGGATGTACAATTGAAAATGTGTGTATTGGAAACGAGGCAGTGTGTGCTCTGTAGCGCGAGAATGTTATGGCAATACAGTAGGCAGTGCATATAGCAGGCACTGGTTTGACGAGCACAGTGGCAAATGTTTCACCGACTTTCATTTGTCATTGAGCAGTTTATGAAGCTTCACGTTCAAGGTTGAATATCACATGGGGTAGGACAAAGACGACAAATGACATTTAAGTAAGCGGCATTATTGTCAAGCTGTTGGTGAGTAGTCAAATATTAAATGCATAACAGAATGTTGTTATATGAGTGGAATAAAAGCTGTATTTTCATCATATGTGAGACTAGGTCATTTCATGATTGTAGGAAGCCATGTTTTGATTGTTTACGACGAACTGTATGAGAGCCTTGAGAATAATGAATGTTATAGTTACTGAGGAATGTGCTCACAGTATTTGAGAGTACTGTCGACGTTGTGTGTCACTTTGTTATTATGAATTATTAATGTAAAAGGAAGGAAGGAAGCTTGTAGTTTTGCGTGTCCGTTAATCTCACGATCATGATCCTCGGTACCTCCCTTTTACTTGGAATGCGAACCACTGGACATGGCATTTCAATTCGAAAATCTCACATGTATTGACCGAGAATCAAACCCGGTCTACCTTGGTGAGAGACTAACAGCTTCACCGCTGCGCCACAAATGTGACAGTATCATATCTCCAATTCAATCTATACATTCATCATAGTACCAGTATGAAAATGGAGTGTAAATTAACATTTTAAGAATGTCCAAGCTGTGTAGTATACGAGTAGGATAACATGTCAGATGTTACACATCATATGAGACTACTGTAAGGCTCGTATCTTTTTTTATTTATTTATCAAATAGCAATAACGTGCCAAGAAAATATAACTCAGTTTATTTGAAAACTCTGCTGCACGAAAAAGAGGGTTGGGTGGATTCAAGATGATTGAGTTATGCTGGAGGTAACAGCCTTAAGAATAGAGCTGGAATGAAAGGCTGGGATCGATGGCAGGAGATTGAACATGAGAATTTGGAATATGATCCGTATCAACAGTCTGATTAAGTCTCTCGGCATGATCATAGATCTTTCGTCAACCTGATGGGACGGTAAGTTGCAGGCACTGTTACAACCAGCAAATGAACAAAGGTTATAACACAAATTGTAGTTATAGAAACCATTTTTCAGTGTTTCCTAATTCTAATAAAGAAAGCTTTTCAGTCAGCCACGAATTGTGCCCAATTACATTAGGCGGGAAACAAGTATTTACATACCCTACAAACACACTTATTATTATTACACAAATACAACTCCTCTCGTCCTCACCACATCAACACCAACAACTACTAAAATATTCACTAACAGAATAACAGCGAGACATGGCATGTCTCATCTGTCAATGGAATATATTCAGATCCTGAACTTGACAGCTAAATATTATTATAATCTGGTAATATTCTCCTGAAGTACGGCACGAAACATTGTATCTTCCTCTTAGATTGTTTCATTGCTGCGATTAATTGAATGGACACAATTCCCCGAACAGGACATGGGATTTTTATTTTGTATGGCTAATTCCCCTGGCTCGGAGGCTAGGTGTTTGTGGCATCGTTATCATTCAATTTTTCCTCATCACGACACGCAGGTTGCCTACAGCCATCTGTTTGCAAAATAGGTACGAGAACTTTGCGCAGGCTACAAGCTATTCCATGAAAAGGATACTCAAATTGGTTATGTGAGCCAGCAATGTATGGATTTTACTTATTTTCTGCTTCTTCAACTTCTTGTTATTGTATGTATTTACAGTACCTAAATAGTCATGTCTGGTATTAACGTATTGACCAATTCAAAAGTAATCTACACATTATAAAATTTAGCCTAGTAGTTTGATAAACTGAAAGTGGGAGTAGAATAATGAGGCGTGGCCATAATGATAATAATAATAATCCATTAGAGCATTGAGCTATTCAATCGAGTAGACATTCTTAATACCACCAATGTTCCATGGCAACAGCTTGTCCGTTTGTCCAGGTTATAATGCAAGAAGGAATGAGTTAGCAATGGCATGCAGCACTCAATACATAATAGGCATAATATAGGAAGACATGTCGAAGCGAATTGTTACTCTATGACCTCCCGAGACCAAGAAGTAGATGGTAACGAATCTATCGAGGGCAGACATAATCTACTGAAGGGATAACCGTCCCCTCGAATAAAGTTCTCAGGTTGTTTAATGGTGTAATTTTCATCGCCTCTCGAATAATTCAGGGTGTTATATGGTTATCCATACAGAAGTTTCATCAAAAAGAATTTTATTTTCATTGTGTATGACATGTTAAGAAAGCATACTTCTCTGGTTGTTCCCTTGATTCTCTCCTTCATGTCTGGCCAATATATACGTAAACACAGGAACAGGGAATCTTATATATTCCAGCACAGTTAAGACATACAGAATATTTGACCGATCGGAAGGATATGCCAAAGGTTATATTATGCTTGAATATGGCCTTGAGATTGTGTGTTCTGAAAATATTGCAAATCCTGTCTGTTTCAGATTGCACGAATGACAGATAGGCCAAATTTACAGGAGGAGGATTCTGCGATAATCTGTCTGGCTACAGAGGAAGCCTCCGTCCAAGCATTTCAACTACTGTTTGATATTATCACCATCTTAGCAAACGGAATATGGCATCCGCCCTTAATTAAATTTAAAAGGCGACTACCGACTAAACCAATCATTCGATCGCTACTAAATTCGAATCTGACGTATTTTCTACAAGAGAAAGTTGACATTTATCGTCTTCTTCTCCTTTATATGGCTTATCCCAATTATTTGGTGTCGCCAACCAGGTTCATTTTGGTTTTGTCTGGGGATTTAAGACCGGATGCCCTCCCTGACAACACGTGATTTTTCAGGAGAAAATTCTACCCCACTGTCACCTGAATTCGAACTCCGCCCGTCCGGGTTAAAGACAAGCAGCTAAGCCACTGCAACATCACGCTCCCCGTTGAAATTTATCGTCTAAATCATATAAATACGGCAGCCGTTGCTAATGTTTAGTATTAATATCGATGACGAATGTTCCGATATATCAATGCTCATCAAAATTGGCATTTGGAAGCATCATATTGTGCCTATGTGGACGGCACAGGTATCGAACCCATATTCTTTTATTTCGAGAAAAGAAGAAATCCTACAGGATTTTTGTACAGTTGTAAAGCAAGCATAGGTTAAGTTGAGATCACCCCTGTGTGACGCATAAATGGTGAGGTAACGTTGGAGCAATGCATGCAGCTGTGCGTGAGATCATCCGCCAGCTCAGCCGAAAGAGGCATGCGCACGAGACTAAAATAGCCCAACGGAATATTCCACCGAAGTGAGGGAGATGGAAGATACACTGATAAAGCCTTTGTAAGCTATAAAATGCCAACACTGTGTGAGAGGTGTGGCCAGGAAATTGGTAAAATAATTGAAATTAGCCAGAAACGTGCAAAAATCTTAAGAAAACACTCCGCCAATGTTAATCATTTCGGAAAATAGAATTTTGAGAGTTATGAAAGTTAATAATAAGTGTATAGTGTAGAAAGGCAAAGTCAGCACTACATCTTTGGGTATTCACCAAGCCAGTAGTCCGGGGTAGTGGGAAAAAATGTACGCCTACACGAACTCAGGAGCTCATTTTAATCAATATTTGAGCATTCGTACGATCGATTTTTGGAAATTTTGGTATATTTGAAACATTTAGATCGTAAGCTTCAAGAAGGTATTCTTTTTATATACGTGCGACGTTTACTATGGAAGATAGTTTTGGAGAAGAAGCGAAACTGATTTATGTTTATCACAATCAAATAAATAGGCAGCGAGTGTAAGGGAAATCATTCAGTGTTCGGTGTCCTGGGGGACGTTATACTGTTTCACCGTTCACACAGTACTCCTTAAGGGGAGGTATTGCGCCAGTTACTATTCAGCAGTGACGCCGTACATTGAAACGTTAAAATCCTTGTTAGGAGGAAAATTTTAGTCGAGCTTCGACCATTATAATCAGTCTTTGGACTTAAGGCAAAGTAGTATACTCTGGCCCGAAATACTTATACCCGGCGAAGGCAGTGTTAAGCTTAAAAATCATTATTGAAGCAGCAATCGTAACATCTCCTCAGTAAAATGAGACTTCAAAAGAGTAGTAAAACTCTACATTTATATCCAGTGCGTTAAATAACCGCGACAGGGTTAAACGTAGGATAATTGCATAATCTGCCTATGCATAGCACAGTGGCGTTAGATTTGAGAATTCTACAGTATAGGCATAATAAATGTAAAACAAAAATACTGGAATGCAGCCGAAATAAATCAGAAACCTCTATGGAGATCAAATTGGCAGGTGAAAAGCTGAAGGAAGTAGGAGACTTCTGTTACTTAGGAAGCAGAATAACCAGTGATGGACGAAGCAAAGAGGATATAAAAAGTAGGTTGGCTCAGGCAAGAAAAGCATTTCTACAAAAAAGGAATCTGCTGACATCGAATATAGATTTAGGTATTAGGAAGTCATTTTTGAAAGCCTTTGTCTGGAGCGTGGCGCTCTATGGAAGTGAAACCTGGACTATTGGTGCAGCAGAAAAGAGGAGAATTGAAGCATTTGAAATGTGGCGTTACAGGAGAATGATGAAGATCAGATGGGTAGATAGGGTTACAAACAAAGAGGTATTAAGACGAGTGGGAGAAGAGAGATGTTTCTGGCGACTGCTAATGAAGAGAAGAGATAGGTTGGTAGGACACATACTAAGACACCCAGGAATAGCAAGCTTAGTTATGGAAGGAAGGGTCGAGGACAAGAACTGTAGGGGTAGACCAAGGTTAGAATATGTTAAACAGATTGCCTCGGATGTAGGGTGTGGTAGTTATGTAGAGATGAAACGATTAGCTCAGGACAGGGAGGCGTGGAGAGCTGCATCAAACCAGTCAAAAGACTGAAGACTCAAACAACAACAACAACAGGCATTAGTTGCCAAGTGAAACGCAGTAAAGACTTTGCAAATTATTCCTCAAGTAAAGACTACAGTCTTCAGAAATGAAGGCCAAACGTGGACCAAAGAAAAGCAAATTGTTAAAGTGCGGTAGTACCAGATACAGCGACTCTAGAAGTGAATGTCAATTTATAGACAGTTGTAAAACGAACATTTGCGGTAACGAACGAGAGATAATATCGGGCATTGGCTCATAGAGTGCCGATAAAAGTACAGTAACCAGAATAGGAGAATCATCCGTTACCAGTATAGGGGAACGATCGAACGAGACTTTCAATCATCCAAATAGGAATTAGGGAGTCAACGTCGATACTTGCACCCCTAGAAGGCAGAAAAGAAAGAAATCACGTGTGTGGAAGGCAGTAATAAATGCCAGAAGTGAAATGTGTACGTGTAAAAATAATTTGTTAGTGAAATTTAAGTGTTATATATTTTAGTGATTTTTCTTTTTAGTGATAGTGAAACCATGAGTGCATTTCCTCAAACAAAGATAAATTGTGTATGTAAAATGTGTAAGTTTGAGGAAAGTTTTACGTGTGTTAATATGTGTGTCAAAATGACGTAAGCTCAAAATTGTGGGCAAAATGTCACGTCATTGGGATCCAGGGGGTATAATCATGTAAGTAACCAAATTTGATTATGTATTTTGCCTCGGGGGAGCTCATGTAACAGTAAACATAGAGAAGTATTCTCAAATTTTGAATAAGCTGGGATATGTGAAAACTGTGAAGAATGATAAAATGCGGGATCTGAACACTAACTTAATGATGAATTTAACCAGGAAATTGTGTTAATAAATGCTCAGTGAAATAGTATGCATTGGAATACTAGTAAATGATTAATAATATACTATTTGATGCAAGCAAGACAAGAAAATAATAACTTCATGAATAATTTAATCGTTTATTTAATTTTCATATAATGAATAACGGAAGCTGGTAGGTTCCTTAAGTTGATAATGATAATCATAATGATAATGATAAATATTGAACTATTTGAGTTGTAATAAATGTAAAGTCAAGAATTGTTTATAAAAGGCAAAGACTAATTTGGGACGGAGATCAATTAATTGAGTTGGAATAAATAATCTTACTTTGGAAGGCATCACGGAATTACTAAGGTAATTGACGCCATGGAGCGCATATATTTTAATTGTTACGCTAGGAATGTAAAGATAAACACCAAGGCATTTTGGAGCTCGTTTGTACAATTTAAGAAAATGCTCTATGGAAGTGAAAGCTATTTGACATTTGTGTCAGGTTCATTTGAACCTTAAATTAGTGATTTTGAAAGCTATGTTTTATTGACTCCTTGTTCTTCCTAGAACAAGCGTGAAGTTTTCAGTTTTATATTTTGTTTCGTAGCGCCTAATTTTTAGTATAATTAAATAATTTTTATAGTTGGATTTTGTTGTTTCTTTGAAGTGTTATCCTTTGCTTGATCCGGAGTGTGTGAACCATATTATGGGAGAACATACTATGCCCCGAATGTCCTACTGACCTGGCGGACTGTGATTTGCATATTCTTTTGTTCAAAAGGGCACAATATTGAGCCCGAGTTCACATCTGCAATGTGACATCGATAGCTCATGAAGAGTACAACTTCTGTGGAAGAACCGAGGACTCCCAAAGAGAAAGTATTAGTGGCTTTAATTTGAAGCATCACAAGTTGACGCGCCGCCAATGTTATTTTTTATATATATATATATATTTCTTGGAGACTGAATTTATTAGAAGATGTTTGTACTTATTTCGAAGCACTGGAGAGTCATATGATTTTTGTTAGTAAAAGGAAATGAAGATGTAACCACGCAGAGAATGCGAAGAATGTTTATAGTTGCACCCTTGACTGGTGACTTGATCGGAAAATACGGCATTTTGATGAGCACACTTCTATAGCAGGCGAGGTCCTGTGCAAACGTAGTCTATAATTGTTGTCCGATTCTACGAATACCACGTTCAATAATTATCATCGAGTGCGTATTAACGTGCTAATGCGCGCAGTTGAGCTGCCAGAACTAGTAAGAACTGTGATTTAAAGTGAATTAATAATATTCGTGAAATTGGTATTTTTCCGTCAACCCGGAAACGAACCTAGTTGTGAGCGCATGGTTGCTGATCGAGTGGAAACTGTTCAAATTGCTAAACCGTTATAATTCTTGGTGTTACACTCACCGGCATTTAAGAGGAGAATTTTTCATGAACAAATCGCTCCAGTTTGAAGCAATAAGTGTGGGTTTAAATGACACAAGAGTTTTGAGTGAGTCTAGTGGCACAAGCTGCTATGTCGAGTCTGTGAGCGGATGAATACATGGCCATTCTTTGCAACAACCCGCTATATGAGTGTAGAATCTGTGAATTCAGTTAATCAAAGTTACACCTCATTTAAACTCAGTGAAAACGTCGAATATTTCCCCATCATGGAGCTAACTTAATTGGTCCAACGCCACGTGGACACGCTGATTATTCCAACTATCAGGGACGCTGTTATGGAATAAAATCCCGATATGGAGGAGAATAGCGACGGATGATACCATGCCGCAGAACTTGCCGAGGAGACCAGGCAATGCATACACGCTGGATAGTTGTAAGGAAGTCATGTGAGTCCCTCTGAAAATCGATCCCTTTTATGTAAGATCATGGCAGGGAGGATTAGTTAGAGAAGACCTTACATAGCACATTGTTAGTTAGGGGTTATCTCTTTATTTCACGTAGTTATTTAGTACTACACTATAGCGTACCATTTGCCAGAGCCTGGGACAAACGGTCTTGCCATTATCATTGTAAATACATTTTTGAGAGCTCGAGGACAGTGCGCTGAAGGGAGCCCATTTACGTAAAAACATTCTGTTATATAATCATGCCACCAATGCAATGCACTGGGTACAGTTAGTCCTTGTATCCAGATGTTTTTCAAGGCCGTAGCCCGGCAAATGTCATATATACTGACCTACTGGTCGCGAACGCCACACAATCTTTAATTTAATAAGTGAATGAGTCTAGAAGGCAGTGAACTGTATGTTAGCAGCCACCGCATGAAACCTGTTTTGACGCTGCACAAACACATGGGAGTGTTTCTTTTGTTTTATTTTTATCAATTGACAGTCTGACGACTATGAACGAATGCTGTAATTATTAAGATGAGCCAAGCAGGATATCTTGGGTTCGATGTGAGGGGTCATTTTGGAACTGTAAGGAAGACCCAGGTTTATTATAACACATGTTTCTTGACTGCATAATTTTCTCATACAATCGCAGTCAATGCACACTTAAAGTACGTTTAAGAGTACAATTAAAATCCACAGCTGATTTGTACAGCAGATTATAACCTTGTCAACAGGATGCAATTGTATAAGGCTAGTGAAAACCATTGTTACATTTATTAAGCACTATAGAGGTAGGATCTGATTACCGTTAGTTGCAAGGTACGCTTTTTGGTACTATTTGAGCCAGTAACGTGTACGATTTAAGTCTCGTTGTTTGAGTAAATGGCCGACGGGCCGAGTGTTATTGGGAAGCACTTATATGTGCACATGAAGGTTTGGAAAGAGGTTTTTCTTCCAATTATGAGTCTGATCTTGGTTAGATTTACACCAATTTTTTACACTTTTCGAGTTTAACATGGTCACTAAACCAATACAGAGAAACTAATAGGACTAAAAGATGGCTTTAATAAATTAGATGATAATAATCAAATAGCAGGATTTTTATCTAAATTGAAACCTAAATGAAGTGTTAGGAAATATTTGCAAACATGAATAAACCCACTAAACGTAATGAAACCTAGATGACCAATGCTTAGATTTTGCCATTCTTCGACATCTTAAATACAATTTATAGCATTCCCTAGAATGAGACGACGATCAGTTGACTACGTGTTTAAACACGGTAGTTAATCTGATAATGCGATGTTAGCCATGAATTGCTCATGCCGTCACCGACATAATTTTATATCCCATACATTCATGACCCAACTTCACAAAGAGTGGAGCTGCGAGTAGGCAGGTCAGTGGCGCCAATTGCGCAAATTTAAAGAGTGATTTGTAATAAATTTGTGTTGTACACTAGGATAGCTTTTTCCATTTAATCTGTTAGTTTCAGAATGTGCATAGATTTTGCTTGGTAATACATTTTGGATGGAACGCTTCTCGTTTACATCGTTGCAACACTTGACGTACGATAGGTATTAGCATAAATTTCTGTAACATTAAATGTTAGAGATGGCACCATCATAGCATACTTGCCATAACTTATTGTGCAGTAAATGTAACGAACTATTTACATTGTAAACAAGTAAATATTAATGATATTTATTGCAACCAATGGTCAAATACAAAAATAATTAAAATTGCGTACAATGAAGTCATGTACGAAATTCTGTTAATGTCACTGTTCTCTTACTACAAACTTTTGCTTGATATCTTTCACACGACTTTCCACACAATTCACACCTACAGTTCTCGTCTGGGTCATGGTAGACCGTCTTGCAGCACAGCTTGAAATTAAAATCATGAACAGCGAAACGTGTCATGAAATGGCGAAGTTCATACTTCGAATTCCTCCACTCTGAGGTCGTTATGGCATCTGTCTGGTAGAAATCCCTCCAGATGTTGGCTTTGTTCTCTTGAAGTTCTTGCAGTAATAACTGATAATGCTTTGTAGATGGCAGTAACATTCTTATACGTAACTCTTCTATGTAAAATGGTTGTCTCGTTAGTTCATAGGTCGTCCTTGACGGTGCATTTTGTCCTAGACACAGAATCTTTTTCATGTATATGGCCTTTACCATTTCTACCTGAGCAAGATCGTTTTTCGAGAGATGCTCCCATCTTAATTCTATTGCATATGTCATGATTGGAGAAATTTTTATGTGAAAGAGTTCTAATGCAGTCTGTATGGAGAGTTGTCTTATTAGTTTTATCTCATTCATGGCTATAACCGCGGTAGCAGCTCTATCTTTTACATGTTTGGAGAAGGTCCGTCCAGTCGTTTGGAGTATCAGGCCAAAATACTTGTAGGAGTTTACCCTAAACAAGTAAATAGCTTTCTTTGTTGTAAATTCAGGCTTGTATTATCATTATTATTGCAATCTCCGAAGTAATTGTGTAGGGATGAATTACGTGTCATTCTCTTAGCCTTATTTGTTGATTTCTTCATTTGCAGTAGGACTTCGAGAGGCTTATTTTTAAGATTTTTCCCACGGAGACGAATAAATTTATATTTGAACTGATTAGCATGGATTAGCTGTTTTTAACCTCTCTGAAGTAGGTTACGAGTCTGCCACTTTTTGAATAAATCGAGTGCGATTTGAATGTAAGCCTGGCCTCTTTATGGTATTTTTGTGTTTGTATTCCTCTGGACTGGTAGTTTTGATCTCTCATTATACCCGACATCCCCGTGTACAGTTTCCTTGTGCATTCCCAGTCCAAGAATGCATTCCTCCCCGTCCTATATGTCTTCTCGTAGGAGGAGGGTTCTGGAAGGGTCATTTAGTGTCTGTGTCTCCCCGAAATCCTCGTCAAACGGGCAGAATATGGTATACCGTACATTTGTTCCCTGAGTCATAACGTAGCATATTCCATCTTAATTGCTGTTTCTATTCATAAAATTGTAATACAACATATTATATTACAAAATTCCACCCTTGGGCTTTGCCCCCGTGCACTTAATGAACTATCCTCTACCGTACCTATTTCAACATAGTGGGTCCAAGTTCTGTCTGTTAGTGGATATCTTATTATTGAGTATATATATTGTACATTTAGTGTGGTTTCAATCGTGAATGATCCACGCCTTTATTAAGTATCGATTTTGGATATTTGATATTAGAGTTATGTGGGATATTGCGAGCATTATTATGTTATTGAGGACACGCATAATTATTGCTTGATTATTACCTGATAGAGACACCATTTCATTTTGCATATGGGTATCGGCTTTATCTGTCAAAAAATTACGAAGGTAGCATGATGTCCTTGTGGTGCTGGTATGAGAACATGGTGCAGGGACGAGACCATACTGTCAAGTGGCAGCACAGGTTATCAATTACTTCCTTGAGAGTTCATTATCTCATCTTGATGATGTTGGAAAACATTACCGATAGAAACAAGTAATTCCGTGAAGAACTAAATAGCCTAATTTCATACATCCTACTGGTCCTACTTACGACACGAGGAATGAAACCGAGGTTTTTAAAAAATTGCACAGTCGACATTTGTAAGTTCCCTTAAAATTCTATTTAATTAGACGTCAGTATATTAAGGCTTGCCAAGTTTTACAGCGCTTGGATCTAAAGTCGCAGGAAAAATCAATTTAAATATTTAAATTTCGCGTCGGCACCATGTTGGTTTTGTGATCACCAGGTTATTAAAAGTCCCATAATTGAACTTATGTTAATAGCACCTATCAACGTACAAAATTTCAGTTTGATTACTGCAATATATTCGTAGATATTGAGAACCGTTTAATATTTCGGATGGTCGCTATTTTGGACTATTATATGTGTATGCCATGGAGTTATATACCATAAGATGAAGATTATTGCGTAGGTTCATTAATCAAACTTTCACTTATATCGCATGATTAGGTGTCAAGAAATTAAAACCTAATTATGAAATTTCGCACAGCCGCCATCTTGAAGTTATGTAAATAATTGAACAAAATTAGATGTTTGAGCATTACAATGTGTATACACATTTGCTGTAGGCCTACTAAGTTTCACTGCACTCGGATGGTTACATTTCGACAAAAGTCTATTTAAAATATTTCAACATCGCTTGGCTGCCTAGTTCGTTTTGTACTTAACAGGTTTATGAAAGTCACATAGATAACTTTTAGTAGTACGCTTTATCACCGTACAAGCATTCAGGGTGATATACGTTACTGTTGCGGAGATTAGAATGCCAGTGGAATATGTCGCGTGGCCACCATGTTCGATTTGTGAAACGTATTAAAGTTTTAATGGCACGATCGACGTCGGACAAGGTAGTAGTATGCACTTATTGAGTTTCATTGAAATCGCTTCGACCGTTTAGATTTTTGTAGCCCTATAAGAGATCAACTCTGCTGAAGGCAAAGGAGTAGGCTACAGACTTCATGGATTCGAGATGGCAGCCATGCTTACTAAATAAGACATTAAAATCACTAGTTTTGAATGTAATTGAGCAATTACCAACAAGAGTGTTAAAACAAGGCCGTGTATGATATACCCCAGTTGCATAAATTACAAGATAATTACACTGAATACTATGCGCATCAGCTATCTTGAACATACGTATTAAAATCGAGATCACTATCTAATAAACTAAGATTTTGTAACATTGGACTAAGGAGGTCGCCATTTTGCATTTGCTAAAGATCTATACAAGAAATCAAACTGAGATTTGATATGGTGATATACGACTATTAATTAAGTACTACTTCAAGTGCGACTATCATCTCTTACTGATGTTTTATTGAGCAGATATTGTGGTAAAATTATAAACCATTACCCTTACTTTGCAAATCCTAGTAAACAATTAACCAACATGGCGACCACGTGCATTTAGAATTCTTAAGATGCCTGAATGTTGAAATAATCATCTTACCACAGTGAAACATGACACAGCGAATCGTAATTTATAGTTCCGTGTATAGGCTTCCGACTTGGTCACTTATTTCATAAATTATAGATGACTAAACTGAGAAATTTCAACATTTT
Source organism: Meconema thalassinum (assembly GCA_946902985.2). Lineage (NCBI taxonomy): Eukaryota > Metazoa > Arthropoda > Insecta > Orthoptera > Tettigoniidae > Meconema > Meconema thalassinum. The sequence goes on from OX336389.2 coordinate 726,361,328, forward strand.
TTTCATTTCTCTTAACTTATTCAAGAAATGGAATTGAAGCTTCGTTAGGTAATGAACCACCATATCAATCTTTATCTCCTGGTATTAAATTCTGCACCTTACTTTTCGTAAATATTTGACCGTTTTGTGGCTCATTACAGTAATATCCAACCTCTAAAAGAGGAGTCATAATTAATCAATACTCAAAGTTATAACCCTCTCGCATAATGATTAATGTAGTGCAGAATATGATGGTTGTTTTGAGTTACGAAACATCGAGGTGATCTACCTCAATGTGCTAGTGTAGGTATCGTAAATATTAGATTACATGCATGTTATTTTATGAAATTGAACATCTCATGCTGATGTTCTATTGAGCAGATATTGTGGCAAAATGATCAACAATTACCAGGAACTAAATATTCTGGTACACAATGAATTAGTACTACCACAGTCATCACAGAAATAGGTTATCATGCAAGTAAATACACACCCAACTACACGAAGCTGATGTCCAAAATGTCCCAAGCCCCTCACATGAAATAACAACGTTAATTATTTGGCACTGTATTCATATGTAGTAGCTAGTGCTCCACCGTGTGACTTTGAAGAAATACTGTATTTTCCAGTCGTCGAGGTGTTTTAATATGAGTTATCTTGGGCAACGATGAAAGCTAAAATGGGACTAACATTACTACTACAGTTTATTGTCTAAGATGACTACAATGTTTGGATATTGACTTCGTAGTTTAAAATGTTTGCCCTACACTTAATTACAATGCATGCCATGTGCCAAGAGCTATTTAGTCTATCTCATGGATAATCTAATCAATTGGTGGAAGAATTTTGAAATGGCAACGACCAGTTGAATACATAAATATAGCCTATTTAGGTCTTCACATTACTAATTAATCTATTTAGCCTTATATCCAGCTTATGAAATATAGGATTATGAGATCAACTTTTTCTCGGGTGTGCGCGTGTGCGTATTGTAACCATGTGACTTAGGCACATGGAGCATGAACTCAGGGCATTTTGGAAATCACAGAGAAAGCCCAGAGCATAAAGGGTAGACTGAATAAAGGAAGGAGTAGAGAATTTACGAAGGCCAGAAATTGAAGGAATAAAATAAAATTATATGGAGAAATCAATTGAATTAGGCATTAAAAGAACATTCGGAAGGCTGTAAGTATGGAAACAGCATTCACAGAGACAAACAAATGGCCGAGGTGACCCTTAACTAATGACTTAGAAGAGAGGGAGGTTTTCGTTGGAGCCACACTCGTTCACTATCACGAGAAAAGGCGCACATTCCAAGCCATGCCTGCCTCTGGAAAAATGGAAAAGTGGAATGAGAAGTGCTAACTATTTGGTTTTATGAAGATATTAGCCGAACGGTTCAATACAATTTGGAAAGAAATGTCATTATTGAGACAGAAAACTATAAGCAAAATTATCGAGCTGAGATAGATGCTAACAAAGGATAAATTCAAGCCAGACAATGCAGGCGACAGCGGAGATGCTTAGCGTCACTACGCGGAGATCCGAAATCTGTCGTTTGGGAAGGACAAAAGCTTAGGGTCACTGGACCAGCAAAAGGCACCAAGCTGATTATTAATTAAGGAGCGTTCGGATCTAACTCCGCATCACATATTTGGAACCTACGCAAGGTTTTGAGCTAGGAGAGCCCAAGATGGAAACCCCAGGTGGTTATAAATGGAAATCAGCTCCAAGAGGAGAGAGAAGGGAACTAGCATCGCTCAAGATGCATAAAGAGAGGACAGACAGCTCCCACGCACACAAGTCTTAGAGCCCTTGAGAGGCAAGAGTAGTGGTACAACAAGAATCCTAAATAAGATTACGCTTCCTGAGCAGCGTCGGGTTAAAATAGATAAAATAATCGATATCTCTCGAACCGATAATTGGATTTGGACGTTTGAGGTGGCATAGGCCTCGGGGCGACGCCCCGTTTTGTATGGCCCATGAATATATTGAAAATACATGAAACTAAAGGGTGTTTAATTCCCCCCCCCCCCCCTTAATATCTTTGGAACCACTAAGTTTAGAAATACGTTCTTGGATTTGTTTTAATCACGAGATGACGGCCTCTATTGTTATGGATCTTGAATTGTTTGATTTTTGACAAAGGACTTAACGATATGCGAGGGGTGCCAATTTTATTTACAGCAATGGTTCTTCCCCCCAAAAATTGAATTATTTTGGACTTAAATTAGAATATTTTCCAAGCCCATGATAAAATTTAACCAACTCAGTATCTTGGATTGAGGAACAACTAAGTATTTTCCCAGCACTGATTAGAGCTCTTGATAACAAACTCACTGACGAGGTAAAGAAGAACTTGCTTTGCTATATAGATGATTTAATTATATCTTCACCAAATGTCAAGGAACACTTAATGCACTTGCATAAGCTTTTTGAAAACTAAAGAGACGCAAACATAAAGGTTAACTTAGATAAGTGCCATTTCTTGCACGAGAAAATTAATTTTCTCGGAAATACTATTGACCAGCATGGATATCACCCGAACTTCGAGAAAGTAGAAGCTCTCATGAGATTTGCGAAGCCCACTAAGGTCAAGGAAGTGAGACAGTTCGTGGGTGCGTGTCAATTCATAAGTAGTCACTGTCCAAAATATTGGGAAATCATGGCCCCTCTTTATGACCTATTAAAGAAAAATAACCGTTGGAAATGGAGCAGTACCGCTGACGACGCATTCGAGAAAGCGAAAGAAATGCTGAAAGACAATGTCAAATTAGAATATCCGGTTTTTGAACGTATATTCTACATCGAATCCGAAGCTTCACGTGAAGGCATAAGTGCTGTCTTATACCAAAAAGACGAAGTTGGAAATAAGTACTACATTGCGTTCACAGGAAGAAAGTTGAAAAGGCATGAGGAGAATTATTTCACGACAGAACTCGAGGCGTTAGCTTTCGTGACAGCTCTCCAAGGGTGGAAAAAGATGTTAATTGGTCATCAGATAATAATCATCACCGAACATAAGGCACTAAAATTTATGCTTCAGACGGATATGTCGAGTGATAGATTAACACGATGGGCCCTATTCAGTCAGCAATTCAATGCTACCATAGTCCATCAGCCAGGTATGGACAATTTATTGGCTGACGCGTTTTCAAGAAACCCCATTAGAAATTTGCAGATAAATCATGTACAATTGGAGGAAGAAGATCAGGAAACCATTAGGAGATTAGCCCGAATCGGTATGTCACAGAAGAGACATGCTCCAATTAGGAAGATGTACAGGTTCCTTAAGGGTTATATGGACAGAGCAGATACTGATTATGCTGCTACTCAAAGGCGATCACGACACTATGTTCTTAGCGGTGATCTCGTGTGTAAATACGCAGACCCCGAGCATAACAAATTCCGCATAGTCGTGCCCCTAATTTTGTTACAAAGTAAGTGTGGTTAGCACACCACTCAATTGGACATGGAGGTTTGGATAAAACTCTTAGTTCACTCAAAGAGAGGTTTATCTAGACCAATATGAGATCCGCCATTGCGAGAATTATAAGGTCATGTGATAAATGCCAGAGAGGAAAACTTACTTCTGAATTGTTGAAGGGAAGACCCAGAGCAATGATACCTTCTAAACCACGTGAACTGATGGCTACAGATATTTATGGCCCTTGTCCAAAGGGATACCAAGGTAATCAGTACTTGTTAGTGACTGTTGATGTCTTCACAAAATTCGTCACCATGAACCCCATGCAAAAGGCCAACACAAGAAATGTGGTTAGCAGGTAGGAGAATGCTTCGGCCGAATTTGAAGCAGATATGGAGAGATTAGGAATTAAACATCTTTTCGAGCGTGCGTTGTACTGAATCAAATTCTAGCGAAAGATATATGGCTGAATTTAGCAAATTCTGCAAAATTTTCTGCCCTAATTATCACCCAAGTTGGGTTAAATATGTGCCAATTATTGAGGATTGTTTGAACACCAGAGTTCAAGAGAGCACAGCGGAAGTTCCAATGATTCTACATTTAGGACAGAATCCAGAAAGGCCATGGGACAATGTACTTAATTTTATTCCAAGGAATCCTGATTTAGGAAGACAGGCAAGGATCGATCAAGCCAAAGAAAGGCTACAGAAAGCAGCTGAGAAACGCTTGAAACGAGTTGCAGGAAAAAGTTTCAGTACGCGTTAGAAATTAATGACATGGTTTTGTTGCGCAGGCCAGTCAAAGCGGACGTGAGCAAAAAGATATACCCAAAATTTGGGGTTGTCTTTATTAGACCGTTCCGTATCCAAAATGCCTATGGGAATAACTGTTATGAGTTATTCGATGATGAAAATATCGTGTTCTAGGAAAATTCAACGCTAAGAATTTAAAGAAATATCATAAGAAAATAGGTTTAAAAATAATTCATTATTCGAGTTCAGTGACATATCAGAGGTCCTGAATTTGAGTCATTAAAAACAATTTAGCAACTGTTTTAACTTGAGATGGAGGGAAAATGCCCCCGAAAAATGAATTATTTTTGACTTAAATTAGAATATTTTCCAAGCCTATGATAAAATTCAACCAGAAAATATAAATCCTGGAACTGTGACACAAGTGAGTCGTGTTACAAGCTCGAGGCAGTGGGAAAATCCGATCACGTGATATCTCGTGCAATAGACGCTTCTAGAACGTTGAAATTTGACATAGCAACAGGGAACTTGCTAAGGAATATTATATTAATTGTTATAATTTATGTCAATGAACATAAGCCCAAACTATGAGGAGAGCTCTTATGGAAGACGGGAATATCTTCAACTAGATTATTTGGATAATTTACGCATTTAGGACCCAAGATGAATATTTTATTTATTGGTAATGAGAAGAAAATTACAGGAAAATATTACAGAGACTTTAAAAGGAGTAGAAAGGACTAATTACGCAGTTATAAGCATTGTTAAACTGCACGCTAAACTTTTGGAGGGAGTCAGAAATGACCACCAAAATCTCGACGTGGAGAGGGAGATCCAAGCACCGAGGCTCTTATTCCGACAGACTTCGAAGAAGATAGTTGTGTTCACCGGGTTAACTGAGATCCCGAGGGTTATACGAGTACGGTAGTGAGACCACTCGTGGAGATAGCACGATCGCCGAGGCGAGATAGGAGATCTTCGTATTTCGAAACTAGGCATAGTTTGCGAGTTTTTTTAATACTGCAATAACTCAGCGATAAGTGAGAATAGACTTTAGCCAATTGAATTATCCTACAGTACAAACTGTATGTGTGCAGATTAAAGCATCACAAGTTGTAGAGTTTTGAAGTTTTAGGCATTTTAAAAGTGACAGAGAAAATGGCTGGAAATTGAAGGTGAAAAGCATTTTAGTTGATGCAAGGCAGCATTGAACAATAACCAAGTGAGTAATAGTGTCTTTACTTACATTTTGGAGCAGTGTATAAACATTTTCACTATGACTGCTAACATTCATCAAAACTTATTCGATATGTATCACGATGTTATGATGATGAGATAAGAACTTTATGCACGTGGGACATATCTGATGCAGATATATAGATACAACATGGACCTTCGTTAACCAGAATACTTCAGAATGTAGACGTTATGTACTCTTACACCTTGTGCATTCACGTCATTATACGAACATTGTTTAAGAACTTCAAGCTCTAGAGATATTTCATACACTATCCATATGAATATCTCTACGATTCTACGTAATGATGACACTGATAAATATCTGACGGCGAAAGAAGATGCAACATAAGAAGATTAGTCAAGATGTCCAGGGTAATATCCCGGCAAACAAAGAAGAATATGCCAGGAGGATGTCATTCGAGTCCAGACGGAGGTTGGCGATTATCGGGGAGGAAACGTCTTTCCTTATCCGAGATTGCTGGTCCAGGGAATCGAGCTGAGGTCCAACTCAGTATCTTTGATTGAGGAACAACTAAGTATTTTCCCAAAATACTACATTGAGCTTCTAGATGTTGTCTGATAAGGTAGCTGTGTTAATTAATTGTTTATTGAGAGCTTCATAGTGACATTCTGAGCAAACGTTTTACTCCATATTTTTATGTATTTCCATGTTTCGACATATTTTTATTCTTCATGTGTGTAACAACTTTTAATTCTGCAAGATCATTTGAGATGATAGTCTTTCATCAGTTTTTATTATATTCTACGGATCAGTTTCTGAACTGACTTCCATTCTTTGTTTAAGGAGTCAGTAATCCTTATTTTAGACCAGTCATTTTAACATTCTACGATTTGAATTTTAATTTCGAGTTATGGCTGTAGACATTAGTCAGAGATGCAAATTAAATTCTTTTTCAAGTAATTTGATTTGGGCACCTCATCGTACAGAAATCATAATGATCAGAAGAAACCACGAATGATATTGTTATATCATTATAACTACTAAGAACTTTACGTCGCATTGATAAGAATTGTTTAACAGGATGTGATAGAAGTCATACTCATAGACATTCGTTGTATCAAATGGAGACTCATTGCGATAGTGACAATCCTTACTTTATTTGTGAAAGCTAACGGCTTTCTTCACTTAATAGTTTTATGAAAACATAATTTGACAGAAGATATTTTTTATCTTACGACAGATATTCGAAGCTGGATTACCCTAGTCAAGATAGAATTCTAATGGGCATGATAAATAACATATGTGGTTATTTATACACAATATGAGGTGTCGTGTCGTATTGTGCACTCGATATTACATAGACGTGTAAATTAAAGCTAGATCAGAGAGATGTGGATGGAACAGTATTTTTATTAATTGTATATGTGATATATACTGTGGAGGTTTAAGTATCTTTTATGAAGTAAACTTACGAAGGTCAGATACGACTTGTCTGAGGTCGTAATTTATTTGAAGGTAGTGTCTTTTAAGAATTAGAGGAAGAGTTCACTATACCAGCAATTGTGTGTTAGAATGCTGAAAATAATGCCAGTAATTAATTGAAGTTCCTACAGAAGAGATGTTGAAAACAATGACTGTATTAAAAATTGTTCGACATAGTAGATGAGTTTTTATTACCATACACAGGGGATATATGAGGTTTTGGGAGATATGTGTACTCATGTGAAGGTGTTGCCACATTGGAGGGAATTATTGGAGTATTGTTCTTTTGATAAGAGCATGGCATTTGTATAGAAGAGGAGTCAGTGCATTGAGAACTCCTATATGTATATAAATCTACGACTTTAGTCGTATTGACAAGAGTTTTTAGTAAGCGGAAATATATTGGAGAAAGTAATTATCCACAGGTTATTGCTAATACCTTTATTAATTTTTATTAACAAGGATTTGAGTATTTACGTGCATTTGAACTTAAATTATTGAAAGCATTGGACTGATTTCTTCTATAACACTAATAATGACTATGTGTGTGCAGTATAAAAACATTATTGAATGTTTAATGAAAGTATATTTGAAGATTACGTTGTATATAGCAGGGAGAGAAGGATTATTGTTTAAAGAGAGCTAGACTCTGTTTTAGAACGTTAATTATAACGATCAACTTTTGTATATAATAGCATAATTATTTAATTAGTCAAATAGTTTTGAAATAATTTCTCGGTAAATGTTTTTGTAAGATAGGGTAATGCTGAATGCATGGTATTGGAATGAATGATTTGTTTATTGTTAAGAATAATTGAATGGTGAGGGAGAATGCATGGATGCTAACGTTGAAATCTGAGAGAGATTGTATGGAAGGTGTGTGAGTTATAAAGAACTTTATAATTAGATAATGTTAAATTTAGCACGGCGAATGTCCGCTGGACAAAAACAAGCACAGCAGCGTGGGGACGTGTATGCCCACTGCTTCGCTCACGGCCAGTCTGTTATGATGGAGAACACACAGCCCTGTGTTGTCAAACGACCGAACGGCTGATTCAGAAGTGGGTCATTCATCCCGCTCGGCCAGGTGCATTATGAGCAAGCGTGCCAGTTTTTTAATTGCTATTCAAGAATGCATGGCGCGTGTGGAATTGTCTTATACGTTTTAAATATTTACAGTGGGCTCAGGCCTTTCAAAATTTGTTTATATTCAACTTACAGCACCATAAAGCTAATAGAGTATTTGTTGTAATGGAAGAGTACCTATGAAAGTGTGTGTTATTTTTTATTTTAAATGTTGTTATTTAATGTTTAAATATTAGAATTAGTTTACTATTGTTAATAAATTTACCAGTTCGTTTTTCTATGTTGTCTATTAGTGATTTATTTTATGTATAGTTAGAAACAGTGGTATTGCGGATTCATTTATAGGTTGGAGCTAAGCCCCTGAGAGACCCCGAGAACATTATAAGGTAGGTGCTTCTGCGCAAGTGTATTTATGTTGTGTAGCCACGATACCACTGATCGATACTGTGTAGATTCTGGAGGATCTTGTTGGAGCGATTTCTGAAGGAATAGGCCAGAGCTCGTTCAGAAGTTAACCCAATCCAGTACTTGCATTGGATGCCAACAGGCATCCTCCCAAATTTACGGGTACAGTACCTCGTTGAGCTATGTGACTAGCGGGAAGCCTATGGATTTTCTTTTAAATAATTAATTTATTAGTTAATGATTCATGGATTTTTTACAAATTTACTCAAAAGGCTTAACAAAATACGTGGGTGGTCATTCTTTTTGAACCCGACGGTACCTTGCTTTGACCGCGTAACTAGAGGGCGACGATGTGTTTATAGTGCATGGATTATTTATTTTTCATTTGTTGCAAAAGTGCATAACCGATAATGATAGATGGATTTGCGACGATATCGAGCCTTAGTAGTGAGCCCCCATTAGATAGTTTAATTAGGTGGGCAAGGATGACGGTATGACATTATTTTTAATAGGCAGAGTCAGGATGGCCAACTGTTCAGTATGGAATATTTTACTACGGACGGCTATCGATGGAGGAATAGTATTATTTATTACGGAGTAGGAATTTTGTAGCGCATAACACGCACGGCTAACGAGGGAGGCATAGTTTCTTTATTACAGCTGGCGGAAAAAAGACCTACGCACAGTCATATAGGTAGCAAAGATGTAGCTTATAGTTTATTTATAGGTAACATATTAATTTGCAGAGCCTAGCGATGTATTGGATTTGTGAATGGAACAATTATTTTTCTAGTTACAAGACGGCCTTAGCTGGACAGTTAAGTTAAGTCGATAGCGAGATAGATGTTCGCAGCATTATGATACAACGTGAGAGCTTACTTAAGCATTAACCAATGGCACCGGCTAATACACAACTTGTCCTTGGCTGGAATTCTGGACTTGCTATGACTGCACCTTGAACACTCAAACGTTGATGGAAACTGCTTGCTTGTGATCTCACCGAGTGTTATATCGTGGGTCATTGTTAATACTGTTTGTGTCTTGCCAATGCATGGGATGCGGTGTTTTCTGCGTTATGCTGAAAGTTGTGTTAAGTGAAATTTCAAACTGGATAAGCGTTTTCTTATGTATCTGAATGGAATTGGGAATTATGGTTAACTTTTGAACTAAGGTCGTGTCGAATATACATTTGATTACTCATTTGTTATTACGCGTGCTGTGCTGTATACCTGTGCCATACCGTGTGCTTATTTGTGAACTACCTGGTAACCACTCGCTTGAGTTAACTATTGGCTGGAAGACGGTTATAATATTTACAAGGTAAGTACCTGTTTATTTATATTACATTGTTATTGACTGGTAATTATTGATTTATTGACTGGAAGATAAATTGAAAATGAAGATAAATTAATTGTTTTTATTCTTTTTACAGATATATGGTATAAATGTTGCATTCTGGCTTGCATTAAAGCTTGAAAGAGATTGAATGATTAGTGCTGTTAGTGGGGCGTACTTGGTTAAAAGTTTTAGAGGTAACAATTTATTAAATAATTTGACAATCTTATTGAATGGTAATTATTGATTTGGACAAACCACCAGAGGCAATATACTCTAGAATATTTTGAGAGGTGAGCTTATGTCTTTATTTATTTACTAGCAGTAGTACCCGGCTTCGCCCGGTGGAATGATGATAATGTTTTAAGGTCTCCTTAGAAATATAATGGACTTAAAATCTAAGTCATTTGCCCCCAAAGACAATGAGGGAGTAATATCTAGGTCATTTGCCCTTTTGATAAGGATGATAATAAAAACTACTGTTGAATTGACACGTCAAACTTACAAACTACCGTAATAGAAATACATATTTCAAAATTCACAGGCGAGGAAGACTTATTGTGTGTGGTGATTAATGGTGTAATGGGCGTAACATCTACTGTAGGTCATTTGCTCTTATGATCAGGATGATAAGGGAAACTACTACCGGTATTGAATTGACACTTCAACGTATAATGTACACAATGTACTGTAATAAAAATAACTATATGGTGGCTTCGGTGGCGTATTTGGTAGCATGCTGAGCTTCTATGCCCAAGATAGTGGGTTCAAACCCAGCCGAAGCCGTCGGATATTTTAAGAGCGTTAAAAATCCGTCAGTATGCCTTTCTTCGGAGGGGAAGTAAAGCCAGCGGTCCCATGTCAGATTTATGGCATGTTAAAGAACCTTCCACTAATTACACCTGTGTGAAGCTAAATTGGATAGGTAAACAACGCTCATAGATGTCTACGTCCGTTGCCAAGAGCCGACTGCAGTGGCGTCTAGTAGCTAAGTTCCGAACTTGGCCTAGTAGTCGTTGACGGTGGCGCTTGGCGGCAAAAGTACGAACTATTTGAAGAATTCTAAGTTGCAGTTTGTACTTAAATTAAAAAAACAGATAACACACACTAATACAGTCATCACATTTAACACCGGTTATCAGACAGATTCTACACACACCCAAAGTACACGGGGCTACATGAACGCGTTGTCACAGCCCCTAAACTTAAGAACCAACCAACCAAAAATAAATATTTTAAAAATCACAGTCGAGAAAGACTTTATGCGGCGGTGATTATTGGTATGATGCGCGTAACATCTAGGTAATTTGCACTCATGATGATAATAATAAGGTAATGAAAAAATGACTACTAAACGAACATGGTGTTATTTTAAAACTGATATAGGTAATTCAGGTGTCTAGCTTCGATGTCTTCCAAAGTCTCAACCTTATTTTCTGGCTTAGGCCTGTACTGGATGCGTCTAGTGAAAGAGCGTACTGCTCGGCAAAGACAAAGAATATAGGTCCAAGCTGCACGAACGTGAGATGATCGCAGATGATGACGAAATATGATGACACACGTTCGGGGTTCCCCGTCCTATACAGATTGACCGGGAATCACTCACTGTTTCGCAACGGCCCTGTGCTGGCATCAGCATAGACAGCAGGAGATAACACGGCGGGCTCTGGAAAGTACTCTCAAGTCACCTCGCGATGAATCAGCAAGCTATTCTCACAACTGACCCCCCCCCAGGGTCTCACAACTTGTGGGACGTGGGTTGGCGACCACGGAACCCCAGCTGAGTCTGGCATCGCTTCTACTTCCTGGTGCCGGGCTTATTTCAGTTCTCTTTCCTGTCGGCCTCCCTTGGTCAACTCTTGTTCTCTTCCAACCCAGACTGTATTAGGGTATCCGAGGGCTAGGGAGTCTTTCAATTTCCCGCCTTAATTGGCTTTGTCTCATCTTTCCTGATACCCTCATTCTTCGTGGGGTCTGCCTTCTTTTCCTTTTCATAATATCTCCTGTCTTCTGCTCAAGGCCCTCGAAGAGGCCGGGACGTGTGTAGACCCACCACTTCTGGTACACCCTCAAGGGCTCATGACTGGTGAGTTAGGAAGCTGGCAACCCCGAGGAATTCCTGAGCTACTTGCAGGGAATGGAGTGGTATGTCAGAAATTTCAAGTGGACAGTGTTACGCATCGGGTTCCAAAGGGTAAGTATACACACTTTGTTTTCTATCGGTGAACGATGTAGATTTGTACCAAAGGGCCTTAATGCGGGAAATGGAGTGGTCTGTCCGAAATTTCGAGTGGACAGTGTTACTCGTCGAGTTCCAAACGGTAATTATGTAAAATCTGGTTGAGATCGGTGAAACGGTGTAGTTTTGTGCCAAGGGCCAAAATGCAGGGAATGGAGTGGGCCTGTCCAAATTTTAAAGTGGACAGTGTTACTCATCGGGTTCCAAAGGGTAAGTAAACACATTTTGTTTTCGATCTGTGAACGATGTAGATTTGTGCCAAAGGGCCTAAATGCGTGGAATGGAGTGGTCTGTCCGAAATTTCGAGTAGACAGTGTTACTCGTCGAGTTCCAAAGGGTAATTATGTAAAATCTGGTTGAGATCGGTGAAACGGTGTAGTTTTCTGCCAAAGGGCCAAAAGCAGGGAATAGTGTGGTCTGTCCGAAATTTAAAGTGAACAGTGTTACTTGTCGGGTGCTACGGGTAAGTATATAACATTGGGGTCAGATCGGTGAAACGGTGTAGATTTGTGCCAAACAGCCTAAATGCAAGGGATGGAGTGGCCTTGCCGCAATTTCAAGCAGACAGTGTTAGTCGCAGTGTTCCAAAGGGTAAATATACAAATTTTGGTTGAGATCGGTGGAACGGTGTAGATTTGGGACAAAGGGCCTAAATGCAGGGAATGGAGTGGTCTGTCCGCAATTTCAAGCAGACAGTGTTACTCGCTGGGTACCAAAGGGTAAGTTTCCGAATATTGGTTCTGATCGGTGAAACGGTGTAGATTTGTGCCAAAGTGCCTAAATGCAGGGAATGGGGTGGTCTGTCCGAAATTTTAAGTGGACAGTGTTACTCGCAGGATTCCAAAGGGTAAGTATACAAAGTTTGGTTCAGATCGGTGAAACGGTGTAGATTTGTGCCAATGGGCCTAAATACAGGGGATGGAGTAGCCTCTCCGCAATTTCAAGCAGACAGTGTTAGTCGCAGTGTTCCAAAGGGTAAATATACAAATTTTGGTTGAGATCGGTGGAACGGTGTGGATTTGGGCCAAAGGGCCTAAATGCAGGGAATGGAGTGGTCTGTCCGCAATTTCAAGCAGACAGTGTTACTCGCAGGGTTCCAAAGGGTAAGTGTACACATTTTGGTTCAGATCGGTGAAACGGTGTAGATTTGTGCAAAAAGGGCCTAAATGCAGGGAATGGCGTGGTCTGTCCGAAATTTCAAGCAGACAGTGTTAGTCGCAGTGTTCCATAGGGTAAATATACAAATTTTGGTTGAGATCGGTGAAACGGTGTAGATTTGGGCCAAAGGGCCTAAGTGCAGGGAATGGAGTGGTCTGTCCGCAATTTCAAGCAGCCAGTGTTACTCGCAGGGCACCAAAGGGTAAGAATACGAATTTTGGTTCTGATCGGTGAAACGGTGTAGATTTGGACCAAAGGGCCTAAATGCAGGGAATTGGGTGGTCTGTCCGAAATTTTAAGTGGTCAGTGTTACTCGCAGGGTTCCAAAGGGTAAATATACAAATTTTGGTTGAGATCGGTGAAACGGTGTGGATTTGGACCAAAGGACCTAAATGCAGGGAATGGGGTGGTCTGTCCGAAATTTCAAGTGGACAGTGTTACTCGCAGGGTTCCAAAGGTTAAATATACAACTTTTGGTTCAGATCGGTGAAACGGTGTAGATTTGTGCAAAAGGGCCTAAATGCAGGGCATGGGGTGGTCTGTCCGAAATTTAATGTTGACAGGGTTACCCGCAGGGTCCCAAAGGGTAAGTATACAAATTTTGGTTCAGATCGGTGAAACGGTGTAGATTTGTATACATAACAGACAGACAGACAGACAGACAGACAAACGTTGTGTTTTATATATATATATATTAGAAAATGTTATGGACAAATGTTTACGAATATATTGAACGATGCATTAATTGTATTTATTTATTTTTTAGATAATTGCTGTGTACGCTTACCCGTTTTGTGCGAGAAATAGAGACCAATACACTCTTGAGCTTATGAGAAAGGGGGATATCAGGCATTGAAAGCTAAGGTAAGATTTTAAATTATTATATACTGTTTGTTTGAATTTGTTTTGTACCTTTTTATGTAATGCATATATGAATTTGAATTTATGTATTCAAGATGGTTTGTTTTAATTTATTTATTTAGATAACTGGAAATCTTGTGCAGTATACGTGTTGCTGACGAAACCCAGAAAGGTGAGCAAGTGGAACACGTGTGCTGCCAACTGATGAAAACATTGGTGTTTTTCCGGCGTGTACCTGACCTGCAGCTTTTTGTGCAGAACCTGTCTGGTTGGACTAACTTGCAACTATGGCTGATTATAACTCCACTGAAAATGTCTTAATATGGCGACCCCTGGAATGTTGTTTTTGAACACGAGTGTGTTCTTGACGGACAATGAATGTTAAAGAAATTATGATTCCAAAGGAGTTTTTTGAATCTTGTTTTCCAATTTTTAAGGAACAAATTTATTCTGTTTTAAAGGTGCACGGGGCTCTTCAATTTAGAAGTATGGTAAGGGACTTACGGTGTCAATGCCTTGCTGGGTAAATTTAACAAATTACAAGAAGGTCCCAGTGGCCTTGCTTTAGACATATTTCATTTCTTGCAAACGAACATTTGTCAACTTAACCCTTTTAATGCTGGATCCTGTCATATCCCCACACCACAAGCGATAGCATTGAAGAAGGCCGTGTTGAATATAAAAAAACAGGGATGAGTGTTTTATTTGGAGTTTGGCCGCATTCTTGCAGCCAGTACAACGTAACGGTTGTTAGTTGAGTCAATACAAGACCACATTGGATTTCTTAAAGCAAAATTGGTATTTATCTCGCGTGTCGTTCCCTATGGACTTAACTAACATCCGTAGGTTTGAACAGGAAAATCCAGACTATTCTCTTATGGTGTATGGCGTTGACGGTGATCAAATTATGGGTCCACTCAATGCTACGAAGGAACGAAAACAATACCACATTCACTTTTATATCTAACCATGGGGGATGTAAACTATTATTGTTCTCATTAAGAATTTCAGCAAATTGGTAGGCAGTCAACTGTCTAAAGATCATAATAGAAAACACATTTGCGATCGATGACTCCAATACTTTGGAATCCCCACACTTTTGAAACGACATAGGCTGGATCGCCACACACAAGTGGCCGTGAGACTAGTTTTACCGCAAGGGAAGAATGCTGTGTTGAAATTTAAGAATATATGCAAGCGAGATACGGTGCCGTTTGTAGTGTATGCCAATTTTGAGGATCTCCCAATGTCCATGCCTGGATGCGAGGCAAATCCATATATGAGTTCAACCACCCCTATTCAAAAGCACGAATCCTTTGCCATAGGACTGAATGTTAAGTGTGCGTATGACCACACAAAATCCTATTTTAAAACTTATCAGGGTCCAGAATGTGCTATGGTTCTTAAATGTACTTGTCGAGTTGGCTGACATGTACATGGGTTACTGAACAATAAAATGCCTATGAATCTAACACGAGAGCAACAGGAACAGTATAAGCATGCCACGACATGTCACACTTGTGAAACGCCGCTGGTCCATGCCGAGGACACGGTTCATGATCACTCGCACTTTACAGGTGAATTTCGCGGACTATGGGACTATGTTTTTACACAATCTTGCGAGCTATGATATACAGTTCCTGATTCGCCAATTGGGTCATATTGGAAAGGGGGCCTTTTTCCATTATTCCGCGAAAAACATGAACGCTTCACGGCGTTATCATGGCGGTTGGGGAAATTTTTGTTCGATTCCTTGACTCGTTTAAGTTTATGTCCTCACCCCTCGACAGCCTTGTAAACGGTTTAGATGAAAGGGAATTGAAATACACGAGGACACATTTTGAGAATCCTGAACACATTAAATTGTGCATTCGGAAAGGCATATATCCCTACGACCACTGTAACAGCTGGGATGTTTTGAAGCAAAAGACCTTGCCACCACAGGAGAAATTTTACTCCTTGCTGACACGTAGTGCCGTGTCCGATGAGGATTACGCCCACGAATGTAATGTATGGCGAGTGTTTAATTCAAACACTCTAGGGGTTAACGCCATGCATTACCTAAAACTTGATGTATTGTTACTCACGAATGTGCTTGAAAAGTTCTGTGTCTTGTGCCGCAACATTTATGGACTTGACCCGGCTCATTATTTTACGAGTACAGGAATGTCTTTTGATGCTGCATTGCGATACACACAAGTCGAATAGGATTTACTAACTGATGTGGACATGGTGTCATTCTTTGAGAGAGGCATTCGTGGCGGGTTTATGTCGCTTAACCAGCGCCATGCTGAGGCCAATAACAAAGATATGTCATCCTATTCCCCAGAAAAAGACAGAATCATATCTGATGTACTACGATGTAAATAATTTGTATAGTTATGTTTTGAGCCAACCTCTCCGCTATAAGGATTTTGCCTAGCTCTCAGAGGAGGGGATTTCACATTTTGATGTGAACACGGCCAGCCTTGAAACATGCCGTGCCTATGTTTTACAGGTCAATTTAGAGTGACCCTCCTCTCTGTAAAACTAACATGCCGCTTTCCCATTCTGCTTGGAGTGAATGGCCTCCCCACAGAGTAAAGTGAAAATTGAAAAATTGATGGGCACACTTTACAACAAGAATCGGTATGTGCTACACATTCAAATGTTGGTGGAGTGCCTAGGTCAGGGTCTAGTGGTGAAAAAAATCCATACCGGTATTTCCTTTGCTCATAAAGCTTGGCTCAAGCAATACATGGATCTCAACACCCAGCACCGATAAATGGCAACACAGCAGTTTGAAATAATCTTTTTTAATTTTATGAACAACGGCATTTATGGCAAGTCGATTGAAAATGTACACAAATACCGGGACATTAAATTGTCACATACCTTGGAAGGCCGTTACAGTGCTCGGTGGTACATTGCCAAGCCAACTTTCAAACAAATTAAAATTATCGAAGATAATTTGGCCACCAATGAATTGAGTAAGACCCATGTCTCTATGAATACGCCCATTTACCTGGGTAAAGTCATTCTTGACTTTTCTAAATTGGTGATGTACAAATTCCACTATGAGTTTGCCAAACAGCATTTCAGGGATGTGTGTCTTTTAAATATGGATACGGACTCTTTTATATACTATATCCGCCAGTGTGATCCCTATGTCAACATGAGGCAATATAGTGATTGGTTTGACACCTCTTCCTACAGTCCTAACAATTTGTCTCAGCTGCACATTAAGAACAAAAAGAAAATGGGTAATTTAAAAGATGAATGCGGTGATTCAATCATGACCGAGTTTGTTGTACTTGCGTCTAAAATGTATGACTATCGCCAGCTAGATCAAAAAGAATCTAAGGGGGCCAGGGGTATAAGAAAAACGGTGATAAAATCGCTACGTGTGGACGACTACTTAGAGGTTTTACAAACCGGGAAAACTATGTCGCATAATCAATACAGGTTACAATCTGTGAACCATAATTTTTATCTTATACAACAGAGAAAACACACGCTCGCCTCCATGGACCATACGCGAGAGTGGGCTGATGACTTGCTCACTAGTCTGCCATGGGGTTATCATGACGAGGAGGACGTGTGATTTGTTTGTTTTGTGGTTTGAGAAATAGCTATTGTAAATATGAGATTTTATTTTTTGCGATGATGAGAAATGGCACATTGTAAGTGCAAAATTGTAAATGCGAGATTTGGTTTTTGCAATGACAATAATAGTAACTATGAAAAATGCACGACGCCCTTTGTCCTTTAAAGCCCTATATAACTTTTTAATTTTGATTACAACTGAAATTAAATATGGTTAATGGAAAATCTTTTTTTCATCGTATAAGATATGGTTATTTAAAATTCTTAACTAGGAGTTCCTTTGGAGTTGCATGCATGTAAATATATGTTCGTTGGAAATAAATATGATAGTTGTGTTTGTTTTCCAAAGAGATAGTGTGAAAGAGTGAGAGAAAGAGAGAAATATTACGTAACATTTGTTGTTGACCATAGCAGACTCGGTGAAGAAAGGAATTTAAAGCTTATTAAAATAATTAAAATAGTAGTTTTCCTTAATTTTGTTTTATATGTAAGTCATAGATATGTGGTGGTAAATTGACTTACCTGTAGTGTGTGTCGTGTTCAACTACGTGTTTGCGAAACAAAAGGACTGCAATGACCAAGCACTCGCATCAAGAAATTTTTGGAAATTAAAAATAACTTTTTAATATTTTCAATCTGTAAAACGTGAACTTTAAATTTGTAATGTGAGAAATGCCTGTCTACATTTAAAATAAAAACAAATCATACTCGGGCAATACTGTTTTTATTTCATAGCAAATAGGGCATTACACTAGTACAGTACACAGATAGTTTTTTTAAATATTAATGTCCATTTCCTTTCATGACACTAATCACAATCAGGGCTGCCAACCTCTCACCCACTGAAGCATCACAGGATGTCAAACGTTGATTAGCTCTTTTCAATAGTACTTTATCAGCCACGCGCCTAAATTTTGGTTGACTATAGCAATAAGAAATGGCATGGCCTCGGCAATCATTATCCCCAAGATTTATTGGTACATCACCACGCTGCAAACGCTGTTCGAGCTTTGTTCCAGGACCGCAGTATTTGTAACCAGGTAAGAGAATTTCAAAGGGTAGTAACTGAATCAGTTTGACAATAACGCCACGACCAGTATATGTTTGGCAACTCTGTTTCAGTCGATGGTAAATAGTTGTGATCTTCCCACTCGGTTGAGGATGTTGTTGTTGCTTTTTTCTCGCCATCTCACCCGTGGAATGAAGAAATAAAGTCTTTGTTCAAGGTTTTATGGCCGTGGTAGGGTTTCACAAGCTGACAGGTTCGACACTGTTGCACTGATGGTATTTTGCTAATGACCACTTGCTTATGATGCTCGTAGTTATTACAGGGTTGCAATTCACTTAATGCAAGGTCTTGAGACCATGATAATGGCACATGTTCCCATATTTCCTGAACCGTATTTGCGGCTACATGAGAAATAAATGATTTAGGCAGGGCATTTAATTCCCCTTTTGTGAAACTGTTTAGTTTCTTTTTGCACACAAAAAAAATCCAATCGCCTGCTCAATAGCATTATTTTCTAATTCCAACATTGACGCTACAGCCATGATGCTCTCTAGACGGTTGTTCTCTCACTAGTGAAAATCCCACTGCTGGCAGGAACAAGTAATATCTTGTTAATGACGTCAAGACATGCATTTCTCGTTCGCCAATCAAACAGTTTCCATACACGGAAAACGGATTGATGTTTCTTCATTAAAAGTCCTTTTTCTTGAAAGAGCGTGTGTAGTGAAGTACAGCCCAATTCCATAAGATGCACACATTCACACGTGGGGGGAGGCAGAAACGGGCGAAGACATTCGAGGTTTTCAGTTCCTTTGACAAATATAATACTAGCCATGGATAGATGTGGGTTTAATACCATGGCCAGGTATTTATAGGCAGTGGTTTGCTCATCCCATTGCAATCCTAAATGACTTTGTATCCACTGGGTCTGTCTTTGGTCTTTATCAGACTGAAACTCTAGCGGAAATGGTGGTTTAAAAAGAAAATGCATAAGATTAGGCGACCAATGCACGATCAATAATGGCCAACTCTTTAACTATAAACTTGTTATCGTTGACCTTAAGGACTTGGGTATCCACCACAAGTGAATGTGACATGTTTACTCTTGTCTGAACCAAGATAAACTGACTACTCACTACTAAGGTTTACAAATTACATTCACTCGGTTCACATTCTAGTAAAAATTATGCCTATTATAAACTGCTACCACTTTGCTACCACTTTTCTACCACTTTGCTACCACTTTGCTCTCACTTTTGCACCTACGTTTGCACCCACTTTTGCTCCCACATTTGCACCCACTTTAAACTGGATCCCCTACTAACTACTCACTACTAAGGTTTAGAAATAATAACAATATATTCCTTTATTATACCATTTTATTCGTTTATAAATCATAACAAGGTTTACTTTTTTAATATTTTGGGATAAGGACGGTACCAATTCATACAACATAGTCTTTTGTGTTTATATCTTCCATGACACCTGTGATGTCCCAATGTCTCTAGACTTGCAATTTTTACATTCATTACTTCTCCACCTTGTTCGGTACTGTCAACCGGAGCACCGTTAATGCCAAAAGATCCACACGTATCATAACTTTTGTTATCACTCAGGGGCGCTATAGATGGGTAACTTGAATAGCATGGTATATTTCGTACTTCCATTCTACGGAGAAAGGGGCAGGCAGGGTACCAGCGCTTATGTTCTTGAAGAGGTTCATCACTTTCATCCCACCGTTCTATGGTAATTGGGCAAAAAACATCTTTTCAATTCACCTCTTGTTTTTAAATAATAGAAGCCAGCAGCTGCTAATGCTTGAGGGTTAATGAAAGGCACAGGCCAATTAGCAAATGTCTTGAAACGTTGTTCCTCAGATTTTTAATTCATTGCTGTGGCACCTTTTGTTGCTTTAGACAATGCATGACTGAGCTGCTTGACTTAGCGTTGCCTATTATTTATACGCAAGTCACCTGGACAGTAGATAATAGTTTACTTATTTGTGGTGGATAATGAGACAATAAGCCATGGTGTTTGCGGGACATTGTCATGAGATTCAATATCTAGTCGGATGTCAATATTGGTTACCTTGATAGACTCTTCCAAGTAGGAACAATCAAAGACCACCAGTGGTATCCATGCCTTAAACTCTTAGGGTGTCAACATGGGACAATTCTCTTTTTGATAATACGACCATCTAAATTTAGAAAACATGGCATAGAGTGGGCAAAACTAATTTTTTGAAAAATCTAAATTCAATCCTTCAAAGGGAAAGACGTATATTTCTCAATTGTATGTGATCAAATTGAGTGACATCCTTGGTTTGTTGATACTTGCGATTCGTTTGAGAACCTGCAATAATGTAGAGAGGTCTCTCTGTGTAGCGTGCTGTTTTCACAGACCAACTGTGTGTGTTGGTCGTTGGCAATTGTGGATACTCATGTAGCGCCCAGCTTCTAAATTGCATGGGTAGGGGCTAATCTTTTCCCACAATCTTGAGCATCTCCAGTTTCTTTTTATCGTCAAGGGTAACGTGTGGTACTTTCCATAGGATACGTTGTCGTTGAATTGTTGAATCTATGGGTGCATCATCAGGTCTCTTTAGTGCATTATTATCGCTCCTGTCTCTAACTAGATAAAAAACACATGCCTTGTGTTTTTAACACAATACGTTCATGTTCTTCGGCAAAACCTGTAATTATTTTAAGGGGCAACAATCCTGCAATGGTTCCATCCGTGTGAACCATCCAGTCATTGGTCGAGTTAGGACACCAAACCAGCCATGCGAAGTGTTTTACATTCTTCAACACTATAAGAGGGGTATAGTTTCATGACACTTGAAATACCCAAATGCCAAGTGCTACCCACTACAATAACATTAATCACATAGAGCACCTCGGAAATAGAAAGGCGAATGCATAATTGCCTAACCTGGATGTCGTGGGTGTAGAGCCATCCGCCTTTGTGAGCCGACCTTCAATCTGATTGACACTTTCATGCGGTAGGGTGTAAATATCTTGGTTGCTGATAACAAATTGAATTTCATAATTGTTATTTAATCCTGGTGTTTGAGCTTGATAAGAATGCGGATCAATTCTTAGAATGTCGCCTTATTCCTCATAGCGGTTCACCACCTCTAAAATAGAATCCATCATGTAGGCTTAGGTTATTACTCAGGTGTTGTAAAATCTGCTTGTCCTTACGTGTGAACGTGCATTCAAATCGCAAACAACTGATACCATTCCAAGACGATGTTGTTGCTTTAAACGCTAACTTCATAGTGGCCTTAAAACAAATGTATAGGTCACAGGTGTTTGAGAATCTAGTTGAATCAGTTGTTGGTTTCAATTTACCAGTCTTTAGGTTATATTACTAATATTGTTCACACCCATAGGATGAAAGAGAATCACTGGAGGGTTTTCACGAATAATATAGACATTGGGCGATGTCACAATAAAATCGTAGAGCGAATGGGATGGCTCTTGATTTGTGTACACGTTGCTAATAATATTACATGTTACAGACACGTGATGGTCGTCGATTAATTTCACTTCGTGATCCAAACAGTGTATTTCTTTGGGTTTAAGAACTTGCGGTAGTAACCCCAATAAAGGGCCAATGGAATCTGTGTGTGTTTTAAAATCAATCCGAAACGAGGATAAAATATTGCAGCGATAATTTATGGTGTGGCCAACAAGTTCAAACTTTTGTGTTCCATCAACAAATGGCTTTGTGCCATATTTTTCACTAGCAACACGTAAATGTGTTCATAAATATCGTCTATGGTACTGTATTGAGCCCGTGGGAGCTCATCCTCGGTGATATTTTCCTTGAAAATTATATGTGAATACTTTGATTGAACATTGAACGAGCCCGGAGGCCAGCACATGCTTTGACATGATGTCAGATGTTTTTGACTTGGAAGAAATGTCCTATTAATTTTTCTGAGCATATATTACTACATGTTTTGATACTACAAGACTCAGACTTCGCACTTTGTAATTCTGCATAATTTGAACACTTTGATGTGTGAGTTTATATTTTTGGTAAAGGTATTTTCCATCACAGATATGCGAATCGGATGTACTTGGTCGCTCAACGACTAGAGCACTTGCTTGAACCCAGGAGCATGATCCGGTGTCTATCACAACCAAGTTTGGAGTCGTCCAAATAGGACGTGTACACAGTTTGTCCGCAGTGACGAGGAAACGAAATATATAGGTGATGAACTTTTTCGTATCTGCGTGCATCTTTAATAATTTCGCACAGTGTTGTGTCCTGTGATCATTAAACTGCATTATTGGTCATGTTTTATCGACCACAGTGAAAATTCGTCAGAAGTGTAATTTTCTGCGTATTTTTGACCACGTGGAACACCATTTTTCAACCTCGAGGCAGAACTTTTCTAAGGCCACGAGGGACAGAAAATAATCGACAGAAAGCATTCAACATTATACTGTATAGGTGTAAAGCACGCCACTGTCAGGAACAATATCATCGCTTGTAGTGCGATTTTTCTACGATATCTGATTGCAACGATAAATGGTGATTTTGCAAAGTTGTAACTTCAGTAAAACGATACCATGTGCGTATCTGAGGTTCAGTGAAGCAGACAGTGAAGGGCCATTTTTATTATAGTCAGAAATATTTGTGTAGAAACAGTGTGCAATCTATTCTCACAGTCATCATTGCTGTAAATTCTGTGACTACCACGTGCGTGAATTCCTATGAATAGGTGCTACTTAAATGACCACGTGTGTAACTTCGTATTACCATCATCTACTCTGATTAACATGGAGTAAACCTAGCATGTGAAGGAGATATTCTGAGGAGGAGCTACGCTATGATTTGGGAACTTGCAAACCACGAGGGACATGGAAACCTGTTGCAGATCATCGTAGTAGCCGCCAACATGGCGAGAATAGAACTCCAGAACCGACCAAGGGGACGTAGAAAATACCAGGAAGAGGTTAAGGCTTGGATGGAAGGCCTGAATTGGATTTACCCTTCCAATTCTCCGGAACTTACTTACCCCTCAATTCTGGTGAGAATGAGGTGAAATACTGGTCCACTGAGTTTATATCTCCTTTCTTGTACGGATTCTTATTGTGGTAGATGTAGCCTAGTTAACCAACCGAACTTCTTGACAACCAGTTAGGTAGGGATAGTGATTTGTGATTTATTTCAGTATGCTTATACTTGTTAGACACCGTGTAGTTGAATTCTGTCCAATGGTGCATTTCGATGGACGTTTTCAGAACGTCAAGCCTTGCAGCTTACTAATTGTGACCATAGCTAATGAGCTATGTTTGGTCAACTTAAGTTTGAAGTTTAGAGGATGGACTGCCATCCATGTAAATATTTTTGTCGTGACACCCATTCTGTTATTTCGCTAGTCATGCCCCTCCTTTGTTATATTTCACATCGTATCAGTTGGTTTAGCCGACAGTTGCTACCACAGTTATACTGGATTTTGTTGAGCATTGTGAAGCTCTGATGCCACATAGTTCTAAGTGAGAACAAGTCCGGGAATGTTGTAATTATGCCAGTCGAGCATTGAACCCTGTTAATCTACGTATCATTTATAACAACCCAGCAGCAGTAGAGGTTGTGTGTTAATTAAATTTTTGTGTCAGGTAGTCGACACGGTAAAATTAGTATGAAACAGGAGCTTGTAAATAGACAAAGTATGATATCTTTGAACCAAAGCAGTTGGAATAGAGTTTGACATCTATCATATAGGTTGTTTGCTATGACAAACACATTGCATCGTTGTACTACGCACATTTACGCAGTACCAGTTTGGGTAAATGTTATTTTATAAGGCAACTACGTGCACAATTCACATTACGACTGTTATGAAGTGAAATTCTGCCTGAATGAATGTGTTACATTACTGCCAAACACAGGGAGGATTGCGTGCATTGACACACCTGCAGAACGAGTTATTGCCTACCCACAAACCAATGCGCTATTCGATTGAGACAGACTATTGGTAATTTTTACAGACGTGCTAACGTCAGATTACTGTTTGGAAGATGTTTTCACAATCTAGGATAAGGCTAGCAGCCACCTTGTAGGCTACCACATGTTTTGTTATGAAATGGAGTCATATGAGTCATATGGCATATGTTAGATCGCTATTGGTGAGCGACAAATTGTATTATATTGTTTCAGGAAGTATTAGGAATTGAAGAAAGGTTTATTCTTTGTTTATTGACTATGAGGACTCGTTGTATAAGGCCATTTAAATATGTATTTAGTGCATGTGAAGCACTGTCTTGTGTCTGCGACCAGGATTGTTGTATTTTTGCGATTGCCGGGAAGGAACTGATGTTATGCCAGACTTACCCGAGGCTGATCAGGTGAGTCACGCGCTACCGACAGTTTTTGTTATAGTTTCATACTGAACCTGTGTTAGCTCGTGGAGTTGTGCTGACTATAAGTCAATGTTGTAAGTGACTTATCTCACAGGAGTCTCAATGTTCTTTAGCCTACGTGTCATGGAATCGTCAGTTTTTCCTCATAAACCAACGATAACCTAATTCGACGCATATAAATCATGAAACATAATTATTCTAAAAAATGATTAACTAATTAATTGATTGATTGTTGATAACTTCGGAACTACATTTGCGCTTGCTTACTGATGCAATGAGAGGTGAATCATTTCCCAGCAGATATGCCATTTAGAAAAGTGTATACTAATTTGAGACGACGGAGTGATGCATGAACCTGAAGTTCGTACCTGGTGGAGCTCAATACTCATGTGACGTAAGACGTAGTTTTTACTGGGCTGTCGCCAACTTTCACTTCGATGACTTTTGGGTACAAACAGTATCTCAAAATTTGCAGGAAGGATTTAATCAGAACGAATTTGTGTCTAGTGCTTTATTTCTGTATTCATCCCTATTGTACCTGTAGTGTTGTTGAACACTTGTATTTATAAGACTGATTGTTTTTTGTTACTGGTTGTCGTGTTAGCTTTTATTGTAATCTTTTGCTTATCTTTTGCCTATCGCCGTAATTTGTATTCATGTCAGGACTATCCTAAATTAATTCAAATTAGCTGTAAATGCGAAAGTGGTACCATCATATCTTAGGCCTTGTTTTGCTACTATGTTGAATGTAAATTCTGATCATGAGCAACTTATTTATAATTGCGAAGGGATTATTTTACGTACCACATTCCAATCTTTGTTGTTGTTGCTTTTACATTTGTATCAAAGGACTTTCATGAGGGTTTTAACTCAGCGTCAGTCAGGGCCCTGGATTAATTAAATTATTTTAATTTATTAGTTTTGCGGATTAGCCGAAACAAACCCTCCAAAGTAGGATTTTAAAAAACATGTTCACGAGATTTTACATAAGCCTGGATGTTTTCATTTCTTAGTTTTGTGTTTGAGGGTGTACTTCTTGGGCTGTCTTTGACATTCGCCTCCATGAACACCCAGATCTCTGGGACCACGATTCTCGTGCTGCATTGGCCTAAAAGAAGGGCATCCGATCCTCTCGCTTTATGTGTTTGACAGATGGGAATGTCTGGGAAGTCATTACGGTTGTTGGCAACCCTGGCAAGCTCCTCTGATGGGCACAGAATATCCACCAGGGGGCAGAGCTAACATAAAATCATTATAGTACATTTTGTCGTTGACATTTTCATGTACGTTGTCAATTCTATTGTAAGAACATCCTTGACATGCATACATTTTAGTTATAAATTTACCACTTACCATTACAAAAAGTCCTATTACTTATTTATGTTACTAAAAAGAACAAGACTTAAACCTTCCTATCGAATTCAGTGAAAGACCTTACGTTTTGAGACTTGTTTCCCTTGAAAGGACAAATAGCACTTTTGTACAGCCTTAAAAAACAAACCAAATGGAAGGACAATTTATCGGCCACTCTCACATAATGATCACTAAGTAGTGACATGGCACTATTGTTAAATCGTATCAATAAATGTCTTATATCTGGTGTATAATCCATAATACGAATACTTAACATTATACCTTAAACGATAACTCGTTGAGCCTGAAGGTAAAACATAGGTAAGGTTTTGACTGTCTTTCGCAAGCCATTGGTTGGTTATGTAAACGAGAAATACTTGGGGTGATGGTTTAATCATCGACGATACATAATCTTCCACAAATTGTTTGGTTGTGACTTCATGAGGCTCTATGGTAGCTGAAACGTCGGCTACTCGTCTTCGCTTCATGTGTAAATTTTCTTTAATTTTACACATGTTGTTCATTTCTGAGGTTAAAAACTGTTTTGTAGAGACATCTTGTGGCTCCACAGGGTTAGCCACGTGGATTATGTGGTTATTATTAGCGGTATAGCCATTTACAGTTAGGTTTGGCACCCTACTATATAACCCTCTCACCTTGTTATCCACATACTTTTGTAGTGGCATCAGTAAAAACATGAGGATGTTGCACATGGGTGAACCGTTTTCCATAAATGTCATAACCTCCCTCTTTAGTGCGTGGCACCACCGACATATCCACATAGTGTGTATTGGCCGGACCCATGATCATTTAATGGGGAGGCCTTGACCTTGGCCATTAATGCACGTCCAAAGACATCCATGGTAATACTGTACCTGACAAAGGGCTTGGCTTCGTGTATATAGACAGCCTACTAGCATCGTTTACAATTAGTTGATATCCAGATTCTTAAGCAGCCAGAGTCGCTTCCCGTGGGGGACATGGTTTCCCATCTCTTTCCTTCATCACGTTAGCAACATCACGGTTCACTACTTCCCTCAAGTAGTCACTGCCTTATTGTGGGACCCTCAGGATGTGGAAAGACCAATCTTTTGCTCACACTCATCACGACTCCAAATGGTCTGCGTTTTCAAAATATCTATATTTTCGCAAAATCCCTCTATCAACCGCTCTATGTGTTCCTGGAACCGGTCATGTCTGATCTACGAACATAAAATATGGATTATTTCACGTTTTCAATGCAAGAGAATGTTATTGCACCAGATGCTGCAAGGCCTGATTCGCTTATGATTTTCGATGATGTCTCTACAGAACGGCAAGCTATTTTTCAGATCTATTTCAGCATGGGTCGTCACAAACATATCAATAGTATTTATCTTGGGCAAACTTATTCCAAAATGTCCAAACAACTCATTCGTGATAATGCCAATGTGATTGTTTTATTTCGTCAGGATGAGCGGAATATACGCCACACTTACAACGAACATCTAAATTCTGATAGGACCTTTCAAACCTTTATTCAATTGTGTGCCAAGTTTTGGAACACTCAACTGAATAGCTCTCTTGTTATTGTCAAACCGAGTGATATTAACCAGCAGCGTTATCGCTTAGGGTTTCATCATTTTATTTATATTTAAGGGGCTGTCTCATTTCCCCGTATGTCATTTCTACAGACACCATGACAACAGCAGGGAGTCAATTGAAAATACATATTATTATGGCAAAAAATTATATACGCCAAACGTTTAGTCAATTGAAACGATCACGTGCGGATAATGCTTTGTTTATTCAGCATAATTTAGCTCCTCCTCTAAAAGCCATGTTTTGAACCATCGTCCACGTCTCAAAAGCTGCCAACAGTTTCAAAAGCAACGCCGACTATGCAGTGGTCCCTGTGGTGAAGGAACAAAGGTAACTGGATAGTGCTAGTGATGTTGAGGAAGAGTTTTTTTTGCCAGAAAAACCAGCAAAACCATCGACACTCCCTCAGTTTCTGAAAACAACAGTGATTGCTGAAACACCTTCAACATCCAGACAGCCTACTACGTCGGAAATCCTGTCTACACCCGAGTAAAAAACCCAGTTAAAAAGCATTTTGGTAGAGAATTACGATGCTTTAGTGTCACCCTACCTTAAATAACTATTTACTAAAAAACCAGACACCACCTATGGTGTTAGCTATGAAAATGATTGTTTCCGGATTGGTAATTCCGATATTAAGTTCGGTCAACATGTAGTGATCATTAAAAATGTCAAATATAAAATAACATCTGGCCTTTTGGAGCTGTTATTTTCACGTATTCCGCTTTCCGAAGACTATACCCGCAATGATCTCATAACATATAAAACCATCTTAATGGAAACGAGTGCCCAATGTCAATAAAATTTCAAGTATAAAACCGTCATTTCAACATTATTTCCAACCACTGATATAGTATTCGCCGTGGACCTTCGGCTTCGGGGGTTACATTTAAACCATTAAAACCCCTCGTTGATGTCACCTACTAGCACAATCTCAGTAAGCTAGTCAAACGCTTACAACTCATGCATGCTTCACGTCAAGCTGGTCATTCTGGTCACGATTGGGAAATCCGAGAAATGGAACTAGAACTTCCAACCGTTTGCCTTTTATTTATTAAAACCCTTCAACTCGTAATCCTCAAATTAGGAAAGGTGTTAGCCGTGGTCTCCCTGTACTGTACTCGCATCTAAAAAACGGGTTAAAATGTTCAAAAACTTGCCAGCTACAATAACTGTAGTCTGTACTAATTCTTTTCCTGCCTGGCTATGATACATCACTTACTGTAAACAAGTCTTCGCCTGCCTGTAACCTAACACCCATGCTATCTCACAGTCTCCAGTTACAGGTTTCCCACGGTCTTAGGACAGGTTCATTCTTGTTAAAGCTAACCGTGACCTTGAGCCATTCTTGAGTGTCACTACTGTACCCGATATCTAATCAAGGCTATCGGCTACGCTAGCTGTAGTTGGATTTAGTTACTATGAAGAAAAGTTTGCGGTGAGATCGCATCAGTGACGTCGAGGGAAATGACGTAGGTGACTAGGGAAGAAGAAGTCACTACCCCTCAAACGCACGGAATCACGGGAGAAGTACTAGATATTTATGAAAATTTATCGGAATTTAGCCTCATAAGAGAAAGGTATTATATGGAATATTAATAATACCAACATTAGAAAAGGTGGATAGCTCCTTAAATGAGTATTACGGCTTGATAACAGAAGATAGGCCGAGGTTAAATGTCTGACGTCAGAGAGAGAGCGAAAGTAGGGGCTACCCTCACTTCAGCGGAGGGGTAGGGAGTCACGTGTTTGGCGAGGTGAGTGATCGCAGCACGCAGTGACAAGAAATCAGTCTTCTATTACATTCTGCTCAAGTAGCAAGTCAAGAGTGTGACAGTATCCAATACAGTGCAGTGCAGTAATTATTACCTGCCTGGCAGGATCGCTTCGTAAGTTAGCATCGTAACTTCGAAAAGCACGGCGCAGTTGAGTAGGCTGACCGGAGATTGTGTCGCGATGGCTGTGACGGGACGAAGGAGGCCGGTGATAGAAAGCAGTCTAGTTTGAACAGTGGAGTTGCGTTAACATATATTTCAAATAGCAACGCTTTTACCAGCTCATAACTTACAGCAGAAATAAGCAGTATTTCACTGGGAATAACGAACATTATTACGGCAGTATTCACAACGAATAGTCGCATAGAACACCAATACGATGAGGCTAGTGATTAACTTTGTGTTACACACAGATATTGGAGCAGAACTTGTCAAGCATTGGACGACATTTTGTGACACTTAAGTGGCCATCTAATGGAATATTGCATTCTGACATTTTCACGTTTACGATATTTGGACTTAGACTTTCAGCAGTCCAGATACTCATTGCTTTTACAATTTATACACATTCAATGGATAATCAGACGAACTTAAAGTTATTTTACCGATAATACGGCATACAAAATGAGGTGTTCCAACGGAGCATATTTAAAGCGACAATGGGGCAACTTTCACATTGATGCATTACGCAAATGGGACTTTGGATTTCATGCACTTTATGTAACAGCGATTTGTGCATCAAATGACTTTAGTTCATGGACACTTATAGAAGTAATGAACACATCGAACACAGATACAGGGTGTCTAGTGAACATGTACACATTCTGAATATATTTTTTCATCGATGCAATTCATTGGCAGTGAACCAGAACGTTATCAGCGGATGTTAATTAACGATTTTACATTGGACAGTGGCGTAACACATCCCAGAATAGAATGGGGTACCCATTCGAATTGAACTTTTGCGGGGATTATTGGACAATATTCGTGATGGATATCCTTCGTTCTACCCTGTGGGGGATAGGCGTATGAAGAGACGTGATGGCATCGCAGAGTGACGGATTCGATTCCTATTAAGGAGAACAACTACATCATGATCTGCATTTGGATGGGGCCAAATGCATTTCCAGTGGCAAATACGACGATTTCGCCGATCTTTCGTGAAATCTGTTGCGTACACTTGAATTATCGCCGATCTTGGAATAAATTATTTAACATCTGGAATATGAAGGTATTGTAAGAGCTTGACATTACTGATATGATTTTCTAGCATGACACTGGGCACTCTAGTATATCTTTAGGAGTGTTATTTACGACATGGCTTGAAAATTTTCTTACTTCTTTTTGAGTAGTTTGCTAAAATATGGTGTTACCATATGAGATAGCAGACACATTTATCCGACTTTTTCGCTGTTTATTGACTTCATTAAGCAGGAGTTTGATCTTTATTTTTCTTAAGTGATAGCATTTTTGATCATGTTGATTTTTATCGAGTATTTCGAAACTCGAGATCTGCAGCCGGGTAGTTTAGATTTTTATCAGCTTATTGCATACTAGCGAGTATGTGGAATTTATCAGTAGGGATTTTTCGTTTATTGGATTGTTTTTGAGACGTGGAATTTAATTCGCTCTAGCGAATCAGTATCGCTTTTATGAGACGAGTAGAATATTGTTCATTCCAATCATGTGCACTCACTCATTTGTCTACGTAGACGGGGCCTGTTACCTTGAGTAGCTGTGTGGTGTCTGATCGCCTTACCCGTCGCTATAGGAATTTATCATCTTAGTCAACGTAGACGGGGTCTGTTACCTTGAGTAGCTGTGTGGTGTTTGATCGCCTTACCCGTCGCAATAGGAATACCATTTTATCATCCGAGTGCAATTGTGATCGTAAGAGAATTAAACAATATTTTACCAGTCAAATATTAGTTGATCTTTGTTCAGTAATTCAAAAATAAATGTCAGCAGGGTTACATTTCGTAATTCTTGTTTTGCCAATCCAATAGTTTCTTGCATTACTCTTTGGAGAGTACAGTCATTTAATATTTAATGTTTGATACTCTTTTGTAAGTGAGTTTATACCTTTGATAAGGATTTCAAATAATTGAGTCTTTTACGACGAGTTATTTCTTATTAGAAATTTATTACAGGCAGATGATGAACAGATATTATGAATATGAGTTAATATAACACGTGGGTGTTCTTTTTAAGTAAATTTTGAGGATTTTAACAGAGATTTTGTACTCTGAATTAAACCAAATCTTGGATTGGATTACGATTACTTTGGTAATTTTTCTTATTGTTTGAGAAGTTGTCTGGACACGATAATACTGACTTCAGTTCTTGTAGGTCATATTCATCAACCGTCTGAAGCCAGTTATAATTTTTGTGGATCATTCTATATGATGAGTTGAGGTATTTTTTGGCCAAAGTTTGGGAGTTTGCCAGAAGAGGTTTATAATATTGCCAATGCGAAATTTTGATGCAGACATGAGGTCGTTGAACCCAGCCTAGTATATTTCTGAAGTTCATGCTGTGCGCTGAATAATTGTGGTGTTATATGAAATAATAATGATGTTCAAATGTGAAATTTGATGAAGTGAATTTAAATGGTAAAGTTTTGGATGGTGAGGTCCAACGTGATTTAGTGAAGGCAACGTATTTTTGGCATGGCAATTAAGTATATTAAGGGTATAGCCAGGAACAGGTGGATTTTTAAGGCAACGTTCGGTAACCGATCTTAAACATTTTCTGGAAGGTTTATAATCCAAGATTCTCTAATAATAATAATAATAATAATAATTTATGGAATTATTATCTGAAGTTTAAACATATTGATAATCTGACCTGATAAATAAAATAATAATAATAATAATAATTGATTAAATAAACTGATGATTAGATGAATAACATGATAATTAATTAAAAGAGCTGATAATTAAAATATAATTATAATACCTTTAAATAAGTTGAAGTAACTTAAGTAAGCTGATGGAATTTAAATGAATTTAAATGTTGTTGTTTGAGTCATCAGTCCAGTGACTGGTTTGATGCAGCTCTCCATGCCTCCCTGTCTTGAGCTAATCGTTTCATATCTACATAGCTACCACACCCTACATCCGAAGCAATCTGTTTAACATATTCTAACCATGGTCTACCCCAACAGTTCTTATCCTCAAACCTTCCTTCCATAACTAAGCTTGCTATTCCTGGGTGTCTTAGTATGTGTCCTACCAACCTATCTCTTCTCTTCATTAGCAGTCACCAGAAACTTCTTTTCTCTCCCACTCGTCTTAATACCTCTTCGTTTGTCACCCTATCTACCCTTCTGATCTTCATCATTCTACTGTAACACCACATTTCAAATGCTTCAATTCTTCTCTTTTCTGCTGCACCAATAGTCCAAGTTTCACTTCCATACAGCGCCACGTTCCAGACAAAGGCTTTCAGAAATAACATCCTAATACCTAAATCTATATTCGATGTCAACAGATTCCTTTTTTGTAAAAAGGCTTTCCTTGCCTGAGCCAACCTACTTTTTATATCCCCTTTGCTTCGTCCATCACTGGTTATTTTGCTTCCTAAGTAACAGAAGTCTCCTACTTCCTTCAGCTTTTCACCTGCCAATTTGATGTTCATAGAGGTTTCTGTTTTATTTCGGCTGCATTCCAGTATTTTTGTTTTACATTTATTAATTTTCATCATGTATTCATTCCGTAAGACGGAGTCCATACCTTTCAAAAACTCATTCAAATCCTCAGGCGTGTCGGCCAATATGACAATGTCATCAGCAAATCTCTGGGTTGAAATTATTTCTCCTTGAATCTTCACTCCCAATTAAAAATTTTCTCCAATGTCCTTCATTGCTTGTTCAATGTAAAGATTGAAAAGTATGGGTGATAAGTTGCAGCCTTGCCTTACACCTTTCTGAATACCAGCTTCTCTCTCATGTCCTTCAGCTCGAATGACTGCTGTCTGGTTTCTGTATAGATTGTAGATCAGCCTCCTATCCATGTACTTTATTCCAATAGATTTCAAAATGTCAAACAATTTAGTCCAATCAACGTTATCAAAAGCCTTTTCTAAGTCTACAAATGCAATGAACGTTCTCTATTTTTCCTTATTCTACCTTCCATAATCAGCCTAAGACTTCGTACAGCTTCCCTTGTTCCAATATTTCTCCTGAAACTAAACTGGTCTTCACCCAACTCCGTTTCTATCTGGCTTTCCATCCTCTTGTAAATTATTCTAGACAGGATTTTTGAAGCATGTGTAATCAAGCTGATTGTACGGTAATCTTCACATCTGTCAGCTCCCACTTCCTTTGGTATAGGAATAATAACATTCTTCTTGAAATCAGGGGGTACCTCACCTGTCTCATAAATCCTACACACCAAGTGAAATAACCTGATCAGACCTTCATCTCCTATGCAGCGTAGCAACTCAATCGGTATATCATCTATGCCTGGTGCTTTGTTCCTGCAATGCTCTGTCAAATTCTGATCTCAATATTAAATCTCCTTTTGCATCCTCATCAATTTCCTCCTCCCTTTCCATTACATGATTCTCAATCTCCTTTCCCTTATACAAACACTCTATGTAAGCTTTCCATCTCTCAACCTTTCTTCTCTGTTAGAGGCTTTCCATTTGTGTCCTTAATATTACAGCACTTGGTCTTCTTTTCCCCGAAAGTATTCTTAATTCTTCGATAAGATGTGTCTACTTTTCCTAATTTCAGGAAATTTTCTACACCTGCTCATTTCTCATTCAACCATTCTTCTTTCGCTTCCTTGCACTTCTTGTTAACCTCATTTCTCAGACGTCTGTATTCTGCTTTCCCCTTTTCATCTCTTAGATTCTTGTGTTTCCGCCTTTCATCCATCAATTCTAGTATATCCTGAGTGTTCCACGGATTTTTACCTATTCTTTCTTTCCTACCAATGTTCCCTTCTGCGGATTTTGTTATTTCATTCTCCAAAAGTGCCCATTAGTCTGCAATTGAAGTTGGTTTAGGGTTTTTCATTAGTCCTTCCTTTATATTCTTCTTGAATCTTTCGTTTACATCCTTCACTTTCAGTCTGTCTATTGCCCACCTTTTTGGCTTTTGACTTTTCTTCAGTTTCTTCAACTTTAATCTGCATTTCATAACAACCAGATTGTGGTCAGAGTTTATGTCAGCACCGGGATATGTTTTGCAATCCAAAATCTGGTTTCGAAACCTCTGCTTGACAATAATGAAGTCGATTTGGTAACGCCCTGTATCTCCTGGTCTCATCCATGTGTATATTCTTCTATTGTGGTAATTGAATAAGGTGTTAGCTATGACCAGCTCATGCTCGGTGCAGAATTCCATCTGCCGGCTTCCTCGATCATTCCTTTCACCTAATCCGAAATCCCCTACTATCATTCCTTCTCTGCCTTTTCCTACCACAGCATTCCAATCTCCCATTACTATAACATTTTCACCACCCTTGATATACTTCAGAATTTCATCTATTTCTTCGTAGACCTTTTCAACATCCTCATAATCAGCTTGACTGGTAGGCATATAGACTTGTACCACTGTGGTGCACGTAGGTTTAGTATTGATTTTTGCTACAATAATCCGTTCACTATATTGTTCATAATATTCCACCCGCTGTCCAAGTTTCCTACTCAATATGAGACCAACCCCTGCTTGGCCGTTGTTTGATTTAGTGCCAATGACCCTATAGTCACCTGACCAAAATTCCTGTTCTTCCTGCCAGTGCATTTCACTAATCCCAACCAAATCCAACCTCAACCTATCCATTTCCCTATCTAAGTTTTCTAACCTTCCATCTCCTTGCAGACTTCTAACATTCCACGCTCCGATCCGTAGAATGTCAGATTTCCTCTTTGTCACTTCTGTGATGTTAACCCCCTCTCGGGTAGTCCCCACCCGGAGATCCGAACGGGGGACTAGTTTACCTACGGATTGAAATTTTACAAAGGCGGAGGCCATCATCAAGTGTAATTATGCATAGAGAGGTGCATATCCTCGGGAATAGCATTACGGCTGTAGTTTCCCGTTGCTTTCAGCCGTGCAGCAGAACGCAGTGTAGCCATTAGTTGGCTTATATTATCAATATCTTATCCGTCTATAAGACAAGTAAAGAACTGATTTATTCTGAAAGGCTGCTACTCCCTTTCAGAATAAGTAAAGAGCAATTCTATTAACAAAAATACTAACCTTCTACTAACAATTAAATACCAAAATTCTACTAACGAAAAATTACTTAAGTTCCACCAACAAGTACTACCACTAAAACAGTCCGTCACCAGGCACACTCACATGCACCCTCACACATCACAGTCTAATGAAACAATGAAATATATCTAATAAACATGCAACTGCCACCAGACACATTCACACACCACAGTCTAATAGATGATGATGATAATTGTTGTACAGAAGATGATAAGCATACCTGACTACATGGTCATTGGCCCAGATAATGATAAAACAGACCTGACTACTTGGTCATAGGCCCAGATGATGATAAACAGGCCTGACTACATGGTCATAGGCCCAGATGATGATGATAAACAGACATGACTACTTGGTCATAGGCCCGGATGATGATGATAAACAGACCTGACTAAGCATTATAAATTTGTAAACTGGCTTCAATCTACTATATATTTGTCAAATGCCACTCACTCACTCATACATTCATCACGAAATCTCAGAAACCACCAAACGGATTGGAATGAAATTTGGTATGCAGCTTCCTCATGGGCCGCAAACGCCCACTAAGAAAGGATTTTTGGATATTCAGGTTCTAAAGGGTTGTTAAGGGGGTAGACCTGCATTTCATTGTATAGCAATATCTCCCGATCGGTTTCATTGGGGGATGTGATACTCTGCATATAAACTCCCCATAAAAAATAAGAAGACACGTGTCTGAGGGTTTTTCGATGAGGTGTATATTATGAGGTGAAAGGGGTAAAAATTGGGGGTTGAAGGATTCCTAACGGAGAGTGTATCTCTTAAACGACATAGGCGAGGAGTTTGAAACTCAGCGGGAAAAAATCAGCATAGAAAAAAGTAAATAGGTGTTTGAACGTTTTTTCATAAATTCAATTTAAGGGGCCCATGGGGAGGGGTGAAATTCGGGGGGGGGGGGGGGTGGGACCAGGAAAGAAAGTGTCCTAACTGATTGACTGACTCACTCACTCATCAAACTCAGGAGGAAAAAACTGCTTAAAAATAAGTAAATAGCTGTTCGACAGGTTTTTCATAAATCAAATTTAAGGGGCCCATTGGGAGGGGTGAAATTCTGAAAAAAGAAAATTGAAAGAAAATGTCCTGACTCACTTACTCATCATCGCCCAGCCAAAATTACTGATGTTCGAAACATGACAGTTTGGGGATATGTTCATTGTATGTCAAAACCGTCTACTAAGGGAGGATATTCGGATATTCAGGTTTAAAGGGATCTTAAGGGGGTTAAACCAGCATTTCATTGAATAAAAATACCTCCCGATTGGTTTCATTAGGGGATGTGATACACGGCATATAAACTCATCATTAAAAAATAAGAAGAGGGTTTTTCGATGTGGTGTATATTATGAGGTGAAAGTGGTGAAAGGTGCGGGTTGAAGGATTCCTAACGGAGCGTGTATTTCTTTAACGACATAGGCGAGGAGTTTGAAACTCAGCAGAAAAAATCAGCTTAAAAAAAGGTGTTCGACCGTTTATTTTTCTTAAATCCAATTTAAGGGGCCCATGGGGAGGGATGAAATTCTGCGGGAAAAACAGGATAGGAAGTGTCCTAACCGATTGACCCACTCACTCTTCAAACTCTGGGGGAAAACTGCTTAAAAATAAGTAAATATGTGTCGAAAGTTTCTTTTTTCATAAATCAAATTTAAGGGGTTCATCGGGAGGGGTGAAATTCTGAAAGAAAATGTCCTGACTCACTCACTCATCATCGCCCAGCCAAAATTATTGAAGTTGGAAACATGACATTTTGGGGATATGTTCGTTGTATGTCAAAACCGTACACTAAGGGAGGATTTTTGGATATTCAGGTTCTAAAGGGGTCTTAAGGGGGATAAACCTGCATTTAATTGAATAACAATATCTCACGATTGGTTTCATTTGTGGATGTGATACTCGGCATATAAACTAATCATTAAAAACAAGAAGTTCCGTGAAGAACTATACAGCCTACTTTTCATGCCAATGATTATTCTACAGTATATGAATCTATCTAGAATAATGACGAAATTAAGTTGGTAATATCGAAATATCTAATTATTTCAAAATATACCTGGTATAATTTAGCCTAATAGAGCACTACATTTGGCAGCCCTGGTGACTGAATATATTCTTAGTTCCATCTCTTAAGGTACAGAATACAAAATTTGGTTGAAGTCCATTGGACGTTACATGCAGTTAGACATTGGATCTATCAGCACGCGTAAAAGCATGTTGGCAACAATGTCATGTGTGTGCTTGTCAGAAATAATCTGAAATATTATGATATCTTGTTGTGCCAATTTCGGATGAAATCCATTTGTTAGTATAGAAGTTACATGTATTTAAAAATTGGTCCTATCAGCAGGCATAGAATCATGTTGGCAGCACTGACATATTAATTACTCCAAATTAATCTAGAATGTCAGGTGCTATACGTGTGAAAAGTATAGAGCTGTTGGCTTGCATACTTTCTGATATATTGATATTAAGGTAAAAATATAGACAGCATTTATTAACAGTTGGTAGCCCTGATTGCTCCTAACAATACTTATAGTCATATCAGTTATGTTCCACATTGCGCATACGAAATTTGGTTGAAATCCAACTGATAGTATAGAACTTACATGTATTTAAAAATTGGTACTATCAGTAAGCTTATAATCATGTTGGTGGAACTGAAGTATATAAGTTACTCCAAATTAATCTAAAATGTCAGATTATACGTGTGCATAGTTTAAACCTGTCGGCTTGCATACTTTCCGATATATTGGTATTTGGATTTAAAAAATAGAGAGAGCAATTATTAACAGTTGGCAGCCCTGGTGGCTATTAAGAATACGCTCAGTCATATCTGTTTATGTACACATGTTACATACAAAATTTGGTGAAATCCAATTGATAGTGTAGAAGTTATATGCATTTAAACATTGAACCTATCAGAAGGCTTAAAATTATTTTGGCAACACTGTCATGTATGGCCTCCTGGAAATTAAACTGAAATAGTATTATCTACATGTGTGACAATTTTGGAATAGTTCCCAAGCATACCTTGCAAGATATCCAACATGGAGCTCAAATTTCTAGTGCGGTGTTTCAGCAGTTGGTAGCACTGACATCATTTTCAAATATGGACGTGAGATATTCCGGTGTACATCTTTACACATACTAAATTTGGTTTTGATTGCTTCAGCCGTTTAGGAGTCGATAGGGACACACACACACACACAGACAGACAGACAGACACACATTTTCCCGGATCGATCTCATAAGTCTACTTTTTCCTCATTTTTGCAAAATGTGAAAAGTAGGCTGATAAGCAGACATGTATAAGGGTTTATCGATGTGGTATTATTATGAGGTGAATGGAGTGAAAATTGGGGGTTGAAGGATTCTTAACGGAGCATGTATCTCTTATTCGACATAGGCTATAAGTTTGAAATTCAGCGGAAAAAGCAGCTTAAAAATAAGTAAATAGGTGTTCGACCATTTCTTCATAAATTCAATTTAAAGGGTCCATGGGGAGGGGTAAAATTCTGAAAAAAAAACAGTAAATATAGTGTCCTAACTGATTGACTCACTCATCAAACTCAGGGGGGAAAACAGCTTAAAATAAGTAAATAGGTGTTTGACCGTTTTTTTTCTTCATAAATCCAATTTAAGAGGTTCATGGGGAGGGGTGAAATTCTCAAAAATAAATGAAAGAAACTGTCCTGACTGACTCACTCATCATCGCCCAGCCAAAATTATTGAAGTTAGAAACATGAAATTTTGGGGATATGTTCGTTGTATGTCGAAAACGTCCACTAAGGAAAGAGTTTTGGATATTCAGGTTCTAAAGGGGGTGTTAAGGGGGTAAACGTGCAATTCAATGAATAACAATATCTCACGAGAGGTTCCATTTGGGGATGTGATACTTGCCATATATACTAATCATTAAAAATAAGCTGACGCATGTCTAATGGTTTTTTGATGTGGTGTATATTATGAGGTGAAAGGGATGAAAAGTGGGGGGTTGAAAGATTCCTAACGGAGCGTGTATCTCTTAATCGACATATGCGAGGAGTTTGAAACTTGGATGAAATCAATCAGCTTAAAAATAAATAAATAAATAAATAAATAAATAAATAAATAAATAAATGAATAAATAAATAAATAAATAAATAAATAACTTTATAACTAATTGAAATAAATAGGTGTTCGACCGTTTTTTCATAAATCCAATTTAAGGGGCCAATATTTCTAATCTCATATGTTTTTATTCTCTGCCTGTGAATTATTTCTGATTCAAAATACTTTCTGTTAGAACAAAGAACTATTTGAAAGTTCTTGATTGTTTCAAATCCACCATCCCCAAAATAACATTAAATTGCTGTTCTCAAAAATCAGAACCTTGGCAAAATAATGATGATGATAATAATTGTTGTTTTAAGGGGCCTAACATCTAGGTTATCGGCCCGTAATGGTTTGGGTGATCGTGAAGATGATATTGTAATGTAAACTATTAAAATTAACTACTAACTTATATACTTGAAGAAGAAATGAAAAACAAAAGGAGAATAAGGCAAATAAAGGACTTGGAAGGAAGGAGAGCCATGAAAGGCAGATAGGCAAGTGAAAGAGAAGAGAGTCCTCCCCCAGAGGTAATGTATAAAAGGGGGAAAACCGGACCTAGCTCAGGAATCCCTCGGGGTTGCCAACTCCCGAACTCACCAGCCATGAGCCCCTGAGGGCATTATCTAGGGTGCACCAAAAGGGGTGGGGCTACATACACCCCGTCTCCTTGAGGGCCTTGAGCAGAAGGCAGAAGATAACATGAAAAGAAAAAGTGGGCTGACCCCTCGCAGAAGGAGGGTATCAGAAAAGATGAGACAAGGGCCAATAAAGGCGGGAAAGGAAGGGACTCCCTAGGCCTCGGATACCCTAATACCGTCGGGGTCGGAAGAGAGCAAGAGTTGACCAAGTGAGGTCGACAGGAAAGAAGATGGAGAGGAGCCCGGCACAAGTAAGTGGAAACAATGCCGGACTCAGCTGGGGACCCATGGTCGCCAACCCACGTCCCACTAGATGTGAGCCCCTGGCGGGACCTTGACAAAAATCTATTGGATCAATCCAAGAATTACTAGATTGTAATCCTGATAACATTTATCATTACTGTATTTTACACAAAGATCAAACAATATTTGACTGTCAATTGTAATTTATCCTCTTACTGTCCATATAGCAGTCTGATGAAAGTATGATTTTCTACTATGGGTTAGATGTTTAACACCACGCAATTACACAAGGTAATTGGCCCCATATCGAAGGCTGGATGATATAATTCCTAGTATAGGTTAGATGTTTAACATTACGCAATCACACAAGGCGATTGGCCCTATATCGAAGGCTAATGATAGAATGCATTAGACTGGAATAAACTACTACTGTAAAGTCAAATATTATCGACACATCTTTGCTAAAGCGACTTAAATTCATCAAAGTAAAATGATCCACTCGAAGAAAAAAAATCAAACACCACTCCACACATCCATGAAAAATGTGGGAAAAAACTAACACCTGTTTGCAAGCATCGAGTTTCGAAATACTCGATCAAATTTACAAACACCCAAAACATGTCATAAATCGACATTGAAGAAAAATCAAATCCAAATTTAATCCATTCAGCTCATTGTCAAAGATTGGAAAAGGTTCTCATGTAAATCTGCATGATATCACTCGCATGCCTTCGAATCCATAAAGAAAAATTATTCCAATCATATTAGATGCTGGCAATGATGTCTAAATATCTTCATTATAATATTTTATATTATTACACATGTGTGCTCATATTAATTTCATATCACAAACGCTTACTCATGTAGACGATTACAATACCTCGTGTAGAATCAGCTGTTCTTGAAATTTCATTTCCAGAAATCGTCGACTCCCCAAAAATTCGTGAAAGATTTCTCGAAAGATCGACGAATTCCCTAAAATCCACGACAGATTTTCTAAAGATCGACCACATCGTGTCTTCACTTCGGATCGGTAAACTCTTCAATCTGGGTTGCCCTCGGGACCACCACTTTACTCTGCCATCATGCCTCTTCTGCGTTTAACGCTCCATATCAAAGTCTAAAATTCCCATATTGAAATAAATCTACAAAATGTTCCATGAACTCAGTAGGTTGTGCATCACAAATGGTTACCCCATAATATAGTTTTCATGTTTCGCCAAGTGTTTCACAAAAATCGATGAATTAATGCACCAGATGTATCACATAAATGCACAGAAATAAATGTATGTTATGTGATCAAATATTTTCTAACACCCTGTATTTGCGTTAAGGTTCACACGTTGTATGCATAGTGTATTAATGTTCAAGTCTGAAGTCAATGTGCATCACTCCATTATCGAAATGTTTCATCACGAAGTGCACTTGTCTTATTACATGTTCCGTGATAAAAGTTCAAAGACCCGTGGTCTCCTATGTCCACTGACAAGTTATTGTCTAAACTGACCCTCGAAATATAGTCCTAAACGTTCATGAAGTTAATTGCTTGTAAGCACGTTAAATATAACACATCATGCTATGATAAGAATGTGTTTTGTAAAGTTTCTGCAATGCAGTCCTCGCTCAGCACACCTGTGCATGCTCGTGATTCCGACTAGATTGAATGGGGGTTTGGTCAACTGCCCTTGCTCGCTGTCACGAATGTTACTGCACATCTTAAAAGTCCTGCTTTAGACTGCCACGATTACGGCTGAATTGTAATATTGTAACTGAGTTTGATATCGAAGCTTACTGAATGCTTCTGCTTACTAGCGAATGCGTT
Source organism: Meconema thalassinum (assembly GCA_946902985.2). Taxonomy (NCBI): domain Eukaryota; kingdom Metazoa; phylum Arthropoda; class Insecta; order Orthoptera; family Tettigoniidae; genus Meconema; species Meconema thalassinum. The sequence continues at coordinate 726,403,978 of OX336389.2, forward strand.
TTCAAATTGTCTCACTGCAACGGTCTCGTCATAACTGAATACGTGTCACGCCTCATTATAAACTGCGTTTCTCACTATGCATTACAACCGGACCGTCGAATGATTAACTGCCGAGCCGAACCGAAAGAATACTTCCGCATGTCGGAGGGTTGAGTGCTTCACTGTTGACTAACTCACTCAGGAACTGAAGAACTGAATTACTGACTGACTCAAGAACTGACTGACCCTGTCACTGCGTGCTCACATCATCTTCCTCGCTTCGCACGTGACCGGCCTTCCCTCTTGAGGTAGGGGACGCGTAACGACTACTCTGACGTCACTCACCCGCTTATTGGAGTACAATTTACATATCCATTCTTGTATTTAACTTCTACTAAGGGTTTTCAACCTGGACGAGTGGTATAATATAATTTCCTAATCATTCATTTCTTTCTTCATATATTCTTGAAGGTCTTGACATAACTCCCTCCTGCTGATTTTAAGTAATGTCCCCACAAATCAACGTTTTCGACTCTAGCGTATTCTTTTCCAAAGAAAATTTTCTACATGGTCAGCGTAGCTGATTGTCCCAAGTACATATCGGGTACTTTACCTAACCGACTTGAAAGACAAAATTTCCATTTCTGAAAAATAGACAGAATGTGACTATGAACGTTCTTAGCCGTCACCCTTCAAATAATATGTCCGTGGTGGTGAAGGTCGACGTGCTCAAGGAAGGTTTAAATGGGGTTATATTGAATCCCGGTGATGAGCTATACACAATGACTAATTGGCTTTGGAAAACAGTGATGTGTTAACAATACCACTATAAGTTTTTGATGTAGAAAAGAAGAACGAGACCGTGTGTAGAAGAAACTATTGAAGTCGCTGAAAGGAGTGAAGAGATACATCAGGATGGAATTATTCCAGTAATACAAGCAGAAAAAATACCTCAGAGAGGAAGAAATTGGTTTACAGGATACAGCTGAAACTGTGAAGACTTTTGAAGCGTTACAGTAAGAAGCAAAGGGAAAAAACGTTCTATAGGACAGGACTGTGAAACACAATCGAGTTTTAGGATTGCCTTACTTAGGCCTCAAAAGAAGACGAAGGAATCTAATTCAGAATATTCCGAAAGCCGGCAGGAGAGTTCGTTTACGTTGTAACCATTAGCTATTGATATGTAAAGTGACCCAACTTTCTTATGTGCTCGAGTTACAGAGACGGACAGAGAAAGACTATTGAAGGAGTTTTGGAAAATGCCAACATAGCAAGAGAAGAAGGCTTATGTGAAAGTATGGGTGATCACAAGAATTGTTCGAAAAAGAAGGAAGGACACTGGAGAATATAAAAAGAAAGAGGGAGGGAATGATATATTTTTGCAAGTAGAAAAGGAAGAAAGAGTGAGAGTGTGCAGTAAATATTTTCTAGCTACGGTACTCTTGATCTTGGTGAGGACACATAAAATATGGGTGAAACGAGACATACTCCCTGAAGTGGAAATGCAAGACCTTCAGAGATCCAAATACCAACACTGTGAGCCTACCAGAAAGAAACAAAGACTGGACAGAGCTATAACCAAGAATAGAAGGAAATCTGAAATGGTTGAGATGGTAAAATGTTGGTTAGGAATCCTTCCTAAAGTTCCTAGCCACTACTGCAGAGCTTCATCACGCTATAGATCCTAACTTCACATGTTCTATGTCTACAACGAGTGGCGTGCAGTGAAAAACTTCCCACCTGCATCAAGAAGTATATTCCATGAAGTTTTGGATTCTGAGAAAATTGCCATTCATAAACCTCGCAAAAACCAGTGCGATGTATGCTGTAGTTTTCAAGTTTTAAAATTTAAATAAGTTGATGATTTACAACAAAATGAAATGAGTTGATTAATTATAGTTTAAATTGATGAATTAAATTTAAATGAGATGAAATTAGATGAGATGATCTGCCGACGATTTAATGAAATGATGAATATAATAATTATATGAATGATCTGTGATAAGGAATTAATAATTTTGATTTGAATAGAACAGATAACTGAAAGACAGCTGATGTGATGAACAATGAGTAATTTTAGTTAGATGATTAGAACAGAATTTTGATTCACAACCGAGTAGTTGTTAGAAGTGGTGTAAATAACGTGTACACATTTATTGTTAATCTTAAGAGTGATTATATCTATTCCAACAGTTGGAACAGTGACTTTCAAGCCATTTATGAATGATTATTTACATGTTATCGTTGATATAAAATTTGTTGTGTGATAGAAATTTTAATATCTACTTGAATTCACGTGCCCGATGTTAGATTACTCAAAGATAGGTCTCAGGGATCACAAATTGTCAGTGACGAAAGACATAGTGCTACGGTTTCCCTGAGAGCGCAAGAGAACTATATCTTTTTATTTTTTGCACGTGAATAATAATATTTCCTTGATGCAGTGCGGAGATGATACGATTTGAGAGGACATTAACATCATAACTATTATAATCTACCATACTTCTAGGCAGTAATTCAGTTTGTTTCTGTCTGAACACTCAAGTTTAAATACATTTTATTTTATTTTAAGTTGTGATCTCATGATGATGTGTTTTCCCAATCCTTTCCTTTGTCATACTTAAGGCTTAATCAGGAAGGATGTGGTTTGTTAGGGATTCAGTTGATGGCGCCCACCTTTAACTTGAAACTATGATTAAATTTAAGCCCGTAACGACCCGAAGATATTTTATCTCGTGTTACCTTCTGCTTTTGTGATATTTCAACTGAATTTTGACACATTCCTTGTTTATTTCAAGAGTTTAGTGCTTTTCAGTCGGTCAACACGAATGTCAACCCATCTCTTTTGGGTACATTCGTGTTGACCGACTGAAAAGCACTAAACTCTTGTTTACTAAGGCAACACTGAAAATATGGATTCAAACACCACAATGTTCAAACACCACAACCTTGTTTATTTTGTGTACTTTTAACTTTACTCCTGGCCTGGGATGCCAGGTACGCGATGTAATAGCAGATGGGTCATCGCGTACCTTGGACGAACGGGTACACTACCACTATCTACCATTCACTGTTAGCACAGCTTCGACCCTATTCACGTGGCCAAAGCAAAGTACCGTCGCATAGAAAATAAAATAACACCCTTGCATGTCGTTAAATCCAGTCAGCAAATTTGTAAAATAATTCATGGTTCTTTAACTAATAAACTAATTATTTTAATAAAACGCCATAGGCTTCTCGCTAGTCACATAGTTGAACGAGGTGTCATAGCTGTAAATAAAAATGGCAACCCTCGCATATCATTAAGTCCTTTGTCAAAAATCAAAACAATTCATGGTCCACAAGAAAAGAGGCTGTCGTCTCGCGATTAAAACAAGTCCTAACACGTTTTTCTAAACTTAGGGATTCCAAATATACTAAGGAGGAAAATCAAACACACTTTAGTTTCAGGGGTTTTCAATATATCCATGGGCCATACAAAAGCGGGCGTCGCTCCGGGGCCTATGGCACCTCAAACGTCCAAATCCGATTTTCGGTTCGCGAGATATCGATTACTTTAACTATTTTAACCCGGAGCTGCTCAGGAGGCGTAATCTTATTTAGGATTCTTGTTGTACCACTACTAGCAAGGCTTGCGACACTTGAGTTTGGAACTGACGCTCCCCTCGCAATCCCATTTCGCGTTTCAGCTTCGCGAGGAAAATTTGTCTATGGTCCGAGGAAAGTTATAGCCGTGATACAGTATTAGATCACCTAGGGAAGTAATAAATGCCCAGTAACTATCGAGATAAAAAAGTGAACATCATGAAAGGAATCATGTTGGTTAAATGGGATAATGAGACGACATAATCATTATAGGCAGTGGAAATGCACTATACATTTTATGGACACTACGCAAGCATTCGAAGAGGCAGTGTGCCCAGCATCTTCGAACACCCGCGTACGAGTATAGAAATTCGTCGGGACGCGAGGTAGGCTACGCCGGGGGATAACCACGGAAAGATAATTCCTCAGGAGAAAGAGAACACTCCAGAGTATGATTAACTTTGGGGGAGATTTTCCTATCGAGATGCAACAGTCAGCAAGGGAGCATCGCCAATCGCTCGAGTCCACCTGCGCGGACGGAATTAATTACGCGTAACCGAAGGAGGAAATCAAAGTGTACTGTGTATAGTGGAAGAAAAAGTGTAGTGTAAATAATAAGGATATTATTAATGTAAAAAGGGTTAATCAACATAAATGTTTAGAAGTAAGTGAATTTGTAAAACTAGTGTAAAACGTGTGTATAACCAGAGCCAGTGTATACTTGTGTGATTAAAGTAGTGAAATGGAAGCGAATATGTGAAATCACTAAACCATCATAGGTGGGCAAAATGCCTGCACCGAGGGGAGAGAGAAGATAATGTAAGTACCATGTTTCATTAAAAGAGTATAAATAGGCAAACCATGCATCACGACATAAATATCCATATGTAAACAGATCAAGTTAGGCGACCGGTCGTATAGAAATTGCAATCAGGTAAACAGTATGTAAAAGGAATGGGACCGATCAGTAATATGTAATATAAATGGAAATGCTAATTTAAAATATATAATGTTGTTGAGTAGTAAAAATACGAATACATAATTTTCTTTATTTGTTGTTGTTGGAACAAAGTCATGAAAGATCACACGGAAGGGAGGAGAATCAATGATTTGAAGGTTTATGATACCGGTTCATTGAGGCGATTTGAGCCCAGTAATTATTTCCGGAGGAAGGATTGATTGGAATTAATACATTTCAGGAATTCTTTTAAGGATAGACTATCATTGATCAACATGTTTTCCCACCGGCTGAAAAGGTGAACATAACAGTGATGTTCTCCTTTGAGGGTCCTTCCTGTACAGAATAGACGTTCTTTGCCCCTTTCTTCACCAGCACTCGACCCGTTGAGGGACATATTTGGAAACCTGTTTCGTCTCCTTTGAAAACTCTAGCTTGATCTTTCATAGCCTCTTCAAGGTCTTTCTCTTTAATATAGTCATTCACTTCGCAAAACCACTTCCTAACATCACTCTCCGAGACACGTGAACTTTCCGCTGTCACTGACTCACTTGTTCTCTCAGTTATTTGCGGATGACGACGGAGGAAGCCCATAAACAAGAAAGAGAAGTCAATATTTTTAAAAGAATTTACGATTACATGGATACTAATAAACAGTCGTACGCATTTCTTACTACATTCAGCCACCCTTCGCCTGGGCGATTGTTCCTGAAGGGGTTCGGCCGTGGATTTAATATCAAAAAATTCTGTACGCTGGAAATGATGTCTTCTCGCTTTCTCGGAAAACCTATCCTTGCCATTTCGAGAATCCACCTAGAAATATTACATTTCCCTTTCATTGTTAAGAACCATACCAATAATGCAAACGATGTATCTCCTTATTTCATGTTGAACATTTTGAATCATCTTAGGCCTACCTGACTAAAGTATCCTCCTCTTCCTTCGTGAGAACTGGTGATGGACCGAAATAATTTTTGTGAGCAGGGTGTTTCAATTTGAATTGTAGACAGCTTCTTGGAAGGCCATATTTTTTCGCCACGGCTCTCAGAGATTTATTGGGATAATTGTGTATTTCCACTATTGCTGCTTCCATAGCAGCAGGATCGTATTTTGGAAGTTTTGGCATTTTAAAAATTACCTACAAAGTACCAAACAAAAATGATTATAGTAATGGAACACCCCAAAAACAGCATAGGCTACTTATTTCATATAAAACATATAAGAAGCTTGTCTACAGCATGGCCTACCGGGGTGGCCAATAGCTATGGAATGCAATATCTTCAGTTACAGTTATTGGCCATCCACATGTACGCCACACACTACAATGATTCTTACAAATTATAACATTAACTCATTGCTTATTAACTTAACTCACCTCAGTAACCTTTCCTGGTGAGTAGGACAATATCGGAACAGTATCAGAGATATTTCAAATAGGTCCTGTCGCTAAAGAAATTCACAAGAAATACCACAATATTAAATACTGTGCCAATTGAGTGCCGCCATTTTGAACTCTCACAGCTAAAGGAGGGAAAATGTTCTATGCTCATGAAGAATGAAGGATAGGCCTGCCATCTGGTGACAAAAACCAGACTTACAATGATACCACTGCCTTGTAATTCTACTTTAAATCCGTATTGGCCAATAACTGTAAGGTGGCCAATTACTATATGGTTTACTAATTTAAAATCATAGTTTCTTGTGAAACGGATGTTGCTGGTGTAACTGATTTGAGTTAACTGATAGGATCATGGAGGAAGATTAAGTTTATGGTTTTGAATTTGTGAGAAATCTATATTTTTAAAGGATAATATTTTATGTGATTTTTTGGGTTTATTATTGTTTTTTCATGTCGGTATTTTGAATAAATTAGATGTTAGGAAGCTTTTTGTTTTCTTGTTGGGAGATGTGATCCTTGGTAATATGTACTGCCAACTGTGGGAGAATGTACCGCAACCCCGAGCTGAGCAACCGGATATGGATATATATATCCGAGGACGGATGGGTGCAGTATGTGTATGATTGTGTGTAGCCAGCAAATTCTAAACGGCTAGAGCGATTTCATTGAAACTTGATAATGTCATACTGCTAACCCCTCCGGCCTTGATCGTGACTTTCAAATTGTGATCAGCGTCATCAATCCAACAAGGTGACTGCGAGAAATAATTCACTAACCTTCAATATCTCCAAAAATATTGCGGCAATCAACCTGGAGTTTCGTAAGTTGACAGAGGCTGCTAGAGCAATCTTACCTACGTGACTTTCAAAAACCTGTTGGGCACAAAACCAACATGGTGACCACGAGAAATTCAAATATTTAAATGGACTTTTCCCGTAACTTAAACATCTGACAAGGGAATGGCATGACCGTAATGTCGAGTTGTTGGATGCGACATACCACATCGGATTGAGGGTCATGGCCGTTTCCGATATCCGATGTCGATTTCTGCTGAACACCCTACCTGACGCCAGAGATAACCGAAATGCATCGTCATATATGCGGTACTTGAAATGTGCTGCTATGGTATGAAACACGTAGGAGTTGGATAGTATGTTCACATGGACATGAAATATGTTAATAATTTAAGTGCCTGTTGACGATAAAATATATACAACAAAAGCTTGTATTGCAATATGAGCAACACATGAACGATTGGTGTGCGCAGTCAAGAAAAATCACAATGTAATTTTGCACGGTGATAGAAGCCTATGACGTGATTATATAAGTTATATGTGACTTTCAAACACCTTTTACGTGCATAAACAGCATGCTAACCACGCAAATTTCAAATATTTAAATTGACTTTTCCGGAAATGTAATCATCCGAGCTTAGTGAAACATGGCAATTTATCGTTAAGTGAAATAGCATCTAATGCTGTTCAATGGTTTTCAAAATTTCAATATGGCGTCATTTCGAAATTTCAATAACGTATTTTTATTTATAGCATCCTATTTAAGCGATCAAATTCAAGGTTTGTAGAATGGACCACCATAATTATATTTACATACTGGTGCATAACCCTGTAACTTACATTTTAACCAATCCAAGATGGCGGCCATGGAAAATGCTTCATCATTGCCGGTACGCTATATCTCCAATACAATTACAGCAATCAAACTGAAGTTATGTTTGGTGATATAGACGGTTAATTAAGTACACGGATGTGTCTTTCAAAAACTTTACAAGCGCAAAAACAACATGTTTGCCACGCGAATTTCAAAATTTAAATTACTTTTCAGGTGATCTAATCATTTGAGTGCAGTGAAACATGCCATAACGAATCTTGATTTAGAGTCAAGCATCTAATTGAATTTTATGATTTGATTTGTTCCTGTTGTCTATAAGTTTCCATATGCTCACGTAGTGATCGGAAACCATTTTTGCAAAACATGAAATTAGGCCTAGACTTATGTCATCTTCACGGGCCAAAGGTTCGTGTGTCTGTGTGTATGTCTGTCCACCCCTATCAATTTAAACATGACGAAATCAAATTGAACCAAATTTGGTACAGAGATAGTACTAGCAAAGGACACGTCAGTGTCCTATTTTCTATTGCCACCATATGGACGGAAACAAAATGGCGGCCACACACATGTTCAAAGCTCAAATCAAATAACGACTAACCTAATCATCCGATCTCTACCAAATTGTGCAACAATATATCTGCATGTGGGAAGCGTCTTTTTCCCAACCTGCAAGGTCAGCAGACAAAAAGTTTGAATATGGCGGACGTGTATGTGTGCAAATCGATCCCCCCTATCAATTCAAACACAACGAAACAAAATCGAACCACTCTTGGTAACACTAGCAATGGACAACTCAGTGTCATGTTGTTTATCACTGCCAGCATAACGAAAGAGAATTGGCGCCCACGGAAATGTTCTAAGCTTAATCAAATAGAGATTATTCTAAACAATCGATCTGTACCAAATTTTGCAACAATATACCATAATGTGGGAAGCGTACTGTTCCCAAACTACAAGGTCATCAGACAAATAGTTTCAAAATGGCTGACGTATGAATCATGCATTTGTTATAGCCTAAGCATAATTACGATTCAACAAGGCCTGGCCTCACCAAATCCGCATATCGTACAAAGGGTGGTTTAAACTGACCTCGAGGAGGTGACCCGTCGAGTATTATCATTTCATATTAGAATATTATACCGTAGCAGTGATTAACAGTTCAGGGTGACTGGGCCGTATCGTGCACTGCCATGCCGTCCCGTTGTGTCAAAATGGAGGATATTGTTTGCTCGTTAGTCCATATTTCAGTAGCTTGTATTCTTTCAGGAATGTACTGAAAAATTAATACAAATTTGGAATCAAATGGTTTATAAAACGGCAGAATACGCTAATAAAATCGTTCATTCCGAGACAAAATATGTTAAACAGTTATACTAAAGCTGTTCTTAACGTAGTATTAGCAGATGACCTCGTAGTTCCACCCCTTAAAACAACAATAAATAACTGGTCATGTTTAGCAGAGGGGTAGCGTCCTAGACTACCTCCCGGGTGGCTCGCGGTTCAAATCCAAACATATTACTCTTTTCTATTTGATTTTTCATATTTATTGTTTTATAACTACTCATACGTTAAAATGTTAAGCATACACAGTGTGTATTTGCAATCGAAAATATTTTTATGTTCGACCCTAATTATTATGTGTCAGAAAACTGTATCATGATGAGGCTCATTATAACACTATTTTTCATTATGAAACAGTTTCTCACACTAATCAGAGCTCAAGAAACAGTTGTGCGACCAATTAGATAAGGATACCTTCGCGCATGCACTCACAATCCAACATGTCAATATAAATTACCGAAAGTGCACCGTCCATATGTTCGCGTAAATAAACTGGTGAATATGAGACAAGAAATAGCACTGTACCTTAATATCCCCTAATACCAATTTCTTTGAAACGACTTCGGTGACAGTTTTAGAGAATAACGGTGCACAATCTGAACATATGGCATTGAAGCACACAGAGCGCATGCGTCGGTTGTCCAGAGAGCTTGGAAAACAGAGATTTACTACCCACCGCAGCACCCGATCACAACATTCTAGTGACTGAACAGATATTTATGAATATTTATGTTAAAACATATAATAAAGTTACAATTATCGTCGAACATAAACAGTCGTATGCAACTCGCCTATAATGGTAATTAAGACACTCGTATGGAAATTGTAAAACTCGCATACGCTCGTTTTATAAAAACACTCGTGTCTTAGCCATTAAAGGCTCGTTGCATAATGTACTATATACATTTAACACCACATATTTCATTACTCGACTACAGCGATTAAAATTCGTTCTCCTTGATCCGTGGTGGAGTCTGTTGTTGTTGATTCTCTAGGGGCTTTGTGGCATCGTGATCATGTAGCCCCGTGTACTTGGGAGTCTGTGTGTAGACGTTTTCTGATAACCTGTGCTACTGTGATGTCTGTACTTATCTGTGAACTTTTAAACGAGGACGTATTTGGGTAGGAAGCTGTTGTTGTTGTACTTGAGTGGCTTGGATATCATGGTCAATTAGCCCTGTGTACTTGGGTGAGAGTTGAATTTTGTCTGATAACCTGTGTTAATGTGAGGGCTGTACAAGAGTGTGTACTTATAATTCAGGTGAGGGTTCAATCAATCAACGTATTATATAGCATATTGTATTTCAACATGCTACTACAGCCAATATTCAATTATACTCTTTGGAAAGGACAATGAGTTATAACTATACCCATGCATTTAGGAGAAAGTATGCTATATGTTCTGTACTGAACAACTTGTTAAAATTTGGAATGGTTACATATGCCCTTTGCTAGACACAAACAAGGAACTGTCTGTTAGAATAATAAAATAATTGCTGAGAACATGTATGTAGGTTGACACTTTTAGCATTATGGGAACTTTCTTTGGACATTCTTTTCATTTTGGACATTTCCGTTATTAGACTATAACTCCGTGGACATTTATACCTTGGACGGAAATGATAATTGCATCGTTGCCAGTGAGTAGCGTTCACTGCTTTTTAGAAAATCATTATGTTTCTGGCACAAAAGGAACAATCGAAATGATAATAGAGTCAGTAAAGCTGTTGTTTATTTCTTTCTGCAGTGCATATCACTTTTCAATTCGCAATTAGTACATAGGCCTACTCGTACGATTATGTTTCACAAAAAATGTCCATGTCCATAGGAATAACCTAATGTCTACAACGTCGAACTAGTTATCATTTTCTATTTGTGGCAGAAAGTAAGTTTAAAACCAAAGCTCCTCATTCATTCAAAACCCATAATATATAATAGATTAATCTCCATGAAGACAGTTTAAATTAAAATTCATAGTACGATATCCGTTGCTGCCACTCCTTAAGTCCTTTTGTGTTTGTCAATCAACCGTTGGTGATCTTGTATCTGAAGCTCTGTATTTCAGCACTTGATCGAAGACTTGGGACTGGCCGCTAGGGGCACTGTTGCGAGCCATATCGTAACTAATGTGACGTAAGCCGCCACTTCACCACCTGGGCCATGATTTACGATGTGTTGAAGTTGACATGTTGCTCTATAGAGACAACCATAGGCCTATATATACTGTATGCTACGTAATTAATTATTCAGTCTGTGGGGGCTACGTTAAGCCCTCACCGCGCTGCATGTAATGCCACGTCGACTTTCAGCCACAATCTCGCAGTTATACATCCCACTAACATTTGATTGTCGTCTTCGAAATTTGTAAGCCTACTTTTATCTCACACTATGAACTCATTGCTGCCCTTAGAAGGAGCATCTCTGGTGGGCGTACCCCGATCAACATTATTGAAAATCCACAGCCTGCTTCCAGTCTCCGACCGGGTCAGGAATGGAATGAATGAAGCCCCCATCTAGCGGCGAGGATATGGACTGTGCCGGCTGCCGAGGCCTGACGCACTCCTCTGGGGCAATGATTAAATGAATGACAGATGAAATGAAATGATAGTGGAGAGTGTTGCTGGAATGAAATGGTGACAGGGAAAACCGGAGTACCCGGAGAAAAACCTGTCTGCCTCCGTTTTGTCCAGCACAGATCTCACATGGAGTGGCCGGGATTTGAACCACGGACTCAGCGGTGAGAGGCCGGCGTGCTGCCGCCTAAGCCACGGAGGCTTGCCCCGATCAACATTATTATTATTATTAATTAATAATGACAGTAGTGTAATTGCTTGACTTTCCCTCATTACTTCCTTTTTATGGGAATCGAGAATAAGGTGAGAAGAGTTTATATGTGGCATTTGATTCATAAGGCCAGGTGCTCTTCTAGACGCTAACTTCAACATAGGAGTTCATAAAAAATGAATTAAATGAAGACGCAGGGCAAGCAACTTTGACATATGAGAAGATTCCGTCTCTGCATTTGCTTTGATTTCAAAACGGGAAAACACGGAAAACAGTTTCCGGGAAAGTTGACGGTGCGAATCGAGCTCACTTGTCTACCGATTTTTAAGATTGACTGACATCATGACCTAGCGCCGGATCATGCATAGCTACACCGCTCAATAATAATAATAATAATAATAATAATAATAATAATAATTTCGTGTCAGTACTTTGAAACATTACTTAGTTGTTGTTGTTGTTGTTGGAGTCTTTAGTCTTTTGACTGGTTTGATGCAGCCCTCCATGCCTCAATGTCCTGAGCTAATTGTTTCATCTCTACATAGCTACCACACCCTACATCCGAGGCAATCTGTTTTACATATTCTAACCTTGGTCTACGCCTACAGTTCTTGTCCTCGACCCTTCCTTCCATAACTAAGCTTGCTATTCCTGGGCGTCTTAGTATGTGTCCTACTTACCTATCCCTTCTCTTCATTAACAGTCGCCAAAAACATTTCTCCTCTCCCACTAGTCTTAATACCTCTTCGTTTGTTACCGTATCTACCTATCCGAACCTCTGCATGACCATAATGAAATCGATCTGGTAACGCCCTGTATCTCCTGGTCTCATCCATGTGTATATTCTTCTATTGTGGTTCTTGAATAAGGTGTTAGCTATGACCAAATCATGCTCGGTGCAGAATTCCATCAGCCTGCTTCCTCGATCATTCCTTTCACCTAATCCGAAATCTCCTACTATCCTCCATTCTCTTCCTTTTCCTACCACAGCATACCAATCTCCCATTATTATAACATTTTCATCACCCTTGATATACCTCAGAATTTCATCAGTAGTGGGATGGTGGGGGAGCTGCTTCCAAAAGCAAGTGGTGAGCCCCTGCGACCTTGGAATGGAAGGAGCCATGCTAGGAGGGCGTGCTTGGATTCGTTTTTTTCATCTCGTCGTGCTCTTTACGGGAATGTAGGTGTCGAAAAGGTGAAGTTAGGGTTTTGGGTCTAAAAATGCGTTTTTCACATTTTTGCCGATTTTTGGAAAACGGGTCATGCTAGGAGGGCGTGCTTGGATTCGTTTATTTCGTTTCGTTGTGCTCTTTACGGGAATGTAGGTGTCGAAAAGGTGAAGTTAGGGTTTTGGGTCAAAACATGCGTTTTTCACATTTTTGCCGATTTTTGGAAAACGGGTCATGCTAGGAGGGCGTGCTTGGATTCGTTTATTTCGTCTCGTTGCGCTCTTTACGGGAATGTAGGTGTCGAAAAGGTGAACTTAGGGTTTTGGGTCTAAAAATGCGTTTTTCACATTTTTGCCGATTTTTGGAAAACGGGTCATGCTAGGAGGGCGTGCTTGGATTCGTTTATTTCGTTTCGTTGTGCTCTTTACGGGAATGTAGGTGTCGAAAAGGTGAAGTTAGGGTTTTGGGTCAAAACATGCGTTTTTCACATTTTTGCCGATTTTTGGAAAACGGGTCATGCTAGGAGGGCGTGCTTGGATTCGTTTATTTCGTCTCGTTGCGCTCTTTACGGGAATGTAGGTGTCGAAAAGGTGAACTTAGGGTTTTGGGTCTAAAAATGCGTTTTTTACATTTTTGCTGATTTTTGGAAAACGGGCCATGCTAGGAGGGCATGCTTGGATTCGTTTTTTTTCGTCTCGTTGTGCTCTTTACGGGAATGTAGGTGTCGAAAAGGTGAACTTAGGGTTTTGGGTCAAAACATGCGTTTTTTACATTTTTGCCGATTTTTGGACATTTTGGCGATGAATGTTTTTTTATACGCATGCGCACTTGAGGAGTTTTGTAAGAGGGCGGGCTTTTTAAATGATGATTTATCAATGAGTGTTTTTTTATATATGTATTTAAAGAAACCCAAAAAACTAATAGGTCTTTGGCCTTTTACTATCTCGCTAACCAATAATCGGATTTAAACCTATGGGGTGTCGTAGGACTCGTGGTGAAATCCCCTTTTCTATGGACGGGGCATATTCACCCCAAAATAAAAACTACCCTTACCCGGGGGTTGAAATAGTAATATTTTTTGTATGTGCGCGCACGGACGGCTTTTGTCAAAAGGACCTAACTATACGTTAGTTAATATTTTCTGAACCCCTGATGGGATTTTGCCGTAGACAGTATTCTAACCCTGGGGGTGACGCCCCGTTTTTGAATGTAGGATTCATTTTTGTCGAAAGGGCCTAACGACACTTTTGTTCATATCTCGCGAACCAATTATGCTAGGGACTTGTATGAGGGGTCCTAGCACTTGGGGCAACATTCCCTGTTTGGGGGTGAAACTACCCCCCAAAATTGAAAAATCCCTATCTCGGAAACGAAGAATCCTAAAATTAAGTGTGATAGCTTAAAAAATAGGGGATGATATAGGCTTTTACCTCGATGGATCATTTCACCCCTAAAACAGTAAATAGTCATGTTATGGGGAAAAAACGTGTTAAACACCTAAAAATGATAAATGAACCTAAGATCTTTTGTTTTTGATGAAAAATAGCAGGGGGGTGAAACTACCCCCCAAAATTGAAAAATCCCTATCTCGGAAACGAAGAATCCTAAAATTAGGTGTGATAGCTTAAAAAATAGGGGATGATTAGGGCTTTTACCTCGATGGATCATTTCACCCCTAAAACAGTAAATAGTCATGTTATGAGGAAAAATGTGTTATACACCTAAAAGCATAAGCATCATTGTGAAACCATGCTTTAATGGACATGTGTATGGAGGATGATTGCTATTATTATTATTAGGTAATTATGGATTAATGTGTGTATAGATAACTAACCTGTGGGGAGCGTGATGGCGCAGGTGCTTAGCTGCTCGTCTTTACCCGGACGGCTGGGGTTCAAATCCCGGTGACAGCGGGGGTTGGAATTTTCACTCGAAAAATCACGTGGCGTCAGGAAGGGCATTCGGCCTTAAATCAAGGGCCAAAACCAAAATGAGCCTGGTTGGCTCCGGCGACTCAAACTAATTGGGAAAAGCCGAAGAAAGAAAAAATGGTAACTCACCATTAATAGTAAACATTGGTTGGAGGTGTTGAAGAAGTCAGGATGGCCAACCCTTTGCCATGGTTCACGAATGGACCCCAAAAAAGTTTTACCTGTCAAGACTCAGTCCACCCTGTTGCAGCCTTTAGAAAAAAAAATCGAATCGGGGCCTCTGTGGTGACAGTGGAGCTATATTCATGATGATTTTTAAACAAACATAGGCTTGCCTACTACCACTGGGTTGAATCTGCACAGAGACACTGGCTTTGGTGATAACAGCACAGCGACCTTGTCAGTAAGTTTCATATTACTCATTTGCATGATAGCGGACGTGCTCTGCACATGACTAGATCGTTGTTAGGTTTGACAAAGGCTTAGTGAAGCTTATGGCAACCTTGAAATGAATGTTATGGTATAGTCGGGGTTGGAAGCCAAGACCTTAGGGTTGACAACCAAGTAGGTTAACCACTACACGGTGAGATGGTCAAATAATAATGTAACAGAACATATAGAAACGTTTTCTATAGTTTAACGAATTGCCATACCATGAGAGGTGTAGGTAATGGAAATTGAATCCTTAGCTGATGATCTATAGCCATGCCCACGTATAAGCTATCATGTTAGAAAAAGAATGGTATGGCTTGTTTTAAACGGAGAATAATTGTGTTTACTATGAAACACAAATCTGAATTTAAAATTAATTTAAAATAATTAATTTAAAATAATTAATTTAAAATTAGTTTAGTACGCTGAAGTTAAAATGAATAATGATCACGTTACAGACAGCCAGTTTCAAAGCCATGAGAACTAAGTGAACAAAGAATAAAATTCATGAACCAGTGAGGAATTCAGCATGCTGTCCTTTGGACAAGAGAGAAGCGTTCTACAGCGACCCTCAATGGTTTGGGTCATCGTAAAGATGAAAATTAAATCTAAGCTACTACACGCTTATATACTAGAAGAAGAAATGGAAAACAATTGGTCAAATAAAGGACAGAAGGAATAAAAAATGGCCCTCAACCCTCAAGCATAAGGATTGAGGGAGTTGGAAGGAAGGAGAGCCATGAAAGGCAGATAAAAAAGTATACTAGGAGAGGCTTTGTCCCAGAGGTAATGGATAAAGAGGAGGTAAACTGGACTCAGCTCAGAAATCCCTTGGGGTCGCCAACTTCCAAACTGATCAGCCCTTGAGGGTGTAGCCATATGCAGAGTGCACCGCAAGTGGTGGGGCTTCTTGAGGGGGCTTGAGCAAAAGACAGGAAATAACATGAAAATAAAAACAAGGCTGCCTCCTCAGGATATCAGAAAAAATAAATAAACCAGGGCCAATGAAGTTGCAAAAGGAAGAGACTCCCTAGGGCTCGGATACCCTAATCATGTTGAGGTCGGTAGAGAACAAGAGTTGAGCAAGTGTGGTCGACAGGAACTAAGACAGAGAAGAGCCTAGCACAAGTTAGTGGAAGCAATGACGGTCTCAGCTGGGACTCCGTGATCGTCAACCTACATGACACTAGATATGACGCCCAGGGTTGGAATTAAAGACCTCTTTTGTTTTATATCACATGGCATGCCTTATAATGCAATACTGGTCCTAGGGTATGCAAAAATTGTATTAGAAACTCAGCTAATAATAGTGTGCTTGCCCATGATTATTTTCCCAAGGACTGATAACCATGATTTCCAAGCCCCTAAGTAAGACAAAAAACAAATGATTTTCATTTTTCCAATGAGTTGGGGTGAGGTGAGGTGAGTTTTCTATACACCAAACTGATGTGGTTTCCCACTTCTACTCCAGGCAAATGCACATTTGATGTTATGAATAGTCAAATGGTTTGCAACTGCCCAATGCTAGGACCTGATTAGTGGCTTTTAAAAAATGGAATGGAATGGAGTACACTTTCCCCAAAACCAACAAGAGGAGTGTTCGATCCCTCACAACAACCATCCTTAAAGTCAATATAAATGACTATGCACTTCAGCTCATGACGGTCTCCTCTATTGTATGGCTTGTTTTAAACGGAGAATAATTGTGTTTACTGTGAAACACAAATCTGAATTTAAAAAAAGTCCTCTCGGCACGCCGGAAGGCGGAGGTAGATTTCACCGGACAAACTTGGGGATAGGCGAAAATAGGCAGAATATGCAGGTTTTCGTAGAAGGATCAGACCCCATTTATTGCGAGAAGGTATTTTATAATTGGAGCTTAATTAACTTTGTTTTTCGTCATTTTATGCTTATTTTAAAAATTTTATTGTCTTATGTGGAACGGTAACCTTTTTGTCATTTGGGGTTCATTTTTATACTTGTGGTCACACTGTCCTTATGCAAGGTTTCGACACTGATGTGTAACTATGTAACGGTCTGTTACTTTTTCACGCAAAATTATATCTCCCGCAGAGATTTTGGTTGGTTCCTCAGTTTAGGGGCTGCGACAACACGGTCATGTAACCCTGTGTACTTATGAATGGCTGTTTTAGTCTGTAATTCAGGTAAGGACTGCAGACGGTCAATTTCAGGCAGTAGTTCCTAATGTTGCTACCAGGTACTACCGTCAACGACACCTACCTGTGAACTTGGCTACTAGATGCCACCACAACCAGCAACTCGCAACGAACGTTGGAACTTTCCCTCCAAAGGAAAGCATACTGAGGGATTTTTAGCGCTCTTAGAAAATCCGACGACTTTGGCCGGCTTTGAACTCGCAACCTTGGGCATTGACATTCAGCATGCTTGCTACCAGTTACGTCACCGAAGCCGCTTCCCACTTAGTCAGATGTCAAAGTCAACCCCTGGCACCATTCAGCCCATGACGGGCTAAGGCCGACCAAGCGACCGCTGCCCAGCCATTTGACCTGCAGATATTGGGGTGAAGCGTGATCAGCACGTCGGGTCCCCTCGGCTGTTAATCTTGGTATTCGTGATCGGGGTGCTGTCTCACTGTCAGACAGCTACTCAATTGTCCTCACGAGGCTGAGTGCACCCCGTTCCAACCCTCACGTCAGTTATAAAATCCCTGACGGAGCCGGGGATCGAACCCGGGGCCTCTGAGTGAGAGGCAGGCGCGCTACCCCAACACCACGGGGCCGGCTTAGTCAGATGGAAATACTGAATTTGATCTCGTGCAAGTGCGATGTCATGGCTACGTTAGATGTCTTATCCCTCATTAATTTAGTAGTGTTGCCATGGCAACCTCTGATAGCTCTTGGCATTTTCTTATAATTCCGAAATCATTTTTCTCATTCCTTGGCGTAATGACGGGTCATATCAAAAATTCTTTCAGACAAAAGTTTTAGGTAATTATTAGGGGAATATTGTCCATTTTGTACGGTTTTGATATTGTGCCTATTAAGAGAGATATGATTAATGTTTCCCGAAAAACCAACTTTTTCCCACCCCTTTGGTCAATGGTTGGTGCTATAAAAAACTCTTTAAACATAAATTTAATATATGCTATTTGCTAATAGGATTCGACACTGGAATTATTTTACAAGTAGTTATTTTAATGACCAACAGAGTTTAATGTTAACAAGGCACAGCTCTATTTGAAATTTTGAATAACATGTTGCATGTCATACATCATATGCAACTACTGTAAGGCTTGTGATTTATTTAATGCCTTTAACCCTATATTAAACACGCAGTTTGCAATACTGATAACTGCAATGTTAGTGAAAAAAAAATGAAACAAAACAAAAATCAGCATTGAAAAACCAAAAAGTGGTTGAGCATATATATAGTGGGGAAAAGAAAAGTTTTGTAAACACTAATGTTCAACAAGACTAATTAAATCAGTAACTGTCAGGGTGGCCGAGTGGTTAAGGCGTTTGACTTAAGATCAAATTTTCCAAATATATAAGGAAGCAAGGGTTCAAATCCCTTCCCTGACATAACTATTGCTTGAACATGCAAGAAAACAAGAAATATACACAAACTATGTTTATCAATTTAATCAATTTATTTTTTTACAAGAGATAGACACACAGAATACAGCTCTTTTGGTTTATCAGTTCTTTTAAACATAACACTTGTTGAAAATTATTTTTTAGGGGATGGGGGGTGTTGCTACGTTGACCCATTACACAATAATAGCAGCTTTACGAAGTTCATTTTCTATATTTAATAGCTCTTTCTCATAACCAATATGGCCAAGCTGTTTACAGGCATGCAAGAGCTGTAGACGTTCGACTAATATATTAGGATCGTTCCATTTACTATTTTTTATGAATGGTTTCAGAATCTCGGGAAGCAGTTCATCATTATCACCATCATTATGATTATCATCCTCATTATTATAATCATTTTCATAATGATGATCATTATCATCGTTATCATTACCATGATAATTTCCACCTGTGTCCACAGTCTGTTCAATGGTTTGAGTTGTCTTTGATAGTGTTGAAAGCTTCTTTTTAGATGTGCTAGAATGCTTTAACATTGTTATGTTATTTTTACCACTATTACCTTTCCCCACTAACTTTTTGATGGGGTATATTGTCTCTGATAGGGTTGAGGGCTTTTGAGATGTGGGTGCATGTCTGATCATGGGTTTCACAGGAGGTGTTAAAGGTTTCTCATTAAACAACTCGCTAACAGCATGAGTGCGTTGTAGTGTATTAATCTTGAGGTTAATATTATCTTGAGCAGTACTATCTTTCTCTTGGACTTGGTTTCTTGCTTTGGTTTGGGTTTTCCTTACATTTAGACTAGCGTGATTATTAAGTTTACATTCATGATTGTTTGAAGAAAGTACGTCCAATTCTTTTGTTTTAAGCATTCCTCGACACTGTTTCGATCGTTGCTTTGAACAGCGCCAAATAACAGTTCCATTTTTATTGCTTCGTTTCACAATATATGAATATCCTTTATAGTATGCATAAGGCTTACCATACCTAGTCACTGATACTTCCATATCAACTGTCAAGCACAAACTAATCTCTAGTAAAGACAACTTGGTAATAACAACAATAGTTTAATGTGGGAGCATATATACATGCAAAAAGTGGGAGCAAAGGTGGGGGGTAAAAAGTGGGAGCAAAAGTGGTAGCAAATGTGGGAGAAAAAAATAACTGTGAGCAAAAAGTGGGAGCAAATATGGGATCAAATGTGGGAGCAAAGCAAATATAAAAAAAAGTGGGAGCAAATATGCTAACAAATATGTCAACAAATATACCAGCAAAAGTAAATACACAAGTCAAGATAGATTAAAGTGCAAAGAAAATATGAAAGCAAATATGAGAGCAAAAAGGGTGATTTTCTAAAACAACTAGACATAACAAACTTAGTCATAACCTAACCTCACCTAACCTAACCTCACCTCACCTAACCTAACCTAACCTCACCTCACCTAACTTCACCTAACCTAACCTAACCTAACCTAACCTATCCTAACCTAACCTAACCTAAACTAACCTCACCTAACCTAACCTCACCTCACCTAACTTCACCTAACCTAACCTAACCTAACTTCACCTAACCTAACTTGAGTGAACTTTACCTAACCTAACCCATCATAACTTCACCTAACCTAACTTTACCTAATCTAACTTCACCTAACCTAACTTTCAACTCTCAGATCAAAATTAAATTCTAGGCATAGTTGAGTTGGAAGCCAAGACTTCAGGGATAACACACAAGTATACTAGCCACTACACCGCAAAATAGGCAAATTATCATGCAACACAACATAAAGTAAAAGTTTCCTGTAGTGTAACTCATTGGCTGTCAACCATAGTTTGGGAATTCAAACCCAAGACCTCAGGACTTTTGTTTTGAACATTATCAGAAATATTATTCCATTTACATTTTGCTGCTGCTGCTTATAGTTATAAGAGTTGGCATTAATATGGAAAGCAAAAAAAAAAAAAAATGTGGGAGCAAAAAGTGGGAGGAAAACGTGTAAGCAGAAGTGGGAGCAAATATGGGAGCAGAAAGTGGGAGCAAATGTGAAAGCAAAAGTGGGAGCAAAAAGAGCAAGCAAAAGTGAGTGCACAAAGTATGAGCAAAATGTGTGAGTAAAAAGTGGGGGGCAAATGTGGTGTTTTACTAAAACAATCTCCCCTAACCTAACCTAAACTAACTTCACCCAACCTAATTTCACCTAACCTAACTTCACCTAACCTAACCTTCCAACTCTCAGATCAAAAATTAAATTCTGGCCATAGTCGAGTTGGAACCCAAAACCTCTGGGATAACACTCAAGTATACTAGCCACTACATCGCGAAATGGGCAAATTATCATGCAACACATCACAAAAATAAAAAGTTTTCTATAGTGTAACTCATTGGCTGACAATCATAGTTGAGAATTCAAACCCAAGACCTCAGGACTTTTGTTTTGAACATTATCAGAAATATTATTCCATTTACATTTTGCTGTTGCTTATAGTTATAAGAGTTGGCATTAATATGGGAGCAAAAGTAAAAGCAAAAAGTGGGTGCATGCATGGCTGGTTGTAGAGACTTTCATATCAACAAATACACATAAATTAAATTTTAGTAAAGTGACTTGGCTGATAATAATAATAATATTAACAGTTTAAAAAAAATTCAAGGGGATTGATGTTTTTCAGGATGTAATTTCCAAAGTACTGTCAAGAATAATAATTACATGAACAGATTCCAAGAACTCTAGAGTGCTTTTAAGGTTAATGATTGGCTAGGAGTGAGATAGAGCTAGCTAACCTAAGTTAACCTCAGCTCAGTAAACCTAACCTTGTCACATGGCATGTTCTACAAGTATAGACTTGCTTTGAGACTGGCTATGACGTCACAGATGAATGGCGGTGGGAGGCTGGACGTGACTTTTTATTACCCAAAAACATTTTCCTTTTTGCCAGCCTCCCACCGCCATTCATCTGTGACGTCATAGCCAGTCTCAAAGCAAGTCTATACTTGTAGAACATGCCATGTGACAAGGTTAGGTTTACTGAGCTGAGGTTAACTTAGGTTAGCTAGCTCTATCTCACTCCTAGCCAATCATTAACCTTAAAAGCACTCTAGAGTTCTTGGAATCTGTTCATGTAATTATTATTCTTGACAGTACTTTGGAAATTACATCCTGAAAAACATCAATCCCCTTGAATTTTTTTTAAACTGTTAATATTATTATTATTATCAGCCAAGTCACTTTACTAAAATTTAATTTATGTGTATTTGTTGATATGAAAGTCTCTACAACCAGCCATGCTTGCACCCACTTTTTGCTTTTACTTTTGCTCCCATATTAATGCCAACTCTTATAACTATAAGCAACAGCAAAATGTAAATGGAATAATATTTCTGATAATGTTCAAAACAAAAGTCCTGAGGTCTTGGGTTTGAATTCTCAACTATGATTGTCAGCCAATGAGTTACACTATAGAAAACTTTTTATTTTTGTGATGTGTTGCATGATAATTTGCCCATTTCGCGATGTAGTGGCTAGTATACGTGAGTGTTATCCCAGAGGTTTTGGGTTCCAACTCGACTATGGCCAGAATTTAATTTTTGATCTGAGAGTTGGAAGGTTAGGTTAGGTGAAGTTAGGTTAGGTGAAATTAGGTTGGGTGAAGTTAGTTTATGTTAGGTTAGGGGAGATTGTTTTAGTAAAACACCACATTTGCCCCCCAATTTTTACTCACACATTTTGCTCATACTTTGTGCACTCACTTTTGCTTGCTCTTTTTGCTCCCACTTTTGCTTTCACATTTGCTCCCACTTTCTGCTCCCATATTTGCTCCCACTTCTGCTTACTAGTTTTCCTCCCACTTTTTGCTCCCACATTTTTTTTTTTTTTTTGCTTTCCATATTAATGCCAACTCTTATAACTATAAGCAGCAGCAGCAAAATGTAAATGGAATAATATTTCTGATAATGTTCAAAACAAAAGTCCTGAGGTCTTGGGTTTGAATTCCCAAACTATGGTTGACAGCCAATGAGTTACACTACAGGAAACTTTTACTTTATGTTGTGTTGCATGATAATTTGCCTATTTTGCGGTGTAGTGGCTAGTATACTTGTGTGTTATCCCTGAAGTCTTGGCTTCCAACTCAACTATGCCTAGAATTTAATTTTGATCTGAGAGTTGAAAGTTTGGTTAGGTGAAGTTAGATTAGGTAAAGTTAGGTTAGGTGAAGTTATGATGGGTTAGGTTAGGTAAAGTTCACTCAAGTTAGGTTAGGTGAAGTTAGGTTAGGTTAGGTTAGGTGAAGTTAGGTGAGGTGAGGTTAGGTTAGGTGAGGTTAGTTTAGGTTAGGTTAGGTTAGGATAGGTTAGGTTAGGTTAGGTTAGGTTAGGTGAAGTTAGGTGAGGTGAGGTTAGGTTAGGTTAGGTGAGGTGAGGTTAGGTTAGGTGAGGTTAGGTTATGACTAAGTTTGTTATGTCTAGTTGTTTTAGAAAATCACCCTTTTTGCTCTCATATTTGCTTTCATATTTTCTTTGCACTTTAATCTATCTTGACTTGTGTATTTACTTTTGCTGGTATATTTGTTGACATATTTGTTAGCATATTTGCTCCCACTTTTTTTTATATTTGCTTTGCTCCCACATTTGATCCCATATTTGCTCCCACTTTTTGCTCACAGTTATTTTTTTCTCCCACATTTGCTACCACTTTTGCTCCCACTTTTTACCCCCCACCTTTGCTCCCACTTTTTGCATGTATATATGCTCCCACATTAAACTATTGTTGTTATTACCAAGTTGTCTTTACTAGAGATTAGTTTGTGCTTGACAGTTGATATGGAAGTATCAGTGACTAGGTATGGTAAGCCTTATGCATACTATAAAGGATATTCATATATTGTGAAACGAAGCAATAAAAATGGAACTGTTATTTGGCGCTGTTCAAAGCAACGATCGAAACAGTGTCGAGGAATGCTTAAAACAAAAGAATTGGACGTACTTTCTTCAAACAATCATGAATGTAAACTTAATAATCACGCTAGTCTAAATGTAAGGAAAACCCAAACCAAAGCAAGAAACCAAGTCCAAGAGAAAGATAGTACTGCTCAAGATAATATTAACCTCAAGATTAATACACTACAACGCACTCATGCTGTTAGCGAGTTGTTTAATGAGAAACCTTTAACACCTCCTGTGAAACCCATGATCAGACATGCACCCACATCTCAAAAGCCCTCAACCCTATCAGAGACAATATACCCCATCAAAAAGTTAGTGGGGAAAGGTAATAGTGGTAAAAATAACATAACAATGTTAAAGCATTCTAGCACATCTAAAAAGAAGCTTTCAACACTATCAAAGACAACTCAAACCATTGAACAGACTGTGGACACAGGTGGAAATTATCATGGTAATGATAACGATGATAATGATCATCATTATGAAAATGATTATAATAATGAGGATGATAATCATAATGATGGTGATAATGATGAACTGCTTCCCGAGATTCTGAAACCATTCATAAAAAATAGTAAATGGAACGATCCTAATATATTAGTCGAACGTCTACAGCTCTTGCATGCCTGTAAACAGCTTGGCCATATTGGTTATGAGAAAGAGCTATTAAATATAGAAAATGAACTTCGTAAAGCTGCTATTATTGTGTAATGGGTCAACGTAGCAACACCCCCCATCCCCTAAAAAATAATTTTCAACAAGTGTTATGTTTAAAAGAACTGATAAACCAAAAGAGCTGTATTCTGTGTGTCTATCTCTTGTAAAAAAATAAATTGATTAAATTGATAAACATAGTTTGTGTATATTTCTTGTTTTCTTGCATGTTCAAGCAATAGTTATGTCAGGGAAGGGATTTGAACCCTTGCTTCCTTATATATTTGGAAAATTTGATCTTAAGTCAAACGCCTTAACCACTCGGCCACCCTGACAGTTACTGATTTAATTAGTCTTGTTGAACATTAGTGTTTACAAAACTTTTCTTTTCCCCACTATATATATGCTCAACCACTTTTTGGTTTTTCAATGCTGATTTTTGTTTTGTTTCATTTTTTTTTCACTAACATTGCAGTTATCAGTATTGCAAACTGCGTGTTTAATATAGGGTTAAAGGCATTAAATAAATCACAAGCCTTACAGTAGTTGCATATGATGTATGACATGCAACATGTTATTCAAAATTTCAAATAGAGCTGTGCCTTGTTAACATTAAACTCTGTTGGTCATTAAAATAACTACTTGTAAAATAATTCCAGTGTCGAATCCTATTAGCAAATAGCATATATTAAATTTATGTTTAAAGAGTTTTTTATAGCACCAACCATTGACCAAAGGGGTGGGAAAAAGTGGGTTTTTCGGGAAACATTAATCATATCTCTCTTAATAGGCACAATATCAAAACCGTACAAAATGGACAATATTCCCCTAATAATTACCTAAAACTTTTGTCTGAAAGAATTTTTGATATGACCCGTCATTACGCCAAGGAATGAGAAAAATGATTTCGGAATTATAAGAAAATGCCAAGAGCTATCAGAGGTTGCCATGGCAACACTACTAAATTAATGAGGGATAAGACATCTAACGTAGCCATGACATCGCACTTGCACGAGATCAAATTCAGTATTTCCATCTGACTAAGCCGGCCCCGTGGTGTTGGGGTAGCGCGCCTGCCTCTCACTCAGAGGTCCCGGGTTCGATCCCCGGCTCCGTCAGGGATTTTATAACTGACGTGAGGTTTGGAACGGGGTGCACTCAGCCTCGTGAGGACAATTGAGTAGCTGTCTGACAGTGAGACAGCACCCCGATCACGAATACCAAGATTAACAGCCGAGGTGACCCGACGCGCTGATCACGCTTCACCCCAATATCTGCAGGTCAAATGGCTGGGCAGCGGTCGCTTGGTCGGCCTTAGCCCGTCATGGGCTGAATGGTGCCAGGGGTTGACTTTGACATCTGACTAAGTGGGAAGCGGCTTCGGTGACGTAACTGGTAGCAAGCATGCTGAATGTCAATGCCCAAGGTTGCGAGTTCAAAGCCGGCCAAAGTCGTCGGATTTTCTAAGAGCGCTAAAAATCCCTCAGTATGCTTTCCTTTGGAGGGAAAGTTCCAACGTTCGTTGCGAGTTGCTGGTTGTGGTGGCATCTAGTAGCCAAGTTCACAGGTAGGTGTCGTTGACGGTAGTACCTGGTAGCAACATTAGGAACTACTGCCTGAAATTGACCGTCTGCAGTCCTTACCTGAATTACAGACTAAAACAGCCATTCATAAGTACACAGGGTTACATGACCGTGTTGTCGCAGCCCCTAAACTGAGGAACCAACCAAAATCTCTGCGGGAGATATAATTTTGCGTGAAAAAGTAACAGACCGTTACATAGTTACACATCAGTGTCGAAACCTTGCATAAGGACAGTGTGACCACAAGTATAAAAATGAACCCCAAATGACAAAAAGGTTACCGTTCCACATAAGACAATAAAATTTTTAAAATAAGCATAAAATGACGAAAAACAAAGTTAATTAAGCTCCAATTATAAAATACCTTCTCGCAATAAATGGGGTCTGATCTTTCTACGAAAACCTGCATATTCTGCCTATTTTCGCCTATCCCCAAGTTTGTCCGGTGAAATCTACCTCCGCCTTCCGGCGTGCCGAGAGGACTTTTTTTAAATTCAGATTTGTGTTTCACAGTAAACACAATTATTCTCCGTTTAAAACAAGCCATACAATAGAGGAGACCGTCATGAGCTGAAGTGCATAGTCATTTATATTGACTTTAAGGATGGTTGTTGTGAGGGATCGAACACTCCTCTTGTTGGTTTTGGGGAAAGTGTACTCCATTCCATTCCATTTTTTAAAAGCCACTAATCAGGTCCTAGCATTGGGCAGTTGCAAACCATTTGACTATTCATAACATCAAATGTGCATTTGCCTGGAGTAGAAGTGGGAAACCACATCAGTTTGGTGTATAGAAAACTCACCTCACCTCACCCCAACTCATTGGAAAAATGAAAATCATTTGTTTTTTGTCTTACTTAGGGGCTTGGAAATCATGGTTATCAGTCCTTGGGAAAATAATCATGGGCAAGCACACTATTATTAGCTGAGTTTCTAATACAATTTTTGCATACCCTAGGACCAGTATTGCATTATAAGGCATGCCATGTGATATAAAACAAAAGAGGTCTTTAATTCCAACCCTGGGCGTCATATCTAGTGTCATGTAGGTTGACGATCACGGAGTCCCAGCTGAGACCGT
This sequence comes from Meconema thalassinum, assembly GCA_946902985.2. Taxonomy (NCBI): domain Eukaryota; kingdom Metazoa; phylum Arthropoda; class Insecta; order Orthoptera; family Tettigoniidae; genus Meconema; species Meconema thalassinum. The sequence continues at coordinate 726,431,023 of OX336389.2, forward strand.
CATTGCTTCCACTAACTTGTGCTAGGCTCTTCTCTGTCTTAGTTCCTGTCGACCACACTTGCTCAACTCTTGTTCTCTACCGACCTCAACATGATTAGGGTATCCGAGCCCTAGGGAGTCTCTTCCTTTTGCAACTTCATTGGCCCTGGTTTATTTATTTTTTCTGATATCCTGAGGAGGCAGCCTTGTTTTTATTTTCATGTTATTTCCTGTCTTTTGCTCAAGCCCCCTCAAGAAGCCCCACCACTTGCGGTGCACTCTGCATATGGCTACACCCTCAAGGGCTGATCAGTTTGGAAGTTGGCGACCCCAAGGGATTTCTGAGCTGAGTCCAGTTTACCTCCTCTTTATCCATTACCTCTGGGACAAAGCCTCTCCTAGTATACTTTTTTATCTGCCTTTCATGGCTCTCCTTCCTTCCAACTCCCTCAATCCTTATGCTTGAGGGTTGAGGGCCATTTTTTATTCCTTCTGTCCTTTATTTGACCAATTGTTTTCCATTTCTTCTTCTAGTATATAAGCGTGTAGTAGCTTAGATTTAATTTTCATCTTTACGATGACCCAAACCATTGAGGGTCGCTGTAGAACGCTTCTCTCTTGTCCAAAGGACAGCATGCTGAATTCCTCACTGGTTCATGAATTTTATTCTTTGTTCACTTAGTTCTCATGGCTTTGAAACTGGCTGTCTGTAACGTGATCATTATTCATTTTAACTTCAGCGTACTAAACTAATTTTAAATTAATTATTTTAAATTAATTATTTTAAATTAATTTTAAATTCAGATTTGTGTTTCATAGTAAACACAATTATTCTCCGTTTAAAACAAGCCATACCATTCTTTTTCTAACATGATAGCTTATACGTGGGCATGGCTATAGATCATCAGCTAAGGATTCAATTTCCATTACCTACACCTCTCATGGTATGGCAATTCGTTAAACTATAGAAAACGTTTCTATATGTTCTGTTACATTATTATTTGACCATCTCACCGTGTAGTGGTTAACCTACTTGGTTGTCAACCCTAAGGTCTTGGCTTCCAACCCCGACTATACCATAACATTCATTTCAAGGTTGCCATAAGCTTCACTAAGCCTTTGTCAAACCTAACAACGATCTAGTCATGTGCAGAGCACGTCCGCTATCATGCAAATGAGTAATATGAAACTTACTGACAAGGTCGCTGTGCTGTTATCACCAAAGCCAGTGTCTCTGTGCAGATTCAACCCAGTGGTAGTAGGCAAGCCTATGTTTGTTTAAAAATCATCATGAATATAGCTCCACTGTCACCACAGAGGCCCCGATTCGATTTTTTTTTCTAAAGGCTGCAACAGGGTAGACTGAGTCTTGACAGGTAAAACTTTTTTGGGGTCCATTCGTGAACCATGGCAAAGGGTTGGCCATCCTGACTTCTTCAACACCTCCAACCAATGTTTACTATTAATGGTGAGTTACCATTTTTACTTTCTTCGGCTTTTCCCAATTAGTTTGAGTCGCCGGAGCCAACCAGGCTCATTTTGGTTTTGGCCCGGGATTTAAGGCCGAATGCCCTTCCTGACGCCACGTGATTTTTCGAGTGAAAATTCCAACCCCCGCTGTCACCGGGATTTGAACCCCAGCCGTCCGGGTAAAGACGAGCAGCTAAGCACCTGCGCCATCACGCTCCCCACAGGTTAGTTATCTATACACACATTAATCCATAATTACCTAATAATAATAATAGCAATCATCCTCCATACACATGTCCATTAAAGCATGGTTTCACAATGATGCTTATGCTTTTAGGTGTATAACACATTTTTCCTCATAACATGACTATTTACTGTTTTAGGGGTGAAATGATCCATCGAGGTAAAAGCCCTAATCATCCCCTATTTTTAAGCTATCACACCTAATTTTAGGATTCTTCGTTTCCGAGATAGGGATTTTTCAATTTTGGGGGGTAGTTTCACCCCCCTGCTATTTTTCATCAAAAACAAAAGATCTTAGGTTCATTTATCATTTTTAGGTGTTTAACACGTTTTTTCCCCATAACATGACTATTTACTGTTTTAGGGGTGAAATGATCCATCGAGGTAAAAGCCTATATCATCCCCTATTTTTTAAGCTATCACACTTAATTTTAGGATTCTTCGTTTCCGAGATAGGGATTTTTCAATTTTGGGGGGTAGTTTCACCCCCAAACAGGGAATGTTGCCCCAAGTGCTAGGACCCCTCATACAAGTCCCTAGCATAATTGGTTCGCGAGATATGAACAAAAGTGTCGTTAGGCCCTTTCGACAAAAATGAATCCTACATTCAAAAACGGGGCGTCACCCCCAGGGTTAGAATACTGTCTACGGCAAAATCCCATCAGGGGTTCAGAAAATATTAACTAACGTATAGTTAGGTCCTTTTGACAAAAGCCGTCCGTGCGCGCACATACAAAAAATATTACTATTTCAACCCCCGGGTAAGGGTAGTTTTTATTTTGGGGTGAATATACCCCATCCATAGAAAAGGGGAGTTCACCACGAGTCCTACGACACCTCATACGTTTAAATCCGATTATTGGTTAGCGATATAGTAAAAAGCCGATGACCTATTAGTTTTTTTGGTTTATTTAAATACATATTTAAAAAACACTCATTTATAAATCATCATTTAAAAAGCCCGCTCTTTTACAAAAACCGCCAAGTTCGTAAGCATACAAAAATAAATTACTATTTCATCCCCCGGGTAAGGGTAGTTTTTAGTTTGGGGTGAATATGCCCCGTCCATAGAAAAGGGGATTTCACCACGAGTCCTACGACACCCCATAGGTTTAAATCCGATTATTGGTTAGCGAGATAGTAAAAGGCCAATGACCTATTAGTTTTTTGGGTTTCTTTAAATACATATATAAAAAAACACTCATTGATAAATCATCATTTAAAAAGCCCGCCCTCTTACAAAACTCCTCAAGTGCGCATGCGTATAAAAAAACATTCATCGCCAAAATGTCCAAAAATCGGCAAAAATGTAAAAAACGCATGTTTTGACCCAAAACCCTAAGTTCACCTTTTCGACACATACATTCCCGTAAAGAGCACAACGAGACGAAAAAAACGAATCCAAGCACGCCCTCCTAGCATGGCCCGTTTTCCAAAAATCAGCAAAAATGTAAAAAACGCATTTTTAGACCCAAAACCCTAAGTTCACCTTTTCGACACCTACATTCCCGTAAAGAGCGCAACGAGACGAAATAAACGAATCCAAGCACGCCCTCCTAGCATGACCCGTTTTCCAAAAATCGGCAAAAATGTGAAAAACGCATGTTTTGACCCAAAACCCTAACTTCACCTTTTCGACACCTACATTCCCGTAAAGAGCACAACGAAACGAAATAAACGAATCCAAGCACGCCCTCCTAGCATGACCCGTTTTCCAAAAATCGGCAAAAATGTGAAAAACGCATTTTTAGACCCAAAACCCTAAGTTCACCTTTTCGACACCTACATTCCCGTAAAGAGCGCAACGAGACGAAATAAACGAATCCAAGCACGCCCTCCTAGCATGACCCGTTTTCCAAAAATCGGCAAAAATGTGAAAAACGCATGTTTTGACCCAAAACCCTAACTTCACCTTTTCGACACCTACATTCCCGTAAAGAGCACAACGAAACGAAATAAACGAATCCAAGCACGCCCTCCTAGCATGACCCGTTTTCCAAAAATCGGCAAAAATGTGAAAAACGCATTTTTAGACCCAAAACCCTAACTTCACCTTTTCGACACCTACATTCCCGTAAAGAGCACGACGAGATGAAAAAAACGAATCCAAGCACGCCCTCCTAGCATGGCTCCTTCCATTCCAAGGTCGCAGGGGCTCACCACTTGCTTTTGGAAGCAGCTCCCCCACCATCCCACTACTTTCATCTATTACTTCGTAGACATTTTCAACATCTTCATCATAAGCTTGACTGGTAGGCATATAGACTTGTATCACTGTGGTGCACGTAGGTTTGTATTGAGTTTTGCTACAATAATCCGTTCACTCTATTGCTCATAATATTCCACCCGCTGTCCAAGTTTCCTACGCAATATGAGACCAACCCCTGCTTGGCCATTGTTTGGTTTAGTGCTAATGACCTTACAGACTCCTGACCAAAAGTCCTGTTCTTCCTGCCAGCGCAGTTCACTAATCCTAACCAAATCCAACCTTAACCTATCCATTTCCCATTCTACGTTTTCTAACCTTCTACTTTCTAGCAGACTTCTAACATTCCACGCTCCAATCCGTTGAATGTCAGATTTCCTCCTTGTCACTTCTGTGATGTTAACCCCCTCTCGTGTAGTCCCCACCCAGAGATCCGAACGGGGGACTAGTTTACCTCCGGATTAGAATTTTACAAGGGAGGAGGCCATCATCATATGTAATTATGCATAGAGGGGTGCATGTCCTCGGGAATAACATTACGGCTGTAGTTTCCCATTGCTTTAAGCCGTGCACCAGAACGCAGTGTAGCCATTAGTTGGCTTATATTAACAATATCTTAACCGTCTATAAGACAAGTAAAGAATAGATTTATTCTGAAAGGCTGCTACTCCCTTTCAGAAGAATATGTAATCACTTAGTTAGCAGCGTTTAATTTCGTGGTGGTAAAACAATGGATGAGTATTCATTTTTGAGTAGCCGTGAAATTTTTACAGTGAATATACTCAAGATCTCCATATATGTAGAGAAATGAAGATAGAATGTGAAAAACGTATCATGAAGCGGGAGAAGCGGAATAAGTAGATTAAAATTGACAGAACTAAAGGTGAGTTTACATTGGAAAATTCAATGAACCCCGAATCAATATACAATACGGAGTATAAGTACTTGCAGGTTGGTAAAACCTTCAGCTTTCTATTCTCCCAAAGCCATGCAATCGATTTGAAGAGTAAAAATAATAATTGGGTAGGTGTTTCCATTCTTTTAATCATTTCATACATGATTGCTTATCTGACTTAAAGAAAGCAACTACTAATACAGCCGATAACCTCCAATCATTTAAACTGGCCCTCAATGTGCCTTTCAGAAATGTTACAGCTGATGAACCTGGTCGGGGTGTTTGTTCTGTAGTGTACGTTGTACTGCTGTACAGCAAATTGCTAGGTTGTAGCAAACAGCTATCCTCTTCCTGTTCCCGCGGTATACATAGCTCGCGAAAGGAACAAGGGGCATACTGTACATACTGATGTCATGCACGTTTGTACATATGCTTGAGTATTGGCTAGCATTCTTGGCTTCCATCGCGGAGGCTCGGGTTCGATTCCCGACTCAGCCAAGAAATTGAAATCTGGTTTGAAGGCTGGAACGGGGTACATTCAGCCTCGTGAGGTAGAACTGAGAAGAGGCGGGTTCGATTCCTACCTGAGTCATCCTGGATGTGGTTATCCGTGGTTTTCCATTTAGGCTGGGATGGTATCAAAATTAAGGCTTCGGCCGTTTCCTTCGCAATCTTCACCTGAAAAACAAATACACACATTAATACAGCAACCTCTATTACACAGGTTATCGGGCAAAACATTCCGCATTCACCTAATTACATGGGGCTAAATAACCACGATGCCCATGCCCCTCAAATGAAACAACAACAGTACGACATTGTTTTATAAAAATTTTGCTGAGATAAAATGTACCACTGATAAGCTCGAATTGGAATATGACCAAATATTATATTGGATTCACGCTGAGTGATAGTTGGTTAGTTGGTTCAGGAAACTGTTTGGGGAAAACACTGGTGCATGGATAGCGCACAGGATTAAATTGTTTCTCTAAATTTCAAACTATACTAAATAATTTCCCTGTCGATATAAATCTAAATGCCACATAATAAATATACCCTACTTGGCATTAAACTAGCAAGTTTACTAGAGAATACGGGCCATGTCAACATCACATCAAAATTAAATCGCCAGCTGAATATATCTCCAACACTTGTGCAAATTTGTACTTTTCGAAAAGCACTTCTGACATGTTTAATGGAGCACATAATTGGAACCCATGTTGGTTAAATCGGTCAGTTGATGCATTTAAAAGCGCACTCATGTTTAATGGGAATCGCAGTACAATACGTGGAAACATATTTGTCATTTGGCTGACGGCAGCCAATTAGCAGGAATAAAAGTTTCTCCCATCCATGGAGGGTTCACTTAACTCTGATGTGAACCCTACACCCGCTGATAAATTAAAATTTGCCTCTGGTAAACAAATGAAGAGTTAAATTTTCCTTCAATATGCAATGTTACGCTTCATTAATTTCTAACACATCATCATCATCATCATCATCATCATCATCATCATAATCATTATTATTATTATTATTATTATTATTATTATTAATTTAATGTTGTTAGGCTCCATGAAACAACAATTATCATCATCATCATCAATAATTGTAATGTATTAATGTTATTGTTAGCATTATTATTATTATTTATTAATTTTATTTTGATACATCGTTATCCGCGCCTAAGGAGCGCGATTGAACCAATCTAGCTGATTTGCTTTCTTGACTTCCCTAAATCTCTTCGCAATGACTCCTTCTGTGCTCCTCCGTCCAGGTTCTTTTGGATGCAATATTTGGGAGGTCTGAAAATTGATTATTGTCAACTAGATCTCTGAGTCTAGATCTGTCCAGCACCATATCACTTGATACGTCCATTTCTTAAATGTCTTTTTCAAATTCAAGCAGCCAGTTCTCTTTAACTTTCTTTGTGAGAGTAAGATTTAGAAATATTTTAGTCAGCCTGTGATAACTCATTCTGTGAATTATTATTACTGGATTATTATTATTATTGTTATTATTATTATTATTTAAATATTATTATCCCTCAATTATCTCTATAAATAAAGTTTCGTGTCTGAATATTTTGACTGTTCGACTCAAACTTTATATTTAACCCGTATGAAGTGTATAATAATCAATCAATTTACCCAGAGTTTAATTGTTATCAGTTTATCTGATTGTCTATTTGTTTGTTTGTTTGTCTGTCTGCCTGTCTGTATGTTTTTCGGTATGTCTGTATGTCCATTTGTCTGTATGTGTGTATGTACTTCTGTCTGTTTGCCTGCATGTCTGTATGTATGTTTGTCTGGATGTCTGCTTGTCTGTTCGTTTGTTTGTCTGTTTGTCTATCTGTTATGGGTTGGGGTCAAAACTGCTCGAGCGAATGGCATGGACATTAGTATGTAAGTAGAAGATATCCCTAAAATAAAACTAGGCTACACATTATTTATATTATACTAAAGGCTGAGGGGATAAGAGGAAGCCTCGAATTTTGATAGTCAGGCAATTGGGCAATCTGTAAACATCATTTGATATGACAAGACGAAGTGTAAGGAGGATTCGTTGACTATCGTGACGTGAATGAGTATCTATGAAGCAAAAGGCCGTGGAGTGTGTTCATACGCACGCTGCTTAAACTCTCAGGAGTATGGATGATCGATGATTCTCTTCAGAACTATTTTATGTTTATTGCCGGTATTTCTCGACAACGGATGTGTTAACATTGAATTATTGTAGTAAATTTGAATATTAGTAAGTTCTTGATTTTTCACAGTATCCAGCAATAAAAGGTTAATAATACTCAAATAGTGAGTTAGGGGCAAGTCTGTCCCGTATTTCTCTGCCAAAGGACTTTCCTTTCTTTCTACATGGTGACGGGAATATGACCTAGCAGTTATCATACACTGCTTTCCTCTAGTCTATAAACCCGTCAACAACGGGCAAAGAAACCTAAAATTAAATAGAATTTACGTTGCGTCCACTGAAGTGGTTTTAAGTGTCTCCCCTTCATTTTTAACTTTCCAGTTTGCACTACAAAATCATCAATTCTGTTGAAACTCGAGCGTTATACTATGACAGAAAGCAGCATAAGGGGCACATTAATATTATTATTAATTTTCATTTGAGACTGTTTTTCCTTTCAGCAAACTGTTCAGTCTGCAAGCGTCTGTTTGCCAACGTGTCATCTCCATGATCCCCTACTAGCTGTTAGTATTGCGGCATTCTCTGCTACTATGTCCCTGACCTTGAAACCGTGCAACACTTTCTAACCATCGCCACCTAGGTCTACCTCTACTTATCTCACCTTTCATAGTCAACCTCATTAACCTATTAGGTAACCTCTCCTCCCCCATTCTCTTCACATGACCCCACAATCTGAACCGGCTCATACAAACAGCTTCATCTATCTCTAGCGTGTTCATTTCTAACTTAGCTTTTATCTCTTCATTACGATTACCTTCCTGCCATTGCTCCCATCTATTTGTCCCTGCAATCATTCGGGCTACCTTCATACCAGTTACCTCTAGCTTGTGTTTCAGTTATCCTGAATCTACCCAGCTCTCACTCCCATACAGCGAGGTCTTTTTTAATACTGAGGAATGTCGGGAGAGGTTTGACGCTACAATATATTCTTTCTTGGAAAATAATGTAGATTGCAACTGAGAAATCACTACATTGGCTTTACTGCGCTTTGACTATATTTCTTTCCCCACACTACCATACCAAGAGAATACACAATCCAAGCAGTTTGGCCCATGCTGATATTCATAACATATTCCCCACATTTCGGCTTCAAGTTCTAACGTTGGCTTGTACGCTTTTGACGAAGCCTGTCATTACAACCCGGTCATTGACATAGAATTACTTCCCTGATTTCCATCTGACATAATACCCATACAATAATACCAGTGAATGTAAAAGAAAGTAGACGATTTATTCCTTACAAAATATTTGGTTATTCATTCTTTTCGTATATGATTTTTATCATGTATTGTGTTCGAGCAAGGAAATAAATATCGCTTATTAATTTATATATTCTATTTTTAGTTTAAGAAACCATGGCTGTGGAATATGATATGTATCTTGATGTAGTAAACTGTTACTGGGATAGGGTTACTCCCTGGGGAAGATACCGGTGAGCTAGACTTTTGCTTGTACAAAAGACACGAATATATCGTTTGACTGATGGCGGCGAATACTGCTTCTTGTCCATTATATTAATGTGAGTACTCAGCCAGCAAAAGACGTTTCAAAGACACACATTACATGTTGTTTCGGTTCAGGAGATATGTTTGTAGTGGTTATCGGCTCTTTGTAATTAAATATGAATTGAATGCGTGTGATAATCTGCACTATTTCGGTAACTACTAGTGTGTATGGCCGCAATATTTGGTGTAAGTTTTAAAGAATATGTCCAGAGCGTCAGTGACAAGAACGCCAACAGTGAACACTATGTACACGAACGATGCTGAAATAGGCCTTCTGAACTCTGGCCCTATGCTCCACGACTATGCAGCAGGGGTCGTGGAGTACATCAGCAAAACATTGGAGACCATGGTTACACCAGTAGATGAGATTCTTTCAGTTAAGTGAGCTACTTGCATACTCATAGGCTGTTGTTGTTTAATTTATTGGCTTGGATATCAAGGTTATTTCATCCTCGTGAACTTGGGTGTATGTGGAATTTGCCTTCGAGGAGCAGATTGGGATGGAGGTGCCCGTGTTCTATTTTGAGAAAATTTAGAGCTATCCGCACTTTGAATGAACTAACAAAAACATTTTGTAGGGAGGAAATGTGTAGGCTACTCATAATTACAGAATGGGTGCAATTACAGAAGTTTCACGAGATTTGTTTCTCAGCACTGATAACGAGCTGGGAACAATCAATGGAACATCTGTATTGTAACAGGGATGCGAGCCACAAGGCTGTCGAGTGGAGCACGGTGGACGGGTGATCAAAGAAGGGAGTAGCTATGGCTGGAGCAGCGAGGCCCTTGGTGAATCAGCATCAAAGTCCTGAAAGGGAACACTCAGTGTAAACCTGGACTGTTCGGTCTTCAGAACAGTCCAGTTGGAGCCCAAAGCGCCTTAATCAGACCAAGGTTTGGGACGCAATATCTGGTATTTAAGAGACCACACAACGAGCAACAAGAGAATTTGAGAATTGAAGAGTTTCTTTTCCTAACTGTGACAAACAGGATAGTCAGCAAGTGCAGCTACGTCAAGCAGTTCGGTGCCCATATCAGTTAGTGAGGTCACCAATGACAGTTAAGTATTGTGATAGTCTGGTGTGGCAGTGTTCTAAATGACGTGTACGTAATCCAAGGATCGACTCGGTACGGAGAGATGCACATGAGAAGCTACTTTAGCATGACTCCAGTGACACAAACATGGATTGACAGCGCGGTAAGCGTTGAACTGTTATGACTGTATGGACTGCACAGAAGTGTACAAATTGTGTACTGAAAGTATCAGCGAACAGAGTGTAGATCAGTGAAAAGTTGCATCCTGGAATTATTGGTTTGGCTGACTGCATGGCTCAGCGGAAACGTTCTCGTTTGCTGTTCCCAAAGTTGGAGGATCGAATCCTAGCACATTCAACTGGCATATGAGGGTGCGCAAATGTGAGGGAACTATGTCAGTCAATTTACTGACACGTTAAAGATCCCCTTCGGGGCAAACGTCCGGCACTCTGACGTCTCTAAACGCCCCTGATGTTAAACGGGACGCAAAACAAATAACATTATTAATATATTTATGGAGTTATTGGTGTTTATACTAGCTATAGAATAAATTTATTGTGAGGCATCCACGCTACCAGCTGTGTTTGTTTATACACAAGTGAGCCCTGAAACCCGTCACAATATTTAAAGACTGCGTCATGTCTCCCATAATTACAATATTATATGAAGATGATAGCTGTGTGCTGTGTTCAGTTAGATAGAGGTCTGTTATACGGTACTCCGCTCTTACAAAGCTAGGGTCGTGGTGGCGCAGCGGTCAAGCTATTTGCCTCTCACTATGGTGGACGGGGTTCGATTCCCGTTCCATGCATGTGAGATTTTCAAAGTGAAATGCCGCAGATCTCTTGCGCTCGACAATACGAAACAATCTAAGAGCTTGTCTTTGGGATTGGGAATACAAGTTGCTTTCGAGAAAACTAACAGGTGAAGCAAGTTCAGCCAAAGTGATAGCACCTACTCATATTTGTGAATCAGGGCATTGGCAGACTGTACTTACAATTGCAACCCAGGGATAAACTGTTTAGTCTAAACGTGATGGCTCCATGAGCTCAGGCCACGAAGAGTTGGGGGCAAATAAAGGACAAGCTAGGGATCCAGCAGACAACCCCGGTTGGAACAAACTGTGTAGCTTCAATTTTCGAGACGAACCTAGTGAAATGATCTAGTACAGCTGGGAATCAAGACCATATGAAACGTACAGACTAAAGAAGACTTCAGGTACGTCTGCTATCCTACAGATTTTTTTTTTTAGCGAATGGCTGTTAGTACCGGGAGTGTCCGAGGACATGTTCGGCTCGCCAGTTTTGTAGCTGCTTCGAGACGGACACCCAATGGGTGAGCTACAAGTACCGTTGGGGGGGGGGGGGAGGGGGAAGTTGGAATGTAAGGGCTAGGAATTGGAAGGTAGCGGCTGTGGCCTATACTTGGGGACCAACCCCGGCATTTGCCTGGAATGAAGATGGGAAACCACAGAAGACCATCTTCAAGGTTGCCGGCGGGGGGATTCGAACCTCCGCGCCTCCCGGATGTGAGCGACTGCCAGCAGTCATGCCGTAACGAACTCGGCTAACACACCCGGTATCCTACAGAATAATTAAGTGCAACTGTGCATGAACTGGTACGTACAGTAGCTTAAAAAATGCAGAGTGCACTCAAGGTAACCGTAATTTAATATCTTATTTCTTGTTTAAAATTCGAGCCCAGGGGAAATATTCAAAGAGATGAGTAGGGTAACCCCATGACATACAGTACACTTATTATCACTACTAAAGTGATTTTTGTGTAAACCCGCCATTGAGACTTGGCCAAAACACTTATAAGGAAAACGCTCCCTTTTAGCCTACTTTCGATTTTTTTCTAAAAACGAAAGTAGACTTATGCCAGCAATACAAGGCCAAAAATTGTGTGTCTGTCTGAGTGTCTGTGAGTGTGTATATGTGTGTGCATGTGTGTACTCTGCATGTGAGCCCCCCCCCCCCCCTATCAATTCAAAAAGGTGAAACCGAATTGAACGAAATTTGGTATAGAGGTAGCACTAGCAAAGGGCACCTCTGTGTTATATTTTACATCGCCACCAACTTGACGGTAACGTAATGGCGACCACCCAAATGTTCAAAGCTTACATCAAATTACGACTGACCTAAACATCTGATCTCTACCAAATTTTGCAGCAACATACATTCATGTCGGAAGCGCCTTTTGACCGAACTACAAGGTCAGCAGCCCAATAGTTTGCAGATTGCGGCCATGTATGTGTGCAAATCGATAGCCCCTATCAATTCAAACACGGTGAAAGCGAATGGAACGAAATTTGGTACAAAGATAGCTCTAGCAAAGGGCACCTCAGCGTCATGTTTTATATCGCCGCCATCCTGACGGAAACGTAACGGTGGCCACCCGAATGTTCAAAGCTTAAATCAAATTACGATTAACCTAATCATCTGATCTCTACCAAATTTTGCCACAACAACATACCTTAATGTGGGAAGTCAAATAGTTTCAAGATGGTGGATGTATGAATCATGCAAGTGTTATAGCCTAACCGTAACTTACGATTCAACAAGTCCTGCCCTCAACAATTCAGCTTATCGTACATAGGGAGGTTTAATCGGGCTGAAAGGGGTGTCCGGCAGGATATTATCATATTATAATAGAAATTGTGTGAGCCTCCGTGGCTTAGGCGGCAGCACGCCGGCCTCTCACCGCTGGGTCCGTGGTTCAAATCCCGGTCACTCCATGTGAGATCTGTGCTGGACAAAACGGAGGCAGACAGGTTTTTCTCCGGGTACTCCGGTTTTCCCTGTCACAATTTCATTCCAGCAACACTCTCCACTATCATTTCATTTCATCTGTCATTCATTTAATCATTGCCCCAGAGGAGTGCGTCAGGCCTCGGCAGCCGGCACAGTTCATATCCTCGCCGCTAGATGGGGGCTTCATTCATTCCATTCCTGACCCGGTCGGAGACTGGAAGCAGGCTGTGGATTTTCATTTTCAATTGAAATTGTGAACGTAGAAGTGACAAACAGGTCAGGCTTACCGTGCTATATCGTTGTGGGCCCGTGCCGTCCCGTTGTCGAAATGGCCGCTTTTTTGCTCATAAATACATATATTTCCGTAACCATCTAAGTTTATATCCTTTTAGGAATGCACCGAACAAAATAATAGATATTTAGTATCAAATGATTTATAAAAAAACAGAAAATGAAATCCTTGATTTCAACATTAAAAGTGATGCAGTTATACTAAACCAGTTGTTTATCAAGTATTATCGTAGCGCATCTGTGGCGTAATGTTAGCGACTTGGGTTCATAGTCTGGTGGTTCGTTGATCAAATCCCTGCGGGTTCAAATATTTAACTTCTTTTTTTTGTATTCATTGATTTATAACTACTCACAAGTTATAATGTTAGCATATATAGTGTGAATTTGCAATCGAAAATATTATATTAGTACATTATGCAACGAGCCTATAATGGCAATAATTAAGACACGAGTATGTTTATAATTTCCATACGAGTGTCTTAATTACCATTATAGGCGAGTTGCATACGACTGTTTATGTTCGACGATAATTATAACTTTATTATATGTTTTAACATAAATATTCATAAATATCTGTTGAGATTGTCCCTAGAATTTTGTGATCGGGTGCTGCGCTGAGTATAGGATATCTCTGATTTCCAAGCTCTCTGATCTATGTTCAACGATAATTATAAGTTTATTGTATGTTTTTACAAAAATATTCATAAATATCTGGGGAATTCAATTAGAAGCCTCCGTGGCTTAGGCGGCAGCACGCCGGCCTCTCACCGCTGGGTCCGTGGTTCAAATCCCGGTCACTCCATGTGAGATCTGTGCTGGACAAAACGGTGGCAGACAGGTTTTTCTCCGGGTACTCCGGTTTTCCCTGTCAAAAAATTTCATTCCCGCAACACTCTCCACTATCATTTCATTTCATCTGTCATTCATTTAATCATTGCCCCAGAGGAGTGCGTCAGGCCTCGGCAGCCGGCACAGTTCATATCCTCGCCGCTAGTTGGGGGCTTCATTCATTCCATTCCTGACCCGGTCGGAGACTGGAAGCAGGCTGTGGATTTTCATTTCATCTGTGGGATTCAGTTAATTCAGTTAGTGAACAGGGCGCGTTGGCTTTGCTGACTGAACAGAGCGCATGCGTGCTGCATGCGTGGGTCAAGGCACTCCGAAAGCAGAGACCATTCACTTTGCTTGTCAACAATTATTGTTTACAACCTGTCGTCCAGCTCTATAGCATTCACTAATATTGTCACCGAAGTCGTTTGAAAGCCATGCGCTGTGTAGAAATTGGTTTTGGGGATATTAAGGTACAATGCTATTTCTTGTCTCATATTCGCCAGTTTATTTTCGCGAACGTATGGACCACTTTCCATGCCGGTAATTTATATAGACATGTTGGATTTTGAGCGTGTGCACGAAGGTATCCTTACTTAATTGGTCACACAACTGTTTCTTGAGCTCTGATTGGTGGGAGAAACTGTTTCATAATGAAAAATAGTGTTATAATGAGCCTCATTATGATACGGTTTTCTGACACATTATGTTTACATTTCGACATCGTCGAACATAATAGTACATTATGCAACGAGCCTATAATGGCTATAATTAAGACACGAATATCTTTATAAAACGAGCGTATGCGAGTTTTATAATTTCCATACGAGTGTCTTAATTACCATTATAGGCGAGTTGCATACGACTGTTTATGTTCGACGATAATTATAACTTTATTATATGTTTTAACATAAATATTCATAAATATCTGTTGAGATTGTCACTAGAATTTTGTGATCGGGTGCTGCGCTGAGTATAGGATATCTCTGATTTCCAAGCTCTCTGATCGACCGACGCATGCGCTCTGTGTGCTTCAATGTCATATGCGCAGATTGAGCGCCAGTATTCAGTAAAAATGTCACCGAATGCGTTTGAAAACAACGCGCTGTGTAGAAATTGGATTTGGAGATATTAAGGTACAGTGCTATTTCTTGTCTCATATTCACCAGTTTATTTACGCGAACATATGGACGGTGCACTTTCGGTAATTTATTCAGACATGTTGGATTTTGAGCGCATGCGCGAAGGTATCCTTATCTAATTGGTCAAACAACTGTTTCTTGAGCTGTGATTGGTGGGGGAAACTGTTCCATAATGAAAAATAATGTCATAATGACCATCATTATGATACAGTTTTCAGACATATATCAGTCAGGGTCGAACATAAACATACTTATAACACCACATATTTAAACACTCGAATACAGCGATTAATATTCGTTGACCTTGATCGGCGATAGAGACTATTTTTGTTGTTGTTTTGTTGTTGATTCTTTAGTGGTTTTGCAGCATCATCGTCTTGTAGTCCCGTTTACTTGGGTGTGTGTAGACGTTGTCTGATAACCTGTGTCACTGTGATGTCTGTAGGATTACTAGTGTTTGTACTATTATACGCGGAAGGATTTTGGTAGGAAGCTGTTTTTGTTGTTGTTGTTGTTGTTTCATTCGAAATGCATGGACTCCATTGTCATTTAGCACCGTGTACTTGGGTGAGTGTTGAATTTTTTCTGGTAACCTGTGATATAGTGATGGCTGTATTTGTGTATTTATATTTAATTCAGGTGAGGATTCAGTCAAACAACGTTTAATATCCGTATAGTGTGTTGTATCTCAACAAGCTACTTTAACCAACATTCATTATACTCCTTGAAAAGGACAAAGTGTTATAACTATACCCATGCATTTAGGAGAAAGTAAGCTATATTTTCTTTACTGAACATCTTGTTTTTGTTTTTTGATTCGTCATGTACATAAAGTAGTTGCTCTATATTCGTCCATTATTCTACTTCTGTCTTCTAGAAATAGGTGTCCCTAACAAAAATGTCCTGGAAATACATCAATACTTTACGCCCTGTGTTAGCATATTTGTAAGTTTAAGTATTCATTCAGTAGATAAATCGTACGACTTTCGTGGCACAAAATTACCGACTGTTATTGGGCATTAATTGTCCTTCGTAGGTTCAACCTACAGTGTGTTGGTCATCATGTTTTAGGACCTACAAATACCGTGGACTATAAACTCTGTACTATCAACTATCAGCAGAGTGATAAGTATACCTTCCTTGTTCTGTGTAGCAACCGTTTAGGTGGAATAAATATCGTCTCTTTAAACAAGACCAAAGAAAGGAATGAGCGTAATTTAACCGGCAAGGCAGCAGGGGTTAAATAAAGACGACGTACTAACGTTGTAGTGGGATAACGGGTTAAACGCCATCGTCATGAATTTAAAGACAGAGGCTTTGGAACAGAAGTTGGGCCTCAGCCTGCGAGTGGAATAAGATTCTGCTTTAAAAAATGTTTCTTTACTCTGATTTACTGAGCTTGTGAAGCTGTCTAATGCTATTCTATCCTACCTGTTGACAATCCTCACTTACAGTTAGCAATCCAGAGCGCTTTATCCATTATTGGTAATGAATTTGTAAATATGAGGGGCGTGCCTAGAGAACCAAACCCCCCTTAAGCCCCCACTATTTATAAACAACATACCAGCAATAATCCGTTAAATTTAAAAAAGGAACGAACTTGTTTTGACACTAGACTTGTCAGAAAAACTTACTGTATATAAGTGAAGGGTTATTTAACAGTAACAACCCGGAATGCATTCTTAAAATGAATGAAACATGTGTATTACAGGAATTGTGTCCTACCATCACCAAATATGCAGTAATATACGAGTACAACCCGTCCCCTAGTCGGGGAAAAACTGAATATGATGGAGCACACATCAAGGATCAAAATCAATGCCATGAAAGGAGGTACAGTAATATATTTGCTGTACGTTATATCGAATACTCGTTTCCTTTGAAGGGTGTTTATTGACTCCAAATGTTTTTTTTAATATTTCTTACAACAAACCAGGTTTTGAGAACAGCTATTGGTTTCTTTAATGAAGAAAGTGCTGAACTGGTTATCCCTCTTTAATGCATATATGGTCAGCTCATTTTATGCCGAGTAACACTGTCTCTAGTCTGGAAAACGACCGAGAAAGGGCCTCTCCAAGTTTCTCACTGATGATAAGATACCATTAAGTCACCAAATTGTATGGGTTTGATTTATGCGTTTCACCTGCTGTTCTAATTCGTCCCACACGTCATCCATGTGATTATTTAGGTTGCAGTCATGGTGTCCGAGTGTTCATCAAATCAGTCTCGTGGATGTGAACATGACTGTTGTCATCCTGGAAAAAGGGTGTTGCGCAGCCATACTCTTCATAAAGATATTGAAGAGAAGGCAACATACGGTCACCAAGACCAAATCCAATCGGGTATTACTTCCGCTTAGGTGAAACGGACTCCTCTCTTTTGACTTACCCGTCGACCTCCATTTGTAAACTCTTGTTCTCTTCCAACCTGGACAGCATAATGGTATGTGAGACTTAGGGTGTTCTTCCATTGTCCCATCTTAGTTGGCGTGTGTCCATTCGCTTCTGATGTCCTTAATCTTCGACAGTGTACTTTATTGTTTCCATATTATCTCCTGCCAACCTTTAGAGGCCATGAGTGTCGCAAGATGCCCCATACCCCCAAGTGTTCATAGCTGGTGAGTAGGAAGATCTTGGCGACCACAAGGAAATTCTGAGCTCGGTCCGTTATTCACCTTTTTCATTGACTTTTGTCCGGATCTTCTCTCATTTCCCTAGCTGCAGTTCAAGGCTCTACTTCTTTTTAAGTCTCTCAAACCTCATTCGTCAATGCCAAGAATTTTAATTCTGGCTTTCGGGCTGGAACGGGATGTACTCAGCCTCATGAGGCAAAAGTGAGAAAAGTCAGGTTCGATTTTCACCTCAGCCATCTTAGAGGTGGTTTTCCGTCGTTGCCCACTTCTACTCCAGGTAAATGCCGGGATGGTTCCTAACTTAAGGCCACGGCCGCCTCCTTCCCAATCCCCATCTAAATTGCAAATACACACACTAATACAGCCATCACAATAACACAGGTTATCAGACAAACTCCACACACATTCAAGTACATGGGGCTACAATCCCACGGTGTAGCACAGCACCTAAAGGAATCAACAACAACAATCATTCTTCGAAAGCTGAGGTCATCTACTTCCTGCCTTTAATCCCCTTATTCCTGATTGGTCCGTTCCTTTTTCTAGTGTGTATATTGAAAAGGAAGCGAAAGAGCTTGTAGCTTTACGTTACTGTTAACGTCACGATCATGATCCATGCGAGCTCCTTTCAACGTTATATTCCAACCACAGGAGGTGACATTTTGCTTCGAAAATCTTACACCCACCAGTGGGGTATCGAACCCAGTCCGTCCTGGTGAGCATTTAATTGCAAAGTCGTTTCGTTTATTTCCATTTAAGATCCAAATTCATATATTTATACTTATTTTTATGTTTATATTTATTTTCTATAATTCACTGGCCGTGAAAGGCAATATACCATTATTTTGGAAGCCTTCGTAGGGAGGTTATGGCTGCTTGAGGGTTTAGTTCTTGCAGTAAAGAGGCGCAGGTGCGCTTCATAAAAAGGGGGGTAGCGCGCAGTTTTCTACCCTTGTGGGGGTTCGGGTGGGGACACCAAGAGCCCGCTGATGAGCCAACTTGGTGTCCTAGGCGAAACTCCACACAAGACACGACACAAACCTAGAAAATTGCAGAGTTTCATATATCCAAGACTGACAAATTTTGATTTTTGAAATTCACTAGAGTGCGGTATCTCTCTCTCTCTCTCTCTCTTTATTGGAAGATTAATTTTGTTTTCTACGATAAGTTAAGGTCATACATAGCAGTGTAACTGTATGAATTGTATAAAAATGCAAAAGTTCCCCACAACGTAAGTAATCAATATCTGGCGCAGGTTGGCTCCATTACTCAATCTCACCAGCAAGTGAGGCAAAAAGCACATTATCTCTAACGACCCCTATTAACTAATTCTATCGACTTCCACTGTTTCCATTTACCACGCTGCGGTTATAATCATTCTCCATATGTTACAAGATAGGACTATTTGAACGGGAGCAATAACACTTGCACATTGGCGCATTAAATTCCTAGGTGCGATCTGCACATGTGATCGATTGTCATTACCTGACAATCACAGCCACACAACATATATACTCAAGCTACGTAACGTAGGAACAGCTCTTCATCGCAGATATCAAGATAAGAACGCTTGCTGTTGTTCCCGTGTATTGTAACCATATATTCACAGTTATTCAATTGAAGAATTATAGCTTCCGAGATGATTCTACGAGTGTTCCAAGTGTATGAACTTACATACAAAGCCTGATGATATTCAAGCCGTGATTACCATCAATGAGTTCTTCTATATTTCCTGTATGGTTAAATAGGCATTCCTTAACAACAAACTACTGGGGAGATCTGTGGGAAAGAGGCATATACCAAAAAAAGTATGTTTTTACAGGAATCATTTTTAAATGAAACCATATTTTCTGAAAATTTCTATTATCATTTTTAATTTTCAACTTGTACTGAAAGAACATAATTGATTAATTAAACTATCGAGTCGTGGCGTATAAGCTCCTATTATCAATTGCTATTCAATAAAGCGTACATCAAATTATAACAATATGTTCTGTAAAGAACATATAGCCTATTTTCTCCTAAATGCATGTGTGTAGTTATAACTCTTTGTTCTTTTCAAGGAGTATAATTGAATATTGGTTGTAGTAGCTTGTTGAAACACAACCTGCTATACGGATATTATACGTTGATTGATTGAATCCTCATCTGAATTATATATACATACACTAATACAGCAATCACAATAACACAGGTTATCAGACAAAATTCAACACTCACCCAAGTACACGGGGCTAAATGACCATGATGTCTATGTATCTCAAATGAAACAAAAACAGCTTTGTACCCAAATCCTTCCTCATATAAGGCTACACAGTTTATCAGACAACTACTACGCATACCCATGTACACGGGGCTACAAGACCATGATGACGCAAAACCCCTAAAGAATCAACAACAACAATAGACTCTACCGTGGATCAACGACAACGAACTTTAATCGGTGTAGTCGAGTGTTGAAAAATGCGGTGTTATAAGACGTATATATATAATATTTGCGATTGCAAATACACACTATATATGCTTAACATTATAACTTGTGAGTAGTTATTAATCAATAAATACAAAAAATCGACGTTAAAAATTAGAACCTGATGCGACTTGATCCACAAACCTCAAGACTATGAGCCCAGGTCGCTACCTGTGCGCCATACATGCGCTACACCAATACTGGGTTAACAACTGGTTTAGTATAACTGCTTAATATTTTGTGTTGCAATCAACGATTTCATTAGCGTTTTTTGCCGTTTCTATAAACAAAATATGTATTATTTTGCCAGTACATTCTTAAAAGGGTATAAACTTACGAAGTTATGGAAATATATGAATTAACGAGCCAACAATACCCACCATTTTAATCCAACGGGACGGCATGGACAATCATGATATGGCACGGTCAGCCTGAACTGTTAGTCACTACTGCGGTTACATATTCTTTTTTAAAATGCTAATATCCTACCTGTCGCCTCTTTGAGGACAGTTTAAGCCTCCCTATGTACGATGAGCGTATTTGTTAAGGCCAGACCTTGTTGAATCGTAAGTTACGGTTAGGCTATAATACTTGCATGATTCATACATTTCGCCATCTTGTAACCAATTGGCTGATGACGTTGAAGTTTGGGCAAAGGACGCTTCACACATTATGGTATATTGTTGCAACATTTGGTAGAGATCGAATGATTAGGTTAGTTGCAATTTGATTTAAGCTCAGAACATTTGGGTTGGCACCAATTCTCTTTTGTTATGATGGTGGCGATATACAACATGACACTGAGTTGTCCCTTGCTAGTGCTACCTCTGTTATCAAAGATGGTTCAATTTGGTTTCGTTGTGTTTGATAGGGGGGATCAATTTGCTCATATACACGGCCGCCATCTTCAAACTATTGGACTGATGACCTTACAGTTTGGTGAAAAGACGCTTTCCACATGAAGGTATGTTGTTGCAAAATTTGGTAGATGTCAGATAATTAGGTTAGTCGTAATCTGGGTGGCCACCATTACGTTTCCGTCAATATGGAGGCGACATAAAAAAAGACACTGAGGTGCCCTTTGCTTGTGCTACTTCGGTACCAAGTTTCTTTCAATTATGTTTCACCGTGCTTAAATTGATAGGGGGACAGACATACCAAATCCCCCACGCACACATGGACAGACCCACAATGTTTTGGTCCTGTGAAGATCTTATAGGTCTACTTTCATTTTTTGCATAAATCGAAAGTAGGCTAAAATAGAAATACATATTTACATGATTGCCTCTTTTACTTCCCTTTCGGAGTAATATTGATTTCCTGTTACAGAAACATAGTTATACACCAATGTAAACCATGAATGAGGCAATATAATAGTAAGTTAAAAAGAAGGCTATGTTTCTATGTGTACAGTTCAAACTTATTGTTGCATATTGCCCAAATCCTGATCAATGAATCCATTCTGTTGCATGTGTTCATGGGTGTCGAATCGTAATGAACGATGGGACGGACTATTTACAGGTTTTATCAACTCCATAAGACTCAGAATATGGCCCTTTTGTTGTTCGTCATGTTCCATTTTGCACTGGAACTTCGCTTTGTTCGTTATTTTACTGATAATACAGTCTAAATGTGTCTGGTGATGATTGGGCATATCCCATTATTCAGAAAATTCTTGAAACTGCTAGAAGATGGCAGGATCCACCACATGGTGGCAAAATTCTAAATTCGAGGTATATTTCCAGCAATACTCTCAACTGCATGACGCTGTATGTGCATCCTTCCCATTCTGACAGCCCTCACATTGCATTGTAGTTGCTATGTTCCTTTATTTCCAGACGCTGAGTGCAGGGACAGAGGTAAGCCGGATCAAGTAAACATGATTGTATTTTGCAAAGCTAAGTTAAATGAGGATCATGTTAAGTTCAATATTACCACACACTTGTTTTCAGGTGTACCAAAGTTATCAAAGATACTTTCTCTACATCTTGATCTTCTTCTACTTCCTCTTCTTCTTCATGGGGGCGGGGTGGCGCAGCGGTCAAGCTGTTGGCCTCTCACCACGGCAGACCGGGTTTGATTCCCGGTCAATGCATGTGAGATTTTCAAAGTGAAATGCCATGTCCTGTGGTTCGGATTCCACGTAAAAAGGAAGTCCCGTGGCTCATGATCTCGAGATTAACGGTCACGTAAAACTACAATCTTCCTTTCCTTTCTTCTTCTTCTTCTGCTTCTTCCTGGCCATTTAAGCATTGATAAACAATCAGTACTCCGATGTATTGTCCTAGGGATGGGTCCTCTAACCCTGATTTATATTTACTTCTGTCAAGAATGCCTCCTTTTGGCACATTCTCCCTCTGTACCTTGATTTTAACATATCTCCACCAAGTATGCCTCAGTAGCCCACGTCCTTTCCTTCTCCTGAAATTAGTGCGCGTATAATAGCAGTGTATGTGAAATGCCTTGGCTCCTCAGTAGGTCTTACCAGGAGTAATTTTTCGAAGGAAGCTTTTAGTTTTACGAGTTCGTTCATCTTGCAATCGTGAGTAACGGGACCTTCATTTGACGTGGAATCCGAAACACAGGACGAAATGTTTCACTTCGGAAATCTAACATGCATTGACTGGGAATCGAACCCAGTCCGCCTTGGTGAGAGGCCATCAGATTGATCACTGCACCATCACGCCTCCTTTGTTAGTTGTGTTTCGCGAGATATCACCAGTATATGATGCAAAGGAATCACCGTACAAATTGTATTTGCTTTAGCTGCATAATAATCTTTAAATATATTAAATGGAGGATTGAATTTCAAATTCAAGTGAAGTGTTTTTTACTGACCATCTTGTCGTAACTTTGAATTACCGGTAGGGGACTTAGTATGGATCCATATCTGCCGTACACTATCTCACAAATAAATACTGTTCGCAGTGCATAACATGAGGTTGAGAATTGTAATATACTATCCAGAGAACTCCAGTTCAAGTTACGAATCTGGCATGGAGAAATTCAATTCATTTACGCAGTGGCAACTCGTGGATTTTATGGCATGTAGAATGTTGGAAGATTTATGATGTGGGTGGGTGGCGTATTTCTCGAAATACACGTTCAGTCAGAGTTAGCTCTTGCCGCTCTTTGTTTTTCTATATTAATTTATGTATTTAATTTCCCTTCCCGCAAACACCAACAGTGAACCCGTACATTCTATTTTCCCCGTGCACTTGCTTATGTTTTGTATAAGTTTGTTCTAGAGGTGCATCTTCTACGGAACCAACCTAGCAGCATCTTACAGCTATCCTCTGAAGTTCTTCAATCTCCTCAGGTCAAGAGGACTTCCTCAACAATCCCCCAGGCGTCGTGTTCGTCACCAGCTAACTACTCCATGAAGAAGCCTTACTTGTACAAGAAATTTTGTGTTTGTAATGTTTCCTATGCTTGTATAAACTCCTTTGTATCTTTCCCCTACCCCTCGCCCGCCTTCCTCTGGCGTTGGAAGAATCACTCGTTCTCACTTATCATAGTTCGGCCGTCGAGTACAGTGCAAAGCCCTCCCACGGGCCAGTCTCCTGTCCTCGTGAGACATTTTAAACTAGACGCCATGTCAATTTTTTTAAACCAACCGTCACCAGGAAACATCGCCTGCTCTAAGCTAAGTACAAAACTTAAACGTTCTTAAACATATTTTAATGGTTTTTAAAGAGCTAAATGCTTTTTAATTTAAATTTATTGACAGTGTGTGGAATTGCTAACTATGGTGCAATAACCGTCTTCGAGGGATTTTTATTGTCATGCTCTAGCTATCTAAGCTGACTTTAAAACATGAAAATTTAGTACTTCTTGTACAAATTAAATGGGAATACGTTCCCACACCGAGGGATTTATGTTAAATAAACCACTGCATATAAAACTTAGCTTTCCACCGCGGGACCTCTCTTGCCCCAGTTAACTGTCATCATAGCTCCAGAATTTTCTATGTCAACCAATCTTTCTACTATTCAAGCAATCCAGTATTTTCCACGCCAAAATATAGGAATACTTTTCCTCACCAAGGAATTCATGTTACATTAACTGCTGGTCATCACCTATAAAAGTTGCTTTCCACCGTGGGAACTTTTCCTCATCATTCAACTGCAACCCATAAACTTTCCAACGCAATAAACTGATTCAAGCTCAAATTACACAAAGTGTTCTCCACAACTGCAATACCTTTCTCTTGTTTTACGAACCTACATACACTACGATAGTGAAGTTTTTCAACTTATGAAAATCAATCAGTGCTTCGAATTTGCATGCGCTTAATATCTTCCACGCCGCGTTCGGTTGAGCGAAAATAAATCTGGCCAGAACTATTTCCTAAAGTTCCTATTTCCCTTTCCCAAATACCTTTACTAACCAAATTAAATTTAACTATTGGGTTCTTTCTTTCTCTACGAGGCTTAGCCCATAGAGGCTCCCTCCCACTTTGTTGGATTTACCATACATTCATTCTGTATAAACTGTGGCTAGTCCACATTTTAATATGTATCTTTCCCTTCTAAAATTAGGGAATCGTGCTTTTTCTAATTATAAAGGAGTTAACTAATTGTAATCCAGGCTTCGTTAATACGACCTGTGCATTTTTTTTTGTATATTACCTCTAGTAATTTCTATTTAAAAACAGCGGTAATTTCCGCTTGTGATTTGTTTTCCTTTTCTGTTACAATCAGGAATCTAATACATTTGTTTATAGCCTTTTCGATTGCCATAAGGGCATTCTAAAAGTGCCTGAATCATACCCATTATATTTTCAAAGTTACAATAGCTTTAGAAGTATCGTTACAAACTTCAAATTTCTTAATCGTAAGCACACTTTTAAAAAAAATATTTGTAAGATTGTAGTGCTTTATCAAGTTCGAAACTTCTACTATATTTAATATTGTTCATTGTAAACCTCTTATTATTAGATCTGAGACCTTGGCATTTTGTAAACAATTGTTATTCTTAACTCAAATTAAATCCCAACATAAGATTGTTAAGTTTCTAAATACTATATTTATTGTTAAATAAATTATTACTATTTTTCGCTTTATCTTTCTCGCTAGAATCACGATTAGGCAGGACCTTCTCTTCCCTGATTCTTCCTCTAAGCTTAAGCCCTATTTACGAAAACGTATAATTCCTCAAACAATAAAGTCTTTATTACTTGTTGCATTTAAACTAAAACTTCAAGTAGGAATATTTTCATAGTTTCTCTTGGTTTTCTTAGCCAATTCTAGCAAGCCATTGAGGCAAGAACAGCTAGCTCCGCAAGCTTCCTACTTGTAGAGATTTTCTCTCTGACTTACGGTTTGTTTTCAAAATTTAAGTTTTGTTTGAGTTAGGTTTGAGGTCTTCCGCTGTTCTAAACTTTTATTCGGCATTTTGCTGGGTAAAACTTAGTTTTCCTTAAGTGCAATAATTAGTATTCTTGTAAGATTTTCGCAAAAAAAAAATATAACAACATCGCTAAAATCATAAAAACCACTTTGTCTCTTCACTCTCTGGGAGCATTCGATTGGTTTTCCAGAGATCCAACAGTGCCCAGAAATAAAATTATCACTCCAAATTCAAATGTTTCCAGCATTTTTAAATGGATAATAAAATCTAACCCTTCTGAAAGGAAAGTTATTACATCCTTTCCTTTTGGCTTACTTTGTCTTGCCAGACTACCACCCGTCGTCATAGTACTGGAATATCGGCTCGAGAGGGAAAGAACAATTCCCAAGCACTTGCTGGCAACCTCAATTCATGCTGCGCTCTCCTTTTGCCTTGTGCGAGTCCCCACTAAAGTTAGACATTTCATATGGTTTGCACGGCTACAGTCCTTTTTATACATAAATTTACATAAAGTTTTGTGTTGGATTCTCATCCTATCTACCAATACTCGTCTCTATGCCGAAACCTATCTCCTTTTCTATCTTATCATCTTCCCTTAGGTAGTGTTAATCCTCAGCAAAAACCTACCAGTGGGTGGGTGGGTAAGTGGGTTGGTGCATCTTTTAGGATGTGTCCCTTGATTTAACAAGACAACTAATCCCACATTTCAACCCGATAATGCCTTCATTCAATAACCACCTTATTTCTGTGCACTTGGAAGAGTGAAACAGGAGTTTTGACAACAATTTTGAGTTCCTTTGGAATTGGCACTGTTTAGCCAAAAGTTGAATTTCCTTCTCATAAGTCAGTGTATTAAATGGTATTCTAAATATCTATTCATTTATGCTATCACGAATGCACAAATTCCATCATATCGTCGTTATCGAATCTTAAATACAAACCATGGCTGCTGCTTGTGGTCCGAAACACACGAGTACATGCAAGGATAAATATTGTAAACTCAATTAATTATACAGAGTCGATTTTCAATCTCTAATAATTACAAACGATTGTGGCTGCGCGCGCGATTTGAGCCTACACATTCTCAGGATTTCAAACTTACCCAGTAGAGTCGTCAGCATCTATGGAAACAACTTCCCTTAGCTGCAGAATGGCTTGAGTGCTCCGAACGCCATCAGTGTGAACGCCCCAAGCGTCGAAACATCATGTATGTAGTTCTGAAAATTCCTCTAGAACCGCATTCTAGACAAAAAGCTCTCTACCGCTGGGCCATACATCTCACTTCATCACAGCCCCACAGTGGCAGGAGAAGTTTATCCGGTTGGATATCTCGTCGGGTATCTACATAGCCTCACTGAATTCAAACTCAGGTCACAGCTTGAGCGCCATAAGACCGCATTTACACCATACTTTCCTGCTTATTTGTTATTATCGTCATATAAGTATCATTAAAAATATCCTCACTCATGAAAATGGAAATTTCAACAACATAAAGGAATGTTGTTACACTGCTGTTATTGAACATCGAGGTGAATGCTTAGCTGTGATACGATGATAACACACTCAGATTCCTCTGACCACAAATATGGACAAACATCAGTACAGAATGTACCCAACACAAGCTGCAATACAGTGCCGATTCTTTGGATCATGGAGTCAGTAAGATCTTGGATCACTTCCTGAAGAATTTAACCATGTGTGTTGCACTGGTTTGGTCAGTTGTCCCAAGGTTATGGGTGGATGAGGCAAGTCGGCCAGATGTCGATCAATCGTGTCTGACACGTACGCAATAGTTCGGGTATCTGGTGGGCTATTGTAATGTCATAATGGCGTGGGTAGAGAGCCTACCTGGAGATGCGTGCTGAGTGAACGCGAACACCTTCCTGCTGAAACATCTCAATTGCAATGTTCACCACAGTATTGAGTACACTGTCAGCATACTGGTGAGCAGTCATACTGCCCTCTACAATCGCTAATTGTGGTTTCACATTAAAGTCGATAGATCCCCAGGACATAATGCTCAGTGTTTTCCCTGTGTGCCTCTCAAGAGTAAGATATGGGTTGCCCTTCTCTCCAGTACGTTGTCGCACACGTCTGTGGTGACTACTCTTGACAAGATGGAAACCCGATTCATCATTAAGGACGACAAAATGCCATTCGTCGACTTACGCCGATCATACTCAACACCATGCAAGCCATCACCGCCAATATGGTGGTGACAATGGATCAACTTCGGTACGAGCTCAGGCTCATAAGCCACCTGCACGCAGACGATTCCTAACTGGCTGTTGTGAGACGTAGTACGCTCGAATTTGCACTGCTTTTGCACGCAGGGTGCATTCAGACCTTCGGAATTATGCGCGAACCTCCCTCACAGTTGTCCGTCGAGATGGGTCTTTTCCGGGTACATTATCGCCACTGCTGCCATATTCGTTCTACCGCAGATACCTGTCGTTGCAGCTTATGTCTCACATACATCAATCATCCGAACTATTTCATACTGCATCCATCTAGGGAGCAGGTTATTTCATCCCCGAGATGTAACTAAAACAGCTGCTTCCTTCGTTATCGCTGAAGTTAATGAGGCTAAGCAAACGATACACAATACACTGATGAACTACATTGAATGTAGCGTAAGAACCATCATTGAAAAGATTTTAGCAGGTGACATGTTAGCACAGCTACATATAATGCAAAATTAGGAACACACTTAGAGTATTAAGTCAATATTTCCATTCACTGCGTGAAAAGCTGTCTCTGTCTCTCACCTCTCAATGTGTTTGTAATTGCCAAAATGATATGACAGTAATTAAACCAACTGGCCAGTTCATTTACAGTAATAACAATTAGTGACGTTAAACAAAATCAATCAACGATATGCGTATTTTATCATTAATTGAGTGTTGAAAGCCATGAAAAGATGATATATAAACTGCTTTGGAAACACACTAACATGCATATAGTTATTTCTTGTGTAAAGCGAACATTTTCTACCGTTGGCAAGTCAGGCCATATTAATTAGGATGCTATAAATTAAGATATTAGTATTCCCGTGAGAGCTACATCTACCGCCGGACTTAAATTATAACATTGATTTCATTGGTACTTGCATCATTGAAAATACAGATTATATCATGCAGCGTATCACAATTTTCCAGTTAAAATATAGAAATGACCCATTCTAAGAACTGTGTGCATATTGTTTCAGAAAATCCTAGTGCTCGTACAATTGATAAGAAATATGCATCATGGTTGGCTGGTGATCACAGGCATTGTTTACCTCAGTCTCGAGGCTCTCTAAATAAGCATCATCGAATTGTACAGCTACATACTGTTGTGTCAAAGATAAATGCTACAGCTCGACATCGACTTTGGGTGTGAGGTGAACATAGGCGAATGAAGCAGTACCCTCTCCACAGTGTACAGAATCATAACATGGAACAAACAACTTCCTTACAATCATTGCAGGAAATTGTAATTATCTCATAATTACATATGGGGAACACTTCAAAACAGACGCAACTCCATATTGTATCTGGTATTAAGTTGCGCTGATTCATGATTGTGAGGTCATGATAAAAAATATCATAATAAGGGACTGGATGCAAGTAAAATTATGGAGCTATAAAAAGTGTCATCACTAACGAGACAGGAGATCAAAGAAGCAGTCCATTTGCCGAGTGATTCGATATTTAATTTTTGTTGTTGCTTCATTTGATGGGCTAGGCCATCGTGCTCATTCAGCCCCATGGACTTAGGTGTGTGTGGCTTTTTTGTCTGATAACTTGTGTTGTGATAGCTGTGTTAGTGTGTGTATTTGTTCTTCAGGTGAGAAGTGGGAAGGAGGCAGCCGTGGCCTGAAGTTAGATATCTCCCCAACATTTGCCTAGAGTAGAAGTGGGAAACAACGGAAAAACTACTTCCAAGATGGCTGAGGTGGGAATCGAATCCAATCCTTCCTAGATTTGCCACACGAGGCTGACAGTAACGCGTTCCAGCTCTCAGACCAGAATTGAATGTCTTGGCAATGCCAAGAATTCAACCCGGACCTCTGGGGCGGCAGCTAAGAGCGCTAGCCGCTACACGACGAGGTGGTGAATATCTAAATTATTATAATAACCTTAAAATTATTATTATTATTATTATTATTATTAGAGCCTCCGTGGCTTAGGCGGCAGCACGCCAGCCTCTCACCGCTGGGTCCGTGGTTCAAATCCCGGTCACTCCATGTGAGATCTGTGCTGGACAAAACGGAGGCAGACAGGTTTTTCTCCGGGTACTCCGGTTTTCCCTGTCAAAATTTCATTCCAGCAACACTCTCCACTATCATTTCATTTCATCTGTCATTCATTTAATCATCGCCCCAGAGGAGTGCGACAGGCTTCGGCAGCCGGCACATTTCATATCCTCGCCGCTAGATGGGGGCTTCATTCATTCCTTTCCTGACCCGGTCGGAGACTGGAAGCAGGCTGTGGATTTTCATTTTCATTATTATTATTATTATTTATACATTTAATACGATTTTATTGTGGATAATACGAATAAGTCTTGATGAACTGATGACATTATATAAGCTTTTCAAAGAGGCTGGAGACAGGAAGACCAGGAATATTACGAATAAAGACTTTACTATCATGTCAAGCACTTGAAGAGATTGAACTTTCGATAGTTTGCTCTAGGCTTCGTAGGCTTACAAGATAAAAGTTACTTTAAATTGTGCTATTCAGTGGAAAGTATCACCAACAATCCTGAAATATCAGTTCATTGTGTGGGGCTCAATATGAAAGAATTATAACATTTGATTGATTTAATGGTGAAATTCAATTTAGTGTGGGATCGAACACGTGTTAGCAAATTTCAAGTATAAATTAGGAAGTGCACCGAAACCATGTGAAAGTGATGGAAAATTTGATATGTGATTGTGAATATGTAATTTCATGAAAGTAGCACATGTGCAAAGTGATATTGGTGTGCTAGAGTCAGAATTTATACACTGAGTACCGAAACGGAAGTGTTACAAAATTCAATCTCGTGTTGAGAGCAAGGAAATAAGTGCTGTAAAAATCATTAAAAGTTATAAGGAAATATTTATCGGAATGTTAGTGAAGACAGAATTGCATGGGCTATTTTGAAATATCTGCTGAATGAAAATTCAGTGAAGTGTTAGTTGTGAGACCTATAGGATTGGAGGAATATGACATCAAAATTATCGACATAATAATTATTGTACGAGCGGTTGATATTGCATTCTAAATCAACACTGTGGTGGATAAAATATTCAGGTCAGCATATTGCTGATAGTTTTCGATCCTGGAGGTAGCAACAGAGGCAAGAGTCGATCAGACGATCCTCAGAATGATGAATCCAGACACTATAATGTAGTAAATAGCCTACACTATGTTTTTAGAAATTGATGTTCGAGTGATTAATGTAGTTGGTTGAACTATAGTCATTTAACTGTACAGAGTTTAATGTTAGGCAGGATTATTTGTTGGCCAGATTTTGTGTATAATTCTATAACAAGTAGCAATTGTTTACGAGTGAGAGGAGCAGTTCAACGCTCAGAAAGTTGAGATTTAAAAGTATGAGTGTAGCAGCCAGCAGATGTGACATCGCTACCATTTCTTTTTTATTGTGAAGGTTAAGTTCTATGCCGACATGAACAGGTTATGTTCATAAAAAAAGGAAGTCCAGGTGGAAAACAAAACACACACGCAAATTGATTGCAGGGGGCGAGATAAGACGACTTTATTTACCTTGAATGTGAAATTTTAGAAGCTAAGGATGTGAAATATAACGTAGGTCAGTTATTGAAGGTTACTAAGGCCGGCTAATATGACAGAGAAATTTATGAAGGATGTTTTCTTATTATTAGGAGGAAATGACACATGAATGACACCATGCTTTTTGGTTCAATATAATTTGAGATTATAATTGATCGACTTCCTAAATGAAAGAACGTCATGATTTTTATAAAAGCGGCAATTGCACATTAACGAGCTATGATAGAGTCATGGGCTTGTTGTCATGATTACTACAATGATGCATTAAAATCATGACTTAAATTGATGAATTATTGAATAAATGATGAATATCATAGATTATATTAAATATTGTGATATGGGTATTAACAAACATGAAAGCTATGTTAATGTAGAGTTGTGTGTAAATATGGGTAGATATGAGGGCTGATGGAACAGCTGATTTTGTGTGAGTTCATGGTGTTGATGAATGGAGTTGAGGTAGAGAATAAAAGTCAAGCAATTAAATGAGTTATATTAGGGAGCAAACAACCTATAGTATTACTTAAATAATGCAGGATTTCAGTAAACATAGCATAAATAAGAATGAGCATCTCGGATAAATGAGATTGTTGAAACCTAACCAACCTAAGTGAACCAGGGCAATTAAAAATACCTTGATGACTAAAATTAAACTAGTGCGTAATTAAGAGACTAATTATTGGATGTGAGACAATTATATATTATGACATTATGAGATGGTGGATTTACGTGATTATGGCGATTATAACTTCTGATGAGGTCATCAGATGTATGAATTGAGAAGAGGTTTTGTAACTGACAATCTGAAGTGTAAGATTATGGGTGAGTATAGGAGTTTGATGCAACATGAGTGCAAAATTAAGTGTAAGTATTGTTTATAGAATCTGTACAGTTTAGAAAGGTTAGATTTGCATACTTTTGGTAAGAATTCGTACAAAGATAGGAATTAACTAAGTGGCAAATTTAAAGAGTAAATGGTGGATATGGTACAATAGTAACATAGCTTATTATTATTATTGATGACGACACTGTGTTCAGTAGGATTGGGTATTATTTTAAGTTACATTTGTAGCTGTGTAGGGATTTAATTCGTACTACATTCCTAGCTCATTTTCAGGCGATTATTTATTATTGCCAGACAGGACTTTTTGATGGTAAATCTAGAACAACGCACGATATTTATTTCAAGAGGGCCTCAGTTAGTAAAGCATCGTACATTATTACGCTATAACAGAGTAGGTTAGGGATCATTGGCACTAAATAAAAGTATAAGTTTTATCGTAACATGTGGTTATTTGTTAGTAGTTTTGACATTTTTCTCTTATTATGGGATGGGTATTTTGGGCTAGTTTCATAACTCCACTACATCCAAAACCCAATACTACCTGATATAACAGACTCGTGCTGGGTCTAGCTCTAATGCACATCGAGTGTTATATGATGAATGTTTGTGATAGGATCTCACGGTGGTATTTCGGAGCAAACGGGCACAACATGGATGCAAGTTTCTAACATGCAAGAATGATGATTTCGATTCCAAAGTCTGTGCACACAATACTGTGTTTATTGATAGTCATATCGTCTGTCGACCGAGTGTTCAGTTAACGATGGCTCTTCTTAAATTAATTAATTGTGATTTAAGGTCCTTAGATATGCTGGATCAATAGATCAATAATAAAGTGACCACCTTATGATTCATAGATTCGTGGATTGGATAACGGCCGTAGTATGTAGATTATTGAAAGCCACAAGGAATCCGCGGTTTTCAATCCATTCACCCCGTTACACTACAGAGCTCTTTTTTCACATTTTCATACCATGACAAAGAATTAAATCTCATCTGGTAGGTTTTAGCTTAGGGATTAACACTACCTAAGATGAGAATCCAGCACTAAGGTTTAAGGGAATTAAAGAGGAATTTGGCAGTGCCAAGATTGGGAGGGACCTAACTCTAGCGGGGTCTGTCTCAGGCAGGCGGAGAGCGCAGCGTGAATTAAGGTTGCCTGCAAGCGCTCGGTGAATGCACTTTCCCTCTCGAGCCGGTATTCCGGTACTATGGGGACAGGAGGCACTCTGGCAAGGCAAAGTGAGCCGATAAAAGAGAATGTACTAACTTTTCCTTTAGAGGAATTAGATTTTATTATGCATTCGAAAATTCTGGAAAGATTTAAATTCAAAATAATAATTGTGTTTTTGAGTACTGTTGGATCTCTGTCAAACCAACCGAATGCTCCCAGAGAGGGAAGAGATGAATTAATTTTAACGATTTGGGCGATGTTGCTGTTGTTTTTTGTAAAAATCTTATGTAAATACCAGTTGTTGCACTTTAGGAAAACTAAGCTTTTACCAAGCAGGATGCCGACTAAAAGTTTAGAAAGAGGAAACCTCTGACCTAACTCAAACAAAACTAGAATTTTGAAAGCAAACCATGAACCAGAGAGAAAATATCTACAAATAGGTAGCTGGCGGAGCGAGCTTTATTTGTTTTAATGGTTGGCTAGAATTGGCTATGATAACCAAAAGAAACTTTCAAAATGTTGTTACTTGACGTTTTAGTTTAAATGCAACAAGAAGTAAAGACTTTATTGTTTGAGGACTTATACGTTTTAGTAAGGAGGACATAAGTTTAGAGGAAGATTCAGGGAAGATAAGGACTTGCCTGATTTTGATACTACTGAGAAAGATAACGAATAAAGGAAAACAAATAATTTATTTAACAATGTTAAACGGTGAACTGAATAACAACATTTAAGTTTTGATTTTAGTTTGAATTAAGAATAACAATTGTTTGTAAAATACAATGGTCTCAGACATAATAATAATAAGTTTACAATTTGAAAACAATGCTAAATGGGGTACAAGTTTCAAACACTCTACAAACACTAAACCTGTACAAAGGTTTTAAAATGTGCATAAAATTGGATTTTTTTAAAGCTTTTAACAACAATAAATTGTACAGCGATTGTAACTTTTTCAAATTAGGTTAGTTACAAGAGTTATTTGACTGCACTTATGGTAAGCTAACAAGCTATAGACAAATAATTAAGTCCTGATCCTAACAGGATAAAGGAAAAGGAAAACAGAAAATTAAAAGCGGAGATTACCGCTATTTTGCGCGGAATTTAACAATATTTGAAATACAAGGATGCACAGGTCGTATTAACCAAGCCTGAAGAAAACAAACAAACAGGTACAAGAGTAAGCTTAGAAATACACGATTCCTGAACAAGCAGGAAATAAAGAAAGATTAAAGAGAAGTTTCTACAACTTCTTATTTTTACAGAGTGAATTAGTGTTAATTAGAACAAAATAGGGAGGGCACCTATGGTTTGGAGAAGCCTCGTTGAATAATATCTAGGTACATAAGTAAATTTAAATTTTGTTAGTAGAGGGTGTTTGGAAAAGGAGAATGGGATTATAATGTTCTGGCCAGTTTAATTGCTCTCGTAGAACGCGGCGCGGAAGATAGTTAGCACACACAATTCGAAGCACTGATAGTTTGTAGACAAGTTGAAAAACTTCACTATTGCAGTATGTGTGAGTTCGAAGAACAAAAGAAAGTCATTGCAGTTATGTAGAACACTTAGTTTAATATTAGCTTGAACAGATTTATTGCGTTGGAGAGTTTATATGTTGCAGTAGAATAATGCGGTAAAGTTCCCACGGTGGCAAGCAAATTAGGTGTCGACCAGCTGTTAATGTAACGTGACTTCCTCAGTGAAGAAAAGTATTCCCATAATTGGAGTGGAAAAATACTAGATTCCTTGAATAGTAGAAAAATTGTTTGCCATAGAAAGTTCTAGAGTTGTAATGACTGTTAAATGGGATAATAGAAATCCTTTGGAGGAAAGCTAAGTTTTATAGACAGTGGATAATTTGAATGAAATCCCTCGTTGTGAGAAAGTATTCCCAGTTATTTTGTACAAGAAGTACGAAATTTCATCTTAGAAAGCTAGCTTAGATATCCATAGCTTGATAAAGGAAAATCCCTCAAAGACGGTTATTGCACAACATTTAGCAATTCCACACACTGTCTATAAAATTGAATTAAAAAGCATTTACTATTTATAAACCCATAGAAAGGCGTTTAAAACATTGAAGTTTGTACTTAGCTTTCTTTCATGACCAGCAGGTGAAAGTTCCTGGTGTGGGTTGGTTTTACGAAGTAGACATGGCGTCTAGTTAAAAATGTCTCGTGAGTGCAGGAAACAAGCCCGAGAGAGGGCTTCAAACTGTATGCTCGAAGACTAAAACAGGACTGAGAACGAGCGAACACGCACACGATAGAGATAGGCTGGTAAGCGGAAGGGGAAGGGGAAGCGAGGGAAGAGGGGGTAAGAGACAATAGAGTGAACATCATAATAACCAACATGACAAAAATAAAACATTCTTCATAGATGTGAATTATCTTCATGAGGCGGTGTTCATGGGGATGTTAGCTGGCGACAACGACGATGCCTCGTGGATTGATGAGGAAGTTCTCTTGAGTTCCGATGGATTGATGAACTTCGGCAGTTAGCTGCTAGATGCCGCCAGGTTGTCCATGGAAGATATATATCTAGAAGAGACTTATAAAAAACATAAGCAAGTGCACGGAGAAAATAGAACGGGAGGAATCACTGTTGGTGTCTGCGAAAAGGGAAAGAAGGAATTAATTAAAATAGATAAATCACAGAGCAGCAAAAGTTAACTCTGACTGACCGTGTATTCCAAAGAATACACCATCATCCACAGGTGACCTACATATTGTGTTCAGTGCTATAGCTACATAGCAATAGAAATGGAATATGAAGACGGACACATTGATCGTATAATTGGTATAACATGAATACTTTCACCGAAATCGCCTGAAGCTAACCCGCCATTATTATCATAACTTTGTTATTCTATTTTGATCACATGAAATTACTATTTCCTCGTTCGAACTCGACCGTGCCTTTCAAATTTTAATAAGTTTAACCAATCCAACGTCGTGACCGCGTGAAATATTTCACAGGCATTCAATATCTCCATTAATACAGAGCGAATTTAAGTCAGTTCATTAACATGTTTCATAATTAATAATTATGTAAAGTAGAAATGATTTATCGGATTGATATTTAATTTAGAGGTAGCATAAGAGACGTGAGCTATTACTGTACAGAGTAATACATAGTTATTGTAATGTCGGAGGCCTACGCCATAAGTAGATTCATTTCAGATAATTTAAGTATTTAACGACAGTATTTTTGTGGTTAACTCCCATTATCTAGGGCCAGTTTGTCACCAAGGTTAATGTATTTTGAGAGCAGTAACTCTAGCTTGGATAAGCAGATTTTAGTTAATTAATTTTGTTTCCAAGGGAAACTTTTTAATTTTATTTTATTTTAGGAAATATGCGTTTCGATTTTATGTTTTGATTCTTATTAATCTGTAACTTGTGTCTTTGCAATAAACAGACAGGCACGTGTGTTGCGGATCCCAGATATTTTTATAGAAATTGGCAATATCATTTGTAGTTCATTGGTAGTGGAATATGCAAGAGAGGCGGAATATTTTTATTGACTCGATCATTATCCCGTTGCCCGAGATTTTTGATTCTCGTTCTCCCGAGTATTGTTAGAACCCTTTCCTCTAGTAGTTAGATTCTATAGCACATTCAGTTGATTTCCTATGACCCTTATCCGGAGTGTATTCGCCAGTAGCTCTATGCAGTTCTTCTAGCTGGGGACTTCATGATGCTGCGATCCGTCTCCATATGTGGATTTTGGTGGATCAACTCAGGAAAAAGTTTACAGTAGCCTATATTGAACACTATTGCATGTCAACACAAGATTTTTAAAAGCTGGACAGTATAATACAAGCTCACATTAAATTTAAGCTAGTATGTGTGTGTATGATTCGTAAAATAAGAAACACATTTAGAAAAAGAAAAAGGAAAGCTTTATATCAATATCAACAACGGAATTTGCCTATGATTTCTAAGACATATAATGAAAATCCACAGCCTGCTTCCAGTCTCCGACCGGGTCAGGAATGGAATGAATGAAGCCCCTATCTAGCGGCGAGGATATGGACTGTGCCGGCTGTCGAGGCCTGACGCACTTCTCTAGGGCAATGATTAAATGAATGACAGATGAAGTGAAATGATAGTGGAGAGTGTGGCTGGAATGAAATTTTGACAGGGAAAACCGGAGTACCGGTACCCGGAGAAAAATCTGTCTGCCTTCGTTTTGTCCAGCACAGATCTCACATGGAGTAACCGGGATTTGAACCACGGACCCAGCGGTAAGAGGCCGGCGTGCTGCCGTCTAAGCCACGGAGGCTTTTTCTAAGTCATATAATACGTAACTTAATTTGTAGATTGTTTCTCGGCGCTTTGAAGTGCAATTTATTTATAAGGTAAGTAAGCCAACTGGTCTAAATACATTTTTTCTATTTACAAAGTCAATTTCCTTTTTCAGTCATGTTAGTCAAAATTAACGTCGATCTTATTTGTGTGTACAGTATGTACATCAAATATGTTACAAGAAGATCTGTAATAGACTGTCCTGCTGTACAGTCAAGCTTATATGTAAAGTTTTGAAGCCATTCCTTCAGTGTTGGCTATACAAACTCTCAGTTGTAGCTCTTCAGTTGCCCAATGACTGGGTGGGGAAACAATGTACTTTTTCTTCTGGTTCCTATCCGTTCCGGATTTTGGCTACCATCTTGACTGTGCTTTTTTTTTTTTTTCATTTTTTGGAGAACCTCAATATTTGTGACATGGTCTGTCCATGGTATCCGCAGTATCCTTCTGTACAGCCACATTTCAAAGGCCTCTAACGGTTTTCATAAAGACTCTGTCAGAGTCCATGTCTCAGCGCCGTAAAAAAGAGTAGAGAACACATAACAACGCAAAGCCTGATTTTCGTAGTTATTGTCAGCCCATGACGTTTGAACAAATTCCGCATCTTATTGAAAGTTGTCCGGGCTTTTCCAATTTGAGACCTCACCTCATCAGAAGGGTCCCATTGAATATTTATGGTAGTGCCAAGGTATATATACTTATGCACTTATGCAATGGGTTTTTGATCTACAGGGTGAACGTAAAATGCCGCACTAGGATGTCGGCATGTGGTTCCTCGTCGAAATTCACGACAAAAGTTTATCTTGCAAAACCTAGTCCTGCCAATAGGTTTAACAGAAATGCGTGTTAAGAAACGAGGCTCTGGCAACGCTGTAACTGCATGCAGCGTGGCCAAAAACTGGTCGCAGGAACTCGGCACTCTGCCGGAGCTGTCTCATTAGCTCAGTGAGACGAGGTAATGCCATAAACGCCGGTTGAGCGGACGTGCCGAAGTTCGAGTCACGTTCGCGCCATTTTTTCAGGGAATGTATCAAATTGCATCCAATGTACAACTCCACTATGCAATACACTATGTCTTACCGTTACAGTTACCTGCATTTAATCATTCACACGTAACATGAACTTCTTACAGAGGTAAACGACCCCTTGTTTCGTCCATGGCACATATAAAGCCAATAAAACATAATAGTGGATACAGTAACATCGTCTCTATCCAATGCGGTACAAAGAAGCAGATTACTATAGGTAGCCTACACTAGATTGCCCATTGTGCTACGCACCACAATGCCATAGTGTACGTTTGACGTCCAGACTTGTCTTCACAGAGCCGGTACGTATACTTACGAACAACGCCTTCACTTCACAGCAGATGTACGAAGCGACTTCATCGCATTTGCAAACACTTCGCCACTCGTTGGAGCATACTTTGCCGGGCCCTATGCAACACACTTGCATCCAATATTACCAATGCAGCATGCACGCGAGCTATTAGGTCTTGCTCATCCATGGGTGGAGTACTATAAACTTGTTCCTTTAAGGGTCCCCACAAATAAAAATCTAGAGGATTAAGGTCCGTGGAACGTGGCGGCCATAACATTGGACCACCACGACCAATCCATTTCCCTGAACACGCTTCATTTAAACAGTTACGCACAGTCATTCCAAAGTGTGGCGGAGCAACATCATGCTGAAACCATAGCTGTCGCCAAACACCAAGTGGAACGTACGATAGAGGGGGTAATAAACTTGCCTGGCAACAAGTAAGGGCTTAAAATCACTCCTCCCACGATTCCAACCCACAGGCTTATGCCAAAGCGTGCTTGAATGCCACGTTCACGGGTGACATGTGAGTTGTGGTCAGACCAATAATGACTGTTGTGATGGTTGAAAATACCTTCCCGAGTAAAGCTACATTCGTCACTCCATAGCACATTCATGATAAAATATTCGTTATCTTTAATTTATTGCAACTGCAATTCACAGAACTATACTCGTTGAATGTGGTCTTCTGGCCGCTGGTGTTGAGTTAACGTGTAAAGATATGGATTCAGTTCTTCGTCGTGCAACACGTCAACAACGAGTGTTGGAGATACCTGGAACTGCCTTGAAATATCACGGGTACTTCGCCGAGGTGATTTGTGGACGGTTTCAATAATTGCGTCCTCCGTTTGTGGAGTAGGCTACGTCTAGTCTTTAGACGACCTCTGTCCACTACTTGTGGGCGAAGATTACCTGTTTCCCACAGGCGTTGCTCAAGGCAACGAAAAACATTCTTATCGGGATGGCGCCTTTGAGGGTACCGTGCCGCATACTCACGAGCAGCACCCAACACTAAAAGCATATCGACGTATTCACCATTTGTGAACTCCACCATGAAGCTACCCTACATGAACTTGACAGGACCAGTTATGGTTGTGCAATGCGTGATTAGTCGACTCATGCATGGCGTTTAATATATCACACTGTGCGTTCTTTTTTCCGTTATCGTTTTACGGACTAAGCGAGAATCCCATCATTACCGCCGCTGAGGGCAGTGTCCTGGAGTTTGGGACTCTGTGTCGGGGATACAACTGGGGAGTGTGACTAGCACTTTGCCCAGGCGGCCTCACCTGCAAAGCGAAAGGGGGCCTGATGAAGGGATGGGAACAGTGGGAGGATTAGGCAAGGAAAGGGGAAGGAGGTGGCCGTGGCCTTACGGTAGGTACTGAACCCGTATCCACGTGGTCTTACCTGTTGAAATCCGATGGAACTGCTGGATCGTAGAATCTGGAAGCGCCCGGCTGAAATGCCCCTAAAATTCAGCCAACTAGGATCAACCAGGGATAAGGATACCTCTCTTATAAAGAACGCGATAGGAAGATGCCAGTGGTCGATGAAATGAAAACGAAAAATAACTCAAAGTGAGCTAACGAGACTCTAAAAATGACTAAATTAATCTCGAACGCGGCGCTAGACATCCTAAAAACTGACCAACTGGTCCTCGTAGCGCATCCTATTTCTATTATAAATGACCAAGACATCCGAAGTAACTAAAATTGACCAAGAGTTTATTAATCTAAAGACTGTTGCATGGGGGACTATCTCTCCACTAAACAAATTAATTCACCTCTACTGAAGCGTAGAAATCTCATAATGACATTAGCATCGAATCATAATCAAAAATGCTATCAAAATACAGTATCCTATTCGCATGTAAAGACAGTTTCAAAAATATTTAAACATTATTATATACACTCGTTACATATTTAAATGATCCTCAAAGTTTATGATATTATTTACATTTATACATTATTGTACACGTTCAAATTCTTCATCAGTAATAAATTCGATTCCATCAATAAGCATTCTATAGTATTAGTTAAAGTCAAATCATGGCATGTTCGACGAATGGTTAAGTTTATCGAACGCATAATCATAGCATAAAAATGTTAACAACATTCTAAATCACACAGTTATTCATGTTATTATTATTATCTCTAAAGCTTTTAGTGGTTATTATTACATGATTATATCAATATTATTACTCGTCTTTCCAATTAACCTTTCTCCAAAAACAAATGTTATTAATTTGAACAATCCATTCTAGAACAATTATCACAATGCTGTTTTACTTAAATGTTGGATGTATTAACCTCGCACTAGCCTTCTAGTATTCATATTCATGACTATACTGCACGTTCAAAATATACACACAATTGTATTCAGACATAGCTCAATAGCTAATTTATACTGGACAGAAAAATGACATAGGCCATCCATTGATGTCTAATATCTCATTATAACAATCAAATTCGCAAACACACGTTGCTTCATTCATAGATAAGCTCTCCATAGCTTGTAAACATTTTTCCAAACATCATTAAGTTCAAATAAGCTTTTACATAAAAGTCATGAAATATCGTGCATCAAATTAACATACGTTAAAGTATCATGGACAATTTTTATCAGAACTAAGGCAAATGTAATATAATCAGCTGTTCAAATACCAGTGCTAGAGAATTTTCGACATTATCATTTCGCGTTGGAACGAAAATATTTTATACAATCATTTTACCATAGTAATTTATTTCTCATTATAATCTCATGCTCATAACTATATCTTTCAAGAAATTGTGGATAGATCACTGTAAAAAGAACGATTCAGCTCTACTAGACAACAACTCGGCTGGAGATCCTCACCCAAAGAACAACGAAAGATCCTACACCATAGTAATGAGCCTGTCTTAAGAAGGTACATGAAAACTATTAGAATCCAACGCTTAACCAGGATGGAGATCAACAAACTATTCATGAACAAAATAGAAACTGAACGATCTAATAGTGTCTAAGACAACTCCAAAAAGAAAAATCTCAAAAACTGTAGATTGCCAAAATTAATCCATAAATCGCAAATATCTGCTCTATAAAACATTATGTTTCCATACTTACACTGCACTTGATGAAAAATAGACCCGCATGTCTATTAAAGGAACTCGCATGAAATGCATAAGTGTTCACATTCAAAATTCGAAATTCGTAGAAATGTCTATTCCAATAATCTTCAAGTATACGTAGCGTATTGGTCATTTGCTTGCTAACTACTATTCTTATATAAAGTTATCGTAGTATTCTCCCTACTCTTCATATTAATCTTCTCAACAAGTTATATAATTCCATTAAATGCTCAAATTTAGAAACAAAAAGCAGTGAATTAATGCATAAAAATAGCATTATAAAATATTAATGTTAACTACAAATATAAAATACACTACAAGACAGAAGCGATAGAGGATCGGGTCTAGCCCTGGAATGCACTTTCTAACTACTAAGAAAAATTGGTGAGAAGGAACACTCTAGGGTATGTCTAATTCATACTGTCTACTATGAAAATGGGTGGTCAGCTACCTTGTATGTTGCCATCTGGTTGAAAGCGGAGTATGCGAGAAACACACTGTCCTCGTTCTGGAACTGAACCCTCGTTCATCAGGTCGCGTAGTCCTCGATACGACTGGATCTTGTAGAGAACCGAACCCGAGGCCGAACGTTTGAAAAGAAAAAAAAGCTGTTCCCGAAACAAGTTCATCGCTCTCACACGTTCCCAAGATATAGCTGGAGCTTATTCGTAGTATGCCATTATATTTCATGCAGTTACAGTATGAATGTACAATAAACATCTCCAAGACGTCTTCCACCTCTTAAAGAGTTTTCTGCTGTTATAATAATCCATGTTTGGTGCTGGTGATCATCCTAAGTAGTCAATTTCACTATTGCATTGCATTCCTGCTTTCCGTTTTAGCCCATAAGTGACATAGTCATGTGTTGGTGAAGTATCCGTTCAATCAACTTCTGTTCTGAAGTCATAATGATAATATGATTGTATACTGTAAACTGTACTGTTGTAGAATCAAGTCTTGTACTGGCATAGAAAATATCACACAAGTCCTGGTGAATACAAAGTTCACTGCTCCTGATGATGAAGTTTAACACAGTCTTCAGCTATAACAATCTGAGACATAAAAATTTGAGGTACGAACTGTCTAACTTTAAGTAAATACACGTCCGCGTTGCTTGCGCACGATATGAGTGTCGTACTTCCAGCGTAGTATATTGCAATCTCGTGTCTCTGCCTGGACAGATCTTTGTTTACTGCTCTGCGAAACCCATAGTGCTGTTCGTTGAGGAACGATATTGACTATCGATATTGACACTGGATCATGTTCGATAATATTCTGATATTTTGTTATCTGCATTTATTTATGTGTGAAATACACTCAAGTTTCCTCTTCTCTAAACATAATGCATTTGTCAAATACTATTCAGTTTCAAGG
Organism: Meconema thalassinum; assembly: GCA_946902985.2. Classification (NCBI taxonomy): domain Eukaryota; kingdom Metazoa; phylum Arthropoda; class Insecta; order Orthoptera; family Tettigoniidae; genus Meconema; species Meconema thalassinum. The sequence continues at coordinate 726,474,448 of OX336389.2, forward strand.
CTACTATATCAAAGTATATCATGTTGCATCCGATTGACGTTACTGCCGACTATATTTTGTAGACCTCTCTTGTATTAAAACAAAGCACGTGCTCAAGGATGTGGAGCGGGCTGACTAGTTGCTCCTAACCTCGCCATAGAGTATCCATGCGCTGTGTTCCTTGCAAATAGCGCCGCAGGAATGCACCTGAGTACACACCTGTCCAACATAGATCCAACTCATTACAAAATACGGTCTCATCTCCCTCCCAACTCAAGATATAAAAGTGTGACAATACTTTTATTTTATCATTCTTGATATTCACTTCATGAGCAGTATTTTGTTATTGTTCAATCTTTTCATAATATCTTTTGAGGTTCTTCGCATTGAATCTCCCTGTTTTCTCGCCAGTAACTTGTTAAATATCTTGAAATGCTATATCGAATGGAGACGAATTTGACTCTGATTCTATGAGGAATTTCCTTTGTCTTTCTCCCTGGGACGTCTCTCCTGCCTCTCAGCTTGTTGGCTGGTCCCAGGTTCTGGATCACTGTCTGTGTCCCTACGTCTATTATTCCTTTCTTCTCTTTTCTCTCTGTCCTTTCTGGACTGATTTCTTTCTTCCTCAATTTGATAGTCCTTATCACGGTAATTTTTGTACCTAGAATATCCTCGATGGTTATTCTCCTGTCTCTGGAAATAACCTTGCCGTTCCTCTGTTCTAATTTTCTATTGTCGGTGTTCTGATTTTGATACCGATTATTTCTTGGCTGATTTCTTTCTCTTTCTTGATATCTGTTATCAAATCTGTCTTTTCTATCCCTATCTTGATACGGTCTGTATCTCCCTTGATCTCTGTTGTCAAATCCATCATTCCTATACCTGTCTTGATATGGTCTATATCTCTCTTGATCTCTATTCGATTGATACGACCTATCCTGTCCTCGATAATATCGAGTCTGGTAACTACTGAATGGCGCTTGATTATCCCTATAATCGCGTGGTTGTTCATTATACCTGTTGTTTCGAATGGGACCTACCCATCTTGACTCATTCTGACTGGGTTTTTCAGTTTGTTGGGTCCTATCCACGACTACAACGTTCATGCGTTTGACTTCCGTTCTTCCGCCTTTTGATATCGTGGGAGGAATGGACGTATGATCAAGTCTTCGGAGTAAATCGTCCATCTGAGCCAAATCTGTCACCCCTGACGTAATTATATTACACCTAACTTCAACTGGCAACTGTCCTGAAATAGTTTCTAATATTTCCTCCTGTGTTAATGGGGGTTGAAGAAAACGTAGGCGGGCTAATTGTGAAGTGTAGAATTCGGAGTAACTAGTAGGTCCAGTACTTCTGTACTTCCTAGAGTATATTTCTGCCCTTACTGCATGTTGGACTTCAATAGACCAAAATCTCTTAATGAATGCTTCAGAGAATTGCTCAAAGTTGTCAAAAGTATAGCGGAAAGCTCGAAACCAATTTAAAGGACCTTCCAGAAGATGTCTCTCTACAATTCGGAGTTCTCTGTCTCTACTAACGTGATGTTCTATGAAATAATCTTGAAGATTTCTAATAAATTCAATCGGAGTTAAACTCTCGGTGTTGGAAAATTTCTTTATATTTTCTTCATAATTTCTCACAATCGTTACATTTGACCTGTCATTGGGAGTAGATGTCCTGAAATCCCTAGGAACATATTCAAGATTAGTGGTACTTGGGAGTTCTGATCGTTGTCTGGGCTGTTCGCCTCCTACTGCCCCATTAGAACGTTCAATAAAATTCCTAGCTGGGGATGCTACATCTAAGCTTTGCCTAACATGAGGAACTGTGCCTTCCCTGTTGGAACTCACATTGATTTTTAGTGCTTCAATTTGCTTATTAAATTCGCTTCTTAAAGCATCTACATTAACGTGATCAGCTAAGTTAAATTTGTTCAACTCCTTCCTAATCGCGTTTAATTCAGATGTTTTCTTTTCACGTTCTGAATTGACGTCTAATCTCACTTGCTCTAACTTTGATGTTACAGTGTTAACTCGTGATTCCAAATCTTCCCTAAGATTATTGATATTATCTATTTTACTAGTCTGGACTGAATCTATTCTTTTGTCAGTGTCTAAATTAACATCTGATATATCTTTGTTCAACTTGATTTCGGTTTGAGAAATTTTAAATTCCAAATTAGAGGTAACATTTTTAATTATCTCTTCGTTAATTTTGGTTATTTCTCCCCGAATAATGGTTATATGATCTTTAACAACGGCTTTAAGATCAATTTGTATATCTTTCCTCAGAACCTTATTGTGGTCCTCTACTTTCTCTTTTAAGAGAACCATGTAATTTTCTAATATTGACAAAGACTCTTGTGTATTACTAGCTTCCTTGGAGAATTGTACTCGAAGCGCATCTAAACTATTCTTATTTTCCCTTTGACTATGTTCCAGTTCCAATCGAACACATTTGACATCCTCCTTAATGCCCGAAATTTTAGATTGTATGCTGGATACAAGTTTTTCTGTCTGTACAATCTTTTGTTCAGTGCTAATAGTAGTGTGTTTGTAACAGTTCTAAATCCTCCTCCTCCTCACCCTCCTCACAAGATGGCGACGACGCGATATCTCTCGAACGCATGGTCGGATTTTTACGAATGAGGTGTCATTGAACTCGGGCTGACACCCCTTTCCATTGGACAACATATTTCAACCCCAAAATAAAACCTACCACAACTAGGGGGTGAAATTTTAATTTCTTAGAAAATCTCGCTTTCCAAGTGCAACATGTGAGAGTTTGAAAGCCAATATGGAATTAAACATTGTTCTACATAAGAGACATGTATACGGTGGTTAGCTAATATGAATTAACATGCTTGTTTTTTTGTTTTTACGCATGCCCTCTCATGGCTTTTGTAAGAGGTGGGGGAGCGGATCCCTGTGGACAGCTCATTGTTGACAGGTCATTGTTGGCGGGTCATTGTTGACAGGTCATTGTTGACAGGTCATTAATGACAGGTCATTGTTGACAGTTCCTTGTGGACAAGTCCTTGTGGTCAAGTCCTTGTGGACAAGTCCTTGTTGACAGGTCCTTGTGGACGAGTCCTTGTTGACGAGTCCTTGTTAACAGGTCCTTGTGGACGAGTCCTTGTTGACGAGTCTTTGTTGATGAGTCCCTTTGGACTGATCCCATTGGACCGGTCCCTTTGGACTGGTCCCTAATGCTATGATGAAATTAAACGTTGTTCCACATGAAACGCAAGCGAAGAGCTGATCTCTACTATGGATTAACATGTTTGTTTTTTGTTTTTACGCATGCGCACTTGGGGTTTTTGTAAGAGGGCGGGCTTTTTGAATACAGATTTATAGATGAGCTATTTTTAAAAAAATTAACCAAAAGATCCAAAACTAATAGGTCATCAGCTTTTAATATCTCATGAACCAATAAGGATAGGGACTTGTATGAGAGGTCGTTGGACTTGGGGTGACATCCTGTTTCTTAATGTATTATTCATTTTTGTCAAAAGGGCCTAACTGCACTTTTGTTAATATCTCGCTAACTAATAATCAGAGAGGGTCAAGTGAGGTGTCATGGGACTCAGAATTGTCAACCCTTTTCCATGACCAACGAATTTACCCAAAAAACCTAAAACAGCAAGGTCATTGACCTCTGATTTTATAAACTAATAATCGGAGAGGTTCAAGTGAGGTGTCATAGGACTACATGTATGGTGACTGACAAGTCTTTTAGTGCGTGGAAACATACGATTACGTCAGCGAAACATGAACTCACTAGTCTGTTGTATGAGTATCACTTTAGTAGTGGGATCAAGCAGCAAAAGACGTTTACTTACACACAATCCATCATTATGGTAAGCTCTTTCTCATATCATTATGGAATGCTCTTGGAATAAAATGACATATATTCTGGTTTCGATCACTTATAGCTAAACTGTAATTGATATTTTTTGTTTCTTTATAGGCTACTGCAATAAATATTCTCAATGCTATGGGGAAGAACTGCGGATTAGAGAGAAAAAAAGCTCACTGAATTACCAATGTATACTCCATTCCGTATCATCAACATTCAAAAAGTGGACACAATGTATGGTGAACGTGTACTATGTGTTAGTGAAAAATTTCAGACTTTCCTTCCTACACGTTTTAATAATATGTCAGAAAGTGTGCTCGAGGATCTAAATCGTGGTGGACATTCTCTATATCTAATTTATGAGGGTATAAAAAATAATAGATCTATCGTACGTTTTAACGAATTAAAAAACTCTCAAGCTGAATAATAATTAATATTGTTTTTATTTCTTACTACCCCCACCCCAGTAGTTTTTATGAGTTCTACACCCTCCTCCACATTCCTCCATGTGGAACAACGTTTAATTCCATATTGGCATTCAAACTCTAACACGTTCCACTTGGAAAGCGAGATTCTCTGAAAATTACAATTTCACCCCCTAGAAGGGGTAGGTTTTATTTTGGGGTGGAAATATGTTATCCAACGGAAAGAGGGTGTCAGCCCGAGTTCAACGACACCTTGGTCAAGTCTGTAGCCTTATTGGTTCACTAGCTAGGTTAAGTTAAGCTACGGCCGCCATCTTGGGAGGAGGGGAGGAGGTGGAGGCTGCGGACTCACTTGTCTGTTGTACGAGTATCACTTTAGTACTGGCATCAAGCAGCAAAAGACTTTTACTTACACAATCCATCATTATGGTAAGCTCTTTTTCCTTATCATTATGGAAAGCTCTTAGAATAAAATGTTATATATAGTGGTTCTGGTCACTTATAGCTAAACTGTATTAGACATGATTTTCTGTTTCTTTATAGGCTACTACAATAAATATTCTCAATGCTATGGGGAAGAACTGCGGATTAGAGAGAAAGAAGCTCACTTGTTCATTGGTACTTGATAGTTTCACAGAAGGAACATAAAATCCAACATGTCGGACAAGTTTAGACTTGCTTTAAGACTGGCTATGATGTCATAGATGAATGGATCAAATATATTATATAACAAAAACTGACATCAAAATAAGCCACCAACATAAGCCACCAATATAAGCCACCAATATAAGCCACCAACGTAAGCCACAAATATAAGCCACCAACATAAGCCACCAACATCATCCTATAAAAAACGTCAACACAAAATCACACTTTCACCAGAATTGTTCTGACCTTTGTAGTAGGTAGATCAACTTTACAAGTCAGTTACTACTATGGAATATACTATAACCAATAAAGGCAAACCACTTGCACTTTATCATGACTACTCATATAACTATAAGCGGCAAAATGTGAATGGAATCACATTTTGGCAGTGCTCAAAACAAAGGACAACAAAATGCTTAGGTCATCTAAAACGTAAGAATGGTAAGGTCTTAAGTGTGGGTAATCATCAATGTAGTGTACCAGATAAAACACTGTTGCTGTCAACAAAATATCATGAACATGCTAAAAAGCAAGTTCAAGAAAATGATATTGCTGCTCAAGATAGTGCATTCTTTGTTGAAAAGCAATTATCATCTCCTCAAAAAGTCATGTTAGGACAGTTGTCAACGTTCCAAAAACCCTTAACACTATCAAAAGCAACACAGACTCTTCAAGAGGTCCCTTTTGAAAAGGAAAAAAAGGAATTGGATAGTTCTAGTGATGTTGAGGATGATGATGATGATGATGACGTTGGTGACAATGACTATAATAATTATGATGATAATATTTATAATATTTATAATGATGAAGATGATGATGATGATGAAAAAGAAGACGATGAGGGTTTAATGTCTATAAAACCATTGTGGCTTCCCCAGTTTTTAAGAACAAGAGTACCTGGACAATGTTATAAAAGGATCTACAACAAGCGTTGTGTTTAAAATCTATATCAAACAATGATAAAAAGAAAAAAAGTTGTATTCAGTGTGTAACTATTGTAAAAAAAAAACTAAATGAATATAAATATTGTATGGGTATTGACTGTTTTTCTTAATTGCTATCCCCATGTCCCACTATTAATGTAATTGTTAACCATCAACAGTCTCTGACTATGTTCATAAAGAGAGTGCCTTAAACAATACACTCTGTCTATGGTTTGTGTAGCGAGTATCATAATAATTCAGTGTGGACAAGCCATGTTAAGGCAATAGTTATGTCAGGTAAGGGATTCGAACCCTTGCTTCCTTGTACAGGAAATTTGATCTTAAGTCAAACACCTAAACCACTTGGCCAACCTGACAGTTACTAATTTAATTAGTCTTGTGGACTTGAGTGTTTACAAAACTTTTCCCAGTATACATTGACTAAACAACTTGCTTGTTTTGAAATATAGATTTTGTTTTGTTTTACCATAACATTGCAGTTATGAATATTGTGAACTGGGTGTTTAATATAGGGTTAAAGGCATTTTAAAATAATTTTAGAAATGCTCCAAGGTATCGTGTCATGGGTTTTAGTAATGCATTACTGTTTGTTGACTAACATTTACCGTTACACAACATTATTTTGGTGAGCTTACATGTTGTTGTTTGAGTCTTTAGTCGTTTGACTGGTTTGCTGCAGATCTCAATGCCCCCCTGTCCCGAGCTAATCGTTTCATTTCTATATAGCTACCACACCCTAGAATTAAGACTATCTGTTTAACATATTCTAACCTAGGTCTCCCCCTACAAGCTCTTGGGTTCAATTCCTAGCTTTAACACAAAATTTTAAAAGTGGTATGAGGACTAAAAAAGTATTCTCAGTCTCGGGTGGTCCAAAATAAGCAGAGAGGGTTTGATTCACACCTCAACCATACAGCACCGTGTTTTTTTTATTTTAAAATAATGATAGCCATTTGTTCAATTTCACATTTCACACATTGCAATTTGTCAATTTTCCATTTGCATTTTTTAATGACAGTTTGATGTTTTTTCAATTTCATGATATGGAAACATGGATTTTCCATTTTCATATATACGCATTTGTCAATTTTCCATTTGTATATTTTTTATAAATGTTCGTTTAAGGTTTTTAAAATTTGTCTATATGGACCCATGGATTTTCCATTTTGCTGTTTACACATTTTTTATTTATTTTGTGTCTGATGAAAAACGATATTTCCAAAACAAGATTAGTTTGATTCGTTCTAGGCCTTAGAGCTTGAAATCGAGTTACGATCTCCAGTGCAAGAGGCACATGTGCTCACCACTACAACACGTAATGGTTAGCTGGTAACATTAGACAACCGAAAATGATTGTATTTCGGTTAGTCAAGCATTTCTGTCATTTGCCTACTGTGTGAGCACTGCCAGCAAGACAGTTTAATTAAGAACAAGCGTGTGTGTGTGTGTGTGTGTGTGTGTACAGATTAATAGCCTCAAGTATTTAAAGCTTGTTGTGTGTAGCGACCATCTTGTCCCAGTAACCACTGAGCAAGTTTTAACAGTCAACTCATAAAAACTGCATAGGAAAGTTGTGTGTGGTTCATATACTTGGGTGTGTGGATTAGCACTATGCACTAGCTTTGCCTTACCCTCTATAGGTAGAGCGTTATCCCTTTCCTTTTTGACATTACCAATGACCACATTCACCCACAAGTTTTACACTTAAACCCTTGGCTTGTTATCGATTAGGTTTGGTTCGGTTTGGTTGGGTTTGATTCAGCTTGGTTCAGTTTAGTTCAATGTAGTCACCATTTTGTTTCTTTAGCTATACTCTTTAACCAATCAATTAAAGATAGTCTACTCTTAATTCTTGAATCAATAAATCAGATTTTGTGTTCACCGTTTGACATTTATTAACCCATGCCTGAAACCTATACTCTCTCTGTACTACAGTCTGATCTGAAAACAAGTTCCAATAGTGAAAGTCTTGTCAGTCACCATACATGTAGCCTACACTAATTCTTTCTCTACCTAGCTATGTTTCATCACTCACGGTAAACATCTCACATGTCCGTATCCAATTATTAATTTATAAAATCTCAGGTCAATGACCATAATGTTTTGGATATTTTAGGTAAATTCATTGGCCATGGGAAAGGGTTGACCATTATAAGTCCAATGACACCTTACATGTCGATATCCGATTATTATTTTATACAATCTAAGGTCAATGACCCTGTTGTTTTGAATATTTGGTGTAAATTCGTTGGTCATGGGGAAGGGATGGCCATCCTAAGTATTATAACACCTCACTTGACTCTCTCCCATTATTAGTTATCGAGATATTAACAACAGTGCAGTTAGGCCCTTTTGACCAACATTAAATATATATTAAAAAACAGAGCGTCACCCCGAGTGCTAGGACCCCACATACAAGTCCCTAGCCTTATTGGTTCGCGAGATATTAACAAAAGTATAGTTAGGACCTTAGTTAAAATGTCAAAAATTCATTCAAAAAGAGAGTGTCTGCCCAAGTCCAACGACACTTCACAGGTCCAAATCCCATCATGGGTTCAGGAAATATCAACAAAAGTATAGTTAGGCCCCTTGTCAAAATTTCAAAAAAATACATTTAAAAACCTTACCCTCTATTGGTAGAGCGTTATCCCTTTCCTTTTTGACATTACCAATGACCACATTTTCCCACAAGTTTTACACTTAAACCCTTGGCTTGTTTTCGGTTAGGTTTGGTTCGGTTTAGTACAATGTAGTCACTATTTTGTGTTTTAGCTATGCTCTTTAACCAATCAATTAAAGATATTCTACTCTTAATTCTTGAATCGATAAATCATGTACACCGTTTGTCATTTATTAACCCATACCTGCAACCTATACTCTCTCTGTACTGCAGTTTGATCTGAAAACAAGTTCCAATGGTAAAAGTCTTGTCAGTCACCATACATGTAGCCTACACTCATTCATTCTCTACCTAGCTATGTTTCATCACACATGGTAAACATCTCACATGTTCGTATCCGATTATTAGTATATAAAATCTCAGGTCGATGACCTTGATGTATTGCGTATTTTGGGTAAATTCATTGGCTATGGGAAAGGGTTGACCATTCTAAGTCCTATGACACCTCACATGATATCCGATTATTAATTTATAATAATAATAATACTGATGATGATGATAATTGTTGTTTTAAGGGGCCTAACATCTAGGTTATCGACCCCATATTAGTTTATAAAATCTCAGGTCAATGACCCTACTGTTTTGGATTTTTGGAGTAAATTCATTGGTCATGGGAAAGGGTTAACCATTCTAAGTCCTATGACGCCTCACTTGACCCTCTCCGATTATTAGTTTATAAAATCATAGGTCAATGACCTTGCTGTTTTAGGTCTTTTGGGTAAATTCGCTGGTCATGGAAAAGGGTTGACCATCCTGAGTCCCATAACACCTCACTTGACCCTCTCTGATTATTAGTTAGCGAGATATTAACAAAAGTGCAGTTAGACCCTTTTGACAAAAATGAATAATACATTAAGAAACAGGATGTCACCCCAAGTCCAACGACCTCTCATATAAGTCCCTAGCCTCATTGGTTCATGAGATATTAAAAGCTGATGACCTATTAGTTTTGGATCTGTTGGTTATTTAAAAAAAATAACTCATCTATAAATCTGTATTCAAAAAGCCCGCCCTCTTACAAAAACCCCAAGTGCGCATGCTTAAAAACAAAAACAAACATGTTAATTCATAGTAGCGATCGAATCTTCGCTTGCGTTTCATGTGGAACAATGTTTAATTTCATCATAGCATTAGGGACCAGTCCAAAGGGACCGGTGCAAAGGGATCATTCCAAAGGGACTCATCAACAAGGACTCGTCCACAAGGACCTGTCAACAAGGATTCGTCCACAAGGACATGTCAACAAGGACTTGTCCACAAGGACTTGTCCACAAGGACCTGTCAACAATGACCTGTCAACAATGACCTGTCAACAATGACCGGTCAACCATGACCCGTCCACAGGGATCCGCTCCCCCACCCTCTTACAAAAGCCATGAGTGGGCATGCATTAAAAACAAAAAAAGAAGCATGTTAATTCATATTGGTTATCCACCGCTTACATGTCTCTTGTGTAGAACAACGTTTTATTCCATATTGGAATTCAAACTCTCACATGTTGCACTTAGAAAGCGAGATTTTCTAAAAAAATTTAAATTTCACCCCCTAGTTGGGGTAGGTTTTATTTTGGGGTTGAAATATATTGTCCAATGGAAAGGAGGTGTCAGCCCGAGTTCAATGACACCTCATTCGTCAAGTGAGGTGTCATAGGACTTAGAATGGTTAACCATTTCCCAAGACCAATGAATTTACTCCAAAAATCCAAAACAGTAAGGTCATTGACCTGAGATTTTATAAACTAATATGGGGTCGATAACCTAGATGTTAGGCCCCTTAAAACAACAATTATCATCATCATCAGTATTATTATTATTATAAACTAATAATCGGATATCATGTGAGGTGTCATAGGACTTAGAATGGTCAACCTTTTCCCATAGCCAATGAATTTACCCAAAATACGCAATACATCAAGGTCATCGATCTGAGATTTTATAAACTAATAATCGGATACGAACATGTGAGATGTTTACCATGTGTGATGAAACATAGCTAGGTAGAGAATGAATTAGTGTAGGCTACATGTATGGTGACTGACAAGTCTTTTACCATTGGAACTTGTTTTCAGATCAAACTGCAGTACAGAGAGAGTATAGGTTGCAGGTATGGGTTAATAAATGACAAACGGTGTACATGATATATCGATTCAAGAATTAAGAGTAGAATATCTTTAATTGATTGGTTAAAGAGGATAGCTGAAACACAAAATAGTGACTACATTGTACTAAACCGAACCAAACCTAACCGAAAACAAACCAAGGGTTTAAGTGTAAAACTTGTGGGAAAATGTGGTCATTGGTAATGTCAAAAAGGAAAGGGATAACGCTCTACCAATAGAGGGTAAGGTTTTTGAAAGTATTTTTTTGAAATGTTGACAAGGGGCCTAACTATACTTTTGTTGATATTTCCTGAACCCATGATGGGATTTTGACCTGTGAAGTGTCGTTGGACTTGGGCAGACACTCTCTTTTTGAATGTATTTTTGACATTTTAACAAAGGTCCTAACTATACTTTAGTTAATATCTCGCGAACCAATAAGAGGCTAGGGACTTGTATGTGGGGTCCTAGCACTCGGGGTGACGCTCTGTTTTTGAATATATATTTAATGTTTGTCAAAAGGGCCTAACTGCACTGTTGTTAATATCTCGATAACTAATAATGGGAGAGAGTCAAGTGAGGTGTTATAATACTTAGGATGGCCATCCCTTCCCCCATGACCAACGCATTTACCCCAAATATTCAAAACAACAGGGTCATTGACCTTAGATTATATAAAATAATAATCGGATATCGACATGTAAGGTGTCATTGGACTTATAATGGTCAACCCTTTCCCATGGCCAATGAATTTACCTAAAATATCCAAAATCATTATGGTCATCGACCAGAGATTTTATAAATTAATAATTGGATACGGACATGTGAGATGTTTACCGTGAGTGATGAAACATAGCTAGGTAGAGAAAGAATTAGTGTAGGCTACATGTATGGTGACTGACAAGACTTTCACTATTGGAACTTGTTTTCAGATCAGACTGTAGTACAGAGAGAGTATAGGTTGCAGGCATGGGTTGATAAATGACAAACGGTGAACACAAAATCTGATTTATTGATTCAAGAATTAAGAGTAGACTATCTTTAATTGATTGGTTAAAGAGTATAGCTAAAGAAACAAAATGGTGACTACATTGAACTAAACTGAACCAAGCTGAATCAAACCCAACCAAACCGAACCAAACCTAATCGAAAACAAGCCAAGGGTTTAAGTGTAAAACTTGTGGGTGAATGTGGTCATTGGTAATGTCAAAAAGGAAAGGGATAACGCTCTACCTATAGAGGGTAAGGCAAAGCTAGTGCATACTGCTAATCCACACACCAAAGTACATGAACCACACACAACTATCCTATGCAGTTTTTATGAGTTGACTGTTAAAACTTGCTCAGTGGTTACTGGGACAAGATGGTCGCTACACACAACAAGCTTTAAATACTTGAGGCTATTAATCTATACACACACACACACACACACACGCTTGTTCTAAACTAAACTGTCTTGCTGGCAGTGCTCACACAAGTAGGCAAATGACAGAAATACTTGACTAACCGAAATACAATCATTTTCGGTTGTCTAATGTTACCAGCTAACCAATACGTGTTGTAGTGGTGAGCACATGTGCCTCTTGCACTGGAAATCGTAACTCGATTTCTAGCTCTAAGGCCTAAAACGAATCAAACTAAGACAGAAGGGTATGGTGACGCAGTGGTTAAACTGATAACCTTTCAGTAATGTAGACTATGGTTTGATTTTAGGTTAATATGCAGGTCATAAACAAACAATCAAAAAAGCAGAGATAATGTTTAAAACTGATTACACTTGTCTCTTTTAAAATTATTACTTAGATTACAAATACAATACTTGGTTTGATATGCATTTAAAGCTACCTATCGCATACTAGCCTGTAAGAAAGCCAAACAAGCAAAAGGCGTAGGTAGAGCAGTGGTAAAATCGCTATGTGTAGAGAACTACTTAACGGTTTTATGAACTGGCAAAGGTATGTGGCATAAACAGTGCAGGATACAATCCAGCAACCATAACTTTTATCTTGTGGACCAGAGAAAACATATATATATATATATATATATATATATATATAAAGAGAGAGAGAGAGAGATAGAAAGCTTGTGTATTGAGCCATTTTTATGAGATATATAAGTTACTCCTTTGTGCCATTTTTATCTGACGTGATCAATGCACGCCTTTGTGAAACCTTGGCTGTGAAGCTATTAATAGCCCTCTGATGTCTTAATACCATATATGGACATATCTGCATCTTGTCCCCTTATTGGCCAGTGATTTATATTTTGGAAGGGGTCGTGACCAATCAAATTTTAGCACGCAGTTACCTTTGTGTTGCGTCGTCATTTGCTTTGTTTCGAGGCATTTCTTCCTTGCAGCCAAGTAGGCTAGACGTATTCCGATATTCTAGGGAAAGTGCCCGCGTTCAAGGTGAAACCATGGCGAGGTGTCTGTATGTCGTAATCAGTAATTGTTTTACTGTAGTTCAGTTTCATATTTCGGCAATTTAAAACTCTTATTCTGTGTTAGTTTTCTTTTGTCGCGTGTACTTGCCCCCTCCCGATATTTTCCCTCCGCCCTTTGTGTGCGTGTAATTGCTGGTAAGTTTTTGTTTTGTATGATAGTGTTATTTTCATTTATTTTGATAACGTAGTTTTTGTACTTTAAGGGTTGAAAGTCATGTATGTGGGCTTCTCTTCGCTTTACTCTGGTGTGCTTGACGGTGGGTTTGCCTACCTTGTAGGGGGCATCTTTGGGTCTGTCATCCAGAGTGTATCTTATCGTAGAACAACATAACGGGATTGGAGATTATTTTTCTTGCTTCCCGTAATGCTTTGTTCTTTATCTTAAAGAGTTCACAAAAGGAGGTCTCGCCTTTGCTATTTTGCTGGTGACCTAACCTGTGATATTCTTGTGTCTGTGAATGCCCATATTTTGCGCATTACATATTTTCGTCGTCTTTGTGTGCCCTTATCTCCTACGCATACTTTCAATTTTTAAAGTATATTTTTGGCTTTGCCGATAACTTAATGTAATTTTTCCTTTTGTCTAAATTCCTATTTTTCTCGTAACTCACTAGATCTTGCATGTGCCTCCGCGTCTTTCTTCCTCATTCCTCCCCTCCCTCTCACCCCTCTCCACCCCGTTCTGAACCATTGCACCCCCTCCTATTTTGTTCATCCCTTTTGACACGCTTTGTCTAAATTGGTAGAACGTATCTTGACTTCGTTGAGTGTAGTCGTTTCTGAGTTTTGTCTTTTTATTTAATTGCGACATACTTACATTTAGTCATCGTTTCATCTTGCCTTGAACACGTTACCTTAACTTATCTTATTTTATTTCATTTTAATATAATTTAATTTAGTATATTTTCGATTTTCTTCCTAATTTGTATTTTTTTTCTTGCGGTAAATTAATTTTGTGTTTAATTTGTTGGTCATTTCTCTTCCTGCTTTTAATATCTCTGGGATCGTTGTACATTGTGGTTCTTATTTAAATACATTTTATCTTTGCCTAAGTATCTCTGCTTTTGCGTCACGTCTTATTTTAATTTTAGTAACCTTCTTCGAGTTTTGTCTGGTTTTTGCTATATTTCGGTTTGTCGGTCTTATTAGCGTACTTGTGACGTTAATACGACCTACACGGCCTCTGATTTAAATTTGTTCATCTTTGGATTTTACCGTAGTTTAATTTTAATTAGCTTTCCCCCTTTCTTTTGGGATTGCTTTCTGGTTTGCCTTTTAAAATTTGGGCCCAGCGAAAGCCAAGCAAGACTGCGATCTCCCCGTTTTTCTTTCTTCTATTTTATTTTATTTTATATTTCTTCGGGGATAGGGGAAGAGCTTCAGCTACGTTTCCACTGACGTCTGCTGCGTACGTAAGTATATGTTTATTTCTATTACTTCATCTTAAGTTGCGTACAGTATGTATGGGTAGCATTGATTGTTTGACCGGAGAAAATACGGTGAGGTAGGGTTGGGAGTGGGAGAATTAACACTTATATATGAATGGTAAATAGTATTTTTGTTTTCTTCAATAGATTTGTTTTTCAAATGCAGTGGTAGATAGCCGTTATTTTGTAAAACATTCTTACTTGCAGTAGTAATAAGCCTCTACGGTTCAGCTAACACACATAGACAGACTGTACTATTGCCATGGTCAAGCACTCACATTAAGATCAATTACAAACACATAAAATGAAAAATAAAAATCTTGTTTTGGAAATATCGTTTTTCGACAGACACAAAATAAATAAAAAATGTGTAAACAGCAAAATGGAAAATCCATGTTTCCATATAGACAAATTTTAAAAACCTTAAACGAACATTTAAAAAAATATACAAATGGAAAATTGACAAATGCGTATATATGAAAATGGAAAATCCATGTATCCATATCATGAAATTGAAAAAACATCAAACTGTCATTAAAAAAATGCAAATGGAAAATTGACAAATTGCAATGTGTGAAATGTGAAATTGAACAAATGGCTATCATTATTTTAAAATAAAAAAACACAGTGCTGTATGGTTGAGGTGTGAATCAAACCCTCTCTACTTATTTTGGACCACCCGAGACTGAGAATACTTTTTAGTCCTCATATCACCTTTAAAATTTTGTGTTAAAGCTAGGAATTGAACCCAAGAGCTTGTAGGGGGAGACCTAGGTTAGAATATGTTAAACAGATAGTCTTAATTCTAGGGTGTGGTAGCTATATAGAAATGAAACGATTAGCTCGGGACAGGGGGGCATTGAGATCTGCAGCAAACCAGTCAAACGACTAAAGACTCAAACAACAACATGTAAGCTCACCAAAATAATGTTGTGTAACGGTAAATGTTAGTCAACGAACAGTAATGCATTGCTAAAACCCATGACACGATACCTAAGAGCTTTTCTAAAATTATTTTAAAATGCCTTATACCCTATATTAAACACACAGTTCACAATATTCATAACTGCAATGTTATGGTAAAACAAAACAAAATCTATATTTCAAAACAAGCAAGTTGTTTAGTCAATGTATACCGGGAAAAGTTTTGTAAACACTCAAGTCCACAAGACTAATTAAATTAGTAACTGTCAGGTTGGCCAAGTGGTTTAGGTGTTTGACTTAAGTTCAAATTTCCTGTACAAGGAAGCAAGGGTTCGAATCCCTTACCTGACATAACTATTGCCTTAACATGGCTTGTCCACACTGAATTATTATGATACTCGCTACACAAACCATAGACAGAGTGTATTGTTTAAGGCACTCTCTTTATGAACATAGTCAGAGACTGTTGATGGTTAAAAATTAAATTAATAGTGGGACATGGGGATAGCAATTAAGAAAAACAGTCAATACCCATACAATATTTATATTAATTAAGTTTTTTTTACAATAGTTACACACTGAACACAACTTTTTTTCTTTTTATCATTGTTTGATATAGATTTTAAACACAACGCTTGTTGTAGATCCTTTTATAACATTGTCCAGGTACTCTTGTTCTTAAAAACTGGGGAAGCCGCAATGGTTTTATAGACATTAAACCCTCATCCTCTTCTTTTTCATCATCATCATCATCTTCATCATTATAAATATTATAAATATTATCATCATAATTATTATAGTCATTGTCACCAACGTCATCTTTATCATCATCATCATCATCATCATCATCATCCTCAACATCACTAGAACTATCCAATTCCTTTTTTTCCTTTTCAAAAGGGACCTCTTGAAGAGTCTGTGTTGCTTTTGATAGTGTTAAGGGATTTTTGAACGTTGACAACTGTCCTAACATGACTTTTTGAGGAGATGATAATTGCTTTTCAACAAAAAATGCACTATCTTGAGCAGCAATATCATTTTCTTGAACTTGCTTTTTAGCATTTTCATGATATTTTGTTGACAGCAACAGTGTTTTATCTGGTACACTACATTGATGATTACCCACACTTAAGACCTTCCCATTCTTACTTTTTAGATGACCTAAGCATTTTGTTGTCCTTTGTTTTGAGCACTGCCAAAATGTGATTCCATTCACATTTTGCCGCTTATAGTTATATGAGTAGTCATGATAGAGTGCAAGTGGTTTGCCTTTATTGGTTATAGTATATTCCATAGTAGTAACTGACTTGTAAAGTTGATCTACCTACTACAAAGGTCAGAACAATTCTGGTGAAAGTGTGATTTTGTGTTGACGTTTTATATAGGATGATGTTGGTGGCTTATGTTGGTGGCTTATGCTGGTGGCTTATGTTGGTGGCTTATATTTGTGGCTTATTTTGATGGCTTACTTTGGTGGCTTATATTGGTGGCTTATATTGGTGGCTTATGTTGGTGGCTTATTTTGATGTCAGTTTTTGTTATATAATATATTTGATCCATTCATCTATGACGTCTTAGCCAGTCTTAAAGCAAGTCTAAACTTGTCCGACATGTTGGATTTTATGTTCCTTCTGTGAAACTATCAAGTACCAATGAACAAGTGAGCTTCTTTCTCTCTAATCCGCAGTTCTTCCACATAGCATTGAGAATATTTATTGTAGTAGCCTATAAAGAAACAAAAAAAAATATTTATTACAGTTTAGCAATAAGTGATCAAAACCACTATATATATCATTTTATTCTAAGAGCTTTCCATAATGATATGAAAAAGAGCTTACCATAATGATGGATTGTGTGTAAGTAAACGCCTTTTGCTGCTTGATCCCACTACTAAAGTGATACTCATACAACAGACTAGTGAGTTCATGTTTCGCTGACGTAATCGTATGTTTCCACGCACTAAAAGACTTGTCAGTCACCATACATGTAGTCCTATGACACCTCACTTGAACCTCTCCGATTATTATTTTATAAAATAATAGGTCAATGACCTTGCTGTTTTAGGTCTTTTGGGTAAATTCGTTGGTCATGGAAAAGGGTTGACAATCCTGAGTCCCATGACACCTCACTTGACCCTCTCAGATTATTAGTTAGCGAGATAATAACAAAAGTGCAGTTAGGCCCTTTTGACAAAAATGAATAATACATTAAGAAACAGGATGTCACCCCAAGTCCAACGACCTCTCATACAAGTCCCTAGCCTTATTGGTTCATGAGATATTAAAAGCTGATGACCTATTAGTTTTGGATCTTTTGGTTAATTTAAAAAAAACTCATCTATAAATCTGTATTCAAAAAGCCCGCCCTCTTACAAAAACCCCAAGTGCGCATGCGTAAAAACAAAAAACAAACATGTTAATTCATAGTAGCGATCAGCTCTTCGCTTGCGTTTCATGTGGAACAACGTTTATTTTCATCATAGCATTAGGGACCAGTCCAAAGGGACCGGTCTAATGGGATCAGTCTAAAGGGACTCATCAACAAAGACTCGTCAACAAGGACTCGTCCACAAGGACCTGTTAACAAGGACTCGTCCACAAGGACCTGTCAACAAGTACTTGTGCACAAGGACTTGACCACAAGGCCTTGTCCACAAGGACCTGTCAACAATGACCTGTCATCAATGACCTGTCAACAATGACCTGTTCACAATGACCCGCCAACAATGACCTGTCAACAATGACCCGTCCACAGGGATCCGCTCCCCCACCTCTTACAAAAGCCATGAGTGGGCATGCGTAAAAAACAAAAAAACAAGCATGTTAATTCATATTGGCTATCCACCGTTTACATATCTCTTGTGTAGAACAACGTTTAATTCCATATTGGAATTCAAACTCTCACATGTTGCACTTGGAAAGCGAGATTTTCTAAGAAATTAAAATTTCACCCCCTAGTTGTGGTAGGTTTTATTTTGGGGTTGAAATATATTGTCCAATGGAAAGGGGGTGTCAGCCCGAGTTCAATGACACCTCATTCGTGAAAATCCGACCATGCGTTCGAGAGATATCGCGCCGCCGCCATCTTGTGAGGAGGGCGAGGAGGAAGATTTAGAACTGTTACAAACACACTACTGCTAATCATTCTAGCCTCTGTACTAACTATTTTAGCCTCTGTGCTAACCATTCTAGCCTCTGTGCTAATTATTTTCTCCTGTGTAGCATCTACTTTAGCCTCTGTGCTAATTATTTTCTCCTGTGTAGCATCTACTTATGCCTCTGTGCTAATTATTTTCTCCTTTGTAGCCGTAATGTTAGTTTGAGCTACATTTAATTTAACCTCAACTGTGGCTACACTGGAGCGAACGTGACTCACTTCAACATTCACATTACTTATATCCAATTGAACAAGTCTTACATCTTCTAACACACTATCGACACTTAGTTGAACATCATTAACTTTCTCCTTAGTTACCTTGGACCTACCGGAAATTTTTCGATTGCTGTCCTGCAAACATTTCATAGACAAATGAAGTTGGGACATATCTGCTTGTATTACTTCTGTGTTTCTAGTTATTAATTCAGTATTCTTATTATTTAATTCAGTTAATCGCTCAAAATTAGTTTGAATATTTGACCTGCTATCAGCCAAGTCCTGCTCAAGCTTGGTCGACGTTTCCTGCAAAGCTTGTAGTAAAGCTACTACTTCATCTATTGTTGCTGCACCTGGCATAATTATACAATATAAAATGGAGAAATATAGGAATGCAATACATATATAGTAGAATTGACACACTCAGAATGACCCTTTTCACCAATATGAATAATATAACTTGTTTGGCTTCTAAACTTAATAGAAATGTATGTCTATAAAAATAGGAGGTGTATGTGCTTGGTAATTTATACTAAAAATAATTGAATTCTACTCGCAAATATAGCTTATTAATTTATTATTAAAGAGAAATGAAGTTAATGTGACTGATGATCTACCAAATAACATCGCCGGTGACAAGTATAAACTGGCCGACAAGCATGGAGTGAAAAATGGCCTCAAATCATGCCTCCATATGACCAGGCTGATCCATAAAAGTTTCCAGGAAATATCTCATATGATCATGCCAAAATCATTAACAGTTACTTTTAAAGCAAAAATAAAACATCTAGTCCCATAAATGGATTTGCCAATTAAAATCGGCGAACCACGAAGTTATTCGAGAATACCAATTCGAATGCCCCCAAGTTATGGGTTCGCCAATTAAGATGCACCCGTATCCACGTGTTCTTACCTGTTGAAATCCGATGGAAATGCTGGATCGTAGAATCTGGAAGCGCCCGGCTGAAATGACCCTAAAATTCTACCAACTGGGATCAACCAGGTATAAGGATACCTCTCTTATAAAGAATGCGATAGGAAGATGCCAGTGGTCGATGAAATGAAAACGAAAAATAACTCAAAGTGAGCTAACAAGACTCTAAAAATGACTAAATTAATCTCGAGCTTGGCGCTAGTCATCCTAAAAACAGACCAACTGGTCCTCGTAGCGCATCCTATTTCTAGTATAAATGACCAAGACATCCGAAATATTTAAAATTGACCAACAGTTTATTAATCTAAAGACTGTTGCATGGTGGACTATCTCTCCACTAAACAAATTAATTCACCTCTACTGAAGCGTAGAAATCTCATAATGACATAAGCATCGAAACATAATCAAAAATGCTATCAAAATACAGCATCCTAATCGCATGTAAAGACAGTTTCAAAAATATTTAAACATTATTATATACACTCGTTACATATTTAAATGATCCTCAAAGTTTATGATATTATTTACATTTATACATTATTGTACACGTTCAAATTCTTCATCAGTAATAAATTCGATTCCATCAATAAGCATTCTATAGTATTAGTTAAAGTCAAATCATGGCATGTTCGACGAATGGTTAAGTTTATCGAACGCCTTATCATAGCATAAAAATGTTAACAACATTCTAAATCACATAGTTATTCATGTTATTATTTTTATCTCTAAAGCTTTTAGTGGTTATTATTACATGTTTATATCAATATTATTACTCGTCTTTCCAATTAAACTTTCTCCAAAAACAAATGTTATTAATTTGAACAATCCATTCTAGAACAATTAACACAATGCTGTTTTACTTAAATGTTGGATGTATTAACCTCATACTAGCCTTCTAGTATTAATATTCATGACTATACTGCACGTTCAAAATGTACACACAATTGTATTCAGACATAGCTCAATAGCTAATTTACACTGGACAGAAAAATGACATAGATCATCCATTGATGTCTAATATCTCATTATAACAATCAAATTCGCAAACACACGTTGCTTCTTTCATAGATAAGCTCTCCATAGCATGTAAACATTTTTCCAAACATCATTAAGTTCAAATAAGCTTTTACATAAAAGTCATGAAATATCGTGCATCAAATTAACATAAGTTAAAGTATCATGGACAATGTTTACAAGAACTAAGGCAAATATAATATAATCAGCTGTTCAAATAACAGTGCTTGAGAATTTTCGACATTATCATTTCGCTTTGTAACGAAAATATTTTATACAATTATTTTACCATAGTAATTTATTTCTCATTATAATTCTATGTTCAGAACTATATCTTTCAAGAACTTGTGGATAGATCACTGTAAAAAGAACGATTCAGCTCTACTAGACAAAAACTCGGCTGGAGATCCTCACCCAAAGAAACACGAAGGATCCTACACCATAGTAATGAGCCTGTCTTAAGAAGGTACACAAAAACTATTTGAATCCAACGCTTAACCAGGATGGAGTTCAACAAACGAATCATGAACAAAATAGAAACTGAACGATCTAATAATGTCTAAGACAACTCCAAAAGAAAAATCTCAAAAACTGTAGATTGCCAAAATTAATCCATAAATCGCAAATATCTGCTCTATAAATCATTATGTTTCCATATTTATACTGCACTTGATGAAAAATAGACCCACACGTCTATTAAAGAAACTCGCATGAAATGCATAAGTGTTCACATTCAAAATTCGAAATTCGTAGAAATGTCTATTCCAATAATCTTCAAGTATACGTAGCGTATTGGTCATCTGCTTGCTAACTACGATTCTTATATAAAGTTATCGTAGTCTTCTCCCTACTCTTCATATTAATCTTCTCAACAAGTTATAGAATTGCATTAAATGCTATAAATTTAGAAACAAAAAGAAGTGAATTAATGCATAAAAATAGCATTATAAAATATTAATGTTAACTACAAAAATAAAATACACTACAAGACAGAAGCGATAGAGAATCGGGTCTAGCCCTGGAATGCATTTTCTAACTACTAACAAAAATTGGTGAAAACGAACACTCTAGAGTATGTCTAATTCATACTGTCTACTATGAAAATGGGTGGTCAGCTACCTTGTACGTTGCCATCTGGTTGAAATAGGAGTATGCGAGAAACACACTGTCTTCATTCTTGAACTGAACCCTCGTTCATCAGGTCACGTAGTACTCGATACGACTGGATCTTGTGGAGAACCGAACCCAGTTACAGTATGAATGTACAATAAACATCTCCAAGACGTCTTCCACCTCTTCTTAAAGAGATTTCTGCTGTTATAATAATCCATGTTTGGTGCTGGTGATCATCCTAAGTAGTCAATTTCACTATTGCATTGCATTCCTGCTTTCCATTTTAGCCCATAAGTGACATAGTCATGTGTTGGTGAAGTATCCGTTCAATCAACTTCTGTTCTGAAGTCATAATGATAATATGATTGTATACTGTAAACTGTACTGTTGTAGAATCAAGTCTTGTACTGGCATAGAAAATATCACACAAGTCCTGGTGAATACAAAGTTCACTGCTCCTGATGATGAAGTTTAACACAGTCTTCAGCTATAACAAGCTGAAACATAAAAAATTGAGGTACGAACTGTCTAACTTTAAGTAAATACACGTCCGCGTTGCTTGCCCACGATATGTGTGTCGTACCTCCAGCGAAACATATTGTAATCTCGTGTCTCTGCCTGGACAGATCATTACTTACTGCTCTGCGAAACCCATAGTGCTGTTCGTTGAGGAACGATATTGACTATCGATATTGACACTGGATCATGTTCGATAATATTCTGATATTTTGTTATCAGCATTTATTTATGTGTGAAATACACTCAAGTTTCCTCTTCTCTAATCATAATGCATTTGTCAATTACTATTCTGTTTCATGGCTACTATATCAAAGTATATCATGTTGCATCAGATTGACGTTAATGCCGTCTCCATTTTGTAGACCTCTCTTGTACTAAAACAAAGCACGTGCTCAAGGATGTGGAGCGGGCTGCCTAGTTGCTCCTAACCTCGCCACAGAGGTTCCATGCGCTGTGTGCCGTGCAAATAGCGCCGCGGGAATGCACCTGAGTACACACCTGTCCAACATAGATCCAACTCATTACAAAATTCGGTCTCAGTACCATCCCGGCATTTTCCCGAAGACGAAGTGGGAATCCACGAAAAACCACTTCGAGCATGGCTAAGGTGGGAATCAAGCCCCCTCTACTCATTTGGACCACCCGAGGCAAAGTAGACCACGTACTAGTCCTCAGACCACTTTTCATATTTCGTGACAGAGCCAGGAATCGAACCGCGGACCTCCGGGGTGGGAGCTAATCACGCTCACCACTACGCAACGGAGGTGACTCACACTGTCATGGGACAAAATGATGTGATATGCTTACAAACGCAGTTAAAGGACGGGAACTGACGTAACACGCAAGAAAAAATAAAGAAAACAAACCTGACGTAGATTCGAACCGTAGCTTGATGGTGCATGTGGGTTTGATAACTCAACAGTCTACTCAGTGAGCTGCGACGAATAGTATGGTGTTGCTTGATGATACACAGTTCTCTGTACATTCCAATCCGCTTCAGTATGTGACAGTGTTGCCAGCTCCTCGCTTTCATAATTGTGGTTTTAAACAGCACCCGATCCGATTTTGCTATATAAACTTTTGTCGTGCAATTGGATGAGGAATCGCATGCCGAACTCCAAGTGCGGCATTTTACGTTCACCCTGTATATTTAGTGTGCATGCAGAGACTTTGTTTTTACTAATGACCATCACATTTGTCTTCTGAGGGTTTATATATAATCCATATTCATGGCTTTATTTGGATAACTTTATCAATGATATATTGCAGGCTCTCTTGACTATCCGCAAAAATCATAGTGTCATCGGCGTATCGAATGTTATTTATCCAGTTGCCATTGAAGAGCACTCCCATCTCAACATCCTCTAGAGCTTCTTTAAAGATATATTCCGAATAGAAGTTAAATAACAATGGAGACAATATACAGCCTTGTCTTACACCTCTTGGAATATCTAAATCTTCCGTGTTCTCGTTCCCCAACCTCACATAAGCAGATTGATTCCAGTAAAAGTTCACAATTATTCGTAAATATTTATCATCTAAGTCAATCTTTTGTAAAATTTCTATCATCTTATGATGTATTACTGTATCGAAAGCGTTTTGATAGTCAATACAGCAGTCATATATATCGCAGTTCACATCACGGCACCTTTGAAACAATACTTGAACACTAAATAGGGCTTCACGTGTGCCGAATGCGTTTCTAAAACCGAATTGTGTTGAAGAAACTTGTTCTTCAAATATTTTGTTTATTCTGCGATGAATGATCTTCAGAAATAACTTCAAGATGTGATTCACGAGACTGATTGTTCGGTACTCACTACAAAACTAAGCTCCGGGTCTTTTAGATAATGTGATGAATTCGGATTTAAGCCATTCCTCATGAATGTTTCCCAGAATTGTAAATAACGTTGAATATTTTAGTCAATCATTTCACATTATTTTCATTCAAAAGCTTTAAAAATTCAGCATTCAGATTGTCAGGGCCAGTGGCTTTACCAGCCTTCATGGCTTTTATCGCGGTTTGTACTTCATCTACCAGAATTTGTAGTCCTCTTTTACCATTTATTTGAGGTGGTTTTTGTCGAGTATCATAAAACAAGTGTTCTATATATGTTTGCCACGTATCTTTAAACTCTTATTTTCCAACAATTAGTTTTCCTTCAATATTGACCAATCTATTCCTTTGTCTAGTTCTGAAATACCCTGTAACTTCTTTAACTTTTCGTTGAACATTGAAGCTGTAATATTTCAAATTTATAATATCTATTTCATTACATTTTTCTTGTATGTCCCTTTCCTTACCTAATCTTATTTCTTTCCTGATTTCCCTGTTGATGTTCTTATATTCATCAGGATTACCCTTTTCTTTCCTTCTCTTATCCATCATTTTAAGAATCTCGTCAGTCATCCATGGTTTCTTTTTAATGATATCTGTTACTAAGTGATCTTTCATCATAGATTCAACGGTATTAGTTAATGTTTTAATATTCTCATCGATACATATGTCATCAGATAAGGATCCAAGTTCATCATTGAGCTGCCCTTCTACGTTTTGTCTTACTGAAGGTTCAATTAATTTACGCATATTATACTTTAAGACTCGTCTCTTTTGAATCCTTTTCATTTTGATTTTAAAAACTCCAACTAGAGGGATATGATCGGAATGAATGTCCGCACCTTGATATGTTTTCATTGAGACACAGCTGTTCCTATATCTTTGATTTATAAAAATATAGTCAATTTGGTTCTTATAATCATTTCACCTGAATCTCCAGGAGACTTCCAAGTATACAAACGTCGTGGTGCCAATGTGAAGAATGTATTGGTTACTATAAATCCCCATTCACCTGCAAATGCGCAAAGTTGATCTCCTCTCTCAGTCCTTTCACCAAGCTCAAATTGACCTACAATACTGCCTTCAGATCCATGTCCTACTTTGGCATTGAAATCTCCCATAATTATTGTTAGATCTTTCTTTGGTAACTGTTGCAAAACACCTGTGATTTGGGAGTAAAACTCTGCAACTTCTTCATCACTATGGTCTGTCGTAAGAGCGAACACCTGGATGATGTTAAGATCCGCAGGCTCAGTATATATTTGAAGCAACAATGCTTTCTCTGAGATAGGTATAAAATTGGTGACACACTTTGCGACCAATTTAGATACTATACAATATACAGCATATATAATATATAAATAATAAATAAAACTCTGGGAATTAAATTACATGTAGTCTATTAATTATGATCACAATTATAATGCGACAATTTTAGGAATAGGCGTTTCAACCTTCAAGCGGTCATCATTAGAATCTGATCACTGGGTTGAGGTTTAATTGCATCTAAAAACATATACACCAAGTAAACGCACTACATTATATGTAGTTAGATAATATTGTATAATTTAAGGGTTTAAACCTGAACCCGGTGATCAGGATATGATGATGACCGCTTGTAGGTCGTAAAGCGTAATCCTACAATTTCCACATTATAATTGTGATCATAACTTATACATGTATTTTTTTCCGGAGTGTTATTAACTTATTACTTATTTATATATTATTTATATATTATAAAAGAATTGTACCCCCGCCCAGTCATTGGGAAAAATTCATGTTGACTGACCGATGAGTTACAACTGACATTAATGTTGAGGGCAGCGATAATGCAGTGCCCACGCTGCTGTTGGCCTGCGTGCTCGAGCTAATTTGCCCTGAGTGAATACGTCATGGGCCATGCTAGTGAAGGTGACTGCAGTGAATCCATCTCTGGAACAGTCTGAAGTTTCCGTGCGAGAGTAAAAAGAATGTTCCAATAAAATGTAAGTAGAATGTTCTGTTTCATTGCTGCCAATATAATTACACAAGTTTCACATTATGTATGCATTCAATATTTTTACTAGGTACTTTAAATGTAATTTTCGTAACATTGTTTATATTCAGTACAATTAAATAATGCAAGGATATTTAAACAGGCGATAACGTATGTATTCAAAGCTCGAGCTGTATCACTAGAGATAAATATTTTAGCACAGCTGTGATATATCCACGCTAGTTCCCCTTTCCCTTTCAACAGAAATAATACCATAAATGTTTTGGTTAAACAGTGACTGAATTGTATTATATGTATGCTGTACATGTGGCAATTGACAGAGCGAATGTCTGTGCACACAAATAACAGGTACATAGAAATATCCCTCCGTAATGATAACATAAATAATTGCAAATAAAATGTCACTGGCTAGTCCCTTTGAATAAGTTTGCTAACATTTTATATGTCCATAATTTTTTCCACCTCACTTATAATTTGTCACGAGATGCACTTGTTTATAAACATATTCTTTGTCAAATGA
This sequence comes from Meconema thalassinum, assembly GCA_946902985.2. Taxonomy (NCBI): domain Eukaryota; kingdom Metazoa; phylum Arthropoda; class Insecta; order Orthoptera; family Tettigoniidae; genus Meconema; species Meconema thalassinum. The sequence goes on from OX336389.2 coordinate 726,501,184, forward strand.
TACTTTTAGAAATAAATTCCACACATCCATACACGCATGGAAAATGTGATCTCAGTAAGTGTATAGTTTTCAATGGTGAAATTAGTCCAATAAATCTATTACTATGGTATTTAGAACGACCCTTAAGGTGTCCATTCCATGCACAAAATTACTTCTACAGCAAAACGAGCGTATAAAGCCTAGAAACTACTGACATAATTTCTTAAAACACAAACTTCAGTGACATTTTAGTATGTTATAGGGAAGTGAAATACAGGGTTATTCAAAAAGAAGGAACAGATTTCAAACATTTATTAGTTCCGAACTACAAAAGACAGAAACACCATTCCAACGTTCGTGGAAAGAGAAAAGTTCAATTTTCACTTTTTGATGCATTCAATACGATCACCATGTGTTACACGACAAATATCAAAACGGTGGCTCATTTCTTGCCACACACGAATCAGCTGGTCTCTAGTTATCGAATTCACAGCTTATCCAATACGATGTCGCAGACTTTCAACAGTGTCAGGGATAGGGGGGATAATACCACGGTCTTTTACGTCATATCTCACGCAGTGAAATCTGGGGACATTAGAGGCCACCCGGGATTAAGTTGATCTCCTGCTCCTCCTCTTCCAATCGAACGTCCTCGAATGGTGTCATTCAGGTAACGTCGGACGTGGAATAACCAGTTTTGAAGCATGTCTAGATAGGTTACTCCTGTCACAGTTTTCTCCATGAAGAAGAAAGGTCCATAAACATTGTTTACAAATATGGCACAGAAGACGTTCATCTTTCGTGAATCTCGTTCATCATCAATAATTGCCAAAATTCTAACGTTATGGCAATTAACTGTACCGGAAGTATGGAAATTGGATTCATCAGAAAAACAATAATCATTCATATTTTACACATTCGATTATCCAGCAACGTTGTAATTATGGTTCTACCTTTTGGAGTTTGGATGAAATAAATGTTTGAAATCTGTTCCTTCTTTTTGAATAACCTTTCACTAAACACTTAATTTAATAAAAGCTCAGTAATGACGTTCCTGAATGGGAGTGCCGGTGTGTCAGATGTTCAGTCACCCAGTCATAAGGCTTTCAGGTTGCGGGGTAAAGCGTGATCAGCTAGATCTGACCTTCGGTTGTCAATATTGGCTTTCTCTATCAGGGTTACAGGCACATGAATCAGGTAGCTGCTGAATTATCGTCACGAGGCTAAGTGCACACGTTACAGCCTTCGCTTACGTTTTGAAAGCCCTCACGGAAATGGCAATTGAACCTGAGATCTCCTAGACAAGCGATATCAATCTACAGACGTTGTGCTAACAATGGGCATGTAGGTTTGAGGTACGTTAGAGTTACTTCCTTAGCTTCCAGTTTGGCTCGATGGTTATGAGAAGATCTTGTCCTTCTACCGAATGGAAAGTAGGTCTGGCGAGAGATTAATTTGCCCATGCGCAGCTGTTGAGCAATTTTTAGGTGGGTGGTTCTCTCCACGAACTATAGCTGCCATTATACTGTACAATGCACACAGGTTATGATTCACTGTTTAAGACAGTCGAATATTGCCACCGTATCTGCTGTTAATGTCAACATTGTCAACGACTATGATCTTAGGGAGGTCATACTGTAAACACATCTGCCTTCGGCCAGCAGCCGACACATATGATTTGTCTATAGTATGTAGTGCTTTTACACGTGCAATAAAAGCTGAAATTGAGATGGCGTCTGCTTGAAAAAAAAAATGGAAGAGCACGAAATATAATTCAAAATCTAACTCTTCTCATTTTTAGCCTTCTTTCAATTATGAAAAAATAGGCTTATGAGATTACCTTTTGTCCGTGTGTGTGTATGTGTGAGTGTGTGTATTTGTATGCATGTGTGTGCATCCTCACTCCTCCTAATAACTTCTAAACGGCTGGAGCGATTTCAATGAAACTCGGTAAGATCTTAGTATTAATTTGGTCGAACCCGACCGTGCCCATGAAAGTTTATTACGTCTCACCAATCCTGCATGGCGCCTGTGCGAATTATTTCACCAGCATTAAATATCTCTGAAACTATTACCGATATCAGCCTGAAATTTTGTACGGTAATAAACGTTACTACTGGAGGTTCACCTATGAGACGTTTAATAACCTGTTAACTACAAAACCAACATGGCGGTCAAGCGAAGATAAAATATTTAATAGCCTTTAATATACTTAAACCATCCAACGACAATAAAACTTGGTACAGCAAGTGTTTATACACATTGTTATGCATTGGCATCTAATTTACTTCAATTGTTTACATTACCTCAAGATGGCGACTGTACAAAATATTTCACCGGCAATCTATATCTTCGAAACTATTACCGATATCACCCTAAAATTTTATACCGTGATAAAAGGCACTACCCCAAGTTCATCTGTGTAATTTTCAAAAACCTGTCAAGTACAAAACGAACAAGGCGGCCAAGCGAAATTGAAATATTTTAATAACGTTTTCTCGCGATTTAACCATCCAAGCGCAGTACAATATGGTACAGTAAATGTTTATACATACTGTAATGCACTGCCATCTAATTTTATTCAATTATTTACATAACCTCAAGATGGCGTCTGTGCGAAATTTTAAGTTTTTATTTTTTGTGTATTAATCATGCGACCGAAGTGAACTTTTGAATAACGAACCTACGCAATAATCGCCATCTAATGGTACATAACCCTATGGCCTACATATATTAAAATCCAACATGGCGCCCATCCGAAATATTTAGATGTTTCTCAATATATATTAATATATGACAGCAATCAAAGTGAAATTTTGAATGTTGATAGAGGCTATGAACATATGTCCACGTATTGGACTTTCAATAACCTGGTGAGCACAAATCCGACATGATGGTGACGCGAAATATAAATATTTAAATATTTAACGATTCAAACATCCGAGCGCAGTAAATTTGGGACGCCAAATGCTTATACTCATTGTAATCTACTGGCATCAAATTTATTTGAATTGTTTTCATAGCCACAAGAAGGCAGCTGTATGAATTTTTTAAATCTCGTTTTTATTTCTTGTGTCGTAATCATGCGATTGAAGTTTGATTAATACACCTACACAATAATCTTCATGTAATAGTATTGTACCCGTGGTCCAGGTACGCCATGTCGTCATACTATATTGAAAGGAGTGCCGAGCGGAGTTTTGAACTAGCGCTCAAGGACGGAGATCAAATGGGAGGAACGCGCGCGTTAGCGTGGCAAATGAGGAAACGCCGAATGCGCTGGAACATTTTAAGCTACCTATTCCTTTATGCTGTAAAGAAGAATGTTATGACATGATGTAGTCCCTGAATTTACACGAATTATATTGAAGGAATCAGGGAAATAGCATTACGCACTCCCGAGATATGAATGAAGGAAGGTTGGAGCATGACATAACCGCAGACTCACGTGACGCGCCTGAGCGGTATATAAGATGCGAGAAACAGACCGGGAGCATCTAGTCTTTGTTCTCAGCGGAGCTTATGAGATTGTGCGGTCTCAACAGGAGTGAGAGTATAATGTCATCGCCGTGAATGTGACACGAGTTGCCGAGATGTATGGAGCGGAAAATGCTGGAAGGACCGACAATTTTCTAAGTATAAGCTACGACTGCATTACTTGTGAAATGGTGGACTTAGAATTCTTCAAACAGAAGTGAGTTATACAAAACTTTATTAAAATTGTGGACTATAATTTTAGAAGTGCTAGTCGTTATATATGGGCCAGTAACTTTGTTTCTGAACAGTGCATTACGTTTGTGTTTGGAGACAGTGAACGGAACATGCGGGCAGCTATTATGCTTTCGTGACGAGTGAAGCAAATATTTCAATCTTCGAATGTAATGCCAAATAGTAGAATATAAGCGGTGAGCTTGAGGATATCAGGCCACAACACATGAAATTTAATCAACTGTTAATCCAGTGCATTAAAGTCCTAATGCCCATTAAACAATTTTGGCCATGTGCATAAGGACTTTGGATAGGCATTACCAATTTATGCAACCATTAGCCGTGCGCATTCAGAACTTTGGAAATTCCTCGTGCAACTATAAGCCGAGCGTGCTAAGCGCAGTGTGGAAGACCAGTATCTATGGGAACTAATAACCATGTGGTATAAGGACTGTGAAGGACACTCAAAAATCATATGTGCGGAACATCGTGAACATCGTACAAGTTGTATTTTGGTACTTTTTGAAGCAATGACCATGCACTAGACACCGAGGATGGGTTAGATGCAGGGAGATGGAGAAAGGACGTTGCCGATACCAGTCCATAGGGGAAACTGGAGGAAGACGCCGCATTCCAGCCCGTGATGGAAGTTTCCGGGACGTCGCACAGTGTGTCGAATCCCAATTCTAGGTGGAACAAATTAATAACTTCGGTAATAGTGCTGGGATTCTATTAAAAGTTGGCAATATACCATTTTCGAGGTCGCTGAATTCATTTCTGGCATCGTCTAAAGTGTACGATCTTCGGGGGTAAAGGTTAAGGTGAGGTGTAAAAAATGACCGAAAGCAACACAAGAATCACCCAGTTTTGGTAGTAAAATTCACGATTTGGATGTGTATATGATAGTTTATGACAGTGGTAAACATACTATTTAAAACTGGGTAAAATATGAATAACAATGGGACTTTCAGTCAAGTATTCTTGTTACACCTTATTTGAGGGAATAGACGAAGTCACTGTATGTAAAATCATCCAGATTAAAAACGTATATTAAATTGTTATTAAACATAGAACAACGAAATATGCACAAAAAATAACATTTACTCTCTAAAAATAAAAGAATATTCGTCAAAATCATACAAATAATTTCTTTATAACAAAATGAAATTTTACAGTCCTGTTAATGACGTAGTTTTAGTAAACATACTTCATACACGAAAACAATATTATTTCTCTAGAAAAGCATGGAAATAAAGACAACATATATTGAATATTAGGCCTATATCTCCTATTGCAAATAGAAAGAAAACGTCCATTCTTCAAGTAATGTTCTCATTAATCTCACTCCCATTAATAATAACAAAATGTCTAATGTTCATTCGTCACCTGATTCTTCTGTAGAGTCCAGAGCATCGTAGTCATTGCTATACTGGTCTTCATCATTTGATGTCAAAGTTCCTTGGGGGTCATTAAGTAACTCAATGGCTTCCATAGGTAGGTTACCTATGTACGTGGCATTGTTCTTCCTGCACTCTCCCATTTTTGTTAATATTATGGGATATCAACTAAATTTTGTTTCTTAGCTCCTGCACCTGAGAGTAAGAGTTGTAGGATCAAATGAATTCATAACATATTGAAATATGACGTCTGTACGCCCCTATTTACGACACGACCGCCACGCGTTGAAAAATTCTTCTCGCGGTAATGCCCACATAGTCACTGAAAATAAGAAAATAAACCATCATGCACATTCGTGCGCAACCAAACCACTACAGATCCTGAATCTACATTAAATTTCCTATCGAATGACGTTTAAAGCTAAGTGGCACTATGAGGCACTCATAAAGTAAATCATTTATTTAGTGCAGAAAGCTTGTATTACGCATATAAGTGCGAACACATACCTCTTTTCGCTTCTCCATGAGCCGCAGAAGACAACACCTCGTTGAACTCACAAGAATCACAACGTTCGGTTCACTCCGACACCTCCTATCAAACTGCCAGGAAGACGTTTCAGCACCTATAACCTCCCTCCACGCACCAGAGAGCAGAAAGGAAGACCGAAGGTCACCATCTGGTTTGTTCAATATCGAATGAGCCAGTTTTCACTTTCATTTGCGACAGTGAATTTTTTCCACCTAGATATGGGATTCGACACACTGTGCGTCGTGATGAAGCAGGCGAATGAAGTGGTACCCGAGGTCATTGGAAATGCAGACCAGGGCGTGACATGGATTTTGTGGACACGTGCTTGCGCCACGTGGAGGAATTTATTGCTGCAATCTTCACCACCTGGCAGACGGTACAAATCTACATCACGGATGATATGGAACTAAGATCTCTACATGTTATTGTAGTCATGTTGTAGTCTAGTTCTGTTGTATTTTCCCAAACGTATAGGTCAGCGTGTTTAGAATTTATTTTTCTATTTCTGAACAAGTAGCATGAGTTCAGCCAAGGAGTGATTGTCAGTAAACAGTTTCTTTCTTAATTCGATTTATTAACATTGTGCGGATATTATCGCATTATTTTGCGCTTCCCGATTCATAACATTGCTAGGAGTAATATTTCTTTTATTCATGAGTGGATATTTTGAATGAGGAATTATTTGTGAGAATAAATATTGGGCATTTAATAATAATAATATTTTAGTACATGAATTTAGGGTAGTGATGGTTTGAAACAAATAATAATAATAATACAAGAATTGCAAATTAATATCAATGGTGAATTATTTCTACGAATGGAAATAATAATAATTTGAAATGAGGAAATAATGGTGAATGATCCTGACAATTGAAAATGTTCATATGTGGAGTTTGGAAACATGAAACCATAGCTGTAAATCGAATTAGTTTTAAAGTTTATTTCTTTATTTATTAATAGCTAATACCAGATGATGAATAATAATCCCAAGTTAAATAATGGATAATATTTCAAGTAACATCTCAAAGTAGTTATGAACTGAGTTAACTGAAGATGTATTTCCGAGAATTATAATGAATGTTAATATCTCTGTTATAATCAGAAATAATGGTAATCCAAGATTGTGACAAATATGTGATATTACAGTTTGGCATTCAGTGTTTTAAACGGGAAGGTCGTGGACTTTGCACCGACAGGTTATATGATATTTGGGCATTAGGCAGTGGAGCTTGAATGCGCCGTGAATTTTGAAGTAATGATTATTGTTGATAGCGAATTTGTGGTACACACAGTTGATGATTCATTGAGGATTTTTATGAATGCATAAGTATGTGGCTTTTCTGCCTTTTTATGGCCACGACAGATCTAAAATTACTAGGGAATTATTTCTTTTTCTGCATATAATCAAATAGAATCTGATTCAGTTAAGGTCAGAATAATGCGTCTTGCTACTGATCTGAAAATTACGAGGGAGGATTATTTCATTGGAATAACAACGAATCATTAATTTATGACATGCTGATAATTATGAATTAATAATTTTTGCAACAGTTTTGATTTTACTAGCTAATCACTCAGGTATTGATGATTTATAATAATATTACTAGCTAATCATTCATGAGTGGATGAATTATAACAATTGTTGAATAGTTAAGCCTATGTTCGAGTGTTTTCTGAATGATGTAGAAGTGAAGTGAAACGGATTTTCAACATTTCCCCGTGTGAAAAAATGAAATGGTAATAAATGTGTAAATAATCATTTAGAATTCTTGAAACTGTATGAATGTGGACAAGATGGACATGCTTAAATATTAGGACATTTATCTACTAAGAAGTGCATTTAGATTATTTCTTTCTTTCACGATCAGGAATCTCAGGGTGAGAGACTGATATTGATACATCCGGCAGATTTAGCTATCCGAGTGTTTCTATTTGTGACCTAAATTTTTCTGCTTTTATTTAATAAAAGTGATTTTCGTCCTTCCTATATTCAGGCGTAATTGTCGGACAAAGTTCAGCAGCACTTAGCCCATACCCGTTTTCCCCTGATATTTTCCTAGTCCTGTGTTCATCTGTCCTCGAGGCTCTCGCATATGTGGGCGTTTGTCTCCGGACAAACGGGCACATAGAACATAGAACGGTTAGTTGGCTTAGCCAAACGTGGGGCTCTATTGGAGCGCTTTTATATGTGTCAATCGTGTTAACACATTTTTGTATAGGGTACTTAACATTTTTGGTCTTGAACTTGCACCAAAGTTCAAGCAAGTTAGGTTTGAGGTTTGACCACCTGTCACTCCTATTTTTATTCTATTCTTGATGATTTTGGATTAAGAGTAAATGTTTGTACTTTTGATAGGCACACACAAAATTTATAGATAGATTGTGATTTTATTTTTTCTAGTGTTAGTTTTGTTAGGGACACCTGCTTTTATTTGCTTGGGAATACAAATGACTACTACATAGCATGTAAGTTAGTTATAAGTCTTTATTCAATCTTCTTGGTCTAACCTATCATATTTTCTCATAATGGAAAAGTTACATCTATTGCTACGGAACGTGTCTGCTCAAATGAAGGAGAAAAACCAATCTTAAGAGTCTAAATTGGAATCAAAAATGTCTGAGATATCTAATCAAAATAAATCATTGGAATCTTAAATGTCTGAAATTTCCGATGAAAATAAATTATTAGAATCTAAAATGTCAGAGCAAGGTGAATCATTTTCAGCTCAAAATAAGTCATTAAAATCTAAAATGTTGGAACAAAGTCAATCCTTAGAAAGTAATTTGCAGACGAAAATATTGGAACAAAATAGGTCATAGGAGGAAAATTTGAAATTTAGCTTCTTGAATGAAATAAAAGCAAATATAGAGGATTTAGAAGAAATGTTATCAGAATCATTAGAAGCGAAAATAGTGGACAAGGTTGTTGCTTTAGAAAATAGGTTAAATTATCAGATTTACAGGGTTCAGGAAAATTTATTGAGCGTAGAAGCCCGTATAATTGATGGTGCTAAACAGGCTCGAGAACTCACTAAAATGAATCATGAAGCGATTAAGAAGGATTTGCTCATGTTAGAGGGTAGGCTAGAGAAAAACATAACTACAGTACAGGAAAACATGGCGACAATGGAAATCCGGGTGACGAATGATTCGAATGACATGTTTAGGAAAGTCACCGAGAGGATCACTAGGGATTTTCACGAAACAGTCTCCAAAGAACTTAAGAACAGCATAGTCATGGAATTAAGAAGGGAGGTAAAGGAGAAGGTTACAGAGGAAGTCCGGAAGGCTGTTAGTCCCGACATTAATGAGGAAGCACTCACGGAGGTCAAGGACTTGCGTAGTTCAGTTGAAACCAACATAAAGGTTATAAGCAAAGATGTGGAAGTATTACAATTGAACGTGTGGAAGTTAAATGAGCAAGTGGCAGCTAATGTGGCACAGCAAGGGGGAATAGCTGAATCATTCAATGAAGAAATTAGAAAAGACATTGAAGAACTCAAGTCAGGATTGAAACGAACACAAGAGAAGTGCGAGAGGATTTCAATGACACCGATACAGAATCAGGAATTGAGGGCGAACATTGCTGAGGGAACCTCAACTGTCACTCCCGAAAAGCTTGGGCAGATGACCGAGACAGTACGACAAATTGAGGAAAAATTAGCCGAGATAAAGTCTAAGTGGACGGAGCCAGGAAGGTCACTGAATACGAGTACATGGTTCGGTGCCTAAACATTAAGAGATTCTACCTATGTATCAATTGTAAAATATTCTGAAGACAAACCCAACAAATTTACTGGGGTTGGCACTGTCACACCAGTCGAGTTTTTCAAATATGTTAAAGATTACACGAGGGATACAAAAGAAATCCGGGAAAGAGTGATCAGGATTTTAGGAAAGCTTTTGAACGGACCATCTCTCGTTTGGTTCCGCGTTTTCAAATCCAATATGTCTAATTACGACGAGTTTCCGCAGGCGTTGATGAGACGATTTTGGTCACCGGAAATCCAACAAAACGTCAGATCCAAATTATACGCGAAACGGTACGCATCATCTCAGCCAACGAGGTACGCGAATTATCTTACCAGTCAACTCGCAATACTCAAATGCCTAGATTCTCCAATGCCGGAGTATGAACTGATCACAGCCTTGACGCGATCATTCCCAGCTGACGGACAGCGCACTCTGATTTCTGCAGGTATCACTTTTTTGGGAGAGTTAGAAGAGATTCTGCAACAACATAGACCATTCCATTGCCCAATTTTTCCAACGGAATGTAAAGTCACACGCACACTCTGTCAACGTCATCGTGGCCGATCGTCAGGTGCAGACAACAGGGGAAGATAGGAATCAGAGACAAAATCGAGGAGAGTATTTACCCCGAAGAGAATGTTTCCGAGACAATATGCGTAATTTACCTTATGTACGAAGAGGAGACCAGAATTATTGAATAGGAATAGGAATAATTGGAATCAAAACCAGGGCAGAGGAAGATATGATAACTCACGCCAACAACGAATGGATAATAGAACTCAAATCTCACGCCAAGAGCTAGAGCAACGTCATAAAGCAAGCCAGAAATTCTTGGATGAATTGAGGTCTAAAAATTACGACAATGCTCAACCAGGACCATCAGGGTTACAGGAAGATAATAATGTAAAAAACACACCAATTTCAAATCAACACAACCAAGGAAATCAACAATAATTCGATATGCCACACGAATTATCGAATGGCAGGCCGAGGACGTGGACTTGATAAAGGAGGAAAAGAATGACTCAGAAGAAGGCTCAAGGAGAAGGTTACCTATCATTTCATGCGAGGTCTATGGAGAACAAATTCACACATTGATTGACACCGGGTCCATGCTAAATATTGCGTCCGTAACATTGTATGAGAAATGGAAACAGAAGGAACAATTGGCGGAAATTCCAGTTGCTGCTATTAAAATTCAAGGAATTATCCCCGATAAAACCACTAAATGTAAAATTCAATTATATCTAAAAATTAAAATTGAGAATGTTGAATTTTATCACGTTTTTGTGGTAATGAAAAACATAGTCCACGATATGATTCTGGGTGTGGATTTCATTAAGGAAAACAAGGCGGTTATTGATCTGCGCACAGACACCATTAAATTTCACCGTGCCGAGAAGGCATCCTTTGAATAATAATGTTATTGGTTTTACGTCCCTTTTAACTAGCACCCTTTGAAGAAAACCCGGATGAAGAAGAGAAAATCATCGAGGGCGACATCCAATTGGTGAAGGTCATGGAGAGTGTCGTCATAGAAGACCAACATTTGAAGAGAGAGATCGCAGCTCCGAACTTGAACAGCTCTTGAAGATGTATGGGGATATTTTCGAAACCAAGCCAGGTTAAATTAATTAATTCGAATATAATATCCAAGTAACTGATGAGACCCCGTATCATAATAAGGTATATCCCATCGCAAAAATATAAAAGCCAGGTCAAGGATATCATCCTAGACTTAGAAAAACATGACATAAAAGAGAAGACGCATATTCCATATGTAAATCCGTTAGCGGTTGTTCCTAAACCAGATGGCAGTCTCCCTTAACGTGAGGCTACTTCCCGAATACGACAGACCACCAATCATAAAAGAGCTACTGAGAGATTTTCGAGAGAAAATATATTTTTCTACGATTGATTTGACAGCATCTTACCACCATATTAGATTGAGTCCTGAATCCCAGAAATTCACTGGTTTTCTTTTTGAACCGCAGACGTATGCATTTAAACGTCTACCTTTTGGTATTAAAACTTCGGGTTCAGTTCTAATCGGAGCGTTGGATAGAAATCTGAGTCCAGAGCTGACGAAATATGTTATATGCTATATTATGACATCTTAGTTCCTTCAGACACAGAAGAAGAGCATTTGTAACATATAAGTGGACTATTTCAAGATTTAAGGAAGGCAAATTCCAAAGTGAACCTAAAAAAATGCCAATTTTTCAAGAAAGAGATTAAGTTTTTGGGACACATTCTCAATGGACAAGGATATAGACCGAATGAAGCCAAGATTCAAGCGATAGTGGATTTTCCATAACCGACTAGGGAGGCTCTAGCAAAATTCTCGCTTTGGACACTTGGAAAAAGTTGTTAATAGGATATTCTACCATCATCCGATCAGACCATAAAGCTTTGGAATTTGTAATGAAAACAAATTTTGCTAGTGTGTGGGTATCTAGGTGGGCGTTATTTGCACAGGAATGTAACATCACTATTCAACATAGGTCAGGCAAGGGCAACATAGGTGCAGATCTACTGAGTAGAGTCCCAGAATCAAATCCTCAAGTTTTTAAACAGTCATTAGTAGATGAGGATCAAGAAAATTTGAGAAGCTGCAATTTTTGCACAAGCACAGAAAATACATCAACCATACAAGAGGTTATTTAGATTTTTAAACCGAAACATGGACAGAGATGATGAAGATTATGCCTTCACGGAGAGGATCTCGAGGGACTATTTGATCTACAATGGACTTCTATGTAAATTCGTGGATTTGGACCATGTGAAACATAGAAGTATTCTGGTACCACCAAAGCTGCGACAGCTCATAATTTGGTTGGCCCACAGGACTATAGGGCATGCCGAGGTGGACAAGACACAACATGTAATAGAAGAAAAGTTCTAATGGGAGCATATGGGGATCACCATTAGAGAGATAATCAGGACCTGTGATTTATGTCAAAGATGTTAATACCTGTCACATGTTTTAAAGGAGATACCACTACACATTATCCCCTCGAAACCGAGGGAAATTTTCGCGAAGGACATTTTTGGCCCTCTTCCCAAGTCGAAACGGGGAAACAGATATGTCTTGGTAACTATTGACATCTTCAGCAAATATACCATGTTCTACCCAATGCAGAAAGAAACCTCCAAATACGTCTTAAAGCGAATAAGGGATTGTGTGATACACGAATCTGGTAAACCAGAATACTTGCATTCCGATCATAGCTCACAATTCACACCTGGAGAGTTTTAAGACGCCATGGAGACCCTGGGGATTAAACAAGTACTGTGCTAAGCAAGACACCCAGAGAGCAATCTGGCGGAACGCATCATGGTCGAGATTTCCAAATTCTGTAGATTATACATCTCTCAGGAACATTGGAAATGGATGGAGGTCATCCCTATTGCAGCTAAATCCATAAATGGTACAGTCCACGAGAGCACGGGACAGATTCCGTTATTTTTCATCATGGAATTAAACCAACGAGACCATGGGACAACGTAGTTACCATCCCACCAGAACTAGTACCGAGTAGAGAGGGTAGAGGAAATAAGGCGCTGGAAAGATTGTGGAACCAGGCAGACAAACGACACCAAAGAATCCGAGGGAAGAAATTCCGACATCCGCTCTAGGAAGTTTGTCTGGTCCTAATTCGAAAACTGACTCCATCAAATGTGGAAGGAAGGGTGTATTCGAAGTTCTCTAACTTGCATATTTGCTCCTATAGGATCTAAAGAATCCTGGGCAATGGAAGTTATGTCGTTGCGGAAAGTGCAACAGGAAACATCACAGGTACATTCAACGCTGCAAGTCTAAGGATTAATTACCCCAGGACAAGAATATAAAAGAGACGACAAGAGGGAAAATAAAACCTTGTGGTCGTTTTTATTTTATAGCGGTAAGGGGTGTATGTACTCGTGGTGCAGGTACGTAATGTCGTCATACTATTTTGAAAGGAGCGCCAAGCGGAGTTTTGAACTAGCGCTCATGAGCGTATGTCCAATCGGAGGAACGTGCGCGCTAGCGTAGCAAACGAGGAAACGCCGAATGTGCTGCAACATTTTAAGCTACGTATTTCTTTATGCTGGAAAGAAGAATGTTATGACCTGATGTTACCCCTGAATTTACACGAATTACTTTGAATGAATCAGGGAAATAGCATTACGCACAGACTTGGGTTCAACTGTCTTCGAGGCTCTCGCATATGTGGGCGTTTGTCTCCAGACAAACGAGCACAGTTTATAATTCTAAGACCTACAGTGCATATATAAAAATCCAACATGTCGACCATCTGAAGTATTTAGACGGTTCCTCAATATCTACGAATGTATTACAGCAATCACACCGAAATGTTGTATGTTGATAGAGGCAATTAACACACGTAGGATATATGAAAATAGGCCGTATAGTTTTTCACGGAACTACTTGTTCTTCATGAGACTGAGTGTACTCCGTTCAATCTCCCTTATGAGAATTATATCTCTTGACAGAGTCAGGAATCGAACCCGGAGCCCTTGGAGCAGTTGTCACAAAATGTATCCCTATACGGCACAAGGTGAAATATGTTAATGAAATTTCTGTTTGGCCTATTTCCATATTCATGGATTCAACCCTATCTATCATAGATATCACGCGATATTTCATCAAATCACGACAACTATCAAATGTAAAGAAAATCCATATTAATGATATTGCTTGCTTATATTCCGTCCTGCGTGGAGAGAAGTGTACACATTGAGGGGATGTATATTGTTTGCCGATCTTTTCCACTCAGGATAGAATATAAGCAAGCAAAATGACTTAAGTAAGCTGTGATCTCAAAGTAGTGGCTCAAAAACGTATTTAATTGTTATTCGGCTCCTGTTAATACTTTGTTGTGATTATGATATGATTGTATTAACAGAGAGTTTCTTGGGTCAGAACAGTATAGGTAGTGAGTTTTGCGATGATCCTTATGTAATGTTCAGAAATGGTGGGGATATGTTTATTTCTGTTGCAGGATCAAATCCTGGCGCTGTCAGCTGGCATTTTAGGGTGCACATATGCGAGGGAGCCGTTTTAGTAGAATAACTGAAACGTTAAAGATCCCTTCGGGGCAAAATTCCAACAACCTGGCGTCTCCAAAAGCCGCAGTAGTTGAAAGGACGTAAAACCAATATAACTTAATTATTATTATTATTATTTTATTTTCTGGGAAAACTAGAGATGGAGGAGTAGCAGTAGCAGTCTAAAACGGGTATAAATCGAACCTGTGCTGTATCTATAACGAGCAACATTCAGGATCATACTAGCAAATTATTCATAAATGTTGTCTACTGTGCATTACTTCTTCTAAACTTTCTGTACACGAAAGATATTTTAGTTACGTTGAAAACATTGATAATTTTATGAAAACTGACTGCTTAATTGTGGGCGATTTCAACATACCTGAAATACCAGCCTTGCGGTAATAGACCCATTTTTCATCACATGTGACAAATCTTCTGATAAATCTATCATCCATGGGGTTACCGATATGTGACGACCGATATCCACTCTACGTTTAGCCTGTTCAGGGGTCAATTCATGAGGTAAAGAACTACAGCTTCAGTTTGATTTTTCAAGTTTCTTAATCTGGCGATTTATGATATATTTTGATGCACCAAATTCCTCTGACAGCCTATGAGTACCTCTTTGTGGATTTTCTTCCAAAACTCTGCGTGTATTCTCAATACCCCATAGTTCAGGTCTTCCATAACGCGGTAGATCTGTAGTGTATTCTCCTACAGTGTTGAAACATTGGAACCATGGTTGTGCAACACGCTCACTAACGACACCTTCTCCTTACAATTCACATACTCTTCGAGCCACGGCAGTAGCTTTGTAATCTCACATCCAGTAGTGCATTAGAAGGACACTAACCCCAACTGTGTCAGTTCAATTTGTGATTGTGTATCAACAATTGACGACTGAAATATTCTCTTATTGTACGCAATTCTAGTCATGGCCTCATGTAATTAACATAAGTGAACCACAGGAAACCTATATAATCTTATAAAACACCAAACTTAAAAAACGAAACTACTTATGAGACATCGTAATAGATAATATTCAAATTGATTTGAAACATCAACAGTTCCCATTGGTAACTGAAGACTTACATCACCCTGCATATTGTTTAGCAATACCTCCCTTTAAAAGTTTCCATTGCCTACTAGAAATAATCATGAATATTACAACTTCAAAAAGGCTGAATTTTTGAGCCTCTATTGAAGCACACAAGATGTCGACTGGAGTTTACTGTACACATTCAAAATTGTAGATTTTTCTGTTGATCTCTCCCAATCATCACTTTACAAATGTTTTGAAAATTGTGTACCAAAGCAGAAATTAATTCGAAAATCCAATTATCCAGTATGGTTCACACGAGATATTATCCCATGCATAAAAATTAAGAAAAAGTGTGGTGAAAAAATACATATTTCGAAATATTATGATGGGAGATTTAGGCGGCTTTAATCAGAACTGAAAATAAAATTACGCGTCGCTTATGCTGTTTACATAGGCAATCTAGAAAAGGGAGTTAAGAATAATATTAATTAGTTTTGGACGTAAGTTAAAAGCAAGCGGGAATCACGTCCAAGTGACAACACATATATACTAAATGGAAGTTATTATACAGTTGGAAATATTGCAGATGGGTTTACTATTTCTCATCAGTGTATGAAACGAAATTTTGATGCTTTTCAGTCGGCCAACAAGAGTTTTTCCCAAAAGAGATGGGTTCTTCCCTAATACTGAAAGAAATTACATGAGATTAATCAATATACTTGGATGACCAGTTTCGATCGTCTAGCGATCATCATCAGATCCATTACACTTAGGCCCTAAAAATTTATGTCAGAAAGTATGAGTGAAAATTCTTGCAATGTGTACACTTAATTATGTGCAATATGGGTTGAAATAATTCAACTCGTCAATATTTGTTATTTGTGGTCTATGCGATGTTTTGTTAAAATACTGGAATTGGTGATTTATCTCAAAACTTGCTTGTTTGGAGTGAATGTGTGATTCTAGTTAATCGGTCAATACAGGTTATTTTGTGCCGGCTAATTATCTGATGGTGTATTGCGCTCTCCTGGTGAGAGCAGTTATCTTGGTCACTATCTACTCTCAACGCGATTCAACGTGAATCACTTGCCTTTGAATGAATTTCCTGTTTTTACCAAGGTTGATATGCTGAACATGACACATATAACGGTGGACGAAGTAAAGGCAACTACAAATAGAAAATTAAAGCATAGGAAAACCTGTGGGCCTCATGGATTACCACCGCACATAATCAAGGGCTTTGTGGACATATTGGTTCTTCAGTTAGCCTTCATCTTCAATATTTCTTTAAAGACGTCCAGCTTTCCTGAAAAGTGTAAGATGTCTAAAATTGCTCAAATCATAATGGGAGGCAACTATGACATGAAATCGAACTAGTATAAATGCTATAGCAAAGGATTATGAGCACATTCTATATTCTAGGATTTACAATGATATTAAGGGCTTTATGCCCGGCAGATATGTTATTACAAATTTGCTGGGGTTTACTCAAAATGCTTACAACGCATTACATAAAAATAGAAGAACTGGCGTGATATACATGTATTTAGGAAAGGCCATGGATAAATTTGACCATATATTCTTGTGACAGAGCAGTACCGGTATGGAGTTTCTAAACCATTCCTTCAATCGTTATGTCCCTATTTGAAATATAGAGAGACAATTTCCTTGTTTCAGAAGTGAAATCTCAGATAATTTCGTTAGTTCATATGGTGTCCCACAAGGGTCTAATCTTGGGTCTCTTTTATTTTAATTTCGGTTAATGATTTGCCTAATATTCTTTGTTACACTGACTGTTTTTGATTCCTCACGATGTAAAGCTATATAAGACCACATACAACTTGAGAGACGACAATTACTTGCAAGAGGATGTTAATAATATTATATCATGGTTTGATAGTAATAATTTAGTCTTTAATGTAAGAAAATCTAAAGTCATGTTATTCACAAGGAAAAAGGAATATATATATCCTAGATATTGTATTGTAGAAACAGCACTCGAAATTTTACCATCAGTAAATTATTAAGGAATTGCTTTCGACAGCAAATTAACTTTTACTAGCCATATTGCAAATAAAATTAGTTCGACCATTATAAACTCCAAATTATTTACTCATCCTGGAGTAATTGAAGATCTGATTGCAAGAACCAGATAATGACCAAATGTAACATTCTGAGAAAAACGAAAAAAAAAACGTTTACGGTATTTTCATCGTTAAAATCAGGGAATATTTTACATACGATGGAAGTAGACATTAATTTGTAACATTTCAAAAATTTGCAAGCTGATAGTTAATGTATAAGTGTGAAATAAATTGAGAAAATCAACTTGGAGTTATCTGTTTCTTGCACACAATTTAAAAAGAAAAAAACAAATCCAAGTAATTGTATTTAAAAAGGGGAATTTAATACACATATTAATTTTGCAACTACTTCTATGGACTATTAGGATTAATATATAAAAATAAGTATAAAACCATTCTCTTCCCATTTCAATCAGAAGAATCTGCCTCACTGTCTGTTCCTTGTTGTTCCTTCAACCTAGTGGATGTAAGCTGCTTGTAATACTCCATATGCACACGTGGTACATATTTATGTACTGTTTTCATGTCATCATCATATTTCTTGGAACTCAATGGCAATGCACTTTCATATAATCTGGGTGCATTTAAGTTTGGCTTTAAGTGCAACGATTTCAAAAGACAGAACTTACTGAAAAACAGACTACTCTGTTCAGGAGAAACGGATACCTGTTTTCCTTCACACACGAAGTTACGATAACGACTTATTCTAAATGATTCAGTTTCATTTTTTATTACTCTTTTTAAAAATGGCTGTAGTGTGTGATTCAAATCTAGCTACATTGCCTGCTGAATTCGAACAAATGAAAAATTCCTTGAGGCTGTAGATACAATGTCATACCATTCTTCTGTTACAAAAATATATTCCTTTCTTCGTTCGACCTTTTCAATCTGAGCAAAGGCCCGATCCCAAGGCATGAATGAGTATGATACCCTAATACCGTCGAGGTCGGGAGAGAAAAGGATCTGGTTGTTATCTGTTTCTTGCACTCAAAATGAAGAACATAGGCTACAAATATCCCTTAAAAACTCATTTTCGCAAAAAATGGTCATTATCTGGTACTTGCAATCAGGTTTTCAATTCTTAAGTTGTATGTGATTTTTACTCGAAGCAAGTTAGAATATTATTTAGTAATAAGGGGTCTGTTTTATAAAGATCAAATTCGTCACATTGATATTGTACATAATACATTCCTAAGACACTTGAATTATAAGACGTTCAATGCGTTTTGTTTATTTGTTTCTTTGACTCCGTTTTTTACGAAATTTGTTCAACTTCACCTCTTTGAAAACAATAAGGTCTATAATTTAATTGCAACTACTGAGGAAACTTTTAAATGGAAAAATTGACTGCAAGAGTTAATTAGATTCATCATTTTTCATGTACTACAAGTAAGGTCTCGACAACAAGCAGTCTTTCACATCCCGAGATCTAGAAGTGTTCACCATTCAAATTCGCCATTAGTTAAAATATCATCACTTTATAATTAAATCGATGTTCAAGTGGATTTATTCACTAGTACTAACTCATTATATAAACAAGTAAAAGTATCTGTTCCTTGAATACTGGATACCCTTTTCTCCTTATTTTTCTAATTTGTACAGTTTTTTCCATTCTATAGTGTATATTTTCTCAGTGTAGCATTTCGTTTTGGTTCTTCAAATTGGTGCTCCTCTTCTCTAAATATGTGAAGAAGGAATGCATATGGACTTATGTCTGTGTTCCTTCATATTGTTAAATAAATAAATATCTATCACTTCAAGCTGTCCACTTTTCTCCACACAGGAGAGAGGATGGGCTTGGTCGCAAAACTGTATAGAAATGAACAAGGACACTACACAAATACTCAGCTCCAATTTATGATGCAAGTGAGAAGGTGCAGTATTATATTGCAATATGAATGAATTTAGTGGATTTAATGCTGTTTCATTTTATGTGTGTATAATTTGTCTGTCTGTCTGTGTTATAGTGGTGTCTGTAGCAATGAGAGCATTTGCAATTGACGATGCCATTGGGAAGGTGGCAACTGTGGCCTTAAATTTTGAATCATTTTGCATTTGACTGTAGTTACAATGGGAAACCATGGAGACCTACTTCCAGGATGACCGAGCGAGGAAATTAACCCCTCTTTTCTATTCTACCTCACGATGCTGAGCTAACCCCGCTCCAACCCTTAGACTAGAGTTAACTTTAATGGCAGAGCCGGGAATGAATCACAGACCTCTGTATGACAAGAAAGTATGTTAGCCACTACACCACGTGGAGGCCACAGCAGTGATTGTTGCTTTAACGGGTCAAACATCTTGGTCAGTATTCTCCCACATGCTAAATGTTTGTGAATTATGTTGGATGGCTCCATCAGTGAGCGTCTAGCTGTGTTCACGATAATGGGGACATTCGCTTGCCCGCAGTCATGAATAGTAGTGGGTTCGCAACATGCTCTAGCCGGCTAATGACAGCATTTAGAAGCCGCCTGCGCCGGCACTACGCGGCTATTTCCCCATCAACAAGTCATTATTACTTTCCGACTAAACTTGGATGGCTGAGACAAAAGAAAAGTAGGGTGGAGTGCAGGAAGAGTTAGCTGTTACGTCCTTATCAAGGCAACTGTCAA
Source organism: Meconema thalassinum (assembly GCA_946902985.2). NCBI lineage: Eukaryota > Metazoa > Arthropoda > Insecta > Orthoptera > Tettigoniidae > Meconema > Meconema thalassinum. The sequence goes on from OX336389.2 coordinate 726,521,343, forward strand.
ACTAAGAGTAGTCTGTTTATAAAGTGATTCGTTTATCAAAATTACTGGAATACATTCAAGCGTAGAGTGTTGAAGATTCTACAAAATGTTAACCGTAACATGCAACTTTTATTTCTTTGTTTAGTATGAAGTTCGATTGCAACTTAGCTGTTACAGTAATCGTAGCATGAAATTTGAGCTGCTTCGAAAGTTCAAAGCGGGCGTATAACACTAGTTTGTGCAGTAGGACTAGTAAAAACTGTAAAACTGGAAACGGTTTAGCTCCAATGGGCTCTAGTTTGCCCAGCACCTGCGTGACGTCGTTATTTTCTTCCGGTACACTGATCTGTTTAGAACGTGGTACTAACAAGAAAGACTTGTTGAGGTGACAGCAATGAAAATTAATCAGTCGTTATGAGAACTCAATAATTAGCCAGCACCCAAATTCTAAGAAAAAAGTAAAACTTCTACATGTTATATTTTATCCCTTTTGAAGCCACGCAGCCAGGTTCAATTGAGTTCAATTGCTTGTAGTATGAGTCTTTTTATGATCAGAAAGATGGTTGGAATAAACTCACAATTAAAGACAAGGTGCACATCCATGCCCTTACAGGATTTGAACCTGCAGTAGAGCGCAAACCCAGTCTTACCGCTGGCCCGTGTCGCCCCTAAAAAAGAAAGGAGTAAGGAGCTTGATAGGGACAGACGCACCCATATATCACAACTATCTCACGACCCCCTCCTGGTGTAGTACCTTGCATTCTTGGCCGTCACCCCTGAGGTCCAGGGTAAATTCCCGACTCTGCCAAAAAAAAAATATTTCTGATCCCAGAGCTGGAACGGTCTACACTCAAGTCAGACTTTTGAGGCAGAACTGAGGAGATATGAGTTTGATTCCCACCTCGGCCATCGTAGCAGTGATTTTTCATGGTTTCCCCCACTTCTACTCCAAGCAAAGGCCACGGTGGTTCCTAACTTCTGGCCACAGCCACCTCCTTTCCTATCCTAGTCTCAAATACACACACTATTGCAGGTCCCAAACACACATTATCAGACAAAGTCTAAAAACCCCCAATTACAAGAGGCTTATGACCACGATGTTGCAAAGCCCCTATATGAATCAACAATAACGGCCTTCAAAGCCAGTTCATCTGTGAGGAAAGGAATGTAATGCAGATCGTACAATTTTCTAACATTATTAGCCTAGTTTCAATTTTTGCAAAAAATAAAAGTAGTCTTATGAGATCAACACAAGGACAAAAAATGTGTGTCTGTCTGTGTATGTGTGTGTATCTGTGTGTACTCTGCATGTCTGTCCTCCCCCCTCCCCCTATCAATTCAAACACGTTGAAACCGAATTGAACGAAATTTGTTAGCACTAACAAAGGGCACCTCAGTGTCAGGTTTTATATCGCCGCCATCTTGACGGAAACGTAATGGTTGGCACCCAAATGTTCAAAGCTTACATCAATGTACGACTAACCTAATCATCTGATCTCTACCAAATTTTGCAACACCATACCTTTATGCGGAAAGCGTCTTTTACCTAAACTACAAGGTCATCTGCCCAATAGTTTGCAGATAACGGCCATGTATGTGTGCAAATTGATTCCCCCCATCAATTCAAACACCGTGAAACCAAATTGAACGAAATTTGGTACAGAGGTAGCACAATTAAAGGGCACCTCAGTGTCATGTTTTATATCGCCGCCATCTTGACGGAAACGTAATGGCGACCACCCAAATGTTAGAAGCTTAAATTGAATTTTATTTTATTTGGATTAATTCCTTAGTTTTTCACTTCGTTGTTTTTGGGGCATTTATTATTATTATTATTATTATTATTATTCTTTCTATCATCGTTATGCCCATTCAAAGAGCGCGTTTAAACTTGTTAGTTAGCCTGGTGGTTTTCTCCTTCTAATCCTCCCAACATTTCTCCATGAATGCACTGTAGATTGTGATGAAGATTTTCCATGTACTTGGTTTTCTGGTACGATATCTGGAGGCCTGCCCTTGATGCTATATTGTGTAGTCTCTGTATAGCATATCTTGTTTCATCCTTGACCTTCGTAATGATTGCTAGATGATCAGCAAATGCTAAACATTTCACATTGACCTTGCTTCCCAAATTTCCGATGTTCACACCCTTGATATCCTTTTCCCATTCTCTAATAACTTTGTCTAGAACTAAGTTGAACAGAATAGGGGAGATGCCGTCTCCTTGACGAACGCTCGTACATATTTCAAAGGGCTCAGAGATTTCCCCAAGAAATTTCACTTTAGAGGTCGTATTCGTGAGAGTCTACCTGATAAGTGCTCTGGTCTTCTTGTCCAAAAACTGTCTGTCCACAGTCATACGCTCACTAAAGTGACGAACGTGCTCGCACTTCGGAGAATCCTTAATATCGTCTTCAAGTTCCATATTTGTTCTGAAATTGGTCGAACTTTCCTGAAACCCGCTTGGTTCTCGCCAATCATATGATCTGTCTGTTTTTCTAACCTGTTTAAGAGAGCTTTGGAAATAATTTTGTATGTGATTGGCAGTAGAGATATGCCTCTGTAGTTGTTTGGATCCGCCTTGTCACTTTTCTTGTGCAATGCCCACTTCCAATCCTGCGAGATTATTTCCGTTTCCCGTATTTCTACTAGGATTGCATGAATTGCATGATGCCGTCCTCTCCACGGGCTTTATTATTTTTAAGCGATCGTGTGATCTCTGCTGTTTCCTGTATTGTCGGTGGTTGTGAATCAGGGTTGGGCATGGGCTTTTCAAAATTCAGTCATTCCTTTGGAGGATCACAATTGAGGAGGTCTTGGAAGTAATTAGCTAAAATGGTGCAGTTATCTTTGGAGCTCGTTTCTATTGTTCCATTTTCTCGACAGAAGCATAACGATGGTGGTTGATAACTGGATAAATTCTCACGGAAGGTCTTGTAGAAATTCCTGGTGTTGATTCCGAGGAAATCTTGTTCGATTTCTATGAGTCTATTTTTATCATAGGCTCGTTTCTCCCGGTAGATTATTTTTGAGGAAATTTCTGCACCTTTAGGAAGGTTTCCCTTTTCCCTTTCCACTGATTACAGGCTTTTGTCCGGTCATCAATGGCTTTATTACAAGTCGGTTCCCACCACCTATGCTTGCGTTTCCTTGGAGGCTGTCCTAATTTCATGGCTGATGTCTGAAGTGTTTTACGAAGGACTGGCCAGTCCTTGGGTTCCTGTTCTCGTATATCTTGTAGGAAGGTCGTGGCGTTCTGTCAAAGACATTCTGGATCAACTCTTAGAGATCTTTTGTGTTCAGGTCTGAATCTGTTGGGTTGGGATCTCACTTTGATTTGTTTAAGGTAGTGGTCCGAGTCGATAACTAACTTTCGTACTCTAACATTTTGGATCTCACACATACTCTGTCTAGAGATTGCGACGTGATCGATATGGAATTCCTCCAGTAACGGGTTTGGTGATTTCCACGTTTTCTATTTGTGTGGGGGTCTCTCAAAATGCGTAGACATGAGTCCGAAGGCGAAAGGTTTACAAAATGCTATAAGACGTTCTCCGTTCTTATTCGTCCTCCAATGTGCCGAGTGATGACCTACAATCCATTTGTGTTTCCTCTCTCTACCAACCTGTGCGTTAAAATCACCTACTAAGATTTTCAAATGATGCTTTGGAATATTGCTGGTGGTTTCTTCTAAGAGTACCCAGAAGGCTTCAACTTTCTCTGGGGTTTTATTATTGTCAATATTTGTGGGAGTGTGGGCGTTGACCAAAGAGTAAGCTTTGTTGCCATATTTCACAGTAAGTACAAAGATTCTTTCAGATGGGGATGTTAAGTCAAGTAGGTCCTACTGAATTGATGATAGGTTTTCTTACCGCAAACGCTGTTCCCAGTTGTGTTAAATTCCCGTGGATTCTTATGGCAGGTTTACCCTTAAATATCCTGTACTCTTCAGAGTCAAAATTGTTTTCATCTTGGTAGCGCGTTTCTTGGAGTGATATGATTTGAATGTCAAACTTGTCCATGGCGTTCGTGAGCTGCTTAAGCTTGCCTGTTTTCAGTCGGGTGTCGACATTAATTGTACCTTAGAAGGTCTTTTTCTTGGGACGAAGAGATTTTGAGTAGTTCCGACTCTTCTCTGCATGATGCTCCCGATCCCCCAGAATCCGATGATCGGGAGAAACCGGACTAGGTATGTCCAGAGCCTGGGGTATTTGCTGTGATAACGTGTTATCCAAGTTGAAGATTCATGCAGGGGGTGATCATAGTGTTATGATCACAAGGTTACAACTCGATTGTTAAGATCAAGAGGTGCCTCTTGGGGTTTTCTGGCTTAATTCTATTTTACGATTAATTAGGAGTCCTTGGTAATAACTACGGTTTTAAACCGTAGAGCCAATTCTTCCGCCCTCTCAGCAGTTATTATTATTTTTATTATTATTATTATTATTTTAGCTGTGTATTCATTACGTTTCTTGATGGTAGTAAATCTATTTTAGTAGAAACTTTGTGCTCACTCATAGATAGTGAATCCTATATTTTCAGCTAGGCTTTTAAGTAGATACATTAAAATTAAAATAAAACAGAGTCGACTCCCTGCCAATATTCCTATTAAGGGAAGGTTACCGCCTCTGGTTTGTATTTATTAATTCCAACTCCTTCACGTGTCATTTTCTTTCCTAATAATGTATTTTCCCTGCTCGATCATTTAATGCAGTAATTTACCTTTACTGAGGTCAGCAAATATTGGCGCCACACAATCATACCATTTTTGTTACAAATGATAAATCATAGGATAAATTAACATTTCAGATTGTGTATAACTAATTCTTGTTGGTATCGTTGGTAGATATGTGTCTTAGGGTTAATATGATTTATCGCGTAGAAAGGGGGATTTAATCGGACTTTTTGGAAATATACACTACACTTATACTGTACATTTCATGATTTCAGAAATATCTATCTTTAATTTAGGAGTGGTTTGACAAAAATAATATATAATTGGGTAAATTATCATTTTTAACTGTTCAAGACATTGGCACACATGGTTTTAGGGTTAAAATGACTTATCACGTAGACATGGGATTTTAATAGACCCCTTTGAACTCATACAATAAACACTACAATAACAGCAGTTTTCCTTGAGCGTGTTTAGAAAACTTTTTGTACAGGTATAATTCTTCTCCAGTTCACGAAGGATCGTCAGTCAGGCTGCTCCAGCACCTGAATTAGAACGCCAGATTTCCAAATGCCTGCTACTTAGTTTATCAGTGGGAATTGCTCTACGTCACTCAGCACGCGGATACACAGGATAAGCAGAGGGTAATAATGGTGGTCACCATCCTTGCAGAACTTGAATGAGGGAAAAAGTCAGGTGAGATTCCGAAATCATTTTGGAGTTGGGAAGTCGCTTGTACCACAAGACACAACTATGTTCGTCAAGGAGGGCTGTGTGTTGCCGCTAATATTTCATCCTTCCATGAGAATAGAGCTCTGTCCGGTGTGCGATATATTGTTAGTTACCCCCTTTACACATTTATTTTCAGCGGGTAAATTAATGGTTATATGTATATGTTAACCATGACACTTCATGTTCAAAGGGTGACAAATACATCTCTTACTCCTTTATCACAGCGCTGTGGCGAGTACATTGTATACTCGGCAACAATAGCACTGTTTTCTCAGTTACTTGTTTATTCAAAGCATGTATTATTTATGACAAAGCCATGTAATGGAACCCGCCGCTTAATTCGGTGGTCTTCCGTAATTTAATACCCAGTGGATGTGTATATATACACTAATTCTTCATGTTAGCAGTAAGTCTGATCATCCTTCTAGAGAGATATCTTGAATAACTATGCTTAATATTGACATTATGAGCTTTATTAGAAAATACCATAGCCTAATGAAAATCACTCCCTACTTTAAGACTGCGAATCTGATAGCTGTGATAAATATATATATATATATATATATATATATATATATATATATAACTTGGCTCATGTACTCGTGAATCAAGCTAGGGCCCTTTGGACCATCTAGTCGAGAAATAAACCCCAGTGCATAGCCATGTACGTCAAATCGCACATTATAACCACGATGGGAAGCAACAGCAAGTCTGGATATCAGAAGTTTGAATCTCGGTTATCCTGACAGTGTTTCGTCTGGTCTTTTCCCACACTTCCTACTTGCAAATACCGGGACAGTAATTCATTTCAAGTCCCGGGGCACCTATCTTATCCTTGTCCCTAATGCAGCTAGATACTCTAATAGAGTAATACAGAAACACAGGTTATCATAGAAGCTCAACACACCCACGTAAACGATGCTGATGACCAAGATGTCCGAATCCCCTCAAATGAATGCATACATCGAGAAGCATACCTTACACTGCCATATTGAATCAGTACAGCTCAACAGAACAGCAATTTTTTTACTACTTCATAGAAATAATATATTTTCTGACTAACATTCTTGTGAGGTGACTGCTCCCAGTTTCCACATTAGGCCGGATGTATTGTATCCAACTGGTCTCGAACCAGTGGCTACATGAAAAGATTAGGGATTCACTAAGGATGTGATAAAGAAAGCAAACAAATTGCACGTATTGTTAGGGACCCTTTAGGGACTCTACACACCCTCGGGAGGGATGGTTGCATACGCCCTCGAATCTACTACACGCCAGACAGCTATACATCTATAATCACCCCTAAACACTTCTACGCATCTACCCAACACTCCACACCCTTTCACCCCAGAACTACCCTCAGGCTGTAACTAACAACAACAGCACAACACATTTCTTTCAACACCAAGCTGGCCCAGTTGACCATAGCTGTTAGCCAAGTGCTTGCCACACTCCACAAACAAATACAAAAATACTGACTGGTAGTGCAGAAACATGCATACCGCAGAGTCAGCATAACGAAAATCCATATAAGTACCACCATTCAGAGAGAGGTGATTCGTCTACGCCGGAGGCTCTGTGCGCCTGCATCACGATAACATACCTCAGGTAAGTGTTTCTCAGATTCCTCACACTCATAAGTTGTATTCCTTCCTTTTGACACCTTCATCGATTGATTGTAACATTTATACTTGCTACATTGACCGTGAATAGAGGAAAACATTTAGAACAGTTTTTGGTCCAATAAACAAGTGACCACAATTACTAAAGATCCATTGTAGCCTTTATTCATTAACACTGTTTTTACTGCTTACCTCCCCACCTCACACATTGACCTGCCAGTGCATTGTTTATAAAACCGCTGTGACATCATTAGACACCTTTTCATTGCCAGTAGCCTTGGTTCTTGGACACGCGCTGCCGAGCATAACGTTGCACGGTCAGCGGATACTTGGATTATTCATAGCAGTTCTTGCTCTGCAAACTGACAGCTTCCACTTTAAAAGTGCGCCACTTTGATTTACAACCCTGATCGCATAGAGCTCCTCCTGATCATCCAACACCCTTTCATACCCTCATTCGGAGTTTCAACACCTCCGTTAAAACTCCCCCTGATGGAACACCACCCTCTACACTCACACCCGTACTACCAGTTCAGCCAAACCCCGTTAAAGGTCAGAACAAAAAGTGGTGGACGCGTGGGTAGTCTCCGTTTAGAAAGAAATTCACACAACGAATTTCGAAGTTATCAACTCCCGTACCGAACTAGAAGAGCCAAGTGAGTGAGGGAATTTTTCAGAGTCCAATCATTGTGAGAATTTTTTAAGTGGGCCATATTAATTTACATTAGCAGTAGTGGAGTGGTGGTGCTTCTAAATAGTGACACGAACCGCTCGGCTACGCTGACCTCTCGTGTGAATTACTCGCGACCCCATGGTCCGATGTTGGCCTGCGACATATCGTTGGACTCGGGTTGACGTCCTCTTTCCAATGGACCACTCATTTCAACCCCTAAATAAAACCTACCCCTACTAGAGGGTGAAATTGTATTTTTTTTAGTGAAAGTCTCTTTTCAAATGCGACATGTATAAGGTGCGCTGCTAAAATGAACTTAAACGTTGTCGCTCATATAGCGCATGCGTTTTTCTGGCTATGGATCAACATTTTTGTTTTTGTTTTATACGCATGCGCACTTGGGATTTTTGTAAGAGGTCGAGCTCTTTGAAAAAAATGATTGATAAGAAGGGGTTTTGGTGGTGAGGAGAGAACCAGATAGTCGCTTACTTTCCTACGAAGTTTGCCGATATCTCTCGAACGCAAGGTCGGATTTGGACGTGTGACGTGTCAAATCGCTTCTCTCGAAGCCCTATATATGCTATTAATAGGTTAAAGTTTTGAGAATGAGGGAAACAGGCTTTTTGAGGGTAAAACCATGATTTTAGACTTTTTCCGATATCTGAGGAATGCATGGTCGGATTTGGTCCTATGACGTGTCAAATGGCTTGTCACGAAACCCTCTTTATTTTGGTAATAGGTTAAAGTTTTTGAGAATGAGGGAAACAGAATGTTTTGGGGCAAAACCGTGATTTTAAACTTTTTGCTATATCTCGCGAACCAATCATGCTAGAGGCGTGTACGAGGGGTCCAAGGACTCGGGCCGACGTCCTCATTGCTATTTAATATTTTATATTAAAAAAAAAATTGGAAACTCGATTTTGGGGTAAACAAATGTTTTTTGTGATTTTTGCTGATAACTCACGAACCAATAAGCCTAGAGACGAGTGTGAGGTGTCATTTTTTCATGGCGTTGCCCTCTTGCCGAGGATGTTCGTGTTGAGCAGGAATGAAAAACCATGTTGAGGTAAAACCATGATATTAGACTTTTTGCTTTATCTCGCAAACCCATAACGCTAGAGACGTCTACGTGGTGTCATAGGACTCGGGATCACGCCCCCTTTTAGAAACTATGTTTGACATTTTGACAAAGGGCCTAACGCCATACATGTTGAAAAAAATTCTTTACCGATACCTGTTTATTTTTATTTTTTTAATTTATTTAATAATTATTAGATACAACCATGAAAAGGTCATTTTACACTAATATTTTAACAATTACAAATAATATTAACAAAAACAAACAACAACAACAATAACAGGTAACAATTGGCAGTGATGGCAGAAGGGATAAATCTCGGGAAGGGCGCAGGGAGTGATTGGGGTAGTGAGTGATTAGGAGGGTGAGGGGTTAGGAATTGAGGGTGAAAGGGATCTTCTAATGTTATGTTTGAATGTTCGATAGGGAGAGAATATGTCGATATTTGGAAGGGAGTTGCTAAGGGTAGGTAGACGGTGGAAAATAGAGCGCTTCTGTACTTCAAGACGTGGGCGAGGTATGTGGTGTAAATGGTTCTGGCGTGTTGAACGGGTGGGAACGTGGAGTGGGAAGTAGCTTAAGAGCATGTTACATTTTGTGTAACCATTCATAATTTTATGTAGGAAACACAGGTCAGTAAGTTGTAGACGGCTTCTCAGGTCGAGTAAATTGAGCTGATTTAGAATGTCGGATTTGGCAAAGTGCCTTAGTGAAGGATTGCGAGCTTTGACAATTGATATGAAGAAATTAAAGACACTGTTCAATTTAGAAATATTGGTTATAGCCGAAGTAGACCAAATTGGAGAAGAGAAATCTAGGATAGGGAGAACGTATGTGGTGAAGTATAATTTAAGTGCAGTGAGGTCTTTAATTTCTGTGAATCTGTATAGAATGCCGAGACTGCGCATTGCGCGAGATTTGATATGGTCAATGTGGGGAGAGAATGTCAGTTTATCATCGTGAATAATACCTAAATCTCTTACCTGAGAAACCGTATCCAATTTATTTCCACATATTATATAGTCCGCCTGATTTCTAGATTTCAGTAGTGAGAAAGACACATTGAAGCACTTTTTCGGATTTGGAGATAACTTCCATTTGTTGAACCAATCAGTACATGTATTCACTGCTTCCTGGAGGTCAGCGTGGTCGTCAGAACTGGAAATTTTTCTGAATATCTTGAGGTCATCAGCGTATAGAAGAAGGGAACACGGAGAATTTTCCACACATGTGTTTATATCGTCCATATACAGCACGAAGAGAAGGGGTCCCAGGATACTGCCCTGAGTTACTCCTGATAAGACTGGGAGCCAGGACGACACAGACCCTGGAAGCACTACCCGTTGCTGCCTATTGGACAGGAAGCTTTGTATTAGGGATAGGAAGGATCCATGTACGTTGTATCGTGAAGCAAGCTTGTGGAGGAGAAGGAAATGGTTCACGGAATCAAATGCTTTGGCCAGATCAACGTAGATTACATCTAGCTGAGATTTTTGATCTATTGCAGAAATTATGTGATGGTTCAGAACAGTCAGATTTGTTAAGCATGATTTTCCAGGGACGAAGCCATGTTGTTCTTCTGAGAGGTGTGGTTTGGAGAAAGTGAGGAGACGGCAATGTATTATTCTTTCGAAGACTGAAGAGAGTATAGGGACGATAGATATAGGTCTGTACGAGGAAATTTCATGCTTGCTGCCTGATTTAAAGACAGGTGTTACACCAGCTCTTTTCCATGAGTCAGGAAAAGTGCCGGAAGTCATGCACCAGTTGAGTATCGGGGATAAGGGGATGCTGAGAGATGCAGAGGTGTTTTTCAGGAATATAGGGCTTATGTCTGATGGTCCGGTAGATCTGTTTGCGGGCAGACTTTTTAAAATATTTTGGATTTCATCGGGGGTCGTTGAAATTTGAGACAGTGAATCAGAACAGACGCTAGTAAGTTGAGGGGGACTGGGGATTGGTACGGGAACTGAAAAGGTTGAATGGAAATATTCATTGAAATGTGTGGACCTCAATTCAAATGGGATTTCTTCATTATGGAGGTTTAGATTAAGTGGAATTCTGGAAGTCTTTCTACGGGATGATATAAGTGTCCAGAACTTCTTTGGGTTATTCTTGAGATTTCCTGTTATGGAAGAAATGTAGCGGTTGTAATCTTCTGTCATATGAACTCTTGAAATTTTCCGTAGGTGAATAAATACATTGCGTGTATGCGGATTGGGAACTGATTTCCACAGTGACCACGCTCGAGTTTTGTTTTGGAGAAGGAGTTTGGTGTTTTGACTTAGCCAGTGCGGGTATTTGTTGGACTTGGGTACGGAGTAAGGAACGTGTTGTTTAATGGCCGAGTAAAGTAAATCCTCAAACAAGGTCACTGCGCTGTTTACGTCTCTCTCGGCTGTTAGCAGGCACCAGGGTAGAGATGATAAATCCTGATTGACAGCTTGCCAGTCGACCTTACTCCAAAGAGGGAAAGCTTTCTTATCGGTGGTGGGGCTGTTTTTATGTCTGCTGGCTGGGACGGGGAGGGTGGCTTCTATTGAGGTATGGTCGGTGTTTAGGATATTTCTTCCAACGGTCACAGTGACATTACGCAGGGTTGAAAATATGAGGTCCAGTGTTTCGGATTTCCTTGTTGGGTGTAGATTGAACTGTTTCAGATGTAGACCGTTTATAAAATTTGATAAGATGAAAGCATCTATTTGGGGAGAGTGTATGGTACCATTGTCTGTTGATGTCCAGGAGATATGGGAGTTAAAATCGCCTAGCAACACTATTTCATTTTCTTGATTGAGGGCAAGAACAGTAGAGTTGAAACATTCTTCTAAGGTGTCAATTTTGCTGGAAGGTGGGCGGTAGAAGCAACCTACAAGTAAATTCTTCCTTTTTGGGATAATAATCTCAACCCAGATTATTTCGCAGGAAGTTTCTAAGTCAGGCCGATGTTTTGCCTTCAGTTTGTTATGAACTGCGATTGCAACACCACCACCCCTTGAGGATCTGTCGCGCCGAAACACATTGAACTCAGATGAAAACGGAAGTTCCCCACAAGATACGAAGTCTGACAACCATGTTTCTGAGAGGCAGAGGATATCAAATTGATTGATTTCGGTTATATTTGCTAAACAGTCGGTTAGTTTATTTTTGACGCTCTGTGCGTTCTGGTATTAGAGGTTAAGGGTTCCTGGATTTAAGTGAATATCACCTGATAGTAGTAGTAGTATCAAGTAAACTGTACTGGAGGAGGCACGGCAACGTTGTACTGGTCCACGAGGTGTGGTGGAAACTTGGCGGAGCACTGGGAGGTTACAAGCTGCCATGGTCGAGAAAGTAAAATGTCTCTCTGCGCAGTACCACTGCATTTCTTGAACACACGACACATCACTGCGGTCGGAAATGATTTCTGACACAGTTGCACACCATATAGTACACTTGAACAGGCAACCTACCACTAAAATACAGTAATATGTCAGGGCTACTGAAACACGAGGTCTGTCACTTGCCGCCATCTTTAACAACATTTCGGAGGGTGTATGTATGGTCCACTTCCATTGTAAGATTTGCTTGCTGAATTCTTTCTCGCCTTGTTGACAGGGAAGCCTTCCTGTTCCTAAATGATCCGCCCGGCGCGATCCTGCCCTGCTTCTGTGTTTTTCATTTGCTAAACGTCTTCCCGCATTAGTGACAGGAAAGCGTTCTCGCTCCCGAGTGGTTCGCCCGGCACGGAAGCGCTAGGAGAGGATTTGTTGTTTAAGTGGGTGATGTGTAACAAGCTAGGCATAACCTCAATTTTAACGCGCCATGAGCTTGTTTAATTAACATGTAATTTTGGCTTGATACACTCTTAATATAACTTCCCTAACAATTCCACGGCTAGTTGTTCTTACCCGCAATCCGCAACATTTGGAGGAGTATACGCACACGGCTTTCTTTCTACATATAACTTCGAGATTTATAAGGATATTACACTTAGCACTTTGCCGCCATGTTCATGAAGCGTGGTGGTTGAGAGAGACGATACTGCTGGGTGTGTGTGTGTGTTTCAACGAACCTGTCGCTGACCACGGTGGCTGTGCTCAATAGATCAATCACTATTTCAACAGGTCGGTTTATGACAGAGCGATGGTGTGTTTTTTCTGATACTTTACCCCGAAGATGATCTTTAACGTGTAAACGGTGATGAGAACTTGGTTCTATGTTGGTCGAAGCGAGTACAGAAAACAAACTTGCAGAGGAGCAGGATGTGAATGTCATTTGAGCTTATTGGTATGCGCTGATCTGACATGACAACAGGTGCAATGGAAAGTGACAAAGACACAGAGGACACTTGAAGGTGAAATAATCTGACCATCGTGGTGGCAGGGAAGAGCGAAATGCATGCATACACGTGTGAGATGACATGTACGCTAAACAAGTTACATCCTGTTTGCTTTGTACGTGACAAAATGCAAGTTCATGTGAAATTTGATCCGGCACAGGTGTTCACTTTGGGCGTTAGCTGTCCACGTGACCGATAACAGGATGTTCAAAGCGTGGGAATCGCTGAATCAGTAAAATGTATGATGCAACTTGTGGGAATGATGTCACAACCAATAGATAGGCAAAAGCTGCGAACAGCAGTGGTGGGAGGTGAAGGGAGGGAGAGGGGGAGGTGTAATGTATGAGAGAACACAGGTGGAAAGAGAAATAAATATGTGGAGCTGAGGACTGTACACAAAGAGCTATAGGTGGTGTACAAAATATGTGAATAAATAAACTAAAAATTGCACAGGTTCACACAACATGTAATTTATTGATCCAAGAATTAAACGTAGAGTTAAACCCTAACCATTTGACATATAGTTTATTTCCTTTTTGTTTCGCGTACGAACATGTGTGATGTTTACCATGTGTGATGAAACATAGGTAGGTAGAGAAAGAATTAGTGTAGGCTACATGTATGGTGACTGACAAGTCTTTTACCATTGAAACTTGTTTTTCAGATCAAACTGCAGCATAGAGAGAGTATAGGTTGCAGGTATGGGTTAATAAATGACGAACGGTGTACACAAACTCTGATTTATCGATTCAAGAATTAAGAGTAGACTATCTTTAATTGATTGGTTAAAGAGGATAGCTAAAACACAAACAAAAATGCTCAATGGTTACCGGGACAACATGGTCGCTACACACAACAAGCTTTAAATACTTGAGGCTAATAATCTATACACACACATTCGCTTGTTCTAAACTAAACTGTGTTGCTGTCAGTGCTCAGACAGTAGGCTGATGACAAAATGCATTGCTAACGGAAATATAATCATTTCCGGTTGTATAATGTTACCAGCTATCCATTTTGTGTTGTAGTGTTAAGCACTTTTAGCTCTTGTACTAGTGGTCTTAACTCGATTTCCAGGTCTGAGGCCTAGAACGAGTCAAACTAAGAAACAAGGGCATGGTGGTGTAGTGGTTAAGCTGTTAGCCTTTTCACCAGGGTTCGATTTCAGGTTAATGTGCCTGTCATAAACATATTAAACAAAACAAAACAGAGATAACGTTTAAAACTGATTACATTTGTGTCTTTTCAAATTATTACTTGGATTACAAATACAAAGGTGAACTGGGTTTGATATACAGTTAATGCTGTCTATCACACACTAGACTGTAAGAAAGCCAAATAGCAAAAGGCGTAGGTAGAGCAGTGGTAAAATTGCTATATGTAGAGGACTACCTAGCGGTTTTATGAACTGGCAAAGCTATATCGCATAAACAGTGCAGGATACAATCCAGCAATCAAATTTGTATCTTGTGGAACAGAGATAATGCACTTTTACCTTGATGAATACCAAATGAGTGCAGATGAATGACCTATGCATCAGCCTACCATAGGGTTATAACCACGAGGTGGAGATGTGTCTTCTATATTTTATTGTTTAGAGACATGGCTTTTTGTAACCAGTAGATTTAGTATTTTGTAAATATTCATTTTTGTAATTGTCAATAGTAGATTTTTTTTGTAATATTAAATGTTAAATGTATAACTAAAAGTTATTTGGGATAAGTGTGCATGTCAAGGATAAATAGCGTGGTTGTATTTGTTTTACAAAGACAGGTATGGTTGTGTGAATGTATGACTATAGATAGAATGATAGAGAGAGAGAGAAAGCTTGTGTGTGTGTGTTGGTGTGTGTGGGTAGCATTGATTTTTCAACCAAAGCAAACACGGCAAGGTAGGATGGTGGGGTAATTAATGTATATAGCAAATGGTAAATAGTATACTGTATTTTTTTAACACTTGTGTTTTTTTGAATGCAGCAGTAGATGGGTGTTATTTTGTAAAACAGTCTTACCTACAGTAGTAGTAGTAGTAGTAGTAGGCCTATATGTTTTTGGAAACAAACAGAAAGAGAATGCACTATTGCCATGGCCAAGCACTTCCATTAAGGTGATTTCAAGAAAATTTAAATCAGCAAATGTGTGTTTTACAAAACTAAACTTTCAGCATGGACTAAATCATAAACGTGTCATGTGTGATATGGATAAATAGGAAATCCATGTTTCCATATCAACACAATTTAAAAACTTAAAACTGACATTAAAAAATGTAAATGGGAAATTGACAAATGTGTAAACAACAAAATGGAAAATTCTTGTTTCCATATCATGAAATCCAAAAACTTTAAACTGACATTTTCAAATCGTGTACATGGAAAATTGACAAATGGCCATGTGTAAAATGTGAAAATGAAAAAAAAAATGAACAAATGGCTATCATTATTAAAAAAAAAAACCGTCGTGTTCTATCGTTAAAGTGTGAATCAAACCACATCTACTTATTTGGATCACCCGAGACTGAGTAGACCTGTTTTAGTCCTAATATACTTTTAAAATTTTATGTTAAAGCTCAAATTGAACTCAAGAGCTTTAGAGTGCCAGCTAACTATTATAACCGTTACGTCACAAAGACAACTTTACACTACTCTTAATGAACAATAATAAGAAAAACGAATAATAAATGTTGAATTTTTTTAAAGGATGAACATGGTGACACTGTTTCTGTTGCACAGTCTGCTAGCTACTAGCCAGCAGCTGGGGTCTTAGAAAACGATACAGTTGACATTTTGTAATGAGATGTGACATGTTTCAAAGTACAGTATTATGGGTTGCTGTTGAGTAAAAACTAATCCTGTACAAGGAAGCAAGGGTTCGATCCCCTTACCTAACATTACTATTGCCTGAACATGGCTTGATGACACTGTATTATTATGATACTCGGTACACAAACCATAGATAGAGTGTATTGTTTAAGATCACTTTCTTTCTGAACATAGGTGGAGACTGTTGATGATTAACAATGGCATTAATATAGTAGGACGTGGGTATAGCAATTAAGAAAAAACAGACAATCCCCATACAATATTTTTATTTATTTAATATAAGTACTTGTACAATAGTTACATTCAAAATACATTTCTTTTTTCTCTATTACTATTTAGTCATTTTTGATTCTCTTGCATATGAAGGGTAGATAACCTTGTAGTTCAGCCCCTTAAAACAACAACAACACCACAACCTTTTGCATAGTCTGTGATGTTGACGACTCTTGAGATGTGGAAGATGGATTAAACATAACTTTTACAGCAGGGTTTAAATGTTGCTCAATAAATACTGCACTATTTTGAGTAGCAACATTTTTTTCTTGTACTAGCTTTTTAGCATTGTCATGATTATTTGTTGACACCAACAGTATTTCATTCGGTACACCACATTGATGATCACTCACACTTAAAACCTTACCATTTCTACTTTTTAGATTGCCTCAACATTTTTGACCTCTCTTTTGAGCATTGCCAAAATATTATTCCTTTTACATTTTGACGATTATAGTTATAAGAGTAGCCTTTATAGAGTACACGTTGTTTACCTTTGTTAGTTGTAGTAAGTTCCATAGTAGCAACTAACCTGTTAGTATGATTTGCTCACTACAAAGGTTATAACTGTTCTGATAATAAAATCACTTAGCGTTGGCTTTTATATTTAATATGTACAGTTTGAAGTGATAGCAAAAGTGAGAGAAAAATGGTAGCAGAGTGGTAGAAAATATAACATGTATTGTTAAGAAATAGTTTAAGCGGTTATGTGGATCCATTACATAATAATTTTAGCACGACGAAGCTCATTTTCTATATCCAATAGTTCTTCCTCATATTCAGTATAACCAGCCTGTTTATAGACATGCAGTTGCTGAAGCCGCCGGATTAGCTTACTTGGATTGTTCCAGTAGACAAATTTAACAAATGATTTTTTAGGTGTAAACAAAGAATTACCATCATCATTATTATCTTCATCATCAACATCATCATCATCATAAGCATTATCATTATCATCATCATCATTATGATCATCATCATGATCATTATAATCCCCATCAGTATTACTATATAGTCCTTTTTGATCTTTTGCAATACCACATTTTGCACAGTCTGTGTTGCCTTTGATAATTTTGGGAGTTTTTCAGACATTGACAACTGTCCTAACACGACTTTCTGAGGAGATGATACATGCTTCTTAACAAACAATGCACTATCTTGAGCTGCAATATCTTTTTCTGGGACAAGTGTTTTAGCATTTTGAAGAGTGTTTTTAAACAGCAATGATGTTTTATCTGGTACACTACATTGATGATCACTCACACTTAAGACATTACAATTTTTACTTTTCAGCTCACATCGACACTCTTTTGAACGATGTTTTGAACAACGCCAAATAACAGTTCCATTTTTATTGGTTCGTTTTACAATAGATGTATAGCCTTTATAGAATGCGTATGGCATACCATTGCTATTTGTTGATACTTCCATGTCAATTGTCAAGCATGAACTAATCTCTAGCAAAGTTCACTCGATAATATAAATAATAGTTTAAAGTGAGAGGAAAAGTGGGTGCAAGAGTGGGTGCAAAAGTGGGTGCAAAAGTGGGTGCAAGAGAGGGTGCAAAAGTGGGTGCAAAAGTGGGTGCAAAATTGGGTGCAAAAGTGGGTGCAAAAGGGAGTGCAAAAGTGGGTGCAAAAGTGAATACAATAGTGAATGCAAAAGTGGATGCAAAAGTGGGTGCAAAAGTGAGTGTAAAAGTGAGTGCAAAAGTGGGTTCAAAAGTGAGTGCAAAAGTGAATGTAAAAGTGGGTGCAAAAGTGGGCGCAGTTTATAATAGGCACCATTTTTACTAGAATGTGATTTGAGTAAATGTAATTTCTAAACCCAAGTAGTGAGTAGTCAGTTGGTTTTGATTTATGCAAGCATAAACATGTCTCATACACTGATGATGGATACTCAAGGCTTCTTGGTCAACAAAAACAAGTATATAGTTAAAGAGGTAGCTATTATTGATTGCATAACACTGAATCTATTTTTGAAATTTTGACAAAGGTCTAAGTGCACTTTTGTTAATATCTCGCGAACCAATAAGACTAGGGCATTGCATGAGGTATTGTTGGACTTTTTGCCGAAGACTGCTGGTAAACACCTTAGTTCCCACGACCTTTTTAAAGATGGCGGCTGACCCACGAGGGGTGATTAAAAAGTATTCCAAGCGGCGCTTGTCGATAACCAATCAAAAATCAAAGGGGGGTATGACAGAGCTTGAGGCGATAACCCCTTTCGATTGATACCTGTTTATTTGCCCCTTTGGACTGGTCCCCGTTGACTAGTCCCTCTGGACGGGTCCTTTTTGAAGGGAGTCATTTATGACGGGCCCCTGCTGACGGGTCACTGTGGACGGATCCCTGTGGACGGGTCCCTGTTGACAGGTCCTTTTGACGTCACCGCCGTAAATTTTGTAATTAATTGATAGGAGTTAGCTAGATGAATTAATATTAAATGTAAATGTAGAGATGGTATCATCCTAACTTAGATTTGTTTTGCTACCCTGTTAAATGTAAATTCCGATATTAGCTTGATCTTGTAACTTGACCTTGGGTTTTTCGTCTCACCTTTTTCCTAGTGTCGCTGTTGTTGCTTTATTATTGTGAGACAGATCTTTCGCGAGGGTTTACTGTAACTTCTCAGGTAGGGACCTGCTCTTTATTTTTGATTATTTATTAGCTTGCGGATTAGCCGATAGAAACCCTCCGAACTAGGATAGGGGTTTGTTAATTTTATAATAAATTTTCACGATGTTTTACATAAGTCTGGATGTTTCTTTTCTCAGTCTAGCTTTTAAGGTGAACCTTTCCCTAGGCAGTCTATGACCTTTCGTCACCATGTACCACGATCCCCGTGGACGATAGTTTCTCGTGCCGCTTTGGCCTATTTGGAAGTTCACTTGATCCTCTCGGCAGTTAGGTCCGGCGGATGAGATGTTAGGGAAGTCATTGCGGTTGTTGGCTGTCCTGGCAGCTCCTCTGACGGGCACACTACGGATCTATAGATCTTCATCCCTCTAAGTCCTTTCAGAACGTCCCTTATAAGCGGCGCTTTGTCATGACCAGGAATTAGCTTGTCACTTAAAAACACGAGCGTCTAGGTACAGCCTGATACATCCGTTTGGCTTTGCTACTGCCAAAATTGCGTTTAAGTAAGATGTAGGTGACCTTTTAATCATTCCGGCCTCGAGCATACCATCAATAATGTCCTTCACCTGAGTATGATATTTCTCTGGGATCGGGTGCAATTTGCTCATAAAAGATGTCCAATCATCAACCTGTATAGAATACTTCAAATTCATATTCTTCCCTGGAATGGTGTCGAAAACCTCCTTGTGATGACGTAACATAATTTCTAATTTTCTTCTGTCAGCCTCCCCTAATTTTGCTTCACTCAGCCGCTCCTGTAATAGTGTTTCAAATATAGATCAGTTGTTTTCTTCTTCTGCCAGTAAAGTCCAAAGCTCTTGAGAATAATCCTGGTCTCCTAATTCCACTACAGCTGTATTAACCATGTCCTCTTCCTCCTTGCATAATTCTTATATTGCGTCATCTGCCACTGCCTCCAGCATCCATGTGCCCGCCTCCCGTCCATGAGTCACCTCATCCATATATATGCCTACTTTGTTCAAATCTTCTAGTTGTTTGAAGCTCACTGGGTTGTTGTGTGGATCTATGCCGGCCTGATAATAGCATATGAAGTTGGCTCCCAAGATAAAGTTGAAACTCATCTTAGCCATAACAATAAAAATCTGTGGGAAAGTGTGATTTAATTTGTCCAGTTACAAGTACGCTTGATGCTTGCATACTACAGTGCGTTCGGGAATGACACCTCTAACTTTGATCTGTGGAACAGGAATCAACGGTACATTTTGATTCCTCCCCACTTTTTTACCAGGGCTTCAGAAACCAAGCTAACCTGTGATCCAATATCAACCAGGAACCTAACTCTCAAACCACCAATCCTGGCATAAATAACTGGTAATTGCCTTAAAACATCAGTTTTCGGCGTAATAACTTCTTCCAGGCAGTCCTCCGTAAATACAATCCATTCTTCGATAGCGCTACAATCTGATCATCACGGTCATCAGCCTCCTGCGTTTTCAGGCTATCTCCAAATTTGATTATTGTTTTTTATCCCGGAGTTCGTTCTGCGAATTCCTTCTGTCTTATCTTTCCTGCTGTCGAACCAAATTTTCCGCCCCATCTTCCATGTGAGTATGCGGATACCTTTTATTTTCATGGCTCGTTCCCTTGTTCCTCGCTCCGTTTCCTCATTAGCGTGCAGCTCCTGTAAGTACCTCTGCGATTCTGCATGGCGATCGTCCCAATTATTCTGGTACCCCCTTGGTTCTCCTGGGCCGTGTTTCCTCTTAACTTTCCAATTTTCGTTGAACCTCGTGTCACCATTCCTTCGATACGGCACTTCCTGCCTACGACTACCCCTCCAATTCTGATATCCTCGCTGTTACGGTCTTTGATTATTTTGATAATTTCTATTATTATTGTTTCGGTCCTCATATCTGCCTCTGTTATCGAAATACTCCTGCCTCCCGGGTGTAGCTTGTGTATAGGTAGCGTGCGACCTTGTACTCGGGCTATTGTTCTTCATGAGCACGGCCGTGTTGACATGCTCGATTTGTCTGTTTCCCCTCTGCGGTGCCTGCATACTGGTTTCGTCAAGATGCCGCAGTATCTTCTCAGCTCGTACAGTGGTATTCACATTTGCTGCTACAAGAACTGCTGTATGTTCATTGAATATTGCTTTCCAATGGTCATAACTAAATTTTCCTCGGACGGAGGATCATCTAAATCTTTGAGTTTCAACATCTGTAGAGCGAAAAATTCTGATTATTTTGTTGGATGGGTACTATGGTACTTTCTCGAATATAGGTCCATTCTAAGACTCTGTTGATATAAGGGGCTCCAATACTTCTTAAGAAACGCTTCCTTAAACTTGTCCATAGTTTCAAAAGTATTTTTAAAACTTTGAATCCATATCAAACTGCTGCATGTAAAAACTTCTCGACCATCCTGATTTGTTTATTCGGACTAATGTGTGGATCGGTAAAATAGTCATCCAGTTCCTTGAGCAAGACTTTTGGTGTGATGCCTGTCCCATCATTGTATTTATTCGGTTAAAAATCTTTGCCCCGAATGACTTGAATTATTTGTGCGGTCCCTAGATTTTGCTGTGGAGTTGAAGCATTCCCACGATAATCACGAAATGCTTCCAAGTTGCAGCTTGTGACTGGACTTTGCTCATTACTTGTTCCCCCTGCTGTGTGTGTTGGCCCGAGGCTAGCTACGCTCTCCGGTTTTTCCTCACCCCATTCTGACATAAACAAAGTTGCCTGTTCCATAGATCTCAATTCACTTTTTATGATCTTGTCTTCTTGCTCTTTGAACTTGACCTTATTGTTTTATTCTAGAGACTGTATGCATGAATGATTATCCCCTAACCGTCTATTTAAGGTTAATTATTCTTCTTTACTCTCATCATTCATCTGCTTCCAATCCTTACGAAACCTGTCTTTATGCGACTTAAATCTTTCCACGTTTTGCTCTTTATTTTCTGATTGACCTGCTTCCATTTTCTCTAAACGCTCTTCAATGCGCGTATTACATTCTACCATACTTTTCTTTATTTCGTCTTGATCTAATTCCAGGTTTTCCCATCTGTCGGTCGATTGAATATCCAACCTATCCATTTCCTATATTATTCCAAGCACGTTATTGTCCACGGATGCGATCTGCTCCTGAATACTGAGTGACTTGGCCTCAATATTATCGAACCTGCCTTGTAACTTTTCCTGCGCGATTTTCAAATACGCTGTGCTAGTTGCACAAGCCTGTTCAATCTGCCCCAACGTTGCTGTTACCATTTCATCTAGCTCTTCCAGTTTCTGATCAAATTTTCTTTCTATTTATTGTATTTGTTCTAATTGTTTGTGATTATTTTCATAAACCTCACTTGCCAATTTATGTAACTGTTCCTTCGCATTTTTAATCTCCGCGGTAATCTGGTTTATCTGGTCTGTTTGAGCTGCTAATTGCTCCGCGATATTATTACTTTGAATCACTGCCTGCTCCGGAATTCTACTATTTATTTCAGCTTTTAATACCGCTAACTGTTCATTGTTACTGTCTTTTTGAGCAGTTATTTGCACCGCAATACAGTTACATTGAGCTATAGCCTGCTCCGCAATATTATTACCAATCTCGGACTTCAACTCTGCCTTCAGCTTTAACAATTGCTCTTTACTACTGTCCGTCTTCGCTACCTTCAACTCTAGAATTTGTTCTTTACTACTGTCCTTCATCTCCAATAACTGCTCCTGGGTTCTTTCCGAAGCAAGTCAATCAACGCTCTAATCACATCGGGAGTTGTCGTGGCAAACACAAATACACTTTGAGAATAAGGGCCATGCACTATAGTAAAGCCACCTGATCACACACACATACTAATTTGGCATTTACTTCCTTAGTATACTGACATTATTTACTTTACTTTTAAAAACCACTCAACACTATGCATCATTATGTATTGATTACTTTAATATAATTTAATAACACCCTTATTGTCGTTAGGTTAAATAAACAAATTTATTAACCAAATATTAATTCAATTTTCAATGTTAACAGAAATGACTGTTAAAGTTGGTTCTGAAAAGAACCGTTTGTTAGATGTCATTTTAAATAACTCTGTTACTTCTGGTGTGAGAGAATCAGCCGTCTAGGAAGAGTCCTAGTCCGTTGCCCAGGAGACACCCGGATGTATACCAATATCACATGCAAATACACCCTACTGGGAGGTTTCAATCATTGCACAAAGCGTTCTTTCCTCAGTATCAATGGCGAAAAGGGATGAGTGGATACAACTAATGGCAGACTGTGACATGAGCAAGAGTAGCCAAAAGGCATGGAGACTATTACGACGTCTCAGTAATGATAACACTCAAGCCAGCACATTCACTAATATAAAGGCAGATCAAATTGCCCACCAGTTGCTAGTTAATGGTAAACTAACCCGATCTAGAAAGCTAGATAAGAAACCAATAGCACAGCAGTACAACCAAGAGAGCAACATCCTATCTTCATCATTTACTGAAGCCGAACTGGAATTAGCACTAAGGAAGTGCAAATTGGGAAAAGCAGCTGGACTAGACGATATTCGAGTTGAGCAGATCAAGAATTTTGGTCCTGTTACGAGGCGATGGCTATTGGAATTAATGAACAATAGTGTCCAAGAATGCAAAATTCCCAAAATCTGGCGAAAGGCTCGAGTCATTGCTATCCCTAAACCGGGCAAAGATAGGTTGGATCCCAAAAGCTATAGGCCTATCTCCTTGCTCTGTCACCTGTACAAGGTCCTAGAGAGGCTCATCCTTCAGAGACTTATTGGAAAAGTGGAGCCATTTCTTATACCACAGCAAGCTGGATTTCGAGAAGGGAAAAGTTGCACATCACAGGTATTAAACTTGACACAGTACATTGAGGATGGATTCGAAAAGCGGCTCATTACAGGCGCTGTTTTCATTGATCTCTCTGCAGCTTACGACACAATCAATCATCGGCTTCTTCTAGCAAAATTGTATGACATCACCAAAGACTTCCACCTAGTGTGCAACATTAGAAATATTCTCCAAAACCGTAGATTTTTTGTGGAATTCCAGGGACAAAGAAGCAGATGGAGAACACAGAAGAATGGGTTACCGCAAGGCAGTGTGCTCGCACCACTGTTATTCAACATCTATACCAATGATCAGCCTTTACCTGAAGGTACCCAGAGTTTTGTCTATGCAGATGACTGTGCAGTCACTGCTCAGGCCAACTGCTTTGTAAATGTAGAACAGACTTTGACTAAGGCCCTGAAAGAATTTACTAGCTACTACAGTGACAATCACCTGAAGCCAAATCCTGCCAAAACTCAGAGTTGTGTATTTCACCTCAATAACAAAAAAGCAGCTAAAACCCTACAAATCACTTGGGAAGGAATCCCTCTTCAGCATTGTCCGACTCCAAAATATCTGGGAGTAACTCTGGATCGTACGCTTACATTTAAGAAGCACTGTCTAAACGTGAAGCAAAAAGTGTCTGCCAGAAACAACATAGAGCGGAAACTGAGAGGCACCACCTGGGGAGCTCATCCATGTACTCTGAGAACAAGCGCGCTAGCACTGTGTTACTCCACTGCTGAATATGCATGCTCGGTGTGGCACAAGTCCAGCCATACTAGAAACATAGATGTGGCATTAAATGACACCTGCCGTATTATCACGGGCTGTTTAAGACCTACACCCATAGATAAACTTCACTGTCTCGCTGGTATTGCACCACCTGAAATCCGACGCGAGGTTGCTGCTTGATATGAGAAAAGCAAGGCTATGACTTTGGAAACTCACCCATTGTATGCTTGTCAGCCAGCACATCCTAGTCTGAAATCAAGAAAGAGCTTCTTGAAAACCACTGAAGCTCTTAAAGGAACATCACAGCAAGCAAGAATCTCAATGTGGCGGGGAAAATGCCAATATTTAAGAGAATGGATGGTCCCAAAGGAAGAGCTTCCCCCTGGACATTCAGAAAAGTGGACAACATGGAAGGCTCTTAATCGGCTACGCTCCAGTACCACGAGATGCAAGACTAACCAGCAGAAATGAGGCCTTCCTGTGGAATCAGTTTACTGCGAGTGTGGTACTGAGCAGACCAATGATCATCTTCTACTGTGTCCTTCTTCTCCAGACACTTGCACCATTAAAGACTTAATGGGAGCTACTTCAAATGCACTCGTCGTGGCAAATTATTGGTCCACCAGTGTTTAATATTTCTATTGTTTCATTTTTCTATGTTTACTTTGTACTTCTGACACGATAAATAAATAATTCATTTTTCGAGGCATCACCTTCCTAATATTCAATTTGGAGTTTGCTGTCTCTAAACAATCACTAAATTACTTTAAACAGGGCGCCCGAAACACAATGCAACATTGACAGCTATATCAAATATAATTGTGTTCCGTATTTATTTATTTATCTTTAAAACAAACTCCTTGAGTTTACTTTATTTGACAACTTGGCGGAAATACTTAGCCTAATTACTGAGTTTACATCACAATAACATGGTCATACTTGTACACCCAAGTAACTCAAACCACATTATTCTAAACACAAACCAATCGACTATAGATAAGGCCCATGTTGGCTTGTGATTTTTACCAACTGCACGGCGCAAACCTCCACGTTGGCCGACATTTACCATATATGTACCCTTGTAAAGAAGTGTATAACAAGACTATTTTTCGGGGACGTGTTCAGTACTTGTGCGTGGTTGGTTATAAAAATATATTTTTGCTTCCTATAATACCAAGGTGACATCGAGATATTTATATTAGGAAGAAAAGAGAATCAAAATAAAATAAGTTTAATAACTGATCAAGCAATATCAACACAAATAAAATACACCTCCCTTCAATTTACACCCTCTGAATCAAAATCCAAATAGACAGATACAATCTCAGCCAGAGAAATGCTGAAAATAACGACATGAAATAAGTCCTGATATCACTTCAATAATATTATGTGCGTATGTGTAGATGTAGATGCATAATGAAAGGAATGAGTACAGTAATTCGGCAATTCACTCCCATTTGGAACAACTGGCAAATTGCGATTCCGTATTTTTGCGTATTTAGACTTGGCGTCTGGGAAAGAGAAACTTAATGGCTCAACAATAATATAAACAATACCGACATTCTTACCATTCTAAAATAAACTCATCAGGATTCCGCATTAAAATCTTAACAGAGCGCACAGAGCACACAAATAAATGCCCCAAACAGGCCTTATTCAAAACAAATAGCAATACATGTGACTACACTAAACATGACACAAATAGGTCGACCGTTCGTCACATTGAATAAATACTCAAACAAGAGTATGCAAATCACATCACTAAAGAAATTATCAAAAGCAAATGCCAACCGGCTATATTTACAACAACAACAAAATTTCATATCAGCATGATACATGAGTATACAGGTTCGGCGTGGATAACATTCCCCTTAAATAAAACTTCATTTAACCAAACATGCTTATCTACTTTGAACATCTGGGGACGTAGTCCGAGCTGGCCCTCCTCATTACCAAGTATTATCTCTAATCTGTGCGTATACTTATGGAACAACTCGTCGCTTGCATGTCATTAACCCGGTGTGTTTACCAAAATCTCGAGACAGCACAACAGCCGCTCAAGAACGCAGAACATCACGTCTCATCCACCTAAATAAAACATATTTGTGTCACCAAAAATATACCAATGCAGTCTCCATAATTCTCCCAGGAATTAAAAGACTCGAAGAGATTCGAACAGCGTCACCGCAGAGCTCGTCTGTCCATCAATATAATGCAGCATACAGGATTTGGACACCATGCCAATCTCCCTGCGCAACTATACACACATGGACACCAAAACACACAACCTGGGCATGACAAATACATCCACAGTCCACACCAACCTGATGCAGCAGATCAATGACTTGTCATCAAAGTGTTTGAACTCCTTCCTAATATTTAAAATCATTAACTTCCTTACCCAAAGAACAGATGGTTCTCCGCAATAAAATGTGCAATAAGGCAAAATCAAACAGCCTGTTTAAATGAATTAGCACAAACAAAATCTATCCGTTCCCCCCAATACCTATCATTACATTTGGCATTAATAAAGCCGCACTTGTCACCGAAGCTTTATCTCATGCTTTCGCGGAATGAAACATCGTTCAAAAGTGTACTCGATAGTACACGAAAATCTAAATTATATGAATTAAATACAAACACAAATATCTACATAGTAGGCCTAGTCACAATGCATTACTGAAATAAAAATTATTGTCAGAAACAACATAATAAACACAAGAATTTACACTAAAACACACAAATATATATATATACCCTGTTCCCATAAACCAAGCTATCTACGATTAATTGAATTAATTCAATATCGTACTCAGCCTTTCTGCAAACATATTTCAGGTGACGTCACCCTGCATGGCCCAACTGATTTTTTACTCCATATCCGACATCATTCTACTGGAAACCATGGTCATCCTTCGATCCGTAGGGCTGGTTCCAATCATTTTGATGCTTTTTCTGGGTGGGATCAAATAGTTCAAATATTTATTATTATTATCACATGCACTATTCCCAATCTAAACTGATATTGAGTAACTATATTCACTCAAAGTCCTGAGCATTTTTTTTTGTCGAACTTTGCCCTAATTTACAGCATATTACTGAAATAAAAATTATTGTCAGAAACAACATAATAAACACAAGAATTTACACTAAAACACACAAATATATATATATATATATATGACCTACAATCACACGCATAAACTTAGCGACGTCCAACTTGTTAAATAAATTATATATTTTTGTGTAGAGAAAATGCTAAAGCTTGCTAGTATAATGTCCAAAGACCAGACAAATTTTCAAAGTCACAATGACTTCCCATTTGATATTTACAAGTTACAATACATGCCCCCGGACCTGCTGAAATGATATCAGTAAAATATAGTCTCCCCTGTGACACAGAAAGAATACGTGACTGTCTCCTCAAAGACACAAAATAGAGTTCACTCTTCGCAGACATACAAAGTAGAATTACGTGTCCGTTTCTTCAGAGACACAAAATTGAAGTAAGTTAGCTAGCTTCAGTAGCAATATTTAAATGAAACTGGAATGATTCTGGTGGGTGGGACACTCTTCACTACTAAAAATCGAAGTAATTGGGTTACAGACTTGGGATTAACATTAAAATACTCGTGTTACAGCACAGTTTAAGGCTCTATTCTTCGGAACACAAATCGATCGTACGTTAATCCGTAATCTTCTTCCCTCCAAATCTGCATTCAATCTTCTTACGCGGGCTTCGCAGCGTCATCAATTCTTATTCGCTGTTTCAACTTCATGTTTTGTGCTAAATTAGTTAACTCCTCCCAGTTGGCGTATCTGCATATTGTTCATCTTTCTCTAAATGTCTCAACCCTCTCGCTTCTCCACTGCTGGACAATGACTTATCTACCCTCTGCGTCACAGTAGCAAGCCACGCTTCCAGAACATTGACCCAGAAGTAACTGTATACAGCCTGGCCTTGTTGGCAGTCATAAATTCCAACTTCAGTCCTGTTCCCTTGTTGTACGGAATTCTTGGTTCGTTAAGCCTTCCGTCCACCAGCTCGCTCAACTACCGGCTTATTTCAACATCATACAGTACTTAAGCTTGTCTCAAATATTCTTTCCAACAGCATAAATAAAATCATGAAACATTATTATAAGAGTAACATATAATAAGGGTTTACTATGTACGATGAGCGTATTTGATAAGGCCAGGCCTTGTTGAATTGTAAGTTACGGTTAGGCTATAGTACTTGCATGATTCATACATCCACCATCTTGAAACTATATGGCTGATGACCTTGTAGTTTTGGATAAACACGCTTTCCACATTAAGGTATATTGCTGCAAAATGTGGTAGAGATCGGATGATTAATTTCGTCGCAATTTGATTTAAGTTGGGAACATTTGGGTGAGCACCATTTCTCTTATGTTATGATAGCGGCGATATACATCACACTGAGTTGTCGCTTGTTAGTGCTACCTCTGTACCAAAGGTGATTCAATTTGGGTAACGTTGTGTTTGAAATGATAGGGGGAATAGATTTGCACACATGCATGGCCGCCATCTGCAACTATTGGGGTGATGACCTTGTAGTTTGGTAACAAGACGCTTCCTACATGTAGATATGTTGCAAAGTTCGGTACAGATCAGACGATTAGGTTAGTCCTAATTTGATTTAAGCTTTGAACATTTGGGTGGCCGCCATTACGTTCCTGTCAAGATGGCGCAGATATAAATTTGACACTGAGGTGCCCTTTGCTAGTGCTACCTCTCTACCAAATTTCGTTCAATTCGGTTTCACCGTGTTTGAATTGATAGGGGGGGGGGGCAGACAAGCAGAGTACACACACACACTCATACACAGTGACACGCACACAGACAGACACACAATGTTTGGCCCTGTTTTGATCTCATAACTCTACTTTCATTTTTTTTTACAAAAATCGGAATTAGGTTAAAAAAACTTGTGAAATCATCAAGTGAAATTAATTAACAAGTAATAATCAGATTTGATCAACTGCTCCTGGCAGTAGCCCGCGGCAGTCTGCTCCGTGAAACATAAAGGCAATGTGTGGCTAAATTACGAAGTTAATTGGAGAAACTCAACAAGTGAAATTCATTAATGAGTTAAAATAATCAGTGATGATAGGTCTCTCGTGGCAAGGCAAGAGCCCGTGACTTTCAACCATTGGAAAGTGAAAGACAGTAAAAGTGAAAGTTAAATAATGGATCTTGATCAATTGCGAGCCATGGAAGACTGCAACAATCCATGCCGTGAGATTAATAAAAACAAAGTAATGTGAATAAGTAAACAAATAACAAATCCAATTTTGAACATTCAGTTTGAAGGATAAAGGAAAGTAATAAAGTACTTCGTGAAATGGGTGATACGAACTAAACGCTCAAGGTATAATGTGAGTGTATTATTTAGAGTCCACAGTGTGAACTAGATTGAAAGGGGGAAAATGTTGTGATAGTCAATTAACACTTTGGAAACGGGTAGCGAGTGAACGTAAGTTGGACTTCCAAAGGGTAACTAAATGTAGTAAACATTGAAGTGCCTAGTTCAATCCAGTATACTACTGTAAAATATTGTGTTAGTATAAAAGAAACCACGAGTAGCATGTGAACAATCCGCTGATTGACAGCACAAAATGGAACGTCTGATGAACGTCAATCATGCCAGCCGGATGGATGGAATTCCGAGGTTCAAAGGAGACTCTTCAGGAATGGAAGTCCCCTACTATATGTGTTGGGGTGAACTCTTTCATGAACTACCATTGCAAAGCAACAAATAGATGGGTACATTAATTATGTAATTTAGCATGCATCAATAGAGATTTAAGTAAGGAATAGGAACCAGTGTAAAAGTTTTAGTTAAAGGATAGAAAATGTAGAATGGTGAGGCCCGGATAACATTGACAGATCACTTGTTACAATGAGCAGAGTGCGTACTTTATGTCCAACTGAAGCCGATGAATTATGTAGTTTAATGGATAATTAGATGTCATATTGGTAGTCAGGGATAATTGAATATTACTGATGGACAGGAAATTTGACGCTGTATTATACTGATAACAGGCAGGAATATGTGGAGGTATTGAAATGAAATAATTAAGACACCAGTCAAATCAATGAGGATCCCTTGTACTTTTGGTGGTTCCTAAGTTTAGTGGCTGCGACAACGCGATCATGTAGCAATATACTCTTGGTGATTTATAACTTAATGGTAAGAAGGATATTAACTGCCACCTGTGTATTTCAACGAGATTTATGAGGTGAGGCAACACCCTACATCATATATGTAATAATAAGGGGCAGGTACAGGTTAAGTGTGCATAACAGCAGGAGAGTTAAGTTGTTCTATGATGATACGAGTGTAAGTGTGTGTCAATCTGCGCTATTTAATGGGTATTGTGTGCTAAGTGGATCTACGATGAATTTTTATATTGGTACCTGAATCTTCGACGGAAATAGGGACAGGAAGTTTGAACGCAGCCAGGAGGCGTCTTTTTACACCCCGAGTCGACGAATAGTGTATGAAAGTGAATCTTCGACGGAATAAGCTTAGAATATACCTGAAAAATGGTAAGATAGTACGGAAATGACACACTGTGATTTGGTAAATAGCACATCTGTGAGTCCCTAGTTCGATGATGATGATTATGATGATGATGATGTTTAGAGGTTTAGCATATGTCTTGTACTAATAGAAGAGGATGAAGTAAGTAAATATGATAGAATGGCTGCCGATATCAATTTTAGGTAATTGCTGGGAATTACTAGTTTGGAACTCATATCGATAGGCACCGTGCACGAACGTTGAAATCGAACTAGTGGCGCCGCACTGCGCTGGGTTGCGAAAGTAGGATGGTGAGGCTGGTGTAAGTAAAGCCGCGTCAGTCGTTTAAAAGTCAAGTGCGAGATTCAATTTAATTGTGACTTTTTACCGGTTAGATATCCGGATTAGGCCAAATAAAGTGTTGGTAAAGGTTGAAATCTCTTTATAAGTGGGCATCTAAATAAAGTGCGGGAATTGAAGCGCGAAGATGAGTGTTTTCTGAAAGCAGAAGTGATTAGAGAAACGTCGGTTTCGCTTCCGCCTTAGCGAATATCAATACAGGTAGGCTGTATGCCCATACATGTTTTCTATTTTCATATCTTATAGATTTATTAAATTACTAACATATTATACGTACTATTGTATTCCACAGATTGACTCTGAGCGAAATGTTGTCGCCGCTAGTTGCCCTATCTCAGCTGGTCTGGGAATTACTTGTAAGCATATTGCTGCTGTGATTTATTATGTTAATAATGAACAATGTGTTTCTAACACTGATGTGCCCCAAGCCTGGGGAAAACCAAATTCAGTAAGTGCTGCGAAAGAAAAATATTCAAAAGGGAAGCGCATTGAAGAATTATTTTTTCGAAAAAGATCAGATCAGGTAAGATCAGACGCCAAATTTTCAAAATATTGCAAAAACAAATTTTTGCATTACCGGTATATAATTATTTGGACTTTTCTGACTATTTTCGTATACTATTTGTCATAAAATCTAATTATAAATATTTTGTAGAGAGTTTATAAATTATGTGGCATGACTGCAAAAATGGCCTCTGGGCATCACACTGTAAAACTGTTCATCCACAGAATATAATTCGATCTAGAAGGCTGTGGTTTGGATTATTTCTTTGTAGTGTGGCCGTTTATCCGAAGATAAACGCCCACATATGCGGGAGCCTCAAAGCCAGTTCAGCACAAGATTCTTAAATCTCAGGGGTGAACGCGTAAGGCTAGGTGGTGCTGAACTGTGTCCGAGATTCGCGCCTGATAATAGTGAGGACGATAAAACACACAAGATTTCCTCGCCCAAGTATTTTTGGCTTGCTTGATGACGTTGTCGAGCTCTTGTCGTGAAATATGAGTTCTATTGTTTGTTTGTTGTTGGCGCGAGTTATTATCTCTTCCTCTACCCTGGTTCTGATTCCAATTATTCTGATTCCTATTATTTTGATAATTATGGTCTCTTCTTTGACCATAAGGTGTATTACGCCCATAGTTTCGGAAAATTTCTCTTCGGGGTAAATACTCTCCTGATTTTGCATTTGATTTCTATCTTCCCCTGTTGTCTGCACCTGACGGTCGGCATAATGACGTTAATAGAATGTGTGTCTGACTTAACATTCCGTTCAAATAATTGTGCACTGGAATTGTCCTGTTGTTGCAGAATCACGTCAAACTCTCCCAAAGAATTGATACCTGCTGCAATGAAAGTGCGCTGCACGTCAACTGGGAATTGTCGTACCAAGACTACAATTAGTTCATGCTCCAGCATTGGAGGTGCTGGCGAGCTGATTTGTGAAATAGTTCGTGTACTTAGTACTGAGATGTTGCGTACCGCTTCGCATACATTTCGGATCTAACGTTTTGTTGGATATCCGGTCACCAAAATCGTCTCATCAACACCTGCGCAAACTCGTCGTAATTAGACATCGTTGATTTGAAAGCACGGAACGAAACGAGAGCTGGTCCATTTAAACGATTCCATATAACCCTGATCTCTCTCTTGTGGGTTACTTTTGTATCCCTCAAATAGTCTTTAACATCTTTGAGAAGCTCGACTGGTGTGACAGTGCCAACCCCATTAAATTGGTTGGGCTTGTCTTCAGAAGCTTTTACAATGGTTATATTGGTCGAATCTGCTAAGGGTAAGGCACTGAACACCGAACTATTATTCTGTGGCGTTACTGGTTCTGTCCATTTAGTTTTCGTTTCAGCTAATTTTCCCTCAATTCGTCGTACTGTCTCGGTTAACTGCTCTAACTTCTCGGGAGTGAAATATTGGGTTTCCTCAGTAATGTTCGCCCTCAATTTCTGACTTGATATCGGTGTCAGTGAAATCCTATCGCACTTCTCCTGTGTTTGTTTGAATCCTAACTTGAGTTCTTCAATGTTTTTTTCTAATTTCTTCATTTAGTGACGCGTCTATTCCTCCTGGCCTCGTCATATTATCTGCTACTTGATCGTTTAACCTCCGCATATCCAATTTTAATACTTCCACATTTTTACTAATAACCTCGATGATGGTTTCAACTGAACTGCACAAGTCCTTGATCTTCGTGAGTGCTTCTTCCTGAATGTCGCAACTAACCTATTTCCGGACTTCCTCTGTGACCATCTCTTTGCCCTCCCTCCTTAATTCCAAAACTAGGCTACTCTTAAGTTCTTTGGAGACGATTTTGTGAAAATCCCAAGTAATCTTCTCGGTGACTCTCTTAAACATGTCATTCGAATCTTTCATTACCCGGATTTCCATCGCTGACATGCTTCCCAGTACTGTAGTCAGGTTTTTCTCTATCCTACCCTCTAAGGTGAGCAAATCCTCCTTAATCGCTTCATGATTCTATTTAGTGAGTTCACGAGCTTGTTTAGCCCCCTCAATTATACGGCTTTCTACGCTCAACAAATTTTCCTGGACCCTGTAAGTCTGGTCATTTAACCTCTTTTCTAACGGAACAACCTTGTCCCATATTTTCGCATCTAAAGATTCCGCAAAAGCTAAAGAAGCTAAATTTCAAATTTTCCTCCAATGACTTATTTGGTTCCAACATTTTTGATTGCAAATTATTTTCCAGAGACAGATTTTGTTCTAACATTTTTGTTTGCAAATTACTTTCCAAAGATTTATTTTGATCTGACATTTCAGACATTTTAGATTCTAACGATTTATTTGGTCTGACATTTCTGACATTTTTGATTCTAACGATTTATTTTGCTCCAGCATTTGAGCAGACACACTCTGTAACAATAAACGTGACTCTTCCCTTTTGAGAAATATGATAGGTTAGACCAAGAAATTGGAAGAAGGACTTATAACTAGCTTAAATATTATGTAGTAGTCAAGTGTATTCCCAAACGAATAAAAGTGGGTGTCCCTAACTAGACTGATACAAAACAAAAGAACACCTATCTGTTAATCTTGTGTGTTCCTATCGAAAAATAAGAAAATCTACAATTAATCCAAAAACAACAACAAGAAAAGAAAACCAGGGGTGACAGAAGGTCAAACCTCAAACGTAAATTGCTTGAACGCTGGTCGCTAATCCAAAGTGCAAGACCAAACAACGTCAAATACCATATAAAAATTGATCGAACACGATTGACACACATAAATGCGCACCAATCGGGCCCCACGTTTGGTTAAGACAACTACCTTTCTATAATTTATCCGAAGATAAACGCCCTCATATGCGGGAGCCTCGAAGACAGTTGAGCACAAGATTCTTAAATCTCAAGGGTGAACGGGTAAGGCTGGGTGGTGCTGAATTGTGTCCGAGACTCGCGCCTGAGCATAGTGAGGACGAAAAAACACACAAGATTTCCACAAACCCCACCCCACATTTATTAGATAAAAGTTATAATATCGGGTCATAAGCAGAACACTCCTACCTCAATCTACAGAGTGTAAAAAATATCCAGTCACTCACCCTGAGATTCCTGATCGCTAAATAAAGTTTTTTTTTAAATCAAAATCACTTCCTATTTGAATATCTTACAGTTTATGCATGCCCATCATGTCCATATTCACTCACAAACACTTATATCGATCAGTACTGACCCTTATTTACAACTGATACTTCAAATGAGGCACTGAGTAAAATTCAGTTCACTGTCTGTTTTATATCATTAAGAAAATATATGCTTCACCATCCACATTTATTAATAATTGATCCACTCATGAAATATTATGATCATAACTGTTGCAAAATTTGTTTATAGAATTTCGGCATGTTATCATTAAAGGATTTGCTGTTGTGCATTAGAAAATAATCATCCCATGGAATTTTTCGATTAGTAGCAAGCATTATTAATCTAAACATAACTGATTTAGATGCTGTTTGACCATATATGAAAGAAATGATTCCCTGGTGTGATCAGATCTTAAAAGTGACCTCCCCTCATACAAATGCATTCAGAAGAAAACAAAAATGAATATTCGCGGGGTCTACCCCCCTATTCATTTTCGACAACCACCACTGTTCCACAATCAATGGTGCATACAAGCTCTTAATGCCCACATTTCACACAATATATCGGTGCACTGCCTTCGACACGCCCATTTATAAACTGAATGCTATACTTCCACACTTCAACATTAAACATTGGTCACAATCTGATCCGCCTCTGTTGGCAACAACCGGGATACTTACTTACAGCTAGGGGCCGATAGACTTGATGTTAGGCCCCTTAAAACAACAATTATCATCATCATCATATTTACTTACATTTCATTACACTCAAAAACATTTTCAATTAGCTCAGTCCTCAACTTCTTTTGGTTTTTACATAAAACCTGATCCCCTGTTCACCTTGGGATTACTATTCCTCCTTTCTCTGAGCCTTTATAAACAACTGCACATGCAACAAAATCAAATGATACTAATGGTAATATATTTTCGACTCCTTGTTCGAATATTTTAATGAGAATTCATGATGATGTTCCTCATACCAAAATATTATTATTATTTAAATCTTCACAGTACACGATTATTATTATTATTTATTTATTTAATTTGTACATTGCACAAATCATTCCTCCTTCACAAAATCAACTCGTGAGTGACCAATATCACCTATCACTAGTAACGAATCTGGAAGCGAAAGAAAAAAACCGTTGCGTTACTATCCGCCCTAAATTACTGAAATTGAACTACCAGGAAAACCGATAGACGACGAGAACTTCCTGTCTGACCGAGAACAACTAATTCAGAAACATGAAAATGGACTTCAGAAAATACGCTGCCCTATTAAGTTTGGAAAAATATACATGACTAGACTACAGTACAACTACGATAGCATGTAGAGATCTTACTTCCAGATATTCACTGTCTGTCAGGTTTTGAGAGTGCAGCATAAAAGTTCCTCCATGAAGTGCCAGCGTGTGTCCACACACATCGTGCCACGCCCTGGTGTGAATTCCCCTTGACCTCTGGTAAGGCTCCTTCCGCTCGGCCCATCGTGCTGTTCCCGAACCTTCTCATCTGGGCTGATGTTGGCTACGTCCATTCTTGCTCCCCTCACGGGCTGGTATCGTCTACGTCCCTTCTTCATTCACTCGAATCTAACCCATCTTAGGTTTTATTAGTGCATGTTCATAGCATCGGGAAGTTCCAAAATATCACTCGTAAAATGTCCACGATGTTCCGCCCACATAATTTTACCATGTCTTTCACTGTCTTCAGACCACATATTAATTGCGTCTCCCTTTATACTGATATCTCGCGCAGCACTTAAGCACAATCGGCTGACAGTTGTATAATGAATTTTCAAAGTCCTGAACTCGCACAGCTAATGGTTGCAAACACTCGTCATGACTATCTAAAATTCTCTTGCACATGGCCAAAACATAATACTGGGCATTGCGACATTCATATAATCACTAATCACGCGGTTAAATTTGTAGTGTATGGACCTGATATCCTCACTGTTCGTGTCCTCACATGTGGCAACACTTTGAAATACACGCTTCACTTTCTAGCTGTCCACATGATCTATTCGCTATTTCAATACATGAAAGTAATGTACTGTCAAAAAATGAAGTTTTTGGCCCGTACATTCTGACAATCACTTCTAGTATAACAGTTCACAATTCTTATAAAGTACAGTTCAACTCACATGTGTTTGAGGAAGAACTAAATCTTTCATTCCACCAGTAAAACTATCACCGTTGGCACTTAGAAAATTCATAGACCTTCCAGAACCTTCTACTCCGCGCATTCCGACAAACCGTATACTTATTCACAGCGATGACGTATAAAACACTGGCTCAAGGGTCGCACTGACACAAACTGGACCAGAGAGGCACGCTGCTCTGATACTGAACACATTGCATACCTGCTGTCTGCTCATCTGTGTTTAAATACCGCTCGGGCTCCTCACGTGCGTAAACAGTTACGTCATACCCCAAACGTCCTTCCTTAATAACTTGGGAGGGCGTAAAACTATCGTCTTGTTCCTTTCACTGGAATCAATGTAAATTCAGGGGCTACATCCTGCCATAACACTTTTCTTTCTATCTCACGGGAATAAGGTAGCTCCATAAGTTCGAGCACCTTCGGCGTTCTTCCATTCGCCAAGTGGGCGCGCGCTCTCCTCCGATAGGCTCTCCTCCTATGAACGCTAGTTCAAACTCAGTTCGGCGCTCCATTCAAAATATGGATAACGACCTGACAGCCCTGGACCGCGGGTACAGTGGATTGTTCTGCTATTTATTCCTTGGAGTTCTAGTGATTGTCCTTTGTTTATCTTCAGTCTGATTACAACCCATAATTACTGTATGTAAACAACCGATATATTACATAGTATTTCCAACCTAGTATATTCAAAATAACTAGAACCAAAGGTATTTTCAAGAAACGGAAAAACAAAGGCAACATATATTATAGGAATGTGTCTGAAGTTGTAAATAGTGAAGATTGTAGTAGTGAAACTCAGGATTGTAATGGTGTGAATAGTGAAAATGTTAGTAGAGAAACTCAGGATTGTGATGGTGTGAAAACTGTTGATACTCCTCCTAGTGCATCTAAATGGAAATTTAAATTGCTATTTGGGAAATATGAATATAGTGCTAATGAAGACAGTGTTAATGTAATTATAGATTTGAGTATTTTGACTTCAGTGTTGATGGAAGCAGTAACGTGCAGGTTATGTGGTGTTGATATTACATTATGTGAATATGAGAATGCACGGAATGGATTAGTAAGTAATCTGTTAATTATTTGCACCAATTGTGACAGTGAAATATCTTTCCTTACATCCAACAAGTGCTCAGAAAGTGACTTATATGAGACAAACTTTAGGCTGTTTTATGGACTCCGGTGTATTGGGAAGGGTAACAGTGTTGGCAGGGTCCTGTGTGCTCTTATGAACTTGCCTAATCCACCTAACCAATATAGGAAGTACACAGAAATTATTGGAGAATCTGTAAGCTCTGACTAAGGTGGCAAGAAAGAAGAGAAGAAGGAAGAAATTAGGTATCAGGGATGAAGAAGAAGGCTCAGACTATGAAGCAGGTCATCAACAAACAATAGGAATGTTGACATCATGAAACTTTAACTCAGTTTTTCTCAGTTTAGTTTTTCTCCACACATTTGTCCCCTTTTCTCAGAAATGAGACACAAGAGAAATATAATTTTTACATATACGTGTACTATTCAATATAAGGTACTGCATATGTGGATCTACACTCAGCTGTATTTCACCGGTAGAATTCATTTTATGACGAGAAATAAGTAAATATTTTCTTAAAAAATAACTATATTTTAAAATATACAGTGTGTTTCCTAAACATCTGATCGGGTTGAATATAGGTCAGTAAATTGTCACAGGTCCTGTGTAAAACTGATGAAAATTACAGCAAACTATCTTGAATAGTTCCTGAGATAATGGGTCACCAATGTAGAATATTTAACATTGTCGGTATAGGACCTTTAATCTTACTCAGTACCAACTTTCAATCCGACTGATATTGATCTTTTAAATATACCTTGTGCTTTACGCAGAATGCTCCAAGCAGGAAACAAATCAGAAGTGGAACGCAACTGTAAGAGTAATGTAATTTTTTAGTAAATTCCGTTGAGAATTTAATTTTGAAAGAGTAGTGTGAAAAGTTACTTCGGAATTGCTCGAGAATCAGTGCGACATACGTGGAGAATTAGCTTTCAGACCTTTGAATGAGAGGGAAGAGTGGGGTTTTGAAAACGATGTGAATATTAATAGTGACAATGCTCTTCCCATTTCGTGACAACTCTGAAACAGGGCGAGTCCCCAGAATGGTACCAAGGAAGAAAATGTAAAATATCGGCGAGTACCAAGGTTCATCGCATCAAAACCAGGAGGGAAAATTTTGATAGTTTAGCTTCTACTCTGATAACTGACTCTAACCTCAGAGGCGTTGCACTACACAATGTTGCATATGGGAAGGAAATGGAACCACAGGCTATTGCATGTTATCAGGAAATGCTTAATGTGAAAGTAATTTGTTGTGGTTTAATTGTTCATCTATTACAACCATGGCTTTGTGGAATCCCAGATGGAATCGTTGTGAAAGACGGTGGGATACAGAGACTGCTGGAAGTGAAATGTCCGATCGCTTGCAAGGAAAGGGGAATAATGGAAGGCACAGGAGAACTAAATGTTAAGTACTTACAACTATACGAGACTAATAATGTTAGATTAAAAAGAACCCATGTGTATTCTACTCAGTGCCAGATACTCATGCACTTAACAGGAGTCAGTTTATGTGACCTGTTTATGTACAGTAAGAAGCATCATCTGTGTGTAACCGTAGAGAAGGACTCTAGATATATTCGTGACTGCATTCTTAAAATAGAACAATTTTTTTTGTATTATCTACCCAAACTTTTTACAGGCTATCTTATGATCATCGATTTAAAATTATGTCCCCTGCTTATCTGAAAAATATTCAGTGTATATTTATGCGTTTGTATTTTTTACTTTTGTAGGTTAAAAATGTTAAAATGACAGGATACTAGTTAAGAATGTGCATTCAGTTTTTTGGTTATAACGGTTTATTACAATATGTGTTAAAATTAAATGTTTGTCGTAATGTCAATCAAAATATTTAGTTATTGCCAAGCTATTCTATTTCACTTCAGTTTTGATTGTCTTCTTTGTAACAGGGGACTGAAAATTTGTCAGAACGCAACACATATGGACAATGTCGTGTATATGAGGCAGAAGTTCTATTGAAAGCTTCTGTAAAATATTGTATATTTTAATTCGCTGAATACACCTTTCAACATGAATGCGAACACGTGCAACACTGCGCGTCTTCCTGACTTCGTCAGGTGTCAGCATCCCATCATGAAGAAAAGGAGGGGTTACGACAATCACTCCTCTGTTGGAAAGGCGTGTTGCTATTCCAGGATATCCTTTGCCAGCAATGATTTCATCACCTGGTTCTAATAATGTGAACAACCCACTGTCGTTTATGATAAACGCGTTACTCGATCTCCTACCATAGCATTTGGACGAAAAACTAATCAGGCCACTGGGTGTGATGCCTACTAAATATTTCACTGTGTATGTTCCCTTGTAATTGGAATAGAGAAAAACCCTTCGATCTACCGTAGGAGGCTGTTCAACTTTAATTTCCGTACAATCAATAAATTCCCTGCATTTCGGGTATTTATTCTTAAACACTGCAGGTATAGTTTCATCTATACTTTCCCTACTGGCCAGGACACGAAATTTTACATTGCGGAAGCTAAAAGCATCACAATGGTGGAGAAAATA
Source organism: Meconema thalassinum (assembly GCA_946902985.2). Classification (NCBI taxonomy): domain Eukaryota; kingdom Metazoa; phylum Arthropoda; class Insecta; order Orthoptera; family Tettigoniidae; genus Meconema; species Meconema thalassinum. The sequence continues at coordinate 726,561,996 of OX336389.2, forward strand.
CGTGACACAGTCGTGCGATGGACTCCAAACAAAACTCTCATAGCAGAATGAGACAGTCCTGTCTTCAAATTCATTAAAAATATCAACAGGCGATTTTCATCAGATACTTTACTCCTACGTTTTTCGCGAGATATTATTTTAAGTAACAAGTTAAAAACTTGAAATGGCACGGCTGTTAAATCTCGCATTTCTGTTTCGTCCCGAATTGAAGAATATCCTCTAAATCCTAGTATCTCATCACATTAGGCCTCAATTCAAGATACAACGGATGCACGCCTGGGTAGATACTTCTCTGTCGTTTACTGTGCACGAAAATACAAAACTTCCAGTATGAATGTCACTATTTTCTGTCTGCACAGTGGCATTGGATTGACTTACACAAACACTTTCCAACCCTTGCGAACATTCAACTAATTTTCTTCGTTTCGTCACTCTATCAAACCTCTCGGAAGCTTGCGGAGTAGCTGTCTTCTTGTACACATCGGGGAATAAAGAGGGTAAAATCGCTTGGGTTTTTCGGGTGCCCCGATCTTCTATTAGCAACAAAATGTTTGCTGCAAATATCTGAGTTTCGGGTGGTCCATCAGGGCTGAAAAGCAAACATTTTATTAGAAAGTGTAAAACCTAAAACGTAATTATTACATGGAATATTTTAATATTTATTTATCTAACAAACAGCCCAGTTGGGGATTAACCTTATTTCCACAAGTGTGCTTCGTCTAATATTTAAATACTGATACGAAGACAGTAGAAATATCATCAGTCCTCATGATTCTATATGAAACAAAATTTGGCTAACTAATAAGATTTATTATGAGTACTAATAGTATTAGGAAGTATTATCAGTCAGTGTTATAAAACCGGCCCACTCAGGTGCCAAGAATTCAAAATATCGGTGTTAACCTTACTTCTTGCGATTTACCGCTCGTATCCAGTGCTTTCTTAGTTCCTCTTCATGTTTGTGCACTGGACATTTGTAAAATGTTACATCGGATGTGGCATTTCAGTAGGTAATATAAACCGAAGCTGGGCCAGTGCTAAAGGGCTAAATGGCCGCCGCGCGCAACTACCCTGTGTTATTCTTACGGAGGGAGAGTCATTGCTGGGCCAGGAGATTGTGGGCAAGATGGCCGCCACGCCCTGAGACCGTAGATAACGTCACAGGGAGAGTTTGACCGTGTAATGTTGCTAAATGGAATATTTATTATTATTATTATTATTATTATTATTATTATTATTATTATAAATAATATTTTTTATAATAATAATAATGTTATTGGTTTTACGTCCCTTTTAACTACTGTGGCTTTTAGAGACGCCGTGGTAAAAAACCGTGGATCACTCAGGTTATACTAGAATTGATGGATGAAAGGCGGAAACACAAGAATGTAATAGATGAAAAGGGGAAAGCAGAATACAGACGCCTGAGAAATGAGGTTAACAAGAAGTGCATGGAAGCGAAAGAAGAATGGTTGAAAGAGAAATGTGCAGGTATAGAAAATTGTTTGAAATTAGGAAAAGTAGACACAGCTTATCGAAGGATTAAGATTACTTTTGGGGAAAAGAAGACTAAGTGCTGTAATATTAAGGACACAAATGGAAAGCCTCTAACAGATAGGGAAGAAAAGGTTGAGAGATGGAAAGCTTACTAGAGTGTTTGTATAAGGGAAAGGAGATTGAGAATCATGTAAGGGAAAGGGAGGAGGAAATTGATGAGGATGCAAAAGGAGATTTAATATTGAGATAAGAATTTGACAGAGCATTGGAGGACTTAAGCAGGAACAAAGCACCAGGAATAGATGATATACCGATTGAGTTGCTACGCTGCATAGGAGATGAAGGTCTGATCAGGTTATTTCACTTGGTGTGTAGGATTTATGAGACAGGTGAGGTACCCCCTGATTTCAAGAAGAATGTTATTATCCCTATACCAAAGAAAGTGGGAGCTGACAGATGTGAAGATTACCGTACAATCAGCTTTATTACTCATGCTTCAAAAATCCTGTCTAGAATAATTTACAAGAGGATGGAAAGCCAGATAGAAACGGTGTTGGGTGAAGACCAGTTTGGTTTCAGGAGAAATGTAGGAACAAGGGAAGCTGTACTAAGTCTTAGGCTGATTTTGGAAGGTAGAATAAGGAAAGATAAGAGAACGTTCATGGCATTTGTAGACTTAGAAAAGGCTTTTGATAACGTTGATTGGACTAAATTGTTTGACATTTTGAAATCTATTGGAATAAAGTACAGGGATAGGAGGGCGATATACAATATATACAGAAACCAGACAGCAGTCATTCGAGCTGAAGGACATGAGAGAGAAGCTGGTATTCAGAAAGGTGTAAGGCAAGGCTGCAACTTATCACTCATACTTTTCAATCATTACATTGAACAAGCAATGAAGGAAATTGGAGAAAAATTTAAAGTGGGAGTGAAGATTCAAAGAGAAATAATTTCAACGCTGAGATTTGCTGATGACATCGTCATCTTGGCCGAAACGCCTGAGGATTTGAATGAGTTTTTGAATGGTATGGACTACATCTTACGGAATGAATACATGATGAAAATTAATAAATGTAAAACAAAAATACTGGAATGCAGCCGAAATAAATCAGAAACCTCTATGGACATCAAATTGGCAGGTGAAAAGCTGAAGGAAGTAGGAGACTTCTGTTACTTAGGAAGCAAAATAACCAGTGATGGACGAAGCAAAGAGGATATAAAAAGTAGGTTGGCTCAGGCAAGGAAAGCCTTTCTACAAAGAAGGAATCTGTTGACATCGAATATAGATTTAGGTATTAGGAAGTCATTTTTGAAAGCCTTTGTCTGGAGCGTGGCGCTCTATGGAAGTGAAACTTGGACTATTGGTGCAGCAGAAATGAGGAGAATTGAAGCATTTGAAATGTGGTGTTACAGGAGAATGATGAAGATCAGATGGGTAGATAGGGTGACAAACGAAGAGGTATTAAGACGAGTTGGAGAGGAGAGATGTTTCTGGCGACTGCTAATGAAGAGAAGAGATAGGTTAGTAGGACACATACTAAGACACCCAGGAATAGCAAGCTTAGTTATGGAAGGAAGGGTTGAGGACAAGAACAGTAGGGGTAGACCAAGGTTAGAATATGTTAAACAGATTGCTTCGGATGTAGGGTGTGGTAGTTATGTAGAGATGAAAGGATTAGCTCAAGACAGGGAGTATGCAGGGCTGCATCAAACCAGTCAAAAGACTGAAGACTCAAACAACAACAGAATTTTTGATATCTTGATTTTGCGATGACATGGATAGTAATTTGTAAATGCTAATTTGTAAATATGGGATTTTGTTTTGCAATGACGTGAAAGGTAATTTACAAATGTTAATTTGTAAACATGGGATTTTGATAATTTGTTTTCTGAATATCAAAAATGGAAACTGTGAGAAATGCACTATGCCCTTTGCTCTTTAAAGCTCTGTACAACTTTATTTATTTTTTATTTTCATCGTGCCTGAAATTGAAAATGGTCAATGGATATCATTCTTTTCCACCGTGCATAAAATTTTCATTTGTAAATTCATAACTACAAGTTTCTTTTGGGTTGCCTGCATGTAAATATATGTTCTTGGGCAGAGAATATGTTGGTTGTCTTTGTTTCCCAAAGAAAGTGTAAAAGAGTGAGAGAGAGAGATAACACGAGTACCTGCCATTTATTGTTCGATCGTAGCAAACTCGGCGAAGTAGAGAGGGGAGGGGAGAAATGAATGCACTATAGCAAATGGTAAATAGTATAGATTTTTTATATTTTATTTTCTTTGATAGCAGAGCGTGAGGTGAGAACCAGAGGCTTCTATCTGACTTTAAGTTAATTGTTCAGGAGAGGTGTTTGAAGTTTGGAATTGCATAAAGTATGTAGTATTGAAGCCAGCTCTTTGCGAAGTATTTCAAAATGATGATACAAGGTTCTGCTTTAATGAATTAACACCAAATTTAACAATTACATAGAGAACATAGATATTTTAAAGACTTATTCCAAAGTCTGCATGCTGATAGAACTTTCTGGCTCCAAAATTTGCATAAGTTGTTAGAGTCATAAGGTTCTTCACTTCAAAATTGCTTTGTAGAACTCTACATCGACAGTGGACATCCATTTCATCATGGAATGGATATCTGTAGCCTTTTCCTTGGAAATTTTCCTCCCTGTTATAGAAACTCTTGCTTCTGGTAGCCGGGTTGGTACTATATGTTTTGTTGCTGATTGTTATTAGTCCTGTTGTTTCAACTCTTCGGCATCTTGACTTTAATCCACTTCTGAATACCTTGACTTGTCTTAAAGTACACACTGAAAAGGGTCCTTAGGGGCAGATGACCTCGTAGTTCCGCCCATTAAAACAACAATAACTAACCAACACTGAACAGGTCGTCTGCACAAAATTTTAGCTGCGATACCTGCTGATACGGTATTTTACTCTACTGAAACAGTTTCGTTTGAGTCTGGTAGTCACGGAAATCAGATGCTTTCATCTAAAGTACATGGTATGGTGACCTAAAATTAGATGCTTTTCAGTCGGTCGTGTTGACCGACTGAAAAGCATCATACTTAAGATCACCATACCATCAAGCATCAACACTTTTTTTTACTAACGCAACACTAACAAATAGCTTCAAGCACCATAATGTACGGTGACCTCCTGTTGCAAGAGAGAATAATTCTTACTAGTGAAACTGGAGACCACAACTATGATAACCGCAAAGACTTCGCTATGTTTGATTGGATGTTGTCAACCACCTGAATGCAAGAATGCCCCAGTGTTGAAATTTTCATGTTAATTTCCCTTATGAGGTTAGTTTCTTAAAGAAAGCTAGCCAAAGCAAAACGAATCAGTGAGTTTCTATTCTGAGGAACTCAGCTATCACTCCAAAGAATATATTCCCTAACATCCGGGTGAAATATTTTGTAATACATAAATTACAGCACTTGCAATGCCATTTCCAGATCTGCCGCACACATGCCAAATAGCTCAATAGCCATGTTTATTCCTCGATACATGAGCAGTAAGATTGTAGGGCCTATACCATCAGTTTTCTTTTATAAAAGATGCAACTAACATTTGCACGAGTTAAAGCTATCACATTGTGTAGAACAAAGCATATCATCATAGCATCATTTCGTCTGTCATGTTCTATTTCCTGTCGCATGAATGATTTCTCTTCTAAATGGTTATCAAATTTCGTTGACAAACTCTCTGTGACTTTATTTTCCTTTTTCGCCATGATAAACTCCTCACATAAGTCACACCGATCGGATTTTGGTGCTAAGAAGTCCAGATTATCCTGTACATTGACAGTGTTACCGCTTTATAGCTATTCTGTATGCAAACTTCATTATGCAACTCGTACATCCTAGTTACATTTAAATCAGGACTTAAGTATTCATTTTGTGTCACAGCCCTGCAGTAATGCTACTCTGGCGTTGGAAATGATTCAATGTGCTTTCTAACAAAATCTTCACAGTGTTTGGAAATCCTCTCTTGTTTTCTTTCCTCTCTCATTGGATTTTGGAGTTCTTGATGTTTGATCTTTGTTAAAATGCACTTTGTATATTACTTTTTGACTGACCAACAAGGTCTCTTGCATACACTTACCTGCGTGCCATTCACTTGTAAAAAGTAAGAGAAAGACTTACGTTTCCTAGAGTCAACATCCATGATCCTCCGAGAAGATTTACACTCGGAGCTCTGTAAAATAAAATGTATTTTCTCATTTCTTACAGTGAATAAAATTAAATCATTATGCAATTCCGGTTATCTTTAGAAATCTTATGATAACACGTAAATTTCCACTTACAGTCTTCATGTTTTAATTCCTTCGCAGCTACCTTTTTATCCGCAGTGCTAATATACTCGCCACCACTCTTTTGAATATTATTTTTCCACTGTCGAGGGTTACGCTTTCTCTTCCTGGACTCCTTACGAGTTATAGCCAAACAGCTAAGCTCCAAACAGCTGATCCAGTGTGTACTGTCTACCAACATTCAGCAGATAGAACAATCTGGTTCTCAGGCTTACAAACTTTTGCAGATAGAACCAAATTTACCTGCTTAATGACTGGAAACGGGAAATGATACGGATGTTGCTGTCATGGATAATGATAGTGCATATCTCCCTGTACCATTTACAACGAAAAAATCAAAATCCTCAAAAAGTGTAGATAGAACCCTCTGGTTCTCACCTCACGAGAGGTAGATAGGCTTTATTTTGTAAGACAGTATTAAGTGCGGTAGTAGTAGTAGGACTCTACGTTTTTTGTAAACAGACAGAGAGACTGCATCATCCCCATGGCCAAGCACTCACATCGAGACCATTTCAAAACCTAAAATGAAAAGTCGTTTGTTTCCCAAAAACTAAACTTTCGACGTGGGCTAAATCAAAAACGCGTAAACAGCAAAATTGGAAATCAACGTTTCCATATCGGCAAAATTCAAAACTTAACAATGAAATTTAAAAAATATCTAAAGAGTAAATGGCAAATGTCAAATGTGTGAAAAATGAAAATGAAGAGATGGCCATCACCATTTTTTAAATTAAAACACATCATGCTCTGGTAATACAGTTTATTTATTTGACAGCAAATAGGGCATTACACTAGTATACAGATAGATTTCTTTTTTTAATATCCATGTCTATTCATCATTAACTTTCCTTTTCTAGCACTAATCACAATCATGACGGCTGACCTTTCCCCCCACCAAGGCATCACAGGCTGTCAAACGTTGTTTAGCTTTGCAATAATACTTTATCAACCACACACCTTAATTCATGTTCACTATGGTAATAATAAATGTCTTGTTCATTGCAAGCATGATCCAAAAGATTTATAGGTATATCACCACCTTGCAATCGTTGATAAGCGGCTTCACTTGAGGTCTTAACTCGATTCCCAGCTCTAACGACTAAAACAGAGCACTTTATAGAAAGAAAAGGCTATATACCTCTTACCGAAAAGGTTTGGTGTTTTGATTTTGTTTTTTGCTCTTATATTTCATTCCAATTTAAATTATTATTTTATTACCGTGTTAACTTTACTAAAAATTAGATTATGTTTCACTGTTAACATGAAAGTATCAATGGCATAAAGTGTTTGTAACTAATCAAACTGACAAATTTGGTTACACACTACCAATTGTAGTTTGGTTACACAATACCTATTGTAGTGGTAGGTTCTTTTACATGTCATAAATGTATAACATGAGGCTTAATAGCTTCAGAACAATCAGCGTCTAAGTGTTTTACGGTTTCATTTCTTCCAACGATCTCCATTCAATTACTAAAATAACTATTCCCAACCAAAGCCAGGGCGGATTGTCAGTATGTAAAAAAAAATTGTGTTGTATGTTTTCAATGACCGGATGCTCTTCCCTACACCAACCACACAAAAAAGCTCTGGTAATGTAACCTCCTAAGGGGCTGAGTGGAGGCCTTTTTAGTCAACGCCTGTGGAATTTCAACGTATAAATAAAAAATAAATAAACCTGGGCATCGGTCATCTCAAAAGAATGGACACACAAAGAACAGCTAGAGTGTAGTATGAGAAATATATGAAGATGATGATGATGATGATGATGATGATGATGATGATGATGATGACGATAATTGTTGTTTCAAGGGGCCTAACATCTAGGTTATCGGCCCCTAATGGTTTGGGGGATCGTGAAGATAATAATGAAATGTAAACTATAACTAAAACTTACTACTACCTCATATACTAGAAGAAGAAATGGAACGAAATAGGAGAATAAGGCAAGTAAAGGACAGGAGGAAACGGAACGCCTTCAACCCTCGAAGAATGAGGATTGAGGGACTCGGAAGGAAGGAGAGCCATGAAAGGTAGATAGGAAAGTGAAACAGGATAGGGTACGTCCCAGGGGCAATGGAAAAACGGGGGTGGACGGACCCAGCTCAGGAATCCCTGGGGGTCGCCAACTCCCGAACTCACCAGCCATGAGCCCGTGAGGGTGTAGCACTATCGAGGGTGCACCAGGAGTGTTGGGGCTTCACACACCCTGCCTCCTTAAGGGCCTTGAGCAAAAGGCAGGAGATTTCATGAAAAGAAAAAGAAGGCTGACGCCTCCAAGAATGAGGTTATCAGGAAAGATGAGACAAGGGACAATTAAGGCGGGAATGTGAAAGACTCCCTAGGCCACGGATACCCTAATACCATCGGGGTCAGAAAGGAACAAGATTTGACCAAGGGAGGTCGATAGGAAAGATGACATAAAGGAGCCTGGCACAAGTAAGTGGAAGTAATACCGAAATCAGCTGGGGCCCCGTGGTCGCCAACCCACGTCCCACTAGTCGTGAGCCCCTGGGGTGGGGGTGGGGGTTGAGAAATAACTAAAAGGCAAGAGACTAAAATGTTGACCAAGAAGGAGATGGATTGATATGGTTAGAAATGATCTTGCAGGGAGAGGTCTAGATTTACAGCAAATTATAGAGGAGGAAATATTCTTAGAGACAAATAAATAGAGAACGCTTATTCAACGCATCGGGAAACAAGAGGCGGTTCAAGAAAATGATGATGATGATAATGATGATGATGATGATGATGATTAATGATGGTTCTATCTTGAACTATTCAAAGAGTCATGGACAATATAATGAAATCACCTGATTTAGATGGTTCATTCCGAAGTAAATCAAAGAATGAGAAACCAGACCCAGCTCAGATATCCCTAAGAAACTCCAATTTTCAATATTTTTAGAGGCAACATGTTATGCGATAAGTCGTGAGTCCGCAGGGGGAGAAAGCATCACTAAGTAAGGTAATAAAATAAAATAAATTGATTTGAATAAGAATCCGTAAGTGATTTATATTCTTTATTTGAGTCTATTAATTTGCACTCGTCTGTAGGCTCCCAAGGCATTTGGCTGGAGTAGAAGTGGAAAACCACAAAAAACTACTTCCAGGAAGGCTGAGGTAGGAATCAAACCCACATCTTCTCAGTTTTTCCTCACAAGTGTAAAGTGTACCCCATTCCATCCCTCTATAGTGGGTATCAAAGTCTTAGTATGTGTCCTACCAACCTATATTTTTTATTAGCAGTCGCCAAAGAGAGAGTTAAGAGATTACACACTTGCACTGCAGTAGCCGTCATCTGGGATGTGTGCTGTCTGTATTATCAACACGATTCATATTCTGCTGAGTGTGCATAGCATCATGGTCTCTGTTTGAATGCCGTTCCTGTCCACTCTGCGAGACTGCCAGACTGAGCAGTCTTGTTCGTTGTAGGCTTGGCTAAGAAACAATAAAATTATTAACTAATGTGTTTTAAGTGCATAGTACATATGGGATAGCTTGGTTATAAGCGCGTGTTTAAGGGAGTGTTAAAGACAACATAACATAAGTTTAGAAAATTTATTTAAATATTAGATAATTTACAGGTACTGAAAAAACGTGTGTAAGTTGCCAACGCTGGATATCAACACGTAAAGAACTCCTGTACAGGTAAGTAATACCAATTCTACGTTGTTGTTTGAGTCTTCAGTCTTTTGACTGTTTTGATGCAGTTCTCCATACCTCTTTGCCTTAAACTAATCGTTTCATCTCTACATAATGTACGCAACTTAAGATGAAGTAATAGAAATAAACATATACTTACGTACGCAGCAGACGTCAGTGGAAACGTAGCTGAAGCTCTTCCCCTATCCCCGAAGAAATATAAAATAAAAATAAAATAGAAGAAAGAAAAACGGGGAGATCGCAGTCTTGTTTGGCTTTCGCTGGGCCCAAGTTTTAAAAGGCAAACCAGAAAGCAATCCCAAAAGAAAGGGGGAAAGCTAATTAAAATTAAACTACAGTAAAATCCAAAGATGAACAAATTTAAATCAGAGGCCGTGTAGGTCGTATTAACGTCACAAGTACGCTAATAAGACCGACAAACCGAAATATAGCAAAAACCAGACAAAACTCGAAGAAGGTTACTAAAATTAAAATAAGACGTGACGCAAAAGCAGAGATACTTAGGCAAAGATAAAATGTATTTAAATAAGAACCACAATGTACAACGATCCCAGAGATATTAAAAGCAAGAAGAGAAATGACCAACAAATTAAACACAAAATTAATTTACCGCAAGAAAAAAATACAAATTAGGAAGAAAATCGAAAATATACTAAATTAAATTATATTAAAATGAAATAAAATAAGATAAGTTAAGGTAACGTGTTCAAGGCAAGACGAAACGATGACTAAATGTAAGTATGTCGCAATTAGATAAAAAAGACAAAACTCGAAAACGACTACACTCAACAAAGTCAAGATACATCCTACCAATTTAGACAAAGCGTGTCAAAAGGGATGAACAAAATAGGAGGGGGGGTGCAATGGTTCAGAACGGGGTGGAGAGGGGTGAGAGGGAGGGGAGGAATGAGGAAGAAAGACGCGGAGGCACATGCAAGATCTAGTGAGTTACGAGAAAAATAGGAATTTAGACAAAAGGAAAAATTACATTAAGTTATCTGCAAAGCCAAAAATATACTTTAAAAATTGAAAGTATGCGTAGGAGATAAGGGCACACAAAGACGACGAAAATATGTGATGCGCAAAATATGGGCATTCACAGACACAAGAATATCACAGGTTAGGTCACCAGCAAATAGCAATAGTGAGACCTCCTTTTGTGAACTCTTTAAGATAAAGAACAAAGCGTTACGGGAAGCAAGAAAAATAATCTCCAATCCCGTTATGTTGTTCTACGATAAGATGCACTCTGGATCATGGTGTAACTACAATGGTGAGGCGGATCGCTCCCTCTCTCTCATGCGGATGACGTCAGAACGGGGGCATCTGCGAGTTGTGGCTATAGGCGGGAGTCAAGCGCGTGATCAGCAGTCGATTGAAACATGCTAATGTTGACAAGTGTGTGCGTTGCTAGTGAAAGTATTGTATTTCTTAATCTCTGTCGACGGAAAGTGGGATGCAATGCCGAATTGTGCTATGTATGGTTGCAACAACTACTCCAGGAAAACAAAAGGGTCTAATATAAAATACTTTGTATTTCCACAAGACAAAGATGTAGCGAGCTCATGGGTCAGAGCTTGCAGGAGGGAGGACATGTTTAATTTAAAACATGGTAAGTTATGATTTCTAAAACTAATCTGTCTGTTGTGAACAGAACAGTAAATCATTCTTTAAATTATTTCTCTCCAAAATTAAAACATTGCAATAGCTCTGGACGCATTTTCAAACTGAGATATTAAAAGAATATTATAGAAATGAATAGGCAAACCAAATAACAATTACGAGTGGAGATTATTAGGGTCTATTATTATTATTAGCATTATTATTATTATTATTATTATTAACATTATTATTATTATTATGATTTCAGCTCGAGTATGTTCTCTTCATTTCACTAAAGACAGTTTTGCTATTCCACTTCGACAGCAATTGTTGAACTATACTCCAGTGCACAGTAGAACTTTAAAATTAGATGCCATTCCGACTGAAAATCTACCAAAATCCACTCAAATTACACAAAGGAAAAGGAAAAGATCTCTGGAAGAAGCTGAAAGTCGGTCGATAAGGCTGGAAAAGAGGCGTCGTAAAAGTGTTATAAGTGAAATTATACATAACAATGAAACACTCACCGAAGGAATACAATCTAAACATACCTGCTTGAATGCGAAGGAGTTAATAAGGTAAGCTTCTTTTTGTTTTTGAACATTGAAATCTCATTTAATAATAAAAGGTGAATTTGTTTATTTTACACGCACAATACAACTAAGGTTCATTATGATACTTGAAAGAGAGGTAACTAGCGGAGTAAAGCACTGCTTTCACCAGATCGTTGAGACATTGATATGAGTTTAATTAAAGCCTGGTGTAGCTATAGTATTTATTAATCTAATCTTGACCTTCATGCAGCCGTAGTTTAGTGGTCATATGAAAGAAATATTGCTCTTGTGAATAGAAACGTAGGCTACTCTAGTTCCAATATAAGTTCAAAAAATAAACCTGATAATTCAACGAATGTCTTTCCTTTTAAGCACTCGTTCTCATGAAGATGAGGTCAACACTTTGAAGAAATTAGTTGAGGAGGTACGTGAGGAATCCGAAGCTTGGAAACAAAAGTACGATGATTTATGTGCAGACCATTCGGCGTTGAAGAAAGAAATCGCCGATCTGAGGAACAGTCGTTGCAAAGAAATTCAGACGATACTGGGTAAAGTCTTCACTCCAGGTCAAATAAAACATTTATTACGTACAGAGAAACGTAAGAAAATTAATTGGTGTTCTGACGATATAGCGGCGGCTATATCACTCAGAAGTGTGAGCCCTAAAGCCTACCGGTTTTTAAGGGCTAATAACTATCCCTTGCCAGGACTGACGACGTTACGTGATTGGGCTAAATGTTTGAATTTAGAGCAGGGTGTTTTGCAAGATGTTGTGAAACTAATGAAATATAAATCAGCAGGACTAACCGAATTGGAACGCTTGACTGTATTGACATTTGACGAAATTTATATTTCAAATCGCATGTGTATCGACAGAAGCAACCAGCAGAAAATTGGCCCTCACAAAACTTGCCAAGTTGTCATGGCACGAGGTTTGATTGGTCAGTGGAAGCAGCCTCTTTATTATGCCTTTGACCAAAGAATGAAAAAAGATATTATTCTTGGAATAGTATCGAATCTACATTCTGCAGGCTTCACTGTTGTAGCCATTACAAGTGATATGGGGTCTGGGAATATGGGCTTGTGGTCAGAGCTTAATATTGGACATAATAAGGAATGTTTCTTCAATCATCCAAGCAACGATTCCTTAAAAGTGTTTGTGTTTGCAGACATTCCTCATTTATTGAAACTTGTGAGAAATCATTTGTTAGATCAGGGATTTGTGCTGCTCAATGGGAAAAAAGTGAACAAGGAATATTTGGAACTACTAATTTCTATGTCTTCTTCTGAACTCACTATTGCGCACAAAATTAGCCGATATCATTTAGATTTAAAGGGATCAGAGAGACAAAAAGTTCGGCCTGCAGCTCAAGTACTTTCAAATCAGGTATCAAAGGCTCTTGAATGGTGTGGAGGGAAAGGGTTGATGAAAAACATTGACTGGGAAGAAGCGGCTAGATGTATAAAATTAATAAATGACTGGTTTGACTTATTTAATGCTAAGAACAAATTTGGGAGTCATTCTGAAAGAAATGCATTTGGTACTGATTTAGACAAGCAAATCAGTTTGCTAAATAATGTTAATGAGTTGATAACGTCCATGAGAGTTGGCCGACATAAAGCCTTACTCCCATTTCAAAAAGGAATTCTACTAAGCAACACGTCTCTAGTTAACCTTTTTAAATATTTGAAGCCGATATACCAAGTCGAGTACATAATAACTTATCGTCTAAATCAAGATATTTTGGAGAACCTTTTCTCGTATATTAGAGGAATGGGAGGCTCCAATGATCACCCATCTCCTCTGGACATTAAATATAGATTGAAATGGTACATTTTGGGCAAGCACTCTGCTTCAATTTTTACTGTAAATAGAAATACAGAGGAGGATATTGACGAAAAGTGTCTGATTAAACCAATGGAAACAGAAACTGACACCTGTTTCTCGCAGACTGCGTTAGTGAGTGTTGCCAAACGTATTCCTGATATCGTGGATGCTCCTGACGAAGAAAAACTAGTTTCTACTTTATTTGTTGAATCAAATTACGAAACTGAGGAAATGAACATGAGTTTGTTTGAAATGACCGATCATCAGAATGAATTGTTCGATGAATTTGATCTCTCGGATTTTAAAGATGAAATGAACCACGAAGGTTTAAAATACATTACAGGATATGTAGCACACAGATTCAGGGATAAGTACAAAAACTTGGGAACATTATCTCAAGAACTTGAACCCAGTAAAGAAGGCCCAGATTGGATCCAGTTTATTTCAAGGGGAAATCTTTTGTATCCCTCTAATGAACTTATGGAAGTTGCAAAGACAATGGACGCTGAGTTTCATAAATTTCATGGCAATTCGCTATCAACTGATAAGTTTATATTCAATGAATTAACCAGCAGGACCTTGAGAAAATTGCCTCATATTAATATTGCATATGAGGTTATTCACTGTTTAGCTCGAACCCGAACATATATTAGGTTGCGTGACTTAAACAGAAAAATAAGTTTCGGCAATTCACAGAGAAAATTGAATCGCAAAATGTGTAAATTCACCAATGTGAAAAAATAATGGATCTCGTTAAAGGGCCATTACTATTGTTTAGAGGTACGCCGTATTCATAATTACCAACATTAATATCAGTATTTACAATACAAAGTATGTACAGTGTTATAATAAATGCTTTTATTAATGCCTTCAAGTTATATTATTATGACCAGAGCCGCATTACAGAGTGCTGTGTCACCGAACGCAACGCTCCCGTTGTGACGTCATCCGCACGAGAGAGAGGGAGTGATCCGCCTCACCATTGTAGTTACACCATGCTCTGGATGACAGACCCAAAGGTGTCCCCTACAAGGTAGGCAAACCACCGTCAAGCACACCAGAGTAAAGCGAAGACAAGCCCACATACATGACTTTCAACCCTTAAAGTACAAAAACTACGTTATCAAAATAAATGAAAATAACACTATCATACAAAACAAAAACTCACCAGCAATTACACGCACACAAAGGGCGGAGGGAAAATATCGGGAGGGGGCAAGTACACGCGACAAAAGAAAACTAACACAGAATAAGAGTTTTAAATTGCCGAAATATGAAACTGAACTACAGTAAAACAATTACTGATTACGACATACAGACACCTCGCCATGGTTTCACCTTGAACGCGGGCACTTTCCCTAGAATATCGGAATACGTCTAGCCTACTTGGCTGCAAGGAAGAAATGCCTCGAAACAAAGCAAATGACGACGCAACACAAAGGTAACTGCGTGCTAAAATTTGATTGGTCACGACCCCTTCCAAAATATAAATCACTGGCCAATAAGGGGACAAGATGCAGATATGTCCATATATGGTATTAAGACATCAGAGGGCTATTAATAGCTTCACAGCCAAGGTTTCACAAAGGCGTGCAATGATCACGTCAGATAAAAATGGCACAAAGGAGTAACTTATATATCTCATAAAAATGGCTCAATAACTACCACAACCTACATTCAAGGCAATCTGTTTAACATATTCTAACCTTGGTCTACCCGTACAGTTATTGTCCTCGACCCTTCCTTCCGTAACTAAGCTTGCTATCCCTGGGTGTCTTAGTATGTGTCCTACGAACTTATCTCATTTTTTAATAGCAGTCACCAAAAGGAAAATTTCTCTTTACACTCGTCTTTATTTGTTGCCCTATCTACCCATAATAAATAATGTGTGTTTGAGTCTTTAGTCTTTTGAATGGTTTGATGCAGTTCTCTATACCTCTCTGTCCTTGGCTAATCGTTTCATCTCTTCTTAACTACTACAACGTGCATTCAAGGTAATCTGTTTAACATATTCTCACCTTGGTCTACCCCTACAGTTCTTGTCCTCGACCCTTTCTTCCATAACTAAGCTTGCTATTCCTGGGTGTCTTAGTATGTGACAATGTGCGTCCCACCAACCTATGTTTTGTGTTTTGTTAGAATATGCTACAAGTCGGTCGTTAGTTTTAGACGATTGCCCTTGAATTTGAAGCTTGCGGGTGAGCCTGTACACAGTATCCCTCTCGCCCTCTCGCTTCATAGTTGTCCCCTCCGGTCTGATGTAATGAAATTCCAGAATTGAGCACGTGACAACACCATCGTTCAGACCAGTACAGTCGACGTCGAAGTATTGTGTGACGCGGAAGTACACGTTACATAGTAACGACTGAACACACTGTAGTTCAGCAGAAGCAAGAGATAGATATGTCAATTATCTAACTGCATGGACAGGTGACAACAACACAGGTACTGCAGTAACTCGCCTCCAGGCTTGCATTATAATTTGTCACTCGTCTAAAACAAACGTCCGGCCTGTAAAAACACTTTGATAACCTGTGCTATTGTGATAGTTGTAAGAGTGTGTGTACTTGTAATTCAGATGAGTATTGGAAAGGAGGCTGCCAAGGCCTTCAGTTAAGATATATCCTGGCATTTGCCTGGACTAGATGTGGGATACCACAGAAATCTACTTCCAGGATGGCTGAGGTAGGAATCAAACCCAGCTCTTCTCCATTTTGCCTCATGAGGCTGAGTGTACCCCGTTCCAGCTGCAATTCAGAATTAAATTCCTTAGCAGAGCCAGGAATTGAACCCGTACCTACAAGGCGTTGCCAAGATTACTAGCCGCTACACCAAAAGGTGAACATGAATATAATTTGTTGTCGTCATTGTTGTTGCTGTTGTTGTTGTTGTTGTTGTTTATTCTTTAGGGGCCTTGCGATATCGTGACCATGTAGCCTAGTATACTGTACTTGGGGGTGTGTTGTCTGAGTAAACAAGTCGTTTGCTTGATTACATACTGCTCGGGTCTAAGCTGCGTGGACCTGAGCGGAATGTGCATTGCAAACTATGAGTAGTGGTGGTGACGAGTGATGAGGTTTCTCGGTTCTTGCGTAGTAACAGAAGCAAATACATTCGTCGGTGACTCAGTCACTCATTCCCAACGCCACACTGGTTTCAGAAAAGACCCATGTTAGCAGTTTTGGAATAGACGAGAATGTCAGATAAAACGGCGGACTGTCGACAGGCTTCTCAATTCTCGCCTGCTCCTACCCTGCCACTGCCCTTCATCCCGTATGTTCACAGAGCTTGGAACCGAGCAGTACATACACGCACTCACAGTGCAGCAGGCTGCTGTTTTGGCAGAAGTGTAACGTAACACTTATTGCAAGTTACGGTGTATTCTTATCAAGCAAGGTCAGGCAAGGCCTAGAGAGATTTAGTCTTAACCTACAGTACATTGTAATCATCTTTCTATATTCATCGCCGTTGTGAGTTAAATAATAAAAATAATGTCTGTGTCTGTCTGTAATTATAAATAATAATAATGTGTGTTGGAGTCTTCAGCCTTTGACTGGTTTAACGCAGCCCTCCTTGCCTCTCTGTCCTGAGCTAATCGTTTCATCTCTACATAGCTACCACAACGTACATCAAAAGCAATCTGTTTAATATGTTCTAACCTTGATCTACCCTTGCAGTTCTTGTCCTCAACCCTTCCTTCCATAACTGAGCTTGCTATTCCTAGATGTCTTAGTAAGTGTCCTACCAACCTATCTCTTGTGTTTGTTAGAATCTGCTAAAAAAACACCTTGATAACCTGTGCTATTGTGACGGTTGTAAGAGTGTGTGCACTTGTAATTCAGATAAGGATTGGGAAGGGAGCGGCCAAGACCTCCCAGCATTTGCCTGGAGTAGAAGTGGGAAACCACGAAAAACTACTTCCAGGATGGCTGCGGTAGCTCCTCTCAGTTTTGCTGAGTGTACTCCGTTCCAGTCGTGAGACCAGAATTAAATTTATTGGCAGAGCCGGGAATCGAACCCGGACCTCTGTGGTGACAGCTTATATTACTAGCCGCTACACCACGAGGTGGACAATATAAGGCTGGTCTTGATAGTCCACGATTAATCAATAAATACCTAATAATAATAATAATGAAAAAAATATAATAATAATAATAATATAGGCGTAGGGATGTGGCGACCCCATCGCCCAGTGGGAAACCACTGCAATCAGCCGCCCGAGTATTGGCGGGAAAACCATAACTATTCGGGTTAGGAGGAAATGCCTGCCCACCGCCGGATAACATCTTGAGGCCCTCCAAGGCTAACAACCTTGGTTGCATTCATTATGAGCAATTTGCTCCAAGCTAAACTAAAGCTTCTTAAGCATGATGGTAAAACAAATACAGGAGATTAATACCCCAGGTGGCAACTTTTCGAAGAAATCCACCGTCGCCCACGAGCGACGCATGCATCCCATTCGGACTCTGGGGGGGATGCAACGTCATGCTAAAGACGAGTCGGAGCGTCTTGGAAATCCTGAACAGTCACGAAAGCTGAAACCCAAATCTAAGAGTTTTTTGGCAACGTTCAACATCAACTCTCTAATACAAACTGGTAAGATGAAACAGCTGACCCTTGCCCTTCACGAAAACAAAATCGAATTTTGAAGCTGTTAACGATAGGTTATGCCTTCTATCTCTGCGCTGTGCAAACAAAACATACACGCTAGTCAATGCACATGCTCCAACTAATGAACAAAACAAAAAAGAGTTGGAAGACACTGATAGATTTTGGAACCTCTTGGATGCTAGATTGGCAAAAATCCCGAAACACCACGTCAAGATCCTAATGGGTGATTTCAACGCACAGGTAGGACGTGAACGGAAATACAGGAATGTCGTTGGGCTCTATCCAGCACACAATAGAACTAACAAGAATGGAGAACGCCTCATTGAACTATGTAATAACCATAACCTCCAGCTGATGTCAACACATTTTCGTCACCTACCTAGAAAACAGACTACATGGAGATGCCCGAACAAAACATTAGGAGAGTTCCAAATAGACCATGTTGCGATATCTCGAAGATCTAGTCCGGAAATCATGAACGTTACCGTAAAAAAGGGAATCAACATAGACTCAGATCACTATGTATCGGTAATAAAGTTCCGGCCCATTCCACTAAACAAAAAGAAAAACAAACCTACCATAATCCGCTTCGACACAAACATGCTCAGAGATAGGCAGAATGAATTCAAAGAACTTGCCCAACCAGTGGAAAAAGACTTCAACAGCACGAGAAAGCAGATGATAAACGCTGCAAAAGAAGAGGAAGAAACACACATGGTGGAACAATAACTGCGAGAAGACCTTAAAGGATCGTCTAAATGCTTGGAAAAAGTACTACACCACCAAAGAGGAAGAAGATTGGAACATCTATAGAGACCAACGAGCACAAACAGCAAAAATAATACGCAGCGAGAAACGCAAGTATGAAAAAGAACAAATGGACAAAATTGAACAAAACTTTCACAGAAATGTGACCCGTGAATACTACAGGGATTTTAAAAAGAAGATACAAGGATACAAGGCACCTTCCCTTTGTTTTCTAAGAAAAGATGGAACTCTAGCAACATCCAACGATGAAAACTGCGAAATTTTTGCCGGGTATTTTGACGACCTCCTAAATTGTGAAAAGCCATCCAACCCCATCAGAACAAACAAACAAATGAACCACAATTTGCCATCTTCTCCACCAAATCGCGATGAAATCAAACGCCACATAAAGATGTTGAGAAATAACAAGGCTCCTGGTGAAGACTCCATGATTGCAGAACTGTGGAAACATGCCCCAGAAGAAGCAATTGACATCCTACACCAAACCATTGTAGATATATGGGAGACAGAACAACTCCCAGAGGACTGGAAGATAGCTTTGATCCATCCTTTACACAAGAAAGGAAATATAAGAGATGTGAACAACTACCGTGGTATTTCTCTTCTGTCAGTAGCTTACAAGATCCTGTCACTTTCCATCCTTGAAAGACTGGAACAGCAAGTTGAACACAAACTCGGAGAATACCAAGGGGGTTTTAGGAAAGGCCGATCGACTGCAGAACAAATCTTTAACCTAAAAACCATAATTAAAGTAGGTACTATGTGTTGAGAGGTCGAACGTATGTATCGACATTTGTAGACTTTAAGAAAGCGTACGAATGCATCGACCGTGATGTGTTGATTAACATACTTGCAGAAATGGGAGTCGATATGAAACTGCTGGCGATAATAAGGGCAACCCTAATTAATACCACATCCAAAGTCAAATTCCAAGGATGTATCTCTGAACCCTTTGAAATCAAGACAGGTGTTCGACAGGGAGATAGCCTGTCACCTCTGGTGTTCAACTGCGTGCTTGAAAAGGTAATACAGAATTGGCGACAGAAGTTAAAAGAAGGAGGCCTCTACAAACCTTTAAGGATCGGGACGAATAAAAACGGAGTGGAAATAGATTGCTTAGCATTCGCTGATGATATAGCCCTGATGACAGAAGATTTCGAAAGTGCAACAGAACAGGTCAATATATTGAAGGAAGTAGCAGAACAAACAGGATTACAAATTTCCTTTCAAAAGACAGAAGTAACGTCGAACATCAAGGATGATACATCACAACTAAACACCAAATATGGAACGATAAACCGTGTTAATAAATTTAAATATCTTGGGGAATGGATCCAGCAAAATGGCATTGACAAGGAAGCCATAGAAGCAAGAATCAAGAAAATGGAAGTCGCTTTTCAAACCACCCGCAACATATATAACAAAAAGTGCTTTTCTATGAACACAAAAATTCGTCACTACAACACTGTCATCAAACCAGTACCGCTATATGCATCTGAATGCCTTATCCTATCCGAGAAATGTTTGCTCGCGAAATTAGAGAGAAAAGAAAGAAAGATCCTACACATCATACTTGGCCCAGACTACAAAAATGGCATCTACATCAGAAAATCCAGGCAAGAAGTTTACTCGAGGATAGAGAAGATCACAGACTCAATGCGAAAACGCAGAGTTTGCTTCTACGGTCATATGCGACGGATGATCGATTCCCGATGGACGAAACGTATCTTCAGTATATTCGACTCAAAACCAAAAACGACAATGCCATGGTATGTTAACGTCCAGAAAGATCTGAAAGAAATGGGGATACGAGCAGAAGATGCACAAGACCGAAATCTTTATAGAGCAGCCATCAAAACGTTTGGGACTTTCCGGGACGAAAAACGGACAACTGGTGCGAAATGGACAGAGGAACGTCGTGCTAAACACAGTGAGCTCATGAAGGCAATGTGGATCAAGAAAAAAATGAGCAAATGCCAGAATGTAAAATGAGGCTTATCGTGGTCCCTAGTTGGCCAATTAGCGAAATTGAATGAATGAATAATAATAATAATAATAATAATAATAATAAATATGACATTTAGCAACGTGACACGGCCAATCTCTCCCTATTACGTCATCCACGCTCTCAGGGTGTGGCGGCCATCTTGCCCACTAGCCACTGGCCCAGCTTTGACTCTTCCTCTTTAAGAATGACATGGGGTACTTGCGCGCGGCGGCTATCTTGCCCATTAGCCACTGGCCCAGCTACGGCTTATATTGCCTACTTATTTACGTACTTGTTGAAACACCCAACTCATCGGTTATTATACCCTGTTCTCTTTCTCTGATTCTGCATGTTTATACAATATTTCACCCGTGTTTATGCACTGCTATATGCCACACTCTCGCCTCGCCTCGTCAGTTTAGTTCCACTGCGCTCCGCTAGAGCCCCACGCACGTTGCCTATAGGCATGAAGTGAGACAGTCATCCAATGCTCAATATCAGGTTTGTGATTTGAAAAGTTTGATTTGAGTGTGCTAAAGCTACACAGACTACCACAGTTGTAACGGTTTTCGAGAGTGAGTCCCACGTTACACGACCAAATCACAAAAAATATTACTTACCGTTTACCTGAATATTGATAGTAATAATGATATGCTCGTGTGGGCGCCAGGTCATCAGATGAAATCGATGAACCAAATTTAGTAATAATACTTAATATAGAGCACTTCAATTTTCTCTCTCTCTCTCTCTCTCAGCTCGCAGCGAAGCATTGCCACCAACCAATTGCTTTGTGTTATGGGTAAAGAGAATGCCATAAGCCTAAAACTAACTACCAAGAAAGAAGCTTAAATCATATGGAAAGAAAGAAAATTAAATATTTATTGAACAAGAAGCAGCAATTGAAAGGGACGTTACGTTAAGTTGAAATATAATAATAATAATAATTATACATATTTTTTTACGAGGGACTGTGGAAAATCTTAAAAATACACTTGTGAAGGGTTCGCACTCCACAGTAGTGTGGGATTCTTACCCACTTAAAACCACATCCCGTTTCCCACGATGCATTCATCACCACGGAACCACTCTCGCATTACTTCAGAGTGATGTCGTGCTTACTTAGCCTTTCAGACTTCTTCTTTCTTCATTTCTTCTTAAGGGCGTTCGTACGCTTCCAAATCCCGCTTCTTTTGGCGAAGAACATCCTCCACAAACACTGCTACCTGGTCCCATGATTGCTGGATCCGTAACATCACAGAAATAATATTATATGGTGTCAGTTCTCCCAATTCAGTTTCCACAAATTCTCTCTTTATCATCCAATGGCCACACACGAAGAAGGTGTGAAGTATATCATCGGTGTCGTCACAATATATGCATGTTGCATAATAATAATAATAAGGTGTATAATAATAGAGCTTGAATTCACATTATTGTGGCGAAATGCAGTATATAAAGTGGAAGTGACAAATTACTGAAAATGTGAATTTAAGTTAAATGCTTGAAGTTAAGTATTGGTTTTTGAGGGGTTCTGTGACCTCCTCCTCCTCATACCTCCTTGGCGGCCGTAGCTTAACTAATCCTAGCCTAATCTAACAAGATGACGGCCATAGCATAACTAAACCTTGCTTAACCTACGAGGTGTGATCAAAAAGTTTCAAATAATTTCAATATGGCGTCCATACCTTAACTTAACCCTGCCTTAACCTAACCTAACCTAACATAACATAACTTAACCAAACCTACGAGGTGTGATCAAAAAGTGCCAAGTGTCAGCCACCCACAGTCCCACAGAGATGGCACGCTTTTCAAATACAGATGGTGGTTATAGCTTAACTTAACCTAATCTAACCTATCCTAACCTAGCCTAACCTAACCTACGAGGTGTGATCAAAACGATTCAAATAATTTCAAGATAGCGACCATAGCTTAACCTAACCTAGCCTAATTTAACCACCGCGCGCAACCGCCAAACTAATTATGGATAAAAGAGTCACTTAGCGCACAGCGTTTGCCGAGATTGTTAAATCAGGCACCGCCACTTCATGTTGCAGCCTGTATACTATGATTACTGATATAACTTAATTTTAGTGATGTTTAAACTAATAGAGCTTATGACCAAGCTATCCTATATTTCCTATACACTGAAACACACAATGATCTATTCATCAGCCCCCAACGAACGAGACTAGCTCTACTGACCTGTCAGGCAGAGAGATAGCAGCGGACGCTGAGTCAGTTGAAACGTAATGCTGTATGTTAACCCAAGCACGCATTTATCTCACAGACTGTTGTCGTAGAGAGGTAGCCACACACAGTATGAATATTTCAATTACTTTTAATGTTGTAACTTATTGTTTTTTGCATTGTAGCGAAAGTTTGGGTTTCATTCCTGGCTCTGAGAGCTGATTGAGAGCACGTTATAGAACGAGAGGTGCTGTAGTTTTCAGTGACACTAAAAGCTTGGCTACGCTGATCCCTGTAGATTTTTTAAATATTAGAGGCGGTGAAATGGTTTTTCTTAGTACACATGCGCACTCAAGGCTTTTGTAAGATGGTAGGCTTTTCAAATGAGTATGTATCGATCATTTACTTTTGATTTAACCTAAAGACCAAACTAACGCATTCGCTACCCTTATTTATTAATATTTTGTGAGCCAATTATTAAAGAGGGTCATGGGAGGTGATATAGGACTAGGGATACTGTCCCTTTTCCTATGAACCCTATATGTTTTTGATTTTGACAAAGGTTGTACCTAGTGACACTAGGCGCTCGGTTACACTGATTGCTTCGCAGCCTTTTTTTCCTGATATTTTGCAAACCTGTAAACGTATAGACTTTTATGGGGTGTTATATTACTGGAGATGAAGCCCTGTTCCCTATGAACTATTAATTTTACTCTAAGATAAAACTACACTTACCCGAGGGTGAAATAGTGATTTTTTATATGTATACGCACTCTCGACTGTTGCAAGATGGCAGGCCTTTTAAACGATTATTTATTAATTATGTTTTATTTTATTAGAGCACTAATCTATGATTTGTTGAATTTATAATTGTAAAAACCTGATTTAGGATTTAAATTAGTACATATAAGTTTTTTAGATTTTAGATTTTGATTTTAGATTTAGATTTGAGTTTTTAGATTTTCCAAAAATACCAAACCATAATGTCATGACTGAAAAATTTCGGTATCTAATTTATTAAAGAAAGAATAAGGAATTATATTACTTGGAAATGCATTTCCTTCACTATGAATTATTTCTTTTTTAGATTTCAGATTTCAAATTTTGTATGTTAGATTGAATCATTTAGATTTAATACTTTTTGATTTTAGATTTTGTGAAAAGACAAAACCATAATGTCATTGACTGGAAATTTTTGGTAAATAATTATTAAAGAAAGACATATAAGGATTTGTATTACTTGGAATTATGTTTGTGTACTAAACATTTTTACATTTTAGATTTTAGAATTTAGATTTTTGATTTTAGATTTTAGGTAAAGACCAAACTAATATTGGCCATTTATTAATCACTGGTATGAAGGCAGAAAAACTCCGCCATTGCCGGTCCCAAGCCCGGATGAGAAAGGAGAAGGGAGAAGTCCCCAACGGTACCTATGGCAGAGGATCAGTGGTTCGGTACGGCAAAGGTGGCGGAAGGGGCAACCTGCAGACGAGGTAAAACAGTCGGAACCCACTGCCTTGTGAGTAGAAGAGGGATCTTCAGAAGGCTAAGGGACCCACCCTGACATCAATGGGCAGCTATCCCGAAAGCTGTGAGGGGCAGCCCCCCAGAAGGTTGTGCGTAGGGCTAGCTACCCTACCACAGAAAATTAACCTGGAACGAAAACTACACTACAGGAGAAAAACCGGATGGATATAAATGGAATACGACATTTGCCTGGACATGGAAATGATTTTTGGATTGGAACCTGGAACGTCCTAAGCCTGCGCCGGATCGGAGCCTTTGCAAATCTAACAGACGAGCTTGAGAGATATAACATCTCTCTCATGGCCCTTCAAGAAGTACGATGGAAGGAGGCTGGAAGTATAACCAGAGGGAAATATACTCTATTTTACTGTGGTGGCTTGAAGAGTATAAGTGGAACTGGTTTTGCTGTGAGGAAGGAATGGATAGGGGCAGTGACAAAATTTACACCAAAGAATGAGCGCATGTGCTCACTACGATTGACGGGCAAGTTCTTCAATATCACCTTTATATGTGCCCATGCCCCTACGGAAGATTCCTCTGAGGAAGATAAAGATGATTTCTACGAAAAGCTTGAGTCTCTATATGAGGAGGCACCGACACATGACATCAAAGTGATCCTGGGTGATTTAAATGCCAAGGTGGGGAAGGAAGCGTACTTACAACCCACTATTGGAAGAGAAAGCTTACACGATGAGAGCAATGATAATGGAATGAGGCTAGTGGCTACCTGGTGCTCAGCGGACGGCATCACACGGAATCAGATTGATCACGTCCTTATAGACACGAGGCATGCAACAGACATCCTGGATGTACGTACATGTAGAGGGGCAGACGTCAACTCGGACCATTTTATGGTGCGTTTAAAGTACAGACAAAGAATTAGCCAACTAAGGAATGTCAAAGGGAGTAAGGAGAAGAAGTTTGATATGGACAAACTGAATATGAAAATACTGGCAAAGAACTGATGGAGGAAGGAAATCCTGAAGACTGGCAAACCATCAAGACATCTATATTATTGGCCGCAGAGAAAACCTTGGGGTTAAAGAAATTTCAAAGGAATGAGGGATGGTTTGATGAAGAATGCAAAGAAGCTCTGGCAGTTCGGAATGAAGCAAGAAAAAAGGCGTTGCAGAGAAAAACCAGGAGCATGAAAAAAGATTTCATTGAAGCACGCCGAGAAGCAAAGAAGACCTGCCGGAAGAAGAAGCGCCAGTGGGAAAAGAAGAAGATCGAAATCATCGAGGAATGTGCTGAGAAGAAAGATGTGAGAGGAATGTATTCGTGCATCAAGAGAGATAAGGGAGGCTTCCAAGCGCGGACTACCATGTGCGAGGACTCAGAAGGCAATCTGGTGGCGGAAGGAAGACGTATCCTGGAGAGATGGGCTGTATACTTCGAGCATGTCCTGAACGAACTCAGTGAGAGTGAGGGTGGGCAGGATGAGGACATCTATCAAGGGGGGCCCGACCCATTAGTCTTGGCGCCTTCCAGGGCTGAAGTAAGCGAAGCCATCAAGCGTTTAAAGAACAACAAGGCGCCGGGCGAAGACTTGATCACGGCAGAGATGTTGGAGAAAGGTGGCAGCTATCTTCATGGACAGCTCTATACTGTGATCAAGAAAATTTGGGAAGAAGAAAAGATGCCTGATGAGTGGGGGATAGCCATCGTATTTCCTGTGCACAAGAAGGGCTCGGAGCTGAGATGTGACAACTACCGAGGTATCTCACTCCTCAACATGGGTTACAAGGTGCTAACGAGTATCATCGCAGCGAGGCTACAAGAGTTTGCGGAGCAATGTCTTGGGGACTACCAGTGTTGTTTCAGAAGGAATCGCTCAACCACGGACCACATATTTACCATCCGATGCATGCTGGAGAAATGCTATGAATTCAACATACCAGTCCATCAGTTGTATATCGACTTTCAAAAAGCATACGATAGCATTAAGAGGAGTTTTCTGTATGAAACATTGGACCATCTTGCAGTGCCTAAGAGGATCATCAGGCTGGTACGGATGACACGTACACTAAGTGTAAAGGAAAAGTTCAGCAGGAATATTCACGTGAGTTCAGAGTCAACCAAGGCTTGAGGCAAGGTGACCCACTCTCCTGTGTTTTGTTTAACCTAGTATTGGAGAGGTTTATTCGAAATATCACTATAAGTGATAAGGGTACAATGCGCAGTTTTGTTGGATATCAGAGTGAAGCGGCAGGAACACTGTTTAATAGGCCAATCCAGTGTCTTGCATATGCGGATAATGTTGCGTTGCTGGGAAGGACATCAGGAGATGTGAAGAGGGCATTTGTTGAATTAGACCAGATGGCTTCAGGAGCTGGGCTGAGAGTGAATAGCACGAAGACAAAGTATATGACCACCGTGAGGCAGGGTGAGGTACCTCAGGAGCTTGTTATTGATAGTAATAAGACTTTCGCTAAGACCAGCACTTTCAAGTACCTTGGATCGACTATCACCGAGGGATCTGACTGTCTCGAGGAAACCAATGAGAGACTGCGCTCCGGGAACCGAAGCTACTTCAGTCTCTCCCATATGCTGCGATCAAGAACGCTATCACGCAGTTGTAAGAAAACTATCTATAAGACAGTTATCCGACCTGTAGTCACCTATGGGTGTGAGACATGGGTGTAGAATAGGAGGAATGAGGATTTGTTGAACAGGTGGGAGAGGAAGGTACTCCGTAAGATCTATGGGCCTGTGTGTGATCGTGGAGTGTGGCGCCTCCGCACCAACAAGGAGATCTATGATCTGTATGGAGACCCTACTATCGTCGCAGAGGTCAAGAGTTCCCGGATTCGGTGGCTTGGACATGACGAGCGAATGCCGGAGTCAAGGATGGTGTATCAGGTCTTCCATGGGCGGCCCACTAGAAAGCGAGGACGGGGGCGACAGAAAAAGCGCTGGCTGGACGATGTCGAGGAGGATCTCAGGATGCTACGTGTCAGAGCTTGGAGGAGGCGTGCACGGGATAGGAAAAGCTGGAGGACTGTGGTGGAGCAGGCCAAGGTCCTTCATGGACTGTAGTGCCACGGGGTAAGGTAAGGTATGAAGGCAGAAAGATGATTACACTATACGTTAAGACTAACTCTTAGGCCTTGACCAACCTTGCAATATGAATTTACTAACCAGACATGAGTTAGCTGCTAGGGAACACTTTGGCGACTATTCCTGTTATTGACCGGTGAGTAGTGTTCTAGATATCGGTTTGCCATTTTGGTTTCTATACAAGAGATGCTTAGGCCTATATAGGAACCGAGTGACCATGTTTGCTTTCTTTTTCATTACAAAAAGAACAGAAATTATAACTGAGACGATTAGGATACTTATGTAGAGCTTACCAAAACGATGTTATGTAATGGTACTGAGCCCGATTTCGGCTTATTTTAGGATGATTTTGAGGTCAGAATCATGTTTGTGATGGAAGTTTTCGACATATTTAAATTAATTTCCAACATTTTTAATTTCAATATTTAAACTCCAGTTGAGGGAGGCAATGTAAACATGAGACTTTGGGGGTGTTAAGCTCAGCTGTTTTAGCTTGTGGATGTTAGATTTTTGTGGATGAGTTGGTGGTTTTTATCTGTTTCTATTTCATTGTTATTTATTGTCTGGTGTTTTCGGCAATAAAGAAGCTTCATTCCTATTTACAAGTGGGTCTTGCGTGATTTATTTCAATTATAGTAAGGTTGTGTTATGGAAAGGGGGTACTCATGGTATGTGGCGCCTTTAACCCATTCCGACCCGAGATTAGGTAAGGATCTCATGCTCCTATTGTAGTTAGCATCCTTGTCCAGTGTAGTTAGTCCATAACACTTCCTCTGCGACTGTGTGATTATCTTAGAATTGCTTGTCAGAGGGTTTTTCAGGTTTTCAGCCGGGACCTTCAAGATTCTTCCATCCATTCTCCATTCTAGGATTTTGACAAGTCAACTATATTATAATTACGGGTACAGTACTTGCTAGTCAACGGACGGTGACTCATTATTAAAACCCATTACACAATACCTAAGAAGTTTTGTAAAATTATTTTAAGATGCCTTTAACCCTATATTAAACACTCACTTCACATGACTGATAGCCGCAATGTTATGGAAAAAAATCTACATTCAAAAATGAACAAGTGGTTGAGTCAATGTACACTGGAAAGTTTTTTAAACACTCAAAGCCAACAAAACGAATTAAATTAGTAACTGTTATGTTGGCCGACTGGTTAAGGTGTTTGACTTAAGTTCAACATTGCTTGGCGACACTGTATTATTATGACACTTGGTACACAAACCACATATAGAGTGTATTGTTTAAGGTCACTCTTTAAAAACATAGCCAGAGACTGTTGATGGTCAACAATTGCATTAATAGTGGGACACGGGGATAGCACTTAAGAAAAACAGACAATACCCATACAATATTTTTTGTTACTTATTTATTTAATGTCAGTACTTGTACAATATTTTCTCTTTTTAAACATTGCTTGCTATAGATTTTTAAATACAAAGCTAGCGGTAGATGTTTTAAGGCTAGCAATGACCAATGTTTTTAAGAACAGACAGAGCTTTAATGGTTTTTTAGGCCTAAAAACCTCATTCTTATCACTATTACTATCTAGTCCTTTTTGATTCTCTTGCATATCAGAGGTAGATGACCTTGTAGTCAGCCCCTTAAAACAACAACACCACTACCTCTTGCATAGTCTGTAATGTTGATGGCTCTTGAGACGTGGAAGATGGATTAAAGGTAACTTTTTGAAGAGGGGTTAAACGTTGCTCAATAGACAATGCATTATCTTGAGTAGCAACATCGATTTCTTATACTAGCTTTTTAGCATTCAGATGCTTTTTTGTCAACACTGACAGTGTTTTGTCTGGAGCACTACATCGATGATTACTCACACTTAAAACCTCACCATTTTACTTTTCATATCGCCTCGACATTTTTTCGACCTTTGTTTTGAGCATCGACAGAATTTTATTCCTTTTACATTTTGTCGTCTATAGTTATTTTAGTAGCCTTTATAGATACACGTTGTTTACCGTTGTTATTTGTAGTAAGTTCCATGTTAGCAACTAACTTGTTAGTATGGTTTCCACACTACAAAGGATATAACTGTTCTGGTAATATAGTGATTTAGCGTTGGCTTTTATATTTAATAGGTGCAGTTTAAAGTGACTGCAAAAGTGAGTGCAGAGTGTTAGAAAAGTGGCAGCCATGTGGTAGAAAAGTGGTAGAAGAGTTGTAGCAAATTGGTAGAAAAGTGGTAGAAAAGTGGTAGCAAAGTGGTAGGAAAGTGGTAGAAAAGCGGTAGATAAGTGGTAGCAAAGGAGTAGAGAATATTAGATGTATTGTTAAGAAATAGTTTAAGCGGTTACGAAGATCAATTACACAATCATTTTGGCACGACAAAGCTCATTTTCTACATACAATAGTTCTTCCTCATATTCACTGACCAGCCTCTTAACAGGCATGCAAGTGCTGAAGCCGCTGGATTAGCTTACCGGGATTGTTTCAGTAAACAAATTTAACAATGATTTTAGGGGCAAACTGAGCATCACCATTATCATCTTAATTGAGACGTGAAGAGACACCATCGCTTGGCCAGCAGCACGTCGGTAATTCGATAACCAACGCTCTGCTACCAAAATGACACGTGTACGTCCAGCGTGGATGGGCCAACTTACCTGTATTCAGGGGTCCGGGTCACCTCCGCAACAACATCACCTCCAGATGACATGTCCCAACAGAAGAGCTCCAAAAGGGGTGGAAGGAAGATGGAGAAGGGGACAACACACACAGGCTATTCCACAGACGCCCCCCAAAAACCAACGGAACTGCCGTCGGTGAAATAATGCCACAACAAAGAATTAAAAATTTACCATAAAATTTAATAGTTAAAAATTTCAAAGAAAACACCTCCACCAAGAACAGAACATGTATCAGCCACCATAATTTACAATGAATGCAAGAGACCACCAAACATGCTTGCTTGCAAGGCCAAAAAAGGAAGACTTAAATTAAAATTTAAAATGTAAAACAACCCAAAGGTTAAAATAAATATTACATGCATAACATACTGAGAAAGGGCTTGACAATTTGCAATGGAATGCAATAGCGATCCGGCATGCGTAGATCCATGTTAAAATAAAAAAAACACTTTCACCAGAAACAAAAAAATATTTAATTAACTAAATTAAACTGAATCAGGAAACAATCTATTAATTTGCATGATGGAGATAAACACAGGAACAATTACTAAAAACACAAGGTTGAACCGACAAGGTAAAATAAAAAAAATATATTAAGTTAACACCAAAATACGTTTGAGCTTCGCGGTGGACGCCTAGAGACTGACCATGAGACCATAATGCATCACTACATAACATGGCCACCAAAACACAAGGAAACGGCATGCCTGATCGACATTACGGCAAACAATTAATAAAACAAATTTTAACATCAGCGTAAGGAAATGAACGGAGGAAAACAATTAAGTCTAAATACCATTACAACAGAGAAATGCACCGGATCATGAATAAATTAATTTGAATACTATATCAATCATAAGATTGGCAAAAGAAAATAAATAATAATTAAAACGTGAAATAAACTAGAAATGTGTCTCCATAAGGTACGAAGAAAAATAACGAAATTAAAATAAATCAGGAAACTAAATTAAAACAGCAATAAAATTAGGCCTATAAAACAAATGAGGAACAGAATTAAAATATTACTACAAGATGATATCGGAGCTCCATAACAATAATATAAAAAAAATTACTTATAACGTACCTTACATCCTTCTCAGTGGAGACACACTAATAATAAAATAATTAACACATAATTTTACGTTACTACAAGTGCTTCACAAAAAATGGCTAACCCGGCACATGCGTTGTTTGGGTCACAATCACAGGTCATATTTCACACGTCCACTTCACGGCGAAACGATGAGAATTCACAGCCTGAAGAGAACAGGCAATTCCTTTTTCCTTGCAAAAATTTATATTTCGTAGAGAATGGGGGCTAATAGCCCCCATTAGTGGAGACACCTTTCACGACCAGTCGGCTGTGTTTTCTTCACGATCGCTTATGGCCTACACAAAATGGCGGAGCAACGCTCGTCATTTGCCGAACTGTCTTCATGTAAATAATATTGTCCAATCACGGAGTGACACCTCAAAACAACAATGTCATAAATAAGTACATAATTTTGGCGGTATCATGAATACACCGGCATTTGTTTTAAGACGAAGAATATGATTGTCTTTCAATTATGTCATGCGTATAAAGAGTTTTATAAGGAGCAGCCCACACTACCTAGTGGGGAGCCAGGAACTATTTGAAATCTTTCAAAGTCCGACAGGTGCTACCATCTCGTGTACAAAATGGGAAGCAAGTCACCAGGCGGTCGTTTCAAATGTCGAGATGTTACAATCCAAGGGTATATACAAGTTTGAAAGCGTAGGGACGTGCCCTTGCACGTATCAGTCTCCCTCCCTTAAGCGTGAACACCGTTCACGAATATGCCTAGGCATAGACAGTACTCCTTAACTTGTCGATTCACCAGAGATGTTTCCCGAAGATAATGTTCACCAGTTAACTCCAATTGATGGATGAAACCGCATCGTTTTGGTTAGGAAGAATGCAGGGTCAGATTATCAGGGAATGGATAATTGATCACCTCGCAAACAACTTAGTTAACAGCTTCCCTGTGTCCATAATTCTTCAGAAACGCAGAACACCAGCACCTGCAGTGCTTTCATAGTCCGAGACACGTTAGGAAAATTTTCAACAAGTCCAATGTAGTTCGCTTAGACGAAGTAGGTGGAAGCAATGTGCAAGATATTATGTGACGCGTGGGCAGCCATTTACAAAAATAGAAGTTAATCTAATTTCAAAAATAAAAGTTTACAAAATTACAATTTCTTACTACATTTTACAAAAGAGAAACAAGGTTGAATTTAAATGAAGGAAATATTTCTGACCAAGCCCTAGATCCGTGCTTACAAAATTTCATTAACAAGTTTACCTTTTTACAGATTCGAAGTACCTTTCAAGATTACATGAGTTAGATGACTATACATTTCGAAGGAACTACGGTAGAGGAATGACCACTAAAATTCCCAAAGGGAACAGGAATACAAGGTTACCATGAGTTAGGTCTCCCACCGAGCCCAACTTACATATTAGCATCTCCTATGAAACATCAAAATTAGGTACACTTTTACAATTTACCATTACAATGGGAACTTCCCAACATTTACATTTTGTATCCCATCAGAGTTTGCAAACCCAATTAAATTCAAAATTCCACAAGGAACAGATACCAGAAGGCTTCAATGAATTTTAGGGACACTCTACATTATACAAAATTCGTTTTACAAAATTTACGGTAGCATTTCCTCATTAGACACCTCTCCACCTCGCTTAATGTGTGATAGATGCACTCTAGAAATTTTGTTGGCTGGCCTTAAGGTTTTGAAAAAGAAAATTAATTAATCTGACATGTATGCCTCTACATAGTTGGTTCGTGACCGCACGCATTACTTGGCATGGGGACACTGAGGAATTCAAACGCAGTTACAGTAACGACAAGAACGAAGAGGAAAAGGCAGCGCAGACAACCAAACACCAATACACACACACAAGGAACGAAATTGAGGTTCGACACCCGATGAGAATACAGCTGACATCCGCCTGGGTGAGAAAAATCCAACATAAAAAGAACTAGGTTCAACAGTACACGAGGTACAATGAGGTTTCCTCGTTCAGGTTAAAGACACGAACACGTACAACCAAAGAGTGCCTAACATGGCCCAAAAATACGGTTAGATGAGAAACAAGCCGCTCTTGTCGAAAGACGAGGCTAACAGAGAACACTTACGCACCATTCCAAACGATAAAGCCGAAAAATTTAGGATTATTAATCAAAAGCAGAAAATTTTACTCAAGCTACACAGGCTGATGACCGAGATTGCCATAGCATGAACTAAAACAGAAGGCCTATGTAATTTACGGTTAGCATGAGGCAACAGGTGACCCTGATTTCCAGCAACAACAGATTACAGGCATTAAAAGTAAAACAAGCTGACTTACAGAACCTGACGACCATAATGTCCAACAGAAATTTAACCCCAGTAACTTTAGAAGACCCTATATATATTAATTAAGCCGGAAAGCACATTACATTATGGCTGTTCACGAACTGAGATCTCATATTCACAACAACATATTCATCGCACAACATACTCCAATAATAGCGATACATAATTTTTACCACCCACAAAAATAATTCCCATTAATACTCAAATATGCAAGTTATGTAGTCGTAGAGACATCATAACACAAACAAATACAATAAAAAACACAATACCCTTACAATTACATTACATTACATGACACATACTTGCATTTCATCGAACAGACCTGTCCCATACCAAGCCAGTTCGGATCGTGCAAGTCCTATATACAACCTGCCCAGGGATCAAACCAAGAAAGAATCCCATACTTCTAACCTAGCTAACCGCAGACAGTAGATATCTCCACGTAAAACACTCCTACATATTCGCTTTAGTTCAAAATTACAAGGAAAGCAACTAATAAACATACGATCCTAACCTTACTTTAGCAAACAAAACAACGCCAGAATTACCCCACCCTACAAATCTAAATCAAAATCTAACGTTAACACATGCATACAGACATGATTTGCACAACATATACGCTTATCCCAGAACGATAGCAGTATAATATAAGTTTACGAACAAAAAATTACAAATCGCACACTGCGATAAAAACACTTCAAAACAAGCACTTACCTTGAAAGAGTTAGGGAAGAATTCCTAGCCAAAAAATAGTGACATGCATGTTAAATGTGCCTTCTGGCACCTCACTAGGGACATAGGGCGGGCAGATTTCCATAGGTTAGCCCTTTTAATCGGACTACACTTTGCCATAACACCAGTAGGCGTGACAGTTCCATAATAAATAATTTACGAGGACAGCATATCACCACAGAATATCATGCAAAGAAACATACAGGAACACAATAGTCTTCTTAAACACCAACACTGCCTCGACACCTGAAATTTCGACAAAAACATCATGCACAACGTAGCCCAGAACTGCACACGTCACCACCTGCTTGGCTCGAGAACAGGGAGCTAAATTACAAAAATAGGCACAAAACATCAGGCTACCGGCTTCCGACGGGGCTCCAGGATTCCTTCACACGCAGCATATAGGCTATCAGAACATAAAGAAATCCCATTTCCCATGCCAAGAACACATGTCAGTCACTCACCGGGCTTCATCTTCATTGGGGATGTTGCACACCAACAGGGTAAAATACAGGAGTAAACGCCTCGTTTAGAACAGGTTACATACATACAGCATATGGATATCCAGAGGCAAACATGAAACACAATAAACGACAAGGATTAGCTTTGCACAACATCAAGTGCACTGGCCTGACAAAATCACACCAACGACTGACCCATCAGCATTAGAGGGGTCCATAAAACAGCCCGTGGGTACTGGGGAGGGGATAGTTACGGAAGTGAACTCGAGCTAGCTCTGCTACCAAAATGAGACGTGAAGAGACACCATCGCTTGGCCAGCAGCACGTCGGTAATTCGATAACCAACGCTCTGCTACCAAAATGACACGTGTACGTCCAGCGTGGATGGGCCAACTTACCTGTATTCAAGGGTCCGGGTCACCTCCGCAACAACATCACCTCCAGATGACATGTCCCAACAGAAGAGCTCCAAAAGGGGTGGAAGGAAGATGGAGAAGGGGACAACACACACAGGCTATTCCACAGACGCCCCCCAAAACCCAACGGAACTGCCGTCGGTGAAATAATGCCACAACAAAGAATTAAAAATTTACCATAAAATTTAATTGTTAAAAATTTCAAAGAAAACACCTCCACCAAGAACAGAACATGTATCAGCCACCATAATTTACAATGAATGCAAGAGACCGCCAAACATGCTTGCTTGCAAGGCCAAAAAAGGAAGACTTAAATTAAAATTTAAAATGTAAAACAACCCAAAGGTTAAAATAAATATTACATGCATAACATACTGAGAATGGGCTTGACAATTTGCAATGGAATGCAATAGCGATCCGGCATGCGTAGATCCATGTTAAAATAAAAAAAACACTTTCACCAGAAACAAAAAAATATTGAATTAACTAAATTAAACTGAATCAGGAAACAATCTATTAATTTGCATGATGGAGATAAACACAGGAACAATTACTAAAAACACAAGGTTGAACCGACAAGGTAAAATAAAAAAAAATATATTAAGTTAACACCAAAATACGTTTGAGCTTCGCGGTGGACGCCTAAAGACTGACCATGAGACCATAATGCATCACTACATAACATGGCCACCAAAACACAAGGAAACGGCATGCCTGATCGACATTACGGCAAACAATTAATAAAACAAATTTTAACATCAGCGTAAGGAAATGAACGGAGGAAAACAATTAAGTCTAAATACCATTACAACAGAGAAATGCACCGGATCATGAATAAATTAATTTGAATACTATATCAATCATAAGATTGGCAAAAGAAAATAAATAATAATTAAAACGTGAAATAAACTAGAAATGTGTCTCCATAAGGTACGAAGAAAAATAAAGAAATTAAAATAAATCAGGAAACTAAATTAAAACAGCAATAAAATTAGGCCTATAAAACAAATGAGGAACAGAATTTAAATATTACTACAAGATGATATCGGAGCTCCATAACAATAATATAAAAAAAATTACTTATAACGTACCTTACATCCTTCTCAGTGGAGACACACTAATAATAAAATAATTAACACATAATTTTACGTTACTACAAGTGCTTCACAAAAAATGGGTAACCCGGCACATGCGTTGTTTGGGTCACAATCACAGGTCATATTTCACAGGTCCACTTCACGGCAAAACGATGAGAATTCACAGCCTGAAGAGAACAGGCAATTCCTTTTTCCTTGCAAAAATTTATATTTCGTAGAGAATGGGGGCTAAAAGCCCCCATTAGTGGAGACACCTTTCACGACCAGTCGGCTGTGTTTTCTTCACGATCGCTTATGGCCTACACAAAATGGCGGAGCAACGCTCGTCATTTGCCGAACTGTCTTCATGTAAATAATATTGTCCAATCACGGAGTGACACCTCAAAACAACAATGTCATAAATAAGTACATAATTTTGGCGGTATCATGAATACACCGGCATTTGTTTTAAGACGAAGAATATGATTGTCTTTCAATTATGTCATGCGTATAAAGAGTTTTATAAGGAGCAGCCCACACTACCTAGTGGGGAGCCAGGAACTATTTGAAATCTTTCAAAGTCCGACAGGTGCTACCATCTCGTGTACAAAATGGGAAGCAAGTCACCAGGCGGTCGTTTCAAATGTCGAGATGTTACAATCCAAGGGTATATACAAGTTTGAAAGCGTAGGGACGTGCCCTTGCACGTATCAGTCTCCCTCCCTTAAGCGTGAACACCGTTCACGAATATGCCTAGGCATAGACAGTACTCCTTAACTTGTCGATTCACCAGAGATGTTTCCCGAAGATAATGTTCACCAGTTAACTCCAATTGATGGATGAAACCGCATCGTTTTGGTTAGGAAGAATGCAGGGTCAGATTATCAGGGAATGGATAATTGATCACCTCGCAAACAACTTAGTTAACAGCTTCCCTGTGTCCATAATTCTTCAGAAACGCAGAACACCAGCACCTGCAGTGCTTTCATAGTCCGAGACACGTTAGGAAAATTTTCAACAAGTCCAATGTAGTTCGCTTAGACGAAGTAGGTGGAAGCAATGTGCAAGATATTATGTGACGCGTGGGCAGCCATTTACAAAAATAGAAGTTAATCTAATTTCAAAAATAAAAGTTAACAAAATTACAATTTCTTACTACATTTTACAAAAGAGAAACAAGGTTGAATTTAAATGAAGGAAATATTTCTGACCAAGCCCTAGATCCGTGCTTACAAAATTTCATTAACAAGTTTACCTTTTTACAGATTCGAAGTACCTTTCAAGATTACATGAGTTAGATGACTATACATTTCGAAGGAACTACGGTAGAGGAATGACCACTAAAATTCCCAAAGGGAACAGGAATACAAGGTTACCATGAGTTAGGTCTCCCACCGAGCCCAACTTACATATTAGCATCTCCTATGAAACATCAAAATTAGGTACACTTTTACAATTTACCATTACAATGGGAACTTCCCAACATTTACATTTTGTATCCCATCAGAGTTTGCAAACCCAATTAAATTCAAAATTCCACAAGGAACAGATACCAGAAGGCTTCAATGAATTTTAGGGACACTCTACATTATACAAAATTCGTTTTACAAAATTTACGGTAGCATTTCCTCATTAGACACCTCTCCACCTCGCTTAATGTGTGATAGATGCACTCTAGAAATTTTGTTGGCTGGCCTTAAGGTTTTGAAAAAGAAAATTAATTAATCTGACATGTATGCCTCTACATAGTTGGTTCGTGACCGCACGCATTACTTGGCATGGGGACACTGAGGAATTCAAACGCAGTTACAGTAACGACAAGAACGAAGAGGAAAAGGCAGCGCAGACAACCAAACACCAATACACACACACAAGGAACGAAATTGAGGTTCGACACCCGATGAGAATACAGCCGACATCCGCCTGGGTGAGAAAAATCCAACATAAAAAGAACTAGGTTCAACAGTACACGAGGTACAATGAGGTTTCCTCGTTCAGGTTAAAGACACGAACACGTACAACCAAAGAGTGCCTAACATGGCCCAAAAATACGGTTAGATGAGAAACAAGCCGCTCTTGTCGAAAGACGAGGCTAACAGAGAACACTTACGCACCATTCCAAACGATAAAGCCGAAAAATTTAGGATTATTAATCAAAAGCAGAAAATTTTACTCAAGCTACACAGGCTGATGACCGAGATTGCCATAGCATGAACTAAAACAGAAGGCCTATGTAATTTACGGTTAGCATGAGGCAACAGGTGACCCTGATTTCCAGCAACAACAGATTACAGGCATTAAAAGTAAAACAAGCTGACTTACAGAACCTGACGACCATAATGTCCAACAGAAATTTAACCCCAGTAACTTTAGAAGACCCTATATATATTAATTAAGCCGGAAAGCACATTACATTATGGCTGTTCACGAACTGAGATCTCATATTCACAACAACATATTCATCGCACAACATACTCCAATAATAGCGATACATAATTTTTACCACCCACAAATATAATTCCCATTAATACTCAAATATGCAAGTTATGTAGTCGTAGAGACATCATAACACAAACAAATACAATAAAAAACACAATACCCTTACAATTACATTACATTACATGACACATACTTGCATTTCATCGAACAGACCTGTCCCATACCAAGCCAGTTCGGATCGTGCAATTCCTACATACAACCTGCCCAGGGATCAAACCAAGAAAGAATCCCATACTTCTAACCTAGCTAACCCCAGACAGTAGATATCTCCACGTAAAACACTCCTACATATTCGCTTTAGTTCAAAATTACAAGGAAAGCAACTAATAAACATACGATCCTAACCTTACTTTAGCAAACAAAACAACGCCTGAATTACCCCACCCTACAAATCTAAATCAAAATCTAACGTTAACACATGCATACAGACATGATTTGAACAACATATACGCTTATCCCAGAACGATAGCAGTATAATATAAGTTTACGAACAAAAAATTACAAATCGCACACTGCAATAAACCACTTCAAAACAAACACTTACCTTGAAAGAGTTAGGGAAGAATTCCTAGCCAAAAAATAGTGACATGCATGTTAAATGTGCCTTCTGGCACCACAATAGGGACATAGGGCGGGCAGATTTAAATAGGTTAGCCCTTTTAATCGGACTACACTTTGCCATAACACCAGTAGGCGTGACAGTTCCATAATAAATAATTTACGAGGACAGCATATCACCACAGAATATCATGCAAAGAAACATACAGGAACACAATAGTCTTCTTAAACACCAACACTGCCTCGACACCTGAAATTTCGACAAAAACATCATGCACAACGTAGCCCAGAACTGCACACGTCACCACCTGCTTGGCTCGAGAACAGGGAGCTAAATTACAAAAATAGGCACAAAACATCAGGCTACCAGCTTCCGACGGGGCTCCAGGATTCCTTCACACGCAGCATATAGGCTATCAGAACATAAAGAAATCCCATTTCCCATGCCAAGAACACATGTCAGTCACTCACCGGGCTTCATCTTCATTGGGGATGTTGCACACCAACAGGGTAAAATACAGGAGTAAACGCCTCGTTTAGAACAGGTTACATACATACAGCATATGGATATCCAGAGGCAAACATGAAACACAATAAACGACAAGGATTAGCTTTGCACAACATCAAGTGCACTGGCCTGACAAAATCACACCAACGACTGACCCATCAGCATTAGAGGGGTCCATAAAACAGCCCGTGGGTACTGGGGAGGGCATAGTTACGGAAGTGAACTCGAGCTAGCTCTGCTACCAAAATGAGACGTGAAGAGACACCATCGCTTGGCCAGCAGCACGTCGGTAATTCGATAACCAACGCTCTGCTACCAAAATGACACGTGTACGTCCAGCGTGGATGGGCCAACTTACCTGTATTCAGGGGTCCGGGTCACCTCCGCAACAACATCACCTCCAGATGACATGTCCCAACAGAAGAGCTCCAAAAGGGGTGGAAGGAAGATGGAGAAGGGGACAACACACACAGGCTATTCCACAGACGCCCCCCAAAAACCAACGGAACTGCCGTCGGTGAAATAATGCCACAACAAAGAATTAAAAATTTACCATAAAATTTAATTGTTAAAAATTTCAAAGAAAACTCCTCCACCAAGAACAGAACATGTATCAGCCACCATAATTTACAATGAATGCAAGAGACCGCCAAACATGCTTGCTTGCAAGGCCAAAAAAGGAAGACTTAAATTAAAATTTAAAATGTAAAACAACCCAAAGGTTAAAATAAATATTACATGCATAACATACTGAGAAAGGGCTTGACAATTTGCAATGGAATGCAATAGCGATCCGGCATGCGTAGATCCATGTTAAAAAAAAAACACTTTCACCAGAAACAAAAAAATATTGAATTAACTAAATTAAACTGAATCAGGAAACAATCTATTAATTTGCATGATGGAGATAAACACAGGAACAATTACTAAAAACACAAGGTTGAACCGACAAGGTAAAATTTAAAAAAATATATTAAGTTAACACCAAAATACGTTTGAGCTTCGCGGTGGACGCCTAGAGACTGACCATGAGACCATAATGCATCACTACATAACATGGCCACCAAAACACAAGGAAACGGCATGCCTGATCGACATTACGGCAAACAATTAATAAAACAAATTTTAACATCAGCGTAAGGAAATGAACGGAGGAAAACAATTAAGTCTAAATACCATTACAACAGAGAAATGCACCGGATCATGAATAAATTAATTTGAATACTATATCAATCATAAGATTGGCAAAAGAAAATAAATAATAATTAAAACGTGAAATAAACTAGAAATGTGTCTCCATAAGGTACGAAGAAAAATAACGAAATTAAAATAAATCAGGAAACTAAATTAAAACAGCAATAAAATTAGGCCTATAAAACAAATGAGGAACAGAATTAAAATATTACTACAAGATGATATCGGAGCTCCATAACAATAATATAAAAAAAATTACTTATAACGTACCTTACATCCTTCTCTGTGGAGACACACTAATAATAAAATAATTAACACATAATTTTACGTTACTACAAGTGCTTCACAAAAAATGGCTAACCCGGCACATGCGTTGTTTGGGTCACAATCACAGGTCATATTTCACAGGTCCACTTCACGGCAAAACGATGAGAATTCACAGCCTGAAGAGAACAGGCAATTCCTTTTTCCTTGCAAAAATTTATATTTCGGAGAGAATGGGGGCTAAAAGCCCCCATTAGTGGAGACACCTTTCACGACCAGTCGGCTGTGTTTTCTTCACGATCGCTTATGGCCTACACAAAATGGCGGAGCAACGCTCGTCATTTGCCGAACTGTCTTCATGTAAATAATATTGTCCAATCACGGAGTGACACCTCAAAACAACAATGTCATAAATAAGTACATAATTTTGGCGGTATCATGAATACACCGGCATTTGTTTTAAGACGAAGAATATGATTGTCTTTCAATTATGTCATGCGTATAAAGAGTTTTATAAGGAGCAGCCCACACTACCTAGTGGGGAGCCAGGAACTATTTGAAATCTTTCAAAGTCCGACAGGTGCTACCATCTCGTGTACAAAATGGGAAGCAAGTCACCAGGCGGTCGTATCAAATGTCGAGATGTTACAATCCAAGGGTATATACAAGTTTGAAAGCGTAGGGACGTGCCCTTGCACGTATCAATAATCATCATCATTATCATGATTATCATCATTATCATCACTGTTACTTTCTAATCCTTTTTATTCCTCTTGCAATGCAACAACCTTTTGCATAGTTTGTTATGCTTTTGATAGTGTTAGGGAATTCATAGACGTTAACGAATGTCCTAACATGACTTTTTGAGGAGATAATAAATGCTTTTTATCAAACAATGCACTATCTGCAGCCACAGTATTTTTTTCTGTGACTTGCTTTTTTCCTTGGCTAGAGTTTTTTGTTCATTTAAATGAGTATTATTTTGAGATTTACAATGATGATTGTTTGAAGTAAGTTGGAGCCTTTTGTCCTAAGCATTCCTCGACATTGTTTTGAATGTTGTTTTGAACAGAAACAAATAAAAGTTCCATTTTTATTAGGTTAAGCTAGGTTAAGTTTTGCTATGGGCGCCATCTTTTTAGGTTAAGCTAGGTTAATTAAGCTACGGCCGCCATCTAGTTAGGTTAGGCTAGGTTAAGTTAAGCTGCGGCCGTCGAGGAGGAGGTCACAGAACCCCTCGGAAACAACTACTAGGTTAATTGACAAAAAGATAAAATACGGAGATCTTGCATGGGTATTCCACACGAGAGCTCAGTGATGATGTCTTACAGAATAACACGACAGCCTGTCATGACCTCGGGCTTCCTTCTTGTTGGCGAGTGAGCACGTTTGGAACGCTCTCTTTCCCTCCTTCTGGCCCAGCGATGTTGATATTGATCCTAAATGTGTACATGGACGTAATTATGTCCGCTGTTTACTGTTACTAGTGAATGGATCTGATCCATAATTCACTTAGGTATATATGACCACAAACACAATCATATTCCCTCGGTAATATTATTATGTACATAAAAAAATTGCTACCTTACTGGCAGGTCCTAAGACAAGACACCACGGCTTCAAAAAAAAAAGATCAGTGTCTGTCCTAAGAGAGAATCAAAAGTTATAGTCCTCAAAAATTGCTTCAGCGGACATGTATTGTATCCGCCAGCCTCATAACGGCCATAATATATTGGATTATTTGCATGATATTGTATGAAGCCGCTCTGGATGGTTCTGGAAAGTGCTGGAAGGATGTGACGTAAGCTGCGCGCTTGTGCCTAGTCATGAAGACCCCGTGACGCGCAGGTCACTGAACCATATAAAAAGGCAGGCCAGGGACAGGTAAAATCACTTCTACTTTCGCCGAGGAGGCGACAACGTTTCTTCTGCTTTCACCGAGGAGGCGATAACGCTACTTGTAATCTCGCTAGTGTAGCGATAACATCGTGATACGTCACTACGAATCACAGCGCACAACGACGATTAGAGAACGTTACTCTGATCTACGTGACAGGGAAGGTATGTCATGTACAACTTTCCCTCGCCGCACGCTTATATTTAGCCCGCATTCACCGTGAGCACATCGCAACAGCTGTACGGCTTGGACAAGCAAGCACAGCACTCAGCTTGCGTTCCGCACATGTTACACGAGGTGCTGTAAATCCAGGCTATTTTCCTTCAGTGGAACTTTACAAAGTATTCAGTATTCAACTACAAACCTACAAGTTACTGAAATACTTAGTCTTCAAGCTTCAAACATATCTGCATTTACAAGCGGAGGAATAGGAAGCAACCGCAATATTCAACCCAACATTACTACGTTTTACTACAATATTTGGGTCTTTCTACATAATTATTTATCAAACAAAACGGTAACATGTTCAGATTCAACGCTACAATGAGAATTCTACTCACAAATAACATTCTCAACTCAGCCTATGGTAACATGTACTTTACCATGCATTAAAACTGAACATGGGATAGGCGGACGAGAGGATGGACAGATGCATCAGTAAATAACCTCATGACTACCCCAGCAACCGATGGAGGGGAACTGTAGCCCACCTGTGTTTAAGAAGACTGTGAAGGATGTCGAGACCGAATTCCCAAAGGATGAACAGGAATTGGACATAGGATTCGAGCCAACGAAGAGGAGCACGTGGTCGCCAGGTGCTAGGAGATACAGAGACCAATCCTGGTTCTTTGTGGGACCCAGGGATACGAGATGTTCGAGCCGAAGCTGATTTATTAAGGTCTGACAAAACTGTTGTTTACATCTTATAGTTTTGGTAGTTGGGAACAGTGTATGTGAACAGTGTTATAGTATTTTGCTTGGTATTTGGAATTGTTGCATTGCAAGTTGCATACGTTATGCAACTGCAAGTTATGCAAGTTGCATTATGAATATTTTTCGCCGTGTATGGAACACGTCATATGTGTCAGAGTCGCTCCATATAACAGGAAGTGTAGGCCTTGTTTATCTGCGCAGGAGTCATGTTCCTCTGTCTTTCATATTTACTAGTTGAAACTTCGTATTTTCATTTCTGCTTGAGCCTTTA
The DNA here is from genome assembly GCA_946902985.2 of Meconema thalassinum. Classification (NCBI taxonomy): domain Eukaryota; kingdom Metazoa; phylum Arthropoda; class Insecta; order Orthoptera; family Tettigoniidae; genus Meconema; species Meconema thalassinum. Next base: position 726,606,479 of record OX336389.2, read on the forward strand.
AATCCAATCTAGATTTTTATTGAGCATTGCTTTTGCCGATGTCCTTATGACGTAATTTGTGTGCTCAATGTAATTTGTTCATAACTTTCCAGCTAATGATTTTTAACATATTTTCTGCTTTCACTGGATCAGAACGATATCCAACAGCATATTCGACATTTTATGCGAGGTTAATATCGCATTCATGATGGTTAAATAATTTATAAAAATCGATTTGTTTACAACGAATTCTATTGGTTTTAATGGAGGTATTTGCTTATGTGCTAAAATAGGATTTAGGTCCTGAATCACTGTGATAGTAATAATGATTTATATGATTAGGAATCAGATTGCTTGCTCATTAGTGTTATGGTGATGACGTCAGATGCGTCATGTGTTGGATAGGGGTGGAACAGTCTCCGATTCCGTTTATATTTGTACTACAAGGTAGTTTATGATATCTGAGGACATATTTCCGCAGCGTGTGCGATGATTTTCTGCAAGCATAAAATGTAATAACATTAATAATTTTATGATCACAGTGAATCCGTAATATTGGCACAACACCGTCCAGGATTTATTTATCTACCTCATTATGTAAATTTGACCATACATAAATGTAATGACATTCTGAGTTACTTTAAATGTCATAAATAATTTGCTCATGAATCTCAGTATAATAATAATAATAATAATAATAATAATAATAATAATAATAATAATAATAATAGTGATATAATTGCTGAAAGTTATTATATGTTCATAGGAGTGCATCATGTTAGAGATGTTTAAATAATCATAGTTATGCTCATGGTAGCATGTTACTGATACCATTCGATTGGATAATATTAGGTTCTTTGTTTAATGTTTACCTGCTTTGAGGAAGCAGTAATATATGTAAATAGGATTGATGATTAATGATTGATTGTATCTAAGTTGAGCATGTGAGATGCCACTGTAAATATAATTAATAATCGCTTCATCGTAAGATGATATTTTAACGTGCAACAATTCATAGTTAGTGTAATTATTTAAGCTAACTATTTATTTTTTTGGTGCAGGGGTAGCGCACTTGATTTTAGTTTACTTTATTTTGTATAATGTTGAAACACTTAGATTGAGTGACATTTTGTCTCATGACGTCACTGGAGTGAGGTGGTCTCACCTTATATTATGGCTTCAGCCATTGTCATTTACGATGGAGTAACCTGTTATCTTGAATTGTGACTTGTCCAAGATCAACGTAACTGGTGCACTTCAATCGCACACACGCATTTAAAATTCAATTTTGATAGGTCACCGAGATCAGGAACTAGGTCGACTGTAGGGTCGAGGCACAGGGTGTTCCTTTTTGAGGAGTGTTAGTTTTAGTTAGATCATGACTACCCTACAAGTCGTAGGAGGGTTTATTTATTTTTCATGACTTTTTCTGTGAAAATAAAGTGTTTGCTACCATGTTTTTAAACAAATCTCAGTTTTGTGTTGTATTCAATTTCCTTCTTTCCTTACCTAGCGTGGAAATTGAGGACAATGTTGCTATATCTCGATAATACGCCCAGGACGATCCCGAGGTCCTTCATGCTCGCATTGTTCTCAATTTTCACATCTGTGTACTGTACGGTGACCCATCGGTGCCAAGTGGCTTACCATGTTGTACCTGTGGTGAACGGGCACAGTATATTTTCGGCAAACTTCCCTCTCTTCTGTATTCAATCCTCCAATCAAAGGCACGTTGCTATGGCAACCTCTTTCATCCATCTTGAATATTCAATTCCCATTTCCTCTAACACCCACGTGGTGATACGTCACAATTTCCAGAAATGATCCACTCATTGTTCTGAATATTGTTGGCGTCAATGACGTAGGCCATGAGCCCAGTTCAACTTGCTTCAACTCCTTTGCGAGTAGCAGAAGTCTCCAATGGAAAATGTTTTCATGTTTCTAGGAAACGAGGCTAGCTAAGTAGCCCACACCCCGTCGTTCGTCTTCCGTTTGCATGGCCCATAGCTTGTGCAAGACAATCTCTCTGCTTTCCCTAACTTTAACCACCAAGCCACTTCCAATTTATGAATGAAAATCCACAGCCTGTTTCCAGTCTCCGACCGGGTCAGGAATGGAATGAATGAAGCCCCCATCTAGCGGCGAGGATATGAACTGTGCCGGCTGCCGAGGACTGACGCACTCCTCTGGGGCAATCAATAAATGAATGACAGATGAAATGATATGATAGTGGAGAGTGTTGCTGGAATTAAATGTTGACAGGGAAAACCGGAGTACCCGGAGAAAAACCTGTCTGCCTCCGTTCTGTCCAGCACAGATCTCACATGGAGTGACCGGGATTTGAACCACGGGCCCAGCGGTGAGAGGCCAGCGTGCTGCCGCCTAAGCCACGGAGGCTTCACTTCCAATTTATATAGTTCTTAAATATAATCGATAAACTTGACGAAATAATAAGTATAATATGATTTCATAAAGTAGTTTTCTAAAATAAATAATAATTATATGGCTGCTTTAGAAATAAATTATCAGTAGAAATATTAGGAATTCACGTATTCATATAAAGGGGACGAATTGAAAACATTACACAGTCATCACAGAAATACAGGTATCAGATAGGTTCAACGCACACCCAACAACACGGGGCTGATATCCAATATGACTCAAGCCCCTTCAAATGAATTAACAACATATATAGGTATATACTTGTATACCAATTTTTGTGTATCAGTAGCAGTCGCTTTGAAGATTTGTAGTGATTATATTTAATTTAATTTTTAGCGGATATTCATTTATGAAAAAAATTGGCTTATGAGATCACCTTTTGACCGTGTGTGCGTGTATTTGTGAGTTTTCCTCTAATTAAATCTAAACGACCGAACCGATTTCAATGAAACTAGGTAAGTACATTGTGCCCAACACAATAGTCAGGTTGGATTCATGGATGTAGGGGAGCAACAGCGCTTGAAACTCACAGCCTAATTTCTTGTTGAATTTCTTGATATCTCTCGAACACATGGTCGGATTTGGCTAATGAGGTGTCGTAGGACTTGGGGTGACGCCCTCCTTCCTATGGACGACTCGCTATATTTAAAAAAAGTTGAAATTTTTAGTTTTTGAAAGTAGGCGATATTTTTAAAGCAAACATGATAGAACGTTGTGCAATGGCTTAAACGAATGGTCATTATGTCCTTTATCGTTAGAAGAAAATATATTTTTTACGTTTTTTCCAAAAAAAGCCAATTTCTTGCATTGACCCTATTTCGGAGGCTATGAATTTTACAAAAACATTTGTTTGACGTAAATGAATGGTCTTTACCCCCTCTAACCACACATCACAGGACAAAAACTGTGCAGTAGTGAAGCAGTGATAGAGCTACTACACTTATGAAGTTGTGAGCCCCTGGCTGCCTTGTGAAGGAAGGAATAATTATGTTGTGGAAGGAGTAGTCGTATATAGGACTGCTTGGTATCGTTTGAATGGTATTTCCCGCTCTATCTGATGGTGAGGTTATTTTTTTAATCGGTGGATCATTGGAAACGTATTTTGGGTTAAAAACGTCTTTTGACACTTTTGCTGATATCTCGCGAACCCATAAGGCTAGGACAAAGTTTGACATGTCCTTTTTTCGTTGCTCATGATCCCCTTGACGGGGATGCCTGTCGACAAGGTGCAAAAATGTTTTTGGGGTAAAAAACGTGATTTTTAGACTTTTTTTTGTCGTATGTGGCAAACCAATAAGGTAAGAGACATGCACGAGGTGTTGAAGGACTCGGGGTGACGTCCTCATTCGAATGTGAGATTTATTTTTCCAAAAGAAATACACAAAGGGCCTAACGCCACACATGTTGATTTTTTTTACCTGTTTTAAATTTTAATGGAAAGTGGTGGTGCTCAGAGAGATGGTACCACTGGCAAGCGTTTCAACGAGCCTATCGCCGGCCATGGTGGTGGTATCCTAATTCAGGAATGGATATATTGACGGGACGGCGGAACGGTTGGGCGAAGGTTCGTTTTCCGATTTTTCCTATGGCGGACGGATGGATGCCTATATCCCAATATGTGTGAAGCGTGCTATGTTTTTTTACCCCTGAAGGGGATCATTAACGTTTAAACGGTTATGAGTGACAAGACATATTATAATTCTATGATGCAGAAGAAGCTGGCTTTATATATGACAACAGAACTTGGTTGTGTGTTGCTTGACGTCAAAACAGAAAACAAACCTGCTTGGGCTGGCTGGGAGGCTGGGAGTCTTATCAAGCTTTAGGGATGTGCGGACCTGACTTAGCAACACCGCTAGCTGCAGGCAGAAGACATATCAAGGTCAAACGAGCTGACAACCGTGGTGGGAAGGGGGAGCGGGGATCGGTAGGGGGAACCCCGAGGAGAACACTGGATCCCATGACAGTCCATAGACTAGCAAGAGAGGGTGAACTGCTGCGGTGGGGAGGGACGGGAGGGAGGGGAGGGTAGAGGGGAAACACAGAGATCTCTCGATCCCGTGACCACCAATACCCGGAAGAGTGCTGTGTGTGAACCGGCTTCGGTGGTGGGAGGGGAGGGGAGTGAAGGAGTGGGACAGAGGAGAGGAGAGAGAAAGAAAGACGTGTTGCTGATAAAACATGTGGACTTAGGGTATATTTAGACCTAAGCGCAGTACACGGGGTTACAGGTTGAGTAAAACATTAGTGAATACATATATAATAAGCACATGGGTTCACAAAACATCTAATTAATTAATCCAAGAATTGTATTGTTACATCCTGGGGTACCTACTGTACCCGATACCTAGTAGAGGCTATCGGCTACGCCAGTTGTGGTAGAGCCGTAGTTGAGATTTGTGGTCAAGAAGAAAAGATAGCGCTCAGATCGAGTTAGAGGAATTGAAGGAAATGACGTATGAGACTGAGGGAGAAGGAGCCACTACCCCTCAAACGCAAGGAATCACGGGAGAAATAATGGATGTTTGTGAAGATTAATTGGAAATAAATTCTTATCTAACCTCAGAAGAGAAGGAAATAACATGGATAATTATTAATAATAACTTGAAAAAAGGTGTATAACTCCTTAAGTTAATGTAATGGCTTTATAACAGAAGATAGGGGCCGAGGTTAGACCTGTGACGTCAGAGGAAGACAGCGGAAGGGATGAGAAGTCAAGTGCTAGGTCAAGGTGGTGTGGCCGCACGCAGTGACAAAGAGTTCAGTTCATCAGTTGTTCTGTTGCATTATGTGCAAGCAACAAGTCGGGAGCGCGACAATTCATAACGCAGTGCAGTACGGTGACTTACACATGCAGGGAAGAATCGCTAAGCGAAGCCAGCAGTGTGATTTTATGACCTCGGTATTGTAGCATAGGCTGACCGAAGGTCGAATCGAGGTGGCCGTGAGCTTTAGGCAGGGAGCCGGCAATAGGAAACGTGCTAGTTTCAACATTGGAAATGCATTCACATACATGTTAAACAGCAACGCTTTTACAAGCTTATAACTTACCGTAGTAACGCGCAGTATTCCACTGGGAATGAGGAACATTATCTCGACTACATTCACTATGAATAACCGCGTATTGAAGCAGTACAATGAGGCCAGTGTTTAACTTCATGTTACACATAGACAGTGAAGCAGAACTGGTCGTGCTTTGTGCGACTTTTTTTTACAGTTTGGTAGTCAACGAGTTATACTCTGACATTTTTCAAGTTTGAGATGGTTGGGCTTGGATTTCAGCAGTCCAGTCGTTCAGTGGAGTTACAATTACACACTTTTCTACAGATAGTCAGATGGACTTAAAATTATGTCAACGATGTTACAGCATACTTTATAATGGGTTTGAACAGGGCATGATTAAAGCGACCATGGGGCCATTCAAACATTGCTGCATTTTGCCAATTAGGACGTGTGATCTTATGCACTTTATGAATATTGGCATCTGCATTATAACCGTTACACGTCATGAACATTTATGAAATTTATTCACAACAAACGCAGATTTGCTTATTTGCTAAATAAGTACACTCTATGAAGTTACAATTTTCTACCAGTGTAATTCGATCATAGTGAAGACGAACATTATTAATGGATGCCGATCGAACATTTTACTGAACTGTGGCGTAACACATCCGAAGAGAGAATGGGGTACTCAGTTTACTCGAACTTTTGTGGAGAATATTGGACAATATCCGTGATGGATATCCTTCATTTCATCATGTCGTGCTAGGCGTATGAGGAGACGTGATGGCAGCTCAGAGCGATGGATTCGGTTCCTAACGAAGAGGATTACTTCAACATCATGTTCACTTGGATGGAGTCAGGTGTTAGTTCAGTGATTAATACAGCGTTTTTCGTTGATCTTTCGAGAAATCTGTTGCGAACACTTGGATTACCGACGATCTTTGAATATTTTATTAACATCTGGAATATGAAGGTATTGTGAGAGCTATAGCATTACTGATATGATTTTTACATGACCACTGGGCACACTTGTATTTTGTATAGGAGTGTTATTTTTCGACATGGCTTGAATGTTTTACTACTTCGTTTGATAAATATGGTGTTACCATGACATGGCAGGCACATTTATCCAACGTTTTCACTATTGGTTGACTTTATTAAGCAGGATTATGATCTTTATATATTTCTGTGATGATAGTACTTTTGATTATGGATAGTTTTAGCGAGTGATTCGAAACTCGTGATCTGCAATTGGATAGTTTGGATTTTCGTCAGTTCATTGCATACTAGCGAGTATGTGGAGTTAATCAGCAGGGATTTTTTCTTTTATTGGATTGTTTGGTGTTGTTAAATTTTATTCGCTCAAGCGAATATATATTGCTTTTATGTGACAAGTAGAATATTGTTGATTCCAATCATGTACACTCATTCACCAGTCTACGGAGACGGGGCCTGTTACCTTGCGTAGCTGAGTGCTGGTACACACCTTACCTGTCGTGTTAGGGATTTTTTATCTGAGTCTACGGAGGCGGGGCCTTCTACCTAGCGTAGCTGTGTGGTGGTATGCACCTTACCCGCCGTTTTAGGGTCTGATATTATCATCCGAGTGTAATTATGATCGTAAGAGGATTAAACAATAAACTACCAGTCACATATTAGTTGATCTTTGTTAAATAATTTTAAAATAAATGTCAGCAGGGTTACACTTTGTAATTTTTATCTTGCCAATCCGATAGTTTGTTGCAGTACTCTTTTGAGAGTATATTCTTTTAATAGTTAATATTTTTGATACTCTTTGTGAGTGATTTCATACCTTTGAGAAGGATTTCAAGTAATTGAGTCTTGTAAGACGAGTTATTTGTTATCAGAATGTATTTACAGGCAGATAATGATCAGATATTTTTGATGTGAGTTAATATAACACATTGGTGTTCTTTTTGAAGTAAATTTTGAGGATCTTAACAGAGATTTTATACTCTGAATTAAACCAAATCTTGAATTGGATTACGATTACTATGGTAATTTTCCTATTGTTTAAGAAGTTGGCTGGACATTACAATATTAATTACAGTTCTTGTAGGTTATATTCGTTAACCGTCTGAAGCCAGTTATATTTTTTGTGGATCATGCTACATGATGAGTTGAAGTATTTTTGATCGGAGTTTGTGAGGTTGCCAGGAGAAGGTTTATAATATTGCCAATGAAAGTTATGAAGCAGACATGGGTCGTCGTACCCAGTCTAGCGTATTTTTGAAATTCATGCTGTGTGCTGAATAATTGTGGTGTTATGTGAAATAATAATGGTGTTCAAATGTGATATTTGGCAAAGTGAATTTAAATAGTGAAGTTTTGGATAGTGAGATCCAACGTGATTTTGTAGAGGCAACGTATTATTTTGGCATGATAATTAAGCATGAGGTATAGCTTGGAACTGGAAGATTTTTAAGACAACGTTCTATAACCAATATTAAACATTTTGAGGAAATTAAATAATTTTTTTTGTTGATAATACAAAATTTTCTAATAATAATAATAATAATTTATGGAATTATTATCTGAAGTTTAAACATATTAATGATCTGACCCGATAAATTAAATAAATAAATAAATAGTTGATTAAACAGCTGATAAATAGATGAATTAAATAATGATAATTAATTAAAGGAGCTGATAAAATAAATTAAATAAATTTAAATTAATTTAAATATGTTATATGATTTAAATAAGCTGATGAATTGCAACTTAAATTGATCAATTAAAGAATTTAAATGGATGGATTGAGATAATTTAATTTAAATGAGATGATGAAGTAAGATTGTGTGTATGATTTACAATTTTTTTAATGAGTTGATGAATATAATAATTATTTAAATGATCTGATGATAATGAATTAATAGGTACAACTCAATTGAAGGTACAGTGGAACAGAAATCATAGTCACATACAGTAAATAGTAATAATTCTCATTTGAGTATAACAAATAACTCATTGATAGCTGATGTGAGAAGCATTTAATTATTTTGACATGATAATGATGATGATAACAGATGATTAGTGAAGATTTTTCGATTCACAACCGAGTAGTGGTTAGAGGTGATGTAAATATTGTGTATAAATTTGTTATTAATTTTAGGAGTGATTGTTGGGATTTCCAACATATTGATCAATGCCATTTGAGCCATAAATGATTGAATATTTGAATAATAGTGTTATTATGATATTTTGTGTGCTAGACAGATTAACATTTAATTATATCCACAATCCTGATGTTACATTAACAAAAGGTAGGTCTCAGGGATCACGAAATGTCAGTGACGAAAAGACAGAGTGCTACGGTGCCCCTGAGAACTCAAGCGAACTCTAGTTATTTTTGTTTTCGTGTGGATGAAAACATTTTATATAGTGCGGAGATGGTTCGATTTGTGAGGACTATAACATCATAACTGTTATATTCGAGCATACTCTTAGGCAGGGTTACGTTTGTTTCTGTCTGACCGTTCAAGTTCAAATACATTTTGTTTTTATCTTAGTTGTGATCTGATGATGATGATGTTGTTTTCCCAATCCTTTCCTTTGTCACGATTAAGGCTTAACCAGAAAGGATGTGGTTTGTTAGGGATTCAGTTGATGGCGCCCATTTCTATTTGCTATTATGACTAAATTTAAGCCCGTAACGACCCTAGAGATACATTATCTCGTGTTACCCTCTGCTTTTGTGATATTTTAACTGAATTTCCGAAATATTCCTTATTTTATTTCATGTTCATTTAACTCCACTCTGGCCTGGGATGCCAGGTATGCGATGTAATGGCAGATGGGTCATCACATACCTTGGATGAACGGGTGCACTACAGGGTTTTACCACCCCCATCAGCCCCCCCCCTTCACCACCCTTCACCCCATCTTACACCTAAAACAGAAAAGGAATCAACAACACCAACAAACCATCTGGCCATTGCACTCAAAGCCTAGCCGGCTACTTCCTCATAGCAGGTTATAACCCCAAAGTAGCACAAGAATTTTCCGATTCCTGACACAGCATTGACACTTTCAATAAATACACGCCTGAACCAGGGAACAGTGTCGGTCTCGATCCGTCATCCGCCGTCTATGCCGAAGGCCCCGCCCAAGCGACCAGCCGATTAGGTGAATGTACTTCTAAATGGTTGATTCCACTTACAATTCCTTCCCAAACACCAAACCTATAATTTTGTAAACACCTCTTCCGTTGTTGTAATTTTCCCTCCGTTAGGCGACTTTGCTCATTTCACATTAAGACTACAATTAAATCATTTACATTCTTTTAAAGATACTTTGTTGCATTTATCACATTCCTTAAACGCCTACTTCGAACGACCGTCATTATCCAGCACGGCCCAGTTTAGCTGCGCCGGATTTATTGTCACCTTGCCGGCCACGGTAACCTCATACGACAGCTGTCAACATTCAGCTCGGCGAGCACGCTTAGACAGCTGTCTGTTAGTGCTCTCATTCTCTTTGCACTTGAGCTCACTCGCTCCTGCACCGTATGCCACCCTACCATTAAGCGGGTACACTAAATAAGTTAACACCCAAACAATTGGAGGTTAGGCTCGAACTTAACCCCCTAACAATTGGTGGAGCTGCAGGGTAGTTGCATTCTAAGGCTCATACAAAGAGTCTAACAACTACGAGCCCGTACCAAAATGTAATTATCCTAGCGAGATTTTTTTGAGTACCCCCCCCCCCCAACACCCAAGCAAGTCAAAACTACCCATAATAAAGAAATTAAATTCCCTCCCGTCCAGCCCATAGAACACATAACACGGGACACTCAAACATTTCAACACAGACACACACTCTAGCAAATCACAGCACATAGCGTATGGACAAATTAATATAAGCCGTTAGGGACGTAGCACAAACATTTTCCACTAACCCCAAACCACTACGCCCAAAGATCAAAATCACAAACGTCGACCTAACTAACGCAAGCAACTCTGGGCGACTAATTGCCGAATTCGACAGCGCGGCTCTCGAGCTTAGAATAAAATACCCTTCAGCGATAATACACACACCACCCCTCAAAACATCAGAAACACAACACAACAGCTCCCAACAATCATTATCACCACCATCTAGTATCGAGGATTTAGGCAACAGATTATCGACACACAGTAGGCATACAACGACTTACACACATATATACAACAATTGGAAAGGCCTACACATAGCGCAGAAAACAGGGGACTCATTGCAGATATCAAATCCTTTTCTGAAACACTAAAACAGAATATTGACCAAACTCTGCTCACAATACAGTCGGCACAAATTGAACACAACATCTCCCTAGACAACATAGAAACAACTGAACAGTCCGACATACAAATCGCATTACATTCGCCACAGGTCGAACCACGTACTTGACAGATCAGCCCCATACTATCCGAACGCACAGGCTCTATCATTTCCCTTAAAAACAATACAGACACAGGGAGGACAATACGGCCGTACATGCGAAATACCCCCTCATCCATCCAACAAAATACTCAGGAGACAACCAGGACCCTGAAGATTACATCAAGGCATTTAACAGGGCGACCGCCATCAACGGCTGGACAGACGCAAACTGAAGGCGTCTCTTCCCCGCATATTCGTCTGACACGGTCCTAACGTGGTACGAATTACAAAAACACAACATAACCAACACACCTTGGGGGAACTCTACACTTTTTTTAAAATAAATTCAAACACACACCACGGATGAGGAGGATATTTTCGATCAGATCAGGGAACGCACACAGGGACCTAGGGAACACAGCAATGCCTACATTAACTCTGAGTTCCTCATGTGCAGTAGATACGATGCCTATATGCTGGAAAAGCAGCATATACGGCTAAATATGAAAGGCTTGATTCCGGCACTCGTCCATCAGCTCTGCACATTGACAAATACAACAATAGAACAATTACGACAAAACATAAGAACTATAGAGTCAGGAAATAAAATTACGGAAAAAGCCATACACTCTCACATCAGAACATATACACGCGACTTACAATAGCAAATACACGACCTCACCCAACAACTACAAGATATGAAAATCGCCGCGATTGACACACAAACACAAGGGAGGGACACAAGGAACACTAAGAGTAATACGCGGCAGCCACAATTTAACGGGAGGCAACCAAAAGGAAGACAATCGCCTCCGCAACACACAAGGGCCAACGAAAGCCAAAACAGACCAAGGGGAGACAGCACATACAGGGAGGGAAGACAGTACAACCCTCACCGCAATAATCCACCCCCATTCACACAAGAACACAACCTTCCACAGTACAGACAATACAACCCTCACCGCATTAATCCACTCCACCCCTTTACACAAGAACGCACCCCACAGTGCAGACAGTATAACCCTCACCCCAATAACCCACCCCCATTTAAACCAGAAAACACCTCACAGTACAGACGGCACAAGCCTCCACAATACATACAGATGCTGGAGCAATACACACCCCAAGGCGACTACACATGCTACGACACACAATATGCGCTCCCGTACAAAATACCACCTTACTCCCTAAGCCAGCATACCGCACCCACGCGGGGCACTGGCAAAACCACCCACCACAGGGACAATATAGATACACAAACAGGCGCAACAAAGGGAACTCGGGAAACTGGCAGACTGGGAGAGGGGAGTGCGCAGCCAAAGATATCAGTGGCTGGTGATCCTCCCCAACCAAAATTCCAACACCAAACTATAAATCGGGACGGAAACTGCTTGTTCACGGCAATCGGTTTCCTAATAAACAACAATGAACATAAACACAAAAACACAGGGCGCAAACAGTTAAACACATCATGGCCAATTGGGAAGAATACAAATACTTCGTTACGGATGGTCATGACAACATGTTCACAAATAAACACGCATATGGAGAGTACATCAATACAGATGGAACATACGCGGGGGCAAAGGAGGTTACCGCATTAGGAAAAGCAACGGAATAAAATATACATGTGTACACAGCGGACAATACACGTCCCATACTATCAACTACAGGGTTTGACAAGGATATACATATATTATTCACGGGGAACCCCAACGCAGAGCACTACAGCCCTCTTACACAAGTAAACGAACACAAACACGAACCCAAGACCTCAACGGTCATGATCACTCCGAAAAAACAGAAACACGAACCTAAGACTTCCGTTAACGAATACACTATACAGGAACACATAAACGAACTCAAAACTGTCACCCACTCAGCTAGCAAACACAATAGCGAACACAGTACCTGCCAGACACAAGTCATAGTAAAACAGGAAAAGGGAAGCGAACCCCGGACGACCAGAGTCACACAGAGGACACAATTCAAGCTCAAACCTGCCACACCCACCGCCCCTACAATAGAACATGCGAGAATCGAACCACAGACCAGAACACATACCGGGATCAAGGGCCAAAGGAAAAGGAAACATTGCGATATAATTACAGACTTTCCACAACACGGGCTACTTGCACGCTTCGGGAAGACAGCTGACATAGCAAGACGTGCCACACTCCAGACCGGGAAGTCAAAGAAGCCGCCAGTCAGCAGGTGTGCAAAGCCGGAAGCACGCGCGATTGTAAATCATAACTCCACTAGAGACCCACAGACGTCGCGCGCCAGGGAAACAACAACAAACACATACACCTTAAACAACACGTACGTCATCCACAAAAGAAACATTTTCTCACCACTCCAGATACAGGCTAACATAAACGGCCATTAAATAAGACCGCTCGTGGACACGGGCTTCGCCAATAGTTGTATTGACACCAAATACGTCACGGGACAGGACATCCACACACTAGACCAGAATATACGGCCTGTCGCGTCTATCTCGCATGCCCTTAATACAATGGGCATAGCTTACAAACAGATACAATTGACCGGGTTCCATGTAGTACACCCTATGTACATTGTCGGGAATCTCTCCACACCAGCCATCCTGGGGACGGATTTTCTCGTCAAATATAGGGCCAACATAAACTTTGAACGTAATGAAATACACTTTACAGACGAACAACACACGAGTAAACACCCATTAATATACACTAGGGTCACAAATAAGGCACAAGCACAACATGGCACAAGCACGCACCAGGCGTCTACATTGGACACCATACACACACAAACTGATTCACACACACAAGGCACAATTGGGGAAAACTCTCGAACTAAGGGCTTAACAACAGAACAACAGGACTGGCTCAAAAACTGCTAGAGGAACATAAGGACATATTCGCTAATTCCCTACGAGAGCTAGAGACCACAGAACTCATAGAACAGCACGTGCGGCTCACCAGAAAATATCCGGTACACCAGGCTCCTTACAGAGTCAGCAAGAAGGAACGACATATTATAGACGACCAAATACAGGAAATGTTGGACGCAAACATCATCACACCCACCATTTCCAACCGGAGTGCACCCGTACTACTAACCAAAAGGAAGGACGGGACGCATAGGTTCTAAACCGACTACCGAAGGCTAAACAGACTAATCGAAAACGGCCACTACCCTTTCCCCCGGACAGACGCCTACTTGGAGACACTCAGTGGCGCCAGCTGGTTCAGCAGTGTAGATTGTTTCTCTGGATGTTATTCTATACCTATCCATGAACCTGACAGACACAAACTGGCGTTCGTGACAGAGAACGGACTCTATGAATACAGAGTCCTTCCCATTGGTCTTAAAAACGCTAGTCAGACATTCACAAATTAATGGATAAAGCCTTCGCGGGACTAAAATTGAAGTCCGTCTTGACATACATTGACGATGTCACCATACTTTCCAAAACATTCGACGAACACATTACACATTTAGATGAATTTTTCACTAGAATTTGACAAGCAAACCTTAAGCTAAAGCCCTCTATGCCAATTTGCAAAACATCAAGTTAACTTTTAGGGTCTTGTCATCAGCAGGGAAGGCATCATACCCAACCCGGACAAAACTGACGCTATAACACAAATTCCGATACCAACAAACATAAAACAATTGCGCAGTTATCTAGATTTAGCGAGCTTCTATCGTAGATTTATATTTAGCTTCGCACACATCGCTTAGCTACTCACAGACCTAACATAAGAGAAAACACCCTTCATTTTCACACAAGAATACATAGACGCCTTTGAAACATTAAAACACAAACTCACCACGCCGCGATTGCTACACCATTTTAACGACGGAAGACCCACGTTTATACACGTATATGCCAGGAAATATGGCATAGGCGCAGCTTTGCTACAAGAAAACGAACATAAACACAAACACCCTGTAGCATATGCCAGTAGGAAGTTAACACCAGCCGAGAGCAGATATTCGACCACGGAATGGGAAATGCTCGCCATTTCCAGGGCGGTGAATTACTTCCGTACATACATATATGGCACACACTTTACAGTGATAACAGGCCATGCTAGTTTACTGTACTGGGAGAAGTTCAAAAACCCGAATACCAGACTTAATAGATTCGTCTTTAAAGTGTACGACTACGACTTTGAAGTCATATATACGAAGGGTTCGACACACTTGGACGCAGATGAGCTTTCACGACTACCAGTTTTTGACGCACTCGACGAAGACATAGAACACGGCTGGGACCCCATACCAACATACTCTATAACAAACACAAACATGACACAAGAACAACTGGAGGACGCTAATTAAAACAGATAAGGGCAGTTTACAGACCCTCGTCTATCGCGAAGATTTTTAGACGATACAGGGATATTAAAACTTAAGCCCAGGACTACTAACGACAATGCCACAATAGCCGTACCGGCCTCACTCACGACACAAATAATAACAGAGCACCATAATCCACCCCTCAGAGGCGCACATTTAGGAATACACAAAACCTATCACAGGATCCGAACAAGCTACTTCTGGGATAACAAGAAACGAGAGGTAGCTACATTCATAAAAATATGTCACACCTGTCAAAGATACAAAAACAGGGCAGGGAAACAACACGGCCTTCTCAATCCTATACCTGTTGCAGAGATCTTCCACAGGGTAGGTATTGCCATCAAAGGGCCAATAACAACATCAGAAAACGGTAACAAATACATACTTGTGGCTACAGAATATCTCACTCGATATATGATTACACGCGCTGTACCACAAGCGGATACAGATAACATCGTGGAATATCTGTTCGATATCATCACACGTTACGGGACAGTCCATACATTCTTATCCGACAGGGGGACAGTATTCACTTCCGAAATGATTCAACAACTACTCACGCTACTCATAACAAGATCATATACAACTACGAGTTTCGCACCACAAATGGACTAACCGAATCCATGAATAGAATTATTGGGAAAGCAATCGCGAAGTTTACCAATGACAGTGGAACTGATTGGGGCCAGTACATGCCGGCGATAACGTTTAGTTACAACACATCTATATCAAAAAGATCAAAGTATTGTCTACACTTTATGCTTCATAGATACCATTCCCGGAACCCAGTCGATAATATACACATTACCCAGGATACACTCACAGATAACACTAAAAGGTTACAATACCTCCAAACAGTGAGGCTCATCGCGAAACATAATATCACCAGGACACAGCAAAAACAAAAGAATATCTATTACAAAAACACAAACACCAGGAGTTCTGACCAGGTCAACTGGTAATGATTTGGACATCCACGCGTAGGTAGAAAGTTTCTGAGTACCTCATCCCCAAGTGGTGCGGTCCCTTTGAAATTAACACAAAAATATCGTACCTGAACTACAGCGTGAGTGTCCGACATAAACACAAAATCATTAAAGACACGATTCACGTCCACAGAATGAAGCCTTACAACACACGAGCCCTACCTACAAACGCGAATGCCAAGAAAGCCCCGAAAAGAAAAACGACAAATAACACTATAGCACACAGACCTCGCAATAACACAGGTTTGCATACCCATATCGAGAGTGCAAACCAACAGAGCTTTACCATGATGCGCGACATCACGCAAATACTATGACAGTACAAGGGGTACCAAGCACATAGTAAGGGACATTTATATACACACCCAAGCACACGGTACATGTTAGAAAATATAAACTATAATTTTATTATCTTTCAGGTCACTTCTTTGGACGTTATGTCAGTGATTTGAAGTGACATATCTGTACGGGGGCTATGTTTTGGACTTAGCGTATTATTGTCGCCATGAACAGAGATTTGTCCCAGTAAAAATAAAAATTAAAATATATATTGGAGTCAGATAGAGTACATATACCTGTGTCATTTATTCTATTTTTATCAACTGGTGAACCTCAAAATGATCCGAGACGTATATAATATCCTGTGACTAATCCCATCCAAGAAGAGAAGGAATCAACATAGAACGGCCAAAGAAAGGTAGGGCACCTATTAGACAAAGTATAACAAAGAAATGTCAATGCATTAAAGAGTTACTTGCTACTGAAATTACCTTGCAGAACAGTGACTTGTTGAGATCAAATTTTAACCGTTTGGAAAGTTTCAAGGAGGAACTTCATGAAATTGACGTGAAAATAATGGATCATTTATTAGACAATGATGCGGAGGATAATGTTATTTCTCTGATAGAGAAATTAATGAGAAATACATTGATGAATTTGAGGTTATTAAGGTCCTAGTAAACAATATAATTTTGTTAACCGGAAAGATTGGCCCACCACCTAGCGAGATGTTCGGAAATGAAGGGTATAATCACATCAGTAAACGACGGTCTTTTGTGTTACCCAAAATTGAGCTAAAACATTTAATGGAGATCTAAAGGAATGGTTAGGTTTTGGTCTCAGTTCAGAAAGGTACACGAAGATGATACTTTGCACGACAGTGACAAGTTTCGGTATTTATTACAGGCAATGGAACCTGGCACAGAACCACCGGCAATTGTTCTTAGTTACCCTCAAACAGCAGATAATTATCCAAAAGTCAATGGAGCATTAAAAGAACGATTCGACAGGGATGATCTTCTGATGCAAATCCATGTAAGGGAACTGTTGAAACTAGTAATTTCAAATGCTACTCAAAAGGATAAACTACCCCTTTCAACGTTATAAATTAAATTAGAATCGCATTTACGGTCACTCAGTACCTTAAACTCTACAGACACAGATCCAGTCGAGTCTGCCAGATGAAACGTTACGGGCACGGCAGAGGAGTCAATTTTCGAAACAAAGTGTTAGTGAAATAGAACCTAGGATATCTCGACTTGATTGTTTAATGGAGTTTATCAAGACTGACGTTCTAAATTAGCAACAAATCTTGTTAGCACGGTCATGTTTCGGTAGCACAGAAGCGAAAGAAAAGACTGAAAGGGAGGGATGTTTTCAAAAGTAGATAGGAAGCATATTAACCTCTAAACTGGGTATTTTTGAGCGCTTGGTGTAACCTGCCCTGTGTATTTCTTCAAGCCAATTTTTACGACAGTATAGGCGGAAAGGTTAGCGGGAATATTAGCAATACTAATGTTGTGTTATAATATAATAAATAAATTTTAATATATTAAGTATAATCAAGAGACATTTTTACCATATTTACAGTAACTACAAGGTCATTTATCTGATTAGAACCTCAGACTTTTGTCCGTATGACGTAAACTGTTTATTTCCGCACATTGAGAGGTGCAAATAAAACGTATCAAATGCTATTGAGATCAAACGTGTAGGTTTGCTTTCATTGATTGTCTTGTATTGCTCCCCGCACAAAGCAAAAACAAACACATGACCAAAACAGAAAGCAAAAAGCAGAATTCAAAATCAAAAGCGAAAAACAAACACAAAACCAAAAAAACAAACGAAATAAGCAAAGCAAAATAGAAAAAAGTGAAAAAACAGGAAAAGAACACAAAATCAAAAACATAAAAACAAAAAAGCAAAAATCATAAACAAAAGCAAATACATAAAACAAACACAAAAACCCCAAAGCAAAAACAAACATTCAAAAACAATAGAAAAAAAGAAAATCAACACAAATTCAATAGCAAAAACGAAAAATACAAAAATCAAAAACAAATGCAAATACAGAAACAGACACAAAAACAAACATTCAAAGAAAAAGCGGAAATGAACATAAAATCAAAAACATAAAACAAATGAAGCAAAATTCAAAATAAAAGCAAATTCAGAAAGCAAACACAAAAACAAAAAGCAAAAAGCAAAAACAAAAGAAAAAGAACACAAAACAAAAAAAGCAAATACAGAAAGCAAACAGAAAATAATAACACAAAGCAAAAACCAAAACGTATATAAAAAAGTAAAAGCAGAAACGAACACAAAATCAAATAGAAAAACAAAAAAACAACCATGATACACGAGGCGGGAAATGTCGTAACTGCTGCCAACCTGCTGCCAAAACATCATTTTTCTCGAAGACATTTGCCATGCCGTGAAAACTCGACTCGCCCAGGAGGCGTTAGCGGTAGAATATGGAGTACGTATATATTCGTCATGCCCATTAAATTAAAACATTTAACATACGAATATATACGTCAAAGCCAGTTAAGAGGATAAATATAAGATGAGTACACCTACAGTGGCAGCACTTAGCAATACGTCAGAAGGCTTATGTATATTATGCGAAAAGGCCCATGACAGCGAGAAGTATTTCAAAACAACAAACTTAACAGTTGAGAAAAGAAGAACGAAGGATAGAGAAAAGAAGCGTTGTTTCATATGCTTGCGATCTAATCCTTTGTCAAAGAACTGTAAATCAAACATCAGGTGCTTGGTTTGTTCTAAGAAGCATTCCACGGTTATGTGTCCTGATCTTGTGCAGAAAAATAAGAATGAATCGAAAAAAGAAGAAGACGTCAGTCAGCGTCACACAACTTTTAATATGACTTGTCATATAGGTACATCCGTCCGTCCAGTAATATTACCAACACTGATGGTTACTGTCAACGGCAATGGCAGACGGAAAACAGTGAGAGCTTTCTTGGATTGCGGCTCTCAACGATCCTATTTTAAGAAAACAGCTGACGAACTCGGATTGATAGCATGTGCTGAAGAATTGGTTACCCATGTTAGGTTCGGTGGAAGCAATACATCGGAAATAAATCACAAGAAGTACACCATTAAGCTACATAAATTAGGCAGTATCATTACTTTTGAGATCGAAGTCAGGGATCAGTCACGTATTTGTCAGTCAATCCCACGAGTTTCAGCATGCTCTACGTTGTTAATGAACTTTACGAAGAAAATATGGATCAGCGATGTGGGTGATAACTGTCCAGAAAATCAGCTCCTTAGTGGAAGGGATGTCTATGCTAAAATTCTGACTTGAAACGTTGTTCGGCTTAAGAATTCTCTCACAGTCATTAAAACAAAGCTAGGATGGACTTTGGGGGGAGAACTAACTGACAACTGTCCTGAAGTGAACATGGCCAATATAACAATCACGATGTCTTACAACGATGGATCAATCACAGACTTGTAGAATCTTGAAACAATTGGAATTCAGGATCCAGTAGAAATCAAGTCAGCTGAAGAACAAGATCGAGAAGCGAAACAATATCTACTCAATACTTTAACCCAGAAAGACAAAAGTTAAGTGCCTTTCAGTCGGTCAACACGAATGTACCCAAAGAGAGCTGGGTTATGTCCTAATCCTGAAATAAATTACATGAGATTAATAAATTCACTAGGATGACCAGTTTCGATCGTCAAGCGATCATCATCAGATCCTTTACACTTAGGCTATAACATCTATGTTTGAGAATACAGGTGAAAAATATTTACAATATGTACAATTATTTAGTTGCAGTATTGGTAATGCAACTGGCGGTGTATGCTAAATGTAGTATATCTAATGTTAGGTGAAATGCTAAAATGGTGATAAAAATCCGGAGTTTGTCTGTTTGGGGTGATTATACGGTTATACAAAACCAACTATGGTTATACTGTAATAATACAGGATGATTATATCCGGTTGGCATCCTGACTGGAACTTCGAGTAGTTTCATGTTCACGCTGGCACCAGTTTTGGTCGACTAACCCGCGTGTTTTCTCTCTCCCCCCCCCCCCCCCCCGTTTGTTACTGTGTGGATTCTGAGGTCAGTGCTATGTTTATTTGTGTGACGTTGCCAAATCTAGATAAGAATGTATGTTATTGAATACAGGAAGATCTACAACTATTAAAGACCGTGGAACTGTCTTCAACACGCGTGGACTAAAAAAGCCATTCAAACTAAGCGGTACACGGTCTATTGAAGACGTCCCGGCACTTTTAATTCTGCCTCGCATATCGGCCTAGGTTTATTGCAGAAAAAAGTACATAGTACTCCTGATCCAAATAACATTTACCTATAACCATCGCTATTTCCCCCCCTTTTTTATCTAGCTTGGCTGTATCGCTAAGTTGTGTCTTGTTTTCGACAGGGTGTGTTTTTAGTAGAGCGAAAAGGGGCGAACTCTCCATAAAAGTGTGTTCATTTAGATTGTTGGGATTGTTTTGTTTGGCTACGTGAATCTCGATTGCTTCCTTTATGTCGAGAGCTCTGCCTTTCGATTCGTGATGAATTATTTTTAGGTCAGTCTCGATTTTAGTAAAGCTGGTCCCCGTATCACACATATGTTCGCATACGGCTGAATGTGTTCCGTATCTTATCGCATTCCTATGTTCATTAAAACGTGCATCTACTCGTCTTCCACTATGTCCAATGTAATTAGCTTGACAACCAGTGTCTTGGCATGTAATAGAATATACCCCTGACTTTGAATAGGGGTCGTGTTTATTTAGATGACTATTTTGCAGGTGCCTCCCGGAGGTATTGTTCGTTGTGAATGCTTTGTTATGCCTTGCTTTTGAAAAGATTAGTGATTTTATATGTGTTCGTATTCACATAGTTGAAGAGCGCAAATGTTTTCTCATTACAGTCCGGTTTGGGAATAGTTTTATCTTTATTTTTATGTTTAGCTATAATTTGGTCTATTTTCTTTGGCGGGAAATTGTTTTCCTTTGCTATTTGCTTAATGGTTGTTATTTCCTTATTATAGTTGTCTTTTGACATGGGTATGTTTAAAGCCCTGTGCACAATTGAGTTGAACCCCGCTAATTTTTGCGTACTGGGGTGATTAGACTGATTATCGATTGAATGCGAGGTTTGTGTGGCTTTCCGGAATATGGAATATGAAAGTTCGTTGTCTTTACGTTCAATGGTTATGTCGATATAATTATTTTCTGGTCAGTTTCGGATTCTTTAGTGAATTTGATTGAGTGATGTAGGCTATTAATGGATTGGAGAATTGTTTCTTCGCTTGTTAGTTCAGTATCGTAGATGCAAATTAAATCATCTACGTATCGTTTCGATATTACTATTCCCTTTGTTGAAGTCTTTTATAAGAACTCATTTTCTAGTGCATTACTGAAGATGTCAGCAATTAGTCCGCTTAGTGGTGTTCCCATTGCTAGGCCTTCTGTTTGTGTGTACATTTTATTGTCGAATTGAAACACGTTTTGGCTGAGGACGACCCTCAGAAATCTCACTATCTCTTCAGTTTCTTTTGCCGATTTGTTGGATTTTAAGTTGTTTTCGATAGTGTTGATTGCATCAATAATAGGAATATTGGTGTACATGTTAGTTACATCGAAAGATACAAGCCTCAAGCTAGGTTTCATTTGTAGGGTGTTCAATGCTGTTACTAATTCCGTTGTGTTCTTTACAGAGTTGTTTTGTCGTTGGAAAGGCCGTGTTTTATGATGTTTAGTAACTCTTTCCTGATTTTGTAATTAGGAGCATTCCTACAATTGACTATTGGTCGCATTGGGAACTCCTTTTTGTGTATTTTAGGTTGTCCCCTCATTGACGGTATTTTCGGGTTCATGTTTTTAGTTTTGATTTTTCAGCTTTGGTCAATATGTATTCTGTTTCTTTTAATGCACTTTTTTGTTTTTGGAATTTGTTGGTGGGGTCTGTTGCTAATTCCTTGATTTCGTTGTTGTTTAGGAATTCGACTGTTTTTCAATGTATTCTTTTTTGTTCAAAATTATTGTGGTATTTCCCTTATCTGCTTTTGTGATGATTAAGTCATGTTCTTTTATTTTTTGCTTCAATGTCTTTATTTCTTTTAGTTGTTTGTTGTTTTGAATGTTATTGCCTTTTGGCCTCTCGTTTGAGGATTTTTTTGGCTTCGTTGGTGGCAAGACTTTTGGTTAATTCCCTGTCTTCTGCTGGGAGCTTGTGACTGGCTATCTCGATATCTGTGATTAACTGTTTTATATTATGGTTCATGTGTGCGTCTAAGCAGTTGTATTTCAAACCTTCGTCTAACATATTCATTTCATCTTGAGAGAAGGTTAAGTTCGTTCTGTTGTTTACCCTGCTGTGTAAATTGAATTCATTGTTATTCGTGTGTTGTTCATTAGATTGATTGTTCTGTGTTTCTCCTAGTTTTCTTAGTTTATGTTCTAGCGTTTCGTTCTTCCTCGTTGCTTTGATTTTTAAGGTGTCATCTTGGTGCTCGATAAAACTGTCCCATTGGGATGCGTGCCAGAAGTTACTTAGTTGCAATTGAATATCGTATAGTTGTTGGTTGTTTTTTGGTTTCTTATGTATGCAAATCTTAGTTCGTTTTTTATACAAAGCGGTTTGGCTTGTTTAGTTGAAATGATTGAGGATGGTGTAATCGGTACGGTTTTAATTCGTACGTATTTAGGGGTGAGATTTAGTTCTATAGTTTTTTCGTTGTACCAAATTGACTTGTCTATGTTCATGAGTTTAAGCCAGGGTTTCTTGAACCTCTTGGCTTCACGATTTGCCTGCCTGGCCTTGAACATTGTGAGGTTTGAAGCCATTTTTCAGTGTTGCCTAAGTAAACAAAAGTTTGGTGCTTTCAGTCGGTCAACACGAATGTACCCAAAAGAGCTGGGTTATGTCCTAATCCTGAAATAAGTCACATGAGATTAATAAATACACTAGGATGACCAGTTTCGATCGTCAAGCGATCATCATCAGATCCATTACACTTAGGCTATAATATCTATGTTTGACAATACAGGTGAAAAATATTTACAATATGTACAATTATTCAGTTGCAGTATTGGTGATGCAACTGTCGGTGTGTGCTAAATGTAGTATATCTAATGTTAGGTGAAATGCTAAAATGGAACAAAAATCCGGAGTTTGTCTGTTTGGGGTGATTATATGGTTATACAAAACCAACTATGGTTATACTGTAATAATACAGGATGATACTTATCCCGTTGGCATCAAAATTGGAACTTCGAGTAGTTTCGTGTTCACGCTGGCACCAGTTTTGGTAGACTAACCCGCGTCTTAACTGGACCAAACTGGTTTTTCCTTACCCCCCCCCCCTTTGTTCCTGTGTGCATTCGTGTTGACCGACTGAAAAGCACCAAACTATTGTTTACTTAGGCAACACTGAAAAATGGCTTCAAACCTCACAACCCAGAAGGAAGGTAGTTGGTTTTCCTTGGAACGAGGGACATCCATAAATTCTGTCCAATAAACAAATAGAAGAAAGAAGACTTCAGTCGACTCCGCAGAAGTTGGAAAGGAAGGGCTCTTCTCACACTATGGCAAAATATTTGAAGACTGGACAGCAGAATGCTTTATTGAAGAAGTGCCACAGGAAGAGGTTGATAAATCTTATCAATATTTTCCACACCGACCTGTAATCAAACCTGAAAATCTGACTACTCCAGTTCGACCAGTTTTTGATGCTTATTGCAAAACAGAACTGAACGATTGTTTAATAAAAGGTCCTAACTACGTTCCAACTATCCCTGAATTTTTTTAAAGTTTCGAGAGAAAGAGCAGGGTGTTACTGAAGACGTAAGGAAATCATTCATAATGATTGAGGTACGAGTTGATGATCGTGATTATCTCCGATTTTTATGGTGAGAGAATTACAGAACTATGAAATTGAAGACTTATAGACATTCAAGAGTTACTTTTGGAACCACGTGTAGTCCATTTATATTGGGTGCTGTTTTGGATCATCAACTTTCGACTGTTAATGATGAAGATGAACTGATAGCACGGAAACTGATGAAATCTATGTACGTATATAACTGTGTAACATCAGTTGATTCTGTAGAAGAATACAATATGTTTCGTTCTGAAAGCACACGGATTCTAGCTGAAGCCAAGATGGAGCTGAGATGCTGGAAATCTACAGTAAGAAATTGTGAACTTTCCAAGATCGAGAGCAACAATGAAGATATTGAAAGCAATGGATGTGCCACAAAGGTATTATGAGGTGGAACAGGAGGCTGGATACAATGGGGATTTGTATTCAAGAGTTTAGTGCTTTTCAGTCGGTCAACACGAATGTACCCAAAAGAGATGGGTTATGCCCTAATCGTGAAATAAATTACATGAGATTGACAAATAATCTCATGTAATTTATTTCAGGATTAGGGCATAACCCATCTCTTTTGGGTACATTCGTGTTGACCGACTGAAAAGCACTAAACTCTTGTTTACTAAGGCAACACTGAAAATATGGCTTCAAACACCACAATGGGATTTGTATTGTTGCTCAATTTTCACTCTTCCAAGATATACTTACCAAGGGGGATCTACTCTAAGTAATAATGAAAATTTTTGAGGTCGGGGAATTTCTAGCCCCTGCGATTCTCCTGTTCAAATTATTGCTAGCGGAATCGTGGAAATTGAAGCTACAAAGAACTCGAGAATAAAAAGATTTAAAGCAAATTTGGACTCCCCTCTGCCTGACGTAATTTCGAAGGAGTTCAAACAGTGTTACCAGGAAATTGGCCACTTAGAAGTAATAGAGATTCAAAGACTGGTAACTGGTGGAAAACAGGCAGACAGTCTGGGTCATTGCATACTTTTGCATATGTCTGTCAACAAGCCTACGGAGTAGTAGTGTATCTCAGAACAGGGGATGAGAAAAAAACCACAGACGAGTTTGTAGCAATGATGGGGATTGATCTGAAAAGAGATCTCACCTATTCTCAAAGAGCAAGACTTATGGGATGAGTATTTTGATTATACAACTTCGCTCGAAGTAGTAGAGAGAGGCAAAATCGCCGACTAAAATTTTCAAAATTAATAGAAGAAGGATTCCTTATTATAAAGGGTGACACAATCAGCGGATTTAAAGTAATTCAAGACAGAAATGGACTAGTCCCAAGACAAAGATTTCAATTTCCGATTCTCCTTTTTCTTGCCCAGGAACCATGATATAGTTGATGCCTGTTCAAGTAACAACATAAAGTTAACTGCCCGCTCCATACGCATCAGAGAATCCTGAAGACTTAACTCCATTAACTCCTAACCTGTTTCTACATGAGATCATTGCTACCCATGTTACAGATATAGAAGATTTAGAGGAAGAAATGTTCAGTTCTCGTTTACGTTTCAGACAGTACTTAATTCAAGAACTGAAGCAGCGCTTCAGGAAGGAATATATCTCACAGGTGGTCCAATGTCCCAAAGATAAGAAAGCAACATCTCTGAATTAAGGTGACATGGTATTATTTGTTCTGAGGAACTGAAAAAGGTGGAATGGCCTTTGGAGAGAATTTGAACGCTCTTCCCTGGTCACGATGGCACAGTGCGTGTAGCTAATGTGAAAACGAAAGATGGGGTTCTGATTCACCCAATTGAAATACTTAACCCACAGGAGGTAGACAGTGCACAAACAATTTTTGAAAGAAAATCGGACTTACAGACTTCATCAGGACAGAGTTCGTATGTGACAAAAAGTGGTCGTGAAGTAATACGTAACAGCAAGTTCTGTGACTGAACTGGGGTAGGTTGGAAAACCACATAGAAAAGTACACTTTTGAAATTATTCCCACATTTACAAGGTGGGAGGATGTTAGAAAATATAAACTATATTTGTATTAACTTTCAGGTCACATCTTTGGACTTAACGTTAGTGACCTGAAGTGACATATCTCTACGGGGGCTATGTTTTGAACTTGGCGTTTTGTTGTCGTCATGAACAGAGTTTTGTTCCAGTAAAAAGAAAAAGAAAGAGATATATTGGAGTCAGATACAGTACGTAAACCTGTGTCATTTATTATATTTTTAACAACTGGTGAACCCCGAAGTGATCGGAGACGTATATAAAATCCTGTGAATATTCCTATCCAAGAACAGAAGGAATCAACATGGAACGGCTAAAGAAAGGTAGACAAAGTGTAACAAAGAAATGTCAATTCATTAAAGAGTTACTTGCTACAAAAATTAACTTGCAGAATAGTGACTTGTTGAGATCAAATTTTAACCGTTTGGAAAGTTTAAAGGAAGTTTGAAGTCCACCTAGCGAGGTGTTCGGAAATGAAGGGTATAATCATATCAGTAAACGACGGTCCTTTATGTTGCCCTAAATTGAGCTAAAAACATATAATGGAGATCTAAGGGAATGGTTATGTTTTTGGTCTCAGTTCAGAAATGTACAGGAAGACAGTGACAAGTTTCAGTATCTATTACATGCAATGAAACGTGACACAGAACCACAGGCAATTGTTCTTAGTTACCCTCAAACATTAGGTAACTATCCAAAAGTCAATGAAGCATTAAAAGAACGATTCGACAGGGATGATCTTCTGATGCAAGTCTATGTAAGGGAACTGTTGAAACTAGTAATTTCAAATGCTACTCAAAAGGATATACTCCCCCTTGCAACGTTATAAATTAAATTAGAATCGCATTTACGTCACTCAGTACCTTAAGCTCTACAGACACAGATCCAGGCACATGTTTATTTACCTTAGTTGAGTCGAGTCTGCCAGAAGAGACGTTATGCGCATGGCAGAGGAGTCAATTTTCGAAACAAAGTGTTAGTGAAATAGAACCTCGGATGTCTCGACCTGATTGTTGAAAGGAGTTTATCAAGACTGACGTTCTAAATTAGCAACAAATCATGTTAGCACGGTCAGGTTTCGGTAGCACAGAAGCGAAAGAAAAGGCTGAAAGGGAAAGATGTTTTTCAAAAGTAGATAGGAAGCATATTAACCTCTTAACTGGGTATTTTTGAGCGCTTGGTGTAACCTGCCCTGTGTATTTTTTTCAGCCAATTGTTACGACAGAATAGGCGGAAAGGTTAGCGGGAATATTAGCAATACTAATGTTGTGTTATAGTATAATAAATACATTTCAATGTATTAAATATAATCAAGATACATTTTGACCATTTTTACAGTAACTACAAGGTCATTTACCTGATTAGAACCTAAGACTTTTGTCCGTATTACCTAAACTGTTCATTTCCTCACATTGAGAGGTGCAAGTAAAATGTATCAAATGCTATCGTGATCAAACGTGTAGGTTTGCTTTCATTGATTACCTCGTATTGCTCCCCGCACAAAGCAAAAACAAACACATGACCAGAACAGAAAGCAAAATGCAGAATTCGGAATCAAAAGCAAAAGCGAAAAACAAACACAAAACCAAAAAACAAACGAAATAAGCAAAGCAAAATTCAAAAGAAGTGAAAAAGCAGAAAACGAACACTAAATCTAAAAACAAAAAATCAAAAACCCAAAAATCAAAAACAAACACAGAAAACCACAAAGCAAAACCAAACATTAAAAATCAAAAGAAAAAGCAGAAAATGAACACAAATTCAAAAACAAAAAAAAAACAAAATGCAAAAATCAAAAACAAAAGCAAACACAGAAAACACACACAAAAACAAAAAATCAAAGACAAAAGAAAAAGCAGAAATGAACATAAAATCAAAACATAAAAAAGAAACAAAATTCAAAAACAAAAGCAAATACAGAAAACAAACACAAAAACAAAAAATACAAAGCAAATACAAAAGAAAGAGAACACAAAACAAAAACAGAAGCAAATACAGGAAGCAAACACAAAAAATAACACAAAGCAAAAACAAAAATGTATAAAAAAGTAAAAGCAGAAAACGAACACAAAAACAAATACAAAAACAAACAAAAAATTATGAGCCTTACAGTAGTCGTATATGATGTGTAACATCTGACATAGAAGAAAACTCACGTGAAATTGTTGATACACCGTTATTTTATACTATTATTTGCAAAAATATTAATCTATTGTAAAAGGGAGTGTTTTACAGATATTGTAGTTTATAATACGGAACTCATTTTATGAGATGATTTGTAGCTTCCACCTGCACTAGCCTAAATAAGGATACGATATGGATCAACTAGATTAATAGACTCGACACCGCTCATAACCTTAAATTCCTTATAAACAGGTCCTCTTCATCCACAGACCGACACGTAATTTTATAAGGATTCTGTTAAAATGAGTCATATTGATATGATAAATATCGTTTAAAATGATAATCTGGCAGCAAAAATATCTGCCCTGTCCGAGATTCGAACCCAGGATCTCCATATCCACAGTCATAAGCACTTACCCCACGGCTATTTTGACTACGCGAATTTTGTGCACAACATGGTGGCTTATTTCCACGTTCCAATAATACTGCATTACGGAATTAAGTTTCATTTATATTTTGCTTGTTTCGATAATGTTCGTGCGTGAAATTGAGTTTAAAATGCCTGATGAATATACCCTATTGTGAGTAAAGAGAATGTATTCAGTGACAGTTCATAAAGGCTTGCTCAATTCTCGTATAACCACAACGATTATATTATATTGTTGACAGCATTACCGTTATGTAGGTTAATATTTGAATAGTCATTGTGCAGAAACATAATACCGGCAATGCCGACTACTTACAATGTTTGATATTAAGTCATTTTGCCATTTAAATACTGATAAGAAGACTTCGAACATGTACCATGTGCTTTGTTTCAATCACTTGACACCAGAATTCGCATGAGCGTTTTCCATTCAGTATGTCATATACATTCCACACAGATTCCACATGGCCGAGAGTACGTCATGGTATCAATTTCCGACACCACGCGCTCATTGTTTCTCGTTCCACTGACAGCTTGGTCGTACCACTGCCCGCTGGATCGATCGATCGAGCGGGCAGTGCATACTTCCGTATTCCACCACTGCCAGCTAGTACACTTTCGTTCGATCGATCGAGCGGGCAGTGCATACTTCCGTTTTCCACCACTACCAGCTAGTACACTTCCGTTCGATTGATCGGGCGGGCAGTGTATACTTCCGTTTTCCACCACTGCCAGCTAGTAGACTTCCGTTCGATCGATCGAGCGGGCAGTGCATACTTCCGTTCGATCCACCACTGCCAGCTCGATCGTTCCGATCCACTTCCGTCCCCAATTTTCAAATTAACTCCCACAAAACTATCCAGCAACCGAGAGGAAAGATGTTACACATCAACAACCAAGATAAAGAAGGCGGGAAATACCGTAACAGCTGCCAACCTGCTGCCAAAATATCTATTTTCTCGAAGACATTCGCCATGCCCTGAAAACTCGACACGCCCAGTAGGCGTTAGTGGTAAAAATGGAGTACGTATATGTTCGTAATGCCCATTAAATTATAACATTTAACATACGAATATATACGTCATACCCAGTTAAGAGGTTAAAGATGAGATGAGTACACCTACAGTGGCAGCACTTAGCAATACTTCAGAAGACATATGTATATTTTGCGAAAAGGCGCGTGACAGCGAGAAGTGTTTCAAAAGAACAAACATGACAGTTGAGGAAAGATGATCGGAGGATAGAGAAAAGAAGTGTTGTTTCATATGCTTGCGATCTAATCATTTGTCAAATAACTGTAAATCAAACCTACGGTGCTTGGTTTGTTGTAAGAAGCATGCCACGGTTTTCCTGAGCTTGTGCATAAAAATAAGAATAAATCGAATAAAGAAGAAGAAGTCAGTCAGCGTCACACAACTTCTAATGTGACTTGTCATACATGTACATCTGTCCGTACAGTAATATTACCAACACTGATGGTTAATATCCACGGCAATGGCAGACGGAAAACAGTGAGAGCTTTCTTGGATTGCGGCTCTCAACGATCCTATCATTTGAAGAAAACAAAAAGGAAGCTTGTAGTTTAACGTGACCGTTAATCTCGCGATCATAAGCCACGGGACCTCCGTTTTACGTGGAATCCGAACCACTGGACATGGCATTTCACATCGAAAATCTCACATGCATTGACCGGGAATCGAACCCGGTCCGCCTTGGTGAGAGGCATACAGTTGAAGAAAACAGCTGAAGAACATGGAATGATAGCATGTGCTGAAGAATTGTTTTCCCATGTTCTGTTCGGTGGAAGCAAGACCTCGGAAATAAATCACAAGAAGTACACAATTAATCTACAGAAATTAGGCAGTATCGTTACTTTTGAAATCGAATTCACGTATTTGCCAGTCAATCCCACGAGTTTCAACATGCCCTACGTTGTTTAATGAACTTAGAAAAAAGAAAATATGGATCAGCGATGTGGGTGATGACTCCCTCGAAAATCAGCTTCTTAGTGGAATGGATGTCTATGCTAAAATTATGACTGGAAACGTTGTTCGGCTTAAGAATGCTCTCACAGTCATTGAAACAAAGCTAGGATGGACTTTGTGGGGAGAACTAACTGACAACTCTCCTGAAGTGAACATGGCCAATACAACAATCACGATGTCTTAAAACGATGGCTCATTCCCACACTTGTAGAATCTTGAAACAATTGGTATTCAGGGTCCAGTAGAAATTAAGTCAGCTGAAGAACAAGATCGAGAAGCGAAACAATATCTACTCAATACTTCAACCCAGAAAGAAGATTGACGTTAAGTAGTTGGTCTTCCTTGGAAGGAGGGGCATCCATAACTTCTGTACAAAAAACAAATAGCAGAAAGAAGACTTCAGTCGACTCCCAGACGTTGGAAAAGGCAGGGCTCTTCTCACACTATGGCAAAATATTTGAAGACTGGACAGCTGAAAGCTTTAATGAAGAAGTGCCACAGGAAGAGGTTGATAAATCTTGTCATTATCTTCCACACCGAACTGTAATCAAACCTGAAAATCTGACTACTCCAGTTCGACCAGTTTTTGATACTTATTGCAAAACAGACAAAGGGCTTTCACTGAACGATTGTTTAATAAATGGTCCTAACTACGTTCCAATTATCCCTGAAATTCTTTTAGAGTTTCGAGAGAAAAAGCTGGGTGTTACTGCAGACATCAGGAGAGAATTCCAAATGATTGAGGTACGGGTTGAAGATGGTGATTAGATTTTTATGGTAGGAGAATTTAAGATCTATGAAATTGAAGATTTATTGACATTCAAGAGTTCCTTTTGGAAGCACGTGCAGTCCATTTATATTGGGTGCTGTATTGGATCATCAACTTTCGACTGTTAATGATAAAGATGAACTGATCGCATGGAAGCTGATGAAACTATGTACGTAGATAACTGTGTATGATCAGTTTATTCTGGAGAAGAATACAATATATTTCATTCTGAAAGCACACGGATTCTAGCTGAAGCCAAGATGGAGCTGAGATGCTGGAAATTACAATAAGAAATTGTGAACTTTCCGAGATCGAAAGCAACAATGAAGATATTGAAAGCAATGGATGTGTCACAAAGGTATTATATATGAAGTGGAAGAACAGGCTTGATACAATGGGGATTTGTATTGTTGCTCAATTTTCATTCTTCCAAGATATACTTACCAAGGGGGATTTACTCTCAGAACATTTATGACTCGGGGAATTTCTAGTCCCTGCGATTCTCCCGTTCAAATTATTGCTACAGGATTCGAGGAAATTGAAGCTACAAAGAACTCGAGAATAAAATGATCTTAAGCTAATAGGGACTCTCCTCTGCCTGACGTAATTTCGATGGAGTTCAAACTGCGTTATCAGGAAAATGGCCACATAGAAGTAATTGAGATTCAAAGAGTTTTGTTCCAGTAAAAAGAAAAATAAAGAGATATATTGGAGTCAGATACAGTACATAAAAATCTGTTATTTATTATAATCTTAACAACTGGTGAACCCCGAAATGATCGGAGACGTGTATAAAATCCTGTGAATATTCCTATCCAAGAAGAGAAGGAATCAACATGGAACGGCTAAAGAAAGGTAGGGCACCTATTAGACAAATTTAACAAAGAAATGTCAATCCATTGAAGAGTTACTTGCTACAGAAATTACCTCGCAGAATAGTGACTTGTTGAGATCATATTTTAACCGTTTGGAAAGTTTAAAGGAGGAACTTCATGAAGTTGGCGTGAAAAGAATGGATTATTTAATATACAATGATGCGGAGGATAATGTTATTTTAGCTGATAGAGAAAGTACTGAGAAATACATTGTGGAATTTGAGGTTATTAAGGTACTAGTAAACAATATAATTTTGTTCCCCGGAAAGATTAGTCCACCACTTAGCGAGATGTTCGAAAATGAAGGGTATAATCATATCAGTAACGACGGCCCTTTAAATTACCCAAAATTGAGCTAAAAGCATTTAATGAAGATCTAAAGGAATGGTTAAGATTTTAGTCTCAGTTCAGAAAGGTACACGTAGATGATACTTTGCATGTTTCAGTAATTATTGCAGGCAATGAAATCTGACACAGAACCACAGGCAAATGTTCTTAGTTAACCTCAAACAGCAGATAATTATCCAAAAGTCATTGAAGCATTAAAAGAACGATTCGGCAGGGATGATCTTCTGATGCAAGTCTATGTAAGAGAACTGTTGGAACTAGTAATTTCAAATGCTACTCAAAAGGATAAACTCCTCCTTTCAACGTTATCAATTAAATTAGAATCGCATTTACGGTCACTCAGTACCTTAAACTCTACAGACACAGATCCAGGCACACGGTTATTTACCTTAGTCGAGTCGAGTCTGCCAGACGAAACGTTACGGTCATGGCAGAGGAGTCAATTTTCGAAACAATGTGTTAGTGAAATAGAACCTAGGATGTCTGAACTTGATTGTTTAATGGAATTTATCAAGACTGAAGTTCTAAATTAGCAACAGATCTTGTTAGCACCGTCAGATTTCGGTAGCACAGAAGCGAAAGAAAAGAATCAAAGGGAGGGATGTTTTTCAAAAATAGATAGGAAGCATATTAACCTCTTAACTGTGTATTTTTGAGCGCTTGGTGTAACCAGCCCTGTGTATTATTTCCAGCCAATTGTTACGACAGTACTGTATAGGCGGAAAGAGTAGTGGGAATATTAGCAATAATAATGTTTTGTTATAGTATAATAAATACATGTCAATGTATTAAGTATAATTCAAGAGACATTTGACCATTTTTACAGTAACTACAAGGTCATTTACCTGATTAAAATCTAAGACGGTTGTCCGTATGACCTAAACTGTTCATGTCCGCAAATTGAGAGGTGCAAATAAAACGTATTACATACTATCGAGATCAAACGTGTAGGTTTGCTTTTATTGATTACCTTGTATTGCTCCCCGCACAAGGCAAAAACAAACACATGACCAAAACAGAAACCAAAATCAAAAGCAAAAGCGAAAAACAAACACAAAACAAACAAAAATCGAAAAAGCAAAGCAAAATTCACAAGAAAAAAAAGCAGAAAACGAACACAAAATCTAAAACAAAACAGCAAAAATCAAAAACAAATGAAAGTACAGAAAACAAACACAAAAACCACAAAGCAAAAACAAACATTCAATAACAAGTGAAAAGCAGAAAATGTTCACATATTCAAAAACAAAATACAAAAAAGCAAAAATAAAAAACAAAATCAAATAAAGAAAACGTACACAAAAACAAAAATTCAAAGACAAAAGAAAAAACAGAAAACGAACATAAATTCAAAAACAAACAACAATAGAAGCAACATTCAAAAACTAAAGCAAATACAGAATAAAGAACACACAAAGCAAAAGAAAAAGAACACAAAGCAAATACAAAAACAAATACAGTAATGAAACACACAAAAAATAACACAAAGTAAAAACAAAAATTAAAAAAAGGAAAAGCAGAAAACGAACACAATATGACATACAGAAACAGAAAAAACACCAGGATACAGGAGGCGGGAAATGTCGTAACTGCTGGCAACCTGCTGCCAAAACATTAATTTTCTCGAAGACATTCGCCATGCTGTGAAAACTCGACACGCCCAGGAGTCGTTAGCGGTAAAATATGGAGTACGTATATATTCGTAATGCCCATTAAATTATAACATTTAACATACGAATATATACGTCATACCCAGTTAAGAGGTTAAAGAAAAGAAGATTACACCTACAGTGGCAGCACTTAGCAATACTTCAGAAGATTTATGTATATTTTGCGAAAAGACCCATGACAGCGAGAAGTTTTTAAAACAACAAACATGACAGTTGAGGAAAGGAGATCGAATGTTAGAGAAAAGAAGCGTTGTTTCATATGTTTGCGATAAATTCATTTGTCAAAAAACTGCAAATCAACATCCGGTGTTTGGTTTGTTGTGGGAAGCATGTCACGGCTTTGCGTCCTGACCTTATGCAGAAAAATAAGAATGTATCGAATAAAGAAGAAGAAGTCAGTCAGCGTCACACAACTTCTAATATGGCT
Organism: Meconema thalassinum; assembly: GCA_946902985.2. NCBI lineage: Eukaryota > Metazoa > Arthropoda > Insecta > Orthoptera > Tettigoniidae > Meconema > Meconema thalassinum. The sequence continues at coordinate 726,641,377 of OX336389.2, forward strand.
TGTCTTACAGGTACATCTGTCTGTCTAGTAATATTACCAACACTGATGGTTATTGTCGGCGGCAATGGCAGACGGAAAACAGTGAGAGCTTTCTTGGATTGCGGCTTTAAAAACAGCTGAAAAACTCGGATTGATAGCATGTGCTGAAGAATTGGTTTCCCATGTTCTGTTCGGTGGAAGCAACACCTCGGAAATAAATCACAAGAAGTACATAATTAAGCAACAGAAACCAAGCAGTAACGTTAATTTTGAGATCGAAGTCAGGGATCAGTCACATATTTGCCAGTCAATCCCACGAGTTTCAACATGCCCTACGTTGTTTAATTAACTTAGAAAAAAGAAAATATGGATCAGCGATGTGGGTGATGACTCCCTCGAAAATCAGCTTCTTAGTGGAATGGATGTCTATGCTAAAATTATGACTGGAAACGTTGTTCGGCTTAAGAATGCTCTCACAGTCATTGAAACAAAGCTAGGATGGACTTTGTGGGGAGAACTAACTGACAACTCTCCTGAAGTGAACATGGCCAATACAACAATCACGATGTCTTAAAACGAGGGCTCATTCCCACACTTGTAGAATCTTGAAACAATTGGTATTCAGGGTCCAGTAGAAATTAAGTCAGCTGAAGAACATGATCGAGAAACGAAACAATATCTACTCAATACTTCAACCCCGAAAGAAAATTGACGTTAAGTAAGTTGCTATTCTGTCCAATAAACAAATAGCAGAAAGAAGACTTCAGTCGACTCCCAGACGTTGGAAAAGGCAGGGCTCTTCTCACACTATGGCAAACTATTTGAAGACTGGACAGCTGAAAGCATTATTGAAAAAGTGCCACAGGAAGAGGTTGATAAATCTTGTCATTATCATCCACACCGACCTATAATCAAACCTGAAAGTCTGACTACTTTAGTTCGACCAGTTTTGGATGCTTAATGAAAAACAGACAAAGGGCTTCCACTGAACGGTTGTTTAATAAAAGGTGCTAACTACTTTCAAATTATCCCTGAAATTCTTTTCAAGTTTCGAGAGAAAAAGCTGGGTGTTACTGCAGACATAAGAAAAACATTCTAAATTATTGCGGTACGAGTTGAATATCGTGATTATCTCCGATTTTGGTGGTGGAAGAATTTCAGAACTATGAAATTGAAGATTTATAGACATTCAAGAGTTCCGTTTGGAACCACGTGGAGTCCATTTATACAGGGTGCTGTATTGGATCATCAAATTTCGACTGTTAATGTTAAAGATGAATTGATAGCACGGAAACCGATGAAATCTATGTACGTAGATAACTGTGTAACATCAGTTGATTCTGCAGAAGAATACAATATGTTTCGTTCTGAAAGCTCACGGATTCTAGCTGAAGCCAAGATGGAGCTGAGATGCTGGGAATCTACAATAAAAAATTGTGAACTTTCCAAGATCGAAAGCAACAATGAAGATATTGAAAGCAATGGATGTGTCACAAAGGTATTAGGTATGAGGGGGAACAAGAGGCTGGATACAATGGGGATTTGTATTGTTGCTCAATTTTCATTCTTCCAAGATATACTGTGCCCAAACCCAGTGGCCTAGATTTGAGGGTACAGGCCACAATGCTAAATCCTGAATTGAAAGTTCTTAGAAGCATTTCGAAGGTTTTGACTGCCAAGAAGTGGTTAAGTGACGTAGGCCGAGAGCGTCAAAGTCGAGGCTAAATGTCATTAAATATTTCTTGATGGAGTAGAATAACAGATTACTGGCACGAACAAGGGAGGAAGAATGTGCTTTATTTCGAGGAAATTGATCGAGCGGAAGCTGAGATATGAGATGTTTTAGTTCCAGCATTTTCTCCGCAGTGACCTCGAGCAGCCAGTCGAGGAGTATATAAGACACGCCCACTCAAGTCACATAATTACACGCACACGTTCACACCCAACCCCTGCCTCGGCAGGAAGCTGTTCTCCCAAATTTGTTACCCGCCTGCTTGGGTCCTAACTTTTAAAGGTCCCTGCTAGGTTGGCTTCCGCCTCGTCGCTCATCACGATGCCCCAGACAAGGAGACGCACTGCACGGGATGGCCCCTCGCCACCTACCATTGCACCTGCCAAGCCCAAGAGCCCTCAGCCTACACCCTCACGTCCCGGGGAAGTCTTCATCCCTGAGGGATCCCCCGTCTCGACCCCCTCCACCCCTAGTTCTTCCCACACTTGCCCTCAAGACCCCAGCCCCTAGTTTAGTCAGGCCTCAGCCTCTACCACCCACCCGCAAATCTCGGACATAGACACCTCTAGCTACTCTTCCTCCGAGGACGACAACGGATTTTTCAAACCCAAGCCCAAGCACACTGCCATGGTCCAAGATGCACGTCCCATTAGGCCCCTTCTGTCCATCAACCCTTTTGATGCCCTTCAGGAAGAACTCCCCCCTCTCAATTCTCTGGGGAGCAACCCATCCCCGAACCCGCAGCAGCCACGCCCAGGGCTCCTCGCCCGCCCAAGAAATCTGTCCATCCAGTCTACGTTAAGAACGTAGGCAATATAAACAATTTCTGTGACCAACTCGATAAGGAAGGCATCTCCTTCAAGATTAAGAACCTCCCCGACACAGTTCGAGTGACGGTCAACACCCCAGAGGAAGTCAGAATCTTAACTGACTGGCTCATCAACTGTAATGGGGAAATTCACACCAGGCCCTCAGCCCCTAAAAACATTAGGAAGGTCGTCATCCGCGGCCTTCACCCCTCCACCTCTGTTGACCGTGTCCAGCAGGCCCTCACCGAACTGGGATTCTCAATTGAGAGAGTCAGTCAGCTAACGCAAACATCTGATCGTTCAAAGAATCTACCCCTCTTCCTGGTAGCGCATTCCACAACGGCCCCTGATAGGATCATATACCAAGTTACGTCCCTACTCTTCAGTCAAGTCACCATTGTGAGGTACCAGGGGCAAGCTGGCCCCTGCAGTGTTACCAATGTCAGGGGTTCGGCCATGCATCTAGTGCCATTGCCCGGCACGGTTCGTCATCTGCGCCAAGGACCACAGGTTAACCGACTGTCCTCACTACGGCAAACACGATGCCAACACTAAGTGCGCCAACTGCGGCGAGCAACACACTGCCAGTTTCCGTGGCTGCCCTGTTTACAAGAAACTTACAGCCACATTCAACAACAGGCTTCCCTCTGTTCGCAAGGCACCTGCCGGGAATATGGTAGACCGCAACAAGGTTAGGTTTGGCACCAGCTTCGCGGGAGCCGCTTGCCCCCCCCTGCCCCCTCCCAGCCCCCCCACCCCTGCACCTCGTCAATCAGTCCCCCCACCACCCACTATGGATAGCAATAACTTCCCGGGCCTATCCCCACCGGCCCAACCCGCTACTGCACCGTCCGCCTCAAACGAAATGTTTGAAATTTTTAAACTCATTAACGATCCTTCCCTGAGAGAGCTTCTCAATATCTTCAAGACAACCCTAAGGCGGCTCATAAATGCTACGGATACCCCCTCCAGGGTACAAATAATATTCGATGTTTGCTCGCAGTACCTCCTCAATGGCTGCTAGACCGCAGGCTGGTGTCAATTTTAAGATTATGGCATGGAATGCCTTTCACCTCCACTCGCAAATTGGTGAGCTTACTAACGTTCTACAGCAGGAACATATTCACGTCGCTCTTTTAGGTGAAACTGACTTTAATCCGGTCAGTAAATTCTACATCCCCGGGTGTCTTATATACCGCAACGACCGTGTGGGACGTCCGAGTGGAGGCACTGCCATAATCGTGAGGTCCGACCTGGCGCACCAACGCATACCTACCCCCAACGATCTGAGGTTTATAGAGGCTACTATCGTACAAATAGAATTAGCTACTGGCCCGTACCGTCTTGTTTCCCGCTACTTGCCCCCAGGCGTGCCGTTCATCCCGACTGATTTGGAGGCGCTGTTTCCTGACAATATCCCTGTGATATTGGCGGGAGACTTTAACTGTAAAAATCGGCTATGGGGTAGTCGACTCACGGAGGACAAGGGCAGGCTTCTTGAAAAATTCTGCGACGATCACGGCTGTTTAACCCACCATCCGCCTGGCTACACATATTATCCGTTTGATCCCAACAAACTACCGGATACCTTGGACATTGCTATTAGAAAGGACCTTGATATCCCTATTGTAGTAGACAATCTTAACGCATTCTATTCTGATCACGACCCCATCCTAATCAACTTAAACTCTAGCTACCAACCTTCCCGAATCCAAATCCCTCTTCACACCCGTAAAATGGATTGGGAACATTTCCAAGACATCTTAAAAACTTCCGTCGCTGGAAACCCCAGCATTCGCTGCTAGGAAGATATTGACTCCCTCGTAGAGAAGTTCACCAACTCGCTACTACACGCAGCCCGTACCGCAGCTATCGGTCCCAAAAATAGAGTACACAAGCCCTTTTCCATCCCCCCTGCTCTTCAAGCTCTCATCAAGCGGAAAAATATGGTCAGGTGGCGATGGCAAATCACTCGTGATCTTCGTATCAAGCAGGACTGGTACAGGCTTAAACGTCAGATCCATTCAGCCATGGTTACCCTCCGTAACAAGGAATGGCAAAACAAACTGCAGAGTATGGCTGAGAATTCCAGCTCCTTGTACGGTATGGCCAAAAACTCCTCAAGAAATGAACTGGAATCCCACCATTACACGGGGTACGTGGACTGGTCTACACCAAACTTGACAAGGCTAACGCCCTGGCGGATACTTTCGAGAGAGCCTGCGAACCCAACCACGAACCTTGCAACGATGACTTTGTTGACCTGGTCCGTCGTGATCTTCGTGGTGGGTTTTCAGGAGAGCTCCCCCAGGGCTTTAGATTTGTCTCGCAGTCCGAGCTGCTCAACCTTATAAAGAAGCTGAAGACCCGTAAGGCCCCTGGCCCTGATGAAATCGCAGCTCCCTACTGTACCCTCATTCTCATGACTGGAATGCCTTTATGGGAAGGTAATATGTAATTACTTGTGAACATGAAGCGAGAGTCAGGTTCATATGTTTCGCGACCCACAAGTTGACTTTGGATAGCGATCTCGACGAGAGAAGCGGGGCGCATGCGTTGCAAGTACTGTTGTCACAGCTGATTGGTTAGGGGTATTGATTATTTTTATCGACCAGCAACAAGAGATAAACTATGCTCTTTGGATGGGAATTCAAGTTTTTTATACGTTCTGGCATATTTTAACATGTCTGTAATTAAAGCAGGTGTTGGATTATTAACTACTTTCACATAATTGAATTCTTAGGAACACGGAAATAAGATATTTGCATCTTATCAGTTCCAGTTTTGAACACTCGTGGCGCGACGGTAGGTGACCTCGCAGTCGCGTTCTGGCTTGAACAACGGAGAGGGTAGATTGGATTATACCATACACGTTTACACATGTATCGAGTTATACCGGTGACCGGCGGCGAAATGTCACGTGCACCGTGAGTGAAAGTTCGTCTTGAGTAGTGTACGATCACTGTACAGCAGGGAGTTTTCCTTAGTGCCGGGAAGGACTCCAGTATCAGTTCCGATTAGGCCATTGCGAACGAAATGAAAATGCAGCTTGTCTTGCTAGATAACTGTTCATTATAGGCCAGCCGTATAGTGTTCGTGAAAGGTGAATACTTGCTTTTACAAGCATACAATCATAATGTTTATTCAGTAGACATTCTTCGCTTTGGAACTGGCCGTATCGATACACTCATTTCGTGTGTGTTGACAGAACAATTAGCACCTCCATTTGAGAAGCATTTCTCAATACGAATGCTTGGATTTTGAATATACTTTTTATATATTTAGGGCCTAACTCATATGTCTGTGATCTTGCAACTATGTTGAGCAATATCATGTCTAGAAGAAAGGTTGCTATGTGCTTCAGTGTCTTAACCATGTGCGGCTAGGCGATATAAACACATGAGTGTCACTGTGCGAGCGAAGTTACGTTCATTCTGATGCTATACGTCGCGCGGCCCGGCCTGTTGAGTGCGAACACAGCTGTTGTATTGCAATACAGTGTGTTTCGCAATGAACCGATTGCGCGAGGCCAGTGAACTTTGGTGTTCGGGCCGATATAGACATCATTGCGTGCTGCGGTTGATAGGACGTTATCCGAAGATGAAAGAAACTGTCGTTGGTATTAGAGTGGAACATTCAGTCAGGATGGGAGATGTCTGGAGATTCAAGGTTCGTTTCTCGCTTTCCTGGACAGTGAAGACTTCCATTGCTTACATGGAGGGAACAGTCATAAAGGACATGACTGTGTCCTTTCGTGGTCTACAAGAATCATCTAAGGTACTGAATTAACCATCTTCAATCGTAGCTAAGCATGTTTATTCTAACGTTGTCACCCTGCCACATTTTTTTTATAAAGGATTTTTCGTAGAACGTCTAAGAATGGAGTTTAGGTTTGATCCTAGTGTCAAGACTGACTCTATTCTGGACAGGGTTTTGATTCTATTAAAAGGATGCACCCATTGTAATTAAATGTATTATAGCTTAATTTTCTTTTTATTACTGTAAATTCAAGTTCATTTTATGGGGAATTTATTTAATGTAGAGAAGAGGAACTTTAGGCCACTCAAGATTCATCATTTTTCGTGTTTGATTTATATTGTATATGAACACTAGTTTTATGCCTTCATATGACATTACTCGAGCTTGGGTAGACTCAATTTGGAGTTTCTACTTCCGTAAGTCTACTTAGAAGACTGTTATACACTCGATAGTGAAATTTCAGTATTCAGGTTGATTTTCGAATACTGCAGTAAGCTTTACGAAGCAGGTTCAGTGAAGAAAGCGGATTTGTTTTGATTTGCTAGGAATTTATTCCGAATTTTGACTTGATCCAGGTTCTTTCTAACGTAATTTTTTGTGAGATTCTGCATTACGTTTGCTTTATTAGATTCGATCAAGATCCATTATTGATGGACTAGACAGATGTTTTAAACACAGTTTGAAGACATTTGAATACATTCACCCTATGTTATTAACGCGAATCCCAGACTAGATTTATGTGGAAGCAGATATATCGCCAAAGCTGCAATTGTTATTTAACACTTATTGAAAGCTATGCATATTGATCGTGAATAATAATAACATATGAGCAAATGAAATAATAATTTAACAGTGATTAATTGAACTGTAAAGAAACTTGTATAATTTTAGCATTGTGAATGTTATCTGTCAACTAAGCCGAATTCTTTGTTCACTAAGAAAGATAACTAATTGAAGCGCTAAAGAGATAGTAGTAATGCCTGATATTAGAAATGATATGAATGCTTAGTGTAGCATGATATTTAATGGCAAAGCCATGTAAAGGCTAATGTCCTTGATTATTAAAAGGGTATTCAATGGAATATTCCAAGTTGTAGTATGGAAAGTAATCCACTCAGGTAGATTGTGAAATTAGGGCAGTTTACGTCAGTATCAGTTCAAGTAAATAATCTGTTGTGAAAATCATGCATTTTAGGCATGTTGAATTAAACCTACCTGGTAAAATTTTCGACCATTTGTATCAATGCAATGCTTAACAGGCGTTTTAACAATCACTAATTCCGGTCTGGTGAGGACAGTTCATTTAAAGGGGTGTTAAAATTAAATTAAATTAAAGAAGTTAATTTTTGACTTAGCTTTATTGCTCGGTCAGAAGAGATAAATAAAATCAGAAAAACCCAGCAAACATAAATATAATAAACCACATGGAAAATGTCACTTCTGAATCCTATGTTGGACCATGTATATGATTTGTGTTCACTCATTCTTGGGTATAATGCAGTCAACAACATTGATGAATGTGGGGGCTGGCATTTTTCTCCCATGTTCATGAAACTTCGGATGGAAGTTGGGCACTCTGCCTTGAAGTATAATATAGTGACTTACACTATATTTTCTTTTCCTGAATAAATTTTCTTTTTGATCAATTTAAAATCTTCGAAGTGTGGTACTTTATAGAAACGATAAGAGAACACGTTAAGAAGGCCAGCGGTGGGTATTTCAGTGGTTTTCCCACACACCAGAGATTGCGTTCATTGTTATTCTTGTGCTTTTGAGCTTTCTTATGTCGTTCACCCTGGTTTTTCTTAACGTAGTCTCAGTTAAGAATTCCCGTACCCCATTTCCTCGTCTTATGTTGGGTAGAATCTGGAAAATTTTATAGCCGGTGTTTCCAGGCTCTACGATCCAGCTGTCTTCTTGGGATTCCAACATGCTGATGGTAGGTATTTCGGGTACATAGAATATGGCTTCCAACGTTCAGGGGCGAGAATTTACTGGAGTACCATTAAATTCCATGGTTTTTTGAGACCAATATTTGGAAGAGATATAAATGGAATACCAGATAGAGAGCCATAGCTTATGGGGACTTAGACAGAGATGTCATACTCCATGATGGTTCTATAGGCCGGTTGAATGACGCCACATCATGCTAGTGTTCGACTTTGCTGTCAAACACGTGGAAGGCGTCATGAACGGGTATACTCTGACGCCATTACAGCGATCATTGCGAATTCTTTGAATGAACGTCAGAAAGTAATGGTGTACTGACAATTTTAGCACAAAATGCCGGAATTCACTTGTGAACAAAGCGTATGTGAGGACACTCAATTTGCATGGCATACATGTAGATACGCAACCATTAATAGATTTTCTTATTATTATTAGTGGTGCTAAACTAGTTTGTAATAAATATACGATTAGAACATGAACAGTGAAAGGAATACTACGGAATCTTTACTGACGTGTTTGGTCGACTGGGGCATTATATGTAGTTCACGATTGAGCTGCATACACAGTGCTTGGTGTAGTTAAATCCGGCTGATTGGCATTTTTGAACTCATCGTAATTTAGGAGGGTTTTTATTCATTTAAATATGGTCAAATTAGGATCTATAATATTATTATCGTCGATATAAAGCATCACACGTTTAGGAGTGGAAAATTTCATATTTATAGCTGACTTTATTATTAGTTATGTTTAAGTTAGCCTAGTTATAAGGTAATGCAATACATTAAATAAATTCCCAGGTGGCAGTGGATTTCATTGGAATGTTCGTGCTTTGCTTAGTTATAGTGATACTCATGTTGTTTGTCTTTAGTGAATTATATTAATTATACCATGTCTGGGGAAGAGGAGGTAGTGGACCTTAAGTTGTTATACAGTATGTTACAAAATAAAATCGATGCCATACATGATCATTGGACAAATACAAGTAAAAGTCTTATACAAGATGTAGTTGCTGAGAGTCTCAGGCAAGATATTACGGGCATCCAAGGCACATTAAAGGAACTACAAAATAGTTCTAAAAGAGTAGAAACCAAAGTGAATAGGGTAGATGAAATAGTAGATGAGGTCCAAGTGGACGTAAAACAAGCCCATACAGACATTCATAAAGTACAAACGGAATTAGGCGTAGTTCAAACTGGATAAATGAAGCTAGAATTATGCGGCAATAAACTTCAATCCACAGTTGATGAGCTTCAATTGAAAATAGGTAAAGTTGAATCTAGTCAAGATAACCATCAACGAGAACTAAGTAAAGTTAAATTCAGTCAGGATTGTGTTAAACTTAGCCAGGATAATCTTGAAACAGAACTAAGTAAAATTAAAACTAGCCAGGATTGTGTTAAACTTAGCCAGGATAATCTTGAAACAGAACTAAGTAAAATTAAAACTAGCCAGGATTGTGTTAAACTTAGCCAGGATAATCTTGAAACAGAACTTGGTAAAATTAAAACAAGCCTAAATAAAACAGAAACAAAGTTACTTAAAATTGAATCAACACAAAGCCTGATGCAATCTACACAGTCAAATATACAAACCAAGATAGACATAGTAGATGCCAGTCAGAAATTGTTACAGGTCCAGTTGAATGAAGCTGAACAATCCAATAAAGATTTTCAATTAGAAATGCGATTAGAATTATCCAATAATAAGAGAGAATCTAAAAATAATATTGAAGCACTTCAATTACAAGTGTCAAATGACACAATTCACACCCAAGCATCTTTAGAAAACTTAAAAGAAGAGTTATTGTTGTTGCAAACACAAGTTAGGGACCACAATAAACTTATTAAAGACGACTTTGATGTCGATATAAAAGGAATCATAAACGAGAATGTAGTCACTTTAAGGCAAGAGATGACTAAAATAAATGAAGACTACTTTAAAGACTTCAAATTAGAGGTCAATAAGAACATTGTAGAAGGTGAAATTAGATCCAGCAAGGAAATCACAGATGTAAGGGAGGACCTGATAAAAAGGTTGAATGTTATTCAGTCCAATCAAACTACAAACCATGGTAGCATGGAGGATAGAATTCAAACTTTAGAGGTAAAATTTGATCAAGGCAAAACGGAATTAATTGAATTGCGTGAGAAAAAGACTTCGGAAATCAACCAAATCAGAGATCAACTTGAGAGTTTAACAATTGGGGACGGTATAGATCTGGATAAGTTAAGGGATAAATTAAGGGTAAATTGGATCGCAGATTTCCAAACCACGATTAAGGAGATTAATCTCACTTCACATGAAAGGGAAGGAGGTGATAAATATCCAACTCCTATGGCAAATAGTAGTCCACAGTATCAAATTAATCCAAATTTGAGCTCAGCTAATCCACGTGTCCAAACATACACGTCACCGATGACACATACAGGAACGGGAGCCTACAATCTGAACACATCTAATGGGGCAGGCCACATTACGATTATTAGGAATTTTGAGGATAAGCCTCGTCGTTTCAATAATCTTGATGGGACGACACCTATAGAATTCATAAGAAGTATGCGTGATTATTTTATTGAATCTCACGTGCCAAGGGAAAGACAACTACGTGTGGTAGAGCGTTTTTTTTTCGATGCACCGCTTCAGTGGCACAGAGCGTTTAGATACACGTTTAACGACTTCGAGGAGTTTGCCGAAGCGTTTATCAATCGTTTTTGGTCTACGGAAGTTCAGAACAACGTTCGTTCCGAAATCTATTCGAGCAAGTACTCAAGTACTTGTCCGACCAGTTATTCTGAGTATTTTTCTTGTCAGTTAACGAAATTAAGATTTTTACAGCCTCCATTAACTGAAGAACAATTGATCGAGGCGATATCTCGACAGTTTCCTGTTGACGTAAGGAGGAACATAATTTCATCCGGAATCACTAGTTTAGCCGCGATGGACGATTTGTTGAGACGTCTGGACTATGTGAGTGCTGTTACGACACCCACAGTTGCGAGAAACAATCGACATGAACACAGATCCGTGAATACTATCGTCATGGACAGAACACAGCAAACAGACCAAGCCAAACCAGAGAACAGTAATAATGTTAAACCAGGGTGGAATAGGAACAATTACCAAAGGGACGATCGTCAGATCAATCGATACGCAGAACGAAATGAACAACCTTGGACACGAAAATACGAAGAAAGAATTTCTATCGTCGGAATAATGATTATGATCGAAATAAGTATCGTGATAGACCATACAATCCTAACTATAGACCACGTACTGGTTATAGCAGATACAAAAACTATAGGACGGAGGAATTTGAACGAGATCGAGAGAAACAAAGGCTCAGAAGCGAGCAGGAAAAGTCTAAAAATAATAGACGAAAACATTAAGAAGAGATGGAAAATCAGGAGATTGATGAGCGAGAAAGTAGACCGAGTACTAGTCGTCAGGGGAGCATCGAACAGACTCCTGACGAAGGAAAAAAAACGCCAATCTCGAAACGCAAGTAGGAATTCAGAATTTGACACTTCCATATGAAATAACTATAAATGAAACGTTCAACGTAGCAGACGAGGATCTCTTATATGAAGAAGGAGGGAGAGAGGAAGGAAGGCCTACTGAACTACCGGTGATCCAAGTACAAGTAGGAGAGCAACTATGTAGAGCTTTAGTTGATACAGGGGCTATGATTTCGATCATAAGCGAGGATTGCTTTGAAAGATTGAAAATGGAAGATCCTTTTGTCATACTGACAGCGTGTTCTATGAAAGTTAAAGGAATATTTAAAGACAGGTCGATGAAATGCAAAATTCAAGCTCTGATGAAATTCCGGATAAATAACAAGCTATATGAGAATATATTCGTCGTGGTGAGGAACATCAATTTCGATTTAATCATTGGGATGGACTTTATTATCAACGCTAGAGCTGTGATTGATATGAATAAAAGACTAATAAAATTTCATGAAGATGCTACAGATCAGGTGGCAATAGAAGAACAAGATATAGATAACATTAATGATGATCACCCTAGATTGGAAATCCTAGAAAACATAGTCAATGAAGTCGAGCAAGAGAGGGAGCAGTATGCACTCAAAGCCGAGGGATTCGAGGACGTTGAACAGGAGTTCAAAGAATTAATAGAGAAATATCAGGACGTTTTTGACGACAAACCAGGAATTATTAAGGATTTTAAATACCGGATAAGGTTAATTGATAACTCTCCATACCAGGCGAAGTTGTACCCAATTCCGCAGAAATATTATGATGAAGTCAAAGTCATCATAAGGAAAATAGAGCAAGAAGGTATTATTAAGAAACAAGCATCCTCATTCCTCAATCCGATCACGGTAGTGAAGAAAGCGAATGGACAATTGCGATTATGTCTCGATGCACGGAAAATTAACACAAGAATACTCTTAGAGCAGACCGACCACCCAAGATTCGTGAACTTCTAAGGAAGATTAAAGGAAAAGTTTGCTTTAGTGTATTAGACCTCACGGCGTCATTTTACCAAGTTGAACTTGAGGAAGACAGTCGCCAATACACAGCTTTCCTTTTCGATCAAACCACGTATGTGTTTTGCAGGGTCCCGTTCGGAATGATTAACAGTGGCCCGGCACTCATACGAGCTCTCGACGACAAGCTAACTGATGCTGTGAAAGAACACGTAATCTGTTATATCGATGACATCATCGTATCATCAGCAGACGCTCGGGAACATCTAGGATATCTCAGAGAGTTGTTTGACAATCTGCGTCAGGTTAACATGAAGTTGAATTACGACAAATGTAGATTCATGCATGGGCGCATAAATTTTCTGGGGCACACGATAGACCAGAAGGGTTATCATCCTAATACTAAAAAATTGAGGCGATCACTCAATTCCCTAGGCCTATGAAGATCAAACAATTAAGAGAATTCCTAGGCATGTGTCAATTTTTGTCTAGCCATTGTCCAGGATATTCAGTGACTATGGCACCTCTTTATGAAGTTCTAAAAAAGAATAACCGATGGAAATGGACAGAAGAAACAAACCAAGCTTTCGAAGCGGCTAAGGACATGTTAAGGAACTGTATTAAATTAGAATACCCGGAGTTAGACAAGACTTTTTATATTGAATCTGATGCGTCTAGAATAGGCATAAGTGCACTGCTCTATCTGAAGGATAGCGAAGGCAAGAAACACTACTTAGATTTTCATAGTAGGAAGTTGAAGAACCATGAAAGAAACTACTTCACTACTGAATTGGAAGCACTTGCTTTCATTTCTGCTTTGCAGATATGGAAGAAGATATTGATTGGTTATCAAGTGGTTATCGTTACTGACCACAGAGCGCTTCAGTTTATGCTGAAAACAGACTTATCCAGTGAGAGGTTGACGAGATGGACATTGTTTCTTCAACAGTTCAATGCCACCATCGTGCACCAGCCTGGTAAGGACAACCTGTTAGCTGATGCCCTTTCAAGAAATCCTTCAAACAATATCCAGATTAATACTGTACAGTTGGAGAGGGAACATGTGGCTACCCTAGAAAAGCTAAAGAAGATAGCAGTGTCACAGAAGAGACACAACCCAACTAGACTTATGTACAGGTTTTTGAAAGGGTATATGGATGACTCCGATCCTAGCTATAATCAGGTCAGAAAGCGTTCTGTGAGGTATCTGATTTGCAATGATACTGTGTGTAAATATATCGACAGGGAGAGGACGAAAGTCAGGATTATAGTCTCTCCAAAGATCACTTCGGGTCTGATATGGTTGGCTCACAACATCACTGGACATGGAGGGCTAGATAAAACGTTTAAAACGTTATTAGAAACCTTCACATGGAACAGGATGAGAGAATCCGTAGCAGACGTGATAAAGACGTGCCAGGAGTGCCAACGAGGGAAATATCCCTCAGCTTTATCTAAGGAGGAACCTCGAGCCATCATTCCTTCAAGGCCAAGAGAGCTGATGGCATGTGACCTCTTCGGTCCTTGTCCAAAGGGGGCTAGGGGAAATCAATTTCTCCTAGTTACTGTCGATGTGTTTTCCAAGTACGTGACCCTTGATCCCATACAGAAAGCCACAACCACACAGGTCCTTAGTCGATTGGAAAAGAGAGTTTTTCCTAAAGTCGGGAAGCCCGAATCACTGTTGTCTGACCATGGAACTCAGTTCACGTATCAGGAGTTCGAGACGGCCATGGAAAGATTAGGTATAAATCACGTATTCTCCAGTATACGATACTCGGAATCGAACGTCTCGGAACGTATAATGGGCGAAATTTCGAAATACGCACGCTTATATTGCCCAGAAGATCATACGAGTTGGGTTAAGTTTGTACCACTTATGGAAGAGTGTATGAACTCCACTTACCACGAAAGTATTGCAGATGTGCCCATGACTGTGCACTTCAATACAAAACCCACCAGAGTATGGAGCGAGATCACCAACTATATTCCCAGAGATGTAGAACCAACAAGGGAAGAAAGAATACTCTCTGTTCGTGAAAATCTAATCAATGCGGCTGAGAAACGGCAGAAGCGTATTAGAAATAAGCGCTATCGTCCGCGGTTCAATAGGAATGACTTAGTCTTGATAAGAAGACCTACGAAAGTAGATGTGCTCAGGAAAAAGTACACGAAATTTGCCTATGTCTTCCACGGTCCACATCGCATATCTCGTGTCTTTGGTAATAATTGCTACGAAGTCACTAGTCTGGATGGGAGAGAAACCATTGGGCGCTTTAACGCGAAAAACATTAGAAAATATTACAAGAAGATAATATGAATAAATGAGAATGATGTTCCATTATTTTGAGAATTTTGTTTTTGTATACATATAAGTCTGTCCCGACTTTATGTATCATGTCGAGAGGAATATGTACCCTCATTCTCATGACTGGAAAGCCTTTATGGGAAGGTAATATGTAATTACTTGTGAACATGAAGCGAGAGTCAGGATCATATGTTTCGCGACCCACAATTTGACTTTGGATAGCGATCTCGACGAGAGAAGCGGGGCTCATGCGTTGCAAGTACTGTTGTCACAGCTGATTGGTTAGGGGTATTGATTATTTTTATCGACCAGCAACAAGAGATAAACTATGCTCTTTGGATGGGAATTCAAGTTTTTTATACGTTCTGGCATATTTTAACATGTCTGTAATTATAGCTGGTGTTGGATTATTAACTACTTTCACATAATTGACTTCTTAGGAACACGGAAATAAGATATTTGCATCTTATCAGTTCCAGTTTTGAACACTCGTGGCGCGACGGTAGGTGACCTCGCAGTCGCGTTCTGGCTTGAACAACGGAGAGGGTAGATTGGATTATACCATACACGTTTACACATGTATCGAGTTATACCGGTGACCGGCGGCGAAATGTCACGTGCACCGTGAGTGAAAGTTCGTCTTGAGTAGTGTACGATCACTGTACAGCAGGGAGTTTTCCTTAGTGCCGTGAAGGACTCCAGTATCAGTTCCGATTAGGTCATTGCGAACGAAATAAAAATGCAGCTTGTCTTGCTAGATAACTGTTCATTATAGGCCAGCCGTATAGTGTTCGTGAAAGGTGAATACATGCTTTTACAAGCATACAATCATAATGTTCATTCAGTAGACATTCTTCGCTTTGGAACTGGCCGTATCGATACACTCATTTCGTGTGTGTTGACAGAACAATTAGCACCTCCATTTGAGAAGCATCTCTCAATACGAATGCTTGGATTTTGAATATACTTTTTATATATTTAGGGCCTAACTCATATGTCTGTGATCTTGCAACTATGTTGAGCAATATCATGTCTAGAGGAAAGTTTGCTATGTGCTTCAGTGACTTAACCATGTGCGGCTAGGCGATATAAACACATGAGTGTCACTGTGCGAGCGAAGTTACGTTCATTCTGATGCTATACGTCGCGCGTCCCGTCCTGGTGAGTGCGAACACAGCTGTTGTATTGCAATACAGTGTGTTTCGCAATGAACCGATTGCGCGAGGCCAGTGAACTTTGGTGTTTGGGCCGATATAGACATCATTGCGTGCTGCGGTTGATAGGACGTTATCCGAAGATGAAAGAAACTGTCGTTGGTATTAGAGTGGAACATTCAGTCAGGATGGGTGATGTCTGGAGATCCAGGGTTCGTTTCTCGCTTTCCTGGACAGTGAAGACTTCTATTGCTTACATGGAGGGAACAGTCATAAAGGACATGACTGTGTCCTTTCGTGGTCTACAAGAATCATCTAAGGTACTGAATTAACCATCTTCAATCGTAGCTAAGCATGTTTATTCTAACGTTGTCACCCTGCCACTTTTTTTTAATAAAGGATTTTTCGTAGAACGTCTAAGAATGGAGTTTAGGTTTGATCCTAGTGTCAAGACTGACTCTATTCTGGACAGGGTTTTGATTCTATTAAAAGAATGCACCCATTGTAATTAAATGTATTATAGCTTAATTTTCTTTTGATTAATGTAAATTCAAGTTCATTTTATGGGGAATTTATTTAATGTAGAGAAGAGGAACTTTAGGCCACTCTAGATTCATCATTTTTCGTGTTTGATTTATATTGTATATGAACCCTATGTTTATGCCTTCATATGAAATTACTCGAGCTTGGGTAGACTCAATTTGGAGTTTCTACTTCCGTAAGTCTACTTAGAAGACTGTTATACACTCCAAAGTGAAATTTCAGTATTCAGGTTGATTTTCGAATACTGCAGTAAGCTTTACGAAGCAGGTTCAGTGAAGAAAGCGGATTTGTTTTGATTTGCTAGGAATTTATTCCGAATTTTGACTTGATCCAGGTTCTTTCTAACGTAATTTTTTGTGAGATTCTGCATTACGTTTGCTTTATTAGATTCGATCAAGATCCATTATTGATGGACTAGACAGATGTTTTAAACACAGTTTGAAGACATTTGAATACATTCACCCTATGTTATTAACGCGAATCCCAGACTAGATTTATGTGGAAGCAGATATATCGCCAAAGCTGCAATTGTTATTTAACACTTATTGAAAGCTATGCATATTGATCGTGAATAATAATAACATAAGAGCAAATGAAATAATAATTTAACAGTGATTAATTGAACTGTAAAGAAACTTGTATAATTTTAGCATTGTGAATGTTATCTGTCAACTAAGCCGAATTCTTTGTTCACTAAGAAAGATAACTAATTGAAGCGCTAAAGAGATAGTAGTAATGCCTGATATTAGAAATGATATGAATGCTTAGTGTAGCATGATATTTAATGGCAAAGCCATGTAAAGGCTAATGTCCTTGATTATTAAAAGGGTATTCAATGGAATATTCCAAGTTGTAGTATGGAAAGTAATCCACTCAGATAGATTGTGAAATTAGGGCAGTTTACTTCAGTATCAGTTCAAGTAAATAATCTGTTGTGAAAATCATGCATTTTAGGCATGTTGAATTAAACCTACCTGGTAAAATTTTCGACCATTTGTATCAATGCAATGCTTAACAGGCGTTTTAACAATCACTAATTCCGGTCTGGTGAGGACAGTTCATTTAAAGGGGTGTTAAAATTAATTAAAGAAGTTAATTTTTGACTTAGCTTTATTGCTCGGTCAGAAGAGATAAATAAAATCAGAAAAACCCAGCAAACATAAATATAATAAACCACATGGAAGATGTCACTTCTGAATCCTATAAAAAGAAACACACTAAAAAAGTGTTACAAAATGACTGTACATTTGTATTATAGCTTTAAATTATTTTTTTTCAGGGTATAAATTGATATATGTCTTGTAAATATGAAGATTTCCAGGGTTTATATTTAAAATGTTCCAATTGCTGTCAACATTTATGTTGGACCATGTATATGATTTGTTTTCACTCATTCTAGGGTAAAATGCAGTCAACAACATTGATGAATGTGGGGGCTGGCATTTTTCTCCCATGTTCATGAAACTTCGGATGGAAGTTGGGCACTCTGCCTTGAAGTATAATATAGTGACTTACACTATATTTTCTTTTCCTGAATAAATTTTCTTTTTGATCAATTTAAAATCTTCGAAGTGTGGTACTTTATAGAAACGATAAGAGAACACGTTAAGAAGGCCAGCGGTGGGTATTTCAGTGGTTTTCCCACACACCAGAGATTGCGTTCATTGTTATTCTTGTGCTTTTGAGCTTTATTATGTCGTTCACCATGGTTTTTCTTAACGTAGTCTCAGTTAGGAATTCCTGTACCCCATTTCCTCGTCTTATGTTGGGTAGAATCTGGCAAATTTTATAGCCGGGATTTCCAGGCTCTACGATCCAGCTGTCTTCGTGGGATTCCAACATGCTGATGGTAGGTATTTCAGGTACACTACCTTATGAATCTAAGCAAGAATGCATTAACTTGTCTTACAAAAATATTCAATTCCATCTACCGATTCGGGTACTTTCCGTCAGCCTGGAAAGTAGCCAAAGTCATAATGATTCATAAACCAAATACAGACGCCACTTTCCCACAGAACTACAGACCAATCAGCTTACTCTCAGTCATCTCAAAACTCTTCGAGATGACCCTACTTTCCAGGCTTAACACTCACATCTCAGTTACAATCAATGATGAGCAGTTCGGATTCCGCAGAGGCAATTCCACAGTACAGCAAGTTCTTAGACTCGTCGAGATCATCACGCGCGCTTTTAACGAAAGACGTATGACAGGAGTCTGCTTCCTAGGCATCAGTCGTGCTTTTGATAAAGTTTGGCACAGTGGTTTACTGTACAAAATGATGCACAAAGGGTTCCCAGAACACTTACCTAAGGTCATCAACTCCTATCTTAAGAAAAGGCAATTCTATGTCCAAGTGGATGACGCCCAATCCTCACTGAGGAAGATCAAAGACGGTGTACCGCAAGGTAGCATCATAGCCCCCGCCCTCTTCAATGTTTACCTTTCTGATATCCCCAATACAGACGCTACCAGTCTCCACCACCTGGAGATGATATTGTACAGCCCCCCAGGGGTATGCACCCCCTGGAGGCCATCCCCCCATCATCTATCTAAATCACCCCTAACTGGCAACCCTTGTAAGTCCAGACCAACATCTATTAACACCGCAAGGGCGGCTAACCAGTCTGGGAAGCTTACCCAATAATTGCATCACTACCACAAACAGCGACACACAATTAACTGGGGCATCTATGCCATCAGAATGTCGACGAAGCAACGCCGAAGAATATAAGAGGGAGCCTTAAAGGGGTCAAGCTCTCTCAATTACCTGTCTTACAGTGCGGCGGCCGGAGGCTATCGCGGGTATCATCAGGTGAGTCAGCAAGTGTTCAGAATCCTGTACTTTGTAACCTTTACCCACAAATTGTATACACAAGTTTGTACACATTGTAACATTTACTACATCCCCTAGAAGGGACTCACAATTCCATATTACTGACCAATAAACACTTGGTCAGTACGCTACACCTGTATTACTATTTTACACGCCTCTTCACGACCTAAAGTCTATCCTGAATCCTCCGTCACGATTAGACGTGACTTACAGTAGCCAGATACTTGCTAGCGCAAGTATCATTGTATTCCCGCATTGGCCCGACTGCTAAGAGCAGCGCGCGCCATAACGCCGACGCGTGCACATCGGTTATATAACCAGCCAGCCAGCCAGCTGGAAGACCAGCGCGTTGACCTGTACGCTAAGTTCCATCCCCTAAAATACACCTACATCATTTATAGGAGCGCCCCTTTGTTCCTAACACTAAACAACACTCTACACTGGTCAGCTTGCCCGACTACGGGAAGCTACCCCCTTTTAGGCACTTCCTTATAAATTAACACAATAACTCTTCCGTTTTAGATCCAACCACCCCCCAATAAGGGATCTAAAACAGATGGTGGAGGCCGGGTACTACGCACAGTAAAATAGGACTCAAACAACGAGCCCTCGTAGTAGAAACGACCCCTTCCTTACCGCACATAGCCAAGCGAGACTGAAATTTTATTTCTTTCCTCTTAGACAGAAAGCAGTTTTTTTGCTTTGCATTATCTACACAGGGGAAATTCTTAGCAAACCAACCCCCCAGCCCCGGAAAGAATCAGAGGCGCATACACTTCATTTAGCATGGCCCCTCTATACCGCCTAGCTGTGCTGAGGAGCATTGGGGAGTACCAGGAATTAATTGCCTGGCACAGAGTCTTTGAAACTAGACAGGACTACCTCAGAAGGTTTCAGCAGCTCCTGCACGCCCAGTACATGCGGATCATAAGAGCCCTTGTCCGGCCAATCCGCAGCGCTAAGAATCGCAAGATTCGGGCGAAAATCCCCACCCTCCGTACACAGATCATTAAAGCACACTGGCAATTACACTGCCGACACGAGTTCATGTTCCAGCAATGGGAAACACTCATCAGGGAACACCAACGCATAGGGACCAATGGCACAAAAGTCGCTGAGCAGGCCATGAGCCTCAACAGGCAGTACACCCAAATTTGGGACGAGTACCGCGAACTCCAGAACAACAAGGCCATTTTCGAGTACATGGCAGGGCCACCAGCCCAGCCGAGAGAGGACATAAGCGTAGATACGCTAACTCGGCAATTTGCGAGGATGTCCCTCTCGCCATGTACTGCCACACATGGGAAGGAGGTCACCATGGCCACAGTCCAGGAGACGGCCAGGTTAGACTACAATACACTGCGGGGACAAGCTTACACCACTACACATCCCTTAGCGCCGGTTCGGAAGGCAATTTTGCCAAACCGGGCAGCAGACCCTAGGCCAACCCCCTCGCAACGGACGAACGAGAGGGAGTTGAAGCCAGGACCCTCAGACACACATAGTATGACAGGGAGACAACGGGAGGTAACCACGTCATGGGCTGAGGACGTAGAGCCCGCCCTACAGCACATTGAGCCTACACACACCCACACAGATAGGCAAACACAATGGCAGGAGTCTACCGTGGCCACAGGCCAGAAAGCGGTCAGGCTACACGCCACCACATTGCCAGGGCAAAGACAGGCAATTAAGCGGCCTTTATCGCCAGTACAAAGGGCAAGTTTGCCTGAACGGAGGCGAACACCGGCATTAGTACCCCAGGTGCGAATGCATAAGAGGGTGTTGCATTCAGTCCCTCAGGATGCACGATACACGCACGCACATTGTGACCACGCACTCACACACGGTACACGGGGTATAGGAAAGGTGTTAATACCTACCCCACAAAACCACTCAGTCAAAAAATACACACACCCCCGTAAACTCTACTAGGGTAGCGCAGAGCGCAATTAGGCCCTCGAATACAGGTACACTCAAACCTACAGACACGCGCTACGGTGGAAGTAGGCCCAGGCTTACTTTGCTACAAACTCCCCCGAAAAATGGCAAAGAAGCGCCCCAATGGGTGTCGAGGGCCTATACCCTCGTAACAGGGCGGAAGTCTTCACCTTCCAGAGCACGGACGCTCGGACGGGAATAACGACTTCCACCAGGGACACAGAAATAAACTAATAACACTTGCACATATTTTTGGAAGCCACACAATCAATTTACATTGCCACATGACAGTAAAACACTATCAAAAGAAAAGGAAATGATCCCACTGGCAGACGTGGAAGGAAGGCCAAGAAATAGCCTTCGGGCCTCACTGACCGCACCGGGATACGATCCTAACACTCGGCAGAACTGTCCCGGAGACACTGCCTAGAATGGCGCCAGAAACAATTACTCTGGGTGAAAGACGGTCTCAAAACCCGCAACCTTCTGAATACCAGGAATATAAGGTCGGGTAGCTATCCAGTTCTAGGATAGAAAAAAATAGGAAACTAAAACAGATTGGGACAGTTCCACTAACAGATGTCCATAAATGAAAAACAACAAAATCACCTCCGGCACATAGTCACCAAACACGCGACTAGCGGCCCGTCGACACTCGTGTATAACGACATTTTGTACAATGGATAGGGACATAATCGACCCACGCTACATTAACACAAAACTTGGGGACACAAATGTAGTTAGTGAGAGGTTCTTTTGCATTGCGGAGATCCTGCCCGCAATCACAAAAGACAGCAATCAAGTTCACACGTACACGTGCCGCGAACAACAGCATGGTCAGAACATAAACAAATGAGGGCGCACGACATTGTAATTCTACACTACCACTGTCAGCGATAAGGCCCGCATGACTCGCCGACCTTCACGCATACAGACGAACTAAGCCAGCTCCAAGTGGACAGGAAAGACGCCATCATTCACGTCGGATACAAACACCTCATAACTCCCCAAATTACACTACGAGGAGAATTCAAAAACACACAAACTCTTCACAGGAATGCGTATTCCTATCTGCGCATTTCAAATACACAGTACATGTGCCATAATATATACGGCACAAATACCGTCGTAACAAGCCTTTACACTAAGCCGGGTCCGAACCCATGATCACACACCACACTCGTACCAAAAACTAACTAACCAACGGTTTTTTTGGTACGAGAGACACAAGCAAAAACCACACTGGGGACACCTCAATCCCTGAAACACAACGCAGACATATAACACAGAGAATTACATAGATCACGGGTCCAAATCCCAGCAAAAATTGGACACCAGGGAAAACAACTATCCAGGCTTTCAATCACACCGAAATTGGCCCATACAACTACAGAACCAGATAATACCACATTTCCTTCGTCCAAAAGCCAGGCATAACATTTCAATTACACCTGACATGGAAAATATATTTCCCAAACACAGGTACAGAAATTTCGTAAGACAAAGGTCTTATGGAATAGTGGCCACACAACAGTACTAGCTATTGTTACACTAGTCCGCCCGGAATCTAGAACAATGACAACACTTGCATACGTACAAGAAAACACGTGCCGGCAGCTGACATACATAACGTCCGAGCCTGCCATTACACATACAAACCGCTGACTTGTAGATTTCGTCACATCGCAATACTGCTGGTGACATACACTATTGTTGTATCGGCATTGACCATGAAATTACAAGCACAGAACAATCTTCATGCCACACATTTTTTTTAACACTGCAAAAACAATTATGACATTTAGCAATGGACAGACGTGACACACCGGAACTTATCTTGGGCCCACAGGAGCACGTTCTCAAAGACGTTGACAGGCCACGGGCACCTCCCGCCCATACACGCGATACATATTAGGACTTAGCCTATAACAGACCAACCGTCCGCGTGGTGTAGCGGAACATAGTCACACACACACGCGCTCACTAATCAAGGGCGAACACAGACAGGGGCTCTGAGGAAACAAGACCTCCCCCCTAATAACTTCCTTTCGCGATCTTATTTCCAAAAGAAATCATTCCAGGCGATTAGGACATGGCCAGTCGCACTACGACCACTGGCCACATTCACACTACAAATGGCAGACCAGATTAAGTCGTGACGCCACAGCTTCACGACGCTTTACTATCCCAAGAAGCGGATAGCGAGCAGACATGGACAAAGGGAGGATGACAGGAGCACAGACTACCATCGTACCACCTTACTCCCCTCCAATAACCTTCCCACGTCCAACATGAACAACGCAGACACGTGAACACGATGAAAACAGGTACACTACATTACAAAGTATACACAGGGGTTGATAGACTTCATGCGTTTAAAGAGAAGGCTTACTACGCCTTGGACCTCGATGCTACCACCTGTGTATTAGGGGTGGGTCGGCAAACATCAATTAAGCATAATGCGCATCTCCAAATGAGAGATGAGGCCACAATCACATACTAACCATTTTTTTTAAATTAAATACTCCCGCATGACAGGGATATATTATTATTACGCCTCACCATACACCTATCCTTACATGAGTGCGGATGCCTCATATCCAGATACCTGCATGAGTATCCCATCCATTTACCAAGGGTTATTACTATCAAACCTGCATGGAATTTTTATAATTTTGCAATCCCGGGAATTACCCTCCCCAGTCCACTCATTGTAAGAGCAATCCTAGCAGCATTACCGGCTCAAGGCCACCATTTATTTGAGCCCAAAGATGCGCAACCTCTTCCTACCATGCTTTCAGCCCACTCTACAAATAACTACCCCTAGATCCTAATAACAGGGTACCTGACACCATAGACCCTACTAACACCTCCATAAAGGTTAACGAAGCATTATCGCTGGAAAGCTGACATAGCAGTAGTGGACCTAAAGTAGTCTATGCACTTAGAAGCCCTACAACCCCACAACACTTGAAATATTTTACATTTTACACAGAAATAAATTACTTACAAAGGTTACGCCCATATTTTTTTTATTACATAAAAAGGAATCTGAAACACTGTGATTGGTGATAGCGGCATAAGCCGAAGGCCGAAGGCACCACACTGGAGCAGAGCTGGGGAAGGTGATGTTGACCCTTACCCCAGTTGGCTCAACAGCGCAGTGACCTCACTTAACTTAACGACTAGACCAAACAGACGAACCACGTAAGGTTGAAGCATTCGGGATCTGGCACGGGCAAACGTCAAGATCTAGGGGTGCATCTAGCCTATCCCCCTTGTCGGAGACAGTTACACCCACTATGTGCCACGGTCGTCGAAGCCAAGACCTGCAGGGGAGACTTTCTGAGGATGGTGGGAGAAATAGCTCACTCCGCACCGGACTCAGGGGCTGACCCTAGGGACGACCCAGATTATGACTAGACTTATAGTTAAATTTAAGTAAGTACGGCTTCTACAGCGGGAAGCAAGACTCCTGTGCGTTGGAGTGAAATATAATTGCGGCCAACAGTGGCGAAGAGAATATAATTCCGGCCAACAATGGCGAAGAGAACATAATTGCGGCCAACAGTGGCGAAGAGAATATTATTGCGGCCGACAAAGGCGAAGAGAATATTATACTGCGAAAAGCATACTACGATTGCCAATGAAGGCGAAGATAACATTATGCCATTGGACGATGTCCAATGCCCACATAAATGGCGACGCATCGGGCAGCCTAAGGGCATTAAATAGACATGCAACGAGCTGTCTACAGGGGTTACAGTGGGCAGACCCAACTACGACTACATACGCAAAGGCAAAGGTAAAGAGCTGCTAAATACAGCGGGCGAAACGGTTTTGCTTTGTGGCACCGTAAGCCGCCTGTGACTAGGTTAATACTAGTTCATAATCATTTAGCATAGATGTCGACAATTAGGATTAAGACGGAGGGGACTACGAGGCATTGTTGGGTTCCGGTCTCAACAATGTACTACAAGGGCCCCCGCGAGAGAAATCGGACGGACGAGCCTCCATCTAAATTTTAGTACTTAAGTCATAGTGCCATTTTTAAGGTCACTTAGATGTAAGCAAATTCATCAAGCGCTGTTGCTACAATTGGGCACAGCACATTTCGGCTTTAGAATAAGGTCTACTCGGCTTGTATATACAGCATAGTTTTACAATTAAGGCAATTTTTAAAATTAAGGAAATTTCTTTTTAAATTAAGGTAGAATATATCGGCACCTGATGGCGACGCAAATCCGTCAGCAGGGTAAGCCCGATAGCACATAGGTTAACGATAGCACATAGGTTAACGATAGCACATAGGTTAACGATAGCACATAGGTTAACGATAACACATAGGGTAACGATAATACAGTAAAATAAGTATAATTGAGATGGAATATATCGGCACCCGGTAACAAAAAATTCCGCTACCGGGGTAAGACCGACAACACATTAAGAAACGACATTACGGCACCGTATAGGGTAAGCCCGGCCACACATTGATTAACACTAACCATGCCATTTTTTTCACAGGTCAAAAGAGCTTCAGACTGTGGACAGACTACCACAGGAAGCGGCATAGCAAATAGGCACTATTTAAATGTTATATTAACCTCTCTATTTTTTTTCCAGGCATCGTCACCAGAAATACATGGCACTGGTGACTATGATTTTGCTGCCATAAAGCAGCAGTATGCTTTTAATTCCCCCTTACTATTGTATTACACCTGTGCGCACTAATTTATATTTAATATTCATCTTCACTTACAGGATCACCACATTTTTACACCTACACTTTAAAAATCTGCACAGCACGGTTGATACCTGTGGGGTATCAGGCTCGCTGGCAGATCAACATACACAAAATACATAAGGCGTCAAAAATGCGGCGCAAAATTACGGCAATGAGGGCGCAACCGGCTGTGGCGGCGACTCTCATTGTCAAGTGTGAAAGCATTCACCCACAGGGAATGCTTCACAGATTAAGTATTAAGGATACATTGCAAGCGGTACGACCACTAAACCGTACCAAGAAGTGGCCGTACAGGATTAGCCGTGAGACGGCAAGCGTACGTACAAACGAGTAGCGTGCACGCGAGGTACCAAAAACTAGAATTATAAGAGATTAGCGCGCTTAAGTTAGACATAAGACCATTGTAATTGATAATTTTAAAGGGTAACTTAATACAAATTCATGCGCCCACGGGCAATTATTCCACTAGACATAAGGTCATTGTAATTGATAATTTTAAAGGGTAACTTAATACAAATTCATGCGCCCACGGGCAATTATTCCACTAGAAATCAACAATATTCCTAAATGTCAACATATGAACATCGCAACATAGCACATTAAACAGTATATTTTTTTGTTTGTTTGTTAAATTCACATGTACACAATGTCTATGATTTGTTTTCTTTCATTTTTCTTTCTTCTAACTTCCCCATTTGTCAGGGTGTTCCGTTTTATCCCAAATCAATAAATGCATTTTGAATATTTCCCTTAAATTATACCCTGGAACACCCATTTTTGTCTATTTCTTCTCTCTTTCTCATTGCAGGGAGCACTTTTTCCCTAAGATAGGGCGGACGACGCAATCATCCGTTCAGCCCTGGGTTTTTTTCCTCCCTGCACAACAATGTACCGAATAACTATCAGCACCATGTATTTTTTTTTCTCTTTAAACTTGCAATATGCCAATATCGATTTTTTTCATGCAATATTTTTATAATGTCTATGCCAATGTCCATGTTATATATATATGTATATCCCATAACCCGCCCCTCTGAACACGAGCTGATCTCACACCTACACAGCAACACGACATCACAACATCATACGAAGAAGAGGACACCAACAGAAGATACGAGGGGGCTTCAAGAACAACCACATCAACTACATCTATTACATCGACATCCCAACCCCTAGTTCCGTTCCCGTTCGCGGGGACGCGAACTAAATAGGGGAAGAGGCTTGTACAGCCCCCCAGGGGTATGCACCCCCTGGAGGCCATCCCCCCATCATCTATCTAAATCACCCCTAACTGGCAACCCTTGTAAGTCCAGACCAACATCTATTAACACCGCAAGGGCGGCTAACCAGTCTGGGAAGCTTACCCAATAATTGCATCACTACCACAAACAGCGACACACAATTAACTGGGGCATCTATGCCATCAGAATGTCGACGAAGCAACGCCGAAGAATATAAGAGGGAGCCTTAAAGGGGTCAAGCTCTCTCAATTACCAGTCTTACAGTGCGGCGGCCGGAGGCTATCGCTGGTATCATCAGGTGAGTCAGCAAGTGTTCAGGATCCTGTACTTTGTAACCTTTACCCACAAATTGTATACACAAGTTTGTACACATTGTAACATTTACTACATCCTCTAGAAGTGACTCACAATTCCATATTACTGACCAATAAACACTTGGTCAGTACGCTACACCTGTATTACTATTTTACACGCCTCTTCACGACCAAAAGTCCAGCCTGAATCCTCCGTCACGATTAGACGTGACTTACAGTAGCCAGATACTTGCTAGCGCAAGTATCATTGTATTCCCGCATAGGCCCGACTGCTAAGAGCAGCGCGCGCCATAACGCCGACGCGTGCACATCGGTTATATAACCAGCCAGCCAGCCAGCTGGAAGACCAGCGCGTTGACCTGTACGCTAAGTTTCATCCCCTAAAATACACCTACATCATTTATAAGAGCGCCCCTTTGTTCCTAACACTAAACAACACTCTACACTGGTCAGCTTGCCCGACTACGGGAAGCTACCTCCTTTTAGGCACTTCCTTATAAATTAACACAATAACTCTTCCGTTTTAGATCCAACCACCCCCCAATAAGGGATCTAAAACAATATAGAGTTGCAACTAACCTCCCCCCTGGCTTAGGGATTGGAGAGTCAAAATTATTGTCGGTAAATGTGCTGCCACTCTGTTTACCAAAAAGCGCAAACATACAGAAGTCCAGGACCTTAATATCTTTGGCGATGTAATCAGATGGCAGCCAGCTACAAAATATCTGGGATTCACGCTTGATCGAGGCCTTACTTTCGCACAGGAGGTCACTCAGCGCGCGAACCAAGCGAAAGCGTTCCAAGCGCAACTCTGGCCTCTCATGAAGTCTCAAAGTGCACTAGATGACAGGAGCAGACTACTGACATATAGCACCATTGTGCGGCCTGTTATGGAATATGCCAGCCCTGCGTGGGGATTTGCTGTCCCCTCTACCATCAATAAACTTCAGGTCGTCCAAAGCGCTGCGCACGATATCGGGCGCCCCATGATACGTGCGCAACGCTCAATTACACAATGAATATGGTCTACCGACGATCAATTAAATAATTCATGAACTGGCAGTTAGACTCTATAGAACAGCTACACTAAGCACAAACCCTCTCATTAACAG
This sequence comes from Meconema thalassinum, assembly GCA_946902985.2. Taxonomy (NCBI): domain Eukaryota; kingdom Metazoa; phylum Arthropoda; class Insecta; order Orthoptera; family Tettigoniidae; genus Meconema; species Meconema thalassinum. Next base: position 726,670,250 of record OX336389.2, read on the forward strand.
ATTGGGAGATTACTAAGCCAGAGGGAGCCGTCATAAGCTCCCCCGCATTCATATAGAATGATTTTCCTCTTCTTATCAAACCTGCTACAATAGCACACCTTTTTTTCTCCTAAGAACTATTATCATCAATTTCACACTTAACTTCTGACTCTCTCAGAACTACTTAACTTTACTCTCTTCTATCTTCTGTACTTCCTGAACTAGGTCATATTCTGGCCAATAAAGATGTCATTGTAATCACCCAACAACCCTAACACAGTTGCAGTTGGTCGAAACAATTGGACAGAGCTCTCAAGGCCTTCGGGCTGACTGGATACATTATAATGCATCGAAGCCGGCTCCACCGGCTCCGATTGCATGGGTCAGGCCAGGCCAGGCCACGTATATTCACTTCTCCATCAGCACTCCGCTGCTATGGACGTGCTGTACTACGTAAGCGCTCTAGCCGCTCAACACTCTACGACTCCGAACACTGTTATAATCTTCATGCACATGGTTGCAAAGTCTTCGTTATATACAGCACAGTTGCTGGGACTTAGTGTTTCGACAGTACATGGTTAATGGTATTAGGAAAGTGTTAAACATTTTAAGTGATCTTCGAACTTTTCAACGTTATCACCGAAGTGATACAGATTTGTGGCACCTGGTAATTATTTACCACTACAACTGGACATATGGTAGACTTTGTGTACATTTCTTTCTTCTGTCCACAGTTATTCAAAGCTGGATTATTTAATCCAACAGTCAGAGGACAAGCTTTTGTCTTGTTAATAGACCAGCCAAGATAAATAAGTACTTTTATTACCAGTAGTAGGGCTAAGCCGGTCCTGGACAGATTTCAAGGTCATCCATGGTTTCTCGTGGTCACGTGCCCCCCCAGGCGTTCCCTGGGGGGCTTGGGGGAGGGGGGGGGGGGAGGGGAGGGGAGGGGAAGGTCTGGCTTGGAAGCAGACCCAGTTGTTAGCCGACCTGTGTTGGCCAGCCAACTGACTGAGCTGGCTGGTGTGCATTGCCTATATAGCTTGTGGATGGAAGTGGGGGAAGGGACCGGTTCGGGCGACTGTCGAAGGTAGTCGAATGTGACCGAGTGTAACTTAGAGTAGTAGAACAATGCGATGGCCGGGGCTGTAGGTATCAATCAATAAAGACCTAATAATAATAATAAATATTCCATTAAGCATGGTTACGAATATGAATAATACGAAATACTAAATGTCCCCTAGAGATCTATGTATGGTAAAAATGTAGAGGTATATGGACTGTTGTTAACCCATGACGAGCTGTCGTGTGAGGGATTCGAACCCTCGCTTCCTGTTGAGGAAATTCGAACTTAAGTCGAACGCCTTAGACCGCTCGGCCAACCCGACAAGGAAAGGTTAAGAGGATGAAATAAAACAAGGCTCATTATACAAGATCAGATTTATTAATCCAAGAATTAAAAGAGGAATTGAAACCTAACCATTTGACATAGAGTTTATTACCCTGTCTTTTAATCACTTTTTCAACAAGATAATGCTTGGGATACTGCGATTTTTGAAGTTCTTCGATGTAGAATCCTCCTTCGATGGGCTGGTGGTTATGGTCCTGGAGTAGATAAGTGACGGGGTGGGTACGTTTTACTTGGCGAATGCTGAATATTTCTGTGCTCCAGTTGGGCGTGTATCCTTTTGAGAAGAGGGATTTATGTTTACTGATGCGTACATAATCACCCACCTGAAAACGATGGCGTTGTGGGTCAGCTGTTTTGATGCCATGATGAAGGCGATTCAACCGTGGACTGTTTTTTATGACCAAACGTGGTTTTAACCCAATAGTTCTATGTTTGGTATCGTTGTAACGTGACACTAGAGTCTGCAGTAGATGAAGCCAGCGATAGGACCCTCTGGATGTAAATTCTCGCCACATATGTGTTTTTAACGTTCGGTTGAAACGTTCTACCACACTCGCTTTCAAATTGCTGTAAGTGGTATAGTGATGAACACCGAGTTTTTGCAGATAGGTGGAAAACTCCTTGTTGAAAAACTCCTTACCTTGATCTGTCTGGAGGAGGCGAGGTTGCCGTTTAGCTTTTTGAATAATACGTTTAAAGGCTGCAGTAACTAGAGTAGCTGTTTTATTTCGCACAGGCTCTACAAATGCCATTTTGGAATAGACGTCGATGACAGTCAGCAAATACTTGATGCCATTGTTTTTAGTAGCATAGGGAATCATTTCCACGAGATCAGCTTGCCAAAGTTCATCAATTCCTCGCGAGACAACATGACGACGTGGATAGATACGGCGAGCTGGTTTATGCAACTCGTGAGCAATCACTGTTTTAATAGGCGAAGGGGTATTGTCACGTGGACCCATCATACAATAATGCCAGCATGACGAAGCTCCTCTTCTATTTCTACAATTTCACCTTCATGACCTGTATGGCCAGCCTGTTGGGAAGCGTGCAGGAGCTGTAGACGTTTAACCAACTTATTAGGATCGTTCCAATAGGCGAAATCAACGAAAGGTTTTAACGTTTTAAACGAGACGCCGGACGCTGAGCTTTCATGGCGGACACTTGCATAGGTGGGAAACAATTTGGATATAATGGCCTTATATTTGAAACCCTTATTTGCATTTATTGATTCAGAACGTTTATAATTACGTCTAAAACCATTTGTAGCCATCAAGATGTCCTTATACTTTTGAAGATCGTCTTCGTCATAGCCATCCTTGGAAGGTACACGTGCAAATAAAAGTTCTAAAAGACCTGGCGTCAATTGATATCGAACTGTTTTAACAATCACGACATTATCTTTTATTTTGATCTCTGAGTCACCAATTCGAAAACGTTTATTTTCATAGCGAACACCGTAGGTCGTATCAGTTTTTCTAGTAAAAAGGTCTTCAAGGTAGGGCGTTACCAACGGTCCAAAATGTTCTACCAGAATACCTTTCAGCTGCATATACTTTTCAGGTGTAGCCAAGATTTCTGACAGGGTAGGTTTTTTTTCTCTAGAGCTAGAGGGCGTTTGAGCAATGACTGTTGTTTTTAGAAACTCTGGAAGCGGTGATTCTGTTCCAGAAGTAAAAACATCCTCAGCTTCTTCATCACCTTCTTCTTGTTCTTCCTCCTCGATTGTTTGTGTTCCTTTTGATACTGTATTTGGCTTATTGGTTCGTGATGTTCCCTTTAACACGGCTTCCAGAGGTGATTTCAAATGTTTCGCGATCAACAGCTCACTATCAGCATGCGTGCGTTTCAGTTCACGGAACTTGCGTCGAATATTATTTTGCGCACGGATAATGTGTTTCTTTAATTGACTTCCTGCTGTTGCCATGCTAGCTGAATAAATGACGTTTGAAAAAGTCATGCAGTGCCTTAAATACGTATAAAATGATCAAACCCCATGCGGTAACGTCCGTTGTTGATATCACTCTGCTTATCGATAACGAGGCAACCGTGGTGATGAGCATTCCAACATGTGGCACACAACTGTGTAAAGGCTAGGAAGGTCATGTCTGGGTTCACGTGATCATCGTAGACGTGACGCATGTTGCGTTCATCCTGCCGGAAGAGAACAATCACGTTGGCATTGTCGCGAATGAGCTGTTTGGGTATTCGGGAATAGGTTTGAGCGAGATAAAAACAATCAATATATTTATGACGTCCCATGGTAAAATAGGTTTGAATGATAGCCTGTCGTTCTGTGGACACATCATCAAAAATCATGAGCGAATTCGGGCGAACATGATCCGGTGAGACGACATCTTCGTGCGCGGGGAATGTGAAGTAACCCATGTTATTGCGAAGACCCGACATGACTTGTTGCAAGAACACATAAAGAGGCTGATAGAGCGACTTGGCAAAAATGTAGATATTTTGAAATCGTACTCCGTTTAAGGAGGTGATTAAGGTAAGCAGAAGATTGGTTTTTCCACATCCCGATGGTCCGGCGATGAGACAGCGAATGGAAGACGGGAAGAGTGAACCGTGGCGGCGTTCGGACGTTGTCGAGAAGAGGCGAGAAACCAAATCCCCCACCGGAAGTGAATGTTGTTGCTTAATAATCTGCATATCGACTGAACGTGAAACGGGAAGAGGTGGTCTCTATATACATGAAGCATGTGGCTGTTTCAGATCTAGTGTAACCATGGATGCCTTTGGGAGAACACATAAAACAAAGAAAGGAAATGAGCCATCTGCTTCGATAAACGATCCAAAACATGATACAGATCCGGCTAATAAACGATATGTCGATGCCAATGCACTGCCACGCACAACGGATGGTCATTACGACTTTAATGGAAAGCGATTAACCAATATAACAGAACCACAATTAGCTTCGGACGCATGTTCAAAAAAGTATGTAGATTATTATCGCTTGCGGCGTATCAAGGGAGACTATGAAGCACAGAATAAACGTATCATGGGCGTTGCAGACCCCGTAAACAATCAAGATGTGTGCACCAAAGCCTATATGTTAACCAATGCTGTGGTGTTAACAAAAGAGAAAGACTATGATGTACACCAACGTCGAATCACTCAGCTAGCTCTTCCAACCAACGACACGGACGCTGCTAGAAAGGACTATGTAGATAACAAGGTGAAAGAATTACGCCGTTTTGTACCATTCCTAACAGTAAATGGTTATACAGCGAATAATACACGCCTTGTACACGTGGCCGATCCGGAGGATGATCAAGATGCTTGTACAAAACGGTATTTGTTCTCTGAAATAGAGAAGGTGTGGGAAATCAGAGAGAACGCTCTACAGATGAAGCGAAAACGAATAGCCGATGTTGCCGATCCTGTACATCCTCATGACGTGACGACTAAACGATTTTTGGAACAACGATTATCGCTTTTCATTAAAACAATGCCAAACTTATTTTTGGTTCACATTGTAAACCGACAACCGGTTGAAGATCCCAGTAACCTTACCTATATACTACGTTCGGGGCATAGCAATTACCGTTTACCGTATGATGGTGCCATTCGTGTTATCGAGTATACACCGGATTTCAAACATTTAGAGCTACTATTAAACGGTAGTGTTATATCATCACTCATCGAACTTGCGGTGAAAGCCGAGGACAAATTATCCTTTCAACTGAAACTGTCGTCTGAAGAAAAAGAGGCGGGAAAATCAATGAATGATTTTCCGCTGTATATAGAACTCGAATATACCGCCACCATCGATTAAATAATTGCAGGCTCTCTTCCTGAGGAGCGTTAGTTGTTGTCTATCCTTTATACTGTGAGGTTGTCTTCTTCCTTGGTCGCGATGGTGAAACAGAGATATGTGGTAAAGAAGAGGAAGACGTTGTCAAGAAAGGGAGGCTTTAAAGCTATTCTCCATGCGGCACGTCAGGCTTCGCGTGGAGAAACCAATAGCGAGTTGGCCATTAAAAAAGCTCTCCGAGCAGCACGATTGCATGCGAATTCCAAAAGTAAACTAAGTTTTAAAAAACGTGCTCGAGTTATTCCTGTACCAAAACGTGGCGGATTTTTACCCGCACTATTCGCTGGACTAGCAGCCCTGGGTTCACTTCTTGGTGGAGCAAGTGCGGTAGCGCGAACGGTGAAAGCTGTCGAGGAAGCGAAGCAACAGTTGAAGGAAAGTGAGAGGCACAATAAAACGATGGAAGCTATAGCACTGCGTGGCAAGGGTGTGAACATGAAGCTAGCACCCTATAAAAAAGGACTTGGCATTTACATGTCGCCAAAAAACGCTTAATCGATGCACTGCCCCGGCGAGCCATGACACACGGAGAAGTCATAAAATATGCAAAACAGTTGAAAATTGCACACTTTAGAGGTGTATTTATGCGCAACCAATTACCTCCTCAACCTTGGAAGCGTGAGAGTGCAGTTATTAATTTGGATGACAGTCATGGACCGGGAACACATTACGTGGCCTACGTCAAGCATGGTTGTACCGTATGGTACTTTGACAGTTTTGGAAACCTTCCTCCGCCGACAGAGCTTGTTCGCTATTTCGGAAGCAGTGCAACAATAAACTATAATGTGAAACGAGTACAAACTTTTAACACTCAACACTGTGGTCGCCTATGTCTGACCTTTCTATATAAGGCTCAGCGCAGGTGGTAACGTGAGCAGTATAATGGCAGAAAGTAGAGCGTTTACAGTGCACGGACAAGGAGCCGAAGTAACTGTTGACTTTTATCCTCCAATTGAATTGGGACAACGACCCTACGTGCTGGGACTTGTTTCGTTTGAAGGCTATAATAGAATCTGCAACATAATTGAAGACGTCAATGATAAGTTTTACTACGATGACTATGTGTTAACTCTACCGTCTGGCAGCTACACCGTAGATGATATTCACGATCACATCTACACAACTCTCACCAAGGAATTTAGTCTAAAAGCATTTCTGGACGGGACAGGCAAGTTTGAACTCATAGCCAACAACGTGACACATCGCTGCAGTATTCTTTCTTCCTTTAGGATTGATTTTAAAGCACAACCAGACTCAATTGGTCCATTGCTAGGCTATTCACCACAAGTGTTAGTACCAAACGTGATACACAAGTCTGACCAACCGGTGAAAATAATTGAAGATCATCATATATCTGTCACGTGTAATATTATTACAGACGTCTACACCAATCAAGATCCCTCGCATTCGCTTTATGATTTTATTGTTACTTCACCTGGTGGTTATATCATCCGCGAAAACCCATCGGTGGTGCTCTATCACCCTGTGAGTGTGACCCACATCAGGAATATTACCTTGAGACTAGTGAATAGAAACCAACGTCTCATCGAATTAGACCCTCATACACCTGTGACCTACAAATTGTATCTGAAGCCAGCATGAAACAAGTGTATAAAGCAACAACACCATTGAGGGTGGGTGTTAGTTGTTCTCAACGCGTGTACAGGTTAACACGTGTCAACAAGCAGATCTTACAACAACTGGGTTACACCGTACGTCATGAATTCGATCCTCGACGTGATCAATCCGGTCGAAGTACAGGAGGGTATTGTAAGAATTGAACACCATTCCTATCAACCGTACACTCAGGGTCTAAATAACAATGACGAAATTCGTATTACCATTAATCAACAAGATATCTACACCCTACCCCATGAAAGTTACATCCAGATTGAAGGTCAACTCACCAAATCAGATGGTACCATTCCGACAACGTCAAAGTTGGCTAACCATGCGCTGGCCTTTTTGTTTTCCGAGGTTCGCTACATCATCAACGGAATCGAAGTGGATACGACTCGAAATGTTGGTATAACAAGCGCTATGAAACTTTATCCCTCGTACGGAAGTGAGGAGAGTAAAGCGTTTCGTATGGCCGGTTGGTGTCCTGACTCGACAAACGACTGGATGGTTAATGATGATGGTACATTTACCGGTCATTTACCCCTAAAATTAATATTAGGCTTTGCAGAGGACCATAAGCGCGTCGTTGTGAACGCAAGACAGGATCTGATTCTTGTTCGAGATAGGAGCGATTATAATGCGCTGAAGGGTGCTGATGGAGCTGCAATAGATTCAAAAATTTTATTGCAACGAATTCTATGGAAAGTACCGCACGTGACTCTCTCTGACCAGAAAAAATTGAGTCTGCTCAAGATTGTGGAGAAGGATACAGCTTTACCCATACAATTTAGAAGCTGGGAGCTGCATGAGTACCCGGTATTACCACTCACTGATACACATACTTGGTCTATAAAAACCTCACGGTACACAGAGCGACCTCTCTACGTCATGGTTGGATTTCAAACAGATCGCAAATATCAACAGAATAAAGATGCATCACAATTTGATCACATCCAATTGCGAAATATACGACTCTTCCTGAACGGAGTTACCTTCCCCTATGAAGGAATGGATTTAAACTTTACCAAGAACAAATATGGTAAGCTCTACGACATGTTTACAAACTTTCAGTCCTCCTATTATCAGAAAGAAGCATGTCCGCTATTATCCCCGCAAGACTTTAAAACCAAAGCACCTCTGGTGGTGATGGACTGTTCGTATTTGGAGGAGTCGATGAAGGAAACAACTATCGATATCCGGTTAGAATTTGAAACGTCTGTAGTTATTCCAGAAAAAACAACAGCCTATTGCCTGATTGTTCACGAGACGCAAGTGTATTATCAGCCGCTGTCCAATATGGTGACCAGAGTATAAATAGAAGTTTGGCTGCAGAGCCCTGGACTAAATCCTATGATAAAAGATTGAAAAACAATGTTCTGATCTTTTTGCAAATAAAGTAGTATAAGCCATTTTATGTTGTTTTTATCCCTTTAGCAAACCCAGTTCCTTTTCCAACCCCTTAACTAGTAGGACTATAGGTAGAGATGGATTAGTTGGCAGAAAGCACTGGTGAAGAAAGGAGTGTGTATCCGCGAGCAGTAACCATGTCTAGAACATTGATTGTCGATATGCAAGGCTTCAAAGTCAATGAAAATAAGTTTGTTTTCAAGGACGTTGCAATTATAGATTGCACAACCATGTGGACGCCCACAGTAAGTGCTTTCACTTTTGAACCACCGTTTCCCTTATACATGCAGTCGGACGAGGATAGAAGACAAACCGAGTGGCTGCAACGTCATTTAGGATTGAACTGGAATCAAGGAAACATTCCTTATAACTATCTACTGTTTGTATTAAAAGCCTATTTGTTCGGTGCCAACACTATTTTTGTAAAAGGAGGTGAAAAAAAGGAATGGTTACGTCAGTATGTTTCTCCAACTTGTAAACTCATCGATCTACACGAAATGGGATGTCCTGCACTACACACCTTATATGAGCCTGGTGAACGTGTACAAAAAAAGACACTCCTACACGTATCGAAACTCTTTGATTGGCTAAGTCGCAATGCATGTCGGTACCTGGAAAATGAGTGTAAAACCTTGTGCATGAATGCAGACCAGAACAGTGAGACAGAGACGTATGTCTAATACAGACGTGTCTGTGTGTATAATGGCTACCATTGAAGGCTTAAAATCTAACCCCATTGAACGGGCTATTGTTAAGTATTTCGCTTGTAAGAAAAAACTGAACAATTTTACCCTAGAAGAACTAAATGCTTTACCTAAAGCGTTTTTGTTTTATGTTGCGTCAAATGCTGTAAAGGAGATTTGGGATAGTGTGCCGAGTGATTGGACACGGGATCCTGTGTTGTGTGAACTTCAACCGTGCACTGATTATGAACATCATCAACAAGTGTACATTTCCAAAATGCCATCAGTTCAAAATTGTAGAACGTGTCAGTTAATTAAACTGTATCATGGACATAAAACCTCATGCAACGACTATGCGTCTTCATTCCACGGATGTGATGGTAAGAAAGAAGCAACCTCCGCAGCAGCGGAAAAAGAATCAACATGTGCGTCACCGACTGAAAAAAATATGCCGGATCTCTACTGGTCATGGTCTCATTGACAAAGTCATAGATCATTTACCCTTTGAGCTGCACTTACCTGGTTATCAATACTGTGGCCCTGGTACAAAGTTAGACGTTCGACTGGCACGTGGTGATCCTGGAATTAATGCTTTAGACGCAGCTTGCAAGCAGCATGATCTAGCGTACAGAACATCAAAGCGTGAGAACAACATCTCTGAACTAAGACGTGTCGCCGACCAGATACTTTTGAGAAAGGCTATGGAACGTGTGACGTCACCTTCTGCATCTGTTGCAGAAAAAATGGCGGCCCTTGTGGTAGCAGGTGCTATGAAGGGGAAGCTCGTGTTGAGTGGTGGACGTTTACAAACAAAACATATGAAAGGACCAAGAACAAAGCAAAAATAAACTCTACACTATTCTTACCTTATGTTAAACAAGTGGTAACATGTTGATGTGCAAACGATGCTAATAAAGAAATGAACTAAAATATATGTTTGTTTTTTCTAACTCATACTTGGGGTAGCATGCATGTAACCAATAGTTAAATCAAAAACTCAAAAGTCAAACTTTTTTTTTGTTTATTAAAAAAACTCATAGTAATCAAAAAGCTATATATAAGATTTTACGTTGTTGCGATGTGAATGGTGTTGTGATGTGTATGGTGTTGCGATGGGGATGGTATCTTGATGAGCAGGACTCCTCACTGAAGTAAAACTAGTGGCAAGCGTAGGCGTTGTTACTGCCTCTTCTTCTATATCATCTCCCGCGAGGTTGTTGTTTACACTGGAACGAAATTCCATTCTAGAGAAAAAGCTATTGCAATTTGAGTTTGGAAGGTTTGTGGTAAATCTGGCATACAATAAATATAACTTACCTTTTAGTAGGGATGATATCTACTTCTGAGAGATGTTAGTTGGTTTGTAGGATGTAAAGTAACTTGACCAACTGAGTAAATGTATGAAGAATATAAGTAATCATTAGTGTTTGGATATATTATATCCGTTTTACTTCCATCTGGGAATACACATCTTGTAACAAATTTAGGTTTTGTACATTTATGGCACCAATATATGTCCTCCTCATTCAAGTCGTCTAAGAGATACTTCCAATTTTTATGTTTTACAAAATAACTTTGACTGTGAATATTATTAGGGAGGGGAAGCGTGTCGTCAGTGTTGTTACTATCTGGATCTTCATCTTCCATAGCAAGGTCTAATCCATAGCATAAAACAAAACATTTTAAACACAACTTGTGACAATTAATGTAGTCAATTTCACCGTCACTATTTTCGTACGTGTCATTTGTGTCAGGAATGTGGTAGTCGTTAATGTACGTCACACACTGTAACTCATTGAATTGTCGTGGGAAAATGATGGTGTCTTGCCCCATAGAATAATGAAGTTGGTAGTCAAATCGAGTTGTGTTTTGTGATAAAATATAGTTTAATGGCCATTCTTTGAAGGTACTGTTCAAGTAGTTAGTGTATGTAGATGTAGTACGAAATTCATTATATGTTTTGTTATATATTTGACTGCGATGACCATGTTTTGTTGCATATATCCAGTGACTTGGGTCAGAAAAGTGTTGTCTAAAAGTTTCAGATTGGTTAGCCATAGTACTCACCAAACGTTGTTGCTTGAATGCGTACCAGTAAAAGATAAAAACGAATTAGTTATTCCACAACACTCACACAAGAAATATATATATTTTGCAGCAAAATCTTTCTTGGTTGTTTCCTAGCACACCACACTAGCGAATAATCAGCTCAAACCGGCTTCACTCCATTCATATAGGGACTTGCGCGTAGAGCACGGTGTCCATACATAGTAGCGGTCCTTCGGACGCTTACAGCTCCAGTTACTAAGTGAAGATGATGAATTACTTCCGCGCTATCAATATCTCATGGTCACCAAAGACGGTAATGTAACCTTCGGTCGCCATGCTGCACGTAGAGCACGGTGCCCCATACATAGTAGCGGTCGGGTTGTAGTAAATAACTTTGTTATAATTATATCCCCTTCTGCACTGTAGAGCACGGTGCCCATACATAGTAGCGTTCGGGTTGCAGTAAATAACTTTGTTAAAATGATATCCCCCTTCCACACTGTAGAGCACGGTGCCCATACATAGTAGCGGTCGGGTTGCAGTAAATAACTTTGTTATAATTATACCCCCTTCCACACTGGTGAGCACACCCACGAATCTGTTATATATACAGGTGTAAGGGTCGCACCCGATCTCACTTGCATCAAGTCTCTTTTGGCGTGAACATCGTTCTGCTCTGTACAAGGTGAGTTAACGTTTTGTGTTTTCTTATCATTATTCAACAGTTAGTAGATGATTATAGACTATATGGGGGCTATCTTTTTTTATAGTTAACATGGATGCTCTCCAACAGTTAAACAAAATAGGGGCCCAGGCTGGGTTGGAAACAAGAAGACTAAGGGATCTCCCAGTTAACCAACCGTTCCCTGTAGAGAGTCTGCAGAGAATTGAGACACGATTCGGCACCAGACTTCTTTGTCACTGCCAAGAGTTTATGGTGTTTCTACCAAGTCGATTTGCCAGCATATCCAACGAGACGCTGGCAACGTTAAATTCACGCCCCTTGGTATTGAAGTATTTAGGCATGCACAATAATGCATGCCTAGTCCTCTTTGAAGCGGATAACATTTAACTCTTTGTCACATCGTGTATGAGCAGATAGCCTCGCTGTTCCACCTCTAACAAAACCATTTAATACTAGAGAAATAGCAGTTGACTATTATTGTAAGTGTTTATTAGAAAATAACCTCATGGTACCACTTGTTTGGGAAAATGTTCGTGACTGCTTTCAAACACGACTGTGCAGTGGACGAATATACAATGTCAACAAAATTTTACATCCAAAATTGTTTTTACAAGCATGTTTACCCGTTTTTTTATTACAATTTATCACTCTTTTTATGCGCTTCACAGCATTAAAGGTGAACACAGAATTAGCGTGTACCTTTGTATTTTTTAAAGTCAGTGGAGATGAAAAACGGGAAACCATTTATTTGACAACAAAAATGAGACCATGTTATCGGACGGATGACAGGGAAGCTTGGTATAACGAACATGTCGTTGACGCTTTGGTGTCTAAGTTTGACGCCTTTCTTGAAGGTGAAAGTGGAAAATCGCTCGAGGTCATCCCGTTTCTACAAGTCAATGTATGTTGCTTTGATCCCTTAAATTCAGGTTCTCTATATTTTCCACTTCCTCTTCCTGTTCAACGTAGAAAAGCCGTTCTCAACATTCAAAATGAGGATGACTATTGCTTTTTGTGGTGCGTGGCTGCATTTCTAGCCCCTGTTCAACGTCATGTTAGTTTAACATCCTCATACACGGTCATGTTTAACAGGTTACTCTCCACGCTCAACTTTGCAACTATTTCATTTCCTATGGAACTTACCTCTATGGCTAAATTTGAAAGTCTTAATCCTCATTTTTCCTTTATGATTTATGGTCTTGATAAGAATACGGTTATTGGACCGCTTTATTGTACGCAGCAGCAGAAGGTACACCATATAAATTTATTATACATTTCTAACGAGCAAACAAGTCACTATTGTTTAATTAAAAACCTCTCCAAGCTTGTTGGAGGTCAACTTTCATCTAGACACCATAAAACATTTATTTGTGAACGGTGTTTGCAGTACTTTTCAACGCAGATCAAGCTGGATAGCCACACAGTGGATTGTTCTACTCAGCCAGCAGTTAAAATTACATTTCCAAAACCGAAAGAGGCAAAAATGAAATTCAAAAACTTCCATCGCATGGATCCAGTGGCCTATACTGTGTATGCAGACATTGAAACTCTAACTACCCCCATTCAGCGGTGTCCACCGAATCCGTCTTCCTCATACACAGATGCTATTCAAAGACATACTCCGTTTTCTGTGGCCTTTCAAGTTGTTTGTTCCTATGATCCAAGTCAATCCTATTTCAAATTGTTTCGAGGACCTACCTGTATTCAGTGGTTGTTACAGGAACTGAAACAGTTAGCTGAGCATGTCCATCAGCTTCTTCAAATTCCCAAGCCCATACAGATGACGCTAGACGAAATGATACATCATGATACGGCAACAACGTGTCATATTTGTCAGAAGCCTATTTTACCTGACGACATTAAAGTGCGCGACCATTGTCATTACACGGGCGTCTATCGAGGAGCTGCACACGACACGTGTAATTTAACGTTTCGTGCAGCAAAGTATATACCCGTCTTTTTTCACGGTCTCACCAATTTTGACTCCCACTTTATTATTCGTGAGTTTGCCACATTAGACAAGGAACATTTTTCCATTATTCCGCAAAATCATGAGCGGTTTATCTCCTTTTCTATACATTACCAGGGTATATCACTTCGGTTTCTCGATTCCTATCGATTTATAGCCTCTTCGTTAGAAGCCTTGGTCAAGGGCATTTCACCCGATGAATTGCACTTTACACGAAACCATTTTTCGGATGATGCTAAATTCAAACTTTGCATCCGGAAGGGCGTTTATCCTTATGAATATACCAACAGTTGGTCTTCCTTGGACGAAACGCATTTACCTCCACAGGATGCATTTTTTAGCACGTTGCATAATACTACCATTACTGATACCGATTATATCCACGCCTGCAACGTGTGGGATACCTTTGGTTGTACCACCCTAGGTGAATATGCTGATCTGTATCTCACTGTGGATACCTTGCTATTAACGGATATTTTTGAGAAATTCCGTCGCATGTGTATACAGATTTACAAGCTGGACCCGTGTCACTATTATACAGCACCGGGTTTATCATGGGATGCCATGTTGTTGTACACAGGTATCGAGTTGGATTTACTTGTAGATATTGACATGTTATTATTTTTTGAAAAGGGTATTCGTGGAGGATTTGTTTCCCTTGTTCAGAGACATGTCCATGCCAATCATCCTTACATGTCAACGTATAATGCCCAGCAGCCCATTTCCTATTTAACACACTACGATATAAATAATTTATACGGCTATGCTATGAGTCAACCCCTCCCGTATAAAGATTTTGTTTGGCTCAGTAACGAGGAAATCGAACGCTTTGACGTGTTCACCGCTGCTCGTCAAAAAGAAATTGGTTTTGTCCTGGAAGTGGATATACAATACCCTGCACATGTGCATGACGATCACGCTGATTTACCGTTCTGTGTCGAGCGTAGGATTCCTCCAAATTCGAGCTCAAAACATCCAAAGTTACTGGGAACGCTTCTTCCTAAAACAAGGTATGTGATTCACATCCAAGTGCTTTTACAATGCTTAACGTATGGACTCGTGTTGAGTAAGATCCATCGTATTGTATCGTTTACACAAAAGGCGTGGTTGAAGCCTTACATGGACCTGAATACTCACCATCGGCAGCGTGCTACCCAACCTTTTGAAATTAATTTTTTTAAATTGATGAATAATGCAGCATACGGAAAAACGTTTGAAAATGTACGCAAACACCGGTCCATCCATTTAGTTAATTCGTGGGAAGGTAGGTATGGAGCTCGGAAATATGTTGCCAAGCCCCATTTTAAAACCATGAAAATTATTACTGATACATTGGCTACCGTCGAATTAGGAAAGGTTGAAATTCTTTACAATAAACCTATTTATTTAGGGATGACTATTTTGGAGTTTTCAAAATTAACCATGTATGACTTTCATTATGGGTTTGCTCGTCGCTATTTTAAGGATGTTCATCTTGTTTACACTGATACCGATAGTTACATATATCAGGTTAAAGCAACAGACGTTTATCAGGTGATGCGTGACCATCCTGAGCATTTCGATACGTCCTCTTTTCCTGATGGTAACATCTTTGGCTTGTTACCTCAAAACAATAAAGTTATGGGGCTCATGAAAGATGAATGTGGCGTCGATGTGATGACAGAATTTTTAGGTCTTGCATCAAAAATGTACTGCTATACTTGCGACAGTTCAAGACATGTCAGTCGAGCCAAGGGGGTCCGCTCTAGTGTCATCCGAACGTTATGTATGGCTCGTTATCGTGAGGCATTATATAATCCCACTGAACAGTATGCGAAACAGGCACGTCTAACGTCCCGTACCCATGAAGTGTTTCTTGTCGAGCAAATGCGACGCTCGTTGCTTTTGTTTGATGATAAACGTTCATGGGTAAATGATCACCTCACAAGCTTGCCATGGGGCCATTACGCCCTTAATGAGTAAACCAATACAGTTTTGTTCTTCATGTGTGTTCGCTATTATCTGTGAATCAAAACATGTCTATGTGTATGTCAAATATTGTAAATAAAGAAATAGTATGTATTGTCCTTTTGTTTTATTTATTTTCAAGTCCTATATAATCATCAAACCTTGCTATTTCCTTACTAGATGTTTAGATGGTAAGTATAATAGACCGACGCTATCGCAGGAGCTAATGTGCAAGATGGTCGCCTCGCGCAACTACTCTCTGTTATTCTTATGGAGGGACAGTCAGAGCTGGAGCAGTGGCTAATGTGCAAGATGACCGCCACGTCCTGAGACCGTGGATGATGTCACAGGCGGGGAGTTCGGTCGTATAGTTGCTAAATGGAATATTTATTATTATGAGATAATTATTGATTGATTGATAGCTTGCCACGGTGGGTGAGTGGTTATTGTGTCGGACTATCAACCCCAAGCTTGTAGGTTAGCTCTTAGCCGTGGTAAGTGATTTTTGAAAGGCGGCAAAAATTACGACACGCATGTCAATGTCGACATGTCGAAGAACCCAGGGGAAATTCGGCCGTGTAGTTGCTAAATGGAATATTTATTATTATGAGATAATTATTGATTGATTGATAGCTTGCCACGGTGGGTGAGTGGTTATTGTGTCGGACTATCAACCCCAAGCTTGCAGGTTAGCTCTTAGCCGTGGTAAGTGATTTTTGAAAGGCGGCAAAAATTACGACACGCATGTCAATGTCGACATGTCAAAGAACCCAGGGGAAATTCGGCCGTGTAGTTGCTAAATGGAATATTTATTATTATGAGATAATTATTGATTGATTGATAGCTTGCCACGGTGGGTGAGTGGTTATTGTGTCGGACTATCAACCCCAAGCTTGTAGGTTAGCTCTTAGCCGTGGTAAGTGATTTTTGAAAGGCGGCAAAAATTACGACACGCATGTCAATGTCGACATGTCGAAGAACCCAGGGGAAATTCGGCCGTGTAGTTGCTAAATGGAATATTTATTATTATGAGATAATTATTGATTGATTGATAGCTTGCCACGGTGGGTGAGTGGTTATTGTGTCGGACTATCAACCCCAAGCTTGCAGGTTAGCTCTTAGCCGTGGTAAGTGATTTTTGAAAGGCGGCAAAAATTACGACACGCATGTCAATGTCGACATGTCAAAGAACCCAGGGGAAATTCGGCCGTGTAGTTGCTAAATGGAATATTTATTATTATGAGATAATTATTGATTGATTGATAGCTTGCCACGGTGGGTGAGTGGTTATTGTGTCGGACTATCAACCCCAAGCTTGCAGGTTAGCTCTTAGCCGTGGTAAGTGATTTTTGAAAGGCGGCAAAAATTACGACACGCATGTCAATGTCGACATGTCAAAGAACCCAGGGGAAATTCGGCCGTGTAGTTGCTAAATGGAATATTTATTATTATGAGATAATTATTGATTGATTGATAGCTTGCCACGGTGCGTGAGTGGTTATTGTGTCGGACTATCAACCCCAAGCTTGCAGGTTAGCTCTTAGCCGTGGTAAGTGATTTTTGAAAGGCGGCAAAAATTACGACACGCATGTCAATGTCGACATGTCAAAGAACCCAGGGGGAATTCGGCCGTGTAATTGATGATCATACAACACACACACACACATCTCCAGTATACAGGTTTGATGACCATATTGTCCTTAGTACAACCGAACAAAGATGATTAATCGCGTTAACCTACATGGGACTGATAACCGCGATGCTTCACTCCTCCCCATGATTATTCAACACATACACATACACATCTCCAGTATACAGGCTTGATGACCATGTAGTCCATAGTATAACCGAACACAGATGACTAACCGCGTTAACCTACATAGGACTGATAACCGCGATGTTTAAGTTTGTAGTCAAATTGATAATAATAATAATGTTATTGGTTTTACGTCCCTTTTAACTACACTGGCTTAGTCAAATTGAGTTGTGTGATATGATAAAATATAGTTTAATGGACATTCTTTGAAAATACTGTAAAAATAGTTAGTGTATGTAGATGTTGTACGAAATTCATTATATGTTTTGTTATATATTTGATAGTACTCACCAAACGTTGTTGCTGGTACGCGTACACCACACTTGCAAATGATCAGCTTAAACGCGGTCACTCCTTACATATAGAGGCTTGCGCGTAGGGCGTGGTGCCCATATTTAGTAACGAGGCTCTAGTTACTAAAAGAATATGATGAATTATTTTCGCACTGAGATGTCACAGGAGTTCACATCCAGCTACAACGAGTAACCGCTCGCTCCAGGGGTTTCACAAGTACTCCGTTCGCACAGGGACCCACAAACAGTACCGAAAAATAGCCGCTCGCCCCAGGGCTCACAACCATTGAGAATGGGTAGCTTCTCGCACGTTATTATATCAGGGTCTCACAAACAGTGTTCAAAAGTATTCCGTTCGCACAGGGACCCACAAACAGCACCGAAAAATAGCCGCTCGCCCCAGGGCTCACAACCATTGAGAATGGGTAGCTTCTCGCACGTTATTATATCAGGGTCTCACAAACAGTGTTCAAAAGTATTCCGTTCGCACAGGGACCCACAAACAGCACCCAAAAATAGCCGCTCGCCCCAGGGCTCACAACCATTGAGAATGGGTAGCTTCTCGCACGTTATTATATCAGGGTCTCACAAACAGTGTTCAAAAGTATTCCGTTCGCACAGGGACCCACAAACAGCACCCAAAAATAGCCGCTCGCCCCAGGGCTCACAACCATTGAGAATGGGTAGCTTCTCGCACGTTATTATATCAGGGTCTCACAAACAGTGTTCAAAAGTATTCCGTTCGCACAGGGACCCACAAACAGCACCCAAAAATAGCCGCTCGCCCCAGGGCTCACAACCATTGAGAATGGGTAGCTTCTCGCACGTTATTATATCAGGGTCTCACAAACAGTGTTCAAAAGTATTCCGTTCGCACAGGGACCCACAAACAGCACCCAAAAATAGCCGCTCGCCCCAGGGCTCACAACCATTGAGAATGGGTAGCTTCTCGCACGTTATTATATCAGGGTCTCACAAACAGTGTTCAAAAGTATTCCGTTCGCACAGGGACCCACAAACAGCACCCAAAAATAGCCGCTCGCCCCAGGGCTCACAACCATTGAGAATGGGTAGCTTCTCGCACGTTATTATATCAGGGTCTCACAAACAGTGTTCAAAAGTATTCCGTTCGCACAGGGACCCACAAACGGCACCCAAAAATAGCCGCTCGCCCCAGGGCTCACAACCATTGAGAATGGGTAGCTTCTCGCACGTTATTATATCAGGGTCTCACAAACAGTGTTCAAAAGTATTCCGTTCGCACAGGGATCCACAAACAGCACCCAAAAATAGCCACTCGCCCCAGGGCTCACAACCATTGAGATATTTATTATTATTAGGTCTTTATTGATTGATACCTACAGCCCCGGCCATCGCATTGTTCTACTACTCTAAGTTACACTCGGTCACATTCGACTACCTTCGACAGTCGCCCGAACCGGTCCCTTCCCCCACTTCCATCCACAAGCTATATAGGCAATGCACACCAGCCAGCTCAGTCAGTTGGCTGGCCAACACAGGTCGGCTAACAACTGGGTCTGCTTCCAAGCCAGACCTTCCCCTCCCCTCCCCTCCCCCCCCCCTCCCCCAAGCCCCCCAGGGAACGCCTGGGGGGGCACGTGACCACGAGAAACCATGGATGACCTTGAAATCTGTCCAGGACCGGCTTAGCCCTACTACTATTACCATTTTTGCACAGTACAATTCTTAAGCCGATATTGGAAATACAGGATTGCCTTGAGCGATCTGAAGAGTGAGAAGCTCTGCCCAGCCAACTCGACGGAATTTGTACTCGTGCTGATTAAGATTATAAGCCTATTAGGAGTACTGAATACATCACAGTTGGGTCATGTTAATAATTTTCATCATGGATCACACTGATCAGACCCCTGTCAACTTTACTTCAGCGTTTGAAGCTGGCAACATTTTTCTTCAAGATATTAAGGCTTCAAGAATGAATACCACTATGTCTGTGTAGACAACTTGTGCGTATAAAATGGAGGCCGATACAAGATTATAAATACGTGTCCTAATGGGGACAAGGAGAAGACTGAATAATCTGTTTCAGACCAGATTACAAGCATCAAGATCTACAAGAATGTAAGCTACAAATTTGCATTATTTTATGCGTAGTTAGCAGGTTTTTCTCATATTTTTCTACAATCTTACCAACACATATTTTCTATTCATCAAGATGTTTTATTTGCTGTTGCAAATATTTTTCTTTTGCAATAGAAGCTTTGATCTGAGTTGTTTTTACACTCAGAAGTCAATGATTCGAAATTTATGGACGAGCAGAACGAGCATTTATTTAATTTTGGTATTTTTCTAATGGCGGTCATCAGCCGTAGTAACTGAAGATTTAATAAAATTTAAGTAGAGGAATGGATATTTATCCATTATTTAGAAGTGGAGGATGATATTCCCCGAACAATTTAACAACTTTAAATCCATTCTGTTGAGGAAATAATAATAATATTAGTGTTGATTTAATAATAATTATTATTATTATTATTTTAATATT
Source organism: Meconema thalassinum (assembly GCA_946902985.2). Classification (NCBI taxonomy): domain Eukaryota; kingdom Metazoa; phylum Arthropoda; class Insecta; order Orthoptera; family Tettigoniidae; genus Meconema; species Meconema thalassinum. The sequence continues at coordinate 726,690,465 of OX336389.2, forward strand.
TTCTGAAATAATAATAATAAATATTTGTGATTTCTAATAATCATTTTCAGGTTGTATGATTTATACATTTGACATTTGAAACAATATTCTAAGATCGGATACTTGTTGATTCCGAAGGTTAGTAGTTAACGCATGCCCACAAATAAATAACAGATTAATTCAGTGGAATTATTTCACGCTTGCACTATGCATCTAAATCTTTGAGAAGACACGGAAAGTAATGATACGGGAAGCTAAAAGCATGTATAAAACAGGGTTTTTGCTAGAGTTTGTATAAAAATAAAATCATTATGGAGCAACGTCTTTCAAAACGTTTGCCTAAGAATAGACACGGTGTGGAATTATTCATGTTTTAAATTGATGGTAAAATTATTATTGTAAACTCATTTGTGAGGTTTACCAATTTATAAATCTTCCAGTTGTCGTAACAAGCAAAGGCTTGATTATTCTGTATAATTTGGGAAGAATAATTGTTGTGTGTGCAAAGAGTTAAATATGCCATTCTGAGTGCGCAATCAAGTCGCAGGAATGAGGTTGTGTGAAATGAAGCATCAATCATATTGTAGGTTGGATGTCTTTGAATTTTGCAGAGGAGTCGAATTTAGCCACACTTTTGTCGAAATATAACCAAAGGTTATTTTGTTGAGCCATCATTGTCAATTTACAGTCTACCCACGTGTTCTAGAAGTATTCCTAGTAATTGCTTACCCGAAAATTGTTATTGTTCAACTTGTACTGTGCCCAACTCTAGGAATGGGTATTCCAAGATTCAGACACCTAGATATCAAGGGAAAGGCTACAGCCGCTTTTGAAAGTTGAGATATTTGAATATCGCGCTCCATTACTTCTAGAATGGAATGGAAACTTTGTGCAGCCAAGAGCATGTTAAGTGACGTAGCGAGTAGTAGCAGAGGTCGAGTCTATTTGTTGATTAAATAGTTAGCCATGGAGTAGCGACTTGAGACTTGACTCTGATTACTGGCACGGCCAAATGAAAGAGAATGCACTTAGTCTCAAGTGAATCGGACCAGAGACACCTGAGATATGAGGATTTCCAGATTTCAGCGTGATCCAGCATGGAGCCGACCGTTTTGAATATAAGCCGACCGGCCCAAGCAACATCAGCTCACTTCGAACCAAGCTCTTGCTTGACAAGGTGCTGCTGCTACGTTGAGCCAAGGCACATGGTTGCCGGATCTAGGCAGAAGATATCTTTAAATTGTGATAGTCTCAAAAGTGCTGCGATACGTGTGGAACATAGTAAGTTTCCGGCAGAGGGAATCACTAAGGTGATTGTTATTTTCTACGGACACTGGTGAAATACTTTATTTCTATATGGACACATGCTAGACTTTGTCTAGAAAGTACTTTGTCACAGTCCAGTAATAATAATTCAATACTTGGATATTCTAATCCAATTAGTCAGTTTCATAAATTGTAACTTGATAACCACTCCGATCTTTCAGTATATTGAAGGCCAGTCTATCACGGTGTTGTTCATTAGCCGACAAAGGGAAACTATAAGTTGCTTCGCGCATGATAGATGGTGATAAACCATGCCCAGGGAACGATCTTCAGAACAGTCGTTGATTGATTTAGACTGTCAGTGTTTTCTTGTACTGAAAAGATTACCGTGAGTTATGTTACAACTGACGTATTTGAGAATAGATCATTTGGATCTGACCCCATTTAAGCGAACTGCTATGGATTTTATTGAATCCAATATTAAAATGGATCAGCAGTTACTTCAAACTTCAAGAAATATTTCCACTATGTCGTGTTAGACAGATTGTGGGTATATAATGGCGGCCGATACAAGGATTAGACGTGCGGGTCCAATAGGGCATGTATCTGGATCAATCTGGTACAGACCAGGTTCACTACGCTTCAAGACCAACAAGAAATGTAAGCCACATTTGATTTTTTATATTATGCCTAGCTAATTGGAACAAACTCATTTTCTGCAGATGACCAACACATTTGTTTTTCTTCGTATTTAAATCTTGCAATGATTTACGCATGACATATTAGAGTTATTCTGAGTATTTTCAGCACTCAGAACAGTTTAGGATCGATGACCGAGCATAACGAGCATTTATTTGAATGTTTCATTTTTTTTTGATAATCACGGTAATCAGCCGAGGTAACTGTAAAAGTTAATAATTATTTTTGTTGAGAAATGGATATTCGAAGAATCGAACATGTGGATTCTCACATAATGAAATAATAATTAAACACATTTACAATAATATAACTAATAATAATAATAATAATAATCCACTAATAAGAATAATAATGATTTTCATAACTTTTCTAAATAATTCTCGGATCTTATATTTTCTAATAATCACATTCATTTAGAGAGAGCTTATTAAGTAGTTTAATCATTTCTAGTTTGGAACAGGTGATTTTCCGAAGGATAGTGGTTAGCGCAAGCCCACATTCAACCAACATTACAGTTCTGGTTGAACAGTTGATATTTGCAATGAGCAAAGTATATTTTACAGATAACACGGAGAGGCATGAAACGGGAAGCAAATGATATTTGTATCAATTAGGATATTTTTGTATTTATATAAAATCATGACGTAGATATACATTCGAAAGTGAAATAGAGAGTATCATAAGTGTGGTAACTTCACGATTTGAACTGAATGGTAAAATAAAATAAACTTGTAAGTTTATAGATCTTCCAGTGTTGATAACAAGCAGAGGCTTGATTTATTGTATACATTTTGGGAAGAAAATTTATGTGTGTGGAGTGGTTGAAATGCCATTCCCAGGTGCGCATGTTTAAGTCGCAGGAATGAGGAGGTTTTTATTTGAGCATCAATCAAATAGCAGGTTCGATGACTCAGTGTTAAAGAAGGAGTATTGGATCTACACATTGCGTCGTATGAATGACCCAAAGGTTATTTCTTAAAACCATCAGTTCTTATTTCAACCTTGTTTACGGATTCCATTAAGACTTTGATTTTGCTAGAACCCGGATTTGTCATGATAGTATTTTATTCTTCTTCAGAGGTAGACCTTTGCCGTTGTTGTTGGAATATTGTGTTCTTATAAAAATAATAGAATGGGCCACTGCCAATTAAAAATAATTCTATAACCACGAATAATTTGAAGGATGTTTTCAATCCTAGTGTCATGAATTAAATGAATTTATTATGAAGCTACAATTCTTATTTCCGCATTCTGTTCAAGAATTGCAAGTTGTGAAAGTTACTAAAATGGCCACAAATATAAATATTTTTCTTAATAATGATTGCAGGTGGAAAATCGAATAGTTGAATGGTCCAACAATTTATTGATCAAGTTGATGATTCAGAAATGATATATTTTGTTAGGAACTTGAAGTTCATAATCGAGTCACTTCTCGAAACGTTTAATGTCAGAAGAACAATTAATTTTGTTGTGCTTCGCACAATTCTTCGATGCTATGCTCAAGGGTCAGATACTTCTCAGATGTTGTTATTAATATGTGTACATAATTTGTGTTGATTCAGAGATAATAATATTTTTTGACAATATTTTTTGAAACTGGAAAAATAAGTGAAAGTTAAAAATTCTATGAACAATTATTCTACGAGTGTTAATATTATGTAAAAATTCAACCAGTGAACTACAGTATTTCCAGTATAGACAATTAAATTTGAACTGGATTTAATCATAAATAATGGATATAATATTGGAACACAGTCTACAGGACTGATAATCAGACTTGTGTCTCCAAAGATCATTGTCCAATGTGTTGGTAAATGTCTGTACATTGTGTAAATAGTAATGTGGGTCGCCACACATGAATGATGCTGCTTTGAGCATTTTATTTTGCAGTCAATTTTAAATTCAGAATAAAATGAGATAATTTTACATGATGTGTTATGCCCAGTTGAATCTCCTTCTAACCTTATTGTTGCATTGAGCCAAAAATCAGTAAAGCATTTTTTTCATTTGATGTCGTTTTTGCGATTAGCTTTAACCCATCTGGCGCCCCGGGATATTTTGACTCTCGTGCTGACTGATACTTGGTAAAATGCATATGTGGTCGTGCGGACTCCGGTCTAAACGGGCACATAAAATAAGATAGAGAGAGAAATGGCTTCGAACGTGGGGCTCGAATTAGACACGGTCAATCGCATGCCGATTTAAATTGTGATAATTTTTATATAGATATTTTGGGAGTTGAGAGATGTCTGGTTTGGATGAATAAATTAGTAGGAAACCCAATTAGTGGGGAAAATTAACAAATTTAACTGGGTTAATAATTAGAATGGGTTTGATTATTTTTGATAATGGCTTAGCCATTAGGGCGTCAAGTAAATTCAGTAGTAAACGTTCGATGACTGGACATACGCATTATTAGAATCCAGGTGGAGGATATTTGAGAACTTGCATATTTTTCTTGTGATATTGTGGTAAATGTAATTCGTAAAAGTAGAGAATTTTGTTTTTCCATCACGTCGACATTAGGACGAATCTCATTTTATTAGAGTGTTCCAGTTGGCTATTCATATTTCTTGTTCTAATTATAATCTTGTGTCTGCCAACATGTATACCCCTAAGTTTTGAATAATAATTGAAAATTATGGAAGAGATGATGAGGATGATGAGGAGTTTGGAAGAGAGTTCCAAAGAAGCTGGACGGCGTGTAGCAGCCATTATGAAAGAAAATACAGAGGCTTTGGAAAAGAAACATAAAGAAAATTCTGATTCTTTAAAAGATAACTTGAAAGAAAATTCCGATTTGTTAGAAAGCAGGTTAAAAGATAACTTGAAAGAAAGTTTAGATGATAAACTCAAGGAAAATTCCGATTTGTTAGAAAGCAGGTTAAAAGATAACTTGAAAGAAAATTTAAATAGTAAATTTAATTCTATGGAAAATACATTTAAAGAGAATTCCGAAATCTTGAAAATGTCATTTGAGAGTAAAATGACTAAATTATGCGAAAAAACACATGAGCTCGAAACGTCATTAGCCACTACCGCAAGTTTAATGGACGATAAATTTCGCGATGCCGATCTAAGATCCCAAAGCTTAGCTGATAGGATAGAACATGGTCTTAGGAAAGTTGGTGAAGACATGATCAACCTAGAAATCAGAGTGAAGAAAGAGAGCAATGAGATGGCAACTCTAGTTGTTCAACGTTTGACAGAACAATTCAAAGAACTCGTAGTGGGAGAAATAAGAGAAGGTGTGATTAATGAATTACAAACTGAAATTAAAACCACAGTTATCGATGAGATTAAAGACACACTCAAGCTGGAGAACCAAGAGGGAGTCAAGGAAATTAGGGAATCTCTGTCATCCCATATTCAAGTAATTTCCAAAGATATTCAAGCAACTCAGAACGACATATCACATGTGACAGGGTCGTTGAAAAGTCACGAGGCTGTTATGAACCAGATATCTACTGATGTCAAGGAGAACTGTAAGGAAACCGAAGAAATTAGAAAAACGGCAGAAGAAAACCATAAGGAAATTGAGGCTATGAAATCCCAAATCAAGGACGAGAAACAGTCTGACCATCTGTTGAAAATGCCAAGTATAAGGGGAGAAGAACAGATACAGATAAACCTAGGAGCAGCTAGAGAAACTGATAGTCAAAGACAGGATGAGGTCAGGACAGTATTTCAATCCAACCCCATAACTGTATTCAAGAATGTAGAGGATAAGCCTTCTAAATTTTCAGGGCGAGATTCTGTGACACCCGTAGAATTCTTGAGAGAAGCAGGTGATTACCTAAAAGATTCCAAAATCCCTAAGGAAAGACAGATCCGAGTGATAGGGAAATTTTTGGAAGGTCCCGCACTTCTTTGGTTTAGAGCTTTTAGGTCCACTCTCACCAATTTTGAGGAGTTTTCCCGTGGGTTATTAAAAAAGTTTTGGTCCCCGGAAACCCAACAGCAAGTCAGAGCAGAATTATATTCAAAGAGATTCTCGACGACACAACCTACTCGATACTCTACGTACTTTTCTGGACAGCTTTCTAAACTACAACATTTAGATCCGCCGATGCCAGATAATGAATTAATTACCGCATTAATACGTCAGTTTCCAGCAGACGTCCAAAGAACTTTGATCGCTGCTGACATTTATAATATGGAGCAATTTGACGAGGAATTGCAGAAACTTGATCACACGAACGCTCAATTCTTCCATCAGAAGGGAGGAAAGAATAACAACGCTGTGTACGCTGTTATGGCCGACAGTTATTCCCAAACACCTCGAGAGATTCGAGATGGGCGAGAAGAGAAAACGACGAGGGAAGAGCCTGATAAAAGAGGATGGAATCAGAACACTAATAGATACAGTTACAACCCTTATGCGAGACTAAAGGGTGGATATCGATATGACAATCGATGGAGAGAGCCAAGGAATAATCAAGGAAGATACCAGGAAAGAAGGTACTATGGTAGAAACAATAACTACAATAACAGAGGGAATGTGAACACTCGTCAGTCCAATGAAGAGTTCAATAAGGAGACGAGGAAGAACTTGGAAGAAAGACACCAAGAAAACTTGCAGTTCTTGGAACAGAAGCCCAATGAACCAGGTCCATCGGGAACACAACAATCCCGGGGGAATGGAAAAGAAAAAAAAAACTTCGAATTCACAGTAGAAGATAGAATTTTAAACACTTTCACTTCCAGGATTATTAAATGGCAAGCAGAGGATGATGACTTAATTCAACATAATTACGAACGGAAAGAAATGGGTACAAGAATTAAAATGCCAATCATATCATGCGAAGTATTCGGTATGCCTGTCGATACTTTAATTGATACTGGGGCTATGCTTTGTCTTGTGAGCGAGAAGCTTTATATTCTGTGGAAGCTCAAAGAGAATTTAGAGGAGATTCCAGTATCAGGAATTAAAATCCAAGGAATAATACCCAACAAAATATCTCTGTGTAAAACACAATTATACTTATGTGTTACTATTGGAGGACATGATTTCTGACATGTGTTTGTAGTAATGAAGGACATGGCTTTTGACATGATATTGGGAGCGGATTTCATTCAGAAATATCAAGCAGTGATAGACATGAAGACAGAGACGATCAGATTCAAGAATACCGAAGAGATAAACTTCGAGGGAAAAGAAGAGGAAGACATCGAGGGAGATGCTCAATGGTCTCTGATTTTTCATGAAGCTGAAGGAAGAGAAGTCTACACTGAGAAGGAGTCCCAAGAGCTAGGAAAAATTTTGGAAGAGTACCACGATATTTTTGATATTAAACCTGGTGAAATTAAAGATTTTGAATATCGTATTCGTGTAAATGATGATGCACCTTTCCATGCTAAATTGTATCCGGTAGCGGAAAAGCATCGAGAAAGGGTAAAAGTGCTTATCAAAGAGATGGAAAGTAACAATGTGATTGAAAAGTACACTACCTCTTATGTCAATCCATTAGCAGTAGTGTCTAAGCCAGATGGAAGTCTGAGACTATGTTTAGACGCGCGAAATTTGAATTCAAGATTGCTGCCAGAGTATGACAGACCACCAATCATTAGGGAACTGTTAAGGAAATTTCCAAGGCAAGGTCTGGTTCTCTAACATTGATCTCACTTCGTCCTACCACCGCATTAGGCTTAGTGAAGATTCCAAAAAGTTTACAGGGCTTATGTTTGACCAGCAGACATATGTATTCCGCCGTCTACCATTTGGGGTCAAAACATATGGATCTGTTTTGATCAGAGCACTGGAACAAAACTTGAGTCCTGAAGTAAAAGAGATAGCAATTCGTTACATAGATGATATCCTAATTGCATCTGAAACTAAGGAGGAACATTTGTTACATCTTCAGATGTTATTCGCAGATTTGAGAAAAGCGAACTTTAAAGTAAACCTTCGAAAATGTCAGTTCTTTCGGAAGGAAATAAATTTTTTGGGCCACATTTTGGATGGTGAAGGATACCGTCCCAATGAGACAAAGATACAGGTGATTGCAAATTTCCCTAGACCTACTAGAGTGAAGAATGTCCGCAGTTTTCTCGGGACATGCCAATTCTTCGCAGGGCATTGTCCAAGCTTCACAAAGACGGTTGCTCCATTGCAGGAATTATTAAAAAAAGGAAACAAATGGAAATGGAATGAAGATTGTGAACAATCATTTCAAGATGCCAAGAGGTTATTGGTAAACAGCGTGAAATTAGAGTATCCTGACTTTACCAAGAATTTCATCATAGAATCCGATGCATCCACCGTAGGGATTGGAGCTATTCTTCTTCAAGAAGATGACGATCACAAGAGACGTTACCTGGCGTTCATAAGCAGGAAACTTCGTCCATCAGAAAGAAATTATTACACCACAGAGTTAGAAGCCCTTGCTGTAATCTTCGCGTTGGAGTCGTGGAAGAAAATGTTAATTGGACATTCAGTAATTGTGAGGACGGATCACCATGCATTGGAGTTTATCTTGAGAACAAACTTTGCCAGTGATAGGATAACTAGATGGTCACTTTTTATTCAACAATTCAACCTAGTTATTGAACACACTCATGGAAAATTGAACGTTGGAGCCGATTTATTGAGTAGAACAGTGGAGTCTACATCTAAGGTTTTTCAAGTTAACCTGACGCAGGAGGATGAGGATACCTTGAGAAGGTTAAGATTGTTGCATTTATCCCAGAGGAGAGACCGACGTTTTAGAAACATTTTTCGTTTTCTACAGGGAGACTGGGATCCAAATGACGATGATTTTGTGGAAGTAAACAACAATGGAAGCTATGAAATCGCCAATACACGAACTGGTAACATCGTGGGAACTTATAATGCAGCGAATTTGAAGATTTATTATTCAAGAACCAGATGATTTAATGTGTAGATAGGAAAAATAAACATTTTCCAATTTTAATTTTTTGCTAGGTGTGGGGTGGATGTGCCCCACTCTAGGAATGGGTATTCCAAGATTCAGACACCTAGATATCAAGGGAAAGGCTACAGCCGCTTTTGAAAGTTGAGATATTTGAATATCGCGCTCCATTACTTCTAGAATGGAATGGAAACTTTGTGCAGCCAAGAGCATGTTAAGTGACGTAGCGAGTAGTAGCAGAGGTCGAGACTATTTGTTGATTAAATAGTTAGCCATGGATTAGAGACTTGAGACTTGGATCAGATTACTGGCACGGCCAAATGAAAGAGAATGCACTTAGTCTCAAGTGAATCGGACCAGAGACACCTGAGATATGAGGATTTCCAGATTTCAGCGTGATCCAGCGTGGACCCGACCGTTTTGAATAAAAGCCGACCGGCCCAAGCAACATCAGCTCACTTCGAACCAAGCTTTTGCATGACAAGGTGCTGCTGGTACGTTGAGCCAAGGCACATGGTTGCCGGATCTAGGCAGAAGATATCTTTAAATTGTGATAGTCACAAAAGTGCTGCGATACGTGTGGAACATAGTAAGTTTCCGGCAGAGGGAATCACTAAGGTGATTGTTATTTTCTACGGACACTGGTGAAATACGTTATTTCTATATGGACACATGCTAGACTTTGTCTAGAAAGTACTTTGTCACAGTCCAGTAATAATAATTCAATACTTGGATATTTTAATCCAATTAGTCAGTTTCATAAATTGTAACTTGATAACCACTCCGATCTTTCAGTATATTGAAGGCCAGTCTATCACGGTGTTGTTCATTAGCCGACAAAGGGAAACTATAAGTTGCTTCGCGCATGATAGATGGTGATAAACCAAGCCCAGGGAACGATCTTCAGAACAGCCGTTGAATGATTTAGACTGTCAGTGTTTTCTTGTACTGAAAAGATTACCGTGAGTTATGTTACAACTGACGTATTTGAGAATAGATCATTTGGATCTGACCCCATTTAAGCGAACTGCTATGGATTTTATTGAAGCCAATATTAAAATGGATCAGCAGTTACTTCAAACTTCAAGAAATATTTCCACTATGTCGTGTTAGACAGATTGTGGGTATATAACGGCGGCCGATACAAGGATTAGACGTGCGTGTCCAATAGGGCATGTATCTGGATAAATCTGGTACAGACCAGGTTCACTACGCTTCAAGACCAACAAGAAATGTAAGCCACATTTGATTTTTATATTATGCCTAGCTAATTGGAACAAACTCATTTTCTGCAGATGACCAACACATTTGTTTTTCTTCGTATTTAAATCTTGCAATGATTTACGCAAGACATATTAGAGTTATTCTGAGTATTTTCAGCACTCAGAACAGTTTAGGATCGATGACCGAGCATAACGAGCATTTATTTGAATGTTTCATTTTTTTTGATAATCACGGTAATCAGCCGAGGTAACTGTAAAAGTTAATAATTATTTTTGTTGAGAAATGGATATTCGAAGAATCGAACATGTGGATTCTCACATAATGAAATAATAATTAAACACATTTACAATAATATAACTAATAATAATAATAATAATCCACTAATAAGAATAATAATGATTTTCATAACTTTTCTAAATAATTCTTGGATCTTATATTTTCTAATAATCACATTCATTGAGAGAGAGCTTATGAAGTAGTTTAATCATTTCTAGTTTGGAACAGGTGATTTTCCGAAGGATAGTGGTTAGCGCAAGCCCGCATTCAACCAACATTACAGTTCTGGTTGAACAGTTGATATTTGCAATGAGCAAAGTATATTTTTCAGATAACACGGAGAGGAATGAAACGGGAAGCAAATGATATTTGTATCAATTAGGATATTTTTGTATTTATATAAAATCATGACGTAGATATACATTCGAAAGTGAAATAGAGAGTATCATAAGTGTGGTAACTTCACAATTTGAACTGAATGGTAAAATAAAATAAACTTGTAAGTTTATAGATCTTCCAGTGTTGATAACAAGCAGAGGCTTGATTTATTGTATACATTTTGGGAAGAAAATTTATGTGTGTGGAGAAGTTGAAATGCCATTCCCAGGTGCGCATGTTTAAGTCGCAGGAATGAGGAGGTTTTTATTTGAGCATCAATCAAATAGCAGGTTCGATGACTCAGTGTTAAAGAAGGAGTATTGGAACTACACATTGGGTCGTATGAATGACCCAAAGGTTATTTCTTAAAACCATCAGTTCTTATTTCAACCTTGTTTACGGATTCCATTAGGACTTTGATTTTGCTAGAACCCGTTTTTGTCATGATGGTATTTTATTCTTCTTCAGAGGAAGACCTTTGCCGTTGTTGTTGGAATATTGTGTTCTTATAAAAATAATAGAATGGGCCACTGCCAATTAAAAATAATTCTATAACCACGAATAATTTGAAGGATGTTTTCAATCCTAGTGTCATGAACTAAATGAATTTATTATGAAGCTACAATTCTTATTTCCGCATTCTGTTCAAGAATTGCAAGTTTTGATAGTTACTAAAATGGCCACAAATATAAATATTTTTCTTAATAATGATTCCAAGTGGAAAATCGAATAGTTGAATGGTCCAACAATTTATTGATTAAGTTGATGATTCAGAAATGATATATTTTGTTAGGAACTTGAAGTTCATAATCGAGTCACTTCTCGAAACGTTTAATGTCAGAAGAACAATTAATTTTGTTGTGCTTCGCACAATTCTTCGATGCTATGCTCAAGGGTCAGATACTTTTCAGATGTTGTTATTAATATGTGTACATAATTTGTGTTGATTCAGAGATAATAATATTTTTTGACAATATTTTTTGAAACTGGAAAAATAAGTGAAAGTTAAAAATTCTATGAACAATTATTCTACGAGTGTTAATATTATGTAAAATTTCAACCAGTGAACTACAGTATTTCCAGTATAGACAATTAAATTTGAACTGGATTTAATCATAAATAATGGATATAATTTTGGAACACAGTCTACAGGACTGATAATCAGACTTGTGTCTCCAAAGATCGTTGTCCAATGTGTTGGAAAATTTCTGTACATTGTGTAAATAGTAATGTGGGTCGCCACACATGAATGATGCTGCTTTGTGCATTTTATTTTGCAGTCAATTTTAAATTCAGAATAAAATGAGATAATTTTACATGATGTGTTATGCCCAGTTGAATCTCCTTCTAACCTTATTGTTGCATTGAGCCAAAAATCAGTAAAGCATTTTTTTCATTTGATGTCGTTTTTGCGATTAGCTTTAACCCATCTGGCGCCCCGGGATATTTTGACTCTCGTGCTGACTGATACTTGGTAAAATGCATATGTGGTCGTGCGGACTCCGGTCTAAACGGGCACAGTACCTTTCATTACAAAAACTTCACCGTTGTCTAAATACTAATTATGATCATGTGATTTTGTCACATGTAAATCGAATGGGCCGATGCTATTAATTATTTAAAACTGTTACTTCTTAACAACCACTACAAACTGAGAGGATTTTGTGATCCTATAAACATATATAAACATTTTGCAAATAAGTTTGATGATTAACATATTTGACATTTTGTCAAATTATTGTAATTTTGATAATAATAAATGAAATTGTTTCATGCTAAATTTTCTAAATAATATTTCCAAGTGATGATTAATTGATTAAATTGTTGAATCCATATGATATGGAATTTATCTTATGTTGTTAATAATATTTTGACAATTATATTTATGATTGAGTCAAATGCTCTGAATAGACTTTGGATCGAGTACAGATGGTTCAATAAATATTTTCTGTTTATCGAAGTTCGTCGAATCCAAATGCTCAAGGTCCATGTAAATGATATTGTGTTCTATTTCTTGTTAATAACTTTGTATTTGAACAAATCTTGAAATAACTGAATCCTGAAGTGTTAGTTAATTTGCTACGATATTTTGAAAAAAAAAGTGAACTGTGACATATTTTCAACGAGTGATATTTTTCAATATGTGAATACTCAAACAATATAGGGATCAGTAAAGACAATTAAATTTGCACTTACAATACCCTACTCCTGTAAATAATTATTTTGAGCGAAATCAACAGGACTATTAATTTGACCATCGTCTCAATTGTTAAGTGTTCATGTGTTGGTGAAATTGTATATTTTGTACATAACGTATGATTCATCGCTCATCTTTTATGCCATTTTGGCATACTTTCAGTCAATATTTTAAAGTTTTAAGTAAAATGAGATAATTTTATCGCATGAATTCATTTCAGAAAATCTCCTTCTATCCTTATTGTTGCATCGAGCCGAAAATCAGTAAAGCCTTTTTTTTGTTGAGTTATTGTGGTCAACTTTTACCCATCTGGCGCCCCTGGCTATTTTGATTCTCATGCTGACTGAATTTTGGTGAAATGCATATGTGGTCGTCCGGACTTCGGTCTGAACGGGCACATAAAATAAGATAGAAGAGAGAACTGGCTTCGAACGTGGGTCCCGATTTCTATACGGTCGTTTGCATACCGATTTGATTGTAATTTTTCAATAGATATTTTGGGGAATTGGAAGATGTCTGGTATTGATAAATAAATTCATAGGAAACCCAGTTAGTGGGAAACTTAATTCAAATTAATGTTCAAATAGTTAGTGTGGTTTTTTGATTGTTGTATAATGGCCTATCCATTGGGGTGTCAAGTAAAATTGAAGTATACTTTCGATAGTCTGGAAATATGCAATCTATTAGAATCCAGGTGGAGGATATTGACCTTGTATTTTTTGGTATTTTTGTTTAAATCTAATTAATAGTAGAGATTTTTTTTCATCACGTCGACATTAGGGCATATCTCATTTTATTCTGAGAAATCCAAGTAGCTGCGTATAATTCTTGTTCTAGTTTTAAGTCTTTGTATCTGCCTACAATTATACCCCTAATTTTGAATTGAAATGAAAATCCACAGCCTGCTTCCAGTCTCCGACCGGGTCAGGAATGGAATGAATGAAGCCCCCATCTAGCGGCGAGGATATGGACTGTGCCGGCTGCCGAGGCCTGACGCACTCCTCTGGGGCAATGATTAAATGAATGACAAATGAAATGAAATGATAGTGGAGAGTGTTGCTGGAATGAAATGTTGACAGGGAAAACCGGAGTACCCGGAGAAAAACCTGTCTGCCTCCGTTTTGTCCAGCACAGATCTCACATGGAGTGACCGGGATTTGAACCACGGATCCAGCGGTGAGAGGTCGGCTTGCTGCCGCCTAAGCCACGGAGGCTTCCCCTAACTTTGAATTATATTGTGAAAATTATGGATGAGATCATGAGGATCTTAAATCGTGTGGAGGAGAACTCCAAATGTGCAGGACTGCAAATGGCAGAGATTATTGAGTAAACTAATCAAATGGAGGTTAAACTCAAAGAAAATTATGAAACTTTAAGGGAAAAATTAATGGAAAATTCAAGTGCCCTAGAAAATAGATTGACCACTTCTTTAAAAGTTAATCTTGAAAACTCAATGGAAAGTAAATTTAAAGAAAACTCCCTTTTTAGGAAACAAATTAAAAGAAAACTGCCTTTCGTTAGAAAACAAATTAAAGGAAAACTCTGATTCATTAGAAAGCAGGTTAAAAGAAAATACTGATTCGTCGAAAACTTCTTTTGAAGCTAAATTAGAGGAAAATTCAGTAAACTAGAAAGCTAAAATGAGGGAGAATTCTGATTCATTAGGAGCCTCTTTAGAAAATACAATTAAAGGAAATTCAACTTCGTTAGAAAATAAAATCAAAGAAAATTCTGATTCAGTGAAAACTTCTTTAGAAAATAAAATGTCTAAACTGTTCGAGAAAACTCATGAACTCGAAACTTCATTAGCTTTGAACACAAGTAAAATGGAGGATATATTTCGCGATGCCGACCAAAAATCTCAGTCATTAGCTGATAGGATCGAGCGAGGTATCAGGAAAGTAGGAGAAGATATGACAAATCTAGAAATTCGTGTCCAGAAGGAGAACAGCGATATGGCAAATAACGTCATACAAAGTTTGACCGAGCAATTCCAGGAACTCGTGGTTGGAAATATTCAGCAAAGTGTAGTCAAAGAGTTGACAGCCGAGATAAAGACGACAGTCATCAGTGAAGTGGAGACTCAAGACGGAATCAAAGAGATTAGAGAAACTTTGACGTCACATGTTCAGGTTATTACTAAGGATATCCAGATAGCCCAGAAAGACATTGTGGATATGACAAATTCATTAAAGAATCACGAAGAGATTATGAACAAAATTTCTACAGACGTAAAGGAAAATTGTAAGGAAACAGAAGGGATCAAGAGAGATACTGAAGAAATCAGGAAAAGATCTGAAGAGAACCAGAAGGAAATTGAGGATATCAAGAGTCAGGTTAAAAACAAAAATCAGGGTGATTATTCGCATAATAAAAACAGTAGCGAAGAGTTGAAGAAATTAGTGGGCGAGGAGAATGCCGAACTCAGAGAAACTATCAAACACTTAGTAATAAATTCTTGGATTACCAAAAGCAAGCAAAGAGTGTCGTTGAACCTCATGGTAAAGCTACAATTATGAGCAATGATATGGATATTGAGGGAGTAAACAAAGTAGGAAATCCCCATAAACAGGAAGAGATTAGGACAATTATGCAATCCACTCCGATAACCTTCTATAAAAACATAGAAGATAAACCTTCTAAATTTTCTGGAACTGGGAGTATTACACCCGTAGAATTCCTGAGACATGTAGGAGATTACCTTAAGGATTCCAAGATTGGCAAAGAAAGAGAAATAAGAGTGATAGGGAAATTTTTGGAGGGTCCCGCACTTACCTGGTTTAGGGCTTTTAGATCTACCCTAAACAATTTTGAGGAATTCGCTAGAGGATTATTGAAGAAATTCTGGTCCCCAGAACCTCAATAGCAAGTGAGAGCGGAGCTGTACTCTAAAAGATACTCTACTTCACAACCTACACCTTATTCGACCTATTTCGCAAGACAATTATCTAAACTTCAGCATTTAGATCCGCCTATGCCCGACGACGAATTGATTACTGCATTGATCAGGCAATTTCCTGCGGATGTCCAAAGAACACTGATAGCAGCGGACATCCACAGCATGGAACAATTTGATGAAGTTCTACAGAAGTTGGATCACACGAACGCCCAATTCTTTCATCAGAAGGCTGGAAAAAAGGACAACGTGGTATTTGCAATGATGGCTGATAGATATTCTCAGACACCTCGAGACGGTAGAGAAGAGAAAACGAAGAGGGATGATCCAGGACAAAGAACATGGAACCAAAACAACTACCGGTCATATGAGAATAAACCATATGCGAGACCTGAAGGGACGAACAATTATAGAGGTCGATGGGGAAGACCAAGAGGAAACCAAGGACGATACCAAGAGAGAAGGTACTTTGGGAGAAATAATGGCTACTACCCAAGAAACGAAAATCCACGACAGTTGAATGAGGAAGAGGAAAGAAGGAAAAACCTGGATGATAGAGTACAGGAGAGTAAAGAATACCTAGATCGGTTGAAACATCAGGAAAATCCCACTACTTCCGGGATAAATAAGAACAAAGAAAAGACTGCTGAAGTAAATACTTTTTTCTTAACAGATTATAATTTCGAAGAGGAAGACAGAGAGTTAGATACTGTCCGAAGAACACAACAAGGGACGAAAAGATAGATTAAATGCAGAAAGCAACATCGGGGAGTCTATTCAAACTTTAGCCTGAGATATTTTTTAAACTTGTCGAGTCGAGGAAAGTAATGACAAGATAGCCGACACACGAACTGGTTAACATCGTGGGAAATTACAATTCTTCGAGTTTGAAGATTTATTATTCAAGAACCAGGTAGCTTGATTTGTGAATAGGAAAAATTAAAATTTTTCAATTTTTATTTTTGGCTATGTGTGGGGTGGATGTGCCCAAATCCAGTGGCCTAGATTTGAGGGTACAGGCCACAATGCTCAGTCCAGAGTTGAAAGTTTGAATAGCGCTCGCCGAACCTTCTTAGAAGCATTTCGAAGGTTTTGACAGCCAAGAAGTGGTTAAGTGACGTAGGCCGAGAGCGTCATAGTCGAGGCTAAATGTCATTAAGTATTTCCCGATAGAGTAGAATCTTGAGACCTATATCAGATTACTGGCACGGACAAGGGAGGAAGAATGTGATTTATTTCGAGGAAATTGATCGATCGGAAGCTGAGATATGAGATGTTTTAATTCCAGCATTTTCTCCGCAGTGACCTCGAGCAGCCAGTCGAGGAGTATAAAAGGCACGCCCACTACAGCTATGTATGTTCACTTCTCCATCAGCACTCCGTTGCTATGGACGGGCAGTACTACGTAAGCGCTCTAGACGCTCAACACTCTACGACTCCGAACACTGTTATAATCTTCATGCACATGGTTGCAAAGTCTTCGTTATTTACAGCACAGTTGCTGGGACTTAGTGTTTCGACAGTACATGGTTACTGGTATTAGGAAAGTGTTAAACATTTTAAGTGATCTTCGAACTTTTCAACGTTATCACCGAAGTGATACAAATTTGTGGCACCTAGTAATTATTTACCACTACAACTGGACATATGGTAGACATTGTCTACATTTCTTTCTTCTGTCCACAATTATTCAAAGCTGGATTATTACTCCAACAGTCAGAGGACAAGCTTTTGTCTTGTTAATAGACAGGCCAATATAAATCAGTACTTTTATTACCATTCTTGCACAGTACAATTCTTAAGCAGATATTGGGAATACAGGCTTACCTTGTGCGATCTGAAGAGTGAGAAGCTCTGCCCAGCCAACTAGACAGAATTTGTACTCGTGCTGAATAAGATTATAAGCCTATTAGGAGTACTGAATACATCACAGTTGGGTCATGTTAATAATTTTCATCATGGATCAAACTGATCAGACCCCTGTCAAATTTACTTCAGCGTTTGAAGCTGGCAACATTTTTCTTCAAGATATTAAGGCTTCAAGAATGAATACCACTATGTCTGTGTAGACAAGCTTGTGGGTATAAAATGGAGGCCGATACAAGATTATAAATACGTGTCTTAATGGGGACAAGAAGAAGACTGAATAATCTGGTTCAGACCAGATTACAAGCATCAAGATCTACAAGAATGTAAGCTACAAATTTGCATTATTTTATGCGTAGTTAGCTGGATTTTCTCAAAATTTTCTACAGTCTTACAAACACATATTTTCTATTCATCAAGATGTTTTTTTTTGCTGTTGCAAATATTTTTCTTTTGCAATAGAAGCATTGATCTGAGTTGTTTTACACTCAGAAGTCAATGATTCGAAATTTATGGACGAGCAGAACGAGCATTTATTTAATTTTGGTATTTTTTTAATCGCGGTCATCAGCCGTAGTAACTGAAGATTTAATAAAATTTAAGTTGAGGAATGGATATTTATCCATTATTTAGAAGTGGAGGATGATATTCCCTGAACAATTTAACAACTTTAAATCCATTCTGTTGAGGAAATAATAATAATAATATTAGTGTTGATTTAATAATAATTATTATTATTATTATTTTTCTATTTTCTGAAATAATAATAATAAATATTTGTGATTTCTAATAATCATTTTCAGGTTGTATGATTTATACATTTGACATTTGAAACAATATTCTAAGATCGGATACTTGTTGATTCCGAAGTTTAGTGGTTAACGCATGCCCACAAATAAATAACAGATTAATTCAGTGGAATTATTTCACGCTTGCACTATGCATCTAAATCTTTGAGAAGACACGGAAAGTAATGATACGGGAAGCTAAAAGCATGTATAAAACAGGGTTTTTGCTAGAGTTTGTATAAAAATAAAATCATTATGGAGCAACGTATTTCAAAACGTTTGGCTAAGAATAGACACGGTGTGGAATTATTCATGTTTTAAATTCATGGTAAAATTCTTATTGTAAACTCATTTGTGAGGTTTACCAATTTATAAATCTTCCAGTTGTCGTAACAAGCAAAGGCTTGATTATTCTGTATAATTTGGGAAGAATAATTGTTGTGTGTGCAAAGAGTTAAATATGCCATTCTGAGTGCGCAATTAAGTCGCAGGAATGAGTTTGTGTGAAATGAAGCATCAATCATATTGTAGGTTGGATGTCTTTGAATTTTCTAGAGGAGTCGAATTTAGCCACACTTTCGTCGAAATATAACCAAAGGTTATTTTGTTGAGCCATCATTGTCAATTTACAGTTTACCCACGTGTTCTAGAAGTATTCCTAGTAATTGCTTACCCGAAAATTGTTATTGTTCAACTTGCACCTTTCATTACGAAAAAACATTACCGTTGTCTAGATACTACTTATGATAATGTGATTTTGTTGCATGTAAATCGAATGGGCCGATGCTATTAATTATTTAAAACTGATACTTCTTAACAACCACTACAAACTGAGAGGATTTTGTGATCCTATAAAAATATATAAACATTATGCAAATAAGTTTGATGATTAACATATTTGACATTTTGTCAAATTATTGTAATTTTGATAATAATAAATGAAATTGTTTCATGCTAAATTTTCTAAATAATATTTCCAAGTGTTGATTAATTGATTAAATGGTTGAATCCATATGATATGGAATTTATCTTTTGTTGTTAATAATATTTTTACAATTATATTTATGATTGAGTCAAATGCTCAGAATAGGCTTTGGATCGAGAACAGATGGTTCAATAAATATTTTCTGTTTATCGAAGTTCGTCGAATCCAAATGCTCAAGGTCCATGTAAATGATATTGTGTTCTATTTCTTGTTAATAACTTTGTATTTGAACAAATCTTGAAATAACTGAATCCTGAAGTGTTAGTTAATTTGCTACGATATTTTGAAAAAAAAAACTGAACTGTGACTTATTTTCAACGAGTAAAAATTTTTCAATATGTGAATACTCAAACAATATAGGGATCAATAAAGACAATTTAATTTTCACTGACAAAACCCTACTCCTGTAAATAATTATTTTGAGCGAAATCAACAGGACTATTAATTTGACCTTCGTCTCAATTGTTAAGTGTTCATGTGTTGGTGAAATTGTATATTTTGTACATAACGTATGATTCATCGTTCATCTTTTATGCCATTTTGGCATACTTTCAGTCAATATTTTAAAGTTTTAAATAAAATGAGATAATTTTATCGGATGCATTCATTTCAGAAAACCTCCTTCTATCCTTATTGTTGCATCGAGCCGAAAATCAGGAAAGCATTTTTGTTGTTGTTGAGTTATTGTGGTCAACTTTAACCCATCTGGCGCCCCGGGATATTTTGATTCTCGTGCTGACTGATTTTAGGTGAAATGCATATATGGTCGTCCGGACTTCGGTCTGAACGGGCACAATACTTACCAAGGAGGATCTACTCTCAGTAATAATGCAAATTTATGCCGTCGGGGAATTTCTAGCCCCTGCGATTCTCCCGTTCAAATTATTGTTACAGGAATCGTGGAAATTGAAGCTACAAAGAACTCGAGAATAAAAAGAATTAAAGCAAATTGGGACTCCCCTCTGCCTGACGTATTTTCGAAGGAGTTCAAACAGTGTTACCAGGGAATTGGCCACTTAGAAGTAATAGAGATTCAAAGACTGGTAACATGTGGAAAACCGGCAGACAGTCGGGGTCATTGCATACTTTTGTAGAAGTCAGTCAACATGCCTACGGAGTAGTAGTGTATCTCAGAACTGTGGATGAGAAGAAAAACACAGACGAGCCTGTAACAATGATGGGGATTGATCTGAAAAGGGATTCTCAAAGAGTAAGAATTATGGGATGAGTATTAAAATTATACAACATCGCTCGAAGTAGTAGAGAGAGGTAAAATGGTCTACTAAAATTTTCAAAATTGAGAGAAGCAGATTTACTTATTATAAAGTGTGTACAACGGGAGTTATCTCCTCGAAAGGGTGACACAATCAGCGGATTTAAAGTAATTGAAAACCGTAAAGGACTATTCCGTTTGAAGACAAAGATTTCAATGAGGAATTACCTTTCCAATTTCCTATTCTCCTTGTTATTGCCCAGGAATCATGATGTAGTTGATGCCTTGATCAAGTAACATAAAGGTAACTGCCCGCTGACATACGCATCAGAGAATCCAGAAGACTTAACTCCATTAATTCCTAACATGTTTCTACATGAGATCATTGCTACCCATGTATCAGATCTAGATAACTTGGAGGAAGAAATGTTCCGTTCTCGCTTACGTTTCAGGCAGTACTTAATTCAAGAACTGAAGCAGCGCTTAAGGTAGGAATATCTATCACGGGGAGTCCAAGTCCCGAAAGAAAGAAAGAAAGAAAGAAAGAAAGAAAGCAACATCTCTGAAGGAAGGTGACATGGCATTAGTGGGTTCTGAGAAACTGAAATGGGTGGAATGATCTTTGGCGAGAATTTTAACGCTCTTCCCTGGTCACGTTGGTGCAGTGCGTTTAGCTAAATTGAAAACGAAAGGTGGGGTTCTGAATCACCCAATTGAAAGACTTCGCCCACTGGAGGTAGACAGTGCCCAAACAATTTTCGAAAGGAAATCGGACTTACAGATATCATCGGGACAGAGTTCGTATGTGACACAATGTGGTCGTGAAGTAATACATAACAGCAAGTACTGTGACTGAACTGGGGTAGGTTGGAAAACCACATAGAAAAGTACGCTTTTGAAATTCTTCTCACATTTACAAGGTGGGAGGATGTTAGAAAATATAAACTATAGTTGTATTATTTTTCAGGTCACTTCTTTGGAATTTATGTTAGTGACTTGAGGTGACATATCTCTACGGAGGCTATGTTTTGGACTTGGCGTTTTGTTGTCGTAATGAACGGAGATTTGTTCCAGTAAAAAGAAAAATAAAGCGATATATTGGAGTCAGATAGAGTACATCAACCTGTTATTATATTTTAACAGTACATGATGTTAGCATAAGGAAAACACTTAAGGGTTGCAGGACAAATTTCAGTATTTCCAGGCTGTAACAAAACGGGACACAGGGAAGGACACGTTCCTGGAGTCCACATGGAGAAACACAGTAATTCACAATATACTACATGCACGCAGGCAAAGTCATACATTACAAGGGGGTAACATTTGAATACGACCCCAGGTAGTAACAAACAGAGAACAATGGCATTAACTCATACAGACAGCACGGCAAGGAAGCCCGTAATAATACAAGACATACTTAAATTTTCCATCCATAAAGTACTTAGGCAAAAACATGCCAATCTTTCTTGACACCGAATACTTTGCTAGAATAAGCATTGTTATCGCCCAGAACAGATTGGAATACCTTCCCTATAGACAAAGGCAATTGCACAAAGCTTACCCTTATATTTCTTTAACAAATTAGAAGCATTATCCCTAATGCAATTATTGTTAACATTACTACCTTTTTGTTTACTATTTTCATTACTATTGCGCCCTTATCCTATAGACCCTAGGCTCAGTTCGCATGGTTCTTAGTCATACAAAGAGTACATCGTTTAAATGAGTTTCAAATTACAGAAGAGAAGGAAGCCTGCTTGTATATCATTTAATCATAGCAAACGCCCGCCTCAATGTTATAAGTCGAGCTCAGGCAAGTCGCAGGAAGTACCAGCGATGTGTTGCACAAAATTTGCCAACGAAGGACGGTCTAGAACACGCTTCTATGTTACGCATCGACTTAGAGCAGGTGCACGTTTGAAGGATTTCAGGAAGCTGGCCTCAAAAATTTGTTCTCGAACGTTCTACGGTACGCCGTATGTTGGCAAAGCCCCGCCCCGAAATCTCTAAATAAATTAATTGGGGCGATATGACAACAGCCAGGGTCAAACCCTTGACGTCACTAAGTATGAAATATTCCCGAGATTTTTTGCAAATCGGTAAGATAAACAGTTCATCATGATATTAATAAATTGATGATCAAAGAAATGAGTTCCTTCTGCGAGCTGTCTGGGGTGGAGATTTTTGCTACCTTGGAAGGGGTAGCGTCCTTGTCACCAGAACTAGTTCCAGGGGACGCAAGATGCATATCTGTGAAAGTTATGATGGAATGTCGGTGACAGTATGGTAATTAATTGGGCCCTGTTATCAGTAATAATTTGTACATACTGTGAAGATGGTGAAAATTATGAGAGAAGAGTTCTCGGCAGTGTAGAAGGATTTGTGTCAAGCACCGCCATGTTGGGAATATATTACGGCACCCCCGTGAGTGCGTATCCAGTTTCGTTCCAGTCTTTATGCAGTTCGTTCAGTTAGTCAGTCAGGGTGTTAGCAGTGAGGAATCGTGGCCAGCGGGCCAGCTAGTCGTGAAGTGCCGCTGCATTAGTTATGAACAATCTGTAGTAGGGTGCACGCCAAGCTCGGCGAGGGTTGCACCACAGTTAGCAAAGTGCAATTTGAACAGTATCTGAAAAAACATAAATTGCAGTAATGAACGTATTCACGTGCGGGAAGGTCCTAATGTAGCTCATATTTATATAGCAGTCCTTCCACGTTAACTACAAAGACAATGTTAGCAGTCGCAGAGTTGGGAAACACGTAGCGGGACAATCGAGGTTCACACCAAAGCCTAGTGGAGCCGGCACCTCACCTACGTGCTCGCGATTCGAAGGGAGATCCGCGTGGAATTTGCCAAATCACGACGTTGTGAAGAAAGAATTAGTGAGATAGGAATACGCGTGGTCATGTTGCGCAATCCCTACTAAAGTGTATAAAAAGTGTATAGTACAATAAGTTGTTTTTTGATTAGGGTACTAGTGTGTGCTAACTTTACGTAAGTGTCAGTAATAATTTATAAAGGAAAAAGAGTGAAACCCAGCGGTAATCATGATGAAAAATCAATCAGTGTAATAGTGTATTCAGTGGTGATGTGTGGTTCTAATGTGATGTAAAACCCATGGAGAGGGGCTGCGAATATCCGGGCTGAGGAATGATGGCAGCTGACGGGAATCACGATGAGTATTAACCTTTGATTATGCTATGTCATTGTTTAAGGGTGTATTATTAGGATTATCATAATTGTGTGGATATTGTGTTAATGTTTGATTTTTGGGGTTAGATTTATCTTGCTTAGTTAGGCTCGTCCGTGAAGGCGTGACGTTTGCCGATTTATTTTTGAGATGCTTAGCGAAGTAACGTTCACGAGTCGTACAAATTTGATACACTCTTAGGGTATGTGTATTTTAGCTCAGAAGATGGAGGAGGCCCAGAGCGAGGCATGTAAATTGGGTAAGAGAGAGAGAGATTTGAACAACACTACGGATACAATAATAACACAGGTTGTTAATGATAATATCAGGTATAATAATAATACTGATATGAGTGATATAGGGGATTTTATTCTTTAACGATGATACTATACTTTGACACATGGTGAGGTGTTTATTAGCTATAGATGTGCCCTGAAATTAAGCTAGGAACGTTATCTATGCGTCTCCAACATGTTTGCTATCTCAGGTAAGGCATGATTTGAGTAAGACTGTATATGAACAACCGTCTGAGTGTTTGGAACATTTATGAGCATTGCTTTTGGATCGTGGTAATATGCAGAGCGGTTAAGGTAACGGCATGCAGATATTGTACCAGGATGTTCCTATGTGGCCCCAGGTAAGTTGCGATGAAATCAGAGATGGTATTGCACCGTTTATTTTGGCTTTGAGAGTTGAGTATTCTGTTGATTATGCAGCGTGATGTAGCCCAGATCGCATTCCTGGATTCACGCCACAGATGAGAAAGATAGGGTATTTCCTTTCGTTTCCACATGATAGCTCACGAACAGCTCCGAAGCAGAGACGAAGATTTAGCCAATCAATAATATAGTCAATGACGTAATGTCTTATATCGACCTCAACCTGAGAACATTATATACTGCCTATAAGAAAATAAGAGCCATAAAGGAAGAACTGGAGATGTTAGAATACGCATTTCAAGAGCAGAAAGCTATTTCATTTGTGGATTTGCTTATATCAAGTGAAATCAAATAATTAAAAGTGTATAACCCATGCTACAACGATATATCGATATGTGGGTATGACGTGGTACGCTTGAAGGGAGTCTTGTGTCGAGCCCGGCCTCGTGCAGTGGGAGGTGAGAGACTACTCTTAGTTCAGGCTTGTTACAGACGATACCGAAGCCATTACAACTATACATTTCAACGGTTCGTGACGCGTGAGTGTTCGCAAGGGAAGACGATAATGCGTGCGTAACATGTATCTCCTTCTTAGCCGCGAAAGGTCACAGGCAATGGAGTCTAAAATGCTCTCTAAGACCCATATGCAGCATAAACATTTATAACGTAATAAACTAGAAATGAACTTCACCGCGCATGCACATTCTGCATTGTCCGGGGTTCATGAGGCCAGTGGGTGAGACACTCACATAATTTCACGGATTACGGCAGTGTATTTCTACTAGAAGAACGCTTGCCAGTATTCAGACTTCACCCCAAGTGGATGTTATAACCATGACCGACATGTTTTTAAACCAGATGTCGGAGGGGATGTTTTATAATGACTTTATAGCTGTGATCATGTCACACTGAATATATTGGGGCAGCTACATTCTTAACGACAGCAAGTTTTATCGCACAACCTAATGCCTGCATATTCTAGGCAGGAAATATGTCCACTTGCAATGGCACTTCCTTGTGGTTGTTAAAGAACGCTTGCGAGCTTCGTTATGCTGATAAACTGTTCCGGTATAAGGCGTTCCTTTTGCGAGTGCACGCGGGCGGTGTTAGTCAAGGCGTGTTGGAACACATGGCCGGCCCGACACCTGTGGAACTTGGCGTGGTCAGGGGTTCGAGGTGAGCCTTTAACCAAGAAGATTACTTTGCCATGTTTTAGCGTGGAGGCCAGCGTGGTAGTAATATATCCTTCTATTTCCACCGCTCCGAGAATCAACGCTAAGGTACTGGACACATCAGATTGCTAATGTAGCTTAGCATAGCGTCTAGGAGCAATCACAAATTGCCATAGTTACTTTTTGTAGATTAAATGGATTTACACAGGCCTAGCTTCGATGCCTCTTTCGAAGCTGACGTGTTGTATCTCCGGGATTCTGGTCCAAGTTCATGGACGCATCCCTTGTGTAAACTTAGATTTTGTCTTTCAACTTTCAGTAAATTTGTAGTTGTTTTCTAAATTGATATGTATATTTTCATTGCGAGAAGTCCTGTTAGGAGAAGATCTACGGTATGTTGTATAAGTATAGATTAATTTTATATGCGACTTCGTTTAACAGTGTCCAGAACTCTGATTGTTTTTCTAGTGGTTAGTGCACGATTGTATATGCCTTTTTGCTTTTTCGCATCGTTTCATAGATGAGGATCTCAGTCATTCCGCTCATCTACTTGATATTGGGATGTTTTCGGATCCAGCTGTTTTGATAGTTTTTATCAATATTTTCTTCTTTTTCTTTGAGAGAGCACTTAGCTTTGGTGTTCAGAGATTTATTGGTACACCTTCCTAATGGATTGTCATTGGATCAACCTTAGATGTTGGCATGCATTCATGGTTAGGAACGGTCTACTGATACGAGTTCACTTGGGCCAGGGGCGACCTCAATTTAGGGGGAATATTGATCTTAACTTTTCCGCATAACCTCATTCTGGAGGAACAGTTGTAGTTTTGTGATATCATGCTTAGACATGAGCTTTAATTAATATAAAGTTAAACAATTGCTTTTGACGCAATAGTATGAGATTTATTACCACCGCATTTAGAAAGACACCCAAGCTTCTGAATATATTTATCCCAAAGGGGCGTGGTGGCGCATTGGTCAAGCTGTTGGCCTCTCACCAAGGTGGACCTGGTTCGATTCCTGGTCAATGCAAGTTAGATTTCCGAAGTGAAATGCCATGTCCTGTGGTTCGGATTCCACGTAAAAAGGATGTCCCGTGGCTCATAATCACAAGATTCACGGTCACGTAAAACTACAATCTTCCTTCCTTTTATATTTATCCCAGGCAATATAGACTTTTAGTCTGTGGATACAATGATATTAATGTTGAAAATCATTTTCGTAAGGCAAGATTGGTAGGTGCTTGATATACTGTATATTTATGAATCATATTGATGAACGACGTGCAATGGTATAGGTTTTGTTTTCAAGCACTTTCGGAGGCATTTTGTGAGACCTTGGTGATTTTGTGGTCAGCTAGTTGTAATGCAGACCACACTTTTGCATGATAAACAAGCTATATCAAGGTTATGTGAACCTTAGTTAAGAGCACAGTGATGCATATTAGGATTTTTGTGATACAGCTGATTCTTTTGGATGTAATGCTTAGTGAAGCATGTTTGTATTTTTTGGATTGTGACAATAACTGCTTTTGAGCCGGTGAGTGCCAATCGTTGTTAGACTGGTCGTAGTCTTGTATCAGCTGTTCGGTGTTTTTGAACCATTTGAGGTTCGTTTTTGTGATGTTCGTTTTGACTTTATCAGCTGTTTATCAGGTCTTACAAATACCTTTGTCTTGATAATAGACTATTCTAAAGCAATGCTCGGATAAGTTGTATGATAAAATAGATTAATATTTCTGCAGTCTCGTTATCAACGCCTATACAACCATTAAGACCATAATTAATTAAGTAATTATTTGAATTAAAATAATGAGCAGACATTTCGCTTAGCTTGGCTGCTTGGCGGAATTTACCCAGTATTAAGAGAATTTACCACTTATTATAACCATACTGAAGCGAATATTGTATTTAATGTCAGTATTTAGGAACAATTGAGTGTGTCCTAAATTAAACATGTATAAAATTTGTAATTTATTGTATATAGCGTAAATTGACGCCACAGTTCTAAGTAACCGCCAGCTTTGATAGTAATTAAAATTTATTAGAATGAAATATGCGAAAGATCACTGTGGTGATTCTATTTGTTGTTAATTATACAGTCTAATTTAATTATTCTAGGATCATGTAAGATCATTTGGTTCGAGTTGGAACGAGTTTCCAAATCTGGGCACTCAATTTTTAGGTGGTCCAGTTAATATTGTTTTTATTACATTCCTTTTCTTAAAGTTTTCTTGGGTCGTTATAACGACAGTGCATTCATTTCTTTTTGTCCTGTTCTTTTCTTGAATAAATTTTGCTTTCCATTTTAAAATTTTATTGCGTGTTGTTTTAGTAAAGTAATGGGAGGTAGTATTAAGAGGGCCATCGCTAGGTATTTCCAGGGTACTCCACCCTCAGAGATTGACCTTTTGGAGGAATCTCGTGTCTCTTCAAGCTAGTAAATTTTCTTGTAGCTATGGTTCTTCTTAATACCACCTGTTAGGATTTCTGTACCCTTCTTCTCCTCTATCTGTTGGTAGAACCTGGGGGTTTTTATTTGCTGGGATTTTCAGGTTCTACGATCCGGCTGGCATTGAGGGATTCCAACAGGTATTGGTAGGTATTTTGGGTACAGTATGAATTATGAAATACGCGTAGTTAGGCTGCAGGAGACACCGTCACATGTCCCAAATGTCGCCAACTGGAAATAAAAAGGTAAGAAATGTGTATGATGCATGCTACGTGTGAAAAGTAAGGCTGGATTGCGCTTACGGTTATTTAATTGCAATTATTGACCACGATGGGATATGTTCCAAAGTTTTCACCACACTCAGTTGCAAATCGGAGACCGTTAGGCTCACGAGGCTAGCTCCTCGTACATCTCATTTATATCAGGGTTGTTTATTCAGCGCATGTTGTAGGATGTTATTGATACCACTGTGTGTCCGGACTCAACACATGTTGTCTCGAGCCTAGGTCATTTTATTCTTCCCTTTCGCTCCCCAGTTAACGGTACTTTGAATCTCTATGCGGCCGTGCTTAAGGCCGGGCCTTGTATAATCATAAGTTCCCGTACCGAGCTTAGACCTGTGTTTGTTCTGGGCATATTTTGAGATGATACTAATATTAATAATAATAATAATTTATTAAATAATGGAATTTTTACAGAAGGGTACAGATATACACTGACCTTTCATGTCCCAGCGTCGTTGCAGAGACAAATCACTGTAGGAGTAATATTGGATATTAAGAATAATAACAATTTATTAAATAATGGAATTTTTACAGAAGGGTACAGATATACACTGACCTTTCATGTCCCAGCGTCGTTGCAGAGACAAATTACTGTAGGGGTAATATTGGATATTAATAATAATAATAATAATTTATTAAATAATGGAATTTTTACAGAACGGAACAGATATACATTGACATTTCATGTCCTAGTGTCGTTGCAGAGACAAATCACTACATGAGTAATGTTGGATATTAACAATAATAGTAATAATTTATTAATTAATTAATGGAATTTTGTAGAAGGGTACAGGTATACACTAACCATTTGAGGTAGGAACGCATTTCTCTCTCTGGTATTAGTGACAGTTGCAGACATGCCATGCTCTGAACAGGTAGGTCGAAGTCCTTACTTCGAAACCTATTCGTGTACATATTTTGTGAGTATTATTTGTAAATACAGTTGTGCCATGTCATTTATTACAGTGTTGGAGAAACATCGTTGTGACCTACACTCATCGTTGTTTCAAATGTTAGTTGTCGGCGTACGAATTGTGAACATAGAATATTTTCATTAAGCATTGATGCAAATTTGCATACATTCTAGCATATATTTTTTGTTTCTTTTGGTTTTGTCTTGCATAAGATAGTATTTTGAGTGGATACCGCAAGCATCTCAGTTATAGCATTTTAGTATAGTTTTCATACGCCCATAAATTTTGACAAACAGTATTGAGTTCGGGACCCGAAATATTGTATCGAGTCTTGAGTCCAATCCTTGGATAGTCGTGTTTCTCATGCATTGGTGTTTGTTATAATGTGTCAGTGTAACACATCTCAAATCCTATTGAAGTTTCATAAGGGTGAAATTACTTTTCTTTGGTAATCAAACAAGTGCACGTTTGCCGCACACATAAGAGCTCAAATATAAAATGTACCAATTTTATAACCACTAAAAGGGCAAAGTTTGTATTAAGAATTTGGATGCATAAGAGGTGTACTTTTATGAGAGGATCTTAACCCATATAAGGGATCATACAGGCGTTGTTGCCAGATTATGTTATGATATTAATTTGTCTATTTGGATCGTAATTGGAGAAGCCCTGTTTAATAGTGGGATACGCGAATGATTTAATTAGAGTAATGGTAATTTAAATGGTACATTACGGCGAGGAGACATAGTATTAGAAGTGATGAGCTCACAATGTGGAATTTTCAATGAGTACTGATTACATCGGGATCAGATCGAATTTCAGTTACGTATCTGATCGAAGGTTGATTGTCTAATTGATGTAATGAGTGATTTGAATAATTGATTAATGGTTGTTAATGGGATTTTTATTGTTCAATCTTGGATTGAATAATTTGATCAGACATCTTGATTCGCTGATTGATTAAATTGATTGTGTAATTAATTTTAATATATGTAATAATTTATTTAACACAATGTGTACATTAATTTACAAACATTTGTTTATATATTTACTTCTGATTTTCACCAGTCTTTCGTTAGCGTGTTTAGCGGCTGGGTTCTGTTTCCACATTTCAGCAAGTGATACTTGGAGCATGGTTTGTTGCATAATTCACAGACGCAGTCGTTCTCCGGTTCGTGGTAGGTTTTGTTCCGACATATCTTCCCATGGAACCCGTGGGCGGCGAATCTTGCGTACAGATGGCGAAGCTCATAGTTCGGTCCCTTCCAGGCTTCTGTTTTCACCGCT
Organism: Meconema thalassinum; assembly: GCA_946902985.2. NCBI lineage: Eukaryota > Metazoa > Arthropoda > Insecta > Orthoptera > Tettigoniidae > Meconema > Meconema thalassinum. The sequence goes on from OX336389.2 coordinate 726,721,059, forward strand.
TCTGTATCCATTATTTGCTCCGGGACCTCGTTGGCTTTGTCCTGGCTTTCCCTGATTACTGTTTTGTATGCGTGTGTTTCCGGTAATCCGAAGCAGAGTTTTATGTCCTCTATGAAGAATGACTCTCGTGCTTTGTATACGCGTAGCTGTTCCTTGTGAATTTAGAGATAGAGAGGGCTCGTTTTAGGAATCTGGATTTAATGCTTTCTATTTTCCTAAGGTTGTTTGCCGTAAAGTAGGGCCATGTTATTTGTATTCCGTACGTTGCAATCGGAGCAAATTTCAGTTTGAACAGCGCGATCGCGGTTGGCAGATATAGCTTCTGGAGCTTAGGGATGTTGTAAGTTGCTTTCGTTGCAGCGTCACTCTCTCTTGTGTATGCAGAGAGAAGGTGGTTCCAGTTGTTTGTAGTGTAACACCTAGGTATTTGAAGCTGGGTACAAATTCTATGGTTTCTTTCCCACACATGAAGTGGCCCCTGTTAGATAGCCTGCCTCCCCTTCTGAATTTCATTGCCATTGTCTTCGCACTGTTTATTTCCATTGAGTTTTCTGTTGCCCATTCCTTAATGTTCTCCATGACTGCCTGTAGGTCTTCTTGACTCTTGGAGAGGATGGCCATGTCATCTGCGTACATTAGCAGTTTAACGATTCTCGTGCCTAGGATCTGTCCGATATCTGAAGTCATCACGTTAAAGAGAACTGGGCTCATCGCGTCTCCTTGCAGGACCCCTCGTGTTTGGGTGATGCTCTTCGACGTGGATTGTGACGTAGTTGGCGTATAGAATCGACTTGATTGTTTTGAGTTCGTTGTTTGTGATGCCGAGAATGTCCTCTAGTTTGTGGATGAGTATTCTCCTGCTGATGCTGTCAAATGCCTTCGAGTAATCTATGAAAATTGCGTATAATGGTGTGGCCGGTTCGGCTAGTGTAGTTGTTATTTCTTGTATGATTTCTTGGACAGCGTGCAGTGTTGATCTGCCCGGGGTGAAGCCATATTGTTTCGGTGGTATGTAGACTCTTAATCTATGTTCTATACGTGCTAGTAGGATCTTGGAAAACAGTTTGAATATGACATTTTCCAGGGCGATTCCCCTATAGCAGTTTGGGTCATCCTTTCCTCCCCTCCCTTTGTATACCACAATTATGATTGACTTTATCCATTGTTCTGGAATTGAGTTGTTCTTTAGGCATTCATTAAAAAGTTCCGTCAGTGCTTCTAGTAGGTCTTGATGTGCTTCCTTCAGGTGTTCCATGTATATTCCATCAGGTCCAGCTGCTTTGTTGAGTTTCCCAGATCTTATAAGTTGGTCGACTTCCTCTGTTGTGATTGGAACAATATTCTGTTTGTTCGTTGTGTCTGATGTGCGATATACTGTTGGTTTGTCCTCTGCAAGGAGGCTGCTAAAGTGGGCTTCCCATTGCTCCATATTAACGAGTGGGCTTATTGCCTGCTTCTTTGACGACCTTAGAATTTTATACGGTTTCAGTTCGGCCTCGGCTATCAATTTCTGTTCTGTGGAGAGGTCGTGTTTTTGCTTCTTTCCTTTCAATAGCATTTTGTACCTCCGGCGTTCTTTGCCATATTCCTTTAGGGCGCTTCCTCCATATTCTCTGGCTGCCTGGAGGAGTTGTAGAGTGCTTTGTCTTTTGATATAGCACTCTTCGTCAAACCACGGCTTTGCTGATCGAGTGTGTGTGGACAGTTGAGTGGTGGCCTGTATGATTGTGTCATTCAGGGTTGCTGTTGCCTTGTCCAGTTTCCCCAGTTTGAGCATGTGCGTTATTGCCGGTAGTTTTTCTTTGTTCGTATTCCATCTCTTCTCATCTATGTGCCTTGAAACTTTAGGTTTAAGGTTTTCATCTGTCTGTTCTTGTAATCCAGTTCTTATTTGAACTTCAGTTGTTACTGGTAGGTGCTTTCTGATAGCCACTTTTCCTATTTTCACCTGTGTGTGGTCCTTAATATTCGTGAATATTAAGTCGATCGTGCTTTTTCCGTTTGGGGCTAGGTATGTATAGTCTTTCTCTCTGTTTATCAGTCTTAGTTGTTGGTCCATGAGAAAATCTGTGACCGCTTCTGTTTTTGGGTCCCGTTTATCTATGCAGCAGTTTAGGTCTCCTAGTAGCGTGGTAGGCTTGTCGGTGTCTATGTTCTCCAGGGCTCTTCCCAGTTTGTCGATGATGACCTCTGGTTCTGTTTTGGGTTGAAAGTAGGCTCCTATACTAATCATTTTCACTGTGACTACTGTTAGTGTGTTGGATGTACGATCAATTGGTATTATGGGTTGCAGGTGCTGCTTTATGAAGCAGCTCAGCCCCCTTGATGGGCGGCCTTTATCTCCTTTTTTGGCTAGGGAGTGGATGCCGTAGAAGTTGTTGATGTCTATTTCCTCTGTGCTGAGTGTTTCTGTGAGGAGCAGTATGTCGTTTTCTTGGAGGGTGGGGAGGGGGTTTATGGCCATTACAGATTTGAGACCTTCCATGTTCCATGTCGTTATTTTGAAGAGTTCCATATTATTCCTGTATTGTTGTGCAGTCTGTGGGTCTGTTGGGTTTTGCCGACGGCCGGAGTAGCTTGGTTCTGGGTGTTCGAATTGAAAGGTGCAAAAAGTGATCCCCGTGGGCCAGAAGTTTTCATTGTCTACTTTATCTTTGTCTTCATCTAGGATTGCTATTTTGAAGGGTTTGTTCCTCCTCTCGTTCGGAGGGTAAGGCATTCTATTACTCTTTTGATGCCCTGTTCTGTCATGTAAGCTCTGATATCTTCTTCTGATACGTCCTCCTTCTACATGACCTACATACATCCAGTGCAGGCTCTTTGCAGGCTTGAGTCTTCCTTCTGTGATGTTCCCCCTTCCTCTTTTGGGTGAGGGTGGTGGCGTTTCTTGGGTGCGCCGTAGTAGGTGTTCCCTATTTTGGTTGTTTTTCTCATTTCTGATGTTTCCGTCTGCTACCTGTCTGGTTCGTCGACTTGTTATTGTGGTGAATCCCGTGTTCTCTGCATCCTCTGTATCCTCCTCAAGGATGCTTATTGGTTTATCCACCGGGAGCCATTTTGCCTTCTGGGAGTTTCGGGGCTTGACCATCTGCTGGGTTGCTCCCTTTATCTCCTCTCTAACCATATCTTGTATGTTCCCCATCATAGCTTCTATCTGTAGGCTGATTTTCCCCAAGATTCTTTCCTCTACTTCCTCCCCGGTTTTTGCCTCCTCTCTTCGGCTACTAAATAATGATTCAGTCATTGGATCGACAGGTGCCACTGGCCTATCATCTGTGCAGTGCTTGTGCGCTTCGCCGGTAAATCCTTCTATTGTCATTCCCTTATTGGCGGGTGCATCCCTTATCTCTCTGGGAGAATCTGTCATCAGCCAAGAAACGGTATTTTGTGTTGGCATTGCATGGTTCTCTCTTTCTCCTCGGTGCGCTTTCAGTCCAGATGTGCTGACAGGTGACGATGTGTTGTTGTCATCCATCGACATAGACTGTGCCATTCACGTTGCTTCATGGTTTATGTCAGCAGATAGCACCATTTGTCTTGCTGTATTGTCGTTTGTTCCCTGATTGATCTCTTTCGAAGTTCCCTTAACATCTCTGTGTGGTTTTGTGTTTCCTTCAATGATCTTTTCAAAGTTGGCTTTCAATATTGCAAAACATTTCCAGATAGAACTCACCGAATCTTGTATCTCCTCCTTTACTTCCTTTTTTAGGCAGCCTCCTGCTTTTGCGATATTTGATAATGCTTTTAGTGCAATATCGATTCGCGCTTCCACATCGTCCACCATCTTATACAATTGTGAGAATGTCCTGTTGCGATCGCGACAGGTGCTGTGGATTTGACGCTTATGGAGCAATGTCATGCGGGTATAATTTGTACCGTGTGTAGCGCTCGCTGTAAGAGTTTCGGTGAAATGCTTTATTGCGATCGCGACAGGTGCTGTAGATTTGTCGCTTACGGAGCAGTGTCATGCAGGTCCAATTTGTAAAGTGTGCGGCGCTTGCTGTAAGGCATTCGGTAGGGTTTTCTGGTTATATGTGTCGTTTGTAAACTGCTGTGATTTGTTCAACTCTAACCTAACTATTTCCCTGACGCCGGTATGCCAACTTTTATTTTTATAAGTGCACTTTTCCTTTAGTATTTGCAATTTCTTGTTGTTTCCCGTATCAGAGTCACTGCGCTATCACATTTCGCTTGTTTCCACTTTATTATCTCTCTTATCACTATTTATACATCCAAATTATTTCACCGCTTGTTCACGCCGCTCTTCCCGCCATCTTCCCGGTCCTGTTCTATGTGGTAGCGTTAACTCTTTTTGTTGCACAATTAACAATCACACGGTTCATTTTGTTCGTGGTATGCTGTGTTTTTGCGGGTAAGATGGTGAAACCCATGAACTGCCAGTCTGGTTATCACAGTTCGAAATTCTCCTTAGTTCATTCTCGATCCAGCCCAGACGAAAAAATTGAAACGAACATAGAGTGCGCCTTCTTGGAGAAACATGTGGGAATACCAGCAGCTCCGAGCATCACCAAAACTGACCTAAAGTCAGCATCCTCCTTCCATAACCTGCAACTCACAAAATCGTTGACGCTTTCATCCTAATTATTTTATTGAGATTCAATTAATTTATATTTTGATTTTGGTCAGATTTTTTTTTGAATTTTTGGAATCCATTTGGATTTATTTTAATATGCTTTGATTTTGAGTAAATTATTTTGAATTTTTAAGCTGATTTTGGATTTATTTCAAAATGTTATGATTTATTAATTTATTTTCGTCTTGACTTAATTCTGGTATATTTTTCTTTAGGATTTTGATTTTCTTATTTTGATATCTTTGTTTATTTGCTTATTTTTTCGTTTTGTATTTTGTTTCTTCACTGTTAATAAAATTATTTTTTTCTCTGATTTTGAATTCTGTGTGTGGTAATTTATTGATCAGCCCTATTGATCTTCCAAATGGTTTATGGCATGACAGTTGTTAGCTTCAAGTAGGAACGCTCCACCCCCGAGGAATGATTCCTGTCCTGAAGGTCCTATGTTCAAAAGGGTAAGTAGTAGGGCTAAGCCGGTCCTGGACAGATTTCAAGGTCATCCATGGTTTCTCGTGGTCACGTACCCCCAGGCGTTCCCTGGGGGCTTGGGGGAGGGGAGGGGAGGGGAGGGGAGGGTGGAGGGTTTGGCTTGGAAGCAGACCCAATTGTTAGCCGACCTGTGTTGGTCAGCCAACTGACTGAGCTGGCTGGTGTGCATTGCCTATATAGCGTGTGGATGGAAGTGGGGGGGCGACCGGCGAAGGTAGTCGAATGTGACCGAGTTTAACTTAGAGTAGTAGAACAATGCGATGGCCGAGGCTGTAGGTATCAATCAATAAAGACCTAATAATAATAAATATTCCATTAAGCATGGTTACGAATATGAATAAAACGAATACTAAATACTAAATGCTTGGTAAAAATGGAGAGGTATATGGACTGTTGTTAACCCATGACGAGCTGTCGGGTGAGGGATTGGAACCCTCGCATCCTGTTGAGGAAATTCGAACTTAAGTCGAACGCCTTAGACCGCTCGGCCAACTCGACAAGGAAAGTTTAAGAGGATGAAATAAAAAGCAAGACTCATTATACAAGATCAGATTTATTAATCCAAGAATTAAAAGAGGAATTAAAACCTAACCATTTGACATAGAGTTTATTACCCTGTCTTTTAATCACTTTTTCAACAAGGTAATGCTTGGGATACTGCGTTTTTTGAAGTTCTTCGATGTAGAATCCTCCGTCGATGGGCTGGTGGTTATGGTCCTGGAGTAGATAAGTGACGGGGTGGGTACGTTTTACTTGGCGAATGCTGAATATTTCTGTGCTCCAGTTGGGCGTGTATCCTTTTGAGAAGGGGGATTTATGTTTACTGATGCGTACATAGTCACCCACGCGAAAACGATGGCGTTGTGGGTCAGCTGTTTTGATGCCATGATGAAGGCGATTCAACCGTGGTGTGTTTATGGTTACCAAACGTTTTTAACCCAATAGTTCTATGTTTGGTATCGTTGTAACGCGTCACTAGAGTCTGTAGTAGATTAAGCCAGTGATAGGACCCTCTGGCTGTTAATTCTCACCACATGTGTGTTTTTAACGTTCGGTTGAAATGTTCTACCACACTCGCTTTCAAATTGCTGACATCAGCAATAATCTGTGTGAGTTCCCTAAGTGAGTGTGGTCCTAGGTTTTTCAGTAGTTCGGCCACTATGCCGTCTTCCCCAGATGTCCTGTTGTTCTTGAGTTTGAGGATGTGCCTGTGAACTTTGTCTTGTGTCGGAGGCAGTCGCAGCTGGTGGTGTTGGAGCTGGGGAAGGTTCAGCACGTAGTGGCAAAATGCTGGTATAACGCATTATACGACACCCACATACACGGCTGCAGGATTTTTAATTTCACGGTGAAAGGTGGGGGAGCTCGGAACAGACTTCTTGTTGACAAACAGATTGAAACCATTATGTTATTTTATGAAGCTTTATTTTTCCTAATTATATGAATTTACTTACCTAGTTTCAAAATTCAGGAGGAGGCAATGCATTCCTTTTCTAATTTTACCTACTCCCCATTCTAATTAGTCCCGATCAGAGGAGTCTGTTTCACGGCTGAACACTACCAAACAATCGCAATTTATTTAGAAAACACCGTGCCTACCAGCTAGAACTGTAAGGGAATTGATCTGTAACATAGTCCGAAAGTGAACCCGATCTTGAGGGATAAATGGAAACAAATAAACACAATTGTAGATATTAAGAGCAGTGAAGCTACTTGCTATTACTTTATATAAACACATGACCTACCTTTATTCATAGGTTTGTAAGTGAAGTCTGCCCTCCTCTCCTTTAGTGCTGCAAAGTGGTCAATGACAGTGCACAGTCGGCCTTCCTTCAATGTGTTTCGTAAAAACGTTTTCACTCATTTTAGGGTAGAGAAACACCGCTCTGCCTCTCCTGTGACCCTTCACAATCAGCCCAGTTTCGTGGTCGAGATTTTTGCCCGATACGCTACTAACAGAATTCATTGTCTTATAGACATACACTTATCACTACTGTAGCTTGGGTTGCCATACGTTCTTGTTTTATTCTGCGTTCCGTTTTAATCTTTAACGGAACGCCAATTATTCCGGTTTTTTTTTGGTTAATTTGATAATATATTCAATTTTGCACCAACTTTCAAATGTCCCGCTTCAGAATTGGATGGTTGGCTCCTCAGTTTAGGGGCTGTGACAACGCGGTCATGTAGCCCCGTGTACTTTGGGTGTGTCTGATAACCGGTGTTAATTGTGATGGCTGTATTAGAGTGTGTATCTGTTTTTTTAATTCAAGTAGGGACTGCAACTTTTAATTTTTCAAATAGTAGGCCTAACTACTTTTGCCACCAAACGCCACCGTCAACGACTTCTGGGCCTAGGTCAGAACTTAGCTTCTAGACGCCACCGCAGTCGGCTCTTGGCAACGAACGTAGGAATCTAAGAGCGTTGTTTACATTCTTAACCTATACTATTTTGCTTCACACAGGTGTAATTAGTGGAAGGTTCTTTAACATGCCATAAATCTATGACATGGGACCGCCGGCTTTACTTCCCCTCCGAAGGAAGGCATACTGAGCGATTTTTAACGCTCTTAAAAAATCCGACGGCTTCGGCCGGGTTTGAACCCGCTATCTTGGGCATATAATCTCAGCATGCTACCAACTACGCCACCGAAGCCGCTAAACGTGGGCAAACATAACTCTTTAGAATTGATTGTAATATCTAGCTTGTTTTCTGGTGATACAGGTGCAAGGTTGAAAGAGAAAATGATTTCTATGTCTCTGTTAGATAGATGGCTATATGTAATAGATTTATCAGGGGCAACAAAATTAAGGAGTATCATAGTCCTTGTGAAGTTAATACTCAGCATTTTCCCCTCCAATGCTTTTACGGAGAGAGTGTTTTTCTATCATGAATATCAAATGGAGAGATTATACAAACAGAAGCTCCATTAGTTCGATAAAACAAGAATTGTTCACATATTACAATTATGACGAAATTTGTAGTGAATTTTATCAGAAGGTACTTAGGTACAAATCAAAAATCCTTGCAAAGTGTCGTTCAAATGAAAACCATTTGTGAGTTGCTGGTGTCATAGGCCTATATGATATCTAGTTGTAACTTTGTGTATTTGATTATGTAATGCTTATTTAATATATATGTGTATTATTTATTGCAACGTTTGACGACCTTGATAAAAAAAATGCAATGTTTAGGGACGTGTGTTCCGTTTTTCCATTCTTGAAATCTGGCAACCCTAACTGAAGCCCATAACATGCAAATTAAAACATGCCAATGACAAACATCATACAGGTTATTAATGAACTAATTAAGTTACACCAACGATTTAAACGCGCGAACACGTGTTTGCACATACACAGACGGAACGGTGGCAGATTTTAAACAGAATACTTCCCTTAAGTCTCGGTAGATGGTTCTGTTACCCCTTGCCACCTCATGGTGCTATCTGGCGGAAATATTTTAGTTATTATACTTTAAGGGATACCATTTGAGTTCTCAATAATGTATAACATTTATTAGTCATCTAACTGTTTCTGGTAACTTGTCAATATTATTAATCCTTCGGAGAGTGAAAGAGGGAAAGTATAAGCTTTCATGAGAGTGGTTTGAGTTTCCTTGAATAACTTTTAATGCATGCCAACGACGACAGGATGTTATATCCTGTCGTCGTTGGCAAGCCTGGCTTAGGCTGTAGTCGCCTGAGCCTTCAGCGATACAATTGAAACGAATGGAGTTTTCATAACCACACCTCCCATCGCTGTTACATAGGAAGGAATAGGACATCTAAGGCGCAGCCTAACGGCGCTACTACCCATCAGAAAAATATTCTTTATCAACAGTTCTAAATATATTAACTCGTGACTGAATGGATTGAGTGAAATTTATATATGTTTCCAATCAATATAAATTATAAATTCCTCAATTAAATACGTATATTTATAGAATCTTTCAAGAGCCTTTAATCACCAGCCGCGCCTGGTCGGAGGTAATGAGTCAGCGTTCTTAACTGTAGGTTCGTCCTCTGGGAATCTCTCTATTTGTTCTGGACAGTTGAGAATTTCTGAGAAGTATTGTGCCGTCACCTTGAAATTCTCCTTAGGCCTATTCGTTAGTGCTAATTTTCCATCACTTTTTCTGAAGCAAAGGTTTGGTGGTGTGTACCCTCTGATGTGTCCTGTAAACGTTCTGTAGAAGTCCCTTACGTTGTAGTTACGGAAGTTGTCCTCAATAGAGTCCAGCTGTTCCTTCAGGTATCTCCTCTTGGATTGTCTGATAATTTTTGCGGCTGTTTCTAGTGTTTCATGGAAGGTCTGTAAATTTTCTGGGGATTTTTTACTGTTGTATTTCTGATATGCCAATTTCCTGGCAATGAGTGCATTCTCACAATCAACACCCACCAAGGATATTTGGAATTCTTCTTCAAAGGAAAGAGAGCTTGTGCTGTTTCTATGATTTTTCGGTGGAAATTTTGCCAGTCATTGGCATGTTCTTTTTCCCAGGCTTCCTTCACTCCAGAGTCTGCGATCTTCTGTGTGTCAAATTTTGGTAGGGGGGTTTTCTTACAGAAAGTTCTCTTTGGGGTGAACTTGACCTTGACGCGGGTTAGGTAATGGTCAGAGTCAATGTTGGCTCCCCTACGTACCTGTACATCATAAATCTCCTGCTGTACTGGATATGAGATTGCCACATGGTCGATTTGGAACTCACCTAATTGCTGGACTGGAGAACGCCAGGTTTTCTGTTTTTTTAGGGTGATTTCCAAGAGATATTGACATGAGCTTGAGGTTATTCTGCTGGCAGAATTCTATGAGTCGTGTGCCATTTTTATTTCTGAATTTTTGTGCAGGATAGTTTCCGACTGTTTTCCTGTACATCTTTCTCTACCGATCTGTGCATTGAAGTCGCCCATGACGAGTTTGACATCATCCCTGGGGACTTTGGACATCACTGTGTCAAGGGTCGACCAGAATTTTTCTGCGAACTGTGGATCGCTCTTGTTACTTTGGTTAGTGGGGGCGTGTGCGTTGATCAGTGTGTATTTTTTGTTGGCGCACTGGAAGCGCTTGGTCATCAATCTGTTGTTTACTGGAGTAACATCTTCTAAGGATTCACCTACGGTCTTGTGGATCATGAAGGCCATCCCCAGAAGTGGAGCGCCTCTGGCAAAGCGCCTGTGAGTCTTGCTCTTGAACAAACAGTAATTGCCGTATTCCATGGTATCTTCATCCTGCAGCGCGAGGATTAGAAGCTTCTGTCTATCGAGTTCTGTCACGAGATTGTGCAACTTTCAAGGCGGTATGAGGGTGTTGATGTTTAGAGTGCCTAAGTATTGTTCCCGATACCAGTTGAGGCTATCGGCTACGCCAGCTGACATTGAGCCGTAGTTGAGATTTATGGGAAAAGTTGTAAAGATAGCGCTCAAATCGAGTCGAGAGGAATGTTAGGAAATGACGTAGAAGGCCAAGGATTAAGAAGGCACTGCCAGTCAAGCAGATGGAATTATGGGAGGAAATATGAAGTTTTATTAAGATCTATATGGAACATAGTATTATATCATCTCAAAAGAGAAGAAATGTCAAGCATTATATATGATAATAACTAGAAGAAAGACAGATAACCCCTTAAGTTATTGTATAACTTAATAGCCGAGATGATGGTGGTCGAGATTATACTTGTGACGCATGACCACAGAAGGTGGGGGAGCATCACGTGACAGCGCCAGGTAGGAGCTGGTCAACGCAGTCTAGAGACATCAGTCGAGTTCAGTCAGCAGGGCTGAGTAGAACACATGCGCAGAGAGTACGGCAAGTTGAGCGGTGCACAGCACTTGTTACGTGGCGTAAAAGCGACAGTATTACTTCACCAAGCAGAGAGCGGAAAGTAGGTCAGTGAGTCAAGGCAAGCAACGCACGGTAGGCGGCATGAGGACCGGTTACGAGGCAAGCTGTACGGGCCGTGTAAGCAGGAGAAAAGCCGGGGTTAGAACAGCATTATAATACGAGATTGAGAACTTTATTTCGAGCTGCATTTTGTAACGCAGAACAGTACAGCGAAGCGGCATGGCGAGGCCGGCTTTAAGCGTAGATCATTCTGGAACAGTGCAGCAGAGCCGAGCGTGTTAGTTCCGACTTTTATACGCAGGCAACATTAAAGAAGCTGAACTTCATTTCAACATTCAGTTACAACATTGAGTTGGGACTTTTATTCAGTAATCGAATTGTGCAGGCAGATAGTTATAATATACTGCAATTATGAACCTCAAATGAACTTAGATATTCAAATGACATTACGACTATGCATTTCATAACGGAACATGTAGAGCGACCATGGGGTCAAGCTAACATTAACGCTTTTAAGCAAGCGAAATGTTACAAGTATATGCACTTATGAACATTGGCACGTGCATTAATACAATTCCTTTTCATGAATTATCATAAAATATCGAGTACGAACACAGCTACAGGGTGTTTCAAAAACTTATACACTTTATTAAATAAAATTATTTTCTGCAAGTGAGATTTAACCGCTGTGGAGATTGAACTTTTAACAAGCAAACCGAACATTTTATGGGACAGTGGCGTAACATAGAAGAAGAATATGGGGTACGCTGCTTTTATGAACTTTTACGTAAGAATTTGGACAGTATCCGCTATGGATAACATGCAGTTCATCATGTCGGAGTAAACGAAGACAGGGACGCGATGGCACCACGGAGCGATGGATTCGGTTCCTGAAGAATAGGAAGTCCAACAGCTGATTCACTTGGGATATGAAGGCGATCGTTATCGCGTGGGTGATACGATATTCCCGTCGATCTTTCGAGAAATTTATTACACACAAGGATAATCGACGATCTTTGAAATATATTAACAGCTGATATGAGAAGGTACTGTAAGAGTTATGACTTTCTGATATGATTATTTTTTCATGATCACTGGGCATACTTGTATATTTTTCTAGTAGGAGTTCTACGATTATTTAGACATGGCTTAAACATTATTTGCTCCAAATTTTGCTAGAATATGGCGTTACCATATGATATGGCAGGCACCATTATACGAAATTCTCACCATTGGTTGGCTTTATTAAGCAGATGTTTGGTCTTTTAGACATTTTCCAGTAAGGATATTTTTCTTGGATAGTTATTTTTGTGTGGCGAGTATTTCGAACTCGTGATCTGCAATTGGATTATTTAAATCACTTCGTCAGTTCATTGCATACTAGCGAGTGTGTATTATTCATCAGTAGGGATTTTTTCCATTGGATTGTTTGGAGATATTAAGATGTTATTCACTCAAGTGAATGAATATCGCTTTTATGTGACAACTAGAGACTTGTTGATTCCAATCTGGTACATTCACTCATTAGACGGCGAGATGGGGCCTTTCGCTTTAGGCGATTGCGTGGTGGTACACATCTTTACCCATCGTTCAGGGCATTATCATGATAGACAACGGGGCAAGGCCTTTCGTATTTATACGATTGCGTGGTGGTACTCATTTATACTTGCCATTGAGGAACTCATTTTTATCATCCGAGTGTACTTGAGATTGTAAGAGGATCAAACAAGAAACTACTAGTCACATATCAGTCGAATTTTGTTAAATAAATTAAAAATACATGTCAGCAGGGTTACATTTTGTAATTCTTGTTTGCCAATCCAATATTATATTACTCTTTTGAGAGTACTTTCAGTTAACAGCTGATACAGCTGATGCTTTTGATAATTTTTATGATTGAATTTAATACTTTTGAGAAGGATTTAAAGTAATTGAATCTTGTAAGATGAATCATTAATGGTCAGATTTATTTTAAGGCAGATCAGTATTGCATATTTCGATGTAGAGATTATAGCACATTGGTGTTTTTCTGTGAAGTGAATTATGAGAATTTTAAGAGAATTTATGCTATTTGAAAGCAGATCTTTAATTTGATTTCGATATCTAAGGTAATATTTTTCCTAATTGTTTAAGAAGTTGTCTAGATGTGATCAGATTAATTACAGTTATTGGAGATTGTGTGCGTTGATAATTTGAAGCCAGTTATATATTTTTTGTAGATCATGCAACGTGGTTAAGTGAAGTTTGTGATAGGCATTTTGTGGAAGTTGCCAAGTGGAAGTTGCAATATTGCTAATGTATTTTGAGGCAGACATGAGGTTGTCGAACCCAGTCTAGCATAATTTTTGAGATTCATGCTGTGCGCTGAATATTTATGGAGTTTTGTGGAATAATTGTGGTATTCAAATGTGATATTTGATAAAGTGAGAATATATAATGAAGTAGTGGATAGTGAGATCCAACGTGATTTTGTGAAGGCAATAATAATTTTTTGGCATGATAATTGAATACGAGATATAACTTGGAAGTGATAAAACTGTAAGATAACGTTCTATAACCCTTATTAAACAATTTGTTAGGAAATTAAACAAATAAATAATGTTGATGATACAAGATTTTCTGATAAATAATAATTAAGGAAATAATAATCTGAAGTTTAAGCATATTAATGATCTGACCTAATGAAATAAAAATCAGAATGACTAGATGAAATAATAAATATCTAAATAACCAGAAGAATAAAATTTAAATAAATTGATAAATTAAAATTTGGAATAAATCAATGAATTAAATAAATGGATGAATTAAAGATTGAATAAATATGCTGATTTAAATAAATTAATAGATGATTAAATAGATGATGAATAACTGAATTAGAAGGTGATAATTAATTAAAGAAGCTGATGATTAATAAATTTAAATGAATTTAAATAAATTTAATTGAGATATGATTTGAAGAATTGCAATTTGAGTTGATGAATTAAACAATTTATATTGATGATTTAAGATGATTTAATCTGAAGGAGATGATGAAATGTGAGTGTGTGAATAATTAGAAAGCATAAAGGATTGATGATTATAATATTCATTTAAATGATTTGATGATAATGAATTAATTATTCTGACATGAATATATTGAATTTTGAGATGAGAACTAATGTGAGAAATATTTAAATTTGATGATGATTATGATTATAACCAATGACTAGTGGATTTTCTGTGATTCACAAACAAGCAATTATTAATGACAGTGTAAATAGTGTAAATTACTTATTCGATGTTTAGGAGCATTTTACTAACATATTCAGTATATGAATAATGCCATGCAAGCCATAAATTATGTGATATTTAAATATGTGATTAGAATATATGTGTTTAGACAGATTAATTATATTTTTACATCCAAATTCATGATGTTAATTTAAAGAGAAGTTAGGTCTCAGTTATCACGAATGTCAGTGACGCAAAGACATAGTGCTACGGTGATCCTGAGAACCCAAGAGAACTTTAGATATTTTTCCTATTTTATATGGATTAAATACACTTTGAGTAGAATAGAGATGGTTCGATTTTCTGGACAATGACAATTTAACGTTGGCATTCGACCATGCTCTCAGGTAGGATGAGTGTTTAATATGTCTGTCTGACTATCAAAGTTGAATAAATTTGTTTTTATCGTAGTTGTTATCTGATGATGATGTAATTTTCCTATTTCTTTCCTTGTCTTAATTAAGGCTTAACCAGGAAGGATGTGGTTTGCTAGGGATTCAGTTGGTGGCGCCCATTTATATTTGTATTTTTTAAAATTAAATTTAAGCCCTTAACGACCCTGGAGATACTTTATCTCGTGTTATCCTCTGCTTTTGTGATATTTCAACTGAATTTCCGACACATTCCTTATTTGATTTGATGTTCATTTAACTCCGCTCTGTCCTGGAAATCCAGGAATGCGATGTAATAGCAGATGGGTCATCGCATCCCCAGGACGAACGGGTACAGAGAGAGAGGGAGAATTGGCTTTACCCATCCGTGGGGATTGGATTTTGTTTATTCAATGGAATCACATCAGATTTAGATTACGAAGAGATTGATCTCAATTTCATTTAATGGTGTTATAAAATTTGTTAAACTTAGTCAGACAATATACTTGTATTCCCATTCCAGTGATCATGTTAATCATATTAGTGTTATATCATGTTTAGTTATAAGTCATTTTTCTTATACCCAAGTGAATGCAGGAATTGATACATTGTGATGTGTTGCTATCTAACGTCTCTGAATAAAACGTTTATTGAAAGATATAATTATGTTACCGGAAGATTTAGCTAAGGTGTTAGAAGTGTTACAGAATGGCATGTCTAGTATTGCAGTAACTATTTCTAAAATGGAAACAGAAGTTAAAGAGCAGATAAATGATTCAGAAGCTAGGTTAGAAGCTAGATGTAAAGAAAATGTGGAAGCTTTACAGGCTAGTAATGAAGACAATTTAAAAGATAATTTAAAGTCATTAGAGACTAGGTTACAGTCAAATAGTAAAGATGAATTGAAGTCACTAGAGAGTAGATTACAGACCAGTACTGAAAGCAATTTGAAAGCTAGTGAAGCTAACTTGAAGGATAGTTTTAAATTGTTAGAAACTAGATTACAAGCTCGTAGTGAAGAGAATAACACAGAGTTGAAAAACAATTTAACTAGTTTGGAGAATAGATTAAAGTTAAAGAATGATGAAATCTTTAAGGCTTTACAATTAGATATAAAAGCAGTAGAAATGAAAGGAGAGGAAAATGTGCAAATGTTAAGAAAAAAATATTATTGATTTAGAGATTAGAGAAGAAGAAAACATTCTTAATTTGAGAACAGATGTTATGTCCATACAGAAAGACATTAAATCCGATGTATCGAAGTTGAGATTCGACATTGATGGTTTAGTGGCAGATGTAGGCAAAATACAAGAGTGGTCTACTGAAGTATCTTTCGAAACTAAAATCAAAGGTCTAGAAATGAATCTAGGTAATGAAATCAAAGGTTTAAAGTCAGTAATTGGGACCGTTAAAGAGGAAGTCTTAGGAGAGGTTAATTCTAACTTGAAATCCTTAGAAAACCAATTGCAGATAGACATTAGGAAAATTGATGATGATATAGAGCAAAATGTTAATGAAAACTTAGCTTTATTCAAAAATAGAGTCGGTTCAATGGTGGAAGAACGGTATAGTGTGGTCGATGCCGAAGCAAAAGAAAAACGTGCAGGGTTGGATGAGAAATTAATCGCAGGTATGGCGAACTTGGAAGCTTGATTTACTGAAAATAAGGAAGCGATGAAGATAGATTCAGCTCAGTTTAGGACAGATGTTGATCAGTTAAAGGAACAAGTCGCGTCAGTAAAGACTACATGCGAAGATAAGATAGACAAATTAAAGAACGATTTAGAAGAGAGTAACAGAACGCAGAATGTTACGTCGTTAGATGATTTGGAGACTAAGGTCAAGACAGTAGAAAAACGAACAGATGATAGGATGACTAAACTAGAATCTATAATAAATAGTTTCACAAGTCAAAATGTTACAACGGGGGAAGTATCGATAAATCAGACACCGATAGATCGCAGTATGAACAATCAAGAGGTTAGCGTGGGAGAAGATCGTCAAACGCAACAGAATGCAACATTCGAAAGGGCTAGTTCAACCCCTCAAGATAATCCGAATTCGAATAGGAGTACGTTTGGTACGAGTGAACGATACTCAGGTCCAGTGACCATCATCAGAAATCTGGATGATAAGCCAAGGAAGTTTTCAGGGAACACAGGATTCACACCAGTCGAATTTCTGAGAGATATTCGCGATTACGTGGCGGAACATAGAAAAGCCAAGGAGAGAGAACTAAGGATAGTCGTACGCGCCTTAGACGGGCCAGCGTTAACTTGGTTTCGCGAATTCAGGAGAAATTTTGCGAACATGGAACAATTTGCCATAGCATTCTTAAGGAGATTTTGGAGTGCAGAGTATCAGCTGAACGTAAGAGCAGAAATTTATTCGAAGCGTTACTCTACGTCACATCCAACGCATTATGCTAATTACTTTACTTCGCAATGGCTAAATTACAGTTTTTGATTCCTCCATTGCCAGAAGAAGAGCTTTTGCAAGCTATAGCAAGACAGTTGCCAATTGAGGTACAACGATCACTGATAGCATCGGGAGCGAACACAATTGAGCACTATGACGATATCTTACGCCGATTAGATTATACAAGCGCTCAAATTACACCCAGAACTGCACGGAACGATAATCGAAACACGCAAGAGGTGAATGCGGTAGTTGTCGATTACGCAGCACAGACGGATAGAAGAGATTCCTGGGGAAACAGAAGGAACGAAGTGAATAGAGGTAATATTCACAACGTTCGTGGGAATGATCGATATCGAGGACCATATGAGAGGCCATACGATCAGGACGCAAGAAACAGTAGATACAGGAACTATGATCAGAATTCCGGATACCAAAATAGGAATAGATACAATAATAGATATCGAGGTCGATACAACTGGAACCAAGGTCAGCAGTCTAATCAGAACGATAGGCAGGATAGCAGAAGAAATGATCCAAATGAAAGACAAGATAATCGAGAATATGGGAGATCAAGGCAAGAAAGTAGACAGCCTAGTGCACCACCCGAAGAGATAACTAGAGATGTTAATCGAGCAAGCACGAGTGCAGAAGGAAGAAATAAACGACAAAGTAACGAAGAATCAGGATACTAATCATTGGAAATCAATCATCATTGTTGAGAGATAGCAAGTCAAAGACGAGGATCTAATTTAAGGAGATATAGTACATCGAGGGAATGGATACTAATGAAGTTGTGGGGACTTTTAATGCAGCTAGCATTAGAAAGTATCATTATGCTGAATAAGAGGATTGTAGAGCTATCGTGTACATATGTTGTGTATAGAATGCCTGATAGTATTTTTTTTCTCAAGCCTGATAAAAAAAGGAGATGTACGGCAGAGATTTACCCGATACCAGTTGAGGCTATCGGCTACGCCAGCTGACATTGAGCCGTAGTTGAGGTTTATGGGAAAAGTTGTAAAGATAGCGCTCAAATCGAGTCTAGAGGAATGTTAGGAAATGACGTAGAAGGCCAAGGATTAAGAAGGCACTGCCAGTCAAGCAGATGGAATTATGGGAGGAAATATGAAGTTTAATTAAGATCTATATGGAACATAGTATTATATCATCTCAGAAGAGAAGAAATGTCAAGCATTATATATGATAATAACTTGAAGAAAGACAGATAACCCCTTAAGTTATTGTATAACTTAATAGCCGAGATGATGGTGGTCGAGATTATACTTGTGACGCATGACCACAGAAGGTGGGGGAGCATCACGTGACAGCGCCAGGTAGGAGCTGGTCAACGCAGTCTAGAGACATCAGTCGAGTTCAGTCAGCAGGGCTGAGTAGAACACATGCGCAGAGAGTACGGCAAGTTGAGCGGTGCACAGCACTTGTTACGTGGCGTAAAAGCGACAGTATTACTTCACCAAGCAGAGAGCGGAAAGTAGGTCAGTGAGTCAAGGCAAGCAACGCACGGTAGGCGGCATGAGGACCGGTTACGAGGCAAGCTGTACGGGCCGTGTAAGCAGGAGAAAAGCCGGGGTTAGAACAGCATTATAATACGAGATTGAGAACTTTATTTCGAGCTGCATTTTGTAACGCAGAACAGTACAGCGAAGCGGCATGGCGAGGCCGGCTTTAAGCGTAGATCATTCTGGAACAGTGCAGCAGAGCCGAGCGTGTTAGTTCCGACTTTTATACGCAGGCAACATTAAAGAAGCTGAACTTCATTTCAACATTCAGTTACAACATTGAGTTGGGACTTTTATTCAGTAATCGAATTGTGCAGGCAGATAGTTATAATATACTGCAATTATGAACCTCAAATGAACTTAGATATTCAAATGACATTACGACTATGCATTTCATAACGGAACATGTAGAGCGACCATGGGGTCAAGCTAACATTAACGCTTTTAAGCAAGCGAAATGTTACAAGTATATGCACTTATGAACATTGGCACGTGCATTAATACAATTCCTTTTCATGAATTATCATAAAATATCGAGTACGAACACAGCTACAGGGTGTTTCAAAAACTTATACACTTTATTAAATAAAATTATTTTCTGCAAGTGAGATTTAACCGCTGTGGAGATTGAACTTTTAACAAGCAAACCGAACATTGTATGGGACAGTGGCGTAACATAGAAGAAGAATATGGGGTACGCTGCTTTTATGAACTTTTACGTAAGAATTTGGACAGTATCCGCTATGGATAACATGCAGTTCATCATGTCGGAGTAAACGAAGACAGGGACGCGATGGCACCACGGAGCGATGGATTCGGTTCCTGAAGAATAGGAAGTCCAACAGCTGATTCACTTGGGATATGAAGGCGATCGTTATCGCGTGGGTGATACGATATTCCCGTCGATCTTTCGAGAAATTTATTACACACAAGGATAATCGACGATCTTTGAAATATATTAACAGCTGATATGAGAAGGTACTGTAAGAGTTATGACTTTCTGATATGATTATTTTTTCATGAGCACTGGGCATACTTGTATATTTTTCTAGTAGGAGTTCTACGATTATTTAGACATGGCTTAAACATTATTTGCTCCAAATTTTGCTAGAATATGGCGTTACCATATGATATGACAGGACCATTATACGAAATTCTCACCATTGGTTGGCTTAATTAAGCAGATGTTTGGTCTTTTAGACATTTTCCAGTAAGGATATTTTTCTTGGATAGTTATTTTTGTGTGGCGAGTATTTCGAACTCGTGATCTGCAATTGGATTATTTAAATCACTTCGTCAGTTCATTGCATACTAGCGAGTGTGTATTATTCATCAGTAGGGATTTTTTCCATTGGATTGTTTGGAGATATTAAGATGTTATTCACTCAAGTGAATGAATATCGCTTTTATGTGACAACTAGAGACTTGTTGATTCCAATCTGGTACATTCACTCATTAGACGGCGAGATGGGGCCTTTCGCTTTAGGCGATTGCGTGGTGGTACACATCTTTACCCATCGTTCAGGGCATTATCATGATAGACAACGGGGCAAGGCCTTTCGTATTTATACGATTGCGTGGTGGTACTCATTTATACTTGCCATTGAGGAACTCATTTTTATCATCCGAGTGTACTTGAGATTGTAAGAGGATCAAACAAGAAACTACTAGTCACATATCAGTCGAATTTTGTTAAATAAATTAAAAATACATGTCAGCAGGGTTACATTTTGTAATTCTTGTTTGCCAATCCAATATTATATTACTCTTTTGAGAGTACTTTCAGTTAACAGCTGATACAGCTGATGCTTTTGATAATTTTTATGATTGAATTTAATACCTTTGAGAAGGATTTAAAGTAATTGAATCTTGTAAGATGAATCATTAATGGTCAGATTTATATTAAGGCAGATCAGTATTGCATATTTCGATGTAGAGATTATAGCACATTGGTGTTTTTCTGTGAAGTGAATTATGAGAATTTTAAGAGAATTTATGCTATTTGAAAGCAGATCTTTAATTTGATTTCGATTACTAAGGTAATATTTTTCCTAATTGTTTAAGAAGTTGTCTAGATGTGATCAGATTAATTACAGTTATTGGAGATTGTGTGCGTTGATAATTTGAAGCCAGTTATATATTTTTTGTAGATCATGCAACGTGGTTAAGTGAAGTTTGTGATAGGCATTTTGTGGAAGTTGCCAAGTGGAAGTTGCAATATTGCTAATGTATTTTGAGGCAGACATGAGGTTGTCGAACCCAGTCTAGCATAATTTTTGAGATTCATGCTGTGCGCTGAATATTTATGGAGTTTTGTGGAATAATTGTGGTATTCAAATGTGATATTTGATAAAGTGAGAATATATAATGAAGTTGTGGATAGTGAGATCCAACGTGATTTTGTGAAGGCAATAATAATTTTTTGGCATGATAATTGAATACGAGATATAACTTGGAAGTGATAAAACTGTAAGATAACGTTCTATAACCCTTATTAAACAATTTGTTAGGAAATTAAACAAATAAATAATGTTGATGATACAAGATTTTCTGATAAATAATAATTAATGAAATAATAATCTGAAGTTTAAGCATATTAATGATCTGACCTAATGAAATAAAAATCAGAATGACTAGATGAAATAATAAATATCTAAATAACCAGAAAAATAAAATTTAAATAAATTGATAAATTAAAATTTGGAATAAATCAATGAATTAAATAAATGGATGAATTAAAGATTGAATAAATATGCTGATTTAAATAAATTAATAGATGATTAAATACATGATGAATAACTGAATTAGAAGGTGATAATTAATTAAAGAAGCTGATGATTAATAAATTTAAATGAATTTAAATAAATTTAATTGAGATATGATTTGAAGAATTGCAATTTGAGTTGATGAATTAAACAATTTATATTGATGATTTAAGATGATTTAATCTGAAGGAGATGATGAAATGTGAGTGTGTGAATAATTAGAAAGCATAAAGGATTGATGATTATAATATTCATTTAAATGATTTGATGATAATGAATTAATTATTCTGACATGAATATATTGAATTTTGAGATGAGAACTAATGTGAGAAATATTTAAATTTGATGATGATTATGATTATAACCAATGACTAGTGGATTTTCTGTGATTCACAAACAAGCAATTATTAATGACAGTGTAAATAGTGTAAATTACTTATTCGATGTTTAGGAGCATTTTACTAACATATTCAGTATATGAATAATGCCATGCAAGCCATAAATTATGTGATATTTAAATATGTGATTAGAATATATGTGTTTAGACAGATTAATTATATTTTTACATCCAAATTCATGATGTTAATTTAAAGAGAAGTTAGGTCTCAGTTATCACGAATGTCAGTGACGCAAAGACATAGTGCTACGGTGAACCTGAGAACCCAAGAGAACTTTAGATATTTTTCCTATTTTATATGGATTAAATACACTTTGAGTAGAATAGAGATGGTTCGATTTTCTGGACAATGACAATTTAACGTTGGCATTCGACCATGCTCTCAGGTAGGATGAGTGTTTAATATGTCTGTCTGACTATCAAAGTTGAATAAATTTGTTTTTATCGTAGTTGTTATCTGATGATGATGTAATTTTCCTATTTCTTTCCTTGTCTTAATTAAGGCTTAACCAGGAAGGATGTGGTTTGCTAGGGATTCAGTTGATGGCGCCCATTTATATTTGTATTTTTTAAAATTAAATTTAAGCCCTTAACGACCCTGGAGATACTTTATCTCGTGTTATCCTCTGCTTTTGTGATATTTCAACTGAATTTCCGACACATTCCTTATTTGATTTGATGTTCATTTAACTCCGCTCTGTCCTGGAAATCCAGGAATGCGATGTAATAGCAGATGGGTCATCGCATCCCCAGGACGAACGGGTACAGAGAGAGAGGGAGAATTGGCTTTACCCATCCGTGGGGATTGGATTTTGTTTATTCAATGGAATCACATCAGATTTAGATTACGAAGAGATTGATCTCAATTTCATTTAATGGTGTTATAAAATTTGTTAAACTTAGTCAGACAATATACTTGTATTCCCATTCCAGTGATCATGTTAATCATATTAGTGTTATATCATGTTTAGTTATAAGTCATTTTTCTTATACCCAAGTGAATGCAGGAATTGATACATTGTGATGTGTTGCTATCTAAAGTCTCTGAATAAAATGTTTATTGAAAGATATAATTATGTTACCGGAAGATTTAGCTAAGGTGTTAGAAGTGTTACAGAATGGCATGTCTAGTATTGCAGTAACTATTTCTAAAATGGAAACAGAAGTTAAAGAGCAGATAAATGATTCAGAAGCTAGGTTAGAAGCTAGATGTAAAGAAAATGTGGAAGCTTTACAGGCTAGTAATGAAGACAATTTAAAAGATAATTTAAAGTCATTAGAGACTAGGTTACAGTCAAATAGTAAAGATGAATTGAAGTCACTAGAGAGTAGATTACAGACCAGTACTGAAAGCAATTTGAAAGCTAGTGAAGCTAACTTGAAGGATAGTTTTAAATTGTTAGAAACTAGATTACAAGCTCGTAGTGAAGAGAATAACACAGAGTTGAAAAACAATTTAACTAGTTTGGAGAATAGATTAAAGTTAAAGAATGATGAAATCTTTAAGGCTTTACAATTAGATATAAAAGCAGTAGAAATGAAAGGAGAGGAAAATGTGCAAATGTTAAGAAAAAATATTATTGATTTAGAGATTAGAGAAGAAGAAAACATTCTTAATTTGAGAACAGATGTTATGTCCATACAGAAAGACATTAAATCCGATGTATCGAAGTTGAGATTCGACATTGATGGTTTAGTGGCAGATGTAGGCAAAATACAAGAGTGGTCTACTGAAGTATCTTTCGAAACTAAAATCAAAGGTCTAGAAATGAATCTAGGTAATGAAATCAAAGGTTTAAAGTCAGTAATTGGGACCGTTAAAGAGGAAGTCTTAGGAGAGGTTAATTCTAACTTGAAATCCTTAGAAAACCAATTGCAGATAGACATTAGGAAAATTGATGATGATATAGAGCAAAATGTTAATGAAAACTTAGCTTTATTCAAAAATAGAGTCGGTTCAATGGTGGAAGAACGGTATAGTGTGGTCGATGCCGAAGCAAAAGAAAAACGTGCAGGGTTGGATGAGAAATTAATCGCAGGTATGGCGAACTTGGAAGCTTGATTTACTGAAAATAAGGAAGCGATGAAGATAGATTCAGCTCAGTTTAGGACAGATGTTGATCAGTTAAAGGAACAAGTCGCGTCAGTAAAGACTACATGCGAAGATAAGATAGACAAATTAAAGAACGATTTAGAAGAGAGTAACAGAACGCAGAATGTTACGTCGTTAGATGATTTGGAGACTAAGGTCAAGACCGTAGAAAAACGAACAGATGATAGGATGACTAAACTAGAATCTATAATAAATAGTTTCACAAGTCAAAATGTTACAACGGGGGAAGTATCGATAAATCAGACACCGATAGATCGCAGTATGAACAATCAAGAGGTTAGCGTGGGAGAAGATCGTCAAACGCAACAGAATGTAACATTCGAAAGGGCTAGTTCAACCCCTCAAGATAATCCGAATTCGAATAGGAGTACGTTTGGTACGAGTGAACGATACTCAGGTCCAGTGACCATCATCAGAAATCTGGATGATAAGCCAAGGAAGTTTTCAGGGAACACAGGATTCACACCAGTCGAATTTCTGAGAGGTATTCGCGATTACGTGGCGGAACATAGAAAAGCCAAGGAGAGAGAACTAAGGATAGTCGTACGCGCCTTAGACGGGCCAGCGTTAACTTGGTTTCGCGAATTCAGGAGAAATTTTGCGAACATGGAACAATTTGCCATAGCATTCTTAAGGAGATTTTGGAGTGCAGAGTATCAGCTGAACGTAAGAGCAGAAATTTATTCGAAGCGTTACTCTACGTCACATCCAACGCATTATGCTAATTACTTTACTTCGCAATGGCTAAATTACAGTTTTTGATTCCTCCATTGCCAGAAGAAGAGCTTTTGCAAGCTATAGCAAGACAGTTGCCAATTGAGGTACAACGATCACTGATAGCATCGGGAGCGAACACAATTGAGCACTATGACGATATCTTACGCCGATTAGATTATACAAGCGCTCAAATTACACCCAGAACTGCACGGAACGATAATCGAAACACGCAAGAGGTGAATGCGGTAGTTGTCGATTACGCAGCACAGACGGATAGAAGAGATTCCTGGGGAAACAGAAGGAACGAAGTGAATAGAGGTCATATTCACAACGTTCGTGGGAATGATCGATATCGAGGACCATATGAGAGGCCATACGATCAGGACGCAAGAAACAGTAGATACAGGAACTATGATCAGAATTCCGGATACCAAAATAGGAATAGATACAATAATAGATATCGAGGTCGATACAACTGGAACCAAGGTCAGCAGTCTAATCAGAACGATAGGCAGGATAGCAGAAGAAATGATCCAAATGAAAGACAAGATAATCGAGAATATGGGAGATCAAGGCAAGAAAGTAGACAGCCTAGTGCACCACCCGAAGAGATAACTAGAGATGTTAATCGAGCAAGCACGAGTGCAGAAGGAAGAAATAAACGACAAAGTAACGAAGAATCAGGATACTAATCATTGGAAATCAATCATCATTGTTGAGAGATAGCAAGTCAAAGACAAGGATCTAATTTAAGGAGATATAGTACATCGAGGGAATGGATACTAATGAAGTTGTGGGGACTTTTAATGCAGCTAGCATTAGAAAGTATCATTATGCTGAATAAGAGGATTGTAGAGCTATCGTGTACATATGTTGTGTATAGAATGCCTGATAGTATTTTTTTTCTCAAGCCTGATAAAAAAAGGAGATGTACGGCAGAGATTTACCCGATACCAGTTGAGGCTATCGGCTACGCCAGCTGACATTGAGCCGTAGTTGAGGTTTATGGGAAAAGTTGTAAAGATAGCGCTCAAATCGAGTCGAGAGGAATGTTAGGAAATGACGTAGAAGGCCAAGGATTAAGAAGGCACTGCCAGTCAAGCAGATGGAATTATGGGAGGAAATATGAAGTTTTATTAAGATCTATATGGAACATAGTATTATATCATCTCAGAAGAGAAGAAATGTCAAGCATTATATATGATAATAACTTGAAGAAAGACAGATAACCCCTTAAGTTATTGTATAACTTAATAGCCGAGATGATGGTGGTCGAGATTATACTTGTGACGCATGACCACAGAAGGTGGGGGAGCATCACGTGACAGCGCCAGGTAGGAGCTGGTCAACGCAGTCTAGAGACATCAGTCGAGTTCAGTCAGCAGGGCTGAGTAGAACACATGCGCAGAGAGTACGGCAAGTTGAGCGGTGCACAGCACTTGTTACGTGGCGTAAAAGCGACAGTATTACTTCACCAAGCAGAGAGCGGAAAGTAGGTCAGTGAGTCAAGGCAAGCAACGCACGGTAGGCGGCATGAGGACCGGTTACGAGGCAAGCTGTACGGGCCGTGTAAGCAGGAGAAAAGCCGGGGTTAGAACAGCATTATAATACGAGATTGAGAACTTTATTTCGAGCTGCATTTTGTAACGCAGAACAGTACAGCGAAGCGGCATGGCGAGGCCGGCTTTAAGCGTAGATCATTCTGGAACAGTGCAGCAGAGCCGAGCGTGTTAGTTCCGACTTTTATACGCAGGCAACATTAAAGAAGCTGAACTTCATTTCAACATTCAGTTACAACATTGAGTTGGGACTTTTATTCAGTAATCGAATTGTGCAGGCAGATAGTTATAATATACTGCAATTATGAACCTCAAATGAACTTAGATATTCAAATGACATTACGACTATGCATTTCATAACGGAACATGTAGAGCGACCATGGGGTCAAGCTAACATTAACGCTTTTAAGCAAGCGAAATGTTACAAGTATATGCACTTATGAACATTGGCACGTGCATTAATACAATTCCTTTTCATGAATTATCATAAAATATCGAGTACGAACACAGCTACAGGGTGTTTCAAAAACTTATACACTTTATTAAATAAAATTATTTTCTGCAAGTGAGATTTAACCGCTGTGGAGATTGAACTTTTAACAAGCAAACCGAACATTGTATGGGACAGTGGCGTAACATAGAAGAAGAATATGGGGTACGCTGCTTTTATGAACTTTTACGTAAGAATTTGGACAGTATCCGCTATGGATAACATGCAGTTCATCATGTCGGAGTAAACGAAGACAGGGACGCGATGGCACCACGGAGCGATGGATTCGGTTCCTGAAGAATAGGAAGTCCAACAGCTGATTCACTTGGGATATGAAGGCGATCGTTATCGCGTGGGTGATACGATATTCCCGTCGATCTTTCGAGAAATTTATTACACACAAGGATAATCGACGATCTTTGAAATATATTAACAGCTGATATGAGAAGGTACTGTAAGAGTTATGACTTTCTGATATGATTATTTTTTCATGAGCACTGGGCATACTTGTATATTTTTCTAGTAGGAGTTCTACGATTATTTAGACATGGCTTAAACATTATTTGCTCCAAATTTTGCTAGAATATGGCGTTACCATATGATATGACAGGCACCATTATACGAAATTCTCACCATTGGTTGGCTTTATTAAGCAGATGTTTGGTCTTTTAGACATTTTCCAATAAGGATATTTTTCTTGGATAGTTAGTTTTGTGTGGCGAGTATTTCGAACTCGTGATCTGCAATTGGATTATTTAAATCACTTCGTCAGTTCATTGCATACTAGCGAGTGTGTATTATTCATCAGTAGGGATTTTTTCCATTGGATTGTTTGGAGATATTAAGATGTTATTCACTCAAGTGAATGAATATCGCTTTTATGTGACAACTAGAGACTTGTTGATTCCAATCTGGTACATTCACTCATTAGACGGCGAGATGGGGCCTTTCGCTTTAGGCGATTGCGTGGTGGTACACATCTTTACCCATCGTTCAGGGCATTATCATGATAGACAACGGGGCAAGGCCTTTCGTATTTATACGATTGCGTGGTGGTACTCATTTATACTTGCCATTGAGGAACTCATTTTTATCATCCGAGTGTACTTGAGATTGTAAGAGGATCAAACAAGAAACTACTAGTCACATATCAGTCGAATTTTGTTAAATAAATTAAAAATACATGTCAGCAGGGTTACATTTTGTAATTCTTGTTTGCCAATCCAATATTATATTACTCTTTTGAGAGTACTTTCAGTTAACAGCTGATACAGCTGATGCTTTTGATAATTTTTATGATTGAATTTAATACCTTTGAGAAGGATTTAAAGTAATTGAATCTTGTAAGATGAATCATTAATGGTCAGATTTATTTTAAGGCAGATCAGTATTGCATATTTCGATGTAGAGATTATAGCACATTGGTGTTTTTCTGTGAAGTGAATTATGAGAATTTTAAGAGAATTTATGCTATTTGAAAGCAGATCTTTAATTTGATTTCGATATCTAAGGTAATATTTTTCCTAATTGTTTAAGAAGTTGTCTAGATGTGATCAGATTAATTACAGTTATTGGAGATTGTGTGCGTTGATAATTTGAAGCCAGTTATATATTTTTTGTAGATCATGCAACGTGGTTAAGTGAAGTTTGTGATAGGCATTTTGTGGAAGTTGCCAAGTGGAAGTTGCAATATTGCTAATGTATTTTGAGGCAGACATGAGGTTGTCGAACCCAGTCTAGCATAATTTTTGAGATTCATGCTGTGCGCTGAATATTTATGGAGTTTTGTGGAATAATTGTGGTATTCAAATGTGATATTTGATAAAGTGAGAATATATAATGAAGTAGTGGATAGTGAGATCCAACGTGATTTTGTGAAGGCAATAATAATTTTTTGGCATGATAATTGAATACGAGATATAACTTGGAAGTGATAAAACTGTAAGATAACGTTCTATAACCCTTATTAAACAATTTGTTAGGAAATTAAACAAATAAATAATGTTGATGATACAAGATTTTCTGATAAATAATAATTAAGGAAATAATAATCTGAAGTTTAAGCATATTAATGATCTGACCTAATGAAATAAAAATCAGAATGACTAGATGAAATAATAAATATCTAAATAACCAGAAGAATAAAATTTAAATAAATTGATAAATTAAAATTTGGAATAAATCAATGAATTAAATAAATGGATGAATTAAAGATTGAATAAATATGCTGATTTAAATAAATTAATAGATGATTAAATAGATGATGAATAACTGAATTAGAAGGTGATAATTAATTAAAGAAGCTGATGATTAATAAATTTAAATGAATTTAAATAAATTTAATTGAGATATGATTTGAAGAATTGCAATTTGAGTTGATGAATTAAACAATTTATATTGATGATTTAAGATGATTTAATCTGAAGGAGATGATGAAATGTGAGTGTGTGAATAATTAGAAAGCATAAAGGATTGATGATTATAATATTCATTTAAATGATTTGATGATAATGAATTAATTATTCTGACATGAATATATTGAATTTTGAGATGAGAACTAATGTGAGAAATATTTAAATTTGATGATGATTATGATTATAACCAATGACTAGTGGATTTTCTGTGATTCACAAACAAGCAATTATTAATGACAGTGTAAATAGTGTAAATTACTTATTCGATGTTTAGGAGCATTTTACTAACATATTCAGTATATGAATAATGCCATGCAAGCCATAAATTATGTGATATTTAAATATGTGATTAGAATATATGTGTTTAGACAGATTAATTATATTTTTACATCCAAATTCATGATGTTAATTTAAAGAGAAGTTAGGTCTCAGTTATCACGAATGTCAGTGACGCAAAGACATAGTGCTACGGTGATCCTGAGAACCCAAGAGAACTTTAGATATTTTTCCTATTTTATATGGATTAAATACACTTTGAGTAGAATAGAGATGGTTCGATTTTCTGGACAATGACAATTTAACGTTGGCATTCGACCATGCTCTCAGGTAGGATGAGTGTTTAATATGTCTGTCTGACTATCAAAGTTGAATAAATTTGTTTTTATCGTAGTTGTTATCTGATGATGATGTAATTTTCCTATTTCTTTCTTGTCTTAATTAAGGCTTAACCAGGAAGGATGTGGTTTGCTAGGGATTCAGTTGATGGCGCCCATTTATATTTGTATTTTTTAAAATTAAATTTAAGCCCTTAACGACCCTGGAGATACTTTATCTCGTGTTATCCTCTGCTTTTGTGATATTTCAACTGAATTTCCGACACATTCCTTATTTGATTTGATGTTCATTTAACTCCGCTCTGTCCTGGAAATCCAGGAATGCGATGTAATAGCAGATGGGTCATCGCATCCCCAGGACGAACGGGTACAGAGAGAGAGGGAGAATTGGCTTTACCCATCCGTGGGGATTGGATTTTGTTTATTCAATGGAATCACATCAGATTTAGATTACGAAGAGATTGATCTCAATTTCATTTAATGGTGTTATAAAATTTGTTAAACTTAGTCAGACAATATACTTGTATTCCCATTCCAGTGATCATGTTAATCATATTAGTGTTATATCATGTTTAGTTATAAGTCATTTTTCTTATACCCAAGTGAATGCAGGAATTGATACATTGTGATGTGTTGCTATCTAACGTCTCTGAATAAAACGTTTATTGAAAGATATAATTATGTTACCGGAAGATTTAGCTAAGGTGTTAGAAGTGTTACAGAATGGCATGTCTAGTATTGCAGTAACTATTTCTAAAATGGAAACAGAAGTTAAAGAGCAGATAAATGATCCAGAAGCTAGGTTAGAAGCTAGATGTAAAGAAAATGTGGAAGCTTTACAGGCTAGTAATGAAGACAATTTAAAAGATAATTTAAAGTCATTAGAGACTAGGTTACAGTCAAATAGTAAAGATGAATTGAAGTCACTAGAGAGTAGATTCAGACCAGTACTGAAAGCAATTTGAAAGCTAGTGAAGCTAACTTGAAGGATAGTTTTAAATTGTTAGAAACTAGATTACAAGCTCGTAGTGAAGAGAATAACACAGAGTTGAAAAACAATTTAACTAGTTTGGAGAATAGATTAAAGTTAAAGAATGATGAAATCTTTAAGGCTTTACAATTAGATATAAAAGCAGTAGAAATGAAAGGAGAGGAAAATGTGCAAATGTTAAGAAAAAATATTATTGATTTAGAGATTAGAGGAGAAGAAAACATTCTTAATTTGAGAACAGATGTTATGTCCATACAGAAAGACATTAAATCCGATGTATCGAAGTTGAGATTCGACATTGATGGTTTAGTGGCAGATGTAGGCAAAATACAAGAGTGGTCTACTGAAGTATCTTTCGAAACTAAAATCAAAGGTCTAGAAATGAATCTAGGTAATGAAATCAAAGGTTTAAAGTCAGTAATTGGGACCGTTAAAGAGGAAGTCTTAGGAGAGGTTAATTCTAACTTGAAATCCTTAGAAAACCAATTGCAGATAGACATTAGGAAAATTGATGATGATATAGAGCAAAATGTTAATGAAAACTTAGCTTTATTCAAAAATAGAGTCGGTTCAATGGTGGAAGAACGGTATAGTGTGGTCGATGCCGAAGCAAAAGAAAAACGTGCAGGGTTGGATGAGAAATTAATCGCAGGTATGGCGAACTTGGAAGCTTGATTTACTGAAAATAAGGAAGCGATGAAGATAGATTCAGCTCAGTTTAGGACAGATGTTGATCAGTTAAAGGAACAAGTCGCGTCAGTAAAGACTACATGCGAAGATAAGATAGACAAATTAAAGAACGATTTAGAAGAGAGTAACAGAACGCAGAATGTTACGTCGTTAGATGATTTGGAGACTAAGGTCAAGACCGTAGAAAAACGAACAGAAGATAGGATGACTAAACTAGAATCTATAATAAATAGTTTCACAAGTCAAAATGTTACAACGGGGGAAGTATCGATAAATCAGACACCGATAGATCGCAGTATGAACAATCAAGAGGTTAGCGTGGGAGAAGATCGTCAAACGCAACAGAATGTAACATTCGAAAGGGCTAGTTCAACCCCTCAAGATAATCCGAATTCGAATAGGAGTACGTTTGGTACGAGTGAACGATACTCAGGTCCAGTGACCATCATCAGAAATCTGGATGATAAGCCAAGGAAGTTTTCAGGGAACACAGGATTCACACCAGTCGAATTTCTGAGAGATATTCGCGATTACATGGCGGAACATAGAAAAGCCAAGGAGAGAGAACTGAGGATAGTCGTACGCGCCTTAGACGGGCCAGCGTTAACTTGGTTTCGCGAATTCAGGAGAAATTTTGCGAACATGGAACAATTTGCCATAGCATTCTTAAGGAGATTTTGGAGTGCAGAGTATCAGCTGAACGTAAGAGCAGAAATTTATTCGAAGCGTTACTCTACGTCACATCCAACGCATTATGCTAATTACTTTACTTCGCAATGGCTAAATTACAGTTTTTGATTCCTCCATTGCCAGAAGAAGAGCTTTTGCAAGCTATAGCAAGACAGTTGCCAATTGAGGTACAACGATCACTCATAGCATCGGGAGCGAACACAATTGAGCACTATGACGATATCTTACGCCGATTAGATTATACAAGCGCTCAAATTACACCCAGAACTGCACGGAACGATAATCGAAACACGCAAGAGGTGAATGCGGTAGTTGTCGATTACGCAGCACAGACGGATAGAAGAGATTCCTGGGTAAACAGAAGGAACGAAGTGAATAGAGGTAATATTCACAACGTTCGTGGGAATGATCGATATCGAGGACCATATGAGAGGCCATACGATCAGGACGCAAGAAACAGTAGATACAGGAACTATGATCAGAATTCCGGATACGAAAATAGGAATAGATACAATAATAGATATCGAGGTCGATACAACTGGAACCAAGGTCAGCAGTCTAATCAGAACGATAGGCAGGATAGCAGAAGAAATGATCCAAATGAAAGACAAGATAATCGAGAATATGGGAGATCAAGGCAAGAAAGTAGACAGCCTAGTGCACCACCCGAAGAGATAACTAGAGATGTTAATCGAGCAAGCACGAGTGCAGAAGGAAGAAATAAACGACAAAGTAACGAAGAATCAGGATACTAATCATTGGAAATCAATCATCATTGTTGAGAGATAGCAAGTCAAAGACGAGGATCTAATTTAAGGAGATATAGTACATCGAGGGAATGGATACTAATGAAGTTGTGGGGACTTTTAATGCAGCTAGCATTAGAGAGTATCATTATGCTGAATAAGAGGATTGTAGAGCTATCGTGTACATATGTTGTGTATAGAATGCCTGATAGTATTTTTTTTCTCAAGCCTGATAAAAAAAGGAGATGTACGGCAGAGATTTACCCGATACCAGTTGAGGCTATCGGCTACGCCAGCTGACATTGAGCCGTAGTTGAGGTTTATGGGAAAAGTTGTAAAGATAGCGCTCAAATCGAGTCGAGAGGAATGTTAGGAAATGACGTAGAAGGCCAAGGATTAAGAAGGCACTGCCAGTCAAGCAGATGGAATTATGGGAGGAAATATGAAGTTTTATTAAGATCTATATGGAACATAGTATTATATCATCTCAGAAGAGAAGAAATGTCAAGCATTATATATGATAATAACTTGAAGAAAGACAGATAACCCCTTAAGTTATTGTATAACTTAATAGCCGAGATGATGGTGGTCGAGATTATACTTGTGACGCATGACCACAGAAGGTGGGGGAGCATCACGTGACAGCGCCAGGTAGGAGCTGGTCAACGCAGTCTAGAGACATCAGTCGAGTTCAGTCAGCAGGGCTGAGTAGAACACATGCGCAGAGAGTACGGCAAGTTGAGCGGTGCACAGCACTTGTTACGTGGCGTAAAAGCGACAGTATTACTTCACCAAGCAGAGAGCGGAAAGTAGGTCAGTGAGTCAAGGCAAGCAACGCACGGTAGGCGGCATGAGGACCGGTTACGAGGCAAGCTGTACGGGCAGTGTAAGCAGGAGAAAAGCCGGGGTTAGAACAGCATTATAATACGAGATTGAGAACTTTATTTCGAGCTGCATTTTGTAACGCAGAACAGTACAGCGAAGCGGCATGGCGAGGCCGGCTTTAAGCGTAGATCATTCTGGAACAGTGCAGCAGAGCCGAGCGTGTTAGTTCCGACTTTTATACGCAGGCAACATTAAAGAAGCTGAACTTCATTTCAACATTCAGTTACAACATTGAGTTGGGACTTTTATTCAGTAATCGAATTGTGCAGGCAGATAGTTATAATATACTGCAATTATGAACCTCAAATGAACTTAGATATTCAAATGACATTACGACTATGCATTTCATAACGGAACATGTAGAGCGACCATGGGGTCAAGCTAACATTAACGCTTTTAAGCAAACGAAATGTTACAAGTATATGCACTTATGAACATTGGCACGTGCATTAATACAATTCCTTTTCATGAATTATCATAAAATATCGAGTACGAACACAGCTACAGGGTGTTTCAAAAACTTATACACTTTATTAAATAAAATTATTTTCTACAAGTGAGATTTAACCGCTGTGGAGATTGAACTTTTAACAAGCAAACCGAACATTGTATGGGACAGTGGCGTAACATAGAAGAAGAATATGGGGTACGCTGCTTTTATGAACTTTTACGTAAGAATTTGGACAGTATCCGCTATGGATAACATGCAGTTCATCATGTCGGAGTAAACGAAGACAGGGACGCGATGGCACCACGGAGCGATGGATTCGGTTCCTGAAGAATAGGAAGTCCAACAGCTGATTCACTTGGGATATGAAGGCGATCGTTATCGCGTGGGTGATACGATATTCCCGTCGATCTTTCGAGAAATTTATTACACACAAGGATAATCGACGATCTTTGAAATATATTAACAGCTGATATGAGAAGGTACTGTAAGAGTTATGACTTTCTGATATGATTATTTTTTCATGAGCACTGGGCATACTTGTATATTTTTCTAGTAGGAGTTCTACGATTATTTAGACATGGCTTAAACATTATTTGCTCCAAATTTTGCTAGAATATGGCGTTACCATATGATATGGCAGGCACCATTATACGAAATTCTCACCATTGGTTGGCTTTATTAAGCAGATGTTTGGTCTTTTAGACATTTTCCAATAAGGATATTTTTCTTGGATAGTTAGTTTTGTGTGGCGAGTATTTCGAACTCGTGATCTGCAATTGGATTATTTAAATCACTTCGTCAGTTCATTGCATACTAGCGAGTGTGTATTATTCATCAGTAGGGATTTTTTCCATTGGATTGTTTGGAGATATTAAGATGTTATTCACTCAAGTGAATGAATATCGCTTTTATGTGACAACTAGAGACTTGTTGATTCCAATCTGGTACATTCACTCATTAGACGGCGAGATGGGGCCTTTCGCTTTAGGCGATTGCGTGGTGGTACACATCTTTACCCATCGTTCAGGGCATTATCATGATAGACAACGGGGCAAGGCCTTTCGTATTTATACGATTGCGTGGTGGTACTCATTTATACTTGCCATTGAGGAACTCATTTTTATCATCCGAGTGTACTTGAGATTGTAAGAGGATCAAACAAGAAACTACTAGTCACATATCAGTCGAATTTTGTTAAATAAATTAAAAATACATGTCAGCAGGGTTACATTTTGTAATTCTTGTTTGCCAATCCAATATTATATTACTCTTTTGAGAGTACTTTCAGTTAACAGCTGATACAGCTGATGCTTTTGATAATTTTTATGATTGAATTTAATACCTTTGAGAAGGATTTAAAGTAATTGAATCTTGTAAGATGAATCATTAATGGTCAGATTTATTTTAAGGCAGATCAGTATTGCATATTTCGATGTAGAGATTATAGCACATTGGTGTTTTTCTGTGAAGTGAATTATGAGAATTTTAAGAGAATTTATGCTATTTGAAAGCAGATCTTTAATTTGATTTCGATATCTAAGGTAATATTTTTCCTAATTGTTTAAGAAGTTGTCTAGATGTGATCAGATTAATTACAGTTATTGGAGATTGTGTGCGTTGATAATTTGAAGCCAGTTATATATTTTTTGTAGATCATGCAACGTGGTTAAGTGAAGTTTGTGATAGGCATTTTGTGGAAGTTGCCAAGTGGAAGTTGCAATATTGCTAATGTATTTTGAGGCAGACATGAGGTTGTCGAACCCAGTCTAGCATAATTTTTGAGATTCATGCTGTGCGCTGAATATTTATGGAGTTTTGTGGAATAATTGTGGTATTCAAATGTGATATTTGATAAAGTGAGAATATATAATGAAGTAGTGGATAGTGAGATCCAACGTGATTTTGTGAAGGCAATAATAATTTTTTGGCATGATAATTGAATACGAGATATAACTTGGAAGTGATAAAACTGTAAGATAACGTTCTATAACCCTTATTAAACAATTTGTTAGGAAATTAAACAAATAAATAATGTTGATGATACAAGATTTTCTGATAAATAATAATTAAGGAAATAATAATCTGAAGTTTAAGCATATTAATGATCTGACCTAATGAAATAAAAATCAGAATGACTAGATGAAATAATAAATATCTAAATAACCAGAAGAATAAAATTTAAATAAATTGATAAATTAAAATTTGGAATAAATCAATGAATTAAATAAATGGATGAATTAAAGATTGAATAAATATGCTGATTTAAATAAATTAATAGATGATTAAATAGATGATGAATAACTGAATTAGAAGGTGATAATTAATTAAAGAAGCTGATGATTAATAAATTTAAATGAATTTAAATAAATTTAATTGAGATATGATTTGAAGAATTGCAATTTGAGTTGATGAATTAAACAATTTATATTGATGATTTAAGATGATTTAATCTGAAGGAGATGATGAAATGTGAGTGTGTGAATAATTAGAAAGCATAAAGGATTGATGATTATAATATTCATTTAAATGATTTGATGATAATGAATTAATTATTCTGACATGAATATATTGAATTTTGAGATGAGAACTAATGTGAGAAATATTTAAATTTGATGATGATTATGATTATAACCAATGACTAGTGGATTTTCTGTGATTCACAAACAAGCAATTATTAATGACAGTGTAAATAGTGTAAATTACTTATTCGATGTTTAGGAGCATTTTACTAACATATTCAGTATATGAATAATGCCATGCAAGCCATAAATTATGTGATATTTAAATATGTGATTAGAATATATGTGTTTAGACAGATTAATTATATTTTTACATCCAAATTCATGATGTTAATTTAAAGAGAAGTTAGGTCTCAGTTATCACGAATGTCAGTGACGCAAAGACATAGTGCTACGGTGATCCTGAGAACCCAAGAGAACTTTAGATATTTTTCCTATTTTATATGGATTAAATACACTTTGAGTAGAATAGAGATGGTTCGATTTTCTGGACAATGACAATTTAACGTTGGCATTCGACCATGCTCTCAGGTAGGATGAGTGTTTAATATGTCTGTCTGACTATCAAAGTTGAATAAATTTGTTTTTATCGTAGTTGTTATCTGATGATGATGTAATTTTCCTATTTCTTTCCTTGTCTTAATTAAGGCTTAACCAGGAAGGATGTGGTTTGCTAGGGATTCAGTTGATGGCGCCCATTTATATTTGTATTTTTTTAAATTAAATTTAAGCCCTTAACGACCCTGGAGATACTTTATCTCGTGTTATCCTCTGCTTTTGTGATATTTCAACTGAATTTCCGACACATTCCTTATTTGATTTGATGTTCATTTAACTCCGCTCTGTCCTGGAAATCCAGGAATGCGATGTAATAGCAGATGGGTCATCGCATCCCCAGGACGAACGGGTACAGAGAGAGAGGGAGAATTGGCTTTACCCATCCGTGGGGATTGGATTTTGTTTATTCAATGGAATCACATCAGATTTAGATTACGAAGAGATTGATCTCAATTTCATTTAATGGTGTTATAAAATTTGTTAAACTTAGTCAGACAATATACTTGTATTCCCATTCCAGTGATCATGTTAATCATATTAGTGTTATATCATGTTTAGTTATAAGTCATTTTTCTTATACCCAAGTGAATGCAGGAATTGATACATTGTGATGTGTTGCTATCTAACGTCTCTGAATAAAACGTTTATTGAAAGATATAATTATGTTACCGGAAGATTTAGCTAAGGTGTTAGAAGTGTTACAGAATGGCATGTCTAGTATTGCAGTAACTATTTCTAAAATGGAAACAGAAGTTAAAGAGCAGATAAATGATCCAGAAGCTAGGTTAGAAGCTAGATGTAAAGAAAATGTGGAAGCTTTACAGGCTAGTAATGAAGACAATTTAAAAGATCATTTAAAGTCATTAGAGACTAGGTTACAGTCAAATAGTAAAGATGAATTGAAGTCACTAGAGAGTAGATTCAGACCAGTACTGAAAGCAATTTGAAAGCTAGTGAAGCTAACTTGAAGGATAGTTTTAAATTGTTAGAAACTAGATTACAAGCTCGTAGTGAAGAGAATAACACAGAGTTGAAAAACAATTTAACTAGTTTGGAGAATAGATTAAAGTTAAAGAATGATGAAATCTTTAAGGCTTTACAATTAGATATAAAAGCAGTAGAAATGAAAGGAGAGGAAAATGTGCAAATGTTAAGAAAAAATATTATTGATTTAGAGATTAGAGGAGAAGAAAACATTCTTAATTTGAGAACAGATGTTATGTCCATACAGAAAGACATTAAATCCGATGTATCGAAGTTGAGATTCGACATTGATGGTTTAGTGGCAGATGTAGGCAAAATACAAGAGTGGTCTACTGAAGTATCTTTCGAAACTAAAATCAAAGGTCTAGAAATGAATCTAGGTAATGAAATCAAAGGTTTAAAGTCAGTAATTGGGACCGTTAAAGAGGAAGTCTTAGGAGAGGTTAATTCTAACTTGAAATCCTTAGAAAACCAATTGCAGATAGACATTAGGAAAATTGATGATGATATAGAGCAAAATGTTAATGAAAACTTAGCTTTATTCAAAAATAGAGTCGGTTCAATGGTGGAAGAACGGTATAGTGTGGTCGATGCCGAAGCAAAAGAAAAACGTGCAGGGTTGGATGAGAAATTAATCGCAGGTATGGCGAACTTGGAAGCTTGATTTACTGAAAATAAGGAAGCGATGAAGATAGATTCAGCTCAGTTTAGGACAGATGTTGATCAGTTAAAGGAACAAGTCGCGTCAGTAAAGACTACATGCGAAGATAAGATAGACAAATTAAAGAACGATTTAGAAGAGAGTAACAGAACGCAGAATGTTACGTCGTTAGATGATTTGGAGACTAAGGTCAAGACCGTAGAAAAACGAACAGAAGATAGGATGACTAAACTAGAATCTATAATAAATAGTTTCACAAGTCAAAATGTTACAACGGGGGAAGTATCGATAAATCAGACACCGATAGATCGCAGTATGAACAATCAAGAGGTTAGCGTGGGAGAAGATCGTCAAACGCAACAGAATGTAACATTCGAAAGGGCTAGTTCAACCCCTCAAGATAATCCGAATTCGAATAGGAGTACGTTTGGTACGAGTGAACGATACTCAGGTCCAGTGACCATCATCAGAAATCTGGATGATAAGCCAAGGAAGTTTTCAGGGAACACAGGATTCACACCAGTCGAATTTCTGAGAGATATTCGCGATTACATGGCGGAACATAGAAAAGCCAAGGAGAGAGAACTAAGGATAGTCGTACGCGCCTTAGACGGGCCAGCGTTAACTTGGTTTCGCGAATTCAGGAGAAATTTTGCGAACATGGAACAATTTGCCATAGCATTCTTAAGGAGATTTTGGAGTGCAGAGTATCAGCTGAACGTAAGAGCAGAAATTTATTCGAAGCGTTACTCTACGTCACATCCAACGCATTATGCTAATTACTTTACTTCGCAATGGCTAAATTACAGTTTTTGATTCCTCCATTGCCAGAAGAAGAGCTTTTGCAAGCTATAGCAAGACAGTTGCCAATTGAGGTACAACGATCACTCATAGCATCGGGAGCGAACACAATTGAGCACTATGACGATATCTTACGCCGATTAGATTATACAAGCGCTCAAATTACACCCAGAACTGCACGGAACGATAATCGAAACACGCAAGAGGTGAATGCGGTAGTTGTCGATTACGCAGCACAGACGGATAGAAGAGATTCCTGGGTAAACAGAAGGAACGAAGTGAATAGAGGTAATATTCACAACGTTCGTGGGAATGATCGATATCGAGGACCATATGAGAGGCCATACGATCAGGACGCAAGAAACAGTAGATACAGGAACTATGATCAGAATTCCGGATACGAAAATAGGAATAGATACAATAATAGATATCGAGGTCGATACAACTGGAACCAAGGTCAGCAGTCTAATCAGAACGATAGGCAGGATAGCAGAAGAAATGATCCAAATGAAAGACAAGATAATCGAGAATATGGGAGATCAAGGCAAGAAAGTAGACAGCCTAGTGCACCACCCGAAGAGATAACTAGAGATGTTAATCGAGCAAGCACGAGTGCAGAAGGAAGAAATAAACGACAAAGTAACGAAGAATCAGGATACTAATCATTGGAAATCAATCATCATTGTTGAGAGATAGCAAGTCAAAGACGAGGATCTAATTTAAGGAGATATAGTACATCGAGGGAATGGATACTAATGAAGTTGTGGGGACTTTTAATGCAGCTAGCATTAGAGAGTATCATTATGCTGAATAAGAGGATTGTAGAGCTATCGTGTACATATGTTGTGTATAGAATGCCTGATAGTATTTTTTTTCTCAAGCCTGATAAAAAAAGGAGATGTACGGCAGAGATTTACCCGATACCAGTTGAGGCTATCGGCTACGCCAGCTGACATTGAGCCGTAGTTGAGGTTTATGGGAAAAGTTGTAAAGATAGCGCTCAAATCGAGTCGAGAGGAATGTTAGGAAATGACGTAGAAGGCCAAGGATTAAGAAGGCACTGCCAGTCAAGCAGATGGAATTATGGGAGGAAATATGAAGTTTTATTAAGATCTATATGGAACATAGTATTATATCATCTCAGAAGAGAAGAAATGTCAAGCATTATATATGATAATAACTTGAAGAAAGACAGATAACCCCTTAAGTTATTGTATAACTTAATAGCCGAGATGATGGTGGTCGAGATTATACTTGTGACGCATGACCACAGAAGGTGGGGGAGCATCACGTGACAGCGCCAGGTAGGAGCTGGTCAACGCAGTCTAGAGACATCAGTCGAGTTCAGTCAGCAGGGCTGAGTAGAACATATGCGCAGAGAGTACGGCAAGTTGAGCGGTGCACAGCACTTGTTACGTGGCGTAAAAGCGACAGTATTACTTCACCAAGCAGAGAGCGGAAAGTAGGTCAGTGAGTCAAGGCAAGCAACGCACGGTAGGCGGCATGAGGACCGGTTACGAGGCAAGCTGTACGGGCAGTGTAAGCAGGAGAAAAGCCGGGGTTAGAACAGCATTATAATACGAGATTGAGAACTTTATTTCGAGCTGCATTTTGTAACGCAGAACAGTACAGCGAAGCGGCATGGCGAGGCCGGCTTTAAGCGTAGATCATTCTGGAACAGTGCAGCAGAGCCGAGCGTGTTAGTTCCGACTTTTATACGCAGGCAACATTAAAGAAGCTGAACTTCATTTCAACATTCAGTTACAACATTGAGTTGGGACTTTTATTCAGTAATCGAATTGTGCAGGCAGATAGTTATAATATACTGCAATTATGAACCTCAAATGAACTTAGATATTCAAATGACATTACGACTATGCATTTCATAACGGAACATGTAGAGCGACCATGGGGTCAAGCTAACATTAACGCTTTTAAGCAAACGAAATGTTACAAGTATATGCACTTATGAACATTGGCACGTGCATTAATACAATTCCTTTTCATGAATTATCATAAAATATCGAGTACGAACACAGCTACAGGGTGTTTCAAAAACTTATACACTTTATTAAATAAAATTATTTTCTACAAGTGAGATTTAACCGCTGTGGAGATTGAACTTTTAACAAGCAAACCGAACATTGTATGGGACAGTGGCGTAACATAGAAGAAGAATATGGGGTACGCTGCTTTTATGAACTTTTACGTAAGAATTTGGACAGTATCCGCTATGGATAACATGCAGTTCATCATGTCGGAGTAAACGAAGACAGGGACGCGATGGCACCACGGAGCGATGGATTCGGTTCCTGAAGAAGAGGAAGTCCAACAGCTGATTCACTTGGGATATGAAGGCGATCGTTATCGCGTGGGTGATACGATATTCCCGTCGATCTTTCGAGAAATTTATTACACACAAGGATAATCGACGATCTTTGAAATATATTAACAGCTGATATGAGAAGGTACTGTAAGAGTTATGACTTTCTGATATGATTATTTTTTCATGAGCACTGGGCATACTTGTATATTTTTCTAGTAGCAGTTCTACGATTATTTAGACATGGCTTAAACATTATTTGCTCCAAATTTTGCTAGAATATGGCGTTACCATATGATATGGCAGGCACCATTATACGAAATTCTCACCATTGGTTGGCTTTATTAAGCAGATGTTTGGTCTTTTAGACATTTTCCAGTAAGGATATTTTTCTTGGATAGTTATTTTTGTGTGGCGAGTATTTCGAACTCGTGATCTGCAATTGGATTATTTAAATCACTTCGTCAGTTCATTGCATACTAGCGAGTGTGTATTATTCATCAGTAGGGATTTTTTCCATTGGATTGTTTGGAGATATTAAGATGTTATTCACTCAAGTGAATGAATATCGCTTTTATGTGACAACTAGAGACTTGTTGATTCCAATCTGGTACATTCATCATTAGACGGCGAGATGGGGCCTTTCGCTTGAGGCGATTGCGTGGTGGTACACATCTTTACCCATCGTTCAGGGCATTATCATGATAGACAACGGGGCAAGGCCTTTCGTATTAATACGATTGCGTGGTGGTACTCATCTTTACTTGCCATTGAGGAACTCATTTTTATCATCCGAGTGTACTTGAGATTGTAAGAGGATCAAACAAGAAACTACTAGTCACATATCAGTCGAATTTTGTTAAATAAATTAAAAATACATGTCAGCAGGGTTACATTTTGTAATTCTTGTTTGCCAATCCAATATTATATTACTCTTTTGAGAGTACTTTCAGTTAACAGCTGATACAGCTGATGCTTTTGATAATTTTTATGATTGAATTTAATACCTTTGAGAAGGATTTAAAGTAATTGAATCTTGTAAGATGAATCATTAATGGTCAGATTTATTTTAAGGCAGATCAGTATTGCATATTTCGATGTAGAGATTATAGCACATTGGTGTTTTTCTGTGAAGTGAATTATGAGAATTTTAAGAAAATTTATGCTATTTGAAAGCAGATCTTGAATTCGATTTCGTTTACTAAGGTAATATTTTTCCTAATTGTTTAAGAAGTTGTCTAGATGTGATCAGGTTAATTACAGTTATTGGAGATTGTGTGCGTTGATAATTTGAAGCCAGTTATATATTTTTCGTAGATCATGCAACGTGATTAAGTGAAGTTTGTGATAGGCATTTTGTGGAAGTTGCCAAGTGGAAGTTGCAATATTGCTAATGTATTTTGAGGCAGACATGAGGTTGTCGAACCCAGTCTAGCATAATTTTTGAGATTCATGCTGTGCGCTGAATATTTATGGAGTTTTGTGGTATTCAAATGTGATATTTGATAAAGTGAGAATATATAATGAAGTTGTGGATAGTGAGATCCAACGTGATTTTGTGAAGGGAATAATAATTTTTTGGCATGATAATTGAATACGAGATATAACTTGGAAGTGATAAAACTGTAAGACAACGTTCTATAACCCTTATTAAACAATTTGTTAGGAAATTAAACAAATAAATAATGTTGATGATACAAGATTTTCTGATAAATAATAATTAATGAAATAATAATCTGAAGTTTAAGCATATTAATGATCTGACCTAATGAAATAAAAATCAGAATGACTAGATGAAATAATAAAAATCTAAATAACCAGAAGAATAAAATTTAAATAAATTGATAAATTAAATTTTGGAATAAATCAATGAATTAAATAAATGGATGAATTAAAGATTGAATAAATAAACTGATTTAAATAAATTAATAGATGATTAAATAGATGATGAATAACTGAATTAGAAGGTGATAATTAATTAAAGAAGCTGATGATTAATAAATTTAAATGAATTTAAATAAATTTAATTGAGTTATGATTTGAAGAATTGCAATTTGAGTTGATGAATTAAACAATTTATATTGATGATTTAAGATGATTTAATCTGAAGGAGATGATGAAATGAGAGTGTGTGAATAATTAGAAAGCATAAAGAATTGATGATTATAATATTCATTTAAATGATTTGATGATAATGAATTAATTATTCTGACATGAATATATTGAATTTTGAGATGAGAACTAATGTGAGAAATATTTAAATTTGATGATGATGATGATTATAACCAATGACTAGTGGATTTTCTGTGATTCACAAACAAGCAATTATTAATGACAGTGTAAATAGTGTCATTTACTTATTCGATGTTTAGGAGCATTTTACTAACTTATTCAGCATTTGAATAATGCCATGCAAGCCATAAATTATGTGATATTTAAATATGTGATTAGAATATATGTGTTTAGACAGATTAATTATATTTTTTACATCCACATTCATGATGTTAGTTTAAAGAGAAGTTAGGTCTCAGTTATCACGAATGTCAGTGACGCAAAGACATAGTGCTACGGTGATCCTGAGAACCCAAGAGAACTTTAGATATTTTTCCTATTTTATGTGGATT
This sequence comes from Meconema thalassinum, assembly GCA_946902985.2. Lineage (NCBI taxonomy): Eukaryota > Metazoa > Arthropoda > Insecta > Orthoptera > Tettigoniidae > Meconema > Meconema thalassinum. Next base: position 726,765,554 of record OX336389.2, read on the forward strand.
AAATACACTTTGAGTAGAATAGAGATGGTTCGATTTTCTGGACAATGACAATTTAACGTTGGCATTCGACCATGCTCTCAGGTAGGATGAGTGTTTAATATGTCTGTCTGACTATCAAAGTTGAATAAATTTGTTTTTATCTTAGTTGTGATCTGATGATGATGTGATTTTCCTATTTCTTTCCTTGTCTTAATTAAGGCTTAACCAGGAAGGATGTGGTTTGCTAGGGATTCAGTTGATGGCGCCCATTTATATTTGTATTTTTTTAAAGTAAATTTAAGCCCGTAACGACCCTGGAGATACTTTATCTCGTGTTACCCTCTGCTTTTGTGATATTTCAACTGAATTTCCGACACATTCCTTATTTGATTTGATGTTCATTTAACTCCGCTCTGTCCTGGAAATCCAGGAATGCGATGTAATAGCAGATGGGTCATCACATCCCCAGGACAAACGGGTAGAGTATGTTGGTGTCTTATGGGGAAGTTTGCCAGAGAAATCCGATTTTCTCTGTGTCCGTGGTTGCCCGGGTCCCCCAGAGTCTGAATGCCCGGGTGCCGTCTGTTGACGGGTGGATTGATTACCACCTAGGGTATTGCAGTTATTATTTGAACGCGCCATGATTACTTGTAAAAATTGGGGTCTAGTGGTTATCCACTAGATTTCTTAGAACCAGGGATTGTTAGTTCCTGGAGCATGTTTACAGCCGCACCACTTGGTGAACAGACGCTGACCTTAAGGTGCCCAATCTGGGAACAAACCCTTTTGGATTTAGAGTTCTTTATTGGTGTGGAAACCACCTGGCTCTTCCGCACCATCCATCGTAGGGAATCTTAGATTCATATTCCGCCATCAGGACCGTTGACCAATTTTCACCTAGTAACCCTAGGCAGGGGCCCGTACAGGGCCAGAGAAATCCGATTTTCTCTGTGGCCGTGGTTGCCCGGGTCCCCCACTGTCCGAATGCCTGGGTGCCGTCTGTTGACGGGTGGATTGGTTACCACCTAGGGTATTGCCGGAGCCAGATGGACCCAGGTTTTTTAACGAGGTGTTACTCCTCCCCCTCCTCCTTCCTTATCACTTATGAGATGATGCCCCAAGCCTATGGTCACTATGGCCAGCACTAGCAATCCCAATTTTATTACATCGCCTGCCAGCTAGAAGTAGGAAACGCTTTCACTAGGATCAGCAATCCAACAATGGTAGCATAACCATCTAACAAGCCGCTAGCAGGCAAGCTCCCTGCAGCGAGACCGATCCGCTCAGCGTAGGCTGGCAAGGTCAGGACTGCCATATGCCCGCCAGTCGCCAGTAGCAGCCAATTTGAATAGAGCTCTCCCACCGGATATCAACAGGCAGTACGTCATACCCCACCACGCAGCCAGACAAGCAAGTGATACACATCCTGTCTACAGTAATCTTACAAGAGTGACGTATACGCGTTTTTACAGATCATCAGATTGCATTACACTCTCTTTTTTTTACAGATTGGATTACAGCATGCTAAATGGGACACCAACATCATAATGCCCGATACCTGTAGGGTATTAAAACGCATAATTACATGCAAATACTTCACACCACAATTACACAACACAAGCGCCGATAATGCGGCAATACAAATAGCAGTAAGAGACGGCATAGTCTGTAAATGACGCATCTCACTGTTACAATACGCCCCCTGCCTATAGAAGGGAAGTTTAAATTAGCGTGGCTACATAATTCATAAGTTAGGCTTAGTACAAAACTAACGGTACAAAATGCTATGCACGCGAACAAGTACATAATCAGCTAAGTCCAGCTATGAACTCATACACTCTCCGTCTAATTCACACAAAACTGTAAAATCGCTACTTACCATACGTTCGCAAACGCCCTAAGAGCATCTTCTTTCTTCCTGTGATGAATCTCCCGTTGTCGACTCAGTTAGAAATACCATATCATATCCAAGCAATATCGTTGGCCGATCTCCATACTAATAAATAACATTTGTGTCAAAGTTAAAAGTTTCATAGCAACAGATATTTTGCCACAAATATCAGCAATTTATTGTTATAAATTCTGCCATTGAATATAACAAGACAGCCAATGAGGAGAGGTTTTAGGGAAGGAATACTGAAACCTCATTAATATAATTAAATAAATACATTTAAGCCCAAAGAAAGAACTTTTATGAATTGAAATACTGTATAAAATTATATGGGGACATTATCAGTACTTTAAAAGTCGCTGGAAGTACGCAGTACAATGATATATGTATTTTACATGTACGCGCGTATTTATCCCGCAAAAGTCTCAAAATGGCGCGAGCCAGTGTTCTGATGCGCTTGAGCCCTGGCGACCCGATATCCAGTGCGGTGATAGACCACCCTCTAACGCAGTGCCGTCTCGGGCATAATAAATTCATGCACAGACTTGCTTGCTATTATTTTAGTGCAAGTTGTTTTAAGTTGAGCCGATACACATTTAAAGGTTTTGTGAACTATTGTACGTAAATATTACAGAGCAAAGAAATACAGTATATACCTTCGAGTATATATGAACATTTATTGAATGAATTACGTCGCAGATATTGAAATTAAAGCGAGTTACAAAGAGTTTATTTCTGCAGTGGGAAAGAAACGCTTTTGAGCAGACAAATAGTGTAGTTCAGCAAGACAACAGTGAATGCTGATATATCCTACAGTAAGCGTGAGTAAGAAAACATTATAGTGTTGTATGAACAGTGAAACCTATTACTACTTGAAAGATATTATGACTGCAATTATGAATAATGTAGACATGATATATTATGTCTTAGAGAAGACTACTATTATGGAGTAGATTAAGGTGCGATTGAGATATGTCTAGACAGAGAATATACGTGACAACATGGAGCAATGGTAACTTCACAACCATGTACAACGACATCATGTATGTCTACTTTGTCAAATACAATGATATCATTATGTACTACACCACCATGTACATTAATGCATTTTCATGTACAAAGTACTACAGAACTACGAGCAATTATTTGAATTCATATAACAACGACATGAATATTTCCATCTACAATGTGATGCGATCTTCAATCTACAAATGTTATTTATTAGTCTGGAGATCGGTCAACGGTATTGCTTGAATATGATATGGTATTTCGAATTGAGTCGACAACGGGAGATTCATCACAGGAAGATAGAAGATGCTAGGGCATTTTCCCAGCAGACGCTTGTAACCTGGTATACAGAACGAGAGGACGGTATGCAGTCGGAAGCCCGATGGACGTTTGGAGCTTACCAGGGAGGAACCTTTTCCTTTCCTGAGGTAGCAGCTTCATGGTCGGAGGCAGACCTGCATTTCAAGTCGATCTTCAATGGAACTAAGTACATCAGGGTATTTTCCAAATACCGATATGATCATCTGGAAGTCTTCATAAGGTAGAAATGAACCAGTTTTCATTATTGTAGTAAGTATTTTGATGGCATTATGAACAACATATTTCTTCACGTTTTAATATATTTTCACTTCGACGTTTATTGGATATATACTTCGATATCATGTGAGATGATTGTCTTTTCTTCATCTGTACATGAAATTTCAACGATGCAGTTTCTGAACTGACATGATATAATTATTTGGATTTTATTTTCATAATTTAAGAGTTTCTTAAATTATTATTCAACATCTTCGAGTTTTTATTAAATTGAATTTCAGACAGTTTTGGTCTTGAATGTCCATTTTAAATTCATTTATTTTGGAATAAATGAATTGTGCATTTTATTGTAAGAAGAAATTATTATTATTAGGGGAAGAAACTACGTGTGATGTATGGTAATATTAGTAAATGTTATATCGATTGATATTCGACGATCTGGCAAGTTATATTCGTCAGGATAATGCAACGTACTTATGTATACGACGATATTCCCGAAGGGAATATTCTTGATTTGACAAACCATTTTATTTGGTGAGAAAGCATTGAAATTTCAGTAAAATAAACTTTTTATTGAGATAGGTCTTCTTCGAAGATATTTTCATTCGACATTAGGTATATTAGGGACATTCTTATTCCAGTCGTATTTGAGATGTATTCGACAATTCAATAATAACATTGTTGTTATTATACACAGTTTGTAATGTTACGTATTTTGTTAACGTAATCTTGCAACAGTGTAATTTGAGAGGTATTAGTATGGAGAGACAAGTAATGTATTTTTCTTTCATATTAGTATAAAAGGTTTTGATAACAGAGTAACTTTTCGGAGTAAACCTTCGTTTAGGACTTCCATTAGCGACAACAATTGTCGTAAGGATGAAAGCTACGTTAATAAGAGCATGTACTTATTGTAATAATGTAATGCAGTTGTTTGAGACAACAAGTTTGTAAGAGTCATGTTCAATAATGCATGTTCTAAGTAAATGATTAAAGAAACAAGTGTAACAAAGGTGTATGAAGTTGTTTAAAGGTATACGAGGAATGGTAATACGAGGTAAAATTGTAGAAGTCTGCGAGAAAATATATTTGTTGAATTACGAGGGAGTTTGCCGTATTAAGTGTTGATGCATTATAGTACAGTTGTGTGGATAGTTTGTAACATTCTTAATGGTACAAGGACGAAATTGTTGGGAGTCGGCGGAAACGCTAAGGGAAATGAAGTTAATCCTTTGAATGAAAATGAAAATCCACAGCCTGCTTCCAGTCTCCGACCGGGTCAGGAATGGAATGAATGAAGCCCCCATCTAGCGGCGAGGATATGAACTGTGCCGGCTGCCGAGGCCTGACGCACTCCTCTGGGGCAATGATTAAATGAATGACAGATGAAATGAAATGATAGTGGAGAGTGTTGCTGGAATGAAATTTTGACAGGGAAAACCGGAGTACCCGGAGAAACCCCTGTCTGCCTTCGTTTTGTCCAGCACAGATCTCACATGGAGTGACCGGGATTTGAACCACGGACCAAGCGGTGAGAGGACGGCGTGCTGCCACCTAAGCCACGGAGGCTTTATAATCCTTTGAATATTTATCTTTATTAACATTTTATTAAACCCGATAATAAAAATAGTCATATGTCTTATCTTAAATGATTGGTCATAGTAGCCTGATATGAACATTTAAACTTTATAAGAGACCTGAAAGGCATAGTAATTTAAATAAAGTCAGGAGTAATATTATTATATAGTATTTTGGAGATAAACATGAATAAATGTTAATAATAAAGTGAGCGAACATTAATATTTTTCAATATTAATAATAACAAGTGAAAAATAGATATAAACAATTCGGCCGTTGTAAATATTGTACAGTATATAATTATTCAATAATTAATCGACTTAGTTGATATTTGTATTGAGGGATAATAATACATATTTCGCGTGTGTTAAATGTTCTTAGGGCGTTTGAGAACGTATGGTAAGTAGTGATTGTACAGTTTTGTGTGAATTAGATGGAGAGTGTATGAGTACACGTTAGTTGCAAATGACGTGTGTATTTCAATGAAATTAAGTGTATTTATATTATGTGTATAAAGTTACAGTACTACATTTTAATGAAAAGGATTTAAGATTGTAACATAGTTGAAGCAGTAGTGTCCGTGTATAAATGCAGGGAGTTGTAGACAGCTGCGAGAAGCGAGCTAGTCATGCGATATAACGGTGTGGTTACAAAACCGAGCCGCACGCAACTATGCGTTGCAGGGGTTTGAGTGGAGGGAGCTCGACAGAATGTAAACACGGCATTCAGCTGTAGTGGACACACGTACAGCAGCTCCAAATGTAAAGAATTTTTATAACCAATAGCTTTCATATTATTATTGTTTAACTATCAGTATACCGCTGAGATGAATGTAAGTGTAACTGAATATGTAATAACGTCGTGTGAGACTTAAATATTTGTCATTAGAAGAGAAATGCGAACCTCATAATTTATTTTATTGTTATTAATTTATTTACATGTTCGGATTTTTTAGTTAATAAATCTATTTCGTTCTTTTTCTATGTCTTGGTGTTACGTGACTTATTTTAATTATGGAGGAAATTGTTATATGGGAACCTGAACAAGTAAGGTCACATTTTCCCCTATACAACCCCGAGAATACGGAAAGGTTCTCACTCTACCACCATTTTACTTTGTTTTCTTTTATCCATAACACGATCGCAACGACTGAGTATGATCATGAAGTGCTTGTGGGTAGGATTTTGAGGGTTTTTCTTGCCGGGAGCTTTCAAGATTCTGCCATCCAGGAGAGCTTCAGATTCCCAGCAAATGGCTTCCTGATTTATACGACTACACATCACATGTCTATACATATACTTATGCATACAATTTCCGAATGCTCTTACAATGTCCATCTCAATCAATAAAGTACTTCAGATTTTCACGCCATTACATAACCATACAAGAGCATTTCTCAACATTGTATTACACTGTATTTCAATGTATTTTTTCTACTTACTTGTTATTTAACTATTTTATTACATTGTATTCCACTGTTATGCTGCCTGCCATCTCTTACCCTGTACCATTGTAACTGTAAATTGTCAACACCATGTAAAACAAATGTAAACATCATCTCATAGTGATCAATCATCACTATGCACAAAATGCTCCTTCATCAAAATCCTACCCCAACCCGAGTACACAAACACGATACCAGCATCTAAACCTACATCTACGACCTACGACTACACAACTACACCACCAGGAAATAACAGGACAGGAGAAGAAGTGGACCAAGAAGAAGATGAAGGAGATGGTACACCCATGACTTTTCCAATTGTTGAGAACAACAATTATACCCGGAAAGGGCCTTGTTAGAGTCTGGGGTTCCTACAGGGTATAACCACCCCCCATCAGCCTCCCATCACCACTCTTCACCCCATCTTACACCTAAAATATAAAAGGAATCAACAACACCAACAAACCATCTGGCCATTGCACTCTAAGCCTAGCCGGCTACTTCCTCATAGCAGGTTATAACCCCAAAGTAGCACAATAATTTGCTGATTCCTGACACAGCATTGACACTTTCAATAAATACACGCCTGAACCAGGAAACAAGGTCTGTCTCGAACCGTCGTCCGCCGTCTATGCTGAAGGCTCTGCCCGAGTGACCAACCGATTAGGTGAGTGTACTTCTAAAGGGTTGATTCCCCATACAATTCCTTCCCAAACACCAAACCTATAATTTTGTAATCATCTCTAACATTGTTGTAAATTTTACTCCGCTAGGCGCATTTAGCGAAGCTTTGCTCATTTCACAATAAGACTACAATTAAATCTTTTTCATTCTTTTAAAGATACTGTGATGCATTTATGACATTTCCTTTAAAGCCTACATCGAACAACTGTCATTATCCAGCACGGCGCAGTTTCGCTGCACCAGCTTTATTGTCACCTTGCCGGCCACGGTAATATCATACGACAACTGTCAACGTTCAGCAGTCTGTTAGCGCTCTCTCTCTTTGCACTAGAGCTCTCTCGCTCCTGCACCGTATGCCACCCTCCCGTTTAGCGGGTTATCTAAATAAGTTAACACACAAACAGTTGGTGGTTAAGCACCAACATAACCCCCTAACAATATGTATTAGGAAATCCCAACCATTTCACATACATTTTATTTCCTTTTTGTTTCAACACTCTTTCACAAGGTAATGTTTTGGAAACGCTGCCTTGTGGAGTTTTATCTCCAAGACTTTCTGTTTCCTGCGGTGCGCTATGTGATTAACGATATTGTAGTGGATAGCACTCGAAATGTGGGTATTTGAAGTTTCATGAAACTATGCCTGTCTTATAGTGAGGAAGAAGTTAAAACACTTTGGATGGCAGGTTGGTCCCCTGACTCGACCAATGACTGGATGATACACACCGATGGCACCATTACCGGATTTTAACCTCTTGAAGTCATTTTAGGCTTTGCCGAAGATCACCAGCGTATTGTGGTCAACGCAGGGTAAGTTCCTGATTTGGTCACAGACAGGAGTGAAAATAATGCACTCAAGGGAGCCGAAGATGCACCCATAGATTCAAAATTTCAACTACAACGAATGCTATGGAAAGCACCACATGTGACCCTTTCCAATAGCAAAAAGCCGGAAATGCTCAAGATTGTAGGAAGAGATATGCCTCTACCCGTGGAATTTAGAAGCTGTGCGGTCCATGAGTACCCCCCATTACTAAGCACCAACACGCACAGTTGGTCTGTAAAAACAGCCCGCTATACCGAGAGAACTCTCTACATTATAAAGGGCTTTCAAACCAATCGCAAATATCGACAAACCAAAGATGTCCCGCAATTTGATGACCTGCAATTGAGAAATGTACGTCTTTTCCTCAACGGAGCTGCTTTTGCCTATGAAGGACTGGATTGGGTTTTTTCAAAAAATAAGTTTGGTCCACACTACGACTTGTTTTTTAAATTTAGATGGTTGTATTGTCAAAAAGACAATTGCCCCATGTTGTTACCCGAAGCGTTTAAGGCAAGGGCGCCACTGATTTTCTTTGACTCTTCCTACTTTGAAGAGTCTGTCAAGCAATCCAATATTGTCATCCGATTAGATTTTGAAACGCATGGCAATGTACCAGCCAATACGGCCGCCTACTGTTTGGTTATTCATCACAGACAAGTCAACTTTTATCCACTGTCCAACCAAGTGACTAGTGCATAAATAACAAGCAAACCAACGTCAAGCAGTTCAGTCATGGATTGCTTTAAAGCCGCAAAAGGTGTCACACCCATGAATTTAAAATGTGAGAAACAACGTTTCAAGACCTTTGCGACGTGGCCTGTAACTTTCATGAACCCTCAAGCCTTGGCAGACTCTGGTTTCTATTATATAAATACAAGAGGTGAAGTGAAATTTGTGTTTTGTTCCATCACCATAGACCAATGGGAAGAGAGTGATGAACCTATGTAAGAACATCAGCGTGAGTCACCAGCCTCTCTCTACCTCTGTAGAATGGATGTGGGTAATATACCCTGCCATTCAAGCTACCCCTCACTATTGCCTCTGAGTAATGAAAAAAGTTATGATACGTGCGGACTTTATGGCGTCAATGGTGCTTCGGTGAGCAGGTCACAGTCAAAAACACCCAGTTTACAGACATTGGGAAATCGTTGGTGTCATGGACGTTATAAACACAAAAGACTGTATTGTTGTATAAGTTGATATCGTCCCTACCCCAAAATGACAAAAGAATGTAAAACAAGTTATGCCAATAAAATGATGTATTAAAAATAGGTTGTGGTTATTATTATTTCTAATGTCGCCTGTCATACCCTTACCTAAGTGAGCACAATAATAGTGGGCTTAGTATTTTACTAGACTGGGATGTAAGTAAATGCCATTGGCACACCTTAGTCGTCGATAGTCAGTCAGTTGTCAGTTGGACTTGGTCCAGGAAAACGTCAACATGTTGCGCACACTCATTGTGGACTGTCGAGTGTTTAAAATTGGAGATACCAAATTTATATTTTAATAAGTGGCCATCATTGATTGTTCGACGTTTTGGGTATCACAACCTACCCATTTGGTGTTTAAACCACCCTATGATTTTGATTTGTTGTGTGAAAAAGACCGTCAACAACCCCAATGGATTGAAAATCATTTGCAACTACACTGGAATCAAGGAACCATTTTGTATAAATATTTAGACATGCTGATGAAAGCCCATTTGTCTTCAACCAATGTGGTATTTGTTAAAGGTAATCAAAAATGGCAATGGCTACAACAGTTTTTGGCTCCTTACTGTCAATGTATCAATTTGATGGAATTGGGGTGCCCCTCGCTGCAAACACTCATGGACCGCTGTCCCTGTGGCAACATGGCCAATAAAGCCATGGCACTTGTGTGGCATCTCTTTCATTGGTTAACGACTAATGCCTGCTGGGAGTTGTAAAATAAAATTAAAACTCAAGGTTTGCCTATGAATGAGAGCAGTGAGATTCCTACAAGCGAAGTGTGAACATCTACGTTATACAATGGAGAGAGGGGATGTTACCGATAAAGCCAATTGCAAATTCTTTGTCAAAAAGACACTAGACAGTTTTACCAAAGAGGAATTTTTGGCGCTTCCAAAATCATTCATTTTATATGTGACAGCAAATGCAGTGAAAGAAATCTGGCAACATGTACCAAAATCATGGAGTCAAGATCCTGTGTTAAGTGAATAGCAACCATGTACGGATTGTCTGTTAGGTAGTCAGCCGGAAGGCTGGTTGGATCCTCAAAAGCACCGCCGTTACGTTATGTGAGTAGATACCCACAAAAACCCAAGGCAGCGCTATATTGAGGCGTTCTAGGCAAGAAGAGGAGTGAGGTAGTTTGCCATTGCTTTCCTCACTGAGTCAGAACAGTAGTCCTAACCCTATGAGTAGAACCTTTCACAGCATTCACAGGCACTGACTGTGCCCTGAATGCCATTACTAAGCACCACCCATACCTCAGTAGCTTCCATATAATCACAGCCATGAGTGAGACTGAGACATCGGTGAAAAGCCACCTTTTACTCTAGCCTGTGCCAACTGACAAATGCAAATGTACTGTATTCATCAAGAGATGGCAAACAGGCCACATGTACGGATTACGATCACCATAATCAAGTGGCCATTGCAAAAATACCATCTATGCGACAGTGTGCTACTTGCCAGCTGGTCGAACTGTATCACGGTCATAAAAGTCAGTAAAGACTTTGTTTCCTCATACCACGTGTGTGATGGCGAGAAAAAGCAACAACAACAACAAACATCGTGCACAGAGGAAGAGGAAGATCATACCTTTTCGCATTCGATGGAAAAGGATATGTCAAACTTTAACTGGCAATGGTGTCATTGACAAAGTCATTCAATACTTACCTTTTGAAATCCACCTACCTGGTTACCGTTTATGTGGTTCTGGAACTCGCCTTGATCGTTTGCAGCGTGGCGATGCACCTATTAATCCTTTGGATCAAGCATGCAAAGAACATGACCTTTCATATCTCCATAGTCATCCTGCATTTAGACATGTAGCGGATAAAATATTGAAAAAAGCTAAACAACGTTTGACATCCTTTGATGCCTTATTGGGAGAGAGGTTGGCTGCCCTGATTTTGATTAGTGCTATGAAAGGAAAGTTAATGCGTGGACATGAACATTGAAAAAGGAATGAGGAATTGGTATTTCATTGTATTCTATTATTGTAAAGCCCTATTTCCTATGAAATAAAAACAAGATTTACCAGTGTACGATGTTCTTTCATTTTTTAAATTGATGATAGCCGTTAGTTGATTTTTAATTTTTATATTTCACACATTGCAATTTGCCAATTTCCACTTTGCATTTTTTTAAATGTCCGTTTAAAGTTTTGAATTTGATGGTATGGAAACATGGATTTTTCCATTTTGTTGTTTACACATTTTTCGTTTTGTGTATGTTGAAAGTTCATATTTGCGAAATATGATTTTTCATTTTATGTTTTTGTAAATGGTGTTAATGTGAGTGCTTGACCATGCCAATGGTGCAGTCTGTGTATGTGTTTGCAGCAACGCAGAGGCCTATTGCTACTACTGCAGGTAAGACCTTTTTTACAAAATAATGCCTATCTACCGCTGCCTTTGAAAGAAACGAAAATATTGAAAAAAGGAAATTACTATTTACCATTAATATACAGTATAAGCGTTCATTTACCCTCCCCACTCTACACCGTGTATGCTCTGGTCAAACGATAAATGCTACCTACACACAAGCTTTCTCCCTCTCTCCCTCTCTCTCTCTATAGCTATACGTTTGCACAACCATGCCTGTCTTTGGAAACAACACTACCACTGTATTTATTCCCAAAGAAAGGCAGACTTCGGGTCCACGTCCATGCAGTGTAAATGTCTTACTTTCTGATGTCATACTGTTTTACCTTTTCACCCACGCTGTGGCTTATATTGAATCATCAGGTTTAAGCGCCCACACTCTTGTGTGTTGTACTTATCCCGACGTTTCACATTATAGTATATCTTTGCTCTGTTTCCAAAATACTTGGTATAGTTCCATGGGTGGAGGAAGATTGCCATAACTGTCAAAGTACCACACGGTGAGATCATGTTTTACATAGGCCACATATTGTGTTCCTGGTCCACGGCGGTCTTGCAGATTATTGATATCACGTTCCCGTTTCCATGGCCTGAGCCGTAAATGGTTACGCATAAACACACCTTGAAAATGTGGATTCTTTAACCGTTTAGCATAGCTTGTAACTTCATCATGGGTTAGGGCAAGTCTTGGTATGACAAGAGTTTAGTGCTTTTCAGTCGGTCAACACGAATGTACCCAAAAGAGATGGGTTATGCCCTAATCCTGAAATAAATTACATGAGATTAATAAAACACTAGGATGACCAGTTTCGATCGTCAAGCGATCATCATCAGATCCAATACACTTAGGCTATAAAATCTATGTTTGAAATACAGGTGAAAATATTTACAATATGTACAATTATTTAGTTGCAGTATTGGTACTGCAACTGTCAGTGTATGCTAAATGCAGTATATATGTTAGGTGAAATGCTAAATGGTGATGGCTATCCGGAGATTGTACTTTAGAGAGATTATATGGTTGTATGGTCTCTCTAAAGTACAATCTCCGGATAGCCATCACCATTTAGCATTTCACCTAACATATATACTGCATTTAGCATACACTGACAGTTGCAGTACCAATACTGCAAGTAAATAATTGTACATATTGTAAATATTTTCACCTGTATTTCAAACATAGATTTTATAGCCTAAGTGTATTGGATCTGATGATGATCGCTTGACGATCGAAACTGGTCATCCTAGTGTTTTATTAATCTCATGTAATTTATTTCAGGATTAGGGCATAACCCATCTCTTTTGGGTACATTCGTGTTGACCGACTGAAAAGCACTAAACTCTTGTTTACTAAGGCAACACTGAAAATATGGCTTCAAACACCACAATCTTGGTATGACAGTTGTTAATTTTTTTTTGGAGATAGATAAATACCGAGTCCTTATTTGTATGGTGCAAGTTTCATGTTCGCGTTTCTAGCGCGCATAGCAATCGCGTCCATGGTATTATTATGTTGTTTAATCTCCCAATTGTTTCTTAGCTTCTTGAGTTGGTTTTAATGGTTCTGGCAACGGCACTAGCACCACCTAAAAGTGAACCCAGAGCTGCGAGTCCGGCAAACAAAGCAGGAAAAAAACCAGTTTGTTTTGGAACAGGAATCACTCGACCTTGTTTTAAAACCAATGTTAACTTTTTGGATTTACATGCCATCGTGCTGCTCGGAGTGCTTTTTTACAGCCAACACTTTATTTTTTATTTTGTGAGGCCTTACGGGTTGCATGAAGAATAGCTCTAAAGCCACCCTTTTGAGATGACTTGTTCTTTTGTTTAGTCTTTTTCACCACATATCTTCGTTTTACCATGATGAACAACCTTCCAAAAGAATGTTTAGTCACAAGTAACATTTTTCTAGGGAATAGCCTATTAATATTTAATTTCCAGTGGTTGTATATTCAAGTTCTACATAAAGCGAGAAATCGTTTATCATGTTTAATGCTTGTCTTTCCCCTAACAAATATTTTCTATTTACCATTTTTAAATTCCCAACCCAGTGAAATTAAAAATAGGGTTGCATAGGTCATTTAAAAGCAAAGTGTCTAGGTGGTTTCCACTATTTACAAAATGTACAATTTACAATTACAAAAACGGATATTTACAAAATACAAAATCTTCTACTAGTAGTTACCAAAAGCTATACCTCTAAACCATAACACACAAAAATCACACCTCCTCCTCGAGGTCATAACCCCATGGCAGGCTGGTGAGCATATCATCCGCCCACACACGTTTGTTATCCATGGAGGTGAGGGTGTGTTTTCTCTGTTCCACAAGATACAAATTATGGTTGCTGGATTGTATCCTGCACTGTTTATGCGACATAGCTTTACCAGTTCGTAAAACCGCTAGGTAGTCGTCTACACGTAGCGATTTTACGACTGCCCTACCTACGCCTTTCGCTCTTTTGGCTTCCTTACAATCTAGTGTGCGATAGGCATACATTTTGGAAGCCAAACCAACGAATTCCGTCATTATGGAATCACCGCATTCATCTTTTAAAAAACCCATTTCCTTCTCGTTTTTATGGGCAGCTGAAACATGTTGTCGGCGCTATACGAAGAGATGTAGACCCAGTGACTATGTTGCCTCATCACGACATAGGGGTTGCAGGGGCGAATGTGATAGATAAACGCGTGCGTATCCATATACAAAAGAGATACGTCCTCAAAATGCTGTTTAGCAAACTCGTAGTGGAATCGATTCATGACCGATTTGGAAAAGTCAAAATTGACTCGGTCCATGTAAATTGGCTTATTCATGGTCACACTGGTCTTACTCATTTCAATGATGGCCAAATTCTCATCGATAATTTTGATCGATTTGAAATTTGGCTTGGCAATGTACCGCCGGGCACCGTAACGTCCTTCCCAGTCATTCACCAATTTAATGTCGCGGTATTTGCGAACATTTTCCATTGACTTGACATTAATGCAGTTGTTCATCAATTTAAAAAATATATATTTTAATATGCTGTGTTGCCATTTGTCGGTGCTCAGTTTTGAGTTGCATGTATGACTTGAGCCACGCTTTTTGAGCAAAGGAAACTCCTCTATGAATTTTATGAATTTTCTCCAACACCAAGCCTTGGGATAGGCATTGTACCAATATCTGGATATGTAGCACATACCGATTTTTGTTGAAAAGTGTGCCCATTATTTTTTTAATTTTCACTTTACTGTTAGGGGGAACCATTCGCTCTAAGCAGAATGGAAAATCAGCATGTTCATCATACAAGGATGAGGCATATTCAACATCCACTTCTAAAACATATCCGCGGCATGTTTCTTGGCTAGCCATGGTCACATGAAATTGTAACACTTGTTTCTCTGTAAGCCAAGCAAAAACCCCCTAGGATAAAGGCTGGCTCATGGCATATACATACAAATTAATCACATCGTAATACATTGAGTACGATTCTGGTTTGTCTTGTGAATAAGAGGGCATGTATGGATTATTCGCTTGGGCATGCCGCTGGTTAAGCGACACATAGCCGCCGCGAATGCCCTTTTCAAAGAATAAGACCATATCTACATCCGTGTGTAGATCCAGTTCTACTTCAGTGTATTTCAAAGCTGCTTCCAACGACAGACTCGTAAAATATGAGCCGGGTCAAGTCCATAGATGTGTTAACACAATTCACGGAATTTTTCAAACACATTTGTGAGCAGCCGCTGATTCGATGAATTGCATCGAATTTTAGGTAATGCATAGCATATTCACCTAGCGTCTTTATATTAAACGCTCGCCAAACATGCCATGCATGTGCATAGTCTTCATCGGAAACGGTACACTGTGTAAGCTTTGAGTAAAATTTATCTTGTGGTGGGAGAGTTTTCTGCTTTAACACGTCCCAACTTGCGCAGAAATCATAGGGAAAAATACCTTTCCGAATGCACAATTTAAAATGCTCAGGATGTTCAAAATGCATTCTGGTGTATTTTAAATCCTTTTCATCCAAGTCGTTGACTAGGCTGTCAAGGGAGGATGCCATAAACTTCAAGGAATCCAAAAATCAAATGGAAAATTTGCCCAAGGCTGTAAAACGTTTATGGTTTTGAGGGATGATGGAAAACGTTCCCTTGCCGACATTACCAATTCACGAATCAGAAACTGAATATCGTAATTTGCCAGATTGTGGAGAAACACACTGATAAATCTTGAAGCTAGATACTTGACATTACATGCCCTATGGACGGCTCCTCGAAACTCTCCCGTTAAGTGTGAGTGGTCACGAGCTGTGTATTCAGCAGTGACCAGCGGCTTTTCTCAAATATGGCATGTGAATGCATGCTCATACTGTTGCTGCTGTTCTCAAGTTAGGCTCATGGGCACTGGGTTGTCCAGTAACTTTTGTACATCATCAGCCAACTCTACAAGTCGATTCAAAAACCATTTCGCACAATCTGGTCCCTCACAGGATTTGAAATATGATTTTGTTGGGTCATAGGCACACACCACGTTAAATCCCATAGCAAGGGGTTCATGTTTTTAATTGGTGTGGTTGAGCTGATGGCGAGATTTGGTTCACATCCCTCCATGGGTGTGGTGAGAGTTTCAAAATCTGCATAAACCACAAGGGGGGGGGGGCAGTATCACGCTTGTGAATATTCTTAAAGTATATCACAGCATCGTCCCCTTGTGGCAATACCAGTCTCACCGCTTCTTGAGATACACAATCAACCCTATGTCGTTCCAAAAGTGTAGGGTTTCCAAAATATTGTAGAAAACGAACACAAATAAGTTTTACACCCTGGCACTTTGTTACTTGTCTGCCTACCAATCTACTCAAATTCTTAATCAGGCAATAGTGATTTATCTCTCCGTTAGTCAAATATTAAAGATGAATGTGGTGTCGTTTCGGGTCTTTTGTGGCATAAAGAAGACCCACAATTGCATCACCGTCAAGGCCATACACCCTAAACGAATAGTCCAAATTCTCTTGTTCAAACCTATGAATGTCAGTTATGTCCGTAGGAAACGACACGCGAGTTAAATAATTTTTTTTTCAATTGTTGAAACTTGGCCTTGTACATTCCTGGTCTGTTAACATTAGGTTGCACTGGCTGCATATACGCTCCCCCACAACACAGGAAACATTTATCGTCACAGTTCTCAATGTTGACCACAGCCTTTTTCGAAGCTATTGCGTGTGGTGTGGGGATATGTATAGATCCTGCATTGAACGGGTTGAATTGGCAAATGTTAATTTGCAGTTGATGAATTTTGTCTATCGCAAGACCACTGGGTCCTTCTTGCAGTTTATCGAATTTTGTTAGCAAGGCATTGACCACATGGGATTCATACCACTCTTTCAAATTATGTGCTATGAAAAGCATTTGCATTTTACTGCAAATATAAAATGTTTTTTATGCTCATCGTCCTCCTTTTTACATATGAAATCACACACTAATTCTGTATTGACCTTTAAAGCCGTGTGCAACCTTTGTGCTGCATAAATTTGATCCTTAAAAATGCCAAAGCATGATTCCAGAAATTGTTTGGGAATCAAACTTTCTGTAACATTGACCACGCGACCAGAGCATACACGCGATTTAAAACAAGAATCAAGGGGTTGCCATGATAAAGTATTGGCAGCAGTTAATTCAGCCATTATTAATATAAAACACTCTCACCTGAGTTTTCAGCCGTTGACTGCCCGGGCAATGGTCCCACACACATATACAAACACCTGCTGGTTATTAAAGCGGTTAAGGTTTTTTAGCAGCTGGAGTTGTAATGGTCAAGTTTCCTTCCCTTAATATCTAAAAAAGGAATAAAATAAACCATCATAACTATGTCAATTCCAAATAGTACTGGCATTTCATAAATAAAATATATTAAAAGAATCAAACAGAATATATATATATATATATATATAAACAAAACTCAATTGCTTTTGCCTTCTCGTGGGCTAGGGTGGAATGGTTTCCGTCCCTCTCTCTTTCTTTATCTCCCTCTTTGTCTCTCCAACAACAGGTATACAGGTTATCTAAAACAAAAAATGAAACAATCCGTTCACTAATCAATTAATCAATCAATGATTGCCAGTAAATATATAAATAAATAAATAAATAAATAAATACTTACCTTACAGCGAGTTGACTGTTTTCCACCGTACATAAGAAACACTGTGTAATCCAGAGCAAGTGTGTTTACATTACAACGTCTGACAATGTAATGATATGCTATGCGCCATGACATTCGCAAGACTATCTCAACCCAAC
The DNA here is from genome assembly GCA_946902985.2 of Meconema thalassinum. NCBI lineage: Eukaryota > Metazoa > Arthropoda > Insecta > Orthoptera > Tettigoniidae > Meconema > Meconema thalassinum. Next base: position 726,783,377 of record OX336389.2, read on the forward strand.
CCTCCCCTCCCCTCCCACCACCACTGCCTGTTCACACACCACTTGCAAGGCTCTTGACGGTCATGGTATCAATCTCCTCCCTGCTCACCGCAGCTGTTCACCGTTCTTGCCCAGCTATTCTCTGTGGCTGTAGCGATGATGGGGAAAGAGTTGTAGTCTTTCACTTCGTTATATCTCTCACACGGTTGCCAGCTCGTTTGACCCTGATGTGTCCTCTGCCTGCAGATAGCGGTAATGCCACTGCTTCACTGCTGCGCAGGTTATGTCCTAGAGACTTGCAACTTGGTTTATGGGTAGAGGAGGTAATTACTACCCATTTACGTCAAACAAACCTTTTTGTAAAATTAATAGTTTCCGAAATAGAGTCAATGTTAAAAATTGGACTCTTTTGGAAAAAAACGTAAAAAATATAAAGTGTTGTTCAAACGATGAAGGACGTAAAGACCATTCGTTTAAGCCATTGCACAACGTCCTATCATGTTTGGTTTTAAAAATATCGCCTACTTTCAAAATATAGTGAGTGGTCCATAGGAAATAGGGCGTCACCCCAAGTCCTACGACACCTCATTTATCAAACTCCGACCATGGGTTCGCGAGATATCAACAATGTCAACAAGAAAGTAGGCTGTGAGTTAGAAGCGCTGTTGCTCCCTACTCATGGACTGGGACATTTGATTAATGCGCATAAGACTATATTTGACAACGCGGCGGGCGAGCCAGTAAGCAGTTACGTAACGCCAGAAGCGAGCTTGGTCTGTCGGCCAAGGGTCCAACATGTTTCATTACTGTGATATACTGTTATATTTGGCATTAATGGAGAGGCAAGAAATTTTTATATTGTACTAGCAACCAGACCCGGCTTTGCCCAGGAACAGTTATGAATGCATTACGTGATAAGCGCTTTTTTCCAATGTCAACAAACAACGACCAGTATCCGTTTTACATCTCGGCATGACGGGTTAAAATCAATGACTGGATTTTTTTTAATCGTATGGCTTTCAGTGCCGCGAGTGTCCGAGGACATTTTCGGCTCGCCAGTTTTGTAGCTGCTTCGAGACGGACACCCAATGGGTAAGCTACAAGTACCGTTGGGGAGGAAAGTTGGAAGGGAGGGTCGAGGGGTAGGAAGGTATCGGATGTGGCCTATAGTTAGGGACCAACCCCGGCATTTGCCTGGAAGGAAGATGGGAAACCACAGAAGACCATCTTCAAGGTTGCCGGCGGGGGGATTCGAACCTCCTCGCCTCCCGGATGTGAGCGACTGCCAACAGTCATGCCGCAACGACCACGGCTAACTCACCCGGTACTGGATTATTAATTATATTATCATGGAAATGCATGTGCAACAAATTCTTGTCAGACGTAATTTAAGAACGGTAAGGTGAATGAAACTCAAATCCCCCTTCCGTCCAATCTTAACTTGACTGTGTTTCACAGTCGAAATGAAGAAAAGCCGAGTTGCACTTCTAGACACTCCAAACACAACCACCCTTCTCTGAAGTCTTAACTCAACACGACTCAACGGTTTGCTGCTGGCTGTATCTGGGGCGCTAAGTTCACCCGCTAGCTAGGCTGTAACAGGGATGATAGACTCGCCCTTAGCTAGCTCGCAAACTGTCGCCTCAGTAGTTGAATGGACATGCTTGGAAGACATTAAAACGTAAAAACACTTATTGTGGGCGATGTATTGATGATAGACATATGCTCTCCGGGACTTTTTTGTAGAACTTTTCATGCTGAACAATTCTTGCACTCATAATATTTAGACATTTTTAACGGTTTGCCCAGCGTAAGCTTACAAAGCACTCGGACGCCGGTTTTTTTTCGACTTTTCCACTGAAATCGTTACTGCTTGGCTTCCTTTGATCATAAATAAATTATTTTCTACAGAAATCATCCTCGATATATCCTTTATAGAATGGTGAAAACCGCATAAAAATCCATCCAGTGGTTCTCGAGTTTACCCGTAACATCCAAGAATCGGGGACATCGTTTAATACGAGGCACGTCCAGAAAGTAAGTTCCGTTTGGTAATAAAATTAAATTGTGTACAGATACAGAAATATTATTTATTGCACAACATTCTACACCTCTTAAACTACTTTTCCACATAAATGCCGAACTTTTGCAGGCATTTTTCATAGCGTGGCACAAGTTTTTGGATACCTTCTTCATAGAAGTTTGCCGCCTGTGTCTTCAACCAGTTGGAAACATCTTCTTTCATTTCGTCGTCATTTATGAAGTGTTGACCGCCAAGGAAAGACTTGAGATGTGTGAACAGATGAAAGTCGCTAGGAGCGAGGTCAGGGCTGTACGGAGGGTGGTCAAACACGTCCCAGCCAAATCCCTGTAGGAGGTTTTTCGTCACATTTTCAGTGTGTGGTCGTGCGTTGTCGTGAAGGAAAACAATACCTTTTGACAGCAACCCTCGTCGCTTATTCTGTATTGCGCGGCGCAATTTCCTATGTGTCTCGCAGTAAGCATCTGCGTTGATTGTTTGACCACGCGGGAAGAAATCAATGAGTAAGATGACTTTCCAGTCCCAGAACACTATGCACATCATTTTCCAAGGTGTCAAGGTTTGTTTCGGCTTAACCTTTGCTGGGGATGAAGTGTGCCTCCATTCCATTGATTGCCGCTTACTTTCAGGGGTGTCGTAAGAAACCCAAGTTCCATCTCCTGTGACTATCTGTGTCAGAAATTCTTCGCCGCCTTCATTGTAACGGGTCAAAAACTGAAGTGCACTACCCATCCGTTTTGTTTTGTGTTGCTCCGTAAGAATCTTTGGTACCCAACGTCGGAAAAGTTCACGAAAGTTCAGTTTTTCGGTAACAATTTCATGAATTAGTGATCGTGAGATTTGGGGAAATTCCATAGCAAGAGCACTAATTGTAAACCTGCGGTTTTCCCGGATCTTGTCATCAATCGCGTGAACCAGTTCTTCTGTAACCAAAGATGGACGCCCACTTCGTTCTTCATCGTGCACTTCACTACGTCCTTCATTGAACTGTCGGACCCATCTTCTCACCATTGAATCACTCATTGCATTTTGTCCATACACTTCGCAAATTTGCCGATAAATTTCAATTGGTTTCACTTTCCTAGCATTCAGAAAACGGATCACAGATCTGATTTCACAAGTGGCGGGATTTTCAATCAACACCGACATTGTACGAGTAAACATGCACAACAACGCGTACGAGGCTGACAGCGCTCTCCAAATGGCGCACGTTTCTTCTCCTTGATACAGAGCGTCTACCGCGCATATGCGGAACTGCGCTGCAGCGGAACGTACAACTAGTTGAAGATACAGGCGGCACACGTCTATGAAGAAGGTATACAAAAACTCGTGCCACGCTACGACAAATGCCTGCAACATTTCGGCAGTTATGTGGAAAAGTAGTTTAAGGGTTGTAGAATTGTGTGCAATAAATAATTGTTCTGTATCTGTACACAATTTAATTTTGTTTCCAAACGGAACTTACTTTCTGGACGTACTTCGTACTAAGTAGGGATATAAAGAGACTGCACTGTATATGCGAATTAGGAGTCTTACCCCCAACGATATATATGTCTGCATATTTCATTTGAAACATGAAGAGAGAAGTGTCTTTGATCGACGCCAGGGCGAAGCACAATCAACCACGTGGTTGACTCAGTATCGGTGATTTATCACTATACATGTTTTACACAGACAGATTTTTGTGTGCTGGCAGTGAACATCGTCGACACGCATTCGAAATTCGTGGATTATTATATGTGCGAGATCGAATCACGCCTTGTATGTGACGGAATGCAATGGCACTGTGTCGGGAATAAGACCAGGAATATTACAGTCAAAATCCCGAACTCTTTGAATACGAATTCACGAATTTTGAGTAATACAATGCGGCATAATAGCTGTGTATTACCTGAATATTGTGATCTTGGTTCGAATATTTCATTTTGAAAAAATGAGAACATATTGCGTAAATCGTGTCGCAGATATTTGAAACGAACTTGTGCAGTCGAAGGTCAGAATAAACACTTAGCTCCAGGCACAATTCAGCTGCCATGGTAGAGCACTTACCAGTTGTGCTTGGCTGATCGTAATTCTATTAATCCTCATGTGACACAGAACATTAGTATGATTACAATTCGCGAAGAGCTTATGGCATTACACGGGATGATATATCACTTTTTTTGTTAAGTACCATGTGTCATACGAGGACTTGGAAAAATCATTATGAAGCAAGGACTTTTCATAACCTGTGCTAATACTTTCTTTACGTATTCCAACCAAAACTTATTCATATTTGACATGGATCACTAAACAGCGATGTGGGGGCTTAAAGGAGTGACTTAACCTCCTAGGAAGTGATGGGACCGCCGAGGGAGACCAGGTTCGAGCTACCACGGAACGGAACGGGATGATTCCGGGTTCGAATTCGGAGGCTAAAGAAGAAAAAAGATATTATAAGGAGATGGGATGACTGCTACCCTGGATCGAGAAGAAAGAAGAGTGGAAGGAAACTGCAAAGCGTCTTCATGGATTTTTCTTCAAGATCCAGAATTATGCCAGGCTTGTCACACTATTATCTAACCATTTTGAGCCGTCGGTGAGCCAAACATTTCAGTATTCTAGTAGAATGAGCAGTTTGACTACTCATTTTAGTTATAAGTATGCCAGTCATGTGATCAATCATGTATTTAGAATATATTCTAAGGTTGATAATTATTATCATGGGATATATTTGGTCTACGAATGTATGAGTTGATAAGATTAGTGGTCATGAAACGGTATTGGATTACAGTATCATTCTGTCTAATCCTATTTATTTCTACGAGTGTATAGAGGGTGATTAATTTTTCGGGATTGTCGATTGACAGTCTGTTATGATTACGATAGCTTGACATCGTAACTTTCTACGCTTCAATTTCCACATGGAATTATTACTACAGACTTCAAATATTTTGTGGTCAGATAGGTGTACCGTCACGACACTTCATGATTGGAAACTGGTTGTGGAGAGCTCGAGTGTTCTTCTTTAATTGATTCTTTTCTACGATATAGATTTGAGCCACGCTAGATTCCATTATCATTCTCGTATATATTTAGCTGATAGGAGATTGTGTCCAAGTTTTTGGAACATTTTTTTTGGGGGGGGGGACTTTAATTATTTTCATAGGATATTGTATATTTACCATACTCGATCCGCTTGACTTTGATACTCAAAAATATATTTCTGTGCTTTACTGTGTGCACGGGTGATTTATATTAATAACAGATGATGATAAAATAATGTAATCGAGTACACCAGGAATTGAATAGCATGATGAAGTCACATAAAAATATATATATATGAAAAATAATTGGAATTCAATTCACATATTCTTTGAAGGATTATTAGGTGGTACTCAGAAAAAATATGTAATATGTGCAAACGGGAGTAATGTAATTATAAATGAGAATTGTTGACTACAGACATTGGTAAATGCAATTATGATCTTGTACTTGATATTATTTTTGGTAACCAGACAGTGAACAAATAATTGTTTGAGATGGAATGTCAATGTGCCATAATATAATCGTTGAACAGGGCCTATGTTAGGAAGTTTTATTTACTCCTAGAATGAATTACACATGATATAAATATCTCGAGCATGAATAATTGATGATAATGTGACTGATACTCTCATTAGCTGAGATAAGAGACTTTTGTTTAGTCTATGATTGATTTAAATTAACAACATAATAATTTTTGATAGGAAAGTCTGATGTATAAAATAGTGAATTTATGAACAATTAAAATATGAAAAATTAAGATTTGAACAATTTAAGTATGAAGAATTAAAATATGAACAATTGATTCATGAACAATTGATTTATGAACAATTAATCTATATACAATTAAATTATGGATTGATAGCTAGTTGATTGATTGGAATTTGTGCGAATCGTTTATTAATGATGATTGATCATTTCATGGAAATATTAGTGATAACATAAATAAAATGATGGACAATTAGTCATTGGAATTAACGCTCAAACCAACTGAAGTAAGTAATGCATTGATGAAATGAGATTATTGTAAATAACATAAAAGGAGACAGTTGTAAATAGGAAATGAGATAGTTGTAAATAGATGATTGAATTGAATATAATTTATAATTCTGGAAGGGTAAATGAAAGTCAAATAGAGACTGATACAGTTGACTAATACTGGTTTCTTTTTTCATGAAAAAGTATTGCACTTTATTATTACATTTGAAGGTCTTAGTTAGAACGGAGGTCAATATTCCATATTTCAAAGCGATCTACTAATTTTTATTTATTTTAGTTGTGATGAAATCAAGTCTTATTAAATTCTGATTTATTAGTTGAAACACCATATGACGGACATTCTGGGTGTGTGATAAATTCCCACAGTCAAATTGAAATTGGCTCAATTTGTATTTGAGTTAGATTTCATTTTCCTAAATCTGTTAATTTTCTTTATATCCAAGGCTAGGACCGAGGAGATTCATTGACTCAATCAAATTTTTTGAAGTGTCTTTTGACATGGTTATTTAACATTTTGAGCAGACCACAGCAAGTAGTAACTTAGACTGGATCTCTGAAGTAGGAAAGGAATAGTTGCTTTATTTTTATCATTGGTTGTTTCTTGTTGGTTTATGAGCTGCCAAATAAAGGGAACATTAGTTTTTATAAATATCTGCATTTCTCATTTTGCTCATCTGTAATGTGTTTTCTGTGTTAGAACTGATTTGGATCTAGGGGGATATTGATTTTCCCAGGTAAGTCTCTCCTTTTAACCACACCGAGATCACTTGAGGTCTCATTCCTCCGGCATATTTTTATGTTTTAATGTTTGTCATGGCGCAGAGTGAGTAACACGACTAAGGATCGGCTCGTGGAAATTGTGTACTTGGCAGGTGTAAACGCAGTGTAGAGAGGAAAAAGAAGTATAGTGTGAATCAATTCAGTATATAAGTTTTAGCTGGTGAGATTATTTCACACTCATCATCCTTTAATTTACATAAATCGTAAACACTAAAAAGTGAAATGTCTTCTAAGAAGAGCAAGCAGCAGCAACAGCAGCTGCAGAAGCATCAGATAGGTAACGACAGTTCCAGTTCTACCAACTCCATAGAGGAAGTAGTACGGCGTGTGATGGAGGATTCCTTGCAGTCAAAATCATTTGTGGACCTAATTGTAAGTACTGTAGTGGATAAGATCACGGAATGTGTATTAAGTAAACTTGAGGAAACGATCCAATTCAACGTGAATCTTTGTGAGGACCTCAAAGTTCAGATAAAGAAACGGGATAAAGAGATCGAAGATCTCAAATCGGAAAGCAACTCCAAACACGATGAACTGGAGCAATACCAAAGGAGGCAAAATCTCCGTATCTTCGGTGTGCCAGAGCATCCTAACGAGGACACAGATAATTTAGTGCTGAAAGTTGCCGGGGACATTAAGGCAAACATCGCTCTTGCGGACATAGACAGAAGCCATAGGTTAGGCCCCAAGATTGGGACCAAACCCAGGCCAATCATAGTAAAATTGGCGACGTATCGTGCTAGGCATGAATTGTTTAAAAACAAGAAACAGCTCAAAGGTACCCCGGTGACAATCAGGGAAGATCTCACAGCCACAAGACTAGCGATTTTCAAGGCGGAAATTGCAAGATTTCAGCAATCCAACGTATGGACTTACGATGGCGTAATTTACGTGAAGAAAACAGATGGCAGCAAGCATCGTGTTACAAAGATGTGTGAGTTACCCAAAGCTTAAAGTAAGGCCACTTAACTTATAGCAATAGTTTGTTTTAGTAAGCAAGAGTTGGTACACCCTCTAAGATAACCCACACCACAATCTGTCTGTCTCTCTCCCGCATAACTGTTCATTGCATACCTCCCCTGCCGTGTTGCTGGTGCTATTTCAAACTGACCTTTCACTTTCCTCCCCTCAACAGCTGAATTCCACTCCACCCCTCCCTCCAAGATATCTCACAATAACCTGACCGCTAACACTTAACACTTTTCCTAATTCAATTGTATGAACACATATGCAGATGATTATGTAAAATATCAAATTCGGTCAGAGGTGGGGAAGAGTATAGGTGAGTGTAAATACTTCTTAGATAGACATGAAGATAACAATAGTTTAAAAGTAATCCATTCTAATATTAGAAGTCTTGCAAAACACAAGAATAGCTTAGACGTTACTCTGAAGGCTTATGAAAATATATTTGATGTTGTGGTCTTAACGGAAACGTGGAAATTAAATAACGCAAATGTTACTAAACATAGCTGCTAAAAATCGTACTATAATGAAAGTGAAATAAATCAGAATGATGGAGTAGTCATCATGATAAAAGATGGATTACAGCATGAAGTTAAGTGTGTAGCATATAAAGATTTCAAATTTATTCGAGTAGTTGTTAATAAAAGCGACAACAAAATAGCAATAACAGGGGTGTACAAACCACCAAAATACAACAAAACATTATTTGTGGAGAATTTAAATAACTATATAAAAACAAATTGTCAGCTAGAAAATGAATTAATAATTGGTGACATGAATATTAATTTATTCGAAAATCAAGATTCAGATGATTATTTAAACCTTCTTAATGAATATGATTTCAGATCTATAATCAATGGTACAACTAGGGAAACTGAAACTAGTAAATCATGCATTGAACACGCATTTCTTAAAAGTAGGCTTTCGAATGAAAATATTCTCTCTATCATCTCGGAAAGCAAAATAACTGATCAAAATACAACAATAATTAGCCTAAAATTTAATCAAGTTAGTTGTCAGAAAAATAAACCTAACATTAGGAATTATCAAAGACATAAATTAGATTATGTAGAACTAAAACAGAAGTTAAACAACATCATCTGGGATAATAAACTTGGAGAAGGACATTTGTATACTAAAGTAAATATATTTACTGAAACAATTCAAAGCTGCATCCATGAATCTACTAAACAGTTAAACTCAAAGCGAGTCAAAAGAAAAGAGTGGATAACCCTTGCATTGGTAGAGTCCATAAATACTAGAGATAAATTATACCGCGATTATATGGCAAATAAAAATAATGAAGAATTAAGAGAGAAATATAAAAAATACAGAAACAAATTAAATGAGCTAATAAAATGGGCAAAAATAGATTACTACAGACATTTAGTAAATGCTAGTTCAGGAAATCCCAAAAGGATTTGGGGTATAGTTAATGAGGTAGCTCAGAGAATTAATCAAAAAGAGCAAATTAGTGAAATAAGGTATCAGAATGAAATTTACAAAAGTGACACGCAAATTGCGAATAAATTTAATGAATATTTCATAAATAAGACAACCGAGATGTCCAAATGTATAAAAAAGTGGAAACCCCACACTTAATATAACTAGCAATAATAGCTCATGCTTCATAGCCCCGGTAAATTCCACTGATATGAAAAAAATCCTAGGTGACATAAGTGACAGTAAAGCTATGGGAATAGACAATATTTCAGCAAAGGTTATAAAACAAAATATAGTATCATTAGAGAAACCGCTTTTAAATCTCATAAATCAATCTTTTACAGAAGGATATTTTCCAAAGCAACTGAAGTTAACAATAGTTAAACCAATCTTAAAATCAGGCAATACTATAGATATGGAAAATTATAGACCGATATCTCTGATTACAATAATAGCAAAAATATTTGAAAAATGTATCAAGAACAATATTTTCCAGTTTTTACTGAAACATGACATTCTATCAGCAAGGCAATATGGATTTATAAAAAGTCGAAGTACTGTGGATGCAATTGCAACACTAACTAGACAAATACAAGAAAAATTAAATTGCTCCAAACCATCACTAGGGATGTTTTTAGATCTTACTAAAGCTTTCGACACTGTATCACATGATATTCTCCTCCAAAAAATGGAAAAATATGGTATTCGAGGCACAGCTCTTAATCTCATCGGAAGTTACCTTACTGACAGATTCCAATATGTAAAAATAAATGACACATTGAGTGCACCGAAGCAAGTAAAAAGGGGCATACCACAAGGAACAGTCTTAGGAACACTATTTTTTATTATATACATTAATGACATAGAAAAATCAATAAATAATCAAAAAAATAGTTCAATCATCACTTATGCAGATGACACCGCTATATTTGTTGAAGGGAATACATGGGAAATAGTCAGGCAAGAAGCAACCGAATCTTTAAAAGGGATTAAATTATGGCTGGATAATAATGAATTGTTTCTGAATATAAATAAATCAAAATTTATTATTTTCACATTAAAAAGCAATCAAAATTGCTTCAACGAGCTTACAGTACATCGGGAAAACTGTAATACAAGCTGCAACTGCATAAAAATCAACCGCACACAAAATATATAATACCTAGGAATTTATTTTGATGAAGACATGAAGTGGAGATCGCACATTAATTTCATCACAAAGAAAATAAGGAGGACAGTTTATGTATTTCATTGTCTGAAACACATTTTCAATATTAAACTACTGAGAGATATCTACTTTGCACTTATTCAGTCTACTCTCTCGTATGGAATAATTGCATGGGGACGAGCTTATCAAACTATTGTAAAAAAAAGCTCAAGTAATGCAAAACTTGGTGTTGCGTATCATGTATAAAAAGGAAAGGTTATATCCTACGAATGAATTGTATGCGGAAGCAAACGTCATGAATATAGGACAACTTTACGTGACGGAAGTCTATAAATATATCTATAAAAATAAAAATTCAGTCATAAACATGAGCCACACCTACCAAACAAGAGGTAGAACAGGAAATATGTCTGTCCTCTTCAAACCAAATCTATCTATTGCAAAGCGTAATTTTCAATACTTTATTCCTAAAATTTACAATATCCTTCCTAATCCCATAAAAGACCAGTTACATAAATCTACAAAGTTTATACGTAACGCAAAGATATTTGTTCGAGAAAATAAAAATGTCATTAAAGATATATTAAAGTAGCTTAATCTATAAATTAGCATTACCATTACTACCTAGCTGTTTCACAACGCTTATTTTAATATACACACTATATGTAATATATTTTTTAACATGAACACTTAACGTTATAATTAGGTAAGTAGACCTAATATGCCACCCACCAGGCCTTGCCTTACGTGGTATAGCTTACATGTAGTCTTCCCTAACTCGGCTGAATTTTATATTCATCACATAGATCTCAGAATGTACATTTTTAGACCAATACGTTTACTTAGATAATAATCAGAAATAGACTAAAGTTACGATATGATGAAGATTGTACATAGTTAATATAATGGGACTCCAGTGATCAAGAGAACAAGTGACTTATACAATGTTGTAGTGCAAAGGACAATTTGTATATAGCACACGCGATTTCTTGAACAATGTACGGACATATGTCCTAATACTTAAAAAGCTATGTGTGTATATATTTTCTTGTATTGCTGGATGTAATATTGATTATTCTTAATAATAATAATAATAATAATAATAATAATAATAATAATAATAATAATAATAATAATAATAATAATAAAATAAAAATACGCCTAGATCCCAATCAGGTTTTTCGTATGCCATGATCCCGGTTTATCGGCGTGTATCGCGATGTCTTTCGCCGGGCCATCCGATCCACTGCCGGTGGACTGTGACAACATAATATTACTACGTCCGACCTCGACCGAGCCTTTCAAATTTTAATATGATCCACCAATTCAGCATAGCGGTCGTGCGAAATATTTCACTGGCATTCTATATCTCCGCAACATTAACTTATTTTTTTACGGTGGTAAAGGGCGCTACTAGAAGTTCACATACAGTATGTGTCTTTCAAAAACGTGCTAAGTACAAAACAAAGTACATGACTGTTAAGCGAAATTGAAACATTTAAATGGACTTTTCTCCCTTTCTAACCATCCAAGTGCAGTGAAGCATGGGACGGTAAATTTATATGAACATGTTAATGCACTTGCATCTAATTTATTTCAATTGTATTCATAACCTAAAGATGTCAGCTGTGCGAAATTTTAGATTTTTTTTTGTTATTTCGGTCGTAATCATGCGGTCGAGTGAAATTTTGAATAATAAACCTACGCAATACTCTCCATCTAATGGTACATACCTCTATGGCCTGCATGTATAAAAATCCAACATGACGACCATCCGAAATATTTTAACGGTCCTCAATATCTGCGAATCTCTTACAGCAATCAAACTGAAATTTTGTGTGATGATAGAGGCTATTAATATACGTTTACATATGGGAATTGTAATAACCTGGTTAGTACTAAACCAACGAATTTAAAACATGTAATTTGAATGTACTCGCAATTTAATCATCAGACCGCAATGAAACTTGGTATGGTAAATGTTCTTAAAAAATAAACCTACTGTCATCTCATTAAATTCAATTGTTTTCATAACCCTAAGATGGTGGCTGTGCGCATTTTTAATATTACATTTTTATTTCGTGTGTCCTAATCATGCGAAGGAAGTGATCGTTTGAATAATGAACCTGTGCAATAACCTTTATCTAATGGTGCATAACTCTATCGCCTACATGTACTGTATAATTATCCAACATGGGGATCATCCGAAATATTTTGGTGGTACTCAAATTCTACGAATCTTCTGCACCAATCAAACTGAAATTTTGTATGCTGATTCAGGCTATTAGCATAACCTAGTGAGCACAACACTAACATGGAGGTTACGCGAAATTTAAATATTTAAATGGATTCATCTCGCGACTTTCTTTCCGAGTGCTGTGAAACTTGGCACGGTATATCTTCATACAAGCTTTAATATAATCACGTCTAATTTAATGGAATTTTGTGAGGTCTAACAAATGGCGGCTGTGAAACTTTATTAACATCTCGTTTTTATTTATTGTGTCCTAATCAAGCAATAGGAATATAGTTTGGTATAATGAACTATCATTAAAATATTCATCTGCTGGCATATAGTTCTATAACTACAGTATATACGAATCAATCCACTAAGGCGTCCTTAATTCACCGTTTCACAGTATCTCCGCAACTATTTAAGCAATTAAACTTAATTTCTGTATGCTGATAGAGGACTAATAATAAATATATATGTGAGACTTTCCGAATCCTGAGAAACACAAAAACAACATGGTGGCTAGGTGATTTTCAAATATTTCTCATGATTTTTATAGCTATTTAATCACCCGAGGGCAGTGATGCTCAGAACAGCGATTGTTTATTCAGAGCTTACAGTAGTATAGAGACATCTCATGTTAAATTTTATTCAATAATTCAAGATGGCCTGAGTTCGAAATTTTAAAACCTTATTTTTTATTTCACGTACCCTCTTCATGCGATTGAAGAGAGGATTTGAATGATAGGTTATTATAAAAATCATAATCTAATGCCACTAAATTCTGTAGCTTACTTTACTTAAATCATACGAGCTATGCATTTGACTTTTCTTGAATTAATCTACCGTGATGCGTTACAGAAAGATGCCATCTCGTCAGATGAGTCTAATGCACCGATACTGAAAGTTATATATTCTAGCACAAACAATCTCAGTGCAATGGTGTTGGGGGAGAAAAAGGTCCAGTATCAAAAGTTATTTAGAACGCATCAAATAGAAAATCCTATTAATAGTTGGGGGAGTTTTGAATGGAAAAGACTAGTAGTATATATGAAAATAAGCTATTTAGTTGTTCACGCCAACTACTTGTACTTTGTGTTATTTATGTTAATACATGATTTGTACCTCGTTCAGTATATGCATATTAAATATTATAATACGCGGTGAAGTGCGTGTCTTTTATGTAGAGTTGGAAAAACTTACCAAACTCCATTACCTATGTTTCGAATTAACTATTGACCACCGGACTGTGCGCGCCCGGGATAGAGATTGCCGTAGCCACATAGATCAGGTCCCGTATGGACACAGTACTTATACAAAATATAAACTGAAAACTGATAAAACTTTAAATGCACTTATTACCCATATAAATATTCTTCTTGCTCAAAAATAAACACAGACTGAATTAAAGTTAAGTGTCAACATGCAAAATCGAAGTATTTGCGAGAAAGGGTTCTAACTAAATAGCCGACAACTGGGTCCTTTTCATATGAACGTACACTCATGTCCTTCTTGCTGACAAAATAAGTCTACCCCTACAATTCTTTTCCTCGGCCCTTCTTTCCATGACTAAGTTTGCTATTCTTGGGTGTCTTAGTATATGTCCTACCAACCTATCTTTTCTCTTGAGAAACAGTCACCAGAAACCTCTCTCCTCTCCCACTCGTCAAAATATCTCTTTATTTGTTACTCTATCCATCTGATCTTCATCATTCCAAACGCTTCTATTCATCTCTTTTCTGTTACTCCACCAGTCCAAATTTTACTTCCATAGTGTGCCACGCTCCAGACATAGGCTTCAGAAAATTACTAACAGATTTATTTTCTGTAGAAATGCTTTCCTTGCCTGAGCCAACCTACTATAAGGATATACCTCTGCAAATGCCGAGGTGGCTTCTAAAATATAAAAGGATATACCTTATCGTCCGCCAATGGTTATTTTGCTTCCTAAGTAGAAAAAGTCTCTTACATCACCTGCCAATTTGACGTCAATAAGGGTTTTGGATCTTTTCATCTGTACCATTCTACTATTTTGGTTTTACATTCATTGAATTCATCGTGAATTCTTTCCAGAAGACAGAGTTCCTACCATTTAAAAATTCATTCAAATCCTCTGTTGAATCAGCTAAGATGACAATGTCATCAGCAAATCTCGGAGTTGAAATTATTTCTTCTTGAATCTTTGCTCGTACGGCAATTTAATTTTTATCTTATTTCCTTAATTGCTTGTTCTACTATATTAGTTCCATAAACCACCTACATATTGCCTGTTCGATTAAATTTAGTCCTTGATCTGTCATATGGGAGTAGCAATTAAAGGTTGTTAATCATCTAAAAAACTGGACTAAGAAGTTGCTACCTGGAACCAAAAACTCTGTAAGTACGCAATATTATTCATGATAACTCACTAGAGAAATGATCAGACTTACTGCTAACTTGAAGACTGACTTTATACTTACACATCCACTGGGTGTTAAAATCCCTGAAAATACTGTTAACTACTTAGAGAAAAGATCGCTTCCATGCTTTCTCTATAGTTGTTAGTAATATGCGTGAAGTAAGTTGCAATCCTTACATATACAGAACGCAATGTGTCTAACCTCCAACGGTTCACAGAGGAACCGGATAGTTGGGTAGCCAAGGAAACCAAGACCACTGTGGTGTGCTCAGAATGCAAGAAGTATGTGTGTAAACATCATAGCTTGGTGATTTGTCATGAATGTGAGAAATGGAAATGGTGATTATAATTATGTTGACCAAAGGAAGAAAGTCAACAAAAACATTGAAATATTGCTAATATTTTTTTCTATTATATTCACACAGTTATTTCCATTTTATAGCCTTAATAGTTAAAACATTCTGTGCTACAGGGTTGATTTTACTTATTTGTACGTGCAGCTTTTAGTAATATATAACT
This sequence comes from Meconema thalassinum, assembly GCA_946902985.2. Lineage (NCBI taxonomy): Eukaryota > Metazoa > Arthropoda > Insecta > Orthoptera > Tettigoniidae > Meconema > Meconema thalassinum. The sequence continues at coordinate 726,798,927 of OX336389.2, forward strand.
TTAATGCATCAGAGTTGTGTTTCTGTCCTGGGGTAGTTAGTGGCCCAGCATACCATTACTGTTTCTGTAGAATAAGTGATTATAATTCCAGGGTTAATGGGCTATAGTGCCACAGGGGGGGGGGAGACAAATAGATATCAGGGTTGCAGAATCCACCCTGGACACTCGATGAATAATTGATTCAAGCTGTTTGAGGGAGTAAAGGTACTATCAAAACTGTGTGCAGCATTATACGCTGTAATGGCGAGGAATTGTTGTGAACAACATATCTATCACGTTATGTTGTGTATAAGCCTGCAGTCTCACGAGTAGTCATCATGGATGTGAAATGATTTTTTTGGTGACTGTTGTTGATGCATGATGCATCATTTACTTTACATGTTGTCCCTCAACTCTTCAATTTATTTCCATAATGGCTAAATTGTGGATGTAAAGTTATTTTTCATCCCATCATCATTTTGTCGAAAGTGTAGAAGAACGTGGAGATATAATACAATCCCGGTAACTTCAAGCAGAGTTGGGACTTCGATACTGATCACTTGTTTAAGCTATGTCAGTGAGTAATAATAACTAGTAAATCCTTGCAGTGGCAAACAGATTGGCTCCACCTAATATTGAATTAGTGAGGGAATGGTGATGATGACACGTGCTCGTGGGTATTCGAGGGTCCTTACCTCCCTGCATGGATATAAATGTTGAATATAGTAACATCAGTGAAGTGGAGTGTTGTACCAAGATATACTTAGATATTCCACAGAACATTTCACCATGCATATATTACCAGCAAGGTATGCAAGTACTAATTCATAAACAGTGTTATAAATGGGCCCCTGCACATAATAGTTAATTACTGCAATGTAATTTGTGTCGGTAACCGTGAATCGTGGTGGAGAACGAAACTTCTCCACCGCTGCTAGGTAGGCTATTTAAACTAAGTACAATGAAGCCAATGAAGAATAGTACAGAACATTAACAAGACTAATAATAATTTAAACTGATCCCAGCTGAGTGCTGCATCAGGGATGGTACCTACATCGAACTCCAAAGAGTGGAAATGTGCTTTGTATATACTGTATGTCACAGTCATATTATACTAATAAAATACGTCATATCATATCATGTCATATCATATCATATCATATCATATCATATTATATCATATCATCATAGTCTGGCAGGAAGAGCAGGACTTTTGGTCAGGAGACTATAGGGTCATTAGCACTAAATCAAACAATGGCCAAGCAGGGGTTGGTCTCATATTGAGTAGGAAACTTGGCCAGCGGGTGGAATATTATGAGCAATACAGTGAACGGATTATTGTAGCAAAAATCAATACTAAACCTACGTGCACCACAGTGGTACAAGTCTATATGCCAACCAGTCAAGCTGATGATGAGGATGTTGAAAAGGTCTACGAAGAAATAGATGACATTCTGAGGTATATCAAAGGTGATGGAAATGTAATAGAATGGGAGATTTGAATGCTGTGGTAGGAAAAGGGAGAGAAGGGAAGATAGTAGGAGATTTCGGATTAGGTGAAAGGAATGATAGAGGAAGCAGGCTGATGGAATTATGCACCGAACATGAGTTGGTCATAGCTAACACCTTATTCAATAACCACAATAGAAGATTATACACATGGATGAGACCAGGAGATACAGGGCGTTACCAAATCGACTTCATTATGGTCAAGCAGAGGTTTCGAAACCAGATTTTGGATTGTAAAACATATCCTGGTGCTGACATAAACTCTGACCACAATCTGGTTGTAATGAAATGCAGATTAAAGTTGAAGAAACTGAAGAAAAGTCAAAAGCCAATAAGGTGGGCAATAGACAGACTGAAAGTAAAGGATGTAAACGAAAGATTCAAGAAAAGTACAAAGGAAGGACTAATCAAATCCCCTAAACAAACTTCAATTGCAGACGAATGGGCACTTTTGAAGAATGAAATAACAAAATCCGCAGAAGAAAACATTGGTAGGAAAGAAAGAATAGGTAGAAAACCGTGGATCACTCAGGAAATACTAGAATTGATGGATGAAAGGCGGAAACACAAGAATCTAAGAGATGAAAAGGGGAAAGCAGAATACAGACGTCTGAGAAATGAGGTTAACAAGAAGTGCAAGGAAGCGAAAGAAGAATGGTTGAAAGAGAAATGTGCAGGTATAGAAAATTGTCTGAAATTAGGAAAAGTAGACACAGCTTATCGAAGGATTAAGAATACTTTTGTGGCAAAGGAGACTAAGTGCTGTAATATTAAGGACACAAATGGAAAGCCTCTGACAGATAGGGAAGAAAAGGTTGAGAGATGGAAAGCTTACATAGAGTGCTTGTATAAGGGAAAGGAGATAGAGAATCATGTAATGGAAAGGGAGGAGGAAATTGATGAGGATGCAAAAGGAGATTTAATATTGAGATCAGAATTTGACAGAGCATTAGAGGACTTAGGCAGGAACAAAGCACCAGGCATAGATGATATACCGATTGAGTTGCTACGCTGCATAGGAGATGAAGATCTGATCAGGTTATTTCACTTGGTGTGTAGGATTTATGAGACAGGTGAGGTACCCCCTGATTTCAAGAAGAATGTTATTATCCCTATACCAAAGAAAGTGGGAGCTGACAGATGTGAAGATTACCGTACAATCAGCTTGATTACTCATGCTTCAAAGATCCTGTCTAGAATAATTTACAAGAGGATTGAAAGCCAGATAGAAACGGAGTTGGGTGAAGACCAGTTTGGTTTCAGGAGAAATGTAGGAACAAGGGAAGCTGTACTAAGTCTTAGGCTGATTTTGGAAGGTAGAATAAGGAAAGATAAGAGAACGTTCATGGCATTTGTAGACTTAGAAAAGGCTTTTGATAACGTTGATTGGACTAAATTGTTTGACATTTTGAAATCTATTGGAATATAGTACAGGGATAGGAGGGTGATATACAATCTATACAGAAACCAGACAGCAGTCAATCGAGCTGAAGGACATGAGAGAGAAGCTGGTATTCAGAAAGGTGTAAGGCAAGGCTGCAACTTATCACCCATACTTTTCAATCTTTACATTGAACAAGCAATGAAGGAAATTGGAGAAAAATTTAAAGTGGGAGTGAAGAATCAAGGAGAAATAATTTCAACTCTGAGATTTGCTGATGACATCGTCATCTTGGCCGACAAGCCTGAGGATTTGAATGAGTTTTTGAATGGGATGGATTCCGTCTTAAGGAAGTAATTCATGATGAAAATTAATAAATGTAAAACAAAAATACTGGAATGCAGCCGAAATAAATCAGAAACCTCTATGGAGATCAAATTGGCAGGTGAAAAGCTGAAGGAAGTAGGAGACTTCTGTTACTTAGGAAGCAGAATAACCAGTGATGGACGAAGCAAAGAGGATATAAAATGTAGGTTGGCTCAGGCAAGGAAAGCCTTTCTAAAAAAAAGGAATCTGTTGACATCGAATATAGATTTAGGTATTAGGAAGTCATTTTTGGAAGCCTTTGTCTGGAGCGTGGCGCTCTATGGAAGTGAAACTTGGACTATTGGTGCAGCAGAAAAGAGGAGAATTGAAGCATTTGAAATGTGGTGTTACAGGAGAATGATGAAGATCAGATGGGTAGATAGGGTTACAAACGAAGAGGTATTAAGGCGAGTGGGAGAGGAGAGATGTTTCTGGCGACTGCTAATGAAGAGAAGAGATAGGTTGGTAGGACACATACTAAGACACCCAGGAATAGCAAGCTTAGTTATGGAAGGAAGGGTCGAGGACAAGAACTGTAGGGGTAGACCAAGGTTAGAATATGTTAAACAGATTGCCTCGGATGTAGGGTGTGGTAGCTATGTAGAGATGAAACGATTAGCTCAGGACAGGGAGGCATGGAAAGCTGCATCAAACCAGTCAAAAGACTGAAGACTCAAACACACATAGTCTACTAATATATAAACCTGTTTTTTTTTCTGTTTGCATGATTTTGTCGGGGTTTCATTCACACAAATATTACTCAACCAATTGATCTGACATTTCAGATGGATGTAGTCGTTCTGGTTGGCTGCTGGCATCCTGATAGAGTCAGCCATTCTAAAGTCGTGGCCATTTATAAGTAGTTTTCTCTCAAAACTTGCTCATGCCTTATCTCATAAAATCCAACTAATGGGTAAATCCTATCTTGAAATGAACCACATGAATGCACATAAATGTTTAATTTTGTACAAGAAAAGTCCTATTCATTTTCTTCTTAAGACTAATGGATATCCAAGATATTATGATGTTGATTCATTTAGGGGCTTTGCGACGTTGTGTACCTAGGTGTGTTCAGAATTTATCTGACAACCTGTGGCACTGTGATGGCTGTATTAGTGTGTGTATTTGTTTTAGCGACAGTCCTTAAATTAAGTAACATTCTGGCATTTTCCTGGAGTAGAAGTGGGAAAACACGGACAACCACTTCAAATATTGCTGAGATGGGAATCGTACCCACCTCTTCGCTGTTCTACCTCACGAGGCTAAGTGTACCCCGTTCCAATCTACAGACCCGAATTACATTTGTTGGAAGTGCGGGTAACCTAACCCGGACCTTAGAGGTGTCAGCCAAGAATGGTAGTCACTCCGCCATGAGGTAGTCTAGGATATTATGATTCTCTGTAAACTTGCGAATGTCTCATCTGCTGAAATATGACATAATAAGTAAATGGTCAATCCTATCATGAAATAGAGCCCACCATGTACTTAATATTCAATTTTCCCCAAACGAAATAAATTATAGCCATATGCTATCTCTTTGCAACTCTAATTGTCCTCGAGCAAATTATGGCTTTCCGTGTTGGAGCTCCGTCGAGTGCTGCACACAACTTTTACTTGCACACAAAAATTTACTTAACTCAGTGACTGAAATTTTGCATTGGAAATGTTTGTCTGATCGGCCAATGTATAGGCCTATTCAGAATTTGAGACAGTCATCCATTTTGAAATGTAAGGGTTGTATATAACGATATTTACTGAACCTGTTCATGTATTATCTACTGAAAACCTAAATAATGGGTAAATGGTTAGTCCTACCTCAAAATAATGATAATGACACAGGGAACCGGACCCAGAGAAAAGCTTTTCAGACCTCAGTTTGTCCAGCATAAATTTCGCATTAATTTAGCAACATTTGTTCTTAGGATCCTGCGGTGAAAGACCCACGTTTAATTGCCTAAATCACAAAGGGGAATAATAATAATAATAATCGAATGGCCTCAGGTACCTCATGTGGATCCTGCGGTGAAAGACCAACGTTTAATTGCCTGAATCACAAAGGGGAATAATAATAATAATAAAATTAAGATTAATAATCGAATGGCCTCAGGTACCTGGTGTGGACCTGGTTAAGCTAAAGCCAACTAGACGTTCATTTTAACTGCTTATGATGGGATTGACGCTGTTCACCCACAGTAAGGATGATTGTTTTTTCAAATCACATTAGCCGAGGTTTAGCAAGCCTGAGAGCCGCGTGGATTGCGCTTTTTCTGGCCTGTGTTATTGCGCTACCCGTTAGTTGGTAGTCAGTCGTGGTTTTGCTACAGACAACACTTTAGAAATGTGTGACTTTGTTTTTCGGCATGTGCCTTGATGGTCACTATGAACTTAAACTACACACTGAGGGATTAAAACATCGAACTAAATGAACAACTAAATCATGAAACTTAATTATTCTTAACTGACTATTTGAAACAGTTAATAACTAAAGTGAACTAATTCTAATTTTGAGCTACCATTGTATTGTTGGCCGACGCATTGAGCCGATTTTTCTGGAGGAACTGACCTTATTAGGACCAGCTGATGCTATTTTGAGACGATGAAGATCACTAACTCCACTATAGTTCGTAACTTGTGTGCACCATTGACTCATGCAATGTCAGACGCAGTTTTCACTGTGTAATTGCCAGCATAACCACATGCACTTAGATGACGATTAGATGCAAGCAGTATTCTAATCAGCGCAGGAAGAATCATTTAGTAATTAAGAGTGTATTTGTTAATGAGTGTATTTATTCATTTTTCCTGTACTTTGTGTGTATTTCTTAGACTTGTTGTTTTTGTTTATCATGTTACGACATGTTGCTATCTTAGATTTGTTCTTATCCTGTTACGGCTGCTTCTCATCCGCATTTAACGTAAATGAGGGCTTATCTAATTGATTAACGTAGAGATAAATGTCGGAAGTGGTACTTTCGTAACTTAGCTTATTGACTATAGGCGCATTAAATGTAAATTTACTCTTGCGGCATGTGTACGATTAGTATTCTTGCATTGCTGTAAATTTGATGATGTGATTATTTGTATTTTTAATGAATTATTGTATTTGCGTAGGGATTTCATTTTCGTGCCACATTCCAAGCTTGCATGCTGTTTGATGTTTGTAAGAAGGAATTTCGAAAGGGCTCAACTTAACTCTCAGTTTAGGGACGGATTATTTATTTTTATATTTTTATTAGCATTGCGGACTAGCCGATTTTCAACCATCCGAAGCAGGATAGGGATTTGTGATTTCATTGAATAAATTTTTACGAATTTTTCCTAAGCCTGGATCTCTTTATTGCTAGTTTTAGTTTTTGGGGTGTGTTTCCTCAGGCATGACTATGACTTCCCCACCTCACCCCCTACCGATATATCTGATACGCCAGGCGTATCAGTCTCGTGCCGGAGCTGGCATGAGGAACACATGCGATCCTCGCAGTGTGTGTGCTTGGAGGATAGAGGGGTGTCTGGTATGCCATCTGCGGTTGGTGGTACCCCAACGGTCCCGTCTGACGGGCACAGTATATTCCGACCCATATGGTGTCAGGGTATCTAAGGTCTAGGGTATCCCTCAATTCCCGCCTTAGTTGGTCCTTGTCCCTTGCATTCTGACACCCTCAAGTTTCTTCTTCTTCTTCTCCTTCAATTCCCTTATGCCTTCAAGGGTCGGGGTAGCCTCTTTTGAGTAATTTCTGCCAATTCCGCTCTATTTCTACACATTCTCTTCATTTCCACAACAGTTTTTTCCCTTTTTTGTCCCAATCTCTCAATCCTATTCTCCCATGTAATGCGGGGTGTACCTCGTCCAGCTCCCCTTTCAACTCGCATTTCATGTATTTGTTTTACTTTTGATTTTTCTTCCATTCTCGTAACATGTCCGTACCATCTCAACTGATGTTCCTCAACCACTTCACCCATTGCTTTTTTGTCCTAATTCCTCTGTAATTCATTCATTTCGAACTCGATCTCTTCTTGTCATACCTACTGCTCTCCTCAGAAACTACATTTCTGTGACCGTAATCCTACTTAAATGTTTATCTTGTAATGCCACACTCTCCATACCATACAGCGTAATCGGTGCCATGATTGCATTATAGATCTGCTTTTTTTTTGTTTATAAGACTAATCTCCTTCTTCCCTACTATTGTGGTATTCATCTAATAATAAGCTTTCTTAGTTCTATTTAGTACTTCGTATTCAATAATTCTTCCATCATTACTTAATACGGTTCCGAGATATCCGAAAGTTTCCACTTTCTCAAGAGGCTTTCCATTACAGAGGATATTGAGCTCTTCTTCTTGTTTATTCTGTTTTGAGAACCTCATTACTTTACTTTTCTCTTCATTCACTATCATTCCCTTCCTTTTCAATTCTTCATACCATTCCACCACTGCTTCCTGAAGTCTTTCTGGTGTATCACCTACCATTACTTTATCACATGCATAGAGCAATACTTGCATATAAATCGGTCGTAATCTCCATATTCCAAGCTTGGTTCTGTATGTTCTTTTCTTAAATATTTTAGTTATTTCGTCTAGCAAGATGTTGAAAAGCAAAGGGCTAAGTTTATCCCCTGGTTTAATTCATATTTCCATTGGAAATTCTTCAGATGTTTCTCCATTCACACGTACAATTCCCACTGGTAGTCTTTATATTCTCTTCACAGCATTTCTCAGCTTCATTGGCACCCTCTTCGCTGCCAGTGCTTCCTGCACATATTGTCTTGGCACCGAGTCAAATGCAGTTTTGAGATTGAGAAATGCTAAATGCAGGCACCAATTTTTGTCTATGATCTTTTCCATTATTGCTCTTATGGTATAGATATGATCCTGTGTCTGCCACCCCGGCCTAAAAGCAGCCTCCTCCTCCTCCATATATCCTTTATATCCTTCTACCACCCTCCTCAGTCTCCACTCCAGCACACGAGTGTAGACTTTGTAGGTTGTAGATGACAGACATATTTACCTGTAGATATTACAGTCATAGCTGTTCCCCTTCTTGTGTAATTGTATAACTAAGCTCTTCCTCCATTCCTCAGGGATTCTGTTCTCTTCCCACATTCTTCTGGAACATTTTAGTTAAATACTGTACTTAACCACCTCCATGTCACCATATTTAGTTAACTCTGGGGCTATCTCATCAATTCATGCTGCTTTCCTTGTCTTAACTTGTTCAGCCGCCATTCTTGCCTCCTCTTCTTTATATCCCCTTCAATTTTGGGATCTTGCACCCTTTCATGTGGCCCATAGGCAATTCTTTCTTCTTGTAATGACTCATATTTTTGAAACTTTTTATAGTGCCTTCTCCACACCTCTAATACAGCTGCCTTCTCTGAAATCAGCTTATCTCCATCCTTATTGTCCTTATCTGCGATTTTAATATACGATCGTTGCTCCTGCATGTTGACTTCCATTCTGTGACGCCCTCACTCACACACTGAACTTGGGAGCATGCTCAGACCCACACTGTTGTTTACATACACCATCTAGTGGTATCCTAGGCCAGTACATACCGTACGTTTCCAATAATGCATATCGTAGATTTTCGGTGTTGTCTCCTGTTCGGAGAAAAAAATAGTTGCCATCACTTATGACTCGACCTCCATATATCGACGATTATTTCTGAGACATATTTATTGGTGAACACTTCAGGGAGATTTGGTACTTCTTGATAAAACTGAATACCGTATGTAACGTTTATTTTTATAATGAAAATTGCTAGTCTTTAGTTTGTTTGTCAGGTTGTCTATGCGATCTGAAACTGATGGAACTTACTGTACCCTTGAAAGATGCAGTGTTTAACAAGCTTCTGTCTCCGGGGTCGCGTCCAGTCATTGTACACTTTTAATAGAGATCAAACACCAAACAACTTGCTTCATTAATCTCAAGGGTCATAAGAAAAACTGTAAACTAAGAAATGTGTGAAAAACAGGTTAAATAAGAAGCATTTAATAACTGAATAACAAAAGTAAATCAACAACAAATAAAAACTAACATCTCCCTGAACTTGAATCCCAAATAAACAAGAATTCAAATACAAATATGAGTGATTTGAAATAGGTCACTAGTGAAATGAAACGTGGATCAAACATATCCACTGGTCTAGTTCTTATTTATGCGCGCAGTTCCCCGTGGCAGAAATGCATGCCAAAGCCATGCAGAGCTGCGGGAAGCATATGGTGTGCATGCCATGCCCTATAGAACAGTGGCGAGGTGGGTGGGGACGTTCAAACGTGGTAGAGTATCAACTTCCGATTTGCCTCGCCCAGGCCGTCCGGTATCCATGGACAAATATGTACGGATAATGGTGATCGATCAGTGTTTACAGGAGAACAGGCGCTGTACTATAGCGGAATTGCAAGAACAAACAACAATACCAGCGGCAACAATACGGCGCATTTTACACAAGGACCTACAGATGCATAAAATTTGTGTTAGGCATGTGCCACATCATTTATAGGAGGTACAGAAGTGGACTCGTTACGAAACATGTCGCATCAATCTGGAGAGGTTTCAGCAGGAAGGGCAAGCCATCTTGAATCGCATTATTGCTGTTCATGAAACATGGGCACGTGGTCATGAACATGAACTGAAGAGACAGTCAAGTGAATGACGTCGTCAGGGATCACCACGGAAACACAAGGTTCGACAATATCCGTCTCCCAATAAGGTTATGGTCATCCTGGCATACGATGTTCAAGGTGTTCTTGTGTGTCAACCAGTGCGTGAGGGGCACACTGGCAATGCAGTGTATTACAATTCCTTTTTGTTTTACCAATTGCGCCGTGCAGTGCGATCCAGACTTCCTGATCGTTTGGACGACGCCATAATCCTACACGATAACGCGACAGCTCACATAGCAGCCTTCGTTCAGCGTCGCTTACAACGGTGGGGATGGAAGGTTCTTCCAAACCCGCCTTATTCGTCTGATCTGAGCCCATGTGGCTATGATCTAATCCCCAACGTCAAGAAGCCACTACATGGACGATGGTTTGCTAACAAAGAGGACATCGTAACAGCATTTCGGAGGGAGGTGTTATACGTTAGTGATACACATGCAGCGAATGGTATTCATTGCTTGCCCTGTCGTGACTGTGAACCTCCATGATTCAGAACCCAGGACTGCGGTTCGGAGGAACATTATATAAGGGCAATAGAGTTATTATTATTATTATTATTATTACTAAGTTGGATGTGAGCTTTTGTAAGACAGAATGTATATTTCTCAAGGAAATGAGACTGTTGGCGCCAGGATGTGTACAGAGGTCTGTAAATATTGATGGTACAGAAGGACATTTAGTCGAGCACTCTGAACTGTAGAGAGAGTGATTCATGGTCACAAGCTAGGCCAGAAATTGAACCCAAAAAGTCACGTAGACGCGAGTATGGGCAGTCGCCGCTCGCTTAGGGAGCAGCACTTGCTAGGCACTGGGAGTGGAATGGACCAGGCCTTAGTGGAAGGGAGAGATGGACTCTGGGTCATCTCTAGTTGGATATAATGGTATCCAAAATGGCGAGCGAGAGGAGTTGCAGAGTGGCAGATTAACAGTTGTTCTCGCGCCTCAGTTCTTGCCAGAGTAACGTCGTAACGCGCGCGAGCAGAATTTAGCCTCGCGGAGACATGCTAGATGGCAAGTAGCAGTTAAGACTTAGTAGCGCTAATACAGACCTGCGTGCACTTCCAGCAGTAACTTCACATAATTTGTATATAGTGTATATACTTCGACTGCCAAAGGCATAATAAATCGGCAGTAGTTCAAGGGAAGTTCATCTTTTATTCCGGAAGTTCCGGGACTAGTCTACGAAACCTCAAGTTCCCTTATCTAGTAAACCGCTCGGCTAGAAGGGAAAATCGTCGGAGGAGCTGTCAACCGGCCAGAGCGTCTCACAGGCCAGGTAGGTCACGACAGACATAAAATTTTGGTGTCAGGTGTGGGGTCCCGAGTTCGACGCACTGAACAGAGCAACTACGGAATAAAGAGGGAGATCGCGACATCGCAGAAGATTGTCCGATAAAGACCGCGACAACGCAGAAGATTGTCCGTCCGCGCATCCGCGTAAATCGTACCGAGTCCGCGCAACGCAGAAGAGAGAAGAAGAAGCCTACTAAGCAGAAGGAGCCGTGCAGTAGCGAGCCGTGCCGCCAGCAGAGGGGAGAACCGATAAGCCGCAGTATCCAGTTAGCAGAGACAACAAAGAAGAAGAAGAAGCCGCCAGGTAAGCTAACCTTATTACAATGGCAAGACAGACAAGTGCAGCTACCAGTGCCCAGGTAGAGGAGAGGTTAGCAGACGTAGACACGGTAAGTACAAGTGGGCCTTGTTAGTCAGAAGAGACATAAATCATTGGGAGGCTGCCAAACAGGCATTACGAGAGTACTACGGATTTCAGGGCACATTAGACTTATATATTTGCCAGATGTTTCAAACAGCGCAGGATCCAAGGGAAACAGTGGCGACATGGGCGCATAAGGTAGAGACTCTGTCAGCTGCATTCAGGGAAGCAGTCCTCGACGGAGAGAGCTGGGAGGATAGAGAAGCTCAGCTAAGGATCACAAGAAAAATATGCGTAGATAGTTTCATACAGGGGTTAAGTAACCTGCGAATCCAAGCTAGGGTCCAGGGCCACGGGGCCATTACTTTCGAAAAAGCGGTAGCCACTGCAAGGCAAGAAGAGGCGGTAATTCTCTCAAAGAAGGCACGAGAAGGGTTGCACACGAAACATAGCTCAGGGGTAAGAGCAGGTAAACCCGATCAGAAAAGGAAGGCACCACTAAGGTGGCATACTAAGCCAACACAAGCAAGTGTTAGGGTGGTCTGTTACAATTGTAACAGGGAAGGCCACATCGCACGGGAGTGCAAGGAGGCACGAACCCGAGGTGCACGCACCGCGTTAGGTAGTACACCCAAGGTACAGACAGGGGGCACCCCAAGTAAGATCATATGCAGATATTGCAAAAAACCGGGACACATCGCGATTGCCGAAAGAAGCAGAGAGATAAGGAAACCGTGGCGCCGGAAGCCGTGCGCATGGTAAGGGGGAAGCCTCACATGGAATCGGACAGGAGTAGAACCTGTTACCGTTGTGGGAAGAAAGGGCACGTACAAAAAAATTGCCGACAGACAGCCCAGGTACCACAATCAGAAGTGGACCGGCGGAAGTGCTATAATTGTGGCCAGCAGGGTCACATAAAACGAAATTGTCAGGAGGCCAAGAAGGGCCAGGGCCAGAGTAGGCGCACGGGAGGCAAGGCCATGAAAGGCCGACGCCAGTGCGATGTTTGTGACCGGTGGTCACATGGAACCAAGGACTGTTGGTTCAAGAGTGGGAAAGGTAATAAGAGAAATATCACTCAGACAGGGGCGACAAACTGGAACGGGTCCATAACACAGGGACAGCTATGGAATCCCGTAATTTAAAGAGTCCCAAGGCACGTGACACTGAGGACACGATATTAATGTATTGTGGGGGGCCTCTGAGGTTTCTAATTGACACTGGCTCCGATGTTAGCCTAGTGAAGAGGCAATCAGTGCGTAAAGGAGTTGCAATTAGTAGAGGCACCACGATTGAATTAACAGGTGTAAGCGAGGGAACGATTTACACCCAAGGGACCGTTCAGTTTGTTATTGGAGGTACTAAACACACAGTGCATGTGGTGGGCAGTGATTTCCAACTAAGCCAGGATGGTATAATAGGGAGAGACATCCTAGCTGACAGCGTGATCGTCTACCGGGAGGGTCATGTTACGATCCTCGGTAAAAAATACCCGCTGGGAGCGAGGGAGGCGAAGATAACCAGCCTCGAGCCTCGAACCCAGAAGGTAGTAGTTATTGAAGTCGATAAGAATCTACCAGTGGGAATTATTGAGAGGGCCGAGGTGGCACCAGGGGTTTACCTCGCAGAGTGTCTAACTAGGTCAGAGCACAACGAGGCAGTAGTCAGCATGATGAATACTACTGAGGAAGAAGTGAGTCTGTACTGCCCTCGAGTGCGAATGCAGGAGGTGGATAACACCTGCCTGGCAGGAGTACGCAAAGTACAGCAAGGCAGTAGGGCGGTAACCGAAGAACCGGCTACTCAGAAGCCCAGGTCACGCAGAGTGATAGACTGTTTGCGAGTAGACCATCTCACGCAGGTAGATAAGGAGGGTATATACGCCATCTGTGCGGAATACAATGACATCTTCCACCTTGAGGGAGATAGGCTCACGTACACGGACGTTACACGTCATGAGATCCCAACGCCCCAGGATCAACCCCCGATTAATGTGCGGCCGTATAGGCTGCCGGAGGCACAAAAGGGAGAAATACAAGCGCAAATAGATAAGATGCTAGGTAATGAAATTATTGTACCTAGAACATCCCCTTGGAATGCACCATTATTGTTAGTACCGAAGAAAATGGATGCGTCAGGTAAGCAAAAGTGGAGAGTTGGGATTGACTTCCGAAAATTGAACGAAGTAACGATAGGGGTTAGTTATCCCCTCCCACTCATCTCAGAGCTATTAGATGCTCTAGGTAAGGCCAGGCATTTCAGTACACTTGACCTTTGCAGCGGTTATTATCAGGTGTTATTAAAACCTGAAGACAGGCCCAAGACAGCTTTTTCAGCATTAGGGCGCAAGTACGAATTTGCAAGGATGCCCATGGGGTTGAAGGATGCGCCAGCCACATTCACAAGGCTGATGAATACAGTGCTTACCGGATTGACAGGTATTCAGTGCCTGTGCTATCTAGATGATATAATAGTGTATGGTAGCTCAATAGAGGAGCACAATGCTAAGTTAAGAGATGTTTTTCAAAGGCTGAGAGAAAATACGTTGAAGCTCCAGCCAGATAAGTGTGAGTTCCTGAGGACTGAACTGCCATTCTTAGGGCATGTAATTACTGAAGGGGGAGTCTTACCAGACTCACGAAAGGTGCAGGCCGTGAAGGATTTTCCGAGGCCTACCACGAGCCGCCAAATTAAACAATTCTGCGGACTCAGTGGGTATTATAGGAGGTTTATACCCAATTATAGTAAGATCGCGAAGCCACTATATGAATTAGTGAAGAAGGACGTTCCCTTCGTGTGGGGGGATGCACAGAAACAAGCGTTCGAAGCGCTAAAGCAAAAACTCATTGAAGAGCCTATTTTGCAGTACCCAGATTTTGAAAAGCCATTCGTTCTTACCACAGATGCTAGCAACGAAGCAGTGGGGGCCGTATTGTCACAAGGGCCCGTGGGTAAAGATCTCCCCGTAGCATATGCAAGCAGGACGCTTAATAAGGCAGAAAGAAATTACAGCGTCACAGAAAAAGAATTATTAGGCATTGTTTGGGGTGTAACGTATTTCAGGCCGTATTTGTTCGGACGGCATTTCACGGTGCTGACAGATCACAAGCCGCTGAAGTGGGTGTTCAATGTTCAGGACCCATCGTCACGCCTGCTAAAGTTCCGATTGAAATTGGCAGAGTATGATTTTGAAATCATTTACAAGCAGGGCAAGCAGAACTGCAATGCTGATGCTCTTAGCAGGAATCCCACTGATGCACAGTGTCAAGCGCGAGTGATCCACTCGGCTGGGCACGAGTTACGGCAGGGGGCGGCCGTGGCCACTCATATGGAAACTCGTAGGAGGGTAGCAACGACTTCGAAACCCGAGGACGCTACGGTAGACGGAATTGAAGCAGACGGTAGTGAGGTCTCCGAGGACGCTAACGCAGAGGAGTCCACGCCCGAAGACAGCTTACCCGAGGTAACCGAGTTGCAGGAGGCTGATAAATTGGCCATCCTGAAGGAGTGTCATGATTCCTTGGTTGGAGGACACCAGGGAATAGCCCGCACGTACGCCAGGGTACGCGAACGATTACAGTGGAAGGGAATGAAAGGTGACATTGAGCGTTATATACGCTCGTGTCCTTCATGCCAAAAGAATAAGGGGACTAGACCAGACGTCAGAGCGCCAATGATAATTAAGGACACCCCTAGCACGGTCTTTGAGGAGGTATCTCTGTATGTGGTGGGTCCACTTCCGGTGACAGAGCTTGGCAATAAGTATATTTTGACATACCAGGACCAACTGTCGAAGTACTTGGTAGCTAGTGCCATGCCGAATCAGGAGGCTGAAACAGTGGCACGGACGCTAATTAATAATGTTATAAGCATTTACGGGATACCGGGGCAGATTCTCACTGACCAGGGTAGTAACTTCATGAGCGAAGTGTTCAAGGCACTTTGCAAGAAACTGCGAATTAAGAAAACAAACACAAGCGCTTTCAGGCCACAATCCAACGGTAGCGTAGAGAGATCCCACAAGGTACTAGCAGAGTACCTGAGGCATTATGTTTGCTCAGGTGAGCAAAATGACTGGGATAAGTATCTGCCCACAGCGAGCTTTGTATATAATACTACAAGGAGTACTAGCACAGGGTTTACACCCTATGAGCTTATTTTTGGAAAGAAGGCAAATATACCAGGTATATTGCAAAAGCCACCTGAGGTGGATTATAACGAACATAAGAATGTGGTAGAGGAGCTGACGTCACAGCTCAGGAGGAATCATGAAGCGGCTAGGAGGACGCTAATTGAGCGTAAAGAGTTGGAAAAGGCTAGCTACGATAAAAAACAGAAAGAAGTCACATTTCAAATTGGTGACAAGGTACTTTTGCGTAATGATGCATTGCGCAGAGGGCGATCCAAAAAGCTGAGTCCGCCATTTGTAGGGCCTTATGAGGTAGTGGACGTTTCAGGGGTAAATTGTACCCTACTGCTTAGTAAGAAAGGCAGAAGAGTCAAGGTGCATAAGAATCGGTTGAAAATGTATTTGTAAAAGGACTCCAACGGGTTTAGAACCCGGGTGGGTGCAGAGGCAGCACAGAACGGATTAAGGGGTAAGGATGTATAACGGTTAACAGATACAGCGACAGCTAAGGGTAACACAGCTGTAAGAGATTGTGTGCGCATGGAGTCAATGTAGTTTATCAGTAGGCACACAATAATATTTGAACAGCAGATAAAAGATGCGAGCAGCCTAGATAATGCACCGGCTGACATAAGTATGTAAGACGAAATACAGGGATGTCCATAGTGGCCCCGGAGCGGCCATCCTGAGGAAGCTAAAAAAACCCCTGTGGGTGGCGGGAACCATTGGTACGTGTAGACACGTGATCATTGGTGTTAGAATACCCCGAACAGTGAGTCTGCTGCGTCGTAAGAGGCGACAGAAAAGAGGCGTAGCCTGTTGACCACGATGACCTTCTGGTCAGGCAGGCGCGAATCCCGGTGAGTAGCTCTATGTAATTGAGCCATATGTTGTGAATGGCAGCCCCAGGTATGCGAAGGCCTGCCTTTCGTAGTATATGGAAAACAATCAATGGCATAAGGGTGAATCAGAGACACCTGTGTTAAAGGTACAAATTATTAAGGGACACATACGTGTGTATAGCAAGTAGAGAAGAAGTGCTCTAAGAGGCACATTTGAGGAAGGCGAAGAGTCAGAACCTCAAATTTCGGCCACGACGAAGTTACACACCCCTTCGTCTCAATGGCAACTAGGAGATAGCGACAGCTGCTGGTAGGGTTCTTTAATACCCCGCCAAGCTACGGAAAACAAAATTGGGTAGTATTAGAAATTTTAACAGTCAGACGAACAGAGGTTCGACGGGTGGCACTGAGGTGCTCGTAAGTAGAGGATTGCACGAAGGCGAGCGTGCAGCCTATATGTGACTCGTCACCCCTAGGGTAGTCGCGGATACGCACCCGTTAGGACAGGGGTAGGGAAAACCGGAAATTAGCTTAGGTGAAATGAAACAGAAACCGAGCCATGAAAGGCGTATTTTGAGAGCATTCAGTCAAATGCAAACGGCGATAGTGTAGCCACATTCCCGAGGCGATCTGTGAAGTCGAGTTTCTGAGCAGCAGAACTCGAGGTTAAGCGAGCAAGTTTTTGAACTTAGTGTATGACACTGCTGATAGCTTTGTAGCCGCATGCCTAAGTCAGGATGCGAAGCAAAGTCTGTTGAGACTTTGGATTTTGAAGTAGATAAAATTGTTGATTACATGTCAGTAAGATAGGTAACGAATAACCTGTCTTTACCTTGCAGGTAAGACAGAAGGCAATGGCACGAATGCTAGGATGGTTCTACACCATGGTGGCGGTGGTAACAGTGACGTCATCACCCCACGGCATAACCGGAGAAGTACTAGACGTACAAGTGACACCATACGAGAATACACCTGGAGTATACTTCGACAACCAGGGTGAGATACAGTTCTATAACATGGAATGGACAATAGTTACCTATGTGAATTTGAATCAGCTAAGTGATGTATTTTCAAATATCAGGGAGCATATACACTGGACACAATTGGCATGCATATTGTTAGAGCAGAAAACGAATTTGACATGTCAGCATGACGTTAAGATGTTGAGTAATCATTTGCAACGAATTAAGGAATCTAAAGAAACGATAGCCAAAATCACTAGACCAAGTGGGGAGACGGATAATACCAGACTGAAAAGGGGATTGATAAATGCTGTAGGTTCAATAGCCAAAGCGTTATTTGGAACATTAAGTCAGGATGATGCAGATAAGTATGAGTCACAAATAAGTGAGTTAGAGAGAGAGCAACTCTCAATGATTAAGGTCACTAAAGAACAGATGTTAGTGGTTAAGTCCACGTTACAAACAATGAACAGCACCATCTACGATGTAACTGCAAACGAGCAGAGGTTGACTCAGTGTTTAAATGAAATCAGGACATATTTGTCCAATAGTACGCTTCGGATTACAGAAGCATTTGAGCAAGCAGAGTTAGAAATCTCATTAAACAGGCATTTAATTGAGATAGAAGGCTTACTTGTACAGCTGTATGAGCAGTACAGTGTGGTACTGTCAGGCATTATGAATGCACAGGTAGGAGTCATCCAGGTACAGATAATATCACCGGATGACATCATAGAAAGTTATAAGAAAGCCCAGGGAGATTTTTCCAAAAGGGTTATCCTTGCCATTTGAATTAAGGTCAGTTTACGGTTATCTGGTCTACAAGGTGGCTACAGTGGAAGTGTTTACAAGTGAAAACTATCTTGTGTATGTTATAAGGACACCCCTTACAGACAGAGTGGTTTATAGTGTGTATCATATGATCCCATTCCCCACCTATATGAAGAGTAATCCCCACCATTTTGTGTACATCCAAGAGGCCAAGGACTATATACTGATGGACAAAGAAAAGCAGACATTTGCGCAATTAGATAGGGAACAGGTGAGGCAGTGTAAGGTAGAGTCTGCCACGTGGAGGTTGTGTCATGCTCAGTTCCCTGTTAATATGGTTCACTCGCAAGACAGTTGCGCAGTGAAGATACTCAGCGGAGTTAGCCAGGTACCGGAGAATTGTGATAAGAGAGTACTACCAGTACAGCGATTGCTGTGGATACCTATAAGGGAAAACAGGTATATTTATGTGTCTCCAGGCGAGACAAGGGTCACCTGCATGTGTAAGGACACTACAAGTGATATTGGGTTAACTGGCACAGGTATTGTTGTGTTAAGTCCAGAGTGTACGTTGTACAGCCCACATAGTAAGGTACAATGGGTAGGTAAAATAAACACTACTCGAAATAAGGACTTAGTGACAGATTTGATACTTAATTATGACTGTTGCGAGCAGATTGGTAGTGAGATTAAGTTAGAGCAGGTACCGGAGGTTAATAAACTGCCACTGAATAATTTGTTAAATCATGTGAATGATTTAAAGTGGGCCACGCACAAAACAGAAGAGGTGGAGGACTTGGTAAGAAAACAAGAAGAAGAAATACAAAGTCATATGATGTATAAACATTTGAATGTATATAAGTATATTGTACTAACTATAGCAGGTACAATTGGGATAATTTTATGGAGCTATTGTTGCAATTGTTGTTGTGATTGTCCTAAATTAGGGTTTCCAGCCAAAAAGTTGTTTGATGATGCAAGGTCACATTGCCCAAATATTTGCATAAGGCAAACAGTATTCACGAGGGAAGGCAAGGCTAGGACTTCAGACGAAGACATTACGATATTCCAACGTCCCAAGCAACTTCGGGGACGCCCGGAAATGTCTGAGGAAATCCTGGAATTACACTCTAGGCCTGCTGAAGGACGCTTCAGTACGCCTACAAGGGCTATTGTAGATTCAGATATGAGTAACGTCGTAACGCGCGCGAGCAGAATTTAGCCTCGCGGAGACATGTTAGATGTCAAGTAGCAGTAAAGACTTAGTAGCGCTAATACAGACCTGCGTGCACTTCCAGCAGTAACTTCACATAATTTGTATATAGTGTATATACTTCGACTGCCAAAGGCATAATAAATCGGCAGTAGTTCAAGGGAAGTTCATCTTTTATTCCGGAAGTTCCGGGACTAGTCTACGAAACCTCAAGTTCCCTTATCTAGTAAACCGCTCGGCTAGAAGGGAAAATCGTCGGAGGAGCTGTCAACCTGCCAGAACGTCTCACAGGCCAGGTAGGTCACGACAGCCCCACCACTGGCAACGCACAGTACACACCTTGGGTGATTATTTCGAAGGTCTGTAACCAGTGGAGACCTGTGTTCTGTCACTTACCTACGAGCATCTCCAGACGTCAGAATTTATCTTCAGGCACTATGCATACGTACAAGCCCTATATTTTCAAATGCATATCGTAGATTTTCCTTGTTATCTCCTGTTTGCGAGAATAAAAGAACAGTTGCCATGACTAATGACTCGACTCTCGTACATAAAGACTGACTTATTGTGCCCGTCAGAGGAGATTTTCAGGTTACCACCAACCGATTGTGGCCTTCCAGACAATCCCATCCTTCGAACACACAACCTGATTGGATCGGATGCACTTCCTTTAGGGCTTGCCGGCACGAGTGTCCACTTCCCTGGGGATTTGGGTCTACAGGGAAAATTGTCATAGACGCCCAAAGGAGTACACCCCAAAAACACTAAGCCAAAAATGAAAATATCCAGACTTAGGTAAAGATCCGAAAGTAATCGTTTATTCAACAATCAAACCCCTATCCTTCTTCGGGGGTTTGAATCGGCTAATCCGCAAAGCTAATAAACAAAAAGCAGCACCCCTAACTGAAATCTATTTTAAAACCCTCTCGAAAAGTCCTACTTACAAAAAGAGAGCAACAGCAAAACTTCTGACGTGGCACATAAAGAAATCCTGACTGAAGATACAAATAGCTATGATGAGTCTAAAAAGAAACATCATAAAACAGACAAATTCAAAACATGACTGCAAAGCTAAGTTATGTTGGTACCACTCCCGTATTTACATTTAACGTTTACCTAATTAAGCCAAGTCCTGACCGAAAGTAAACAACGACGCTAAGCGTCCGTAGAAAAAAGATTCAAGCAAAGCTATGATGAACAACCATAATAATTACAATCACAATGTACAATAAATATTACAACAACAACAACAACAAAGAAATGACACTGGGATAGTAGGTTGGTACAATGAAATAAATATTCACACACGAGTTTCTTATTTATAAATCCTGCGTACCCAAATTAGAGAGATGTTTGCTTCTAATTGTCATCTACAGATGAGCAATTACGTTGGTGAATGCGCGTTGGAAACCACGACTGATATAACATGTGATCACCTGGCCCACACGTTGAAAACTAATGGTTATCAGTGATCTCAGTCGGTCAAGGATGTGTCAGCTATTGACATGTTCCATAAGGAAAATTACTAGCACAATGTGTCGGTCGAACTTAAATAATCGTAGTTCAAGTTTAGATAGGGATTAATTAGAAAAATCACATTTAGCATCGTAGATTTATGGCAATTATAATGTCATGATTTAGAGATTGGTTTAAAACTCGTCGGTTTAGTTGAGATTTTATGAAGAAAGACCATCATGACACAAGGCTGCAGAAAAACTAATCGTAAGTCCTCAATGGATGCTTGCTGAGTATGTGACTAGACAAGCCACTGCAACACCACGAGGTATCAAAAATGAATGGCTCAAATAACACATAAATATGCGACTATAAGCTCGCATTTAACCACCTCTGTCAGCTTGGCATAAAAACACAAGTACTGCCGGAATAAAGCTCAGGGCAATAATCACTCGAGAAAATGTCCAAAAATAGACATTACAATAACACTCAGCGTAAATAATCACGGACACAAAAATGACATGAAAGGCTAGCCTGATACAAGGTCTGGTCAATAAAAGTAATAAAAACCTCTCCGCATGTTCTAAGACATGGCATGAATGACTGTAGTCGCTTTCAAATAGCGATCAATGAACATTGGAAACGATTAATCACCCTATATCAAATATTCACATCGCAGCTGAAGAATGACCTAGTTTTGGGAAGTCTCCCTCGTAACATTGCTTCATAATAGTTCCATATAAAAATGTATAACATTTGAAGGTCAATTGTCTTCTGGTCTCACATTGAGAAACTCTAGCATCATGGGTAAATTCATAACTGGATGCGCGGCCTCGAACAGAGTCGTCAATAGCGACTGTTCGCTCTACGTATTACATTTTGCTTGCTATGGGCAAGGCAGAATAAATGGCATTAACAATGCGGGATTCACGTCTAATGTCCAACCATGATTCTTCATAAACACATACATAATAAAGAAGTGCCTTAAATACTACGAAAAATGGCCTTGTTAAAAGATGCATAGCTGTACAATTATCATTTCAGTACAAATAACCTAAAACTGCAGACATTACAAACTGTCTGAACTCTTTTGACATTCCGAAAGATATCTCATTCAACTGCTTTCAAATTCACATAACAACATGTGCGCTCAGCTGGCACAAAATAACTGGGATAAATAGAACACTTCTACTCCTCGTGCTGTGTAAACTGATACGTTTTGAGGTACCGGGTTCGAGCTAGGCTAAACTGCACTGCTCATACACTCAATAAATTCCTGCTCTTGGAATAACTTGTGGCAAATAAAGTCCACACAAAAAAGCTTAACCAAAAATATAAAAGGTGATGATTATAACTTTTAACATCAAATGTTACGGCCGCAGTTGGCGTTAAATAATTACAGGGCGTCTAATAAAAGATTGAACTAGGGAATTCACATATATCCCTTAAAATGCAGTACTAACTGGCTGAAAAGTAGCTTCAAAGCTAAGTCAAAACTATGAGTGCCTGTGATATTGAGAAATACAAATAATACATATTCACCAGCGTTCAAAACGCCATTTGGTCTCACCAAAACGATCGCAAACCAGGATGCTTAAGCTGCAAATAGAAGTATGCCTATAATTACTATCAAAATTATGGTTGATATCAACAACTCCACCACAGACCCATCACCTGTACAAGAGGGAAATTAGGTTACAAACTCACGACAGACATGTTGCTCACCTCATGACACCAAGAGATTTAGGGTTAATCATCTCCGGTTGTAGGGTTAGTTTTATCCGTCTTGGGCCTGTCCATCCTGCCCCAATATATCATCTACCGCTTCCAACTCATAATACTGGCCATGTTCCAGACATCTTCTTCACATTGGTGGCTTAGGCCATGATAGACATATTCGAAGCGTTAGTAAAAGTGACGTCCACGTGGTAGAGTTGATTCACGTTGTATCGTGGGAAATATGTGGTTTCCCTCATTCTAATATGCGTCGTTTTTATGAATAGGTTCACTGGCTCGACACTTTGCAGATAATTATACAAAATTGCCCTTGTATCTGCCACAGAATTTAGGATACGTTGCTATCCATCACACAGATTCTGCAACTGTCCTCTCACGTTATCACGAAATATCTGAGTGATCGTGAATCGGAGAAAACCGACACTAACACGGCTCGGCTGAAATATGTCGAGTAGCGCACTTACGCTTACTTACAGTCCAAAAACTGTAAAAGTCGAAGTTGTACAAACTGGCATGGATATTTCACAAAAATCACATTGTGCACTTTGCACGGCAAAATATAATACTTTCTCGCACTCTACGGTGCGTTATTGTCTCGATGCGACCAGATATAGACCGAATGTTCCACTTGGACAAAAGGTCCTAACAACGCGTTACGGAGCACAATGTAAAAAATACGTGTACGCAGGTCAAGCGCACTACAGGTGGTTAACTCTCCTCTCAGCAGGATATTCCGACTTCGATGTTACCCAAGTCGTGTAGCGACTATTTAAATTCCATCTCGCATGTCTGCGATGTAATACCTTTTACCTTAGTTTTAAATCCATAATTAGGCTACATTATCGTTGAAAATTATACAGAATGAAGTATGATAAATCCAGGTAGTGAAAAATGTAATTTCAATCGTAAAAATCCAGAATAAATATTTAGAAGGTCTGTGCATAGTCAAAAGAATAACTGCTAGCTTCCAGAGTACGTTCAGCAAAGATGCGCTGTAAATAATTCATTCTGCCTAAGAATGAGCAAATACGGGCGCATTATAGAAATCTGAACCAATCACTTTCAGAGTGTTTCCTGGAACTAGCGAATGACCAGTATATTCAAAGCTATCTCATGTGCAAGCTAAGTATTTCATTCTAAAACCACCACGAATATGGGAGGATATTCACTGGTGGGGCTCATATAACGAGTCAGTGAGCAGCGGATTGGTAATTTATTGTATATCAATGTTCGTGCGCAAGTTTCCCCAGCACAGCCAAGAAGTTCAGTTTTTCCTCAGGGCTGAAACGGATTGCACTAACAAGGCAACCTCCCGATCTCGCTAACCTCTGCTTACATATTCGTCAGGTCACAGGAAAGCATATACGATGGTACTCCATTCCCAATTCATTTGGCTTGTCCCTGGAGAGGGCAAAATTGTGCGCGTTTGAATCCGAACGCTAAAGATCGAGCTGGATGAGCTCACTAAGTTATGATATAATCTCCAACGAGTCGCACTGCTGCAGCTACATACCACAGTTTGACCATAGGCCCTCCAGTCATAAAATGCCTTCAGCGGGGCTGGTTTAAGTAGTGCAATTGGCCGGAAAAGATATGAGGACTCAGCGTGCACACACTCCAGGCTCCAAGGATCGCGTCTGTATTCAGACACATACAATCTTGCCCTCTCTAGGGAAGACTCATATGAATTTGGAGATGAAGTGCAATTACAGAGATATTTCTTGCAAAGTGGTCAACATAATAGTCTATGCTCAATTTCGGCAAAATCGAAAGTTTCACTTTCGCAATGTTTCCTTATCAGTCTCATTCCGATATTAAGAAAAGATGACTCCCATATCCACGTCAGCATTCTAGAAGAAATCCGGCTCCTACTCGAGGTCATTGCCGGGATGGTGATTAACTGAAGGCCACTGCCTCTAAAATCCTACCTCCAAGTAACAATTGTACTCACTACTGCATAAAAAACTTAAACACATTATCACCAGACACATTTCACAAACGTGACTACGTTGTGGTGATTCTCCAAACAAAACAATAACGGAACATTCTGAATGAAGGAAAGTTATAGTGATATCATTCAGCTATATTTACAGTACAAGCTAATGGCAAGTATAAAAGTGTAAGTGTGATAGATTGAAAGGGGAAAGATTATACAGCATAATAAACAATTGTCGGAGGCCAGTATGGTGAGCATCACAAAATCTTGATCAATACTGGCAAGGTCCACGGTCGATACTTGAGCACCCAGGCACTCACTTCCGGAGGCAAATGTAATGCATCAAAAAGTCGCCTCCAAGGTGTGGTAATTGGGCAGGCGTGAGCCACAGCGATTTGCGTGCGATCGGGCTCTCGATCAAGTGAGATTGGCTGCCCTTTAATGGCTATTGTATTCAGGTCGTTCCCCCTCCCACCTAATGGCCAAGGTTACCGCCTCTGCTCTTCAGGAAATAATCCACTGTTATTAGTCTGTCAAGCAATTTGAAGTATCACTGTGTGGCACAGGTTGTGTAGAGCCACAAACGTATGATTCCCGAAGGTCAAGTCTGAAGTATCGTTCCCACGTTTAAGTGAGCCGAGTCTTTACGTAGCAGGGGGGGGTCAACAGCTAGATACTCTTCTTGACGCCAACCCCAACTGAGAAACTTAATTAAAATTACATAAATTTACATGAAAAATTAACAAGGAATCGGAAACAGGTAGCTAATTTGATGGTTTCATCCTGGCATTTCCCTAGAGTTGAAAATGGAAAACCAAGGAAAATTAGTTCATAGGCGCCCTATGGTGGCGTTCAAATCCACTTGACTTACGAATCTACGTATATGTACTGTTGCTTACCGCATCGCCTGGTGCTTTAATCTGAAAAGTCTACAATAAATAATATTGTTAGAAGTTGCGTTGTTAAGGAAAGTTAGAAGATTTGATGGCTGTTAATTCTCATACCTGTAGCCCCTCCCCTTCCCCCCACCTCTGACACAAAGTGCACAAACTGAAAGAACTCATTCATTTACTAATGCATATATAATTGATATGTTGACCGACTGGAAAGCTTTCTTTAATGATGCGTATATAGTGAAGTCCCGTGTACAAAATACTTTCTTGAAATTGTGACCTGCTATACACTTAGAAACTGGTGACTGATCTCCCAGCCAGCTCTACGGCGAATACGAGTGCTCTACTCTACCAGTGCTATATGGTAGTTGTGCTTACTTCTTTATAAACGATCAAGTAAATCATACGTTAATAATTATTGCACACATTGTTTAAAACGTGTCCCCAGTTGTTCAGGGCCTGTCCTGTGAGAACATATTACTATAAATATTATTATAAATCTGAACTCCCGAAGTTCATCATTCCATTGACGCAGAGATAATTACAATGTTCTATATGACAACTTGCGTAACTGACATAGACCACGCTTTCAATAGTCTTGTTAGGATGGTAATTAGAATAATCATATATTTTGCAGTTTTAAAAAGTAGTTCCTTGAAGATCTAAATAGTCTACTTTCTATTGCATCTATCAACATACAAAATTTCAGTTTGATTGCTGAAATAGATTTTTATATATAGGCCTTAGAGTTATGTACTATTACATGAAGATAATTGTGTATGATTGTGTATTATTCAAACTTCAATCGCATGATTAGGACACAAGAAATAAAAACAAGATTTAAAATTTTCGCTCTGCTGACAACTAGTGGTTACGAAAACAGTTGAAATAAATTAGATGTGAGTGAATTAAAGTTTGTGTAAGCATTTACCGTACCAAGTTTCACTGCGCTCGGATGGTTAAATAGCGAGGAACGTCCATTTAAATATTTAAATTTCGCGTCGCCACCATGTTGGATTTGTGCACAACAGGTTATTGAATGTCCCAAGGGTGAACTTATGTTAATATCCTTTATCAACTTAGAGAATTTCAGTTTGATTGCTGTCATAGATTAGTCGATATTGAGAACCGTCTATATATTTTGAATGGGCGCCCTGTTGGATTTATATATAATATGTAAACCATAGAGTTATGTACTATTTGGTGACGATTATTACCTAGGTTCATTATTCAAACGTTGACTTCAATCGCTTGATCAGGACACAAGAAATAAAAACTTAATTTTAGAATTTCGCACAGCCGCCATCTTGAAGTAATGAAAACAATTGAACTAAATTAGATGTCAGTGCATTGGAATGTGTATAAATATTTGCAGCACCATTTTTCACTGCCCTCGGATGGTTAACACGCCATAAAAGAGTGTTTCAATGTTTCAAATTCGCTTGGCTGCCATGTTCGTTTCTAACTTAACAGAATTTTGAAAGTCAAACATGTGAACTTCAGGTAGTGCCCTTTAACACCGTGAAAAATTTCAGGGTGATGTCAGTAACAGTTTTGGAGATATAGAATACCAGTGAAATAATTTACACAGGCGCCATGTTGGATTGGTGAGACGTAATAAAATTTTACGGCTGTTTCATGTAAGCCAACAATCCGCTCGTAATATAGACACATTCACCGAACTTTTCAGACAGAGGGTGTATGTTGATAGAGGCTATAAAAATAAGTTCACCTATGGGACATTCAATAACCTGGTAACAACAAATCCAACATGGCGGTGATGCGAATTTTCAATATTCAAATGGAAGTTTCTCGCGATTTAACCATCCATGTGAAGTGAACTTGTTACGGTATATCTCTACTTAGTATAAAACTAATTCCCTGATTCTTGGATGTCACGGGTAATCTCGATAACCTCTGGATAGATGTTGGTGCGGTTTTCGCCATTCTGTAAAGGATATCTCGAGGATGATTTATGTAGAAAATAATTTATTTATGATCAAAGGAAGCCGAGCAGTAACGATTTCAGTGTAAAGGTCGAAAAAAAACTGGCGTCCAAGCGTTTTGTAAGCTTACGCTGGGCAAACCGTTAAAAATGTCTAAATACTATGAGTGTAAGAATTGTTCGGCATGAAAAGTTCTACAAAAAGGTCCAGGAGAGCATGTCTCTATCTTCAATACATCGCCCACTCTAAGTGTTTTTTCGTTTTCATTTCTTCCAACCATGTCCATTTAAATACTGAGGCGACAGTTTACGACCTAGCTGAGGGCGAGTCTATCACCCCTGTTACAGCCTAACTAGCGGGCGAATCTGTTACCCCAAATACAGCCAGCAGCAAATCTTCGAGTCGGTTTGAGTTAAGACTTCAGAGAAGGGTGCTTGTGTTTGGAGTTTCCCTGGAAGTGCAACTCGGCTTCTCTTCATTTCGCCTGTGAACTTTCCGTTCCGCAAAATGCACAGTCAAGTTAAGATTTGACGGAAGGGGTATTTGTGTTTTCTGCACCTCGCCATTCCCTGGAAGTGCAACTCGGCTTTTCTTCATTTCGCCTGTGTGCTTTCCTTCCGCAAAATACACAGTCAAGTTAAGATTGGACTGAAGGGATGCACCTCACCATTCCCTTGAAGTGCAACTCTTCATTTCGCCTGTGAACTATCCCTTCCGCAAAATACACAGTTAAGTTAGGGGATCGGCACAGTAAACAACCTTCAAAAATTTGATTTTTCTAATTATTTTTTAATGTGTTACTCCACTCTTCTAGTTCATTTTGGCGAAATAACTATTTAAATATCTGCACTAGTTTAGGATTTATGAATTAAAATGGTGGACATTGCAAATGATATTTAGAGTGTCCTGCGGCATGCGCACCGATAGCGCCACGCCCACTTTGTGACTTCCCTTTCATGCCCATTGTCGTGTGATTGCTGTTCTGAAAGTGGAATACCTTATACATATTTGTGCTTTGGAGGCGAAGTGTTTTATCTTTGATACTGGCAGCCATTTTTGTTAGTCATTTATCTTGTAAACAAAAACAAAGACTTATCATCTGTGATCTGTTCATTTTGTTACGTGTATTTGGCTTGAATTTTCTGCACTTGTGATAACAATGGGAAGGAGAAAGTTTGCTTACAAGAAGAAGAAATATAGTTTCCATGGTAATAAACACTCAACGCCATGTGCTCAAGGAGAAGCTGTAAAACAAAATGAATATTGCAGTGCATGAGGGAGGAAACTTGTTCAACCTCAAGTAACTCCCAGTCTAGTGAGAGTGATACGTTGACAGGAAATGTGATTTTTGATGTTGAATTAATGTTACCAGAACTAGGAAAATGCCTACGTTGTGTATGTGGAGGGATTATCAGTTTTACAGTGAATAATGTAAAATCTGAAGAAAGAATTCAAGGGGAAACAACTTTCAGATGGCAAATTACTGGCTGGAAAAAACAGACTGACAGATTCTGCAATGAATACTCTGAAGACCTACTATGGAAATGCCATAAGAAGTAATTCAACATCAGTAAATGATATGAGAACTGCTATATGGGCTATTTGGTACCATAATAGCTCATCTGATGGAAATCCACTGCATTACTTCTGCCCAAAAGGAGATAATTCCTGGTGCCCGTACCAGCGGGCTGTCACTGCAGGTACATTTCAAGATTACAAACACAAAAGCACATTAACTTCAGCTGTGATTAAGCCTGTTTTTAAGGATTTAGTTGCAACTGAACTGTTGAAAAGGTGTTTAGGTGGCTATAAAAAGAATGCTAATGAGTCTCTCAATGCTAGGATTTGGAAAGTGTGCCCATAAAATGGATTCTGTGGAAAGACCATTGTGATGATTGTCACAAATGATGCAGTTATGACCTTTAATGATGGAATGAAGAATAGGTTGGCTGTGCTGCAAAAAATGCGCATGAATCCTGTTGTCTTTTGTGAACGTACAATGCTGGAAGAGGATGTGATGCGTGTAAAGTCTGCTGAAAGAAGGGTACGAGAAGCCACAAGAGGCCACACAAAGCAGAAGAAGAAGAAGACTGGAAAATGAAGCAGAGAAAACTGCTTTAGAGGGAACGTCTTATGCTCCAGGAGCATTTTAGCAGCCACTAGAAGGCTGCTGTATATTTACAGGGGTCAGATAACTTTCCAGCTCGTTTTCTCAAAACTATATTTTTCATAACCTTATCCCTTGTAACTCCTAAATTATATTGTGTATTACTATGCTACTTTTCTATCATGATCTTAGTGATAGAGTCGACAAAACTAACCAAACTCATGTGCCTAGGGTTGATGATTTTTTTGGGAAAAAATATCTACATGCAAAAAAAAAATGACCAAAATATGCTATATATAAATAACACAAAATTAAAAATACTAATTTTGCAAATATAATTCAGGAAGAGGTCAGTTTTGTAGCTGCAACGTCAATCAGTACATTTCAAAAAGCAGAACACTAATATATTGATAAATGGCCCTGCTATGAAGGAAACAGTGAGCACAGACACAAAAAGAGCCGCAATTTTGAATAATTAATTAGCGAGTTTGACAATGCCAAAATCAATTCTGAGATATGTGGTTGCATGCCGAACATATAGTATGCTTCATTTAAAATGTTTCGTTGTTGTACATACAATAGGAGCTGATAAAAATATTTAAATTGTCCAAATTTTGAAGGTTGTTTACTGTTGGACGGAAGGGGGATTTGGGTTTCATGCCCCTCGCCATTTCCCTGGAAGTGCAAATCGGTTTTTCTTCATTTTGCCAGTGAACTTTTCGTTTCGCAAAATGAAAAAAATGAAAATCCACAGCCTGCTTCCAGTCTCCGACCGGGTCAGGAATGGAATGAATGAAGCCCCTAGCTAGCGACGAGGATAGGGACTGTGCCGGCTGCGCAGGCCTGACGCACACCTCTGGGACAATGAATAGATGAATGACAGATGAAATGAAATGATAGTGGAGAGTGTTGCTGGAATAAAATTTTGACAGGGAAAACCGGAGTACCCGGAGAAAAACCTGTCTGCCTCCGTTTTGTCCAGCACATATCTCACATGGAGTGACCGGGATTTGAACCACGGACCCAGCGGTGAGAGGCCGGCGTGCTGCCGCCTAAGCCACGGAGGCTACCGTTTCGCAAAATACTCAAGTCAATTTAAGATGGGACGGAAAGGGGATTTGTGTTTCATGCACCTCGCCATTCTTAAATTACGTCTGACAAGAATTCGTTAAATTTAATAGTTCAGTCAGTGATTTTAAGCCATCATTCCGTGATGTAAAATGGATATAGGTCATAGTTCATTGACATCGAAAAAAAAAGCGCTTATCACGTAACAATGAAACAGAGCAACAAATAATTTCTCGATTGTCACAAGATGAAGAAAGACTTCGTCCTCGGCTCCTTCAAACCGTTGCTCAAGAAGAACACCGTCTGAACCACGATCAGAAACAAGCTTATGACACCATCATAGCTAGCATCACTAAGAAGGAAGGTAAGATATTTTTTCTCGATACCCCTGGAGGCACAGGCAAAACGTTCTTGATTAATTTGTTGCTCGCTAAAGTGAGGCCTGGTGGTAATATTGCTCTTGCCACCGCATCATTTGGAATTGCAGCCACTCTTTTGGAAGGGGGAAAACAAATGCAACATTTAAACTACCTTTGAAAGTCATCAGTAATGATGGAAGCGTATGTAATATTTCAAAACAAAGTAACACTGCCAGTTTAATCCAAAATTGTTCTTTAGTTGTATGGGATGAAGTTACAACGTCGCACAAAACTTCCGTTGAAGCGTTAGACAGGACCTTGCGTAATCTAAGGAATTGGAACACACCTATGGGTGGCTGCACAGTTTCGTTCGCCGGAGATTTTCGTCAAATCTTACGAGTTGTTACCCGAGGATCGAGAGCCGACGAAGTGAACGCCTTATATAACAAAATTGGCGCTCAAAACTAACATGACAGTACTCTTAACATACTTAGAGTCATACATGGAGATTTACCGGTCATCGACGGGAATGTTACCCTCAGATACGATTGCTGTGTTTTAGTAAGCAGCATTAAAGAATTGATTGACAGCGTTTATCCTCAAATCCATGACCTATCTAACAAGTCTCATTAAAGGTTTAAAGAAAGAGCAATATTATCGCCGACAAACGAACAAGTTGTAAAAATTAATGACTTGGTGTTCTCCAAATGCACTGCCCAGGCTCAAGTATATTACTCAGTAGACGCAGTAGTCGATAGTGAATAAGCTGTTCATTGCACTACAGAATTCCTAAATTCTTTACTTCCTTCAGGCTTGCCATCGCTCAAGCTTATTTTAAAAGTGGGAGTGCCTATTATATTGCTACGTAATTTACACCCACCAAAGTTATGCAATGGGCCGCGATTGGTAGTGGAAACTTTGAAAAACTGTTTCATTGAAGCACTATCTGAACTAGCTGTGGTACAGGAGAAACGGTCTTAGTACCCAGAATCCCTATGATTCCTTCAGATTTGCCTTATCATTTAAAACGAGTACAATTCCCAGTAAGAGTCAGCTTTAGCATGACTATCAACAGAGCACAGGGTCAGACACTTAGCGTGACTGGATTTGATCTCAGTGGAGAATGTTTTTATCAAGGACAGCTTTACGTGGCTGTATCGCGTGTTACCTCAAACCGAAATTTGTTCGTGTTCACTGCTGGAGGGAAAACGACTAATGTCGTATACAAGGAAATCTTATAAGACCTCGGTTAAAAGTAGCCTATCACCTTGCATTCATAACTGTTCCCGGGCGAAGCTGGGTTGGATTTCTAGGGCTTATATAAATTTTAATTCACTGGCATCTAATTCATATCAATTATTTTCATAATCACAATATGATGGCTGACCGAAATTTTAAATCTCGTTTTTATTTCTTGTGTCCTAATCAGGCGATTGAAGCAAGAATAATACACCTACACTATTATCTTCATGTAATAGTACATAACTCTAAAGCCTATATATAAAAATCCAACATGATCATCATCCGAAATATTTAGACGGTTCTCAATATCTACGAATCTATTACAGCAATCAAACTGAAAATTTGTATGATGATAGAGGCAATTGATATAAGTAGGATATATGAAAATAGGCTATATAGTTCTTCACGGATTTACTTGTTCATAGATGAAAATAGGCACAAATTGTTCACTCTGTTATACGGAAAGCAATTTTGTGGCAAAAAGTAAATCACTTTTTGCTTATTATGAAACTTTGGAATTTCCTTTTTAAAATGACATATAATTCTTGAAGAAATATATGTATTTAATTTTTGAAAAAATTTTGTCTTACGCGTGGCGAGTGTTTGACTCTGGCGTGGCGGCTGACTTGCTGTTAACATATTGCCTTTTCATTATTTGTTCCAATATCGCGCTGAACTAGGAATTATTCCTATATTCGAAAGAAATTTTGTCGAACATTATTGTCCGTTGGTCATATTGAAACGCCTTGCATTATTGATGGTCCTTTGTTTGCTGCTTAGCAACAAGTTGTGCCGCGTTTCTGCACTAGTTATTTCTGTTTGTTTATGTGAGGTTTGTTGAATTTATGCCTCGAATTTCGAACAAAGTGTTCAGGAAGCATGTGCCCTGGCAAATGAAGAAATGTGCTTCTTCACTCTGCTAGAAAACTCTTGTTTTGAACCTTCACGTTGTGAAGCAGGGCCAAGTAGACCTAACCTAGAAAATGTGAGTGAATAAAATTCTGAAATTCCTATCATAGGCCGGCTGCTGGGACACAGAGATCATCTAATAGAAAGCTGAATGGTGTCGAACAAAAATACTATAAATTTCGTAATATGTTGCAATGAGTGTGGCAAATGTGGAATTTTCTTGAAAACAGACAGATATATTGGACTTGCTGCTGAATTAGAACTTTTATGTATATATTGTGCATAAAATGTCAAGTTTTTCAATTCCTCAACTGTAAATATCTCTCTCTCTCTCTACTCGTTTAGTCGATTCCGACTCTCCGTGACCCCATGTAATAGACTACACCAATTTCTTCTGTCCTGTACTGACTCTCGAAGATTTTCCAAGCTGGAATTTAGTGCTTCTGTGATGCCATCTCATTCTTTGCCTCCCTCTTCTCCTTGTGCCTTCTATCTTCCCCAGCATTAATGTCTTCTCTAATGAATTGTGTCTTCTCATGATGTGTCCAAAGTAGCTCAGTTTTTGTTTCTGGATTAAGCCCTCCAAGGAACACACTGGTTTAATTTGCTGTAAAACTGACTTATTGGTTCTCTTCGCCGTCCATGGAACTCTAAGTACTTTTCTCCAACACCATAATTCGAAGGAATCTATTCTACGGCGTTCAGCTTTTCTTATGGTCCAGGTCTAACATCCGTACATCACAACTGGAAAAACCATAGCCCTTACTATACGGATCTTTATTGTTTAGGTTAGGTCTCTACTCCTTAAGATATTGTCCAGATTTGAAAATGCCTGTCTACTAAGTAGCAATCGTCTTTTGATCTCATGACTGCAGTCAACATCGGCAGAAATCTGTGAGCCAAGATAGTTAAAAACAGAGACTATCTCCATTTTTTCTCCTCCTACTTGCCATGAATTGACAGTTGTAGTTGTCATAATTTTTGTTTTCTTGACATTCAACGTTAGTCCAGCCTTTGAACTTTCCTCTTTCACTTTCAGTAAGAGATTTTTTAAATCTTCTTCAGTTTCAGCCACCAGGATTGTATCATCTGCATATCTCAGGTTGTTTATATTTAACCCAGCTATTTTGATTCCTGTTTCTTCTTCATCTAACCCCACATTCCTCACAATGTGTTCTGCATACAGATTGAAAAGGTAAGATGACAATATACAGCCTCCTTGCCCATTATCCATCGTACGTTGGCAATTTAATCTCTGGTCCCTCTTCCTTTACGAAATCCAGCTTGTTATTTAGGTAGCTCTCGGTCTACATACTGGCGTAGTCTATTTTGTAGGATATCAAGCATGACTTTGCTACCATGTGAGATAAGTGCTATTGTTCGGTGATTCGTGCATTCTTTAGAATTTCCCTTCTTAGGAATTGGGATGAATACTTAACGTTTCCAGTCTTTGGCCATTGTTGGGTTTTCCATATTTGCTGACATATGGAATGTAAAATTTTCACTGCACTATCTCCAATTTCTTTGAACATTTCTATTGGAATTCCATCATGTCCACTTGCTTTGTTTATAGCAATATTCTCTAGGGCCCATTTGACTTCAGTTTCCAAAATATCTGGTTCTGGTTCGAAGGGCACATGAACTTCATTATCCATAATACATGGTTCTTTCTTATACAGATCTTCTACATATTCCATCCATCTTTCCTTAATGTCCTCTGCTTCTGTTAGATCTTTGCCATTTTTATCTTATACCATCCCAAATTTTGCCTGAAATTTTCCTTTAATATCCCTAATTTTCTTGTAAAGTTCCCTCGTCTTTCCCATTCTGTTATCTTCCTCAACTTCCTTACGTTGATTAGTTATAAAAATATTCTTATCTCTTCTAGCTAATCTTCTAAACTCTGCATTAAACTCAAACATTGCTGATCCATCTCCTTTAATTTTTGCATTCCTTCGTTCTTCTGCAATTTGCAGTGCCTCACCCGATTACCATTTGGCCTTCTTCTTATTCTTTTCCTTGGGAATGTATTTTTCTGCTTCCTGCTTAACAGCAGCAGATACTTCTTTCCAAAACTCTTCAGGGGTTTTGTCTCCAATCTGCAATGTATTAAATCAGTTCCTGACTTCTACTGTATAATCACAAGGAATTCTTCCCAGGTCAAATCTGTATGATGCGGCAGTTCAAGCCGTTTTCCTCAACTTCAACCGGAATTTTGCAATTAATAATTCATGAACTGATCCGCAGTCAGCGCCTGGTCTTGTTGTAGTAGATTGAATAGCACTTTTCCACCTACTATTACAAATTATGTAATCAATTTGATTCCGCTATTGGCCATCTGGTGAAGTCCAAGTGTATAGACGTATTTTGGGTAACTGGAATAGTGTGTTGGTAATAATCAGTGAATTATCTAGGCAGAATTCTAGGAGTCTCTGTCCTGCTTCATTTGTTGTACCAAGACCAAATTGTCCTGCTACACCATCTACTATTTGATTTCCCACTTTGGCATTCCAATCTCCAACTATGAACACGATATCCTTGTTTGGTGTCGACCTTAGTAGTTCTTGCAAATCTTCATAAAATTGGTCAACTACGTCCTCTTCAGCATCAATGGTTGGTGCATAAACTTGAATGACTGTAACATTGAGAGGTTGACCTTGAAATCTGATGGATATCATTCTATCATTTTTATAGTTGCAACCCATTACAGTTTTACCAACTCTGTTACTAACTATGAAGGCTACTCCATTACTTTTGTTGTTGTCTTGTCCAGAAAAGTATACTGTGTAGTCATCTGAAATAAACTCTCCCATTCCAGACCACCACATTTCACTTATTCCCAATATGTCGATGCCGATTCTCTCCATTTCTCTTTTGACTACATCTAGTTTTCCTTGATACATGGATGTCACATTCCATGTTCCTAAACAGTACTGTTCCTTGCAGCATTGCACTCATCTTAAAGCCCCTCTCAACCTAGTTTCCCCCCCCCCCCCGAGATCCGAAAGGGGAACTTGAAACTCCGGAACATTTTAAATTGAGCAAAGCCATGGGGTTTTCTTGGGATATTTTATGTGGAGGTTTCCCGTTGCCTTCCACATTCTGATGCCGTTGACCAATCATGGTTCCTCCGCCTTCAGGGATAATTTCTCATCCCTAGGACAACAGAGTGCCCTAAACCTCTACCCGCTCATCCGCCTTCCAAGGAAACCGTTGGCACTCGGTAGAGGAGGACCTCTTATACCGGAGGTCACTCGGTCGTCAGAGCCTCGTCAGTCTTAAGCAGGGTGCACCACGTGCAGGTGAGGTTGACATTTGAGTAGGAGTTCTGTCAACATCCTACCACTTACACCCCCAACTGTAAATACTTCACAGCAAAACAAGAGCCTGTACACTGTAAATATTAGATTAGTGTATGGCCTTCGGTCAATAAGGAAGGGCAGAGCAGCAGGTGACATGTTGTGTGGAGTTATGAACTTATCTATTTCACCTTGTAAGTTTGATCATTACAACTACATATTAGGGTCCGATGTGGAAGATGTTGCTCTGGAGTGTATGAAGGAAGCAGTCGAAGATGCTGTCGAGGAAAATGGGAACAGTCGTGCCTGACGGTAGCTTTAGAAGGAAGCTGGCAAAGGAGAGGCCATACGTCTCTAATCGGTGTTGTGACTACCACTAGTGTCGATACTGGAAAAGTTATTGATAATGCTGTGTTGTCAAAACATTGAAAATATCTAGGCAGATTAAAAGACGAACATAATGGCAACTGCATAGCTATCTATTATGGCTCTAGCGGTGGCAAGGAAGTAGCAGGAGTGAAGATAATTTTCCAGCGTTCCTTTCGATGGTATAATGCACGCTACATCAATTATTATGATTATGGGAACTCAAAGGAATTCATGGAGGTTGTGGCATTGAAGCCTTATGGGGAAGAGTTGGAAATTACAAAATTAGAATGTGTAGGACACGTACAGAAGCAAATGAGTTCCAGACTAATTAGTCTGAAAACAAGTATGAAAATCAATAAATTGTGCGATGGAAGAACATAAGATGGCAGAAACAGATTTACAGATCCAGTAATAAACTATTTACGGAGGTGTTATGGATTAGCTATAAGACAGAATATCCACAGTGCAGAGGCAATGAGGAACGTGGTCTGGGCATTGTTTTTGCATGTTGCTTCTACTAACGACAAACCACAACATGGTATTTGTCCAGCTTGTGCAGGCAGTTGGTGTAAATCCAGCAGGGGAAAGAAACGAATGAGGAATATGATCGTCATCATAGTGTAACTTTTTCCTGACGGGAGTGAGGAAGAACCACAACAAGTCCCACAGTTGGGTGTCAACGTTATGACCCTACGTTGTTGTTGGCGACAAATGAAACCTATTATTGATTAGCAACTGATTAAATGTTCATTAATATGATTTTAAGTTGTGTGCCAAGGTTGTAACTCACCGTTTATGACCAAATAATATACGGTATGTTATGATATTCCAAATTTAGCACACACTGAGTACTCTTCTTCCCAGGCCGCAGTGAGAATCTGTCTCCCACCACAATAATATTTGTTGTTCCAGGCAAAAGTGTTGACTTATAGCTATTTCTAAATAGAATACAGTAAGGGAAACACTAGGCATGAATGTAAAATATAGAATTTAATACGAGAAACACACAAAATAGAAAAATAATACTAAGTAGATACGTTTAGTGAAGTTACGTTAAAAAGTGGCGTATGAAAAGTATGGAGTTTGAGTCTACGTGTTCCTAATTTCCAAAGCTGTGAATTTACTTCCCAAAATTATTTAAAAGAGAGATTTTGGGAGGTTCGGTCAGTTTGCTCACCAGTATAGATTCTTGGAGATATTCGTTCCTCATCGTGTAGCAATGGCGATGATTTCTGCTGGTCTGAGACATCCTTCATATCATCGTCGTAAATATTTGTTGCCAATGATTTAAATGAAGTAATTTAGTTAACATGGACGAAATATATGTCCACTGTTAACTTGAGAGTGATGAAGTTCTAACTTCAAGAATCACTTTAATGACTCTGACCACAAACACAACCATTACCATTTGTATGACTAGACAGAATTTGCCTAGCATACACTCAATTTCGAAAACTGTAGATTTCTGAAATTCAAATATATCCCAAGTCCACTGGACTGTGATATCTGCTAATTCCCATGGGCCGACAAGATACAAGTCGCCCGGACTGCAAATTGAATCACCGAAGTGAGTATTAGTTCAAATCAATGAATGATAATGAGGTAGTAGAAATTTGTTCTGCAGGCCTTTAAATAACCTTATCGGCTCCCTTCCAAATCATTCCATCTTCAAGCTCCCTCCTCTTGATACACCAATCAGAACGTGGTTTCCATGGCAACCCTCCACTCTCAAAACTTCACCATCTTCTAGCTCGCTGATTAGCTCTGGCCAACCACGTGATTCTTCTTGGATCGCTTTCCTGTTGAATTTTAATCGCCTGGCGTGAGACTATGATGACGCGAAGTATCGTCTGAGTGACCGACCGTGACCGTAATTCATCCGTCTCCAATTACTTGAATAAGTCACGAGCCAGAACAGGGAAATCACCCGCTGCGCGCACTGACCAAAAATAAAACACTCTCCCCAAGTATGAAGAAATCTGTCTGAATATGAAGTAGAAATCAACTCCAAGCTTTTCACAGTCCCCAGACCACGAAATAATGTATTGAAAGAATGTATCTCTATGATTCTCCGGGTTAAATATTTATAGAGAAATGAAGTAATTTGAAACTTACCATGGCACATTTAGACTTTACCAAAATATCACGATTAATAATAATAATAAACAAAATTAAAATATATATCCAATAATAATAATAATAATAATAATAATAATAATAATAATAATAATAATAATAATAATAATAAACATTGAATAACGTAAATATGTGGCTTACGTATTGCCAAAGTCTAGTTAATAATAATAATCATCATCATAATAATATTAATAATAATAATAACAATAATAATAAAATTAATTACACATAAAGAAATTATTGAAGATAATAAATGTTCGTTTTCCGGACATTAAAATAGTTTGCCACAAGCTATAATAAAGAACATCAAGCCTATCTTCAAGGATATTGCAGACCTCAAACTTCTGAAGAAATGTTTGCATGGTAGAACTCAGAATCCCAATGAATTTGTAAATAGGGTCATATGGGACAGACTACCAAAAACAGTGTTTGTTGGGATTAATACATTCCATCTTGGTGTGGTTGATGCCGTTGCATTCTTCAATCAGGGTGACATTACAAAATGCAAAGTTCTGGAGAAGATAGGATTGTGTGAGGGTTCCCAAACAGTAAATGTTATGTTTGATCAAACTGATGATAATTGTTGTTTTACGGGGCCTAACATCTAGGTTATCGGCCTAAAGTGTATGTGTTCTATAGACATGGAGAGACTAAGATCATCAGAAAATGCTATCAAAGACATCATGAACTGTGGAGGAAAGATGAGAGCCACCAAGACGAAGCTTCATGATGCATTACAAGAGGATGCTGATAATCCCAGCTATGCACCAGGCATGCACTGATGTTGAAACTTCGGAGGTGATTTCCCATATATTCATTTTTTTCCTACAATAGGACCATTATCTCAGAAAATATTACTGATATCATTTCACAATATTAAGGAGTCTTTTAAAAAGTATCACATACATTCTGAAGCTATAAAAACAAACATATTGCAAGGTTTATGAAGAGGATTGAAACAAACTCATGATAAAATATGTAAGCAATTTTGCAGAAATTGATATGTTCCAAACAGTGACCTTCATTATCAAGATCTTAGCATCAGTACAAAGCTAATATACCTGTTTATAATATACAGTATAAGAAATTCAAATGTCTGTGTCAAACAGTTAGTGAGAAAATGTTCCTTAAATGTATTTTAACATGGTAAAGATAGGGCTTTCCGTATACCTTTCATGTCAGTTCTCATACGTTCTGTGTTCCGGAACTAGAGACTTGTCATTGGTGTACCGTTGTTGTAATCATCCTATGGTCACATCGTACGTAGCATGGTGGCTCATGGAAGAATCAAGGTCTTACCTATACACATCAGTAAGTTTATTTGAATACTTGTACTAATTGTTGTTATTATCGTCCTTCCTACAGCGATATGCCCTATCGATGCCAAATGTGATTGAATGACGCCAGGCACTTAGACAATATCAGTATCGCTTCTATAGTTGTAGAAATGGGCATAATATCTTACTACCGTTCTGTTGTGAACAAAATTATTTCCACATGTCGCAGGGAACGTGTTGTATAAGGCTAGAAGGAACTACTTGTACTCTATTCAAACAGGAGACCCAGTTCCCGCTTAACATCATGTTTGAGGTCTTGTAACTCTTTAATAATGTGCTAGTGGATATTGCGATTTTAGATTGAGATGAATACGCAGAACACGGAAGGAGACGTTGAATGGATTGATCGTAAGGATAATCGATATTCATGGTTTCCTCCACGTTAATTCTAGGAAAATATTTTAACAGTAATTTATTCCAATTCTTGGGCGCGAGTAGGAATTTTAACACCAATTATATATGGAGATGCCCTCCTAGATATAACATTGCCAATTATATGGCCTTCAGATGGGCCTGATGCCCTTCAGTTCTGAAGACTCCAAAGGGAACAACAATTTTGGTTTATGCCTGTGGCTTTCCAGAAGGCCAGCAAATGGTGTTCTCATTTTAGAATAAAGCAATCAGAACTACTTAAACATTGACACGGTATTTCATAATGTTTGATCATCGAGTAGCCTCCTTAATATCCCGTGATATGAGACAATGTAATATTAGTTTGCTGCTTGATTTTCCATAACAAACTGTTAACTGTGTCATCGGACTTAGGTACAGCCGACTCAAAAATTATTTTTCATGTGATGTCCTTCATGGTGTGCACCTGACACAGTATGATTACTTCTCAGCAACACAGACGTCATTTCTATCCTTAATCTATCATGTCACGAAATTATATTTTAGATACAGAGCAGAGTGTATCCATGCTTCAGTTTACCTGCCAGTGTAGCCAAGTGATCTATGGCTCACTCCATGGGGAATGAAGATTCGAAAGCCAGCGCTGACATGGGAAATGCTTAGCAGAGCCTCTCTCATCGTCCTTCCTCATTCACGCCAGACAAAATCCCGAGGAACATACCCTAATTGTAGACACTGATAACTTCGTTACATACATTGCTACAATCATCACAATTACGCACATTATTACTATTTGATTTGGACCAATAACGTGTAATAATTTTAAAAATCATGCAATTATAGAGCTCTAATTGGATAATTAACCCCTAAGCTTGTTATCACGCGATCATTCTTTTACTGATCACAAATCATACCGTATTTCTTTGTTTAAAATCTTTGAGCTATGCACTTCATCGTTCCTTTGATGACATTGAACAACGCGAGCAAAATTTCTGAACGGCCTGCTTTAATGTGACCTCTTCAGAGAATATTAACCACATCATCGGTATTTCTGTACTTTATTCAGAATTACGTTCACGTCACCTGCATACCGGAATTCTTCAGACAGGTTTTGTAACAAATTGCATTTAATATATTGAAATATTCCCTCATAGGTGGAGTCTGAATATTTTTACGGTTCATTATTTTGTTCTCTTAGCATACCAAACCCTAACAAAGAACGGAAGACATTTCTGCAGTGCTAATGTATATGCTATTTTCCTTGCCACTAAACTTATGAAGATACACCGTACAATAGACTTTCTAGTAGAGTACAGATTTTCATTCACTCCAAATGGAATC
Organism: Meconema thalassinum; assembly: GCA_946902985.2. Classification (NCBI taxonomy): domain Eukaryota; kingdom Metazoa; phylum Arthropoda; class Insecta; order Orthoptera; family Tettigoniidae; genus Meconema; species Meconema thalassinum. Next base: position 726,840,876 of record OX336389.2, read on the forward strand.
CGATAAATTAATAGAGGTTGATAGACAAGCAGTTCTCCCTTTAAATACTCAGGTTTGAACAGTACACATACCATGAATAAATAATAGTTATTATGGTCTTATATATTTTCTCTAGATAGCTACAGAAACCAATTGTTAATTTTCGAATATTATAAACCATATAAATATATGTAAGAAATTCATATTTATAAATTTGTTGGCTGTAACCGGAACCACTTGGTGAAATAATAAATTAATCCTGGATAAATAGACATTTAATGAAGAATATTCTCCGGCATCTCCTCAGCTAACTAGCTTTAGTAACTTGGTCCTGAAAGTGGGGTCAAGGAAGCGCTTCTTGCGCTCATTAACCTGCAATTTAATTGTCAAGGGAATTAGATCCTCGTTAATTTCTAGACTCAGTCAGTATTTGCAGAGAACTGGAAATGCTTTTTTTTTTTGCGAAAGATAAACAAAAGGCGCCAAAGAATACTCAAAGTAAAAGTTGGAAGAAACTTTTAATACAAAGTAACTTAGAAGATCAACTTGACTTCTGAAGGAACAGAAAAGTTTCAAACACAGTGACTTAAAGATTCAGTGAACTTCATAATATCCTTGTTCTATTCGTTGAAGTTATCTTTCATTATTTAGTACACAAAAGTGTATTATCATCTTAATGCATTATTCTCTCCCTCTATTAAGCTCATTTGTGCAGATATTGCCAACATTCTTTTTCATAAGCCCATTATTTCGCAATTAGTAACTTTGTCTGCTTGTGTACTTCACAGATAATGCTCTCGAATTAACGTTTGTCTTTGTGCGGTTTCTCCAACTACCTCTTCGAGGACCTAGCTTCTACACTTGCACGTCTCCAATATTTGCGTTGTGTGATAGGACATCAGCAAAACTATGCTAGTGAATAATAATGAATCACCAAATCTGTGCATTTTATGCTTATACAGTATATTTATACCAGTTTCCTCTTATGAACATTTAACTATCCCCATGTGCTTTGGCGAGGGAAGGCATCGGAATATAACATTACGATTTCATTCAAATGTGATTTACGAGTAACTGGGTTACTGCACATTATACCAGGGAAATACACCGCATTGGCCAAACTTAATATTTAATACTATTTTCAATATTGAACTTCATAAATTACGAGTGGAGGCACGCGGTAGCGATCTATTTAAGGCCTGGAGCTTGAACTACTACGCAGTTCAAGTACATACTGCTTCGCACCTCGCTACCACGCGCTTCTGCAATTCAATGCTTAAAACCAGTATTCCAGAAAAAAACAAAAATATTTTTATTTACTCCCTTACATCAATCCCCACCAATCCGTATAACAAGCTTACCAATGTTATCTGACACCCGCTAGACTATTTGGAATCTACTGTACCCATAAATCCGGAAAGTAGCCTGTTGGAATATCCATAGCCCCAGCTTGATTGCCTATTTCTAACAGCACCGGCAAATTACTTCATTAGAAATCGCTCCAACATGGTCTTTAGGGATTTACATAAAGCAGTTACAAGAATATTGTGGAAAAACAACAAACTACAGGGGGCACGCGTACCTTTACTTACGTGCCTCGGGGAATGGGAACTCAGCTTCGCCTACACTGCATCCACAATACTCTAAACCTTATTATTATAATGAATCACACGTCAACGACGAAAGACAACGAGCTGTGCAAATTTATTAACAAGTGTAAACTAATCAAACATAAACAATAAATAACAATAAACTATTCTTAATAGCAAAAAATAACCATACAATCATACACACTTCTCTTCCACTACACATCCTACTGCAATTACGGTGTATAAATTACAAGCATAAAAATTTTGAAATAACTAGGCCTACTGTACGTGAAAAAAAACGTTTAGCAGACGCTCCAGCACTCATAACATTTCTTACAACTGGATACTTCTTCCGCCACGCGTCTATAAATGCACCTGCATTGGCCTGATTCATCAATGAACGCTAGCAAAGTGCTGCGCTATGAAACTGTTCCATTTACAAGGCAGTGGCTGACCATCTGGCTTCACATTATATTATAACATGACCTCGACTGCCAACGGTTCATCTTTCTGTCCACATTTGCTCGTATCATTGCTGTCTGGCTCGCGTCTAAAAACCTCGAATAAAAGTTACATTCTGCCATTATAAAAACGCTCATAACTCAAACAAATCTCTACCAATCATAATGAAATTTTAATAAACACTTTCATTCATACTCCGTAATCGTTCTAGACCGACTAGGTTGAACAGTCACTGTTAACAGGTGGCAATCATCCATACAAAAAAAATCGCTCACAAAAACACTCTATTTCAAAACATTCTTTTAATTAATCCTATTAAAAATTATTTAAATAATTAAATCATTACGGGAAATATTTACAAGTAATTTGTTCATAATAATAGAAAATATTTAACGTTGCTAATACGTTACCTTCGAGATTCTGGATGCTCTGTTACTATACAACTTGCAATTAGTTATTTACAATGTTTCTCCACATAAACATTTGCTAATACTCTTTAGCTTTCATATACTGCTCACACATCGTCTTATATAGGTTTCTTTACATTGTCCATCTAAAGCAGTCGACAGACAAAGGTTAACTGTACGTATTTACACAACTTCGGGTTAATAAAGTTTAATAGTAGTATCGATGACATGAGTAAACAATCGTTCTCTAATTGCTTTCCGCTTAAACCCTTCTGTCAATACAGCTAAAACAATACTTCACATGAACTGGACATCTTGTATACAACGACTCTTATCATGATCCATGCCTTTTCTTATCAAAGAACAATAATTTCATTGACTTCCTTTAAAATGCGGAACCTCCTTCGCACGAGCTCACCATAGCTCTACAAATCCTCATATAACAGTATATATGGCATAAACAATTATCATCCACTATGTTAAACAATAACCAAAAACGGATTCATTGTTATTAACATTTCTTCTGTAGGAACTTCTCTCAAATAACGGCATGACCCTCAGTGTCGTTACACATGACTACAGATCTACTATTATACATCCTTAAGTTCTTCAAACGAAACTTCCAATAATAATGAACGATATTACTGTCGTGATTGACCTCCTAAAGTTTACTACACAAAAAGATAATGAACTGTTAACTCGTCTGTCACAAATACATGTAATAAAATAATAACTTCTGTCTCACCTCACTTATCAAGCTTTAAATTGCATGTCGTTGCAATATCAGGTCTACATTATGACGTGATATTACACAAATAGTGTAAAATAACACACATGTTATTTGTAGTGTCAAATAGAATTCAATCTTGACCGGGATAAACTAGCATTGAATACCTAGCCAAAGATTTGAAGATATTTCCTCTAACAATTAATTGAACAAAGCTTTCAGCTTTACAAATAACGAAAAGGTTTGTCAATTTCGTAATGTCTTTCCACTCTATGCAAAGAATGTCTATAGGGATTAAGACCTCGGTCTTATCAAATAACTAGTATTTCCTAGATCGCCGAAAGTTTATGTACAATACTGATATGACAATATCATTCGATGTTTCTTCTGCTCTTGAAGTTGAAGTTGTTACATTAAAGTGCTCAAATTAAATTTAAAAGAATTTAATTTGCAGCTATGACACAATGTCTGAATTCTTGGTTCAAATTAAATATTAAAATTCGATAGTCGAAACGACTCGTCTTCTATGAGGCAATCTGATTCCTCAAACAAAATTTTCAATGTTAGTTCAACAACTGATCCGTAGAATAAAATTAGAAAAATAGATGAAAGGCAATCATCTCTAATAATCTTGAAGCATAAAAATTTTAACACACATCTGAAGTGTAAAATACATGAGAACACTGAAATACATAAAATGTGGAAATATGAAGTGAGAACGTCGGCTCAGAATGTCATTAATCAAGCCCTATACTAAAAGTAAATGACTCTGCTACCTTATTTGGACGATATCTTGAAGATCTGGGTAAGTATTTACACAATAATTTAGGTGTTTCCTCAGTTCAAGATACTGAGATGGATCTCCATTCGAACCTCGGACCTGCGACCTCAGAGATAGGAAAACGTTCCCTCTCCGGTATTCACTAACCTCCGTCTGGGCTCGAACGACATCCTTCTGGCAAATTCTTCTGTTGTTGCTGGGATACCCTAGCATCTTGACAATCATCTTCTGTACAATCTTCATTCTCCGTCGCAAATATATCAGCATCATCGTGGAATAATAATGTATAGAAATATTCATGTAGTTGGTGAATGAATTATTTCTATTGCTAACTGATGTTACATTAGTGTTAGTAGACTGACGAAAATGTACAAGGTGGAACTTACACTACGTCTGTATTCTGCAATACGTTGTCTACCGAAGCTCCATTGTTGTATTTTAACTCTGCATTAAATATTTCTCTGACGCATGACTATTTAGTTCATCATTTCATCAATGTGAACAATGTCGAATGAAACTAATCGAAGATTAATAATAGTCATTATGATAATGTTTGTTTTCTGCGCCAATGTTAAATTTCTCCGCTACTGTTCACTTGAACTGCGTTCGCCAACTTCACGTTGCAACTAAAATGATATTCAGCTTATATTTCCAACACTTTTGAAAAACTGTCTTAACAGGCTTATTTCGTCGAAATTGTGTGACTTAGAACGTTCGATTTTCAATAAAATACAGTATTCGATCTGTACTTTCTATATATTCACTTGGCTGAAGTCTAGTCTCAAATATATATGAGATATGTTACTTTCAATATTCCTCTCAACTTCGCTTATAATGCTAGTGCGGTAATCTCCAATGTTCTACCCTGCTAACCTAGCGTCTCCACGAGTCGACAATCGCCGCACTCGGACAAAGCTTTGGGATCTCCATTAACCCAATAAAAACACTTCCTCATTCTTCAAAGTCTGCTGGAATAAGAACCTCGATCCTTGGATCTCCCTCTTCAAGTCGAAATTTTGCCGGCCATATCAATCTCCCACCTTAATTTTAGCACGTAGATTACTAATGCTTATTACTGCGTAGATTAAGCGTTCTGCGGTTTTTAAAGTATCATACATATTTTCTTTTAAATTTCTCTTCATTTCCAAGTAAGAAAATCTTCTTCTAAGGGCCTACATGCATAATTTCACCAAATTATATAGTTGAAATTAATCCCGTCTTCAATAAGACCTATTCTCATTGGCTCTGGGCTGGGATCCAATAGCATAATTTTTAACAATATGTATTATATTTCATCGCTAAATCACTGTTGCTATGCCGATTTCAACCTTCTAGAAGCGTCTAATGTGCAATATATCGCGTGATCGATCTCTCCCACTGCCTCGAGCCTGTAACACGACTCTCTTGTGTCACACTTCCAGGATTTATATTTGCTGGTTAAATTTTATCATGGGGACGGAAAATACTCTCATTTTGTCCCAAAATAATTCAATTTTCGGGGGCAGTACCAAAGTCTAGATTTAAGTGCCCTATCGAACATAATCGAGCTGCTGTAGTTGTTTTTCCACAACACTCGCAATCCAAAAGCGAAGGTGAAATAACATGAGATCAAGTTATGGTTCGCTATTTCATAACTACTCGTACATCTTCATAATTTCATTCATGACTAGTCAATTAATTATTTGTACACTTAAGTTTGGCGGCTGTACTTAATATTTAATCTGCTACTATAGCGTGCAAATTCTTACACAAAACTTGTTTCGTTTCACAAGTTTCATTAACACAGATTAGTTGTATAGTAAATTCTCGGTTTTATTATTCGATTAGTTTGCACATTGGTTTCCAAATCATGAATTCATGAACCTGTTACTAAAATTAATTATATCAATACTGCGACATTTGAAAGAGAAGAAAATTGCTTCGCTATGATATTTCCCGTTATAATACTGAACACATCAATATTAATTTTGATAGAGATCTTGATGAGCCTGGGACATTTAAAAATAACTTAATTATATGAACCTACATAGCCAAGGTCAATGAAGGTCACGTAAGTCCATCCCGACCAAAGCCCATTTATATTAGGCTACATGTGCAATATGAATGTTGTCCTTGGAATTCAACACGCGTTATGATCAATTCACTAGCGTCTGCGGCAATTTCTTCGATTATGCCCTGAAATAATAATTACAGACAAAAAATATCCTTTAGCCTAATTTTTGAAGAAATGGGTTGTTGTTAATTTTGATCATCAGCCCCGTATAGCTAGGCGTGTGTTGAACATGTCGGATAACCTATATTTATATGATGACTGTAGTAGTGTGTGTAACTGTATAGTTCCCTCACTTTCCTGCTTAACGTGCGGCACGCCTTTGAAATCTAGCTTGGCAGATATGTTGACATTCAATGACTGCCTGGAGCCAAGGCTTTCCCAACGCGAGGCACAGCGTTGTCAACTTTCCACCGTAGCCACTGAGAGCAAGCAGCGAGACGGGACAGAACTACGTGCAGATGTGCAACACTGGACACTGACACATGCGTGACACGCGAGCTAGCCATCAGGGCGGGACTTAAGAGTCCACGTGGAGTGATAGAGGAAGCATTTTATTGGTAAACAACCGTCAACTATTGGTCAGTAGCGAACAATGGTTATTTTCGGTCCGTGCTACTGCCTTACGTTTGAGTCACCGCACGTTAACCAGGAAAATGAGGGAACTATATTAGGGACAGGAATTAGATAGATGAGGCCATCTTGAATATACGGAATATGATGATAACACAAAGAATTTCTCTAGTGTAGGGTTGTAATGGGTAAAACATCGAGTTAATCTTCACCCAAACGTCCAGAGTAATTATCGAATATAAAGGATGATATAAATGTTAATTTCTAACAAGTAGTTCCGTAAATAACTAAATAGCCTATGTTCGTATATCAACATACAAAATTTCAGTTTGATTGCTGTAAAGATTCGTAGATATTGAGTACCGTCGGATGGTCGCCATGGTGGATTTTTATATATGTAAGCCAGAGAGTTATGTACTATTAAATGAAGATTATTGCATAGGTCTATTATTTAAAGTTCAATCGCATAATTAGGACACAATAAATATAATCGAGATATTAAAATTTGAGGTTATGAAAACAATCAAAATAGATTAGATATCCGTATTAAAATTTGTATAAGCATTTACGATACCAAGTGTCACGGCACTCGGGAGGTTAATTCGCGAGAAACGACCAATTAAATATTTGAATTTCGCGTCGACGCTTAGCTCGATGTGTACCCACTAGGTTCTTGAAATTTCCAACGGTTAACTTATGTTAATAGCTTTTATCAACACACAAAATGTCAGTTTGATTACTGTCATAGATTCGTAAGTATTGAGAGCCATCTAAATATTTTTGATGGTCGCCTTGTTGGATAGTTATATATATAGGCCATAGAGCTATGTACTATTAGATGACGATTATTGCGTAGGTTGATTATTCAAACGTTGACTTTAATCGCATGATTAGGACACAATAAATAAAAACGTAATTTGAAACTTTCGCACAGCCACCATTTTGCGGATATGTAAACAATTGAACTTAATTAAATTTCAGTGCATTACAATTTGTATAAACATTTGTTGTACCAAGTTTCACAGCGCTACAATGATTATATCGCGAGAAACGTCTATTAATTTTTTTCAAATTCGCTTGGACGCCATGATCGTTTCGTACTTAACAGGTTTCTGAATATTACATAGGTGAACTTCTGGTAATGCCCTTTCTCACCGAACAAATTTTCAGGGTGATATCAGTAGTAGTTTCGGAGATATAGAATGCCGGTGAAATATTTCCCACAGCCGCCATGTTAGATTGGCGTATTAAAATTTGAAGGGCAACGGTCAGGGTCGAACAAAATAGTGCTATATCCTTACCCAGTTTCATTAAAATCGCTCCCTCCTTTAAGATTTTATTAGGGGGTGGGGGGATGGCATTCGGACGCACACACGCACGGACAATAGGTGATCTCATAAGCCTATTCTTTTTCATAAATGAAAATAGGCTAAAAATCAACATCTGTTACCTAAGTACTATTGAACTATATACTTATGATGATAATCTAATATTTCTGGTACTACTTGCTCTCATGATCTATTGATCTAGATACTGAGAATGGGCCCCTATGAAAATCTAAATATTGTGGTACTATTTTGTTCTCATGATCTATTGAACTAGATACTGAGAATGTGCTCCTATGATAATCTAAATATTCTGGTACGGTTTGTTCTCATGATCTATTGAACTAGATACTCAGAATGTGCCCTTATGATAATCTGAATATCCGGGTCTTATTTGTTCTCATGATCTCTTGAACTAGATACTCAGAATGTGCCCCTATAATAATCTAAATATTCGGGTACTATTTGTTCTCATGATCTATTGAACTAGACACTGAGAATGTATCCCTATGATAATATAAATATTCTGGTACTTCTGTTCTCATGACCTATTGAGCAAGATACTGAGCATGTACCTCTATGATAATCTATTTGATGTGTCGGATTGAGTGTATTTTGCTAGCGCCTCGTCAAATGACGTTGAACTCATATTTTACAGTGCTGAATATGAGGTGATAGGAGATATCTTAAGCAACGGTGGCAGCTTTGTTTAAAAACTGGGAAAGTTCCTATCACCGTAATAACATGATTTGGTTATACTTAAAAATTACTTTGTTTTCATTATTTATTTATTTCCCGAGGTATTTTCGGATATCGAAGTACGAGTCTGAAATTGCTATAGCCTACTATATTTAAACAAAGTGCAAGTCATAAACCAAGAGCTATTAAATCTGTTACATGCACAATCTACTTAATTGACAGGGGAGTTTTGAGATGTGAAAGGTCAGCAGAATATAATATGAAAATATGAAACTACCCGTTTACCTGAGAACACACCGGTTCTTTTGCGATTCTACATTCTTGTCCATTCTCACAATCAGAATTATTTAAGTGCATCTTGATTACTGATTTGCTTATGTGTTACATTAAAGACGGCGGTTGCACATAATATCTACAGGCAATGTAAGTTTCTATTGGTATATTTTTAAAGGATAAAATTTGTGTATAAGCGAAATGAAGTGTATAATGACCAAATACAGCCTTAGTTTAACGTTTATCTGCTTGTCGTTTGTTCTGGGTTGGCATCAAAACTGCTGGAGAGAGTAGCATGCAAGTAGAAGGCTTCATTACATTTAAAGTAGGTTTCAAATATTATATAGTCCTAAAGGACGAGGGAATTACGAGGACCTTCTTAATAGTTTTTCACTCTTTCGTTAAAATTTAGGGGTTCCTTTTAGCCTTCTTTCGATCTTTGCAAAAAATGAAAGTTGACTTATGAGATCAGCACAGGGCCAACAAGATGTTCAGTAAAGAACATATAGCCTACTTTATCCTAAATACATGGGTATAGTTATAACTCTTTGTCCTTTTCAAGGAGGAAAATGGAATGTTGGTAGTGGTAGCTTGTTGAAATACAACGTTCTATACGCATATTAACGTTCATTGAATCCTCACCTGTATTATATATACCCACATTATTTCAGCCATCACTATAACATAGGTTATCAGACATAATTCAACACTCACCCAAGTACACGGGGCTAAATGATCATGATGTCCATGCATCTCAAATGAAACAACAACAGCTTCCTTACCAAATCCTTCCTCGTAAAAAAGTACACACACTAGTAATCCTAGAGACATCACAATGACAGTTATCAGACAACTTCTACACACACACCCAAGTAAACGGGACTACAAGACATTGATGCAGCAAAGAATCAACAACAAAACCAACAATAATAGTCTCTACCACGGATCAAGGTCAACGAATATTAATCGTTGTATTCGAGTGTTGAAATATCTGGAGTTATAAGTATATATATAATATTTTCGATTGCAAATACACACTATATATGCTTAACATTATAACGTGTGAGTAGTTATAAGTCAATGAATACCAAATAAAACGAAGTAAAGAAATTTGAACCTGCAGTGATTTGATCCTCGAACCCCCAGACTAAGAGCCCAAGTCGCTACCATTACGCCACGGTTGCCCTACGATAATACTTGATAAACAACTGGTTTAGTATAACTGTATAATATTTCGTGTTGAAATCAACGATTTCATTAGCGTTTTCTGGCGTTTCTATAAACCATTTGATACTAAACATGTATTATTTTGTTCAGTACATTCCTAAAGGATATAAACTTCAGAAGTTTCGGAAATATACGTATTTACCAGCAAAATTAGCGGCCATGTTAACAACGGGACAGGACGGGCCCACGACGATATGGCACGGTAAGCCTGACCTGTTAGTCATTTCTACGGTAACATATTCTATTATATTACGCTAATATCCTACCGGTCACCTCTTTGAGGACAGTTTAAACTTCCCTAAGTAGGATAAGCTGAATTGTTGAGGGCAGGCCTTGTTTAATCGTAAGTTACGGTTAGCCAATAATACTTGCATGATTCATACATCCACCACCTTGAAACTATTTGGCTGATGACCTTGTAGTTTGGGTAAAAGACGCTTCCCACAGTAAGGTATATCGTTGCAAAATATGGTAGAGATCGGATGATTAGGCTGATCATAATTTGATTTAATGCTTTACGATTTGAGTGGCCGCCATTACTTTTCCGTCAAGTTGGCTGCGGTATAAAACATGACACTCAGGTGCCATTTGCTAGTTCTACCTCTGTACGAAATTTCGTTCAATTCGCTTTCACCGTGTTGGAATTGATACGGGGAATCCATTTGCACACATACACGGCCACCATCTGCAACCTATTGGGCTGATGATCTTGCAGTTTTATATATAAAAAAGACGCTTCCCACTTAAGGGTATGTTGTAGGAAAATTTGGTAGAGATCAGATGATTAGGTTGGTTGCAATTTGATTTAAGCTTTGAACATTTGGGTGTCCGCCTATACGTTTCCGTCACGATGACGGTGATATAAAACATGACGCCTAGGTGTCCTTTGCTAGTGCAACCTCTGTACAAATGTCGCTTAATTCGGCATATCTTTGTGTGAGGAGCGTCTTTTGGCTCAACTACAAGGTCATCAGTTTGCAGTTTGCAGATGGCGGCCATGTATGTGTGCAAATGGATTCCCCTATCAATTCAAACACGGTGTAACCGAATTGAATGAAATTTTGTACAGAGGTAGCACTAGCAGAGGGCACCTCAGTGTCATATTTTATATCGCATCCATCTTAACGGAAACGTAATGGCAGCCACCCATATGTTCAAAGCTTAAATTAAATTACGACAAACGTAATCATCTGATTTCTACTAAATTTTGAAACGTCATACCTTTATGTGAGGAGCTTCTTTTGGCCAAACTTCAAGGTCATCAGTTCTATAGTTTGCAGATGGCGGCTGGTCACTTTCGTGACATTATACGCATTAGTGTGTATGTTTTCTTCGTCTATATGAGAGCACTTTTTTACTGCCCGTGTATTTTTGCTCCTGAAAAAACTACAAACAAAAGTTATTTAGTTCATTGCATTGTAATTAATCAAATTACATATAGTCCTCCTGTATTTTATTTTAAGCTCTTACCTCTGAGTGTTGCAGTGTCCACACCCTTCGCACATAATTTCCTTTCTGACACATGCTAGTCCACTGCAGTCTGCTGGTGGCGAGTGACGTCACCGCGACCTTCATGCAACCAATAGTAAGCATTCATCCATTCTTTATTCTTCATTCTTCGGAACGTCACTCTTCTACGCACTATTCTACAAACGCTGTCACGCTGCTCGACAGTCATCTCTTCATATTTGTTTACTATGTATTGAGTGACTACACGTCGCATCCAGACGGTCTTGACCGAACTGTAACCACTGGATGCCATAAACAACCTAGTATCTGAGACCAAGCTGGTCTACACCTGCAAGATCTTCGAACCATCATCGTAGCAGCAGTATTTCCTGACTGTTCGCGTGCATCATCTGTGACGTCATCGCCTGGACACTAATTCTGTGTCGATTCTTCAAGAAGAGAAAAGAAGTGGCCTGGATCTTCTCTTCCCTCTGGATGTCGCTTGAACTGCAACTTTCAACGAGGCCACTGCGGCCTCCTGCCACGAGACTCTCGACCTTATTGGTATGACATCAAAACAACACTCACCGCTTTGAACATTGACCCGCTACGCTAGCCTGGTATTTTAGAGAGATCTACAGATCGTCACATCTTTTTTAACCAAGTTAAGTTCACGTTATCAAAGTTTAATGATTGTCATTCATATCAAATCTAATTATTTTATTCCTTCGATTCGTACAATCCATATTAAGATTCTAGTCAAAAACCATTACTTCGCATAATCAGGGCTTTTATAATTAGTCTCTTTCCAATTTGTTAGCTTGTTATTAATTCGTACTGCTTTAGCGCACGTATGTGCATTTTGTTGTTCATTGTTCCCATATCTTGGTTGTTACAAAGTAATAAACTATATGTTACCATTTTTTTGGATTCTGGTGATGTACTGCTAATGCCCACTATCCCGCACCGCTTTCAGTTCAATTGCTCTCTTACAGTAGTTATTTTAACCAGGCTCACGCCTGATGCATTCACCCTTATAGGAAAGGTTTAGGGCAGATCTTTTCTTCAGCGACCATGTATGTGTGCAAATCGATTCCCCCTATCAATTCAAACACGGTAAAACCGAACTAAGCGAATTTTTTTACAGAGGTTGCACTAGCAAAGGACACCTCAGCGTCATGTTTTATCTCGCATCCATCTTGGCGGAAACGTACAGGCGGCCACCCAAATGTTCAAAGCTTAAATCAAATTACGACCAACCTAATCATCTGATCTCTACCAAATTTTGCAACAACATACCCTTATGTGGAAGACAACTTTTGACCAAACTACAAGGTCATCAGCCCAATAGTTTGCAGATAGCGGTCATGTATGTGTGCAAATCGATTCCCCATATCAATTCACACACGGTGAAATCGAATTGAGTGAAATTTTGTACAGAGGTAGCCCTAGCAAAGGGCACCTCAGTGTCATGTTTTCAATCGCCGCTATCATTATGGAAACGTAATGGCAGCCACCCAAATGTTAAAACCTTAAATCAAATTATGGCTAACCTAATCATCTGATCTCTACCAAATTCTTCAACATCATACCTTCATGTGGGAAGCGTCTCTTGACCAAACTTCAAGTGATCAGCCCCTACAGTTTGGAGATGGCGGCCGTGTATGTGTGCAAATCGATTTCCCCTATCAATTCAAACACATCTGAATCCAAATCGAACCACCTTTGTTACAGAGGTAGCACTAGAAAGGGGCAACTCAGTGTTGTGTTGTATATCGCCGCCATCATAACAAAAGGAAATGGCGCCCACTCAAATATTCTGAGCTTAAATCAAATTACGACTAACCTAATCATCCGATCTCTACCAAATTTTGCAATAATAAATCTTAATGTGGGAAGCGTCTTTTACCCAAACTACAAGGTCATCAGTCAAATGGTTACAAGGTGGTGGATGTTTGAAGCATGCAAGTAATATTGCCTAACCATAACTTATGATTACACAGGGCCTGGCCTCAACAATTCAGCTTTCCGTACATAGGGAGGTTTAATCTGTCCTCAAAGAGGTGACCGGTATGGTATTAGCATATTATTATAGAATATGTAACCGTAGAAGTGACTAACAAGTCAGGCTTACCGTGCTATATAGTTGTGGGCCCGTGCCGTCCCGTTGTCAACATGGCCACTAGTTTTACTCGTAAATACATATATTTCCGCAACTTCCTAAGTTTATATCCGTTTAGGAATGTACTGATCAAAATAATAATTATTTAGTGTCAAATCTTCTATAGAAACGGCAGAAAACGCTAATGAAATCATTGATTTCAACACTCAATATGATACAGTTATACTAAACAAGTCGTTTATCAAGTATTATCGTAGGGCATCCGTGGCGTATTGGTAGCGACGTTGGCTCTTAGTCTGGAGGTTCGTGGATCAAATCAGTGCAGGTTCAAATTTCTTTACTGCGATCTTTTTGGTATTGTTTAATAACTACTCACGCGTTATAATGTTAAGCATATATACTGTAATGTGTATTGGCAATCAAAAATATTATATATATATACTTATAACACCACAGATTTCAACACTCGAATACAGCGATTATTATTCGTTGACCTTGATCCGCAGTAGAGACTTTTGTTGTTGTTTTTGTTGTTGATTCTTTAGGTGTTTTGCGGCATCATGGTCTTGTAGCCTCGTTTACTTGAGTGTGTGTAGAAGTTGTCTGATAACCTGTGTCACTGTGTTGTCGGTAGGCTTACTAGTGTGTGTACTATTTTACGTGAAAGGATTTGTGTAGGAAGCTGTAGTTGTTGTTTCATTTGAGATGCATCGACATCATGGTCATTTACCCCGTGTACTTGGGTGAGTGTTGATTTTTAGCCTACTTTTCACATTTTGCAAAAATGAGGGAAAAGTAGTCTTATGAGATCGGGCAAATGTGTGTCTGTCTGTCTGTCTGTCTGTCTGTCCGTCTGTCTGTCTGTCCTTCTGTCTGTCTGGCTGTGTGTGTGTGTCCCCCTATCAACTCCTAAACGGCTGGAGCAATCAAAACAAAATTTGGTAGGAGTAAAGGTCTTTACCCGAATATCTCACGGCCATATTTGAAAATGATGTCAGTGCTACCAACTGCTAAAAAATCGCAATTGAAACTTGAGCTCCATGTTGGATATCTTGGAAGGTATGAATGGGAGCTATTTCAAAATTGGCATACGTATAGATAATAATATTGCAGTTTAATTTCCAGGAGGCCATACATCGCTGTGTTGCCAAAATGATTATAAGCCTGCTGATTGGTCCAATTTTTAAATGCACATAACTTCTACACTATCAATTGGAATTCAACCAAATTTCGTATGTTGTATGTACACATAACCAGATATGACTGAGCGTATTCTTAAGACCCACCAGGGCTGCCAACTGTTAGTAAATGCTCCTAATTTATTTTATCCAAATACCAATTTATCAGAAAATATGCAAGCCAATAGCTCTAAACATTGCACACGTATAGTACCTGGCATTTTAGATGCATTTGGACTAACTAATATACGTCAGTGCTGCCAACATGATTCTAAGCCTGCTGATAGGTCCAATTTTAAAATGCATGTAACTTCTATACTAACTAATGGATTTCATTCAAAATTGGCACAACAATAGATCATATTATTTCAGATTATTTCTGACCAATACATGAATGACATTGTTGCCAACATGATTTTACGCACGCTGTTAGATCCAATGTTTAACTGCATGTAACGTCCATGCTATTCATTGGACTTCAACAAAATTTTGTATTCTGTACCTTAAAAGATGGAACTAAGAATATATTCATTCATCAGGGCTGCCAACTGTAGTGCTCTATTAGGCTACATTATGCCAGGTATACAGTATTTCGAAATAATTAGAAATTTCGATATTAGCAACTTAATTTCTTCATTATTCTAGATAGGTTCATATACTGTAGAATAATCATTGGCATGAAAAGTAGGCTCTTTAGTTCGTCACGGAACTTCTTGTTTTCTAATAAGATGTGTTATTGTGATGGCTGTATTAGTGTGTGTATATATAAAACAGGTGAGGATTCAATCAATCAACGTTAACCGTATAGCACGTTGTATTTCAACAAGCTACTACAACCAACATTCAGTTATACTCCTTGAAAAGGACAAAGAGTTATAATTATATCCATGCATTTAGGATAAAGTAGGCTATATGTTCTTTACTGAATATCTTATTATAAATGTAGAGATCAAATGTTATTGTATGTTATGTTAATTTTAAGCCAACAAATATTTTAATTCAATGCAATCTTGCTGACGTATAGCTATAAAGAAGATGTTCAGTACAGAACCTATAGCCTACTTTCACTTATATGTATGGTTATAGTCATATTTCTTGTCCTTAGCGTGCAGAGCAATTTCGTTGAATTAGTGTTGCCAACTAAGGAAGTAAACTCGTGTAGACTGCTGGCCTTGTACAAGTATTAGAAATAGACAGCGTTCCATCACCTCAAATCAGAATTGAATTCCTTAGCAGAGACGAGAATTAAATCCGAGTCTTCGGGTTAGTAGCCAATAATGCCAATAACTACATCACAATGCATATCTAGGAGGTCAAATATTAACGGCATGTACAGAAAGAGCACTGAAAGAAGTAACGGATTCTTCTGTATAGAAAACCTCTTGCTTGGGACTACCTACATGCTGTGTTATAGATATTTATATATTTTTATGGTGGCTGTATGGTATGTACACCTTAATAGCCTTATGACTAATACAAAAGTGAGGCATTTTATACGATTTGTTAATGATTTGTATATTTTAATAGTACGCCTGGCTGTTATGTTAAATGTTTGAATTTGTTATTTTGCCTCGATTTTAGGAAACTACAAATAACGTTGTACATTGATGATACATTTCGGTATTGTAGCTTTACAACACAGAAAGATATTCTTTTTCATATTTTTTACCCTAATCTCAATACAACAAAAATTATGTAAGCCCACCGTTCTAAACGTTGCATACGTATAGTACATGCAATTTCAAATTCATATTGAGTAACTGATGTACTACAGTATTGCCAACATGACTCTACGCATGCTCATAGGTTCAATGTTTAACTGCACGAGACTTCCATACTAACAAAACGATTTCATCCTAATTAGCCTAATTTTATTTATGAAAAAAAAATAGGCCTATGAGTTCATCTTTTCTCCGTGTGTGTCTACGTGTGGGTGTGTGTGTGCATATGTGTGTGTGTCTCCCCAACTAAAATCTAAACTGCAAAAGCGATTTCAATCAAACTCGGTAAGTATGCACAACTACCTCGTCCAACCTTGACCAAGCCATTCAAATTCTAGTACGTTTGACCAATCCAACATGGCGGCCGAAATAAGTATTTCACTGGTATTCTATATCCCCACAACAGTAACAGATATCACCGTGATATTTTGTAAATAGATAATGGATACTACTTAAAGTTCACCTATGTGATTTTCAAAAACCTGTTGTAGAAAACGAACATGGCCTCTAAGCGAATTTGAAACTCTCAAGTAGAATCTTCTCGCGATTTGACCATACGAGCGCTGTGAAACATGGTACAGCAAATTTTTATGCACATTGTAATAAACTGACGTCTAATTTAGTTCGATTGTTTACATAACCTTGTGCCCATTAGTCCGGAGACCAACGCCCACATACGCGTGAACCTCGAAATCAGTTGTGCACGAGACTCGCAAATTCTCAGGGAAAACTGGGTATAAAAATGGTGCTTATCCGAATTTCAGTTCCACGCTTGAATATAGGAAAGGACGAAACACAAAATTCTAAAAAACACTCGACTTTATTCAATAAAAATATCACAAAAATAAAATATAGCACTCCTGCCTAGAGCTCAGGGTCCTAATATTAGAGTCCGTGACCCTGAGATTCCTAACTAATAAAGTTAATATTGAACCATCATCAAAAGAAAATGTCTTATTCACAAAATATGTATCATCATGTTCACACACTCTTATTATTCACTGCCATCATATTCACTCAGGTCATTTTGTCACACGTACTTGTTTCAAATATATTTTCAATTATCTGTACCGGTTACACGTAAATTATCAGAAAAGCCTGCTTGAAATTATCAGAATTGAGGTAAGTTGACATTCTACTAAATGATCTCTAAGATATTTATTATATAAGAACAGCACACAATGTGCATAATGATACATCAATTATTCTTCACCTAGTCCTATTATTGAGATTGTCCTGTTTTGGGCAGTTTTGTGCATGATATCGCTCACAATGTTTATCGCACAATTTGCACACGCAGGACTCTTCTGGTTGATGAAATCATAGGTTCCAACATAGCTTGTGATTAAAGCCGTGCGTTGCAAATCTTGTCAGTATGTGTCGAAGTTCATAATTTGGCTGCTTCCATTCCAATGTTGTCATAGCGTCTGTTGTGTAAAATTCGGGACATATGGCATTAGTTTTCTCTTTTAACATGTGAAGTGTATTTTCATAAGCCTTAGTACTTGGTAGCCAGAATTTTGCTCTTTTGTTAACACATATGTTAGCCTCGATGGTGCTGACTTCCCTACTCCTAGAATCCGTTTTAGGTAACGGGCTTTGACCTTCTCAATTGTTGATAGATTTGTGATTGTTAGTTTTTCCCAGATGATGTTGATCCCATAGGTTGCTATTGGTGCCATAGCCGTCTTGAACAGTGTTAATGCAGTGGCTATTGAGATTCGCTGTGGTTGTTGGATATGCTACATGGCTTTTATTGCTGCAGTGGCTCTCTCTGTAACATGGAAGTTGAAGGATGATAATGTTGTTTGTAAAGTAACTCCAAGGTATTTATATTTTGAGACTACTTCTAAAGGTTTATTGTGTAGAGTTATTGTGTTTCTTGAAGCATGTTTCCCTCCTTTCCTAAAGGTCATTTGTTTGGTTTTAGTTTGGTTGATTTGTAGTTTATTTCTGTCTGCCCAAGCGATGAGTCTGTTTAGGACATCTTGAAGCTCTTCTTTATCACTTGAGCCAATTGCCATGTCGTCCGCATATAGTATAAGTGACGCTGAAGTGTCTCTGATTATCTTCGTGACGTCTGAAGTCATGATACTGAACATTATTGGGCTGACTGGGCCGCCTTGTAGGGCTCTATTTGTCTGTATAATGCTCTTGGATATAGTTGTGCCATCTGATATTTGGATGTGATTGTACATTAGGATGTTGGAGAGAATAATTGTGAAGGGATGATTTTCTCCTATCATGTGTGTAAGTTTCCGAATGAGTATCTCTCAGTGATAAGATCAAAGGCCTTGCTATAAATACTACAAAGTATCTCTTCCCCATGTGTCTAAGCGAATCTTGAGCTTGGTCTATTAGGTAATTGACGGCCTGCAATGCGCTTCTCCCTTTTCTGAAAACAAATTGATTTTCTGGTATTTGGGAGTCCGTTAATGAGGTAAGCCTGCTCGTTATGATTTGCATAAAGATCTTGAACATAGTGTTTTCTAGGGCTATGCCCCGGTATGAATCGGAATTGTCAATGTCACCTTTGCCTTGTACATAACTTTTATCGTCGAAGTCCGTCACTGTTTTGGAATTTGACTTGTACTTTTGCATTTTTTGAAGAGCTCTGTCCAAGTAATCTTGTAGGATATGCACGGAGTCTTTAAGATGCACTGTGAAGATGTTGTCTGGACCTGATCTCTAAGATATTTGACTGCTAGATCTATCAATCTCACATCACACACTCATTATGATAAGACTGTGCTGGAAAATAATTATTTAGAAGTATTCAATGTTAATATTTTAAACATCACCTTCGGAGTAGCTAGATTCCATTTGTTGCGACCTCATTATTTTAAATGGGCTATAACTCTTCTACTGATAATCACTCGTATTTATTACTCTGCATAACTTATTCAACATTGCTCCAAATAATTAAATAACCACGTTGACATTCATAAATATCACTCCTGAAGCCACCATGCTTGAGCCCAAAACCTAACGGTGCCATGCCCTCGACATGCCCGATTAACTGAAGCATTACCCGCCTTCACATAATACAACATTACAACCTAAATAAACCTGGTCACAACTCTTTTTCCAATAAATAATATAAGCTACTAAACTCAGCATATTAATTACTTGGCTCCTCACAGTATGAAAATTCTACTACTCTAGCGTATGAGACAAATCTTTAGTCGGTCAACACTTATTCATAACTATCACCACTGTTTCATAATGAATTCAAGCAAAGATTATTATTATTATTATTTCATATTTCAATTTTCAGAAAATTCTTTAATTATTGGCTGTTAGCAATGGGATATTTATTTTAAACATCAATATTATTACTACTACAGCTTGATCCCATTCGAAAATCATTCGAAACAAAAGCATCAACCTCACACAAGAAAAATGGCACGAAAAGTCAAATGTGATTTTCAATACTTAAATATTGATTTAGGAATAGATACAATAAATATAATTTACACAATCTATAGTGATGATGATGATAATGATGATAATTGTTGTTTTAAGGGACCTAACATCGAGGTTATCGGCCCCAATCTATAGTGAATCACGAGGTGTAATGAAAAATAACGTGTGCGATAATCGTCGCAAAAACCTCATTAAACAAGAATACCTAACACTTGAGCTATGCTGGAATTAATACCTGATTAAATAACTGGCTTACGTAAACTGATGGAAATGGACATCGTATTCTCTCTTCTCTCTTAGTTTCTTCCCTAACCCTTCTACAATATTTAGTGCATGATTATATCACTAGCCTTAGCGTAGAGAAGCCCAGAAGATTTATAGCTCAGCTTACCATGATGTTCCGCACACATGTTGGAAAAGTTAATAATAGCACTTATGACTGTTTCGTACTCGCTAGGCTGGCTGGAATTTCAAATGGTAGGCCCTGTATGCTTAATTTCAACCCTGTCTCAATCACTTGAAGTATATACCACATATATCACGAAGTTGAAAGCCTATACTTGAGAGCGCACTAACAAGAATGTTCTCACACTTTCGATGCCTAAACACATCACAGCGGTATTCCTGCATGCAACCACTCTGATATTATCACTTCTATTTGTCACTCTCACAGTTCATTTGCCACAAAATGTGTTTCGCCGTCAACAATCAGTTCCAACTTCGGCGAGAAAAGATCAAGTTCAAACACACACGTGAAATAATTCAAGTTACGTCTGCAGTACTTAGCCTCCGTGGCTCAGGCGGCAGCACGCCGGCCTCTCACCGCTGGGTCCGTGGTTCAAATCCCGGTCACTCCATGTGAGATCTGTGCTGGACAGAGCGGAGGCAGACAGGTTTTTCTCCGGGTACTCCGGTTTTCCCTGTCACAATTTCATTCCAGCAACACTCTCCACTATCATTTCATTTCATCTGTCATTCATATAATCATTGCCCCAGGGAAGTGCGACAGGCTTCGGCAGCCGGCACAGTTCATATCCTCGCCGCTAGATGGGGGCTTCATTCATTCCATTCCCTGACCCGGTTGGTCGACTGGAAGCAGGCTGTGGATTTTTTTCTGCAGTACTTATTGATTTCTCTGCCAGGCCATCATAAGCGGGTGGCCTAACTTCCTAGGCGCTCAAAACTCGGCGATATGAACTTTCCACTTCTCGAATACCGTAGAATTTCAACACGCGCACAGAGATAACTTCAACGAGCTAACTGGCTACAAGATAGCTGTGTGTGGAAAGCATGCACGCGTCTTTTATACAGCCAGGTGCCGTGGCTTGCGGTCCATATGAGGCATTGCATGATCGCTTCTTTTCATAATATCCCATAAATGCTTAATGATAGCAACATAATTCTTTCTGGAAGGTTACCATAAAATTGAGGCCTAAATTATGAAATAGCTATCTAACAGTGGAATAAGCTTTATCAAGACATTCTAGTAAGTTCGGCGTATCGTGATTCGCTCTCGCTCAATCTTAGCGGCGGACTGGCTCTCTCCTCTCACAGCGCTCATTCAAAAATGCAGCGTGGCGCATTATTTAAACAGTCCAAGTGGCATGACCGCAGTCGGTCCCGGGTGCAACCTCAAGATGGCGGCTGTGCGAAATTTTAAAATTAAGTATATTTCTCATGTGTCCTAATCATGCGATCGAAGTGAAAGTCCGTATAATGAACACACAAAATTGACTAATTGACTTGTGGCGTGGTCTTAAGTTTCCGTAAGTGTCTCACAGATCGCGCAAGTGGCATTGTGGGCGAGATACGAATGGAGACACGTCGTCAAGTGCCAGTCTATTTACCAAGTTGACGTGTTTAAGATCTGCGGTTGCCAATACGTATATGTATTATCGTAATTTGTATATAATATAACTCCAATATAAGCGTTCTGGTGAGAGTTGTATACTTAAGTGCATGAACTTACTGGTACGTTATGTTTTTATATTTACGGAGAAGTGTTCGCAGATATGTCAGTTTCATTGTGTGAAACTAAAACTTCATTTCTAAAGGAGCTGACATGGACCAAGTCATTAGAGCACCTCACAATGTTTAGTGTGAACTGTGCTACAACATACGTTTGGGATGATGATTTTAAAGACTAATACATGGCTTTATTGAAGATGTTTGGCGTTCATATCAAGGTCATCTAACAACAGTTAAGGCTGTCTGTTTTGCTAGACAGAGGAAAAATAACCCTCCAAGACTACTTTATTTTCAAGCGTGTGAAGGGAATGGACAGTTTAAAAATATTAGATCATACTGTTCATGCAAAGCTGGGTAAGTTTTGTCATAAATATTTCCAATTTAATATGAATTGGCTGTCTGGGGTGGCATTTAATATTAACACACTTTTTAAATGTCAGATTAGGGAAGTGCATTCATCTAATGTGAATATTTTATCTCATAAACCATCTATGCTGTACTGGAGTCACTGAAATTCCAGCCAAAATGTCCTGCACATCTGTTGAGCCGCAGTGGCATAAGTCTAGAGAGAGCGCATAGACCCAAAACCAGTGATGGACATGATATTCTCAAAACCCAACAGAAAGAGGAGAAGACCCCCTCCAATGTGTTCTCTTAATTCTGTTAATAAGGCGTTTTTCCCAAATTCCACAGACATACAAAATCTTGTACAGACACTGTCAAGTATTAGTCCCCACTATCCCAGCAACTATTTAATTTCACCATCAGCCAGTGCAACATCTACATCAACAGCCCTTGGAGAAGTACCAGAAGACAGTGTTCTTTCATATCAGCTATCTCATGTTAAACCTAGAGAGGAACAGCTTATAGGAGAAGCACATTTATTTCCTGAATTGCCAATACAAAGTGTGGAGGCCCAGAATTAAGTTGTTCTGTATTAGTGGGGGTTCGTTTAACTATGGATAGTAGTGGAAAGCGGGGGTTTAAACCCCTAGCGTCAGCAGCTTTTAAATTGCTCGCGCCTGAGCCAAGTAAGAGATTCGATATCTCGCGAACCCACGGTTGGATTTGGCATGCGACATGTCGTAGGACTTGGACTGACGCCTCCTTTCCTATGGTAATAATAATAATATCATATGGCCTCGGGTGCCTGGTGCAAGCTTTTTTAATTGACACCCAGAGGGTAGCTTGCATGTCGAATTTCGTCGTTCCTTTGAACGCTATGAAAGTCAAGGAGGTTAGATATCTAAGCTCCTTGACACTACAGCGCTTTGAAGTAGAGAATGGGGGAACTTTGTGTTGGCGGAAAATCCCGAGATTAATTTTGCCATTGAACACGGCCTACTGAATTCAAATGGGTTCATTAACATGCCAACAACGTATGACATGAGTGTCGTGATATTTGTCGCCTTCAAAAATCACTTACCATGGCCAGGAGCGAACCTGCAATATTGAGGTTGGTAGTCCGACACTATAACCACTCACCCACCGTGGCAAGCTTTCCTATGTTGAACTCGTTATATAAAAAAATTCAACATTTTTATTTTTGAAAGTAGACTATATTTTGAAAACTAATGATGATAGAGCGTTGTGCCATGGCTTAAATTAAAGTTCTCTGTGTACTTTACCGTCACAACAAAACTTTAAATTTATGCACTTTTTCCAAAAAAGTTCAATTTTAAAAATTGGCTATATTTTGGAAACTAAGAATTTTACAAGAACATGAGTTTGAGATAAATGAAAGGTCTTTACCCCCTCTACCGAAAAATCAAGTTTTAGGTCTCTATTCTAAGAGGTTTATTATTATTCATATTATTATTATTATTATAACAGTAAAATTGTTTTTGTTTAAGGCAGAATGCTGGATGTGTTAGACCTTGTTAAGTCCATGAGATAAGAATATAAGCCAGCCAGCAAAGGCGATGTTGGGTTGTAGGCATAGATTAATAATAGGCACACGGGTTCACAGAAAATCTATTTTATTAATCCAAGAATTATAGGTATGAGGAAATCTCAACTATTTTACATATATTTTGTTTTCTTTTTGTTTCAACACTTCTTCCACAAGGTAATGTTTTGGAAACGCTGTCTTTAGGAGTTCTTGGAGATAAACCTGACTTTTATTGCTTGATGGTTGAGGTCCTCAAATAAATAGGTGACTGGGCTGTCCAGGTTGATTGACGAATACGAAATAGTTCGTTCCTCTAATTCGGCGTGTAAGCATTGTCGAAGATAGACTTAAATTTTCTCACACGAACATGGTCTCCGATTTTGAGGAGGTGACGTTTAGGATCCGCAGTTTTTATGGGTTTAAACAGTTTATCTAGTCGTGGAATATTCTTCGTCACCAGTCACGGCTTGATACTAATCGTTCTGTGTTTGGTATTATTGTAACGTGACAAGGTAACAAGTCTAGCCAGCGATAAGAGCTCCGAACGGTAAACGCTTTCCACGTATGAGATTTCAATGTCCGATTAAATCGCTCTACCACACTGGATTTTAGATTGATGTACGTGATGTAGTGGTGAATATCCAAAGATTTGAGAAAACTGTAGAAATCCTTGTTGAAAAATTTCTTTCCCCTGGGGGGGCGTGGTGGCTCAGCGGTCTAGCTGTATGCCTCTCACCAAGGCGGTCCGGGTTCGATTCCCGGTCAATGCATGTGAGATTTTCGAAGTGAAATGCCATGTCCTGTGGTTCGGATTCCACGTAAAAAGGAGGTCCCGTGGCTCATAATCACCAGATTCACGGTCACGTAAAACTACAATCTTCCTTCTTCCTTCTTTCCCCTGGCCGGTTTGCAACAACTGGGTTTGACGTTATGGATTGTTGATTAACATGTTTAAAGGCCTTGATGTCTAGCGGGCCAGACTTGCGACTCACAGGTTGAACAAAGGCCATTTCAGAATACACATCAATGACAGTCAACATATAGCGTACATCATCGTTAACGCTAGCATAGGGAATTATTTCCACCAAAACGGCTTGCCAAAGTTCATCCACACCCCGTGAAATCACCTTGAGTCGCTGATAGTGACGCCTAGCTGGGCGATGAAACTCATGACCGATGTCCACTTTGATGGGTGAGGACTTAAACAATAATTTTGGCATTTCGAAGTTCTTGTTCAATCTCTTCAATTTCCCAGTCGTGACCGGTGTGGCCAGCTTGTCGTGAAGCATGCAAGAGATGTAGCCACTGGACGAGCTTACTGGAATTATGCCAGTAGGTAACATCCACAAGAGGTTTAATGGTTTAAATGTCACTCCCGAAGTGGACACTCTACGACGAGCAAATTGAGTAGTTGGAAATATTTTTGCAATTATGGTTTTATATTTTTTAGATATATTGGCATTCACTTGTTGAGAGGGATCATACTGTCTTTTGTGGGCATGAGTGTCCAATAACATGGATTATATTTATTACGGTCCTGTTGCGTTTAATCATGTGAAAATGGGGTACGATAAAATAACAGCTTTAACAGACCTGGCGTTAATTGATAGATTATATTTTTAATGATGATACTAGTACGAGCAAATTTAATAGACGAATCGCCAATTTAGAACCATCATCTTCATAGCGAACACCATACGTCGTATCTGTCTTTCCAATAAATAGATCTGTGGGATAGGGTTCCAGCGTTGATCCATAATATTTTATTAAAATGTGTTTTAATTGATCTTTATGTTGTGGCGTGGCCAAGAGTAGTGACAATGTTGCTTGCCTGAAAGTGGAAGGTGTTTAGACCATGGCCAATGTTTTTTTTCTTTTTAAATCTGCAAGGGGTGATGTTTTTGTTTGAGGAGTAAGCGTTTGATCATCCTCATCCTGAACATCGCTAACACTAGTCAATTCTTCTTCTCCTCTTCCACAGGGTCCTCGTGTAGTGTCTGCGTGGCTTGTGAAACAGTGGGTGGTGTTTCAGATGTCTTGAAAGAGGGTTTAAACATGGCTTTTAGAGGAGGTGCTAAATGTTGTTCAATAAACGAAGTATTATCCGCACGTGATCGTTTCAATTGATGAAACTTTTGGCGAATATTATTTTTAGCTGTAATAATATGCTTTTTCAATTGACTCTCTGCTTATGCCATGGTGTCTTGACAAATGATTTAAGAGGGAATGAGACAGTCCCTTAAATAGTAATTAAGTGATCGAACCCTAAGCGATAACGTCCTTGGTTGAGTTCACTTTGTTTGACAATCTCCAAACAAGCATGGCGTTGGGTGTTCCAACACTTGGCACACAATTCAGTAAACGTTTGAAACGTCATATCCGGATTGATATGTTCATTATAAATCTGGGGACTATTCCGCTCATCCTGGCGAAAAAAACAATGACATTGGCATTGTCACGAATAAGTTGTTTAGACATCTTAGAATATGTTTGTCCAAGATGGAAGCAATCAATATATTTGTGACGACCCATGCTGAAATAGCTTTGAATAATGGCTTGTCGATCACTGGATACATCATCAAAAATCATGAGTGAATCAGGCTTTACCGCATCCGGACAATAATATGTTCTTGCATAGAAAACGTAAAACAACCCACATTCTCAGTTTGTACTTAAGACTTGACTTGATTCTGAAACATGTAGAGTGGTTGGTAGAGAGATTTTGCAAAAATATAAATATTTTGAAAACGCAGACCCTGTGGCGCTGTGATGAGCGTGAGCAAAATATTGGTCTTACCACATCCTGAAGGCCCCATGATGATGCAGCGAATGGAAGACGGAAACAGTGAACCATGACGTTGTTCACGTGAGGTAGGATAGGTCCACCACGGGGAATGACTCTTGCTGCTTAATAATCTTAATTTTAACTAAAGGTCAGAGAGGCTAGCAAGCTGTCTATATACATGCAGCCGAGCCTTTTGATAGAAACAGTAGACCAGTACTACAGGTTGACGATGGATCTCTTTGGACGTGCGTTCATGGCCAAAGCTAGGTATGTCCCAATACATGATCCTACACAAGAAACAGATTCTGCTAATAAGCACTATGTGTATAGGTCTGTTGTGCCACTTACTTAACATGGAGATTGTGACTTTAAGGGAAGGTGGTTTAACCCCTGTGAATCATCCCGAAGTGTCTACAGATGTCAATACAAAAAGGTATGTGGATAACATGGTGCACGAGTTATATGACAAAGTGCCCCATCTCACTGTGGATGGCTATATAACTAATCATAACCGCATTATTCACGTGGGAGACCCACAAGAAGATGATGATGTCTGCACCAAACGTTACGTTACCTACCAAATCAAAAGGCTTTATAAATTTGTCCCATCCATATTTTTAGTGTACCTGACTAACGATAAAACTGGGAATGACAGGAACCATTTACCGCTAGACAATGAACACCTTACGTATGTGCTTTCTTCAGGTTTAAGACAATATCGATATCATTATGATGCTGTTATTCACATTAAACAATCGATGCCTGATGAGAAACATTTATATGTAGAGAGAAACAGTCATAGGATATTGATACATATGCATCAAGCAGTCAATGTAGGTGATGAATTATCATTTCATCTCATTCTTACATGGGATAAAAAGCAAGCAGGAAACACGATAAACGATTTCCTGCTCTATGCGGAACCTGAATATACAGCCATGAAATAATGATAACACGTTGGTTGTCACTTAAACTTTCTTGTGAAAGGTTGTTCGTCATCATCATGGTGAAACAAAGACATGTGGTGAATGAGTATAAAAGAAGACCCTTTCATTGCCAAAGAATGGGGTTAAGACATTGGTTGACAAGCCCTTGCGAATGAAAAAAATAACGCGTTGACGATAAAGAAAGCCTTTCAAGCAGCACAGAGACGTGTTATTCCAAAACGTAAACGACAGGTTTCAAAACAAGGCCGAGTGATTCCTGTCCCCAAACGAGCGGGATTTTTACCTGCTTTATTCGCCGGTCTGGCTGCCCTGGGTACAATTTTGGGCGGTGCGAGTGCTGTGGCTAAAACCATTAAAGCGGTGGAACAGGGCAAACAACAATTGATAGAAGGTCAGCGACACCATGAAACAATGGCAGCGATTGCTTTGTGGGCTAGAAACGCCAATTTAAAGCCAGCCTTTTATAAACAAGGACTTAGAATTTACCTATCTCCAAATAATAATAAAAAAACATTTTAACCACAGCCATAGCAAGACATGCCCTGACCCATGAATAAGGCGAAAGCTATGCCAAACAACTAAAGCTTTCTCATTTCGAGGTGTGTTTATGCGGAACCAGTTACCCCCACGACCATGGAAACAGGAATACTCTGTCCTAAATCTGGATGATCACCGAGGGCCAGGAACCCAATATGTAGCCTCTGTGAAAGAGAGATCTACATTATGGTACTTCGACAGTTTTGGGAATTTACCCCCGCCCTTGGAACTAGTTACGAATTTTGGAAGCAGGACCAAGATATATTATAATGTGAAACGTCAGCAAAAGTTCAACACACAAGAATGTGGGCGTTTGTGTTTAATTTTTTAAATATACGACACAGCATAAGCAAAAACATCAACAGTACTTCGGCAGAAAGTAAGACGTTTACCTTGCATGAACGTGGACTTGAAGTCAGCCTATACTTTTATCCTCCTATTGAATTGAGTGAATGAGGTTATGGTTTGGGACTTATTTCTCTTGAAACATACAATAGGATATAAAACATACGTAAAAATGTCAACAACAAGTTCTTCTTTGATGATTCTGTGCTAACCATGAACCATGGTGGATATACGATAGATGATATTTATGAACACATTTATGTGGTGTTGGTCAACCAATATGGTTTAAAGTCATTTCATGATGGGACAGGCAAGTTTTAACTTAAAGGAAATACCAACACTAATAGCTGCAGTATTTTATCCACGTTTAAGATTGATTTTCAATCACAACCTGATTCCATTGGCCCTTTACTGGGGTTTTGACCACGAGTGTTGGAACGCAACAACAAACATGAATCAGACCATGAAGTGAAATTGATTGAAGACCATCACGTGTCAGTGACATGTTATATTATTAGCAATGTGTACACCAATCAAGAGCCATCGCATTCCCTTTATGATTTTATTGTGACATCGCCCGTTGCCTATATTATTCGTGAATACCCTCCAGTGGTGCTTTTTCATTTTGTGGCTGTTGATCATATTAGTAATATAACTTTAAGACTCATCAATAATGACCAACAACTGATTCAACTAGATTCAACCACACCAGTCACTTACAAGTTAGTTATAAAGCCACTATGAAGTTGGTATATAAAGCAACGACACCGTCTAGGAATGGAGTTAGTTGTTTGCCACGTGAATACACGTTAACACCTAAGAACAAGCAGATTTTACAACATCTGGGTTATCACGTAAACCCACGTGATGAATTCTATCCTAGAGGTGGTGAGCCGCATCGAGGAGCAAGGAGGGGTGGTAAGAATTGATCCTCAATCCTATCAAGCTCAAACACATGGACTAAATATCAATGATGAAATTCAATTTCTTAACAATCAAGATATTTACACCCTTCCGCATGAAAGCGTCATTCCGATTGAAGGTCGGCTCAAAAAAGCCGATGGTTCTACACTCACAACATCCAAGGTAGCCAACCATGCTTTTGCCTTTCTGTTTTCTGACGTGCGCTATGTGATTAACGATATTGTGGTGGATAGCACTCGATATGTGGGTATTTCAAGTGTCATGAAACTATACCCCTCTTATAGTGAGGAAGAGGTAAAACACTTTGCATGGCAGATTGGTGCCCTGACTCGACCAATGACCGGATAATTCGCTGTGCCCGTTTCCCCGACGTCACGTTGGCCCGGCGATTTCAACGAGAAACCGAAGAAGGGGCACAGGCGATTTGGAAATATTTGTCCAATAAAAAAATCATAACAACTAGCTCGGGCAGGCAAGAGATCGAATGTCTCGGGTCTTTTAAAGGGATAGGCATGCAACGTTCAACAGGACAAACACCTCACACACGAGAAAAAGAAAACGTATCACTGACTCGGGAGAAGTTCCAAACTACAAGAATAACTAAAACTTGTTAAAATCGAGATCCTAAATTTATTTTAGAGCAGACGGACAAAAGAAAGATATGGACACTCCTATTACTCAAGGCAAATCATTACGTTGGGATACAAGTATCCATAATGTCCATCTGTGCCGTTGAGCTGTCCTATTTCACTTAAATGTGAAGTTCTCACAAAAGAAAATTAATCAGAGTTCGAGAGTTCGTTGTTTAGCTGAATATGAATTAAACAAAAAAAAACCACTTCACTATCAGTTTCAGCTTTGTAGAAAAAAATTAATTTAATTTTTTTCTTCCCATAAAACAGACTAAATTAATAATTCACACACAAATTGTACACATCCCTGATATTTACATATATTAGATTGTCATTAATGACCGTTAATTAATTAATTGGATTAAATTAATTATAGAAAATAAATTATTATTATTATTATCATCATTATATCACCACAATAATTCCAAGTTTCCTTATGGAAAACATCTCAGCTCAAAGTAGCATTAATCTATCGTAATTTCTCAAAACTTTGGTTTACAAGGGAATTCTAATCACTCAAGTCATTCTCAAATAAGAAATTGGATTCAACATGTCCATATGGGATAAATTAAATTGTTCAGATTGCGATGATGTAACAGTTACATTCAAAGATATAGGAATACAGTAGAATTGCCTAAGATCTGCATAATTATTAAATTGAATTGACCAGCTCATTAAACCCTAACAACAGTGCACAAAATGACGATAAATTGGACAGAAAAAAACTATCATTGCACTATTTCCCAAGGTTGGAAATATAAATATAATTACTATAATAAAGCACATACTAATTCATTTGACTTAGGACTGCATAAACACAAGCATTTATACCATCGAAGAAATTCATTAATTATTAATTTATTAAAGCGTTGGAATGGAATATCTCATTTCCACAGTTGCTGCTCTTAGACCACTATAAAGTGTCTACATCTTATTAATAATTGTGCTTTATTCAAAATCCTTTTGACATAATGTAAAGTAATCCTTAAATGGCAATAATAAAACTGGTCAGAATCTCTTAATGTCTACGATTATTATCGGCTTCGTATTTTTATACAATCTGAATTAATTACTGTAGGGTTTAGGATCACACATCATGAATCCAGATGATAATTACTGTACCAAGAATTAATTATCAAGTTTCAAAAAAATAGCTCTGAAAAAGTTTAATGTTCCGCTTGCAACTGCCATAAAGGTAAAATACGCCACGAGTAAGAACGAAACTAAGTTTAAAATAAGTTGATAAAAAATACGGAATCCAACCATAAAACATTTTGTTAAATATCTTAAATATGTGTGTGAAATTACTCTTAATATCCATAAATTATTTGCTCTTTAGTTTGGGAATTCACTCGAAATATATCAGTCACCTAGAAGAGAGAACATTATTATAAGATGGTAATGGCTTGTCATATAATTTCTGACAAGTGGTCTGAAAGCATGCTCAGGGTTACGGAGAATGTGTTGCCTAAGTGTTTTCCCACGACGTGGTTAATCTTGGTCCTATACTTAATTTTGCAAGATCGCCGCTTAAGATACTCTTGTAATGCATCGATCGTCGTGACGTCTGATCTAACGTGAATTCGGTCCCACAGATCTCGGACTCATCCTGGTCATTAAGCTTCCCTGTTGATGTCTTAAGCTATCGTCATGAAAAGTAATAAAGTCTGTTCTTAATTACAAGTGGCATCTTGG
This sequence comes from Meconema thalassinum, assembly GCA_946902985.2. NCBI lineage: Eukaryota > Metazoa > Arthropoda > Insecta > Orthoptera > Tettigoniidae > Meconema > Meconema thalassinum. The sequence continues at coordinate 726,872,588 of OX336389.2, forward strand.
ATGACTTCATACAACCCCTTAAATCAAAATTGGTTGTACGCCACTGATGGTGAAATGTTCCGACTATTTTATCAGTGTGGAATAGGTGGTGTAATTGCAATATTGTTCATTATTCATGAATGCACTTGTTAGCAATCCAATTAAATGTTGATCTTATTATGTTACATGTAGTACAGCTATCGTGTCGAAAAAGAAATTTCAACATTATATATCTGTGTGCCTGGCTGAATAATATGAAGAGATCTGTCATATGTTATGCGCTGCAACAAGTTGTAGATCAATGTCTACTGGCCTGCGTTCTACCGTGAATATATTTCCAGTCCGCTAATGGTGCTGTGAATGTGTCCGCTGAATAATATTATAATTCTTACTTACAGTATTTCTGCCACTTTTAGAAAACACTGACTTTATTTTACTTTACTTAACATAACACTGGTAAAGAAATTATTATAAGTATCGGCGTATCACCAGCCAAATTTTGATGGTTAGTTAAATAGTGCAAACACACGCTTCCCGCACGTATTAGAAAACCTCATCTTCGCGCACACATGAGTTTAGCCAGTGAAAAAGAATTCTCGAAAGCCCGTGTTCTAGAACTGACAAAGTGCACGCAGCGTAGTCACCTGATTCAAAGCGGGGCGTGGGGAAGTTTCCACCCCTCATCTAATGCGTCAAGACTTGTCAAAGCCGTTAGGAGTTGAAAATGTTCGACTCTCGCTTGTGCTAAATTTTAGCTCAATGCCATTAAGATAGGTCCATTTTTCAGCTAGAATAATTATGAAGGATGTTTCTTTAGCTCTGGGTCTGTTACAAACACATGCTGGAATACAATATGTTGCATTCATCAAATACTTCCAAGGTTGCATTGCGAATCTCGGCAATTAAACATCACCAACATGGTGGATTTCGGTCACATGTTCCCCTCTCCTGGTTTATATAAAATTGGTCAAATAACTTATAAAACATCATTACGCTTAGATTATGTGAAGAAATCAAACATGTCTGTCCAGTATTAATCTTCTGGTTTGAAATATTTTCTTAGATTTCCAGCGTTGTTGTTTCTAATCACTCGGTCGGAGTGTATTTCTGCCAAACGATAACTGTTGTTGTCGAATACTCTTACAATCTTTACTGGACCATAATAAAGCTTAGCGAATTTGTTATAGACTCTCTTGGGTAAGTTGGAGGATACTGGTCTCCTTATCAGCACTAAATCGTTTTCCCGTAGAGGTTCTCTGAATTTTCTTCCTGCCTGTCTTTTCTTTCTCTTTTCGGCGTGGCGTTCCAAGCTCTCTCTAGCCATGTCTATGCGCGTGGGTATTGATTGAATTATTTCCGGTGCTGTGGAAATAATCCCATCCCATACTCTCTCTGGTTTACGTCCATAATGTAACATGTATGGCACTTGCGATGTACTTTCATGTATAGTCAAATTAAGGCTTTCTTCAATGATGGGTATAACCTTCATCCATTTATCATGATTATCCGAACAGTAAAGTCGACAGAATTTTCCAATTTCAGACATTATTCTTTCTGCGGGATTTCCTTCAGGATATCTGATAGCATTGAGGATATGCTCTACATTTAGCCTTTCCAATGCCTGCTGAAATTCTTGACTTGTGAATTGGCTCCCATGATCACTTAATAAGAATTCGGGTGTGCCGGCTTCTTTGAAAACACAATTCTCCAGCCGCCTAATGATATATCGCGATGTAGCCTTCTGAATCGGGTGCAACATTACCAGTTTAGAGAATACGTATATTGTAACCAAGATATACTGGTTTCCTCTAAATGATCTTGGAAGTGGGCCATAAATGTCCGTTGCATATGATTCTCTCGGTCGGGACGGAATTATACCAATCGGTGGTTCTTTAGCTAGCTTCGAAATGGATTTGCTCCGCTGGCAATTATCGCAGGATCTTATAACCTTACGTATGGTTTCCCTCATACAATTCCAAATAAAAGCTTCTTTAGCTGCGTGCAGAGTCTTGTCCAGACAAGAGTATCCCGTTGAACGATGGACTAGCCAGATTACTTTATTAACAAGTTTGGGTGGTAAGACTGTTCTCAACTTCGTATGATCCTTGTCCGCATATTTCATGACAACATCTCCCACGATGTGGTAGTCTCCCGCTTGTCTCGAAATTGGGATGAAATTCGGATCATGCTGGTCCATTCTCTTCTTTAGGAACGATACATGTTTCTCAAGGGTTCATATCTCTTCTGTGATGCTGCGATTCTTCTAAGTTTATCTAACGTATTCGTATCTTCCGGAACAACCTCAATCAAGTGTATGTCTTCCCCACAAGGATTACGACTTAGGACATCGGCTAATATGTTCAATTTGCCAGATCGATGAACTATATCCACGTTAAATTGCTGCAAGAATATGGTCCATCTGGTAATTCTATCATTAGCGAGGTCTGTTTACAACATGAATTGCAAAGCTTGATGGTCGGTGATTATTGTGACTTTATATCCTATCAATAACTTTTTCCAAGTCTGTAAAGCATATATGGCAGCTAATGTTTCCAATTCTGTCACGGTGTAATGCGCTTCATGGCTTTTAAATTTGCGGCTGGCAAATGAAAGATAGTGATGTTTTCCCTCGGCATCCATTTGATACAATACTGTGCCCAATTCTAGGAATGGGTATTCCAAGATTCAGACACCTAGGTATCAAGGGAAAGGCTACAGCCGCTTTTGAAAGTTGAGATATTTGAATATCGCGCTCCTTTCCTTCTAGATTGAAATGGAAACTTTATGCAGCCAAGAAGATGTTAAGTGACGTGGCAAATAGTAGCAGAGGTCGAGACTATTTGGTGATTAAATACTTAGCCATGGAGTAGAGACTTGATACTTGGATCAGATTACTGGCACGGCCAAATGAAAGAGGATGCACTTAGTCTCAAGTGAATCAGACCAGAGACACCGGAGATATGAGGATTTCCAGATTTCAGCGTGATCCAGCGTGGAGCCGACCGTTTTGTATAAAAGCCGCTCGGCCCAAGCATAAGCAGCTCACTTCAAACCAAGCTCTTGTAGGACAAGGTGCTGCTGCTACGTCGAGCCAAGGCACATGGTTGCCGAATCTACGCAGAAGATATCTTTGAATTGTGATAGTCACAAAAGTGCTACGATACGTGGGGAACGTAGTAAGTTTCCGGTAGAGGGAATCACTAAGGTGATTGCTATTTTCTACGGACATTGGTGAAACACTTTGTTTCTATATGGACATATGCTAGACTTTGTCTAGATATTATTCTGTCACAGTCCAGTAACAATAATTCAATACTTGGATATTTTAATCCAACTTGTCAGTTTCACAAATTGTAGCTAAATAACCACTCAGATCTTTCAGTATATTGAAGGCCAGTCTATCACGGTGTTGTTCATTAGCCGACAAAGGGAAACTATATGTTGCTTCGCGCATGATAGATGGTGTGAAGCCATGCCCAGGGAACGATCTTCAGAACAGCCGTTGATTGTTTTAGACTATCAGTGTTTTCCTGCACTGAAAAGATTACCGTGAGTTATGTTACAACTGACGCTTTTGAGAAGAGATCATTTGGATCTGACCCCATTTAAGCGAACTGCTATGGATTTAATTGAAGTCAATATTAAAATGGATCAGCAGTTACTTCAAACTTCAAGAAATATTTCCACTATGTCATGCTAGACAGATTGTGGGTATATAATGGCGGCCGATACAAGGATTAGACGTGCGTGTCCAATAGGGCATGTATCTGGATAAATCTGGTACAGACCAGGTTCACTACGCTTCAAGACCAACGAGAAATGTAAGCCACATTTGACTTTTATATTATGCCTAGCTAATTGGAACAAACTCATTTTCTGCAGATGACCAACACATTTATTTTTCTTCGTATTTAAATCTTGCATTGATTTACGCAAGACACATTAGGGTTATTCTGAGTATTTTCAGCACTCAGAACAGTTTAGGATCGATGACCGAGAATATCGAGCATTTATTTGAATGTTTATTTTGTTTGAGAATCACGGTAATCAGCCGATATAACTGTAGAAGTTAATATTTATTTTTGTTGAGGAATGGATATTTTGTCCATATTCGAAGAGTCGAACATGTGGTTTTTTCACATAAGGAAATAATAATTAAACATATTTAAGGAAATAATAACAATAATAATCCAATAATAATAATAATAATTTTCATAATTTTTCTAAATAATTATTGGATCTTACATTTTCTAATAATCACATTCGTTGAGAGAGAGCTTAAGGATTAGTTTAGTCATTCCTAGTTTGGAACAGGTGATTTTCCGAAAGCTAGTGGATAGCGCAAGCCCGTATTCCACCAACATTATAGTTCTGGTTGAACAGTTAATATTTGCATTGAGCAAAGTATATTTTTCAGATAACACGGAAAGGCATGAAACAGGAAGCCAATGATATTTGTATCAATTAGGATTTTTTTGGTGTTTATATAAAATCATGACGTAGGCACACATTCGAAAGTGAAATAGAGAATATCACAAGTGTGGTAACTTTACGGTTTGAACTGAATGGTAAAATAAAATAAACTTGTAAGTTTATAGATCTTCCAGTTTTGATAACAAGCAGAGGCTTGATTTATTGTATAAATTTTGGGAAGAAAATTTATGTGTGTGGAGTAGTTGAAATGCCATTCCCAGGTGCGCATGTTTAAGTCGCAGGAATGGGGAGGTTTTTTTGAGCATCAATCAAATAGCAGGTTCGATGGCTCAGGTTTATAGGAGGAGTATTGGAACCACACATTTCGTCGAATGAATGACCAAACCATCAGTAATTATTTCAAACTTGTTTACGTATTCCATTAATACTTTGGATTTGCTAGAACCCGGTTTTGTCATGATAAAATTTTGTTCTTCTTCAGAGGAAGAACTTTGCCGTTGTTGTTGGGATATTGTGTTCTTACACAAATAATTGAATGGGCCACTGCCAAAAAAAAATAATTCTGTATCCACGAATTACTTAAAGGATGTTTTCAATCCTATTGTCATGAACTAAATGAATTTATTATAAAGCTACAATTCTTATTTCCGCATTCTGTTCAAGAATTGCAAGTTGTGAAAGTTACTAAAATAGCAACAAATATAAATATTTTTCTTAATAATAATTCCAAGCGGAAAATCGAATAGTTGAATGGTTCAACAATTTTTCATGATCAAGCTGATGATTCAGAAATCATATTTCTTTGGAATTTGAAGTTCAAAATCGAGTCACTTCTCGAAATGTTTAATTTTGGAAGAATAATAAATTTTGTTGTGCTTCGCACAGTTCTTCGATGCTATGCTCAAGGGTCAAATACTTTTCAGATGTTGTTATTAATATACGTACATAATTAGTGTTGGAACAAAGATAATATTTTTGACAATATTTTAGAAACTGGAAAAATAAGTGGAAGTTAAAAAATTCTATAAACAATTATAAACAGTGAGAATTTCTACGAGTGTTAATATCATGTTAGAAATTCAACCAGTGAACTACAATATTTCCAGTAAAGACAATTAAATTTGAACTGGATTTCATCGTAAATAATTGATATAATTTTGGAACACAGTCTACAGGACTGATAATCAGACTTGTGTCTCCAAGGACAATTGTTCAATGTGTTGGAAAATTTCTTTACATTGTGTAAATAGTAGTGTGTGCCGTCGCACTGGAATGATGTTACCTTGAGCATCATTTTGCAGTCAATTTTAAAATTTAGAATAAAATGAGATAATTTTACATGTTGTGTTATGCCCAGGTGAATCTCCTTCTATCCTTATTATTGCATTGAGCCAAAAATCAGTAAAGCATTTGTTTTATTTTGATGTCGTTTTTTTTTTTGCGATTATCTTTAACCCATCTGGCGCCCCGGGATATTTTGACTCTCGTGCTGACTGATTCTTGGTAAAATGCATATGTGGTCGTGCGGACTCCGGTCTAAACGGGCACAATACAGCACTCACACCAATCTTCGACGCATCCGATTCTATGAAGAAATTACGAGAGAAATCGGGGTATTCCAATTTAATATGATCAACCAGCATTTGTTTAGCTCTATCAAACGCCTCACTGCATGCTTCGCTCCATTTCCATGTATTGTTTAATTTCAACAGATTCTGGAGTGGTGCCATCACCTCCGTATAGTTAGGACAGTGCGTCGAAAAGAATTGACACATTCCTAAGAATTGTCTAACTTGGCGTACTTTCTTCGGAGGGGAAACTCCGCAATTGCCTGAAACTTTATAGGATAAGGCCTATATCCGTGTCCGTCGATGGTGTGACCTAAAAACTTGATTTCAGTGTGAAAAAATCTGCATTTGTCACGGTTGACTTTGAAGTTGGCTGCTTTCAAATTTTTAAACAATAAACTGATGTGTTATAAATGTTGTTCCCCGTCTGTAGATGCAATTATTATATCGTCTATGTAGCATATCACATTCGCTTTGACTTCTGGCTTTAGGTTGGAATCCAATGCTCTTATCATCACAGGACCGCTGTTCTTTAAACCGAAAGGCATTCTCTTGAAAGCATAGGTTATGGTATTAAATAGAAAACCAGTGTATTTGAGGCAATTTTCAGATAACGCTACGTGGTAAAATGATGAAGTCAAATCGATGGTAGAAAAATATGTTTTTCCTTAATATTTCCTCAAAATGTTCCGAATTTTTTGAGGTCTATCATGTTCCAAGAGCAGACGTTCATTCAATCCTCTCGCATCCAGACATAAGCGTAATTGTTCATTCGCCTCTTGGACAACCGCCAGTGGATTTAGGAAAGGCGTGGGCATTCGACAAATGATGTCATCATCTTCCATCTTCTGGATCATGTCTTCAAATTCAGCTTACCATTTTTCCGGAATCGGATATAATTTCTTTCGATAAGGGGTAGCATCAGTTACCTGGATATCATAATCCAATTTTTAACTAGTCCAGGTATGCTATTGAAAATATCATCATATTCTTCTTATAAATCATTCAAATTCTGTTGAGTTTCTGGATTGATTTTTCCTCCTTCTATATTCCTATCCTCTGTTTCCACTGAATTGATTATTTCATTCTTGACATCCATATTTCCAAACTCCCATACTACGCCTTCACGGGCCTCTTCTTTCAGTCCCTCGGTGGAAGTAAAATATATAAATCGGTCCTTCATATCAATGACCAGACCATTGTCAGAGATGAAATCAACTCCGATTATGATATCGAAATTTGAATTTGATAAGACCAGGAAGATGTGTTGTATCTTCCTTCCGGCAAGTTCCATGTCTAACATTACCTGTTGTTTACATTTATTTATCCTGTCAGAGATAACTCCTCTAATCTTTACAGTTGATGCAGGAAGAATTGCAAGTTTTCCTTTTGACTGGAGTAAGTCTAAGCATGATTGTGATATAATGGAAACCATGGCCCCTGTGTCCACTAACTTATTTATTTGGCATCCCATTGTATTTAAAGAAATAATCGGTAATTCATGTCTGATCCCTCGGCGTACTTCTTCATTTTCAAATATGAGGTCTTCATCCTTTATTTCGTATAATTCCTGAATTTGTACAATGTCTGAGTTGATTAGAATATCATTGCCTATTGTTGATTGGACGTATTTTTTTCTTGGTTCAGCCCACTAGTACTAGGATGGTTTAACTCTTCTTCTGTTGGTGCTGAAGGTAGAGTATTTCTTAATTGTTCTATATATTCTCGGCTTTCCTGATACCTGGTGTCCAAATTGTTACTGTTTTGCTTGTTCCTCTCTTCTTGAGACATATTATTCTGGTTGGAGTGGCTGTTAAACCTCCCGCGTTGGTACCAGTTATTTCGTCCTTTGTTACGATACCTCGAATATCTTCGATTGTACGGGCTATTTCTCTGATTATTATAATCGTTTCTGTGCCGTAATTACGTCACAGTTCTATATTGAAACCCTGTGAAAGTCCTTGGTAGTGAATTTGAGCATGCAGAAAGAAATAGTTCACTATCTCCCGCCAGGAGCCAGCACCTCCCAAAGGTATGGAAAGTTGAGTGTGTCATGTTGGTACAATCTGGAGAGCGCCCGGACGTCGACAAGTAATCCAAGATGGCGGGTTCTGTTATCGTGTAGTTCTGAGAGACAGTTGTTGATTGTTTTGGATTGAAAATTAGACTTGGGATGGTCCTTCTGACCTTACTGAAAATGAAACGTTTTAGTGGAGATTGCCCGTGGAGGTTAATTTGCCTAAGCTCACTCTAAACTGACTGCGGTCTATTTAACATCGATGTTGTCAACAGTATCAGGCTATATTTTGAAAACAGCATTTTGACAATTGTTTATTGTAATAATTCTTATGTCTTCAAGTGAGAGATCGGATTTACATGCTTGGGAAATTCCATGTTGTAACAGTGTGTCTTCGAGTGGTCGGCCTGTGAAAAAGATATCTACGTAGTATGAAGTTCTTATTTATTACTCTGTAATATGTGGCTTGTAGGCCACTTTTATGAATGTGTTGTACTACGTAATTGGAAGTGGTCTATTATGGATGTCCTAATGGTAAGTGAAGGTTACAAGCTGTAATACTTGAAGGTTACGTTATTGTATCCTATTCTCTTGCTTGTGAGTTCAGTTTCTTATAAATTATGACCTTAAAATACGTCGTCCGCATTAGTTCTTGTGTATGAATGAGTAACATATTGGTGGAAGGAATTTGGGTTTTGTTGTCTCTCTTTATTTAATTTATAATTTTTCCCTTGCTATTAATCCTCGTAGTATGTCCTTCTGGATCTGTGTTAATGTTTTTTTATTTAACTTCTTTGTTTAGTACGTTCTAGCAATGTCGATTGCTATTTGTTTTATTTGATCTTCTGTTGGTGATTGTCAACGATGTTGACAGTCAGCTGATATCGAGACAAGAGAGAATCGTGGGATCCATGTTGAAAAATTAAGTGGTATGCAAATGTAGTCTGCAATTTTGATAATTAATAATTGATTTATTAATTTATTTATATGATCAAAGTTTCGTGGATGAAATCGGCGTTGCATACATAACTTAAGGAGTTATATAAGTTGCAAAAAGCTACGTGATGGGATACTTGAAGATGGGTTCTCAGATTATGAAAAGTACTTCAAGTACAGATTGACGTGAAGAAATAAATTCATTTCTTAGTAATGGGCAGAGTCGGTTATTACTTTATGTCATGCCGGCACTGAGAAAAGACAATTGAGAATTATGACCGTTACTTCTATGGTGCTATCAAGAATTAATTTTGTAAATGTACTTCATGTTATGTTACTCCAATCGGCCTTTACAAAAAAACAAGGCACTGAAGGTATGACCTTTCTACTTCTTTTTAAAACTTATATGTGGTTTGTTAGTATGTGTTAGATTTTAATTTTGTAAATGTACTCATGTGGTGTTTTGGAATATAGATGGATTTTACCAGATTACCTGCGTTTCATTTCCATGTCTGCGTCCGGCAGGTTAATCTCGATTTGGTAGCCTGGGTTCATATTGTAATAAGTGTATGGGCCTGGTCTTTCCAATATAAAAAGGGGGAGGTGTCAACTTGTATCATGAGCGTGGTTAAGATTATTTACCACAACTATATTTAATTGAGGTTAACTTGCTGGTTATATACATGGAAGTGATTAGATATTAAATGAAATTACGTAAATTGTTTGTGATATTTTAATATAATCTCTAATTATTGTATTTTTGTTTCATGTTATTTTACACCAAAACCGAATGGATAATCGAGCTATGCCTGCCATTTCATACTTGAATAAAAGTGAGGTGGCCTATGAGATATTGATTAGAAATGGATCTCCATCCTATCATCGAGCATTAGATGACATTGCTTTAAGGAAACTAAAAGGTGTGCTGTCATTCCCTCTCATGACATTATCTGTTGGGATGTAGGTAAGTCTGACATGGTACCCTCTGTTTCTTGCTTATTGGATTCGTTAGGAGGTTTGAATTGTGTTGGAAATCAGTCTGCTTCGTAATTGAATCGCATTAAGTGCATCTCCATTCATTGGATTAATAGATTGCACGACTTGATTGAAGTTTGGTCACGAAGTGATAAGATATTTTCTGAAGAGTGATCTAGATTGCGAGCTAAACTTGTTGAGTATTATGACCAAATCTTTGCTGAGGTTTCTGAAGGTGAGAGTAATGATTCTATTGTGTGTGCGAGTGGTGGTATTAATAATTGTTATGAAGCGTGTGAAAATAGTGATGGTCTTAATATTATCGAGAATTTAGAACGAGTGTCATTGTGTGTTAATGAAAACATGGTAGAAAATTTGAAAATAGGAATACTTCTGATGTTAATAGTCAGGTAGGGTCGTCAATTAGTTTATCCAGGGATAGGTCGTGTGCAATTCGGCCTGATGTGAATAAGCAAAGCAATTTCATAGAAAAATGTACCTCGGTAACTACATCTGTACCAAATGTTTCTGCGATTAGGACTCCACTTAATCTGAATTATAGGTGTTCTGGTGTTAGCAAGTCTGTGCAGACTGGGAGGAGTCTATTAGATAAAAGTGAAGCGATTGATTGTGATATTTTCAATCCTCTATTGAGAAATTGTGCTTGGTCTCAGAGTAACGTACCGATGCATGCCATGCCTGATAACGGTGTTAGGTTCCAAAATATTCCCAACCCTGTGAATTTAATTCTAAATGACTTCCATGTGTGCGATGGCACTGATCCTATTGGTAAAATTTTTAAGGAATGTGATAGAATTAAGAGATGCTGCGGTCATGTATGGGTTATCCGAGTTGCAAATTTTTAGGATCGTATACCCATGTACGAATGGTTTGCTTCGAGACAAGTTACTCGAGTGCATGTCTGCTAATTATTCTTTGGAATATTTTCAATCTGAAGTTTTAAATTATTTTGTTTCCCCTCGTCTGTTGTCTGATTTACAAAGGTATTATTTGTTTCGAGTACAACGCATGAACGAAACGTTAAGTAATTATTTTATGGACATGAGATGGTATGCTAGGTTATTTGCTGTTGGGTTGTCTGAACAACAAATCGTTACTTCAATGGTGGAGGGAATTAATCCTAATTATAGATTATCGTTAGCTATGAATACCAAACCCAAAAGCTATAAAGAGTTCAACGATATTATCTTCGAAGCAGAGAAAGTTAATAAAGCTAATTTAAGGCGCATGGATGGTCCAGGGAGGTTATGTTCTACTGATTTCCCTCCTTCTGGAGCTATTGTTGATACTAATTATTTTCAGAAGCGTGAACAAATGCAGCATGCTGACAGATATAACCAGCCTGACCAGAGTAGAAATATTTTTTTAGTAATGATTTTCAGCATAGTAGCAGAGAACTAGTACCAGTTCTTGTGGGTGCGGAGACTCCTCAGTGGCGTAACTTCAAGAGACCCAATAGGGGTAGCAACAAAGGTAGGAGATGTGATCGTTGTGGGTCATATGATCATCTACGTCGATGGTGTGATGCCACTGTGAATCGTTATTATTGAATTTTGAGTTGTGTGATTTGTATGTTTCTAAATTGTACTAGACAGACAAAATCATTTCTTGTGTGCATGGTATGAGGTATTTTGTTATGTGAGTGCAATTTTCTAAATTGTACTTGACAGAAAAAATCATTTTCTTGTGTGCATGGTATGAGGTATTTTGTTATGTGAGTGCAATTTTCTAAATTGTACTAGACCGACAAAATCATTTCTTGTGTGCAGGGTATGAGGTATTTTGTTATGTGAATGCAATTTTCTAAATTGTACTAGACAGACTAGTTCATTTTCTTGTGTGCATGGTATGAGGTATTTTGTTATGTGAGTGCAATTTTTTGAATTGTACTAGACAGACAAAATCATTTCTTGTGTGCTTGGTATGTGGTATTTTGTTATGTGAGTGCAATTTTCTAAATTGTACTAGACAGACAAAATCATTTTCTTGTGTGCATGGTATGAGGTATTTTGTTATGTGAGTGCAATTTTCTAAATTGTACTAGACAGACAAAATCATTTTCTTGTGTGCATGGTACGAGGTATTTTGTTATGTGATTGCAATTTTCTAAATTGTACTAGACAGACAAAATCATTTTCTTGTGTGCATGGTGTGAGGTATTTTGTTATGTGAGTGCAATTTTCTAAATTGTACTAGACAGACAAAATCATTTTCTTGTGTGCATGGTATGAGGTATTTTGTTATGTGAGTGCAATTTTCTAAATTGTACTAGACAGACAACATCATTTTCTTGTGTGCATGGTATGAGGTATTTTGTTATGTGAGTGCAATATTCTAAATTGTACTAGACAGACAAAATCATTTTCTTGTGTGCATGGTATGAGGTACTTTGTTACGTGAGTGCAATTTTCTAAATTGTACTAAACAGACAAAATCCTTTTCTCGTGTGTATGGTATGTGTGGACATTGAGTGATCTGAATATTTAGCTTTGTTTTGGTAATTGGGGGGTTTGTTGTTGCTTTTGATGGTAAAATAAGTTTAGGGTTTTGTTATATTTAATGGTTTTAAGGTATTTTAATGTATAACAGAATATATAAATTGGGATCTCGTTAGGATATCATTGGGCATCTTACGATCATAATATTATCAAGGAATGGGACTTGATTGGGTGATAAAAGGTGTTAAAAAATGTGATGGTAGGTATTTACAAAACAATTCCATTTGAGTCTCCAAGTAAGTGTCTAGAGTGCACTTTTAATCGCTTGTTGATTTCGGAATGTAAAGACTTACAGGTGAGTTGAGGTTATAAGAAGTAAGTCGGAAGGTAATTGTTGTTGTTGGTCGAAGAGAATATGTCAAGGGTAATTATGGTGATGAGTCGACATATTAATAGTGTTTCAGGGTAATTTTATTTTGTGTATGTCGGTGTTCTAATGTGATCCTATTTATATTTTTGGTAGATTTTTGGGATATTTGTGGGTGGTAACTTGTTGTAAGTAAGGTGTGATTCTTTGAGGTTATGGATGTAGGAATGTAAGTTTCTTATGTGATTTTGTTTGTCTCTACGTTTGGTCTGGTTATTAATTTATTGTAGAGTCGTTTGGTTGATCTTGGGATTTGCTTGAGATCTTTCATCGTTTTTTTTTGATTTGCTAATTTTTCGTTATGTATGTAATTTCCTAAATTTGTACAGATCTTTAAAATGGACACAACCTTTGTTTATCGTGTGGATGTATGTTTGAGTGTGAGATGTTAGCTTTGCATATTAATTTGGGTGGGATGTTTCGTTTCTTATTATGATGTCAAAATATTGTTAGGTTTCTAGCGATTTTTGGGTTAACTTATTAATTTAATTTATTACCGAAAGTATAATCTAGTATTTGTTAAAATGCCTTTCAATGAGGTAAGTATTAGTTTAAGAGAATTACCTTACGATCCTTGACATTTTATGCATGGGATCTGGTTTAGGTGAAAGAAAGTAATTATTAATTGTAAGTTTAGTGTTTGTTGATATTAAAGGGTAATGTATTTGTGTCATTGTGTTTGAATTGGCGTTTTAACGAGAACTTGGTTATATTCTGGTATTTTCTGGGTAATTTGTGGGTGGTAATTTGCAATTTTGTTGATTGTGTGAAATGGAGGTTATGTGAGTTGTGTTATGAAAGGGTTGTGCGTTTATTTTGTTGGTTTGTGCCTGTCGTCTGATTCTGCTATATTTTTCATTTTTGGGAATTTGTTCGTTATTTGGTCGAATTTTATGGGCGAGTCTTCTTTTGTTTTTTTTCCTCTGGTTGGTGTTTGTCTGGTCAGGGTTTCTATGAGTGGAGACAGATGGGCGATGAAGCATTTAACCTGCATTTAGTTAGTTCTGTGAATTTTTTATTATTTTCTTTGGCAAGCAAGCTCATTTACATTTAAGTCTATATCTGTGTAGGTGGAAAGTATTTGTTGTCTGTAAATAAGAGAGTTCATTTTATTTGGAAATAATGTCTGTATAATGGAAAAGATTATTCTGGTTGTTAACGATGTGAAATATTTATTACATATGAGTACATGAAATGACAAAAAAACTAGGATTGTAAAACTTAAAATCTTGATTGTAATAGAAGTGGAAAAACTAACAGAAGGGATAATTATTTTTTGTTATATGAGGTCATTTTTTAGTTATTGTCATGCTGTTTCAAAAGGGTTATGTTTTGACTTATGTTTGTTATAAGTCTCTTCTTTCTGGTACTGTCGCAATTGATCTTGCTTTCAGTTGGGATTCATACGATGACTATTTCTGCGTGGAGGATGTGTGGTGTGCCAGTGATGTAATCAGGGGCCCGGATGTCGGATCTGTTACCTGCATATCTGAACGAGCGGAGGATGGTCTTCGTCATTGATGAAGTGGTGCTGTAGGTACAAGAAAAAGAAATTGTATTTGTACTGAAAATTCTGTTATGATGTAATGGAGCCTGTGAGAATTCTGATTTTTATGCATGATAGCTAAAACTGATATGAATATCGAAAGGAATGTCACATAAGGGAAAGATCTGTTTGGGAATCCTCTGGTTAGTGCTGAGAGGAACTTGGGATGAACTTTTATTTTGTTGAATGATTTGATACTTAGAAGTGGAAAAAACTTTGTTGTGAGGTGAAGTTGGCATGTTGAGTGCATGGAGTACCTGTTGTTGTTTGGAGTTGTCTTGTTTCTTGAACTACGACAACTATTGTGGAGGGGGAGATTTGTGCCGTAATTACGTCACAGTTCTATATTGATACCCCTGTGAAAGTCCTTGGTAGTGAATTTGAGCCTGCAGAAACAAATAATTTACTATCTCCTGCCAGGAGCCAGCACCTCCAAAAGGTATGGAAAGTTGAGTGTGTCATGTTGGTACACTCTGGAGAGCGCCCGGACGTCGACAAGTAATCCAAGATGGCGGGTTCTGTTATCGTGTAGTCCTGAGAGACAGTTGTTGATTGTTTTGGATTGAAAATTAGACTTGGGATGGTCCTCCAGACCTTACTGGAAGTGAAACGTTTTAGTGGAGAGTTCCCGTGGAGGTTAATTTGCCTAGGCTCACTCTAAATTGACTGCGGTCTATTTAATATCGATGTTGTCAACAGTACCAGGCTATATTTTGAAAGCAGCATTTTGACAATTGTTTATTTTAGTAATTCTTATGTCTTCAAGTGAGAGATCGGATTTACATGCTTGGGAAGTTCCATGTTGTATCAGTGTGTCTTCGAGTGGTCGGCCTGTGAAAAAGATATCTACGTAGTATGAAGTTCTTATTTATTACTCTGTAATATGTGGCTTGTAGGCCACTTTTATGAATGTGTTGTACTACGTAATTGGAAGTGGTCTATTATGGATGTCCTAATAGTAAGTGAAGGTTACAAGCTGTAATACTTGAAGGTTACGTTATTGTATCCTATTCTCTTGCATGTGAGTTCAGTTTCTTATAAATTATGACCTTGAAATACGTCCTCCGCATTAGTTCTTGTGTATGAATGACTAACATATTAGTGGAAGGATTTTTGGGTTTTGTTGTCTCTCTTTATTTAATTTGTAATTTTTCCCTTGCCATTAATCCTCGTAGTATGTCCTTCTGGATCTAGGTTAATGTTTATTTATTTAACTTCCTTGTTTAGTACGTTCTAGAATTGCCGATTGCTATTTGTTTTATTTGATCTTCTGTTGGTGATTGTCAACGATTGTGACAGTCAGCTGATATCGAGACAAGAGAGAATCGTGGGATCCATGTTGAAAAATTAAGTGGTATGCAAATGTAGTCTGCGATTTTGATAATTAATTATTGGTTTATTAATTTATTTATATGATCAAAGTTTCGTGGATGAAATCGGCGTTGCATACATAACTTAAGGAGTTATATAAGTTGCCAAAAGCTACGTGATGGGATATTTGAAGATGGGTTCTCAGATTATGAAAAGTACTTCAAGTACAGATTGACGTGAAGAAATAAATTCATTTCTTAGTAATGGGCAGAGTAGGTTATTACTTTATGTCATGCCGGCACTGAGAAAAGACAATCGAGAATTATGACCGTTACTTCTATGGTGCTATCAAGAATTAATTTTGTAAATGTACTTCATGTTATGTTATTCCAATCGGCCTTCACAAAAACAAGGCACTGAAGGTATGACCTTTCCACTTCTTTTTAAAACGTATATGTGGTTTGTTAGTATGTGTTAGATTTTAATTTTGTAAATGTACTCATGTGGTGTTTCGGAATATAGATGGATTTTACCAGATTACCTGCGTTTCATTTACATGTCTGTGTCCGGCAGGTTAATCTCGATTTGGTAGCCTGGGTTAATTTTTTAATAAGTGTATGGGCCTGGTCTTTCCAGTATAAAAAAGGGGGAGGTGTCAGTTTCTACGATTGTAGTGATAATCATTTTGCAGGTGGTCAGAATCCCTCGATGTCTTCTCTTCTTGTTGCGCTGGTCTTTCTGTTTGGGGTGTCCTATCCATTAAGACTGCATTTATTTCCCGACTTTCCTTTCTGTCATGTCTACCATTTTGGCTTAGAGTAGCGTGATCCATACGCCTAAGAACTTCTTCACAATCTTCCAGGGTTTCTATTCCCGATACGATGAGCATGCGCTCTACTTCGATGGGAAATTTCCTCGTTATGGCTCTTATGAGTTCCTGGCGTGGTAAATGTGGAGTTAGAAACTGCAGCTTTGCGAGCTTCGAGGTGAAGTAATTAGCGTATCTTGTCGGATGATACGTGGCATATTTCTTAGAGTACATTTCCGCTCTAATATCCAATTGTTCATCAGAACTCCAAAAACAGTGTAGAAATGATTGACTAATGTGTTCCATATTAACAAACGAATATCTAAATGCCCTAAACCAATTTAAAGGAACTCCTTCCAAGTGTCTTTCAACTATTCTGAGCTCTCTGTCCTAGGATATCCTGTTTTCATCCATGTAATCCCGAATATCTCTCAGAAATTCCATCGGTGTCAAGTTATTACCCCCATTCAACTTGCGTGGACGATCATCAATGTTTCGAATTATTGTGATGCGTCCCTTCGTAGTTGAATTGGATTTATTTCCTTCCGTATCTAACGTTCCACAAGCATTAGGACTATCTGGCGTGCTAAGACATTGGCACTATCTGATGTTCTTAAAACATTGGGACCATCTGATTGTAATGTTTGTCCTGGTTGCTCATACTTATGGCGAACATTATTTTTCATGTTGCTTAGTTCGGTTTCCAGATTCGATATCCGAATTGTGGTCATGTCGTGCTCTAACATTCGCTTATTTTCCACATCTGCCGCTGTAATAATTACACTATTCCTCATCTGTGTCTGTAGCTCATTACGCACTTGCTCGAAATTGTTGTTACATTTCTCTGTTAGCTGGTTTACTTTCTCTTTGATTTCTCCTATCTCCGTAGAATTAGTGTCAGTGACTGTTAGCAAATTCTGTACTCTCTCATTATGTTCTGATAAATCTTTACTTAAAACATCTAAATTGTCGGTTAACTTCTTTTCTAAACCTTGTAATCTGTCTACAAATTGTGTCTTGACAGCTTTAACTTGACCTGATACGTGGGTATGCAATTCCTTTCTAAGAATTTTGAGATTATGGGTAAGTCTTGTATCACAAGTATCTAACTTTTTGTCTAAGGCTGAATTACCTTTTTCAACATCTGTCTGGACTTGCGCAATTTGCGTTTGCAAACGGACATCTAAACTCTTTACATCGCTAGATACAATTTGAGTACCTGTATTTAAGGACTGAATATCTGATTTAATATCTATTATAGAATAGTTAATACTTTCTATTTCCATATTGGCTTTTAATATATCAGTTCTTACATTTAATATATCAGCATGAATATCCTGTGTATCATCTTTAATCAACTGCACTTTGCTTGATAAATTGTCAATATCGGTTTTTAGTTCCTGCTTGTGAGTAGCTAAAATTTCATTTAATGTACTTATTCGTGCATTAAGTTCCTGCTTATCAGTAGCTGAACTATCTTTAAGTTCCTGCTTATCAGCAGCCAAAGTGTTCTTTACCACATTCAAATCCTCATACAGTCTGTCAAAGCCCCTTTGGAGTTGAGCAAGAATGCCCTGGGGTCCTTCTGCTTCTGCTGCACCAGTAATTATAATTACACAAATATATAAATATACTTAGGAATAGGGAAACTTAATAGTAAGATGACGAACCAAGACCATGAGACTGAATATATTCGAATGAATTC
The DNA here is from genome assembly GCA_946902985.2 of Meconema thalassinum. Taxonomy (NCBI): domain Eukaryota; kingdom Metazoa; phylum Arthropoda; class Insecta; order Orthoptera; family Tettigoniidae; genus Meconema; species Meconema thalassinum. The sequence continues at coordinate 726,890,753 of OX336389.2, forward strand.
CAAACATGTTTTACGTCTAACAAATCCAGCACATCGATTTCTCAAACTTCCAATTATCCTGACATTTATCTTTACCTGATGAGTTAAACAAACTACATCCAGATTTGAATTTAAAAACTACCGATTCAATGACATTGCTAGATATCAGGACTCATCTGACTATCCAACTATCCTAAAATTAATGGACTGAAAAAAAAGTTACCAAACCATCGAATTAATCACGCTCGGCATCAAATTGTTGCCTAACGTAACGTCGCCCACACGCTTAGGATGCCAAATCGCTGTGCCCGTTTCCCCGACGTCACGTTGGCCCAGCGATTTCAACGAGAAACCGAAGAAGGGACACAGGCGATAAAAAAATTAAGTCCTGGAAATATTTGTCCAATAAAAAAATCATAACAACTAGCTCGGGCAGGCAAGAGATCGAATATCTCGGGTCGTTTAAAGGGATAGGCATGCAAGGTTCAACAGGACAAATACCTCAAAAACAAGAAAAAGAAAACGTATCACTGACTCGGGAGAAGTTCCAAACTACAGGAATAATTAGAACTTGTTAAAATCGAGATTCTAAATTTATTTTAGAGCAGACGGACAAAAGAACGAAATGAACACTCCTATTTCTCAAGGCAAATCATTAGGTTGGGATAAAAGTATCCATAACGCCCATCTGTGCCATTGAGCTGTCCTATTTCACTTAATTGGGAAGTTCTCACAAAAGAAAATTAATCCGAGTTCGAGATTTCGTTGTTTAGGTGAATATGAATTTTAAAAAAGAAACACTTCACTATCAGTTTCAACTTTGTAGAAAAAAATTAATTACACTTTTTTTCTTCCCATAAAACAGACTAAATTAATAATTCACACACAAATTATACACATCCCTGATATTTACATATATTAGATTGACATTTGTATGTCTACCCCTTATTATTCCCGTTTTCCAACGGGGTCGGGGATGAGATGAGATGGAAGTCTTTGTGGCGATGGTTTTTACGGCCGGATGCCCTTCCTGACACCAACCTCATGAGAGGAGTTAATGAGAGATAAAATGAATGATGGTGAATGAAACTGGGCAAGGATGTGGAAGGAAGCGGCCGTGGCCTGTCAGAAAGTACCGTCCCAGCATTTGCCTGGTGTTGAAAATGGGAAACCACGGAAAACCATTTCAAGGACAGCCGACGGTGGGGCTCGAACCCACGCGTCTATCGAGTCAGCAGAGAGCTTGGCCCCATGACCTAATGCTGGGCTTTAGCCAGCGTAGCCACTACTGTCGGTTATATATTAGACTGACATTAATGACCATTAATTAATAAATTGGATTAAATTAATTATAGAAAATAAATTATTATTATCATTATATCACCACAATAATTCCAAGTTTCCTTATGGAAAACATCTCAGCTCAAAGTAGCATTAATCTATCGTAATTTCTCAAAACATTGGTTTACAAGGGAATAATTCTAATCAATCAAGTCATTCTCAAATAAGAAATTGGATTCAACATGTCCTTATGGGATAAATTAAATTGTTCAGATTGCGATGATATAACAGTTACATTCAAAGATATAGGAATACAGTAGAATTGCCTAAGATCTGCATAATTATTGAATTGAATTGACCAGCTCATTAGACCCTAACAACAGTGCACAAAATGACGATAAATTGGACAGAAAAAAACTGTCATTGCACTATTTCCCAAAGTTGGAAATGTAAACATAATTACTATAATAAAGCACATACTAATTCATTTGACCTAGGACTGCATAAACACAAACATTTATATCATCGAAGGAATTCATTAATTATTAATTTATTAATGCGTTGGAATGGAATATCTCATTTCCAACAGTTGCCGCTCTTAGACCACTATAAAGTTTCTACAACTTATTAATAATTGTGCTTTATTCAAAATCCTTTTGACATAATGTCAAGTAATCCTTAAATGGCAATAATAAGACTGGTCAGAATCTCTTAATGTCTACGATTATTATCGGCTTCGTATTTTTATACAATCTGAATTAATTACTGTAGGGTTTAGGATCACACATCATGAATCCAGATGATAATTACGGTATCAAGAATTAATTATGAAGTTTCAAAAAAATAGCTCTGCAAAAAGTTTAATGTTCCGCTTGCAACCGCCATAAAGGTAAAATACGCCACGAGTAAGAACGAAACTAAGTTTAGAATAAGTTGATAAAAAAACGGAATCCAGCCATAAAACATTTTGTTGAATATTTTAAATATGTGTGTGAAATTACTCTTAATATCCATAAATTATTTGCTCTTTAGTTTGGGAATTCACTCGAAATATATCAGTCACCTGGAAGAGAGAACATTATTATAACATGGTAATGGCTTGTCATATAATTGCAGACAAGTGGTCTGAAAGCATGCTCAGGGTTACGGAGAATGTGTTGCCTATGTGTTTCCCACGACGTGGTTAATCTTTGTCCTATACTTAATTTTGCAAGATCGCCGCTTAAGTTACTCTTGTAATGCATCGATCGTCGTGACGTCTGATCTAACGTGAATTCGGTCCCACAGAGCACAGACTCATCCTGGTCATTAAACTTCCCCGTTGATGGCTTAAGCTATCATCTTGAATAGTAATAAAGTCTTTATTAGTGTTCCCATGTTGCTGTTCTTAATTACAAGTGGCATGGTGGATGACTTCATACAACCCCTTAAATCAAAATTGGTTGTCCGCCACTGATGGTGAAATGTTCCGACTATTTTTTCAGTGTGGAATAGGAGGTGTAATTGCAATATTGTTCATTATTCATGAATGCACTTGCCAGCAATCCAATTAAATGTTGATCTTATTCTGTTACATGTAGTACAGCTATCGTGTCGAAAAAGAAAGTTCAACATTATATATCTGTGTGCCTGGCTGAATAATATGACGAGATCTGGCATATGTTATGCGCTGCAACAAGTTGTATATCAATGTCTTCTGGCCTGTGTTCTACGGTGAATATATTTCCAGTCCGCTAATGTTGCTGTGAATGTGTCCGCTGAATAATATTATAATTCTTACTTACAGTATTTCTGCCACTTGTAGAAAACACTGACTTTATTTTACTTTACTTAACATAACACTGGTAAAGAAATTATTATAAGTATCGGCGTATCACCAGCCAAATTGTGATGGTTAATTAAATAGTGCAAACACACGCTTTCCGCACGTATTAGAAAACCTCATCTTCGCGCACACATGGGTTTAGCCAGTGAAAAAGAATTCTCGAAAGCCCGTGTTCTAGAACTGACAGAGTGCACGCAGCGCAGTCACCTGATTCAAAGCGGGGCGTGGGGAAGTTTCCACCCCTCATCTATTGCGTCACGACTTGTCAAAGCCGTTAGGATTTGAAAATGTTCGACTCTCGCTTGTGCTAAATTTTAGCCCAATGCCATAATGATAGGTCCATATATCAGCTAGAATAATTATGAAGAATGTTTATTTAGCTATGGGTCTGTTAAAAACACATGCTGGAATACATTACAATATGTTTCATTCATCAACTACTGCCAAGGTTGCTTTGCGAATCTTGGCAATTAAACATCACCAACATGGTGGTTTTCGGTCACAACACGCCGATGGCACCTTTACTGGATTTTTACCTCTTAAACACATTTTAGGCTTTGCCGAAGATCTCCAGGGTATTGTGGTCAACGCAAGGCAAGTGCTCTATCTGGTCAGAGACAGGAGTGACAAAATTCCACTCACGGGAGCTGAAGATGCAACCATAGATTCAAAAATTCAACTACAGCGAATGCTATGGAAAGTACCACATGTGACTCTTTTCGATAACAAAAATCTGGATATGCTCAAGATTGTAGGAAGAGATATGCCTTTACTCATGGAATTTAGAAGCTGGGCGCTCCAATATTACCCCGTATTGTCAACCACCAACACACACAGTAGGTCTGTAAAACAGCCTGCTATACAGAGATAACTCTCTGCATTATATGGGTTTCCAAACCAATCGCTAGTATCAACAACTCAAAGATACCACACAATTTGATCACTTGCAATTGAGAAATACACGTATTTTTCTCAACGAAGCTGTTTTTCCCTATTAAGGACTGGATTTGGATTTTTCAAAAAAAATGGCCCCCTGTATGACTTGTTTTCTAATTTTAGATGTTCGTATTATCAAAAAGATAATTGCCTCATTTTGTCACCCCAATCGTTTAAGGCAATGGCGCCACTAATTTTCTTTGACTGTTCCTACTTGAAAGAGTCTGTCAAGCAATCCAATATTGACAACCGACTAGATTTTGAAACTCACGACAATGTACCAGCCAATACGACCGCGTACTGTTTGATTATTCAACACAATCAAGTCAACTATTATCAACTGTCTAACCAAGTGACTAGTGTATAAATAACAGGCCAACCAGCGTCAAGCAGCTCAGTCCTGCATTGTTTTAAAGCCTCAAGAGGTGTCACACCCATGAATTTAAAATCTGAGGAACAACGTTTCATGACCTTTGTGACGTGGCATGTGACTTTCATGAACCCTCAAGCCTTGGCGGCCGCTGGTTTCTATTATTTAAAAACAAGAGATGTAGTGAAATGTGTGTTGTGTTCCATCACCATAGACCAATGGGAAGAGAGTGATGATCCTATGCAAGAACATCAGCGTTGGTCACCAGCCTTCCCCTACCTCTGTAGAATGGATGTGGATGATATACCCTGCCATTCAAGCTACCCCTCACTAGTGCCTCTGAGTGATAAAAAAAGGTTATGATACGTGTGGGCTTTAAGGCGTCAACGGTGGTTCGGTGAGCAAGGTCGCAGTCTAAAAACACCTAGTTTAGAGACATTGGGACATCATCGGTGTCATGGACGTTATAAACATAAAAGACTCTATTGTTGTATGAGATGGTACCGTCCCTATTCCAGAATGAAAAAAGAATGTAAAACTTGTTATGCTAATAAAATGATGTAATAGAAAAATAGGTTTGTATTATTATTATTTCTAATATCAACTGTCATAACCTAACCTAAGTGAGCACAATGATAGTGGGCTCAATATTTTTACTAGAATGGGATGTAAGTAAATGTCATTGGTACACCTTAGTCGTCGATAGTCTGTCAGTTGTCAGTTAGGCTTTGTCCAGGCAAGCGTCAACATGTTGCGCACACTGATTGTGGATTGCCAAGTGTTTAAAATTGGAGATAACAAATTTATATTTAAAGAAGTGACCATGATTGATTGTTCCACATTTTTGATATAACAAGCTACCCATTTGGTGTTTAAACCAACCTATGCTTTTGATTTGTTGTGTGCAAAATACCTCAAAAAAATCAAATGCATTAAAAATTATTTGCAACAACAGTGGAATCAAGGAACAATTTCGTATAAATATTTAGACATGGTAATGAAAGCTCATTTGGTCTCAGCCAATGTGATATTTGAAAGAGGTAATGAAAAACGCCAATGGCTACAACAGTTTTTGGCTCCTTACTGTCAATGTATTGATCTCATGTACTTGGGGTGACCCTCTCTACAAACACTGATGGAACGCTGTCCCTGTGGCAACATTACCAATAAAGCCCTGGCACATGTGTGGCATCTCTTTCATTGGTTAACCACCAATGCATGCTGTGAGTTGTTAAATAAAATTAAAACTCAAGGTTTACCCATTGATGAGAGCAGTTAGATTTCTACAAGTGACGTGTAAACATCTACGTTATACCATGGAGAGAGGGGATGCTACTGATAAAGCGATTGGGAAATTCTTTGTGTGCAAAAAGAAACTAGACAGATATACCAAAGAGGAATTATTAGCGCTTCCAAAATCATTCATTTATTATGTGGCAGCAAATGCTGTGAAAGAAATCAGGTAACATCTACCAAAATCATGGAGTCAAGATCCTGTGTTAAGTGAATTGCACCATAAGCAAGTGGCCATGGCAAAATACCATCTGTGCGACAATGTGCTACTTGCCAGCTGGGCAAACTTTATCACGGTCATAAAAGTCAGTGTTAAGTTTTTGTTTCCTCATTCCACGGGTGTGCTGGCGAGAAAAAGCAAAAACAACAACAACAACAACAACAACAACAACAACAACAAACATAGTCCACGAAGGAAAAGGAGGATCACACCTTTTCGCAATCGATGGAAAATGATATGTCAAACTTGTACTGGCAATGGCGTCATTGACAAAGTCGTTCAATACTTACCTTTTGAAATCCACCTACCTGGTTACCGTTTTTGTGGTCCTGGAACTCGCCTTGAAGAACGTTTGCAGCGTGGTGATGTACCCATTAACACTTTAGTTCAAGCATGCAAAGAACATGACCTTTCTTATTGCCATAATCATCCTGCTTTAAGACATATGGCGGATAAAATGTTGTTGAAAAAAGATTTAAAAAAACTTTTAACATCCTGTGATGCCTCAGTGGGAGAGAGGTTGGCAGCTCTGATTGTGATTAGTGCTATGAAAGGAAAGTTAATGGTGAGTGGATGTGAATATTGAAGAAAGGATTGAGGAATCGGTATTTCTTTGTATTCTATTTTTGTACATTCCTATTTGCTATGAAATAAAAACAAGGTTTACCAGTGCACGATGCTTTTTAATTTTAAAAATGATCATAGCCATTTGTTGCTGTCTTTTTCATTTCACACGATGCAATTTTACAATTTTCACTTTCCTTTTTTTAAAATTTCATTTTAAGTTTTTACACATGGCCGATATTGAAACGTTGATTTTCAATTTTGTTGAGTAGTGGAGTAAGGCGGTTTCTAAATAGTGACACGAGCCACTCGGCTACGCTGACCTCTCATGTGGATTACTCGCGACCCCATGGTCCGATTTTGACATGCGACATGTCGTTGGACTCGGGCTGACGCCCTCTTTCCTATGGACCACTCATTTCAACCCCTAAATAAAACCTACCCCTACTAGAGGGTGAAATTGTAATTTTTTAGTGAAAGCCTCTTTTCAAATGGGACATGTATAAGGTGCGCTGCTAAAATGAACTTAAATGTGGTTGCTCATATCGCGCATGCGTTTTACAAGATGCCGCTATGGATTAACATTTTTGTTTTTGTTTTGTACGCATGCGCACTTGGGATTTTTTTAAGAGGGCGAGCTCTTTGAAAAAAATGATTGATAAGAAGGGGTTTTGGTGGTGAGGAGAGAACCAGATAGTCGCCTACTTTCCTACGAAGTTTGCCGATATCTCTCGAACGAAAGGTCGGATTTGGACGTGTGACGTGTCAAATCGCTTGTCTCGATGCTCTATATATGCTATTAATAGGTTAAAGTTTTGAGAATGAGGGAAACAGGCTTTTTGGGGGTAAAACCATGATTTTAGACTTTTTTGATATCTCACGAATGCATGGTCGGATTTGGTCCTATGACGTGTCAAATGGCTTGTCTCGAAACCCTCTTTATTTTTATAATAGGTTAAAGTTTTTGAGAATGAGGGAAACAGAATTTTTTGTTGTAAAACTGTGATTTTAGACTTTCTGTTATATCTCACAAACCAATAACGCCAGAGACGTATACGAGGGGTCGTAGGACTCGGGGTGACGCCCCTCCCCTCCCCCCCCCCTTTCGAATATAGTATTTATGTTTAAAAAAATGCGAAAGGGCCTAACGACACTTATGTTGAAAACATTTCAATTTTTAAAACCTTTTTTTTTAAATCTGTCTAAAATGTTCATGACGAGTGGTTGTAGATAGAAAGAGACGATACCACTGGACACGTGTTTCAACGAAGCTATTACTGGCCACGGTGGTGATATACCAATACAGTATTCGCTATTTCGATGAGACAGCGGGTCGAGGGTTCGTTTTCTGATTTTTCCTATGATGGAATTCCTAATTCCTAAACCCCCTGAAGGGGGTCTTTAACGTGTAAACGATTATGAGTGACATGACAAATGATAATTCCTTGATCCGATGAAGTTGGCTTTAGATAGAACAAACAGAACTTGGTTATATGTTGCTTGAAGTGAGTATAGAAAACAAACTTGCTGGGGCAGACTGACAGGATGTGAATGTTATTTGATCTTATTGGAATGCATTGACTTGACAGGACAATGAAAAAAAGCACAGAGATGCTGAGGACACTTGAAGGTCAAACGATATGGCAACCATGGTGGGAGGGGGAAGCTAGGATGATGTCGCCGATCATGTTCAATGTTCAATGGATGAATTTATATTTTGCGAAGCATTGTTCGGAGAGGGTCATGGGACGACTTGTTTTAAGGGTATTTATTTTTTCGATGTTTCCTATGGTGGACTCATTGATTGAAATAATCCAAAACTGCTAGGGCATGGCCTTGAGATTTTATAAACCGATAATGGGATTTTGACATACAAGATCCACTCAGAACTTGACATGATGTCATTCTTTTTATGGCTTATGAATTTCCCCAAAAAAGACCCAAAACAACAAGATCATGGACTTTTGCTTTTTTTAATATATTGCAAACCCATAATGTAAGATGTTTACTGTGAGTGACGAAATCTAGCTAGGTAAAGAAAGAATTATTGTAGGATATATGTATGGTGACTGACACGTCTTTGACCATTGGAACTTGTTTTCAGATCTGACTGTAGTACATAGGGAGTATAGGTTGTAGGCATGGATTGACAAACGATGCACACAAAATTCAATTTATCGATTCGAGAATTAAGAGTAGACTATCATTAATTAATTGGTTAAAGAGTGTAGCTAAAAATAAAAAAATGGTGACTACATTAAACTAAACTGAACCAAGTCGAATCAAACCCAACTGAACCAAACCAAGCCTAAAGCAAACCAAACCTAATCAAGAACAAGCCAAGGGCTTAAGTGTAAAACTTGTGGGGGAATGCAGTCATTGGCAATGTCCAAAGGAAGGGATAACGCTCTACCTCTAGAGGGTAAGGTAAAGCTAGCGCATGGTGCTAATGCATATTCCCAAGTACATGAACCACACACACACAACTATCCTATGCTGTTTTTATGAGTTAACTGTTAAAACTTACTCAGTGGTTACTGAGCAAGATGGTCGCTACACACAACAAGCTTTAAATACATGAGGCTAATAATCTATACACACACACACACACGCTTGTTCTAAACTAAACTGTCTTGCTGGCAGTGCTCACACAGTAGGCAAATGACAGAAATGCTTGGCTAACAGAAATACAATCATTTTCCTTTGTCTAATGTTACCAGCTAACCATTACATGCTATAGTGGTGAGCACATGTGCCTCTTGCACTGGAGATCGTAACTTGATTTCTAGCTCTAAGGCCTTGAATGAATCAAACTAAGAAAGAAGGGTATGGTGACGCAGTGGTTAAACTGTTAGCCTTTCACTAAGGTAGACTAGGGTTTGATTTTAGGTTAATATACATGTCATAAACAAACAAACAAACAAACAAACAAAAAAGCAGAGATAATGTTTAAAACTGATTACACTTGTCTCCTTTCAAATTATTACTTAGATTGCAAATACAAAAGTGGACTGGGTTTAATATACAGTTAATGCTGCCTATCGCATACTAGCCTGTAAGAAAGCCAAACAAGCAAAAGGCGTAGGTAGAGCAGTGGTAAAATCGCTATGTGTAGAGAACTACCTAACGGTTTTATGAACTGGCAATGGTATGTCGCATAAACAGTGCAGGATACAATCCAGCAACCATAATATTTTCCAGTTCGTAAAAACGTACTCGTAGCGATTTTACAACTGCTCTACCTTCGCCTTTTGCTCTTTAGGCTACTCTACAGTCTAGTGTGCGATATGCATACATTTTGGAAGCCAAACCAACGAATTCCGTCATAATGGAATCACCGCATTCATATTTTAAAACACCCATTTCCTTCTTGTTTTTATGGGCAGCTGAAACACATTGTCAGCGCTATACGAAGAGGTGTCGAACCAGAGACTATGTTGCCTCATCACGACATAGGGGTTGCAGTGGCGAATGCGACAAATAAACGAGTCGGTATCCATATACAAAAGAGATACGTCCTCAAAATGCTGTTTAGCAAACTCGTAGTGGAATCGATTCATGACCGATTTGGAAAAGTCAAAAATGACTCGGTCCATGTAAATTGGCTTATTCATGGTCACACTGGTTTTACTCATTTCAATGGTGGCCAAATTCTCATCGATAATTTTGATCGATTTGAAATTTGGCTTGGCAATGTACCGCCGCCCCCCCCTGTCCCTGACAGACATTCACCAATTTAATGTCGCGGTATTTGCGGACATTTTCCATTGACTTGCCATAAATGCAGTTGTTCATCAATTGAAAAAAATTATTTCAAACTGCTCTGTTGCCATTTGTCGGTGCTCAGTGTTGAATTGCATGTATGGCTTGAGCCATGCTTTTCGGGCAAAGGAAATAACGCTGTGAATTTTCTTTAAGACGAAGCCTTGGGCTAGGCATTGCACCAACATTTGAATATTTAGCACATACCGATTTTTGTTGTAAAGTGTGTCCATTAATGTTTCAGTTTTCACTTTACTGTTAGGGGGAACCATTCGCTCTCGGCAGAATGGAAAATCGGCATGTCTCTCATACAAGGATGAGGGATATTCAGCATCCACTTCTAAAACATATCCGCGGCATGTTTCTTGGCTGGCCATGTTCACATCAAATTGTGATACTTGTTTCTCTGTGAGCGAAGCAATATCCCCATAAGGTAATGGTTGACTCATGGCATAGCCATACAACTTATTCACATCGTAGTATATTAAGAACGATTCTGGTTTGTCTTGTAAATAAGAGGGCATGTATGGATTAATTGCTTCGGCCCACCGCGATAACCTTTTCAAAGAATAAGACCATATCTGCATCCATGAGTAAATCCAATTCCACTTGAGTGTATTTCAAAGCCGCATCAAACGACAGCCCAGGACTCGTAAAATAGTGAGCCTGGTCAAGTCCATAGATGTGTTGACACAGCTCACAGAATTTTTCAACCACATCTGTCAGCAGCAGTACATCGAATATTAGGTAATGCGTAGCATATTCACCAAGCGTCTTTACATTAAATGCTCGCCAAACTTGCCATGCATGTGCATAGTCTTCATCGGAAACGGTAGTATGCTTTGAGTAAAATTTCTCTTGCGGTGGGAGATTCTTCCGCTTTAACACGTTCCAACGTGCACTAAAATCATACGGGAAAATACCTTTCCCAATGCCCAATTTAAAATGCTCAGGATTTTCAAAATTCATTCTGGTGTATTTTAATTCCTTCTCATCCAAGCCGTTGACTAGACTGTCTAGGGAGGATGCCATAAACTTACAAGAATCCAAAAATCCAATACAAAATTTGCCCAACCGCCATGTCAAGGCTGTAAAACGTTCATGGTTTTCAGGCATAATTGAAAACTTCGCCTTGCCGACATGAGCCAATTCGCGAATCAGAAACTGAAAATCATAATTGGCTGGATTGTGGAAAATCACACTGATAAATCTTGGGGCTGGGTAACTGACATTAAACTTTCTATGGGCAGCTCTTCGAAACTCTCCTGTAAAGTGTGGGTGATCACGAACCGTGTCTTCAGCACTCACCAGCGGCTTTTCACAAATATGGCATGTGGATGCATGCTCATACTGTTGCTGCTGTTCTGGAGTTAGGCTCATGGGTACTGGATTGTCCAGTAACTTCCGTACATCATCAGCCAACTCGACAATTTGGTTCAAAAACCATTTCGCACAATATTTTCCCTCATAGAAATTAAGATATGATTTTGTTGGGTCATAGGCATACGCCACGTTAAATCCCATAGCACATGGTTCATGTTTTTGAATGGGTGTGGTTGATCTAATGGCGGGATCTGGTTCACATCTCGCCATGGGTGTGGTGAGAGCTTCAATATCAGCATACACCACAAAAGGCACTGTGTCACGCTTGTGAATATTCTTAAACTTTAACACAGCATTGTCCCCTTGGGGCAATACTAGTCTCACCGCTTCCTGAGACACACAATCTACCCTATTTCGTTCCAAAGAGGTAATGATCCAAACGTTATGAAGACAATGATCGCAAATATGTTTTGTATACTTTTTCTTGGACATTTGGCTGCCTACCCATGTCCTAAGGCTTTTAATCAGGCAATAGTGATTCATCTCTCCGTTAGACAAGTATAGAAGACGAATGTGGTGTCATTTTGGTTCTTTCGTGGCATAAAGAGGACCCACAATTTCATCACCATCAAGGCCATACGACATAAAGGAATAATCCAGATTATTCTGTTCAAACCTGCGGATGTTGGTTAAGTTCATAGGGAACGATATGCCAGTTAAATTTAAATTTTGATTCAAATGTTCAAACATGGCCTTGTACAATTCCGATCGACAACTGAGACGTTGTGCTGGCTGTAAATACGCAGCCACAGACCACAGGAAACATTTATCGTCTCTATTTTTAATGTTAACCACCGCTCTCTGACAGGCAATCGCTGGTTGTGACTCAATACAGCTAGACCCAGCATTGAAAGGGTTGAATTGACAAATGTTGATTTGCAGGTGATGAATTATATCTAAGGCAAGACTACTGGGTCCTTCTTGCAGTTTATCAAATTTAGTCACCAGGGCATTCACCACGTGGGATTCATACCACTATTCTAAAATATGGGCTATGAAAAACTCCTGCATTTTACTGCAAATATAAAATTTCTCTTTATGTTCCACGTCCTTCTTTTTATATACAAAAACGCACACGATTTCTGTATTCACCTTTAAAGCTGTGTTCAACCCTTGAGCTGTACAAATTTGGTATATAAAATATCAAAGCAAGATTCTAAAAATTCTCTGGGAATCAAACTTTCTGTAACATTCACCACGCGACCAGAACAAACACGGGATTTGAAACAAGCGTTTATGGGTTCCCAAGTTAAACTATTCATAGCAGTGGAATCAGATGCCATTAGGAAAAACAGTCATACCTGTGTTTTCTGCCGTTGTCTGCACGTCAGTGATTCACACCTTTGTGGTTTTCAGTAGCAGCTGCTGTATAGTACCAGGCTTTCATCCAGCAATCTTGGACGCAGCAGTTTCCAATAATACAATGTAAAGCAACCAACCAATAAAATAATTAGATTTCGAATCAAGCATAGCGCTCTATAAAAGTAAAAACATGCACTGTTAAAGTAGCAGAAAAGAGGTAAATACAAGTGTTTAAAATGTGGTGTTACAGGAAAATCATCAAAAAAATTGTTAAACAGTTTAACAAATAAAGCGGAATTAAGACCACTGGGAAAGGAAAAATGTTTCTGGCAATTGCTAATCAGTACAAGACATAGGTTGGTAAAATACATGCTAAAACATCCAGGAATAGCAAGCTTAGTGTTAAAAGAAAAGTAAAGGACAATAACTGTACAGGTAGACCAAACTTACAATAGCTTAAACCGATTGAGTTGGATATAGGGTTTGCTGGCTATGTAGAAATAAAACAATTAGTTCAAAACAGAGTGGCGTACAGTGCTGCATCAAACCAGTCAAAAGACATTAAAAAACAACCAACAACGACAACAAAATATCAATGTCAGTAAATAAATATATCAAAGCACTTACGTTTTTAATAAATGCAACAGTCGCCCAGTGGCCAAGCTGCTTGCCTCCCTCTCACACACGTTTCCCATTTGCGATTAGGTACAGGAATCTGGTAACTTTAAAAACAGTAGGATATAGCAATTATCTGTAAACAAATAAATCAATCAATTAATCAATAAATTCCTATCAATAACTTAAACATCAATTACTATAAAACCCCAAAACAATTAATAATTAGTACTTAGAGTACCTCAAAATAATTTATTAACCGCCTTCACTAACTAAGGGCTAGGTACAAGAATCTGTTAACCTTAAACACAACAGGTACACCAATTATCTGTAAACAAATCAATCAATCAATCAATCAATCAATCAATCCATTTCAATCCATCGCTTACACATCCATCAACATTAACAAAAACAGTTAAAAAGTCCATAATATTTAATACATACCTCAAAATAATTTTGAAGTGACGCCTCTGCTTTTCAATCCACTGGTGACAGACTGCACACACCTTGTCTTGCGGTCTGTGATAATACCAATGAATGAAAATAATATGTATAACCTTGCTTTTATATATTCCTATGTCACTAGCTTCGAAAATTTTGTTCACACATAAGTAAGCGAAATATAACTCTAATAAACTCACGACACATCAAGATTCAAATTACTGCTACATCTACAGTATACATGATTGAACTTAATACATCACATTGCATTCATATAACCTTTCAACATGCCAAACGGAAATGGCTTACACAAATAAGTTCTCAGTTTTCACTTAGCAGCAATGCATGATACTTTCAAACATGTCACATCTCATTACAAGACATCAACTGAATCGCGCTCCAAAACCTCAGCTGCTGGCTAGCAGTTGCCAGGCGATGGAACAAAATCAGTGTCATCTTGTTCATTCTTTACCAAATCCAACATTTATTCTTATTCTTATTCTTCTTTTTATTATTATTATTAATAATCGTCAGGCTCCGTAGCTAACTGGCTAGCGCGTTACACTTTGACCTAAAGTGTCCCGGGTTCGATTCCCGGCTGAGCCATCAGGAATTTTAAACTCCTGGGATTATTTCCTGTGGCTCGGTGAATGGGTGTATGTTACGTCTTCATCATCACTTCATCCTCATTACATCGCGCAGGTCGCCCACAGGTGTCAACTACAAAGACCTGCACACGGCCTCTGCAGAGACAACACGATTATCATCATCATTATTAATTATTAAGAGTGACGTTGAGTTGCCTCTGTAGTGTAGCAGTCAGCATGGTAGACTCCTGCCCCAAAGCTTCTGGGTTTAATACCCAGCTCTGCTACAAAATTTTAAAAGTAGTGTCAGGATTAGAACGAGGTCTACTCAGCCTAAAGTCGTTCAAATAAGTAGAGGGGAGTTTAATTCACACCTCAGTCATCCTTGAAGTGGTTTTCCTTGGTTTCCCCTCTTTGTCTATGGGAAAATGTTGGGATGGTACCTCCTGTAACACCACGGCCGCCTCCTTCCCACTTCCTTGCCAAACCCTCTCACCATTCCCATCCCTTTATCAGGTCCCTGTTCGCTTTGCAGGTGAGGCCACCTGGGCATCGTGCTTGCCACACACCCCAGTTGTATCCCCAAACCCTAGACTCAAGCCCCAGGATACTGCCCTCAGTGGCGGTAGAGGTGAAATCCCTCGCTTAGTCCGTGGAAAAAGCCGATCCTAGAGGGAAAATAATAGCAAAAAGAAAAAATCGGGTAGATAGCATTACATCTCAATAAAATATATAATTACCTACTACTAATAATAATAAAACAATAAATCATCCACGTTAAACAAAGCTCATTCTGTTTAAAATAATATATCACTTACCCTTGTACAATTATAAATTCAAAAATATTACCTAAAAAACGTTAATCACCTAGAAGTCATGTTTCTTAAAATTTAAAATATATAGTTCACAAAATGAAAGCAAATAAAAAGTGTCATTCACATGTTCATCCATTATCATTGGTTCATAAAATATTAGTAAGAGTTATGTCGCTTTCATAATTTAATTCGCACAGCTCTACAAATGTTGCTTATATTACCTATCATGTGCTGCTGTCCAGTAGAGAGGACGGTAATCACGCCAACTGTACTTCAAAACAGTACTCATGGCAGAAATGCGAGGGAGCCGTGTCAGTAGATTTACTGGCACGTTAAAGATCCCCTTCGGGTCAAAATTCCGGCACCCCGGCGTCTCTAAAAGCCACAGTAGTAAAAAGGGACGTAAAACCAATAACATTATTATTATACAGTACTCATGCACTTTCTGTAACAGGACTGTTTACAATGTGTAAGAACGTCTTTCTTGATACAAACATGGGCTGTTAACACAGATAAGACACCGGTCCGCAAGCACATTGCTGCTTACAGCTCGTTATTGTCCATCAGATAGTGAGCTGCCTTAACAATAAAACTAATTCATTCAATTGTAAATATAATAAAGGACAATGTTCTATTAGTTAATAAAACTATAACGCTTACATTTTTCTCTATAACCATGCGTATGGTAAGCTTGTCTGTTATACATAACACCTCTGCTTTAGTAATAATAATGATAATAATAATGACGATTTTACCCTAGAGACCTGAAACTTGGTTTTTAGGTAAAACACTTTATTGTAAAATTCTTAGTTTCCAAAATACAGCCAATTGGTAAAATTGAACTTTTTGCAAAACAAAGTAAAAATATAAAGTTTTGTTCTAACGATAAAGGACATAGAGACCTTTACTTTAAGCCATAGAACAACGCTCCATCATCATTAGTGTGCAAAATATTGTCTACTTTCAAAAACATTTTTAAATATATATATATAAGGTGCATTCAAAAAGTAACGAGCCGGAGGCTGTAATACGCAAACAGGTGCCGACATTGGTTAATCGTGGCGTGTGTAACGAGGTGTGGTTCCGACCAGAGCGTGGAAGGTCACAGCCCGTCGCTAGAGGGCACGCGTGCACGTCACGTGACGATACAAAGCTAGCAGCAGCATGCATCAATCGTCCAACCAAGAACAAGAGAGTAGGCCATTCGACATGCTTCCAGGTGTGGTTGAAGACTGTGGGGCACCAACAGAGAGGGAAACAATGTCAATATTCATTCGATTGTTGAACATGCTACAAAGTTGACATATGATAATGTGTATCACAGTAATGGCAAGCTTGTGACACCCAAAAGCATCTTTTAAAGAGTCAAAATTCTTATCATAAGAATTTTTTAGAGAATTTTCAAAATTTGCCAATTTTTTTTACCATGCATCATCGTTTCCCTTATATATCCCATGTTTATGAGAAATTTTCTACTTTCCTTTTTTAAGGTGTGTATTACATCTGCACCTTCAAAATGTACCTCAATCACTAGCATAAACTGTATATTAAGTACTTTTATTTGATTTTTATTCGGAGCAGCTGAAAATAGTTCTTTTTTTAAGAAAAAATACAGTATAAAAACTGATATAAATCTTAATGACCTCAATGAGGTACATATTTTAGTACAGCCTTATGGGAGGAAACCCTGAAAAAATCATCATAATCCATGGAGTAATAACAGAATTATGGTGAAAACGGTATTAAGAATTATAGTTTTCAGGAAAACAACTTTAAAAATGTTGGCATAAAAATAATACAACTTTCGGACCCCTCACCATTCAAAACTGTCCTGGTCCATAAGTCACTCCTTCAATATCATGTTTCTTTCCTACTTCCTGCAATTGGAGCCTCTTTTTGCATCTCCTGGCTTCCTTTGTGGATTCAAGTGCCCTCTTCTCAGCTGACTGAATTCTACGGACATCCTTCTGATTCAGTCCTTCAATGCAGTAAGCTCCTGGGTCCAGTCCCTTTTCTTTTACAACCTTCAGTCTTCCGTTCATCCCAACATTGAATGTGATGGCTGCATCCTTTGCTGCTATCAACACAGATTTTTGGCCACAGAATCCTCTTTTAGGGCATATTTTCCATATTTTGGCATTCAGAGATTCGTTACTATACTGTGTGTGACTACCCACACACCGCTTCAAAAGATCACTGGAAGACAAATCTTTAAAAGTGGGTATAATTTCATTCATTATTGCAATACGTATGTTACTCTTGTGATGATATTCTTTATCCTTGCCATCAGGGACAGCCCTTTGGTAACTACACCAAGAATCAACTCCTTTGGGACAGAAATCATGCATAGGTGTTTCATCAGTTGTGGCTTTGTGATTCCAGATAGCCCTAATGGCTGTTTTCATTTCTGAAGCTGAAGTGCTATTACTTCTAATGGCATTGCCATAGTACACTGTCAAGGTGTTAATAACAGCATCAGTGGGCCTATTTTTACCTGACAGCGGTTTGCCATCTTTTAATTTTTTCCCTTTATATTTAGCCTTTAGATTTCTAAGCCGAGTCCCCATGCGCTTTTGAACATGGCAAACACACTCTATTTTATTGACCTTTATGTGAGGCCCATAAGGTTGCATTTCATTGACTGCTCTGTAGCTTTTTCTGCAACCATCCCCAATGAAGTTGACATATTTCAGCCTCCGCCTCTCTTCTGACCGACTGAATATTCGTTTAATTCCCTCCACCTCCACGCTGCCAGCTGTACCTGAGTGATTTTATCCACATACTTCTGAGTGTATTTCCATGAATTCATCATATTCTATAGTATTTCCCTTCCCATTCCAGTGTTCACATCCCTTACATACTGTTGTAAGTACTTGTAAGTCCACAACTTTGGCAGTTGTAGCAACAGCTACACCATGGTGTGAACTGTGGCCCCTAGTCAGCCTAGTTCCATCACAAGACACTGATACCTCAGAAGAATTGCTAAGTTCAGATTCTTCTTTTGCAGCCTGCATCATACATTCTTCTGAAACTTTAGATGTGGCATCAAGAATATGATCCACAATACGGATATAGGTACTTCTCTGCACAGGTGGTGGCATGTTCATTTTAGCACAAAACACACTTAAGCCTTGTAGTCCTTGACCAATACACCTCCTTGCATAAACTGCTCTCCTATTTACAGATAGCACATTCTTTGTTTTCCCCAATACTGCGCTGTTTTAAAAAGTACCTACTTCAGAACATGATTCACAGTTAACTGTCACTTTACAGCCCAAACCTCCTAAATTGGTTAGGTTAAGTACCACAGGTTCACCACACACACAACTAAGACATTTCTGTAGCCCTCGAAACATAATATTTACATAAAAAATGTAGCAACCCATATCACCATCACCATCAAATTCAACTCCAACATTTTGGGTAAGCTTCCTGCCTGCTGCACTAAGGTTAGGTGTCGAATTATTATCAGCATCACTCACTCCTTGTTTTCCAGATTTCTTATGCTGATTCCCTTTGAAACACGGTTTTTTACTTTTATAATGTACCTTTCGAGCACCCATACTGCAGTATACCTCACGTTTCACACCGAATCACACAACTGATAGGCCACACCGATGTTGTTTACAAAACAATATTTGCACATGGAACCATGGAAGAATAACACAGAATTCTTACATGATGGAACTTGTTTCCATGGATATTGTATAACACAGGTGTATAGTACTCCTAGGAAACAAAACGATTAAAAAAATGGCTCTGGTTTCCTGCCACAGAATTTACGATACTCTTGGTATCTCTCACAGAATCTACACTTTCTTAACTCACTCAGAATCTTCACAATCACTGAAGAAGACGTGTGATGCGTAATATGGCCATTATTCGTTTAGTTAGTGGCGTTCACTAGGCTGTTATAATTTACAGTAGCCTGAATATTTCGTCTGACTTCAGAAAACGTGTTCACGGTCCTCTTGGTACAGTGAAAAATGTTAATTTCACTCGAAATAACTTTCGCTTTGCAGAATATAATTTCACCGGCCTGACACGGCCAAAATAAATACTGTTCGCTGTAATATTGCGATGCACTCAGCACGATGGCTGTAGATAATTTCTTCCCAATTATGGGGTATTCACTTACGCCAAAACGTGGCCTTCGTCACTTTGACGGACTATGGACACAACACGTGCAGTCACAGTGGACTGTCAAGACGGTGTGATGCAGCCAGAAACTGCTTCCTTATTCCAAGGAAGTTCTTAAGTCATTGAGCGACTAATAACATCCATCTCCGCATGTCTGCGGTGTAAATACCTTATGAGGGGAAGGCCCAGCTTACCAGGTCAAAGATTAGATTTTTATTATATAGATTTTTTAAGCCGAGTTTTAGGTTTACTTTGCAAAAATAATTTTTGGAATATCTGGCCTGGTTCCAGAGATATGCAAAATATTGTGACCGGATGACATGTGCTGCCACGCCTTCTTCCTCGTACACTTTCGTTCTGCTTTCCTTATGCAAATGTATCACCCTCTAAACCACGCGCCGTTGATAATATCGATACTTAAATTTATGAGACACGTTTTTGTTTTGTTTCCTAGGAGTACTATACACCTGTGTTATACAATATCCATGGAAACAAGTTCCATCATGTAAGAACAATTGTGTAAAGCCAGCGAGAGCATTTTGTTCTACGTTCAAATTGTAGAATCTGTGAAATTTAATTGCCACCATGCGGTGTGAAACGTACCACGTGATAAATGTATTATACCGTCTACGTGTGAACGTCCAGATGGAGTAACTCCTTTATGATGAGGGGAGACCCGAAGAAATAAGCCAGCTATGACGGCAATGTTTGACCAGTACCATGAGTAACAAACCGAGTACGGGATGAAGGAGGAAGATGACAGATTAGGACCCTTGGTCTTAACTCTAAATATGCCAGGAGAAATGGAGGCATATTACCCCTTCCAACGTGAAGTTTGGAAGGTGAGCAACATGGAATAGTAACCGTGAGTCCTATATCTTCATCATTGTAAGGTGTGTCCAGGCAGATGTAATTTGAAGTATTTTTAGCCGAAAACTATGATAGTAGACCACTTAGGTAGGATTAGATTATGTCTTTCTATCTTTGGCACTGGGGCAATCTTTCGTTAGACAGTCGTACCGTGTTCTATACGAGGGTGCACATTTACTATGTATATTTTCAGTGTATTATTGACCAGCCAAGAGCAGGCTGAATTTATGTCATGTAAAGGACATCATAAACCAGGAGACGTAGACTTCTGATAAACTTTGGGAACACCCTATGCTAAAGGCCCCTTCTTTGATTTTGAATACATTATTAGTGTATCATTTTTCAGTTGACAGATACTGACACATTTTTTGTACTCTTTAGTTGACATTTTTGTGAGTAACTATTTACCACGATACGTTCCCGGGAGGAACGAACTCATGCCCAACATGAGGTTCAATCTATAAGCGTATCATTTAAAAACAACATCGCAGAGGTTGGATGTTGTTAATTTTGTCTAAGAATGTGCCAAGCAAAGCACAAAAACCCACGTGTTCAATGAATGGATGAGTGACATATCTGTCACGTCAGTGCAGTTAAGCTGCAGAAGTGTATGGTCTTTTATTTAATCTTCTTTGACATTTTTGCAACGCTACATTATTTGAAAGGGTAGCACACAGTAATATACACTATTAAGAAAGTGATAATCGACTTCAACGCAATCTGCAGAACACACCAGGACTTTATCATGTGTTTCTGTCAGATGAAATGTACAGTTCTTGTGATAGAAATGAAAGAAGCCGAGCCGTACTCAATGCTGTGTGAAGCATATTTGACACGCGAGGTGCTAGCAGTAGGAACCTGTTATTACCCAGAATTCAGTGGGAGACGACTTTTATTGACTTTTTATACTGCTAATTTACGTCACAATCATATGGGATGTGAAGGTCAGTGGCATCAATTACATAACCATGCTTTGGGGAAACAGTTATTCGAGCTGTGAACATCTGATGTTTGTTTACCACTGTAAAAGATGAGGGAATATTCGCTAATTCGAATTCCTTTTATATTTGAGCTGATAAAAGTCAATCATCTAGCGAGCTGTATTAAATGTTTAATTCACATTTAATTGACCCAGTTTTGGTATAATGTCAGGCTAGCTAATGTTATTGTCGTGTCTGTGAACACATTGTTGTAGTAAGGAAGGACGGATTAATGTCCCCTTACGTTGTTGGTTTATTCCGGCGTCAATTTGAGCTGCGGCCTAGACGACCGATGATATTTGCGTGCAAATGGTGTAAGACGTGCTAACCTTGCTTGAGAAGTTTCTTAGCTCAGAGCATTGTCTTGTTGACTTTAGAAGTCACGTTCTTCGAGTGAATCTCAGGTAAGATCACATGCAGCCAACGACTGGTGTCCTAAACTAAACCATCTAATACATTACATAAACCTTGATTATAAATCACAAGCATAATTTTTCCTAAAACGACGGATTAATTAATTAAATAATTACAGCCCAGTAAATTTGTGACCATTTGCTTGTTGTTGATTTTGAAACCGTGATTTTGCATCATTTTCAGTGGGAGATGACAATTTAAATGAGCTGACACTTTTTTTGTCGTCGACATGAATCTCCGGGACCAGTAGTTCGGAACTTATGGCGTGCGTGAATTCAAAGCTTGTAAGTCGCAGTGATGATTGCACATTGCCCACCTGATTTACACGCATGAGATGACGACTGAGTATAAACAGTATCTCAGTTCGCGAAGGCAGGCTTGTGTCACGTGTTCATTGATTATTTCGTACCTATTGTACCCTGTTAGTCATAAGAGTGTTTTATGCAATGTTTTTTTATAGTCTGTGGTCATCTATCATTTAGCTTTTGTAATAAGTCTTTGGTTACGACGCATCTCGTCGAAATATTTTTATTCACGTCAGGATTTAGAAAGATATTAAATATAATTGTAAATGTGGAAGTGGTACCATCCTAACCTAGGGATTGGTTTTGCTTGATGTTAAATGTAACTTATACAGAGTCATGTGCTTGTAACTTTGCTACGCGTTAGTTTTCTCTCGTACCACGCGCCTAGCTTAGTTGTTGATTTTGTTTTATGGAAGTAGGACTTCATGAGTGTTACTTAACTTCACTTTAGGGATTGACTTATTATTGTAATTATATCAGCGGATTAGCCGATTTTTACCCTCGGAAGTAGTTTAGGGGCCTTTTTATTAATAAATCATGCACGAAATTTTACTTAAGACTGGATCTCTTAATTTTTAGCTTTGTGTGCGGATGTATTTCTTTGGGCGTCTATGACAAGTCTTCCGTGCAAAATGAACCAGATCCCCTGGATCAAGCCTCTCGTGCTATGCTAGCCCTTAAAGAAATGCACCCGATCCTCTCAGGTTGTGAGTTTGAAGGACGGGGTTGTTCGAAATACCGTTTCATTCGGCGGATGGTACCCGGATAACCTCCTCTAACGGGCTCAGTACATATATTGCTACATCCTTCAGCATAAGTGATATTATTTTATTCATAATCAATAAAATATGCACACCTGATGTGTAGTTTGACTAGCACTAAGAGTAACTGAAGTTTTGTGGAACATTTTCTTATTGTAATGTGTTTGTGAGATAAACAATGAGATTATGTAACTTTTAGCTTTATTTTCAGAGCACATTTTCTTTTTATTCATGTTTCTCTAGGGGACATAATACTGAAATTTCTGACTTCTATATATTCCATTGAATTTTTACACAAAAAATCTGAGATAGCCCTTTTCAAGTAAATTAATGTTACCAAATTTGAATATTGTACTTATAAAAATTTCTGAGTAGGAATTTTTAAATGCCATTTTACCACCGTCTTTAAAAAAAATGTCCCCTGCATCACAATATTTTTCAAATTGGTACCAAATTTTTCACAAACCTTCTTAATACCTATGCTAACAAAAGTTAGTGTCACAGTTTGTTGTTTGACAAACACATTGCCATGTAGAAATTTCTTAATATGTAATGTCGAAATGTTTTTAAAATATGATTGAAACAGAATTTGGTAGGTCAATAATAATTTTGAATTGTCTTTTCACAGCAAATTGCACCAACTATCTAGCTACCGCTGTGTAAAATGTTAATTGTATCAGGCAACATCTGCATGACAAGGTACTCTTTTAATGAAAGAAAATGAAAATCCACAACCTGCTTCCAGTCTCCGACTGGGTCAGGAATGGAATGAATGAAGCCCCCATCTAGTGGCGAGGATATGAACTGTGCCGGCTGCCGAGGCCTGACGCACTCCTCTGGGGCAATGATTAAATGAATGACAGATGAAATGAAATGATAGTGGAGAGTGTTGCTGGAATGAAATTTTGACAGGGAAAACCGGAGTACCCGGAGACAAACCTGTCTGCCTCCGTTTTGTCCAGCACAGATCTCACATGGAGTGACCGGGATTTGAACCACGGATCCAGCGGTGAGAGGCCGGCGTGCTGCCGCCTAAGCCACGGAGGCTTCCTTTTAATGAAAGAAAACATTAAAATTTTGTTAAGTCATAAAATGCAAAATAAAAATCTATGCAAATTCACACACTTAAGAACTACCCTGAACTATAGGTACGCCCTTCAGACTGCTTTCTTTTCTCCTCCAGTGATATTTTCATCACCTTCTTTTTTTAAGCTCCTTGATGTCAACTGAGCACCTTTCCTACTTTGTCTTATGCACTTTTGGTCTCGCTGGGTACTGATTTTCACAGCAGAGTTTGGTGCTGGCTTCCCTCTGATGAACTGTAGAACTTCAAGTGTTCAAATGTTGAACGCACTGACAATACTAAGCTATTACTACCAGTAGCACCATAAAAAGAATTGAAATAATACTATGAAATACATTTCAGCGCAAGGAGTGGAAACCATGGTTATTAGTATTAATTTCACTAAATTTCACTAAATCCGGGTATTCCACAATATTGTGAAAGAATACATGTGAACATGCATTGCTCGGGTCCAAGCTCTGTGAACTTGCGGGGTGAGGGGAAGGGGCAGGCGGGAAGAGAAGGGCCTGTCAACAGCCCGCTGTGTTATATGGAATTCATGTCTTGCCAATACTGCTAACGTAGGGCCGTTTCTCAACCCCACAGGGGTTGCGAATGAGTGAGTGAGTTACCGACCAATGTATTTGGTTCTGTTACTACGCACGGACCGAGAACCCTCATAACTCGTCACCACACTGCTCATAGTGTGCGATCCACATTCCTCTCAGGTTCACGGAGCTTGGACCCGAGCAGTACATACACACATTCCTTTACCTTCAGTCGACCTGTACTGTGCATTTAAGTTATGGTTGTTTTAATTGTAGATTTTTTACAAGTGGATATTCACTGTGGTAGTTGTGAATATTTTGTGTTTTTTCTCTTGAAATAAAGGAAGTTCTGCTTGTTAAGATTTGAATCTGCTTCCAAAATAATATGTGCTGTTTTCATTTTTTAAAATCCTCTGGTACTATTAACTTAATGGTTTTTATGAATTCTAAGGCAAAAATGACAAAAACTGGATTTGTTTGTTTTTTCCATAATATATATTCTATGGACCCCAGCAGATCATTTCAGTAAAACATTTTTCATGCACACCATTTTAATGACTCAGCGACATTTTAAAATCTCCTCAGTGTGTCTTTAATTGTCCCTTTAATGCACTCTAAACTATTGTACTTCTATAAGCCAATGTTATTGATCGCTGTGTCTTGTGATAGAACATGGCAAAAGCAAGGTTGTACATCATTGTAAGCAATTGGCTTAGTTGTAGATATTTTGACAGGCCTCATTATTGATCATGAAGTCTTGTCAAAATTTTGCCAGTATTGTGCCATACTTAGTAATGAATTGGGTACTGAAACACCAGAGTACATGGTATAAACTGAATATCATAAAACAAGTGGGGAATTATTTACGAACTATGATGAGTCTTCAGGGTCAATGGAACAACATGCAGCTGATGTCATCTGGAATAGATCGGTCAAAAAGTGTGCAATGAGATACATAGCTGTACTTTCTTTTGGAGATGCAAAGACGTACCAGGCTACCAGCATCTGACTGGAATTGCACTGTATGGTGAAGGATTCAAATAACAAGAGCATTGTATAAACCATGCACCTAAGAAAATGACTACATGGCTTCAGAAATTGAAGAAAAGGTGCCTAGGATACAAATTTTGGGGAGTTCATGGCCATTGAAGTTTGAAAATGGACACAATAAAAAAGCTGCCCTGCTATTATAGACGGTTCAATGAGAAACATATGCCTGATGATCAAGCAATGAAGACTGCCATTTACGCCACTCTGTACCATTACAGAACCAGCTCGTATCTGAAACCTTGATATCACAAATGCCCCAAGGGAACTGGCTCATGGTATTTCTATTTAAAAAAAAGCATTGCTCGAGGTGAGACTCCTCAAAGCCACACTGAATTGTCAGTGCAATTATCAGAAAAAATTATGTCTCATTGCCCCTCCATATATCAGATAATGTTCATTTTGTTGTTTGAAAGAAATGAAAAAGAAATTTTTATATCGAAGAAGCAATTGGACATACAATAGTGTTTCTGAGTTTAATGTGTGCTGTTATTCAACTCAGGAACTGAAATGTGAAATACGAAACAAAGATCGTTCAAAAATTTCCTGAAAATTTACCTCATGGATCAAGCTTCTGTAATGATACACTACAGTTCTACATATGTTAACTATCCAATAAGGAGTAGAAAGGAAGATTCATATTTTGGAAGAGTCATACATGAGCATTAAGGCAAACTTAATCTTAATTTCTTTTTCAAAAGAACTGATGTGTGATACACAGCATACATGAATATTTTATGAGGGCTATGGAAAAAGCCTTCTATAAGTAGAAATTCACTTTAACATACGGTATTCTCACTGCCATGGGACTTTAGCAATTGATTCAGAATTTAAGCAAGGTTCCCATAGATATTCTAAACGTTAATTTTCACAAAATGCATGCCACACTCTTACATCCATGATTCACTAGAAACCCCAATAAACTTTCTTGTTTATTTATATAGCCTATTGAAAAATGGCAAACAGCAACAACAGTATTTCTCTGGGATCCAATGTTGAAGAGTGCTGTATGATAGCCTACACAGACAAAAGATCTGACCAGGTAAATATATGGTAAAAAAAAACCTTCTTTAATAAATAAAAAACAGAGTCTTATTCTAATTGGCCAATCATTTTATATGATCCTACTAAAATTCCATTCCATATAAACATTGTGGAACGTTAGTCAGCTGGTTGGCAGATAGGCCCTACAGCTCTTTTAAATACATAAGGGGCAATTAACTCAACCACTTCTTTGATATTGGATTACTTTGGTATGACTGTAAAAGTAGGCATCATAAAACTTACCGTAGCCGTAAATGTTAATTTATGTCTGAATTTACTGCTGTAGAGGATAGTAGTAACATAGGCCTAATTCCATGTGATGTCTTTTTATGAGCTGATAGAGTGTAGAGAATCCTTTCACAAACTACATTATAAATCATACTGGTATGTACAGTAGGGCTACATATGGATATAATTCTTGCTCATTTTTTGACCTATTTATTAACATAACCGTATTCAAGCATAGTGAAGTTTATCATTTAACTCCTAAAATTAAATAACCACATTAAAATAGACCACCAGCTAAATAGGGACGTAAAATAGAAACAGACAGTTAGACAGCGAGGTCATCTGCCCCTGAGAAACAGACACAACAAAACTTAAGGCCACATCAATCTTCCTATCAATAATAAGAATTTATTGCAGCCGAAAGGCCAAAAGTAGAGAATTTACATCTTACTGTACTCGGTCAATGATAATGTTCTTTTGGAGCACTTTGATAGGTGGTACCTGTCACATTTCTGGTTACACAGCTCACATACACAGCTTTCGCTAGGGTTATGGTACGATTTTGTTGCACAAACTCTGTGATGAAAACCGTGGATGGCGTGTCTCGTCACGACATGTCTCAGTTCCTGGTTTTCCTTCATCCATTTCCTGTCCATCATGGTGCTTGTAGCGTAGAAGTCCGTATCTATATCTTCGCTTTTGGCTTTCCTCCTCTCCAGATGTTTAGAGTAATGTTCTGTCACTGGTAGAAGCAGTTGGGTCCTTAGGTCTTCTGCGTAGTAGGTCTCCTTTGTTAGTCTATAGACCATTCTTGTTGGTGCTGCTTTTCCCACTCTCAGTGCATTTTTGAGAAAGCGGGCTTTGACTCGTTCTATTTTTTCAAAGTCACTAAGTTTTAGACTTTCCCAGATCAGTTCTAATTCGTACGTTACTATAGGGGATATGGCGGCGTTAAAAAGTCTCATTGCTGTAACTAGGGACAGAGCTGGAAGGTTCTTTATGGCTGAGATTGCTCTTGTGGCAGCTGCAGTTCTCTCCTGAATATGGCATCTAAACGACTTAGTAGTAGTTTGCAAGGTAATTCCAAGATACCTAAATTGATTGACAATTTTCAGATGTTCTCCATTAAGAGTAAGGAAGTCACTACCTGCAATTTTTCCTCCTTTCCGATATGTCATTTGGACTGTCTTCTCCAAATTAATGGTGAGGCGGTTTTCCAGTACCCATTTCTCCAGCTCTATTAGGGCTCGTTGCAGGTCATTTCTATTTGGTGATCCCAACACCATGTCATCCGCGTATACGATAAGTTTCGTATTCGATGTGCGCTGAAAGATGTCTGTAATGTCTGCTGTGGCGATGTTGAACAACAAGGGGCTCATTGGATCTCCCAGCAGGACTCCATTTGTTTGTTCGAACGTGTCTGATACGTCGACTGTATCCTCAATCTGTACAAAATTGACTTTTAAAATGTTTTCAATTGCTCTGACAAGAGGATGTGTTGTCCCAATCATGTCTTTCAACTTTGTCATCAGTATTTCCCTCTTGAGGAGGTCGAACGCCTTCGTATAGTCAATAAAGACAGCGTAGTATTTTCCGTTCGGATGTCTCAAAGCTTCTTCTATTTCTTCCAGGAGGTATCTGACTGCTTGTGTTGTGTTTCTACCTCGTATGAAACCAAACTGGCATTCAGGAATATTTGCTAATGTTTCCAGTTTTGACGCTAGGATTTTTGTATATATCTTAAAAATATTATTTTCCAGTGCGATTCCCCTGTATGAGTTAGGGTCGTTCGTATCAATCTTCCCATCAATACCGTACTACTATTATTAGCCTATAAAATCGTTTTACTACCAATAAGTATAATTCAAAAACTGATATTGCAGCAATAGTGCATTATGTCAACTCAACCAGTAGGTTATTTTAGGGTACGGCACTAACGATTTTTATCGGAATTCTGATAGGTACGGCAGTAAGAAAGGTTAGATCAAGTAATTCACTTCAGAAATATCATCTAGAGATAATGTCAGGACACCCAAGATAAGTTTCCAGAACTGCCGTAGGCCTGAGAAAACTAAGCTTAAATCCTCATCTAGAATATCATTATTCTTTTCTTACGATGTCGAAATTTATGGTATAAAAATTAGAAATATTACCTTAGCCGTATGCCTATAGCTGCAAATTGCACTTACCGGTTCATTGCTTTCCTCTGAATTCCGTAGAACGGGGTGAAGTCGATCAGGTGAGGCAAAGTCGATCATTGTGACGTCCCGATATAATTTCAGCACTAACACCTGGTAGGTGAATGGAGAAGTAACGATTTAATTTTCTTTGGAATGTTGAAGCTCCGTGCTATTTATATGACATTATTTGTATGTTATAACCATAACACGTCAAGTGTGGTTAAGTTTTCAATCGATGTCCATTTTTAATATTTTTCGAAACCTTGGTCAACAAACAGTCATCCACCTGTTTCAATCGGTACCCCAACTTCTTCACCGACTTCATTTGATAAGCTGATGGGTTGTGCTCTTGTAGTGCCCTTCAAACCACACCTACTTTATGCCACATGCAAGCAATAATGTATTATACCGAATGTTTACATTTGGCAGGGTGAAGTCGATCATGGTACGAATATATCAGAAGAAGACAGGCTTTGCTGGGAAACGATATTATAAAGTTCAGTATTTGAACAATGCTGTGCAAAGAGTAAAAAGGAGGGAAAATAAGCATGAGAAAAGCCTCTAAATGATATACTATCCTAAATGATTGAGTCAAAGGTAAACACAATACTACCCTAAATGATTGGGTCAAGGGTAAACACACTGAAGGTTTGAGGGACAAATTGCATTGAATACCACTGATGAAAATTGTTTGATTGACGGTTTAGCTAAGTGTTCAGAGTGGGGGTATACTCTGAAACGTACTATGTACTGTACCCGATACCTAGTTGAGGCTATCGGCTACGCCAGCAGACATTGAGCCGTAGTTGAGATTTTGGGAAGAGTTAAGAAAAGATAGCGCTCAGATCGAGTCAAGAGGAATGTCAAGATGACGTAGAAGGTCTAGGATTAAGAAGGCACTGACAGCGGTCAAGCGGATGGAATTATGGATGGAAATATGAAGCTTTATTAAGATCTATGTGGAACATGGTATTTAAACATCCCAGAAGAGGAGATATAACAAGCATTATACATGGTAATAATTTGAAGGAAGTCAGATAACCCTTAAGTTATTTTAAAACTAAATAGCCGAGATGATCGGGGTTTGAGATTACATTTGTGACGCAAGAGCACAGAGGTGGGGAGAACGTCACGTGACTGCGCCAGGGAGGTTCAGGTCAAGGCAGTCTAGAGACAGTCAGTTGAGCTCAGTGAGCCACGCAGTTGAGCTCTGCAAGCAGAGGAGTCAAGTACAGTTAGCACGGCAGTCGAATTCAGAGAGCGAGCCGAGTAGGACACGCCGAGCGTATGGTAAAGGTCGCGCAGCGAACAGCATTTGTCACGGAAAGTGAAAGCGACAGTTTCAACTTCACTAAGCAGCGAACGAAAAGTAGGTCAGTGAGCCGGGCGGAAACCCGCAGTAGGCAGCGTGAAGACCGGTTACAGAACCAGCTGTACGGGCCAAGCTAGCATAGAAGGCCTGGATTTAGAACAATACGGTAAAACGAGTTGGAGAACTAATTTCAAGCTGCAATTTGGTTACGCAGAACAGCATAGCAGAGCGACATGGCGAGGCCAGCTTTATGTGGAGATTATTCTAGCATTGCAGTAGGGGCGAGCGGGTTATTACCAATCTTATACGCAAGCATTTTGACAGAAGCTGAACTTCATTACAACATTGAGTTGGAACGTTTATTCAGCATTTGAGTTGTACAAGCAGATAGTTACGAGATACTGCAACTGTGAACTTCGAATGAACATAGTTTTTCAATGACATTACGACTATGCATTTCATAACGCATTCCAAGTAACATTAACGATTATAGGCAAATGAAATGTTTTAAGCATATGCACTTATGAACATTAGCACGTGCATTAATGCAATTATTTCTTATGAAGTGTTATAAATTACCGAGTATGAACACAGCTACAGGGTGTTTCATAAACTTAGACACTCTCATATACAATTTTATTTTCTACAAGTGAGATTAAACCGCTGTGGATATTGAACTTTCAACACTCAAACTGAACTTTGTATGGAAGAGTGGCGTAACGTAGAAGAGGAGTAGGGGGTCCGCTGTTTCTATGAACTTCTTCGTGAAGATTTGGACAATATCCGCTATGGATAACCAGCAGTTCATCATGTCGGAGTAAACGCAGACAGAGACACGATGGCACCACAGAGCGATGGATTCGATTCCTGACGAGGAGGAGGTCCACCAGCTGATTCACTTGGGATTTGAAGGCAATCGTCATTGCGTGGGTGGAATGATATTCACGCCGATCTTTCGAGAAATTCATTACATAAGGAAAATCGACGATCTTTGAAATTTAATAACAGCTGATTATGAAAAGGTACTGTAAGAGTTATAACTTCCTGATACGATTATTTTCATGAATACTGGGCACACATTTATATTTTTCTAATGGGAGTGATACGATTATTTAGACATGGCATTGACTTTATATGCTTCGAATTTTGCTAGAATATGGCGTGACCATATGAAATGGCAGGCATCATTATACGATATTCTCACCATTGGTTGGCTTTATTAAGCAGATGTTTGGTCTTTTAGACATCTTTCCAGCAAGGATAGTTTTCATGAATAGTTTTTTTGTGTGACGAGTATTTCGAACTCGTGATCTGCAATTGATTATCTAAAATTACTTCGTCAGTTCATTGCATACTTGCGAGTGTGTATTATTCATCAGTAGGGATTATATCCATTGGATTGTTTGGAGATATTAAGATGTTATTCACTTTAGTGAATGAATATCGCTTTTATATGACAACTAGAGACTTGTTGATTCCGATCTGGTACATTCACTCATTTAGTCTTCGAGATGGGGTCTTTCTTATTTATACGATTGTATGGTGGTTACTCATCTTACCCATCGTTCAGGGCACTATCATGTTAGTCGACGGGGCAAGGTCTTTCGTATTTATACGATTGTACGGTGGTTACTCATCTTACTTGCCATTGAGGGACTCATTTTTATCATCCGAGTGTACTTAAGATTATAAGAGGATCAAACAAGGAACTACTAGTCACATATCAGTCGAATTTTTGTTAAATAAAGTAAAGATAAATGTTAGCAGGGTTACATTTAGTAATTCTTGTTTGCCAATCCAATATTTTGTTGCTATACTCTTTTGAGAGTACTTTCAGTTTAACAGCTGATACAGCTGATGCTTTTGATGATTTTTATAATTGTGTTTGATACCTTTGAGGAGGATTTAAAGTAATTGAATCTTGTGAGATGAATCATTAATGGTCAGATTTATTTTAAGGCAGATCAGTATTGCAGATTTTGATATGAGAGATTATAGCACATTGGTGTTTTTCTGTGATGTGAATTATGAGAATTGTAAGAGAATTTATGCTATTTGAAAGCAGATCTTGAATTACTAAGGTAATATTTTTTCCAATTGTTTAAGAAGTTGTCTAGATGCGATCAGAGTAATTACAGTTATTGGAGATTGTGTGCGTTGATAATTTGAAGCCAGTTATATATTTTTTGTAGATCATGCAACATGGTTAAGTGAAGTTTGTGATAGGCATTTTGTGGAAGTTGCCAAGTGGAAGTTGCAATATTGCTAATGCATTTTGAGGCAGACATGAGGTTGTCGAACCCAGTCTAGCGTAATTGTTGAGATTCATGCTGTGTATGCTGAATATTTATGGAGTTTTGTGGAATAATTGTGGTATTCAAATGTGATATTTGAGGAAGTGAGGATATATAATGTAGTTGTGGATAGTCAGATCCAGCGTGATGTCGTGAAGGCAATAATATTTTTGGCATGATAATTAAATACGAAATATAACTTGGAAGTGATAAAACTGTAAGACAACGTTCTATAACCCATATTAAACAATTTGTTAGGAAATAAAACAAATAAATAAAGTTGAGAATACTAGATTTTCTGAGAATAATAATTAATGAAATAATAATCTGAAAACTAAGCATATTAACGATCTGACCTAATGAAATAAAAATCAGAATGACTAGATGAAATAATAAAAATCTAAATAACCAGAAGAATGAAATTTAAATAAATTAATAAATTAAATTTTGGAATAAATCAATGAATTAAATAAATGGATGAATTAAAGATTGAATAAATAAACTGATTTAAATAAATTAATAGATGATTGGATAGATGATGAATAACTGAATTAGAAGGTGATAATTACTTAAAGAAGCTGATGATTAATGAATTTATATGGAATTAAATAAATTTAATTGAGCTATAATTTGAGGAATTGCAACTTGAGTTGAGGAATTAAACAATTTGTATTGATGATTTAAGATGATTTAATCTGAAGTAGATGATAAAATAAGAGTGTGTGAATAATTAGAAAGTATAATGAAGTAATGATAATAATTTTCATTTAAATGATTTAATGGTGATGAGTTAATGATTCTGACAGGAATATGTTGAATTTTGAGATGAGAATTAATGAGAGAAATATTTAACTTTGATGATGATGATGATGATGACCAATGAGCAGTGGATTTTCTGTAATTCACGAACAAGCAATTATTAATGACAATGTAAATAGTGTAAATTAATTATTCGATGTTTAGGAGCATTTTACTAACCTATTTAACATTTAAATTATGCCATGCAAGCCATAAATTACGTGATATTTAAAATATGTGATTATAATGTGTATGTTTAGACAGATTAATAATATTTTCAAATCCACATTCATGATGTTAAATTAAAGAGAAATTAGGTCTCAGGTATCACGAATGTCAGAGACGAAAGACATAGTGCTACAGTGATCCTGAGAACCCAAGAGAACTTTAGAGATTTTTCTTGTTTTATGTGGATGAAATATTTTTGATTAGAAAAGAGATGGTTCGATTTTTGGACAATGACAATTTAACGTTGGCATTCGACCATGCTCTCAGGTAGGATGAATATTTAAAATGTCTGTCTGACTATCAAAGTGAAATAAATTTGTTTTTATCTTAGTTGTGATCTGATGATGGTGTGATTTTCCTTTTTCTTTCCTTGTCTTGATTAAGGCTTAACCGGAAAGGATGTGGTTTTCTAGGAGTTCAGTTGATGGCGCCCATTTATATTTGCATTTTTCTATTAAACTTAAGCCCGTAACGACCCTAGAGATACTTTGTCTCGTGTTACCCACTGCTTTTTCGATATCTCAGCTGAATTTCCGACACATTCCTTATTTGACTAGAGGTTCATTTAACTCCGCTCTGTCCTGGAACTCCAGGAATGCGATGTAATAGCAGATGGGTCATCGCATCCCCAGGACGAACGGGTACAGAGAGAGAGGGAGAATTGGCTCTACCCTCCTGTGGGGCTTCGATTTTGTTTATTCTATGGAATTACATCAGATTTAGATTACTGAGAGATTGATCTCAAGTTCATTTAATTGTGTTACAAAATTTATTAAACTTAGTCAGACAATATACTTGTGTGCCCATTCCAGTGTTCATGTTAATCGTATTAGTATTATATCATGTTAGTTATAAGTCATATTTTTCCTATACCCAAGTGAATGCAGGAATTGAGACATTGTGATGTGTTGTTGTCTAACGTCTCTGAATAAAACGTCTATTGAAAATATAATTATGTTGCCGGAAGATTTAGCTAAGGTGTTAGGAGAGTTACAGAGTGGCATGTCTGGTATTGCAGAAACTATTTCTAAAATGGAAACAGAAGTTAAAGAACAGATAAATAGTTCAGAAGCTAGGTTAGAAGCTAGATGTAAAGAAAATGTGCAAGCATTACAAACTAGTAATGAAGACAATTTAAAGTCATTGGAGACTAGATTACAGACTAGTACTGAAAGTCATTTGAAAGCTAGTGAAGCTAACTTGAAGGATAGTTTTAAATCATTAGAAGAAAGATTACAGTCAACTAGTGAGGATAATTTAAAGTCATTAGAGACTAGGCTACAGTCAAATAGTAAAGATGAGTTGATGTTATTGGAGACAAGATTACAGTCAAATAGTGAAGATAGTTTTAAATCATTAGAAGAAAGATTACAGACTAGTAGTGAAGCTAACTTGAAGGATAGTTTTAAATCATTAGAAGAAAGATTACAGTCTCGTAGTGAAGAAACTAACACAGAGTTGGAAAACAAGTTAACTAGGTTAGAGTATAGATTAACTTTAAAGAATAATGAAATGCTTAAGACTTTACAATTAGATATAATTGCAGTAAATATGAAAGGAGAGGAAAATGTTCAAATATTAAGAAAGAATATTATTGAATTAGAAAGTAGAGGAGAAGAAAACATTCTTACTTTAAGAACAGACGTTATGTCTATACAGAAAGACATTAAATCGGATGTATCGAAGTTGAGATTCGACATTGATGGTTTAGTGGCAGATGTAGGCAAAATTCAAGAGTGGTCTACCGAAGTATCTTTCGAAACTAAAATCAAAGGTCTAGAGATGAATCTAGGTAATGAGATCAAAGATTTAAAGTCAGTAATTGGGACCATTAAAGAGGAAGTCTTAGGAAAGGTTAATTCTAATTTAAAATCATTAGAGAATCAATTGCAGAAAGATATTAGGAAAATGGATGATGATATAGAGCAAAAGGTTAATGAAAACTTAGCTTTATTCAAAAATAGAGTCGGTGCAATCGTGGGAGAACGGTATAGTGAGGTCGATGCCGAAGCAAAAGAAAAACGTGCAGGATTAGATGAGAAATTAATCGCAGGTTTGGCGAACTTAGAAGCGAGATTTACGGAGAACAAGGAAGCGATGAAGGTAGATTCAACTCTATTTAGGACAGATGTTGATCTGTTAAAGGAACAAGTCGCATCAGTAAAGAATACATGCGAAGACAAGATAGATAAGTTGAAAAACGATTTAGAAGAGAGTAACAGAACGCAGAATGTTACGTCGTTGGATGAGTTGAAGACTCAGGTCAAGACCGTAGAGAAATTGGCAGAAGATAGGATGACTAAACTAGAATCTATGATTAATAGTTTCTCAAGTCAAAATATTACGTCAGGAGAAATATCGATAAGTCCGACACCGATAGACCGCAATATGGGTAATCAAGAAGTTAGCATGGGAGAAGACCGTCAAACGCAACCAAATGTGACATTCGAAAGGGCAAGTTCAACCCCTCAGGATAATCCGAGTTCGAATAGGAGTACGTTGGGTACAAGTGAACGATACTCAGGTCCAGTTACCATTATCAGAAATCTGGATGACAAGCCGAGGAAGTATTCTGGAAACACAAGAGTCACACCAGTCGAATTTCTGCGAGATATTCGAGACTACATGGCGGAACATAGAGTAGCCAAGGAGAGAGAACTAAGGATAGTCGAACGCGCCTTAGACGGGTCTGCGTTAACTTGGTTTAGAGCATTCAGAAGCAATTTTGCGAATATGGAGCAATTTGCCATAGCATTCTTAAGGTGATTTTGGAATGCAGAGGATCAGCTGAACGTAAGAGCAGAAATGTACTCGAAGCGTTATTCTACGTCACATCCGACGCATTATGCCAATTACTTTACTTCACAATTGGCTAAATTACAGTTTCTGATTCCTCCATTGCCTGAAGAAGAGCTTTTGTAAGCTATAGCGAGACAGTTACCAAATTGAGGTACAGCGATCACTCATAGCGTCGGGAGCGAACACACTTGAGCACTATGACGACATTTTACGGCGATTAGACTATACAAGCGCTCAAGTTACGCCTAGAAATGCTAGAAACGACAATCGAAACACGCAAGAGGTGAATGCGGTAGTCGTTGATAACGCAGCTCAGACGGACAGAAGAGACTACTGGGAAAACAGAAGGAACGAAGGAAATCGAGGAAACATCCGTACCGTTCGTGAAAATGATCGATATAGAGGACCATATGAGAGGCCATACGATCAGGAAGCAAGAGACAGCCGATACAGAAATTATAATCAGAATTCCAGATACCAAGATAGGAATAGATACAACAATAGATATCGTGGTAGAAATAACTGGAGCCAAGGTCAACAGTATAATCGGAACGACAGGCAGGATGGCCGAAGAAATGAGCCAAATGAAAGACGAGATAATCGTGAATATGAGAGATCGAGGCAAGAATGTAGACAGCCTAGTACACCACCCGAGGAGACAGTCAGAGATGTCAATCGAGCAAGCACGAGTAGTGAAGGAAGAAATAGACATCAAAGTAATACAGAATCAAGATGCTAATCACTGGAAATCAATCATCATTGTTGAGAGTCAGAAAGTACCATCATGCTGAATGAGAGGATTGTAGAGCTATCGTGTACATGTGTTATATATAGAATGCCTGAGAGTGTATTTTTTTTCTCAATCCTGATAAAAAAGGAGATGTACGGGAGAGATGTACCCGATACCTAGTTGAGGCTATCGGCTACGCCAGCAGACATTGAGCCGTAGTTGAGATTTTGGGAAGAGTTAAGGAAAGATAGCGCTCAGATCGAGTCAAGAGGAATGTCAAGATGACGTAGAAGGTCTAGGATTAAGAAGGCACTGACAGCGGTCAAGCGGATGGAATTATGGATGGAAATATGAAGCTTTATTAAGATCTATATGGAACATGGTATTTAAACATCTCAGAAGAGGAGATATAACAAGCATTATACATGGTAATAATTTGAAGGAAGTCAGATAACCCTTAAGTTATTTTAAAACTTAATAGCCGAGATGATCGGGGTTTGAGATTACATTTGTGACGCAAGAGCACAGAGGTGGGGAGAACGTCACGTGACTGCGCCAGGGAGGTTCAGGTCAAGGCAGTCTAGAGACAGTCAGTTGAGCTCAGTGAGCCACGCAGTTGAGCTCTGCAAGCAGAGGAGTCAAGTACAGTTAGCACGGCAGTTGAATTCAGAGAGCGAGCCGAGTAGGACACGCCGAGCGTATGGTAAAGGTCGCGCAGCGAACAGCATTTGTCACGGAAAGTGAAA
This sequence comes from Meconema thalassinum, assembly GCA_946902985.2. Lineage (NCBI taxonomy): Eukaryota > Metazoa > Arthropoda > Insecta > Orthoptera > Tettigoniidae > Meconema > Meconema thalassinum. The sequence goes on from OX336389.2 coordinate 726,928,613, forward strand.
GCGACAGTTTCAACTTCACTAAGCAGCGAACGAAAAGTAGGTCAGTGAGCCGGGCGGAAACCCGCAGTAGGCAGCGTGAAGACCGGTTACAGAACCAGCTGTACGGGCCAAGCTAGCATAGAAGGCCTGGATTTAGAACAATACGGTAAAACGAGTTGGAGAACTAATTTCAAGCTGCAATTTGGTTACGCAGAACAGCATAGCAGAGCGACATGGCGAGGCCAGCTTTATGTGGAGATTATTCTAGCATTGCAGTAGGGGCGAGCGGGTTATTACCAATCTTATTCGCAAGCATTTTGACAGAAGCTGAACTTCATTACAACATTGAGTTGGAACGTTTATTCAGCATTTGAGTTGTACAAGCAGATAGTTACGAGATACTGCAACTGTGAACTTCGAATGAACATAGTTTTTCAATGACATTACGACTATGCATTTCATAACGCATTCCAAGTAACATTAACGATTATAGGCAACTGAAATGTTTTAAGCATGTGCACTTATGAACATTAGTACGTGCATTAATGCAATTATTCCTTATGAAGTGTTATAAATTACCGAGTATGAACACAGCTACAGGGTGTTTCATAAACTTAGACACTCTCATATACAATTTTATTTTCTACAAGTGAGATTAAACCGCTGTGGATATTGAACTTTCAACACTCAAACTGAACATTGTATGGAACAGTGGCGTAACGTAGAAGAGGAGTAGGGGGTCCGCTGTTTCTATGAACTTTTTCGTGAAGATTTGGACAATATCCGCTATGGATAACCAGCAGTTCATCATGTCGGAGTAAACGCAGACAGAGACGCGATGGCACCACAGAGCGATGGATTCGATTCCTGACGAGGAGGAGGTCCACCAGCTGATTTACTTGGGATTTGAAGGCAATCGTCATTGCGTGGGTGGAATGATATTCACGCCGATCTTTCGAGAAATTCATTACATAAGGAAAATCGACGATCTTTGAAATTTAATAACAGCTGATTATGAAAAGGTACTGTAGGAGTTATAACTTCCTGATACGATTATTTTCATGAATACTGGGCACACATGTATATTTTTCTAATAGGAGTGATACGATTATTTAGACATGGCATTGACTTTATATGCTTCGAATTTTGCTAGAATATGGCGTGACCATATGATATGGCAGGCATCATTATACGATATTCTCACCATTGGTTGGCTTTATTAAGCAGATGTTTGGTCTTTTAGACATCTTTCCAGCAAGGATAGTTTTCATGAATAGTTTTTTTGTGTGACGAGTATTTCGAACTCGTGATCTGCAATTGATTATCTAAAATTACTTCGTCAGTTCATTGCATACTAGCGAGTGTGTATTATTCATCAGTAGGGATTTTTTCCATTGGATTGTTTGGAGATATTAAGATGTTATTCACTTTAGTGAATGAATATCGCTTTTATATGACAACTAGAGACTTGTTGATTCCGATCTGGTACATTCACTCATTTAGTCTTCGAGATGGGGTATTTCGTATTTATACGATTGTATGGTGGTTACTCATCTTACCCATCGTTCAGGGCACTATCATGTTAGTCGACGGGGCAAGGTCTTTCGTATTTATACGATTGTACGGTGGTTACTCATCTTACTTGCCATTGAGGGACTCATTTTTATCATCCGAGTGTACTTAAGATTATAAGAGGATCAAACAAGGAACTACTAGTCACATATCAGTCGAATTTTTGTTAAATAAAGTAAAGATAAATGTTAGCAGGGTTACATTTAGTAATTCTTGTTTGCCAATCCAATATTTTGTTGCTATACTCTTTTGAGAGTACTTTCAGTTTAACTGCTGATACAGCTGATGCTTTTGATGATTTTTATAATTGTGTTTGATACCTTTGAGGAGGATTTAAAGTAATTGAATCTTGTAAGATGAATCATTAATGGTCAGATTTATTTTAAGGCAGATCAGTATTGCAGATTTTGATATGAGAGATTATAGCACATTGGTGTTTTTCTGTGATGTGAATTATGAGAATTGTAAGAGAATTTATGCTATTTGAAAGCAGATCTTGAATTACTAAGGTAATATTTTTTCCAATTGTTTAAGAAGTTGTCTAGATGCGATCAGAGTAATTACAGTTATTGGAGATTGTGTGCGTTGATAATTTGAAGCCAGTTATATATTTTTTGTAGATCATGCAACATGATTAAGTGAAGTTTGTGATAGGCATTTTGTGGAAGTTGCCAAGTGGAAGTTGCAATATTGCTAATGTATTTTGAGGCAGACATGAGGTTGTCGAACCCAGTCTAGCGTAATTGTTGAGATTCATGCTGTGTATGCTGAATATTTATGGAGTTTTGTGGAATAATTGTGGTATTCAAATGTGATATTTGAGGAAGTGAGGATATATAATGTAGTTGTGGATAGTCAGATCCAACGTGATGTCGTGAAGGCAATAATATTTTTGGCTTGATAATTAAATACGAAATATAACTTGGAAGTGATAAAACTGTAAGACAACGTTCTATAACCCATATTAAACAATTTGTTAGGAAATAAAACAAATAAATAAAGTTGAGAATACAAGATTTTCTGAGAATAATAATTAATGAAATAATAATCTGAAAACTAAGCATATTAACGATCTGACATAATGAAATAAAAATCAGAATGACTAGATGAAATAATAAAAATCTAAATAACCAGAAGAATGAAATTTAAATAAATTAATAAATTAAATTTTGGAATAAATCAATGAATTAAATAAATGGATGAATTAAAGATTGAATAAATAAACTGATTTAAATAAATTAATAGATGATTGGATAGATGATGAATAACTGAATTAGAAGGTGATAATTAATTAAAGAAGCTGATGATTAATGAATTTATATGGAATTAAATAAATTTAATTGAGCTATAATTTGAGGAATTGCAACTTGAGTTGAGGAATTAAACAATTTGTATTGATGATTTAAGATGATTTAATCTGAAGTAGATGATAAAATAAGAGTGTGTGAATAATTAGAAAGTATAATGAAGTAATGATAATAATTTTCATTTAAATGATTTAATGGTGATGAGTTAATGATTCTGACAGGAATATGTTGAATTTTGAGATGAGAATTAATGAGAGAAATATTTAACTTTGATGATGATGATGATGATGACCAATGAGCAGTGGATTTTCTGTAATTCACGAACAAGCAATTATTAATGACAATGTAAATAGTGTAAATTAATTATTCGATGTTTAGGAGCATTTTACTAACCTATTTAACATTTAAATTATGCCATGCAAGCCATAAATTACGTGATATTTAAAATATGTGATTATAATGTGTATGTTTAGACAGATTAATAATATTTTCAAATCCACATTCATGATGTTAAATTAAAGAGAAATTAGGTCTCAGGTATCACGAATGTCAGAGACGAAAGACATAGTGCTACAGTGATCCTGAGAACCCAAGAGAACTTTAGAGATTTTTCTTGTTTTATGTGGATGAAATATTTTTGATTAGAAAAGAGATGGTTCGATTTTTGGACAATGACAATTTAACGTTGGCATTCGACCATGCTCTCAGGTAGGATGAATATTTAAAATGTCTGTCTGACTATCAAAGTGAAATAAATTTGTTTTTATCTTAGTTGTGATCTGATGATGGTGTGATTTTCCTTTTTCTTTCCTTGTCTTGATTAAGGCTTAACCGGAAAGGATGTGGTTTTCTAGGAGTTCAGTTGATGGCGCCCATTTATATTTGCATTTTTCTATTAAACTTAAGCCCGTAACGACCCTAGAGATACTTTGTCTCGTGTTACCCACTGCTTTTTCGATATCTCAGCTGAATTTCCGACACATTCCTTATTTGACTAGAGGTTCATTTAACTCCGCTCTGTCCTGGAACTCCAGGAATGCGATGTAATAGCAGATGGGTCATCGCATCCCCAGGACGAACGGGTACAGAGAGAGAGGGAGAATTGGCTCTACCCACCTGTGGGGCTTCGATTTTGTTTATTCTATGGAATTACATCAGATTTAGATTACTGAGAGATTGATCTCAAGTTCATTTAATTGTGTTACAAAATTTATTAAACTTAGTCAGACAATATACTTGTGTGCCCATTCCAGTGTTCATGTTAATCGTATTAGTATTATATCATGTTAGTTATAAGTCATATTTTTCCTATACCCAAGTGAATGCAGGAATTGAGACATTGTGATGTGTTGTTGTCTAACGTCTCTGAATAAAACGTCTATTGAAAATATAATTATGTTGCCGGAAGATTTAGCTAAGGTGTTAGGAGAGTTACAGAGTGGCATGTCTGGTATTGCAGAAACTATTTCTAAAATGGAAACAGAAGTTAAAGAACAGATAAATAGTTCAGAAGCTAGGTTAGAAGCTAGATGTAAAGAAAATGTGCAAGCATTACAAACTAGTAATGAAGACAATTTAAAGTCATTGGAGACTAGATTACAGACTAGTACTGAAAGTCATTTGAAAGCTAGTGAAGCTAACTTGAAGGATAGTTTTAAATCATTAGAAGAAAGATTACAGTCAACTAGTGAGGATAATTTAAAGTCATTAGAGACTAGGCTACAGTCAAATAGTAAAGATGAGTTGATGTTATTGGAGACAAGATTACAGTCAAATAGTGAAGATAGTTTTAAATCATTAGAAGAAAGATTACAGACTAGTAGTGAAGCTAACTTGAAGGATAGTTTTAAATCATTAGAAGAAAGATTACAGTCTCGTAGTGAAGAAACTAACACAGAGTTGGAAAACAAGTTAACTAGGTTAGAGTATAGATTAACTTTAAAGAATAATGAAATGCTTAAGACTTTACAATTAGATATAATTGCAGTAAATATGAAAGGAGAGGAAAATGTTCAAATATTAAGAAAGAATATTATTGAATTAGAAAGTAGAGGAGAAGAAAACATCCTTACTTTAAGAACAGACGTTATGTCTATACAGAAAGACATTAAATCGGATGTATCGAAGTTGAGATTCGACATTGATGGTTTAGTGGCAGATGTAGGCAAAATTCAAGAGTGGTCTACCGAAGTATCTTTCGAAACTAAAATCAAAGGTCTAGAGATGAATCTAGGTAATGAGATCAAAGATTTAAAGTCAGTAATTGGGACCATTAAAGAGGAAGTCTTAGGAAAGGTTAATTCTAATTTAAAATCATTAGAGAATCAATTGCAGAAAGATATTAGGAAAATGGATGATGATATAGAGCAAAAGGTTAATGAAAACTTAGCTTTATTCAAAAATAGAGTCGGTGCAATCGTGGGAGAACGGTATAGTGAGGTCGATGCCGAAGCAAAAGAAAAACGTGCAGGATTAGATGAGAAATTAATCGCAGGTTTGGCGAACTTAGAAGCGAGATTTACGGAGAACAAGGAAGCGATGAAGGTAGATTCAACTCTATTTAGGACAGATGTTGATCTGTTAAAGGAACAAGTCGCATCAGTAAAGAATACATGCGAAGACAAGATAGATAAGTTGAAAAACGATTTAGAAGAGAGTAACAGAACGCAGAATGTTACGTCGTTGGATGAGTTGAAGACTCAGGTCAAGACCGTAGAGAAATTGGCAGAAGATTGGATGACTAAACTAGAATCTATGATTAATAGTTTCTCAAGTCAAAATATTACGTCAGGAGAAATATCGATAAGTCCGACACCGATAGACCGCAATATGGGTAATCAAGAAGTTAGCATGGGAGAAGACCGTCAAACGCAACCAAATGTGACATTCGAAAGGGCAAGTTCAACCCCTCAGGATAATCCGAGTTCGAATAGGAGTACGTTGGGTACAAGTGAACGATACTCAGGTCCAGTTACCATTATCAGAAATCTGGATGACAAGCCGAGGAAGTATTCTGGAAACACAAGAGTCACACCAGTCGAATTTCTGCGAGATATTCGAGACTACATGGCGGAACATAGAGTAGCCAAGGAGAGAGAACTAAGGATAGTCGAACGCGCCTTAGACGGGTCTGCGTTAACTTGGTTTAGAGCATTCAGAAGCAATTTTGCGAATATGGAGCAATTTGCCATAGCATTCTTAAGGTGATTTTGGAATGCAGAGGATCAGCTGAACGTAAGAGCAGAAATGTACTCGAAGCGTTATTCTACGTCACATCCGACGCATTATGCCAATTACTTTACTTCACAATTGGCTAAATTACAGTTTCTGATTCCTCCATTGCCTGAAGAAGAGCTTTTGTAAGCTATAGCGAGACAGTTACCAAATTGAGGTACAGCGATCACTCATAGCGTCGGGAGCGAACACACTTGAGCACTATGACGACATTTTACGGCGATTAGACTATACAAGCGCTCAAGTTACGCCTAGAAATGCTAGAAACGACAATCAAAACACGCAAGAGGTGAATGCGGTAGTCGTTGATAACGCAGCTCAGACGGACAGAAGAGACTACTGGGAAAACAGAAGGAACGAAGGAAATCGAGGAAACATCCGTACCGTTCGTGAAAATGATCGATATAGAGGACCATATGAGAGGCCATACGATCAGGAAGCAAGAGACAGCCGATACAGAAATTATAATCAGAATTCCAGATACCAAGATAGGAATAGATACAACAATAGATATCGTGGTAGAAATAACTGGAGCCAAGGTCAACAGTATAATCGGAACGACAGGCAGGATGGCCGAAGAAATGAGCCAAATGAAAGACGAGATAATCGTGAATATGAGAGATCGAGGCAAGAATGTAGACAGCCTAGTACACCACCCGAGGAGACAGTCAGAGATGTCAATCGAGCAAGCACGAGTAGTGAAGGAAGAAATAGACATCAAAGTAATACAGAATCAAGATGCTAATCACTGGAAATCAATCATCATTGTTGAGAGTCAGAAAGTACCATCATGCTGAATGAGAGGATTGTAGAGCTATCGTGTACATGTGTTATATATAGAATGCCTGAGAGTGTATTTTTTTTCTCAATCCTGATAAAAAAGGAGATGTACGGGAGAGATGTACCCGATACCTAGTTGAGGCTATCGGCTACGCCAGCAGACATTGAGCCGTAGTTGAGATTTTGGGAAGAGTTAAGGAAAGATAGCGCTCAGATCGAGTCAAGAGGAATGTCAAGATGACGTAGAAGGTCTAGGATTAAGAAGGCACTGACAGCGGTCAAGCGGATGGAATTATGGATGGAAATATGAAGCTTTATTAAGATCTATATGGAACATGGTATTTAAACATCTCAGAAGAGGAGATATAACAAGCATTATACATGGTAATAATTTGAAGGAAGTCAGATAACCCTTAAGTTATTTTAAAACTTAATAGCCGAGATGATCGGGGTTTGAGATTACATTTGTGACGCAAGAGCACAGAGGTGGGGAGAACGTCACGTGACTGCGCCAGGGAGGTTCAGGTCAAGGCAGTCTAGAGACAGTCAGTTGAGCTCAGTGAGCCACGCAGTTGAGCTCTGCAAGCAGAGGAGTCAAGTACAGTTAGCACGGCAGTTGAATTCAGAGAGCGAGCCGAGTAGGACACGCCGAGCGTATGGTAAAGGTCGCGCAGCGAACAGCATTTGTCACGGAAAGTGAAAGCGACAGTTTCAACTTCACTAAGCAGCGAACGAAAAGTAGGTCAGTGAGCCGGGCGGAAACCCGCAGTAGGCAGCGTGAAGACCGGTTACAGAACCAGCTGTACGGGCCAAGCTAGCATAGAAGGCCTGGGTTTAGAACAATACGGTAAAACGAGTTGGAGAACTAATTTCAAGCTGCAATTTGGTTACGCAGAACAGCATAGCAGAGCGACATGGCGAGGCCAGCTTTATGTGGAGATTATTCTAGCATTGCAGTAGGGGCGAGCGGGTTATTACCAATCTTATTCGCAAGCATTTTGACAGAAGCTGAACTTCATTACAACATTGAGTTGGAACGTTTATTCAGCATTTGAGTTGTACAAGCAGATAGTTACGAGATACTGCAACTGTGAACTTCGAATGAACATAGTTTTTCAATGACATTACGACTATGCATTTCATAACGCATTCCAAGTAACATTAACGATTATAGGCAACTGAAATGTTTTAAGCATATGCACTTATGAACATTAGTACGTGCATTAATGCAATTATTCCTTATGAAGTGTTATAAATTACCGAGTATGAACACAGCTACAGGGTGTTTCATAAACTTAGACACTCTCATATACAATTTTATTTTCTACAAGTGAGATTAAACCGCTGTGGATATTGAACTTTCAACACTCAAACTGAACATTGTATGGAACAGTGGCGTAACGTAGAAGAGGAGTAGGGGGTCCGCTGTTTCTATGAACTTTTTCGTGAAGATTTGGACAATATCCGCTATGGATAACCAGCAGTTCATCATGTCGGAGTAAACGCAGACAGAGACGCGATGGCACCACAGAGCGATGGATTCGATTCCTGACGAGGAGGAGGTCCACCAGCTGATTTACTTGGGATTTGAAGGCAATCGTCATTGCGTGGGTGGAATGATATTCACGCCGATCTTTCGAGAAATTCATTACATAAGGAAAATCGACGATCTTTGAAATTTAATAACAGCTGATTATGAAAAGGTACTGTAAGAGTTATAACTTCCTGATACGATTATTTTCATGAATACTGGGCACACATGTATATTTTTCTAATAGGAGTGATACGATTATTTAGACATGGCATTGACTTTATATGCTTCGAATTTTGCTAGAATATGGCGTGACCATATGATATGGCAGGCATCATTATACGATATTCTCACCATTGGTTGGCTTTATTAAGCAGATGTTTGGTCTTTTAGACTTCTTTCCAGCAAGGATAGTTTTCATGAATAGTTTTTTTGTGTGACGAGTATTTCGAACTCGTGATCTGCAATTGATTATCTAAAATTACTTCGTCAGTACATTGCATACTAGCGAGTGTGTATTATTCATCAGTAGGGATTTTTTCCATTGGATTGTTTGGAGATATTAAGATGTTATTCACTTCAGTGAATGAATATCGCTTTTATATGACAACTAGAGACTTGTTGATTCCGATCTGGTACATTCACTCATTTAGTCTTCGAGATGGGGTCTTTCGTTTTTATACGATTGTATGGTGGTTACTCATCTTACCCATCGTTCAGGGCACTATCATGTTAGTCGACGGGGCAAGGTCTTTCGTATTTATACGATTGTACGGTGGTTACTCATCTTACTTGCCATTGAGGGACTCATTTTTATCATCCGAGTGTACTTAACATTATAAGAGGATCAAACAAGGAACTACTAGTCACATATCAGTCGAATTTTTGTTAAATAAAGTAAAGATAAATGTTAGCAGGGTTACATTTAGTAATTCTTGTTTGCCAATCCAATATTTTGTTGCTATACTCTTTTGAGAGTACTTTCAGTTTAACTGCTGATACTGCTGATGCTTTTGATGATTTTTATAATTGTGTTTGATACCTTTGAGGAGGATTTAAAGTAATTGAATCTTGTAAGATGAATCATTAATGGTCAGATTTATTTTAAGGCTGATCAGTTTTGCAGATTTTGATATGAGAGATTATAGCACATTGGTGTTTTTCTGTGATGTGAATTATGAGAATTGTAAGAGAATTTATGCTATTTGAAAACAGATCTTGAATTACTAAGGTAATATTTTTTCCAATTGTTTAAGAAGTTGTCTAGATGCGATCAGAGTAATTACAGTTATTGGAGATTGTGTGCGTTGATAATTTGAAGCCAGTTATATATTTTTTGTAGATCATGCAACATGGTTAAGTGAAGTTTGTGATAGGCATTTTGTGGAAGTTGCCAAGTGGAAGTTGCAATATTGCTAATGTATTTTGAGGCAGACATGAGGTTGTCGAACCCAGTCTAGCGTAATTGTTGAGATTCATGCTGTGTATGCTGAATATTTATGGAGTTTTGTGGAATAATTGTGGTATTCAAATGTGATATTTGAGGAAGTGAGGATATATAATGTAGTTGTGGATAGTCAGATCCAACGTGATGTCGTGAAGGCAATAATATTTTTGGCATGATAATTAAATACGATATATAACTTGGAAGTGATAAAACTGTAAGACAACGTTCTATAACCCATATTAAACAATTTGTTAGGAAATAAAACAAATAAATAAAGTTGAGAATACAAGATTTTCTGAGAATAATAATTAATGAAATAATAATCTGAAAACTAAGCATATTAACGATCTGACATAATGAAATAAAAATCAGAATGACTAGATGAAATAATAAAAATCTAAATAACCAGAAGAATGAAATATAAATAAATTAATAAATTAAATTTTGGAATAAATCAATGAATTAAATAAATGGATGAATTAAAGATTGAATAAATAAACTGATTTAAATAAATTAATAGATGATTGGATAGATGATGAATAACTGAATTAGAAGGTGATAATTAATTAAAGAAGCTGATGATTAATGAATTTATATGGAATTAAATAAATTTAATTGAGCTATAATTTGAGGAATTGCAACTTGAGTTGAGGAATTAAACAATTTGTATTGATGATTTAAGATGATTTAATCTGAAGTAGATGATAAAATAAGAGTGTGTGAATAATTAGAAAGTATAATGAAGTAATGATAATAATTTTCATTTAAATGATTTAATGGTGATGAGTTAATGATTCTGACAGGAATATGTTGAATTTTGAGATGAGAATTAATGAGAGAAATATTTAACTTTGATGATGATGATGATGATGACCAATGAGCAGTGGATTTTCTGTAATTCACGAACAAGCAATTATTAATGACAATGTAAATAGTGTAAATTAATTATTCGATGTTTAGGAGCATTTTACTAACCTATTTAACATTTAAATTATGCCATGCAAGCCATAAATTACGTGATATTTAAAATATGTGATTATAATGTGTATGTTTAGACAGATTAATAATATTTTCAAATCCACATTCATGATGTTAAATTAAAGAGAAATTAGGTCTCAGGTATCACGAATGTCAGTGACGAAAGACATAGTGCTACAGTGATCCTGAGAACCCAAGAGAACTTTAGAGATTTTTCTTGTTTTATGTGGATGAAATATTTTTGATTAGAAAAGAGATGGTTCGATTTTTGGACAATGACAATTTAACGTTGGCATTCGACCATGCTCTCAGGTAGGATGAATATTTAAAATGTCTGTCTGACTATCAAAGTGAAATAAATTTGTTTTTATCTTAGTTGTGATCTGATGATGGTGTGATTTTCCTTTTTCTTTCCTTGTCTTGATTAAGGCTTAACCGGAAAGGATGTGGTTTTCTAGGAGTTCAGTTGATGGCGCCCATTTATATTTGCATTTTTCTATTAAACTTAAGCCCGTAACGACCCTAGAGATACTTTGTCTCGTGTTACCCACTGCTTTTTCGATATCTCAGCTGAATTTCCGACACATTCCTTATTTGACTAGAGGTTCATTTAACTCCGCTCTGCCCTGGAACTCCAGGAATGCGATGTAATAGCAGATGAGTCATCGCATCCCCAGGACGAACGGGTACAGTACGAAATGTAGAGGTAAAGAAGGCTATTATTGGATACAATTATTTGTCAAGCCACTTGTCTCTGAATCTAATTCGTTTTTGCAACAAAAATAATAATGAAATTGCTCTCAAAGAGTTTAAAAAGGTACACAACGTCCTCCATAGACTATCTCAGAAATGAACATAACATTAATCGAGATTTAAGTGATAGGGAATCTTTGTTTTACGAATTATATTGTATGCTTTAGAGCGTAAGCCCGCTAGCGTTAAATATTAGTAAATGTAATAATTTTGCCATTTCTATATGTTAAATCACGATTAAAATATTTTAAAAACTAAAATGATCATCGATTTCACCCCATATGATGTCTAAAGTCGTTTCTAGGCTGCCTGTTATCGACTTCACCCCACCAAGTAATAGTTTCGTAATTTACGGAAGTTGTCATGTTGTTATGCAAGCATTCATTATATATATATATATATATATATATATATCTATGTATATATGTGTGTGTTTTTCAAAATTGCATTCCGTCATCTTCATACTGTACTATGTCAAAAATACTTATTTTTGATTGACTTCACCCCACTTTTTCTGACTTGTTGCAGGCGCTGCATTGACATCGTGTCCGTCAATAGGAAGCTAATTACTTGAAGACCAGAAATACATCTCGTTAATTTATTTCTATACTAGCCTAATATTTTAACATAGATCAAGCGTTCAACTAAGACAGTGTGTATAATATCGTCTTACCTCCAGGCGTAATTTATATGTCAGCTTACGACGTGGCGGCTTTCATTTTCGTGAAGAAGTTAACGGAAATACACTTGGCACAGATTCATCTCTTAAAAATATGGGGCCAAGCACTCTGCTGACTCGGTAGACGCGTGGGTTCGAGCCCCACCGTCAGGCGTCCTTGAAATGGTTTTCCGTGGTTTCCCATTTTCAACACCAGGCAAATGCTGGGACGGTGCCTTCTGACAGGCCACGGCCGCTTCCTTCCAGATCCTTGCCCATTTTCATTCACCATCATTCATTTCATCTCTCATTAACTCCTCTCATGAGGTTGGCGTCAGGAAGGGCATCCGGCCGTAAAAACCCGCCACAAAGACTTCCATCGCATCTCATCCCCTTCCCCGTTAGAAAACGAGAATAATAAGGGGTAGACATACATAATACTGTAGTCCGAAGGTAAGAAATGGGCTCAACATACTCTCATGAGGGCTGATATGTGCGATTTCCTTTCATCACGACGAATTTTGACAAGCCACTGTTTCCTTAAATTACGATTCAATGGCAAGGAATGGAACGTTACTTTGGCCTTTCCACATCCTTTTTTCACTGGGGAACTGCAAAGTGTTGAACCGTTATTCTAAAGGGTATAAAACAAGGAATATTGAAACTTATTTCAAACTAGTAAGCCTACTACACGCACAAATAATTCTTGGTCGCCCAAAACACCAGTTTGTAAACAAAGCCACGTGATATCGTGACGTCAGAGGGCGATATAGGACTAGTCGTCCATTATCTTTATCTAACTCACATAACTCTATGGCCTACATATATTAAGACCTATAATGGCCACCATGCAATATATTTAGGTGGTTCTCAATATCTATTAATCTATGACAGCAATCAAACTGACATTTTGTATGTTGATAAAGGCCATGGAAATAAATTCACCTATGGGACTTTCAATAACCTGGTGAGCACAAATCCAACACGGCGGCGAAGCGAACTATTAATTTAAATGGGCGTTTCTCGTGAATAAACCATCCGAGCGCAGTGAAACGTGGCACGATAAATGCTTAACCAAATTTTAATCCACTGACATCTAATTTATATCAATTGTTTTCATAACCACAAGTTGGTGGCTCTGCGAAATTTTAAAGTCTCGTTTTTATCTCTTGTGGCCTATTCATGTGAAGGAAGTTTGAATAATACACCTACGCAATAATATTCATGTAATTGTACTTAACTCTATAACCTACGTATATAAAACTCCACCATGGCGACCATCCGAAATATTTAGACGGTTATCAATATCTACAAATCTATTGCAGCAAACAAACTGAAATGGATGTTGATGGAGGCCATTAATGTAAGTAGGATGTATGAAAATAGGCTATTTAGTTCTTCACCGAACTACTTGTTTTTCATGTGCAATATGTGCTTTAAGACATATAATTCAGCTTAATATAAGAATCAGCAGGTCTACGAACTGTGTATAATCATGTGTGTGAGCATGCACGTGTACGTGAGTGAGTGAGTGTGTATATGTGTGTGTGCGTGTATATGAGTGAGTGCGTGTGTGTATCTTCCCTTTCATTTTAGAATTGTGTATTATAGATGTCATGTACAGCAAATGATGTGTTTATACAAGTAGTTCCGTGAAGAACTTACGTTGATTTCCTCTATCAACTTGCAAAATTTCAGTTTAATTGCTATATTTGATTCGAAGATATTGAGAACCGTCTATTATTTTGGATGGTCGCCATTTTGGATTGTTATATATGTAGGTCTTAGAGTTATGTACGATTACATGAAGATTATTGTGTAGGTGTAGTATTCAAACTTCAATCGCATGATTAGGTCACAAGAAGTAAAATCGAGATTTTAAAATTTCGCACAGCTGCCATCTTGTGGTTATGTAAAAAATTGAAAAAATTAGATGCCAGTGGATTAACATTTGTATAGACATATACTATACCAAGTTTCACTGCAGTCGGATGGTTAAATCACGAGAAATGTCCATTCAAATATTTATACTTCGCGTCGCCGCCATGTTGGATTTGTGCTCACCAGGTTATTGAAAGCCTATAGATGAACTTATGTTCATAGCCTCTATGAACATTAAAACAGTGTGATTGCTGTAAAAGATTCGTAGTTATTGAGAACCATCTAAATATTTCGGATGGTCGCCATGTAAGATCGTTTATGTATAGGCCATAGAGTTGTGTGTCATTAAAGGAAATTATTGCGCAGGTTCATTATTCAAACTTTCACTTCGATCGCATAATCGACAAGAAATGAACACTTAATTTTTAAAAATTTCGCACAGCAAACGTTTTGCGGTTATGTAAACAATTGAACTAAATTAGATGCTAGTGCACTACAATATGTATAAACATTTACTGTACCATATTTCACTGCGCTCAGATGGTGAAATCGCGAGAAAAGTCTATTAAAATGTTTCAACTTCGCTTTGCCGTCATGTTCGTCTTGTACTTTTCAGTTTCTTGAAACTTACATAGATAAACTGGCAGTAGTGCCCTCTATCAGAGTACAGCATTCCAGGGTGATGTCGGTAATAGTTTCGCAGATATTGAATACTGGTGAAATATTTCGCACAGCCGCCATGTTTGATTGGTGAGACATAATAAAATTTGACGGGCATGGTCGGGGTCAGCCTAAATGGTGCTATGACCTTAACGTGTTTCATTGAAATCGCTCCAACCCTTTGGAAGTTATTAGGGGAGGACACACACTCAAACACACACACATACGGACACACATACACACGGACAAAAGGTGATCTCATAAATTACAAATTTAATTAACGGAGATTGAGACCCTGCGGTGTATGTTGGGATTGCCCTTTCTCTATCTGCCGTCCATAAATTGTAGGCACACTTTTTGGAACATGAATAATAATAATAATAATAATAATAATAATAATAATAATAATAATAATAATAATAATAATAATAATAATAATAATAATAATATTATAAGCTTTTGATATTTAGATTCAACATATTGGAATAAGTGTGCGGAATATACTTTAAATTTAGCAAACTCTAAGTCCAAGGTGTTTTGGACATATCTATACTAATATAATAAAGCTGAAGAGTTTGTATGTGTGTTGGTGTCCTTAAACGCGCTAATCTCCGGAACTACCAGTCCGATTCGAAAAATTATTTTTTGATATGATAGCCAGATTCAGGAGGAATAGTTTAGGCTATGTAATGTTAGGCTACTCCTCTCCGGTAACCTTAAAGATTATTTTTTGTTCAGTTAAGTCGGTAGAACAAGCGCTCCCGAACAGCTCTATCCGCATGCGCTGGCGTTATGGTTAGTGATACGTACACCGTTTCACCGATCTGAACCAAAATTTGTAAACTTACCCTTTGGAACCCTGCGAGTAACACTGCCTACGTGAAATTTATGACAGACCAGTCCATTCCCTGCATTTAGGCCCTTTGGCACACATCTACACCTTTTCACCGATCTGAACCAAAATGTGTATACTTACCTTTTGGAACCCTGCGAGTAATACTGTTTACATAACATTTCGGACAGACCACTCCATTCCCTGCATTTAGGCCCTTTGGCACAAATCCATACCGTTTCAACGATCTGAACCAAAATTTGTATACTTACACTTTGGAGTCCTGTGAGTAACTCAGCCTGCATGCAATTTCGGACAGACCACTCCATTCCCTGCATTTAGGCCCTTCGGCACAAATCTACACCGTTTCACCGATCTGAACCAAAATGTGTATACTTGCCCTTTGGAACCCTGCGAGTAATACTGTCTACATGGAAATTATGACAGACCACTCCATTCCCTGCATTTAGGCCCTTTGGCACAAATCTACACCGTTTCACCGATCAGAACCAAAATTTGTATACTTATCATTTAGAACACTGCGAGTACACTGTCTGCATGACATTTTGGACAGACCACTCCATTCCCTGTATTTAGGCCCTTTGGCACAAATATACACCGTTTCACCGATCTGAACCAAATTTTACATACTTACCCTTAAGAACCCGACGAGTAACACTGTCTGCTTGAAATTTTGGACTGACAACTCCATTCCCTTCATTTAAGTCCTTTGGCACAGATCTCTACCGTTTCACCAATCTGAACCACGTTTTGTATCCTTACCCTTTGGAACCCTGCGGGCGACACAGTCCGCTTTAAATTTTGGACAGACCAATCCATTCCCTGCATTTAGGCCCTTTATCACAAATCTACACCGTTTCTCCAAATTGCACCAAATTTTACATACACGTCGAAACCCTGCTGGTAACAGTGTCTACTTGATATTTTGGACAACGCTCTCCATTCTCTACATTTAGAATAACAGACAAAATAAACTTGAAAACCACGTATTAAGGCCCTAGAACCATTCCTGTCCGTAGTAGTGTAATAAGTCTATTATTATTATTATTATTATTATAAGTTTATTGTTGACGGGCAGTTCGGGCTGCATCACGTCACCCCTACCAGTGTTCTGGTGCAGAATTGCAAAAATAGTTGAATCTTGCGCTGTTTATAAGTTGCAGTCACGGGGAGTAATTAGTGCAAAAGGATTTCTTAGGTCCCATAAAACAGTTATCATCAAGAAATTATTATGCCTCTGTATAAGTGCAATGATGTTGGTGCAGTACACTGAGGTTACCAGCTGCAATAAGCGTTGGTGCTTTCAAATTTACTATCATTTATACCGAACCTTATCGTTGAGCGCTATGTGGCGATAAATGATACTATTCCTACCTCAGTAGCTTGGGTCAGCCGAAGTTTTCCAAAGGGTTCTGATTATATTCCTACGGTACTATGCGACTAAAGACGACACTATTGGTCTCTAAATTTCTAACAGGCATATAGGCCCTAGGCAGTGTCTTTAATTTCACTTACTCTTCATTCTAATCATTAACAAAAAAATGTGTTTGTAAATTACATGGGTCAGTGCTGTAGTAAAAAAATAGCCGTTTCCCTATTCATTATTATCATTACGGGAAAATGAACTGAATGTTACGTCCATTATACTGTACTACTTATCACCCCCACTACAACAACCACCGCCACCAACACCACCACCATCACCACCACAAAAATTTATATTTTTAACATATTCTTTTCTGTTAGTTTAAGTACCATGTGCTAGTTCTGTAGTAGTATTTATTATCATCCATAAAACAAATAAATCCACCGGGCGATGCCGGGCACTACTGCTAGTTTAGAATAAATGAACAAAATCAGTCATAACAACATAATTCTATGCTAGCTTATATGATCATTATTCAGTTGCATATAACTTCTAGTCAAACCTCCATACAACGACTACCGATACAACGATAATGCCGGTTTCAGCGATAATTTGTTATGGACCCGGCTGATTTCCTATATTTATCCTAGTATGTTAAATACCCCTCATTACAACGATGAAGTAATTTTAGTAACACCCTGTTATATCGAAGACAAAGTTTCGGGATTCCTACTATTTTTTTTTGCTTCTAAGAATGTGACCATAATCAGGGTATCGAGCGATACGGGAAATGTACGGGATTTTCATTGACCCGGAAAAAAGCGGGAGTTTTGCACTTGATCGGGGAAATCTTGAAAATTCTCAAAATACCCGAATTCTTAGCCTCCGAAAGCGCGATAGAGTCCTGCCGCTCGGCCTTCTATTTCGCCTGCAGACCATGGTGCCAACCGCATTTTGCGCCAACGCCTCTAATTAGAGCGTTAAGTGGGGTGGGAGCCCAGCCAACGACACGACGTGACAAATGCGACTGCTTTGCTTTGCCAACCGCCAGTCGTAACCGGTACGCGCGGAGCTACGGGTACCGCGCTCTTTGCTGAACAATGACGGACAAGACTCACCCTGCATGGTTAATCACGGAGGAGACCAGTTGTATATCAGCTGAACTGATATTTTTATGTCAATGGGTATATCTTCAAAGCTCAATGTGGTGGGGAAGGATATTTAGCAGAAATAGAAACCATTATGCTATTTTGTCGTTCGCCTACGTTGCCGTCCATCACTTTAACTTCATTTCTGCTGTTCCTACGGCTTCGTGGTCTAGGCTGGGTACTGGGAAAAATTGCGGGAAGGTACTGTATTGCTATGTTACACAATCAACACTGCTCTAGACCGTTTGACAAGTTTCACTTTATCCTCGCGGTCGAATATCGATAAGTATTGCGATGTTATGCAGTTGGAAACTATTCAGCAAGTAGCATCTTCAATCCCCAGTGTTTCAGTGGAACAATTGATAGCGTTAAAGGAGATAAAGAAAATATTCACAAGAGAATTTTTAACAAAAAGGAAACGAAGGAAAATAAGAGAATTCTTCTGTACACAAGAGTAAGATACTCTGCTAACAAATGGAGTGAACAAAATGTGTTTCATTATTTGTCTTTAAAAATTATTTCTCATCAGAAAAGTACTACTGTATATACTGACCTTTAAGGTACGGTAGGCCTACTGTAGTAGTCACTGTTAACAAAACTTCATTACAACAATAACCCTGCTATAGCAATATAATTTTCATGGTCCCATGAATATTGTTCTATCGAGGTTTGACTGGACAATCATATGAATTTCGATCAAATGTTGTATGTGTAATATATGTCTATGTCTCAGGAGATATAACTCGGAATATATTGGAGTCATCTGGACTACCAACTGTTGATAAATACTCTCCCCAATGTTGAGCACTAGCCTCAAAATATGCAGACAAGCCGTTCAAAATTGTGTACATGTGTATAAAGGATAGTTTTACAGATTCGTTTCGAGCATCATAAAAACATAACAACATAATTCTGCACGTGCTGATAATATCAATGATTAACTGCATCTAACTTCTATAACATTTAACGGATAACTAACAAATCATATTTTGGTGTGTATGCCGTAAGGGATATGCGCATTTTCAGAGGCTAAATACCTAATTACTCTCTTTGAGCATTTGAGCCGTATACTCTCTGAATCTCAAAATCCATGGAAACAATTTAAAACAAATTTTAGAGCTGTATTAGGCTACAATACTTCAGGTATATTTCAAAAACATCATAAATAACCAACTGAATTTCGGCATTATTCCAGATAGATCGATATAGGTCAATCATTGGTATGAATCAAAATTTTATGAAAAGTAAGCTCTTTAGTTCGTCCCGGAACTACTTGTGTATTAATAAAACGCCTGGCTGTTACCTTGAAAGTTTGGAATTGCTATTCTGTTGGTTTGGGCATGCGAAGCGGCTTATAGGCTTCTATGATGTTATAAATTTTTCGTTATTATGGCTCAAAATATTGAAAATTATTAATTTGTGTCGAAATTTGAAGTTGGCCGCTATGCGCTATGTTTAGTGTTATAATCTTATGACTAACGCTAGTGACATCTCCTATATAATACTCGTATTTTGCAAAAGTTGATTTTAATTGCGCAATTACATTCTGAACTGTCAATTCTGATGTTCTAATAGTTGGACCAGCCTACATCTTGAATATATAGAGTCACTGTTATTTCTGCTTGGTCATACAAGGCCACTTGCACGGTCCTATATTGTCTGCAAATTTCGTTATCGACTATCGACTACTACGTGCTTAGTGCAGAGGGACAGCCCCATGATTAGTGAAAGCAAGGTTTCGTATCTGTTTCTCTCCTACTACAATATTTCGTGTTAATTTGGCAATTGGATACTGAGGTATAGATGCTGAAGTTTCAATAGTATGCTCAGCCACCTGGTATATTCTTTGAATACACGGTACGAGAGATATAATGTCTATTGCTCTTTGCATGTTCATTTCTTCCTTCCTCTTTGCCAAACACCAACAGTGATCATCTGTTTTCTCCTTGTTGAGCATGTTTCTTATGTCTTCATAAGTATGTTTCAGATATATAACTTCTGTGATCCACCTAGCGTCATCTAGTAGCGAGCCTCTGAAGCTACTCAATTCCTCATCGTGCAAGATGACTTACTTATCTATTTGGCTACCAGCTTTCGTTACCATCGTCAGCTATTTTCTCCTTGAGCAAGAGGACTACGTCTACTTCTTTACTCACCATGCTGCGCTAGTATCATCTATCAACTCCTTGAAGACCAGCTCACCAAGAAATCAATTATGTTTTGCTAAGTTGGCCATGCTTATATGTTCTCCTTTTGTTTCCTACCCCCACTCTCTCCCCCTTCCGTGGTCTCTCAGTGCTCCGTTGAGCTGCTCTCACTTCTTCGTCTGCAGTTGACTCGTACAGTCAAAGCTCCGCTCGAGCTTAGCCTCCTCAAACCAAGAGGCACAACCTCTTCTACGCCATGTTGGCTAGATAGTCTTCCTAAGGAACTCCGACTTCAACATGAAATCGAGATAAGTACCATTTTTAAAAAGTTTTAACCTCATCTTCATGGTTTTAACTTCCAAGTGATTTTAATTTTAATTATAGGCAGTGTGAAAATATTTACTTGGGGCAAAATCATCCTTCGTGGGATTTGCAATGTTGAGCTTTTTCTTGTAAGCCAACCTTACTAAAAGGAGCTTTTCTTAAGCTATTTAAACGAGAAACCCTCTCGCTACGTGGGAGATTATCTAATACCCGCTGTCTATAATTACAAAGTTATTTCCTCCGTTGGATTTTCTCAACCCCATTTTCTGCTAAGGTCGTTCTGGAACCTTCGAGATCTTGTTCTCTATCTGCGAGTCTTGCCGTCAAGTATTGACACGCACTTGCGAAACTACTAGTTAAAATGAGGAATCTTCCTTATAAATTTTTGCAATAGCTAACTTCCTCCACCGTTGGAACTTCTAGAACATTCTCTGGCGCATTTAATTGTAAATCACGACTTTTTCGAGAAATAGACTTTCACCTACATAGTGCAATCAGTTATCTCCATAATTGCAATAACTTTTTTTCTCATGAGCTTCAGTGTTTCTCTGGTGAACTTTGCATCCATCTTTACAGATAATAGTGATAATCAGTGCTTTCTCCACGTTTCTACCGCGTCGCGATCGTCCGGTTATATTAAATACGGCCATGAACATTGATCCTATATCCCCATGATCTTTCCTTAACCTTCTACTAACAACCATTATTTATAAAATTGTAACTGTCTATAAGGTGTTACTCACGAGGTACCCTTCCAACTTTGCTAGTTTAACATTAATTAAATTCTGCATAATTTCTTGTGTGATACAAGTTTTAAATTTACATTGTTCCTCCCTTCAAAAGCAAGGAAAACAATTCTCTCAACTCTTGAGTGAGTTATTTTTTGGTCTCGCTAAATGAAAACTGCCTCATTTGACTGGCGAGTCTTAATCAAAGTATAAGAGGTCTAGAACCTTCCTTCTGATCAACTTTTCAGGTTCACAGTAAGTGACCTGCTCTCCTTGTATAAATTTCACAAAGTAATTCTGTATAAATATAAGAAGTTGTAGGAACTTCCTTTTTATTCTTTATGTTTTCCATTTTGTTATCTTCGAAGTTGTTATTTTCGTTAGAATGTTCTTTCAGAGGTTTCATATAGTACACTGCTTGTACTCCTGTAAATGTTAAAACTTTAATTATTCCATTTTGCCTATTTGTGAAATCTTACCAAGATTTTAATTCACGGTTTAAAAAACCTTAAAAATTGTCAATTGCCTGGAGCAACTGTTTAACGTGGAGAGGTCTGCGACCCTATTTGTTAAAAAGTTCAAATGAACTATGTTTATCCAAATTATATTGCACAATTGTTAATCTCCTCAAACTTCCTTGCATTGTTTAATAAATTAGATATTTATTTTTGGATTCATCATTTCTTTGATACTACAGTTAGGCAGGATCCTGGCTTTCCTAGCTCTTCCTAGGTTTATGCCCTCGTTCATATATAATAAAGCTTTTACTATCTGTCTGGCCAGATCATCACCCTTCCCTATAGTACTTTCATTCGTGCTTGGGAGGAAATACACTACAGGTTCTCTCTGGCAAACTGCCCAAGCCTTATCTGCGGCTCCCGTTAGCCTCGACCAAGCTCGTAGCCATTTTAGGTATCCGAGCACATATTTGCGGTGGCAACCGCTTCTAAATGAATTAAAAGTCAACTTATTAATTTTGTGGGACTCTCCTCCTATTTCTCTATCCTTCTTTTCCAAATCCCAAATCTACTTCCTTCTTTTAATCATCTTCCCTTGGTGGGTGGGTTATTCCCTAGCCTATAATCTACCCAAAATTTGGTACCAGAAACCCGGGAGAGTCCATTTTTTATGTCCATTGTTTGTCAAGTGTCATTTGACAATACTTTGCAAATTTTTAATATCTCCTTTGGATCTTTCAGCTATATCTACGTCATGCAAAGCCTGTGAACGGGAAAGAGGCCGCTCCTGTCTCCTTTGGGGTGTCCTGTTCTTTCTACTCTCTCGCTGTTGCCAACTTGACAGCATCTCCAATGTTCTACAGTTTCGTGAGTTGTATTTCAATTTATTATTTTTGTCATGGCTCCTGCCGAAAAAGATGAAACTCTCATTGCTAGACGTTCTTCTTATAAAGGGCAACTCACTAGATTCCGAAATTTCATCAGCAAATTAAATCCCGCCGAGTGTGATTTAGATATCTTGACTCATCGCCTTAAGTTGTACGAACGGTCTTATGATTATTATGACCAAATTCAAACGGAGATTGAATCCGCTTGTCCAGAACTGCAATTGGACCGGGATGAGGTCGAACCCTTGTACTTTGAAGGAATTGCAAAGGCCCACCAACTGATTCGCAATATCTCAGAACCGGACACTAGGGTCATCAATCCGGCCCAGTTCGTACCCGCTTCAGTTCACAAGAACAAACCGAAACCGTTACTTCCCAAGATAAGCCTACCCCACTTCTCAGGCAAGGAAGGTGAATGGTATTCTTTTTACGAACTTTACTGCTCTTTAATTCATGAAAATATCGAGATCCCAGACATACATAAATTTTACTACCTCCGCACGTCTTTGGAATCCGAGGCCTTGACCTTGGTAGAGTCACTGCCTTTAAGCGCAGACAACTACCACATCGCCTTTAATCTCCTTAAAGAGAGATATGGCAATTTAAGGTTGAGTGTCGCTCGTCATATCCGCTGTCTCTTCAATTTACCAGCCGTCAAACCTAATGACGTCACATCTTTAAGAGACCTCTTAGATTCTATGCAGTTAAATGTCAGAGCGTTATACCAGCTAAAACAGCCTGTCCAAACATGGGACACCATACTTATTCACCTAGCTACATCAAGATTCGATTTTTCGACACTGAAAGCCTGGGAGATCGAACTCGCCTACAACAAGGAATTTTCCTTCGAACACCTTATCTCGTTTCTCAACAGTCGATGTCAATTCCTTACAGCACTCGCATTTCAGTGCGAAAAAGTCGAAACGAATCCTCAGTGTCAAATTTTTGGAAAAAAACTTGCTTCTTCAAAGGGACATCAGCCCCCATTTGTCGAAAACAAACAAACCCGTTCTTCTTTCAATCATTCAAGAGAAGATATCAGGCCGCTTAACAAATCGTTAAAATGCACGCTCTGTAAAAAGCTTCACACCTTGTATTTGTGCAAATCCTTTAAAGAATTGTCTGTCGAAGATCGAAGAAAGTTTGTCTTAAACAGCAAACATTGTTTCAATTGCTTGTCACCTAAGCATTCTTCTTCGAACTGTACGTCATCAAACCTTTGTTTTCATTGCAAAAAACCGCATCATTCTTTATTGCACGTTCACGATAAATCGAGGTCATCAGCACCCACCTCTTTAAGCTCCATGCAGAGCAGCTCCGAACAAATTAATGCTTCTTCCTGCATTTCCCACGCCGACACTTCTCATAGTGCGCAAACCCTGTTGACCACTGTACAATTTGAAATCCAAGATAGATTTGGAAATTGGTTCAAAACCCGTGGTCTTCTCGATTCCGCTTCAACGCACAACTTTGTTTCGAAATCGTTGATTAAAAAACTAGGTCTTTCGTCATCGCCTACTTCTATCAATGTGACCGGCATTGACAATTTGAAAACTCAAGTTTTGCAGTCTTCAAAATTAAAAATCAGAGACGTTTGTCAAAGAAACACCAATCTTAATTTAAACTGTCTCATTCTTACCAGTATTGGTAAAGACACTCCAAGTCACTCCATTAATACTTCCAGTTTAAAGATTCCTTCGCACTTAAGGTTAGCCGATCCTCAGTTTAATGTTCAAGGTCCCATTGATGTGCTTTTCAGTGCCAATGTTTTTTGGAATTGCATTCGCAAACAAACACGTAAGTTATCTTCAACCGTGGTCGCTAGAGACACCGATTTTGGTTGGGTTATCACTGGCGAAATCAAACATACCAGTGTTCAAACCAAAGCACAATGTCATTTCGTCACAGCTGACATAAATCCCATTTCTGAAAAAGAGAACGCTCATGTTTCAAATCTCAATATTTTTGAAAACCACTTGTCGAAACGATGTTTTATCGTGAACAACTGCGCTAACCCTGTAAGTTGTTTAAATGGTTTTTCTTTCTTCCCGCACAAAATGGCAATTCAAGTTCGCCTTGCTTTGTGTTATTTCGTATATCTTCTTATGTCATTTTTTATAGCAGTTAATTGCTTAAACTATTCCTCGAAAACTATCTTCCCCTTGTGTAAAACCATGGCTATCAGTCACCATCACTTTGCTGTACGCTATGTTTCACTTCTTTCGTTACGTAGAGGGATGGCCACGGCCGGCTCCTACCCCCTTCCTCGCAATTGGAAGTCGCTCATGAAACCGCTTGAAACTCTGAATTCCATTGCATCTAGAATAACTATTCTTATGCATAACCTTCTTCTCAATGTCCCAGCTTGTCTTCTTTGCTCGGAAGAATTAAGCTTCTTTTTGTTGAAAATTGTTCGATTTCGCGATCCTCTCAATTATGCGAAATTGATTTCCTCGTTTATTTCATATAGCTTTAAATTGCTTTTTCACGTCCAAGTTACGATTGACTGCATGTCGTGTAACTCGTTCTGCTTTAAGTTACAGCTGACTCAATTAGTGTGTGTGCACTTTGAACTGCTTGCTTTTGAGACTCGTGTGTATACCAGTCTGAGGAATGCCCAGTCGTTGTTTATTTCCTGTATGATTGACACAGTTCAAAACAAGTTTCTCTTATCTCAACTTTGGCTGATTGCCAAGCATTGTATAGCGAGTTGCTACCGCATGCTCGGAAGCAGTTTACCTAGTTCCCAAAATAAACTCGTTCCGCTTAAGGACTCGTTCAGCTATTTATATGCCTTATCTCGTTGTACTATGTGTGTCAAGGCCTTGCTTGTTTACGTCCCTCATTTACTCATGCTCGTATTCCATAACTGCTTTGATCCCTGTTTCAAAACTTCGTTGCGTATTTCTCACGCGCGTATGTATTGCAATTTGCTTGCATATTTTGCGATCTTAATGTTCATTGATGAACAAACTTGTTTTTTCTCGACGTCACATTCGATGTGTTTTTGTATTCATGATTGTCATGTCCTGGTTTGCGATGACTTAAGTATTTTTCTGAGTAACCCCTTTGATACTCATTATAACTTGAGGTCATTGTTTATAGCTACTCGTTTGTTACCTATGGCGTTCTTGCTTTCTACTCGCATAGTTCCTTTGTTTATTTGGTATATTCTTGTCCTGAACAGATGTACTTGTTCCTATACGCTTTGTTTAAACTTGCCAATTCTTCTTTCTCATCGTATCGTAATCTTTACTAGTGCTTTATTTCCCTCAGTTTCCAGCTATTTCGTGATTGAAAGTGTTGATAATTCTCGCCTTTCAACTCCTCTTTCCAATGACCCTGATGACCCCCTTCCACTCACCCCTGGTCACTTCCTTATCGGCACTTCTCTTTCTGCCCCTCCTCCTCTTCCTAATTCTTACAGGGATTTTAATTTACCTATTGTTTGGCGTAAACTTGAAGCCCTCCGTAATTCCTTTTGGAAAAGGTGGAACTTGGAATATTTAACTTCCTTGCAACGGAGGCAGAAGTGGTTTCTTTCCAGTCCCGACATTAAAGTAGGGGACTTGGTCTTGGTTAGAGATATTTCACCCCCCCTAGTATGGATTTCTGGTAGGGTGACCCAATGTTACCCTGGAAGAGATGGGTGAGTCAGGGTGGCCAGAATCTTGACTACAAATGGACCGATCATAAGACCACTGTCTTTGATCGCTCCGCTTCCAATAAATGTGTAACTGCTTATTTGCTCTCTGTTGGTGTTTGTCCCCCCAGTATGGTGTATTCTTTGAATACACGGTACGAGAGATATAATGTCTATTGCTCTTTGCATGTTCATTTCTTCCTTCCTCTTTACCAAACACCAACAGTGATCATCTGTTTTCTCCTTGTTGAGCATGTTTCTTATGTCTTCATAAGTATGTTTCAGATATATAACTTCTGTGATCCACCTAGCGTCATCTAGTAGCGAGCCTCTGAAGCTACTCAATTCCTCATCGTGCAAGATGACTTACTTATCTATTTGGCTACCAGCTTTCGTTACCATCGTCAGCTATTTTCTCCTTGAGCAAGAGGACTACGTCTACTTCTTTACTCACCATGCTGCGCTAGTATCATCTATCAACTCCTTGAAGACCAGCTCACCAAGAAATCAATTATGTTTTGCTAAGTTGGCCATGCTTATATGTTCTCCTTTTGTTTCCTACCCCCACTCTCTCCCCCTTCCGTGGTCTCTCAGTGCTCCGTTGAGCTGCTCTCACTTCTTCGTCTGCAGTTGACTCGTACAGTCAAAGCTCCGCTCGAGCTTAGCCTCCTCAAACCAAGAGGCACAACCTCTTCTACGCCATGTTGGCTAGATAGTCTTCCTAAGGAACTCCGACTTCAACATGAAATCGAGATAAGTACCATTTTTAAAAAGTTTTAACCTCATCTTCATGGTTTTAACTTCCAAGTGATTTTAATTTTAATTATAGGCAGTGTGAAAATATTTACTTGGGGCAAAATCATCCTTCGTGGGATTTGCAATGTTGAGCTTTTTCTTGTAAGCCAACCTTACTAAAAGGAGCTTTTCTTAAGCTATTTAAACGAGAAACCCTCTCGCTACGTGGGAGATTATCTAATACCCGCTGTCTATAATTACAAAGTTATTTCCTCCGTTGGATTTTCTCAACCCCATTTTCTGCTAAGGTCGTTCTGGAACCTTCGAGATCTTGTTCTCTATCTGCGAGTCTTGCCGTCAAGTATTGACACGCACTTGCGAAACTACTAGTTAAAATGAGGAATCTTCCTTATAAATTTTTGCAATAGCTAACTTCCTCCACCGTTGGAACTTCTAGAACATTCTCTGGCGCATTTAATTGTAAATCACGACTTTTTCGAGAAATAGACTTTCACCTACATAGTGCAATCAGTTATCTCCATAATTGCAATAACTTTTTTTCTCATGAGCTTCAGTGTTTCTCTGGTGAACTTTGCATCCATCTTTACAGACAATAGTGATAATCAGTGCTTTCTCCACGTTTCTACCGCGTCGCGATCGTCCGGTTATATTAAATACGGCCATGAACATTGATCCTATATCCCCATGATCTTTCCTTAACCTTCTACTAACAACCATTATTTATAAAATTGTAACTGTTTATAAGGTGTTACTCACGAGGTACCCTTCCAACTTTGCTAGTTTAACATTAATTAAATTCTGCATAATTTCTTGTGTGATACAAGTTTTAAATTTACATTGTTCCTCCCTTCAAAAGCAAGGAAAACAATTCTCTCAACTCTTGAGTGAGTTATTTTTTGGTCTCGCTAAATGAAAACTGCCTCATTTGACTGGCGAGTCTTATTCAAAGTATAAGAGGTCTAGAACCTTCCTTCTGATCAACTTTTCAGGTTCACAGTAAGTGACCTGCTCTCCTTGTATAAATTTCACAAAGTAATTCTGTATAAATATAAGAAGTTGTAGGAACTTCCTTTTTATTCTTTATGTTTTCCATTTTGTTATCTTCGAAGTTGTTATTTTCGTTAGAATGTTCTTTCAGAGGTTTCATATAGTACACTGCTTGTACTCCTGTAAATGTTAAAACTTTAATTATTCCATTTTGCCTATTTGTGAAATCTTACCAAGATTTTAATTCACGGTTTAAAAAACCTTAAAAATTGTCAATTGCCTGGAGCAACTGTTTAACGTGGAGAGGTCTGCGACCCTATTTGTTAAAAAGTTCAAATGAACTATGTTTATCCAAATTATATTGCACAATTGTTAATCTCCTCAAACTTCCTTGCATTGTTTAATAAATTAGATATTTATTTTTGGATTCATCATTTCTTTGATACTACAGTTAGGCAGGATCCTGGCTTTCCTAGCTCTTCCTAGGTTTATGCCCTCGTTCATATATAATAAAGCTTTTACTATCTGTCTGGCCAGATCATCACCCTTCCCTATAGTACTTTCATTCGTGCTTGGGAGGAAATACACTACAGGTTCTCTCTGGCAAACTGCCCAAGCCTTATCTGCGGCTCCCGTTAGCCTCGACCAAGCTCGTAGCCATTTTAGGTATCCGAGCACATATTTGCGGTGGCAACCGCTTCTAAATGAATTAAAAGTCAACTTATTAATTTTGTGGGACTCTCCTCCTATTTCTCTATCCTTCTTTTCCAAATCCCAAATCTACTTCCTTCTTTTAATCATCTTCCCTTGGTGGGTGGGTTATTCCCTAGCCTATAATCTACCCACCACCATCTTGAATACGTGGTGAGGGTGTTTTCTTTGGTTTTTCATACAAAGCCCATATATACATTATACATTAATGCTAAATAGATATATTGTATCTCTAAAATATGTAGAACTAGCAACCCGTCCCGGCTTCGCCTGGGAACAGTTATGAATGCAAGGTGATAGGCTACTTTTAACCGAGGTCTTATAAGATTTGCTTGTATATAACATTAGTCGTTTTCCCTCCAGCAGTGAACACGAAAAGATTTCGGTTTGATGTAACACGTGATAGAGCCACGTAAAGCTGTCCATGAGAAAAACATTCTCTACTAAGACCAACTCCAGTGACGCTAAGTGTCTGACCCTGTACTTTGTTTATAGTCATGCCAAAGCAGATTCTTACTGGGAATTGTACTCGTTTGAAATGATAAGGCAAATCTGAAGGAATCATAGGGATCTGGGTACTAAGACTGTTTCTTCTGTACCACAGCTAGTTAAGATGGTTGCTTCAATGGAACAGTTTTTCAATGTTTTCACTACCAATCGCATCCCATTGCATAACGTTGGTGGGTGTAAATTACGTAGCAATATAATAGGCACTTCCACTTTTAATGTAAGCTTGTGTGTTGGCAAGCCAGAAGGATGCAAATAATTTAGGAATTCTGTAGGGTAATGAACAGCTTCTTCACTATCGACTACTGCGTCTACTGAGCCTGGGCAGTGAATTTGGAGAACACCAAGTCATTAATTTTCACAACTTGTTCGTTTGTCGGCGATAATATTGCTCTTTCTTTAAACCATGACTGAGCCTTGTTAGATAGGCCCTGGTTTTGAGGATAAACGCTATCAATCAATTCTTGAATGCTACTTGCTAAGCCACAGAAATCGTAACTGAGGGAATTTTTTCCATCAGTGACCGGTAAATCTCCATTTTCGACTCTAAGTAACAAATTAGCAAACGGACTATTATCTTCTGAGTACTCTCATGTTAGGTTCGAGTGCCTATTTTGTTATATCCGGCCAGATGTATGATATAATTAATGAAGCGTCCACTTCGTCGGCTCTCGTTCCTCTGGTAAAAACTGGTATGATTTGACAAAAATTTCCGTTGAACAAAACTGTGCAACCACCCATGGGTGTGTTCCGATTCCTTAGATCACGCAAGGTCTTGTCTACAGCTTTAACGAAAGTTTTGTGCGACATTGTAGACTCATCCCATACAACTAAAGAACAATTTTGGATTAAACTGACAGTGTTACTTTTCTTTGAAATATTGCATACGCTTCCATCATCACTGCTGACATCAAAGGAAGTTTAAATGTTGCATGTGCTGTTCTTCCCCCTTCCAAAAGAGTGGCTGGATTTCCAGATGATGCGACGGCAGAGCAATATTACCACCAGACCTCCCTTTGTCGAGCAACAAATTAATCAAGAACGTTTTGCCTGTGCCTCCAGGGGCATCGAGAGAAAATATCGTACCTTCCTTCTTAGTGATGCTAGATATGATGGTGTCATAAGCTTGATTCTGATCGTGGTTCAGTCGTTGTTCTTCTTGAGCAACGGTTTGAAGGAGCCGAGGACGAAGTCTTCCTTTCTCTTGTGACAATCAAGAAATTATTTGTTGTTCTGTTTCATTGTTACGTGATAAGTGCTTTTTTATGTCAATGCACTATGACTTATATACGTTTTACATCTCGACATGATGGCTTAAAATCACTGACTGGACTATTAATTATAGCGAATTCTTGTCAGAGGTAATTTAAGAATGGCAAGTTGCATGAAACACAAATCCCCCTTCCGTCCAATCTTAACTTGACAGCGTATTTTGCGAAACGAAAAATTCACAGGCGAAATGAAGAAAAGCTGAGTTCCACTTCCAGGGAATGGCGAGGTGCATGAAACACAAATCCCCCTTCCGTTCAATCTTAAATTGACTGTGTATTTTCCGAAACGGAAAGTTCACAGGCGAAATGAAGAGAAGCTGAGTTGCACTTCCAGGGAAACTCCAAACACAACCACCCTTCTCTGAAGTCTTAACTCTTGCTGCTGACTGTATCTGGGGTAATAGGTTCGCCCGGTAGTTATGCTGTAACAGGAGTGATAGACTCGCCCTTAGCTAGCTCGTAAACTGTCGCCTCAGTATTTGAATGGACATGGTTGGAAGAAATGAAAACGTAAAAACACTTATAGTGGTCGATGTATTGAAGATAGAGATATGCTCTCGCGGACTTCTTTGTAGAACTTTTCATGCTGAACAATTCTTACACTCATAGTATTTAGGTATTTATAACCGTTTGCCCAGCGTAAGCTTACAAAGCGCTCGGACACCAGGTTTTTTTCGACTTTTTTACTGAAATCGTTACTGCTCTGCTTCCTTTGATCATAAATAATTTATTTCCTACACAAATCATCGTTGAGATATCATTTACAGAATGGTGAAAACCGCATCAAAATCCATCCATAGGTTCTCGAGATTACCCGTGACATCCAAGAATCGGGGACTTTGTTTTATACTATGGGGATATTACTCGTTTGTATGTATCACAATTTCAAGATGGCCATGGCGCGCTTAATTCAGTCTCACATAACTATGAAAAATGGAAGTGAGATATTTTTTATGGCCAACAATGCGAAAACACGAAGCATAGTAGATGGTCAAATATTAACAGAATGTACTGAGAGCACACTGAGCCAAGTACCACCCACCATAGCCTATAGTCCATAAATTAATAAGGGAAAGAATTTGAAGTTCGCCATGTCATATAACACACACTTTCGTAGCCACATTGAAGAGTATTAACATTTTACGTCAATATACAGATAGTCTCTCCACACATGTGTAGTGTAAACGTCGTATATGAGTTTACCACCATGATGAGCACCTACGTCATTGTAACTGCTACATAGTGTACGTTATTTATTTTAGAAACTTATAGTTTCAAGGTAGCGATTATATAGGGCTTTTCAGTTACTGTTTCGTTGTAATTCCGGTATTGCTTCCAGTGGAATTTATTCTAACGTTAGGCAAGTGCGTCCATCCACCATTTTCAATGTATGGAGATGTTTATATAGTGCCGTCTGCACAGAAAACCTCTCATGTGAGATTACCTACCAACCGAATTAATGTTTTATACCTTTAACCCTGCATCGAGCGCGCTTTGTCGCACAGGATCAGGTGGGCCCCATGCTATTGTATCCTATCCTATCGTGGCTAATTGTACTTTCGTAAGCTATGTAATTATGATTATATTCATAAATTAATAATTTGCAGGACAATTGTATCATTATCTCATTACAATCGAAATTAGACTCCAAATAATAAATAAACCCTCCAAAAAACTGCAATATCGAACCATAAATTACTAAATTTAATTCAAAATTTGTACTTCATTGAATTGGACTAGCTAGTTTTCTTTAAGTACTTACTATTTTTCAGCCACCCCCTATCACTCCCGTTGGAGGCCCTTGCCCATCAGGGATCTACGTTTTTATCTTATCTTATGTTATCTTGGAATAGACATAGTTCACAACCTACTGTATTTTACCGTGTTTGCTTAACACTGGTGCATGTAACGTGAGCCCTATCATAGAATCCTCAATGGGGAAAGGTGTCTCACAACAATCCTTAAACTTAACTGTAAATTCCTAATAATTTAGTAATCGTTCGTTATATTTGTGGTATATAAGTATTATTGAAACAGTTTAATGGTGGCTGTAGGGAGAGGACGATGGGAATTTCCTCCCCCCTAAAAAACCAAACTTATTTATAGACACGTCACTGTTGTTTACAGATAGGTACATTCGTGAACTAAAATGAGGAACTACTTATATTCTTGCTGTTATCCGCGTGTAGATATGTGGCAATGTATAACTCAGTAGGCGTGCTGGGTATAAGAGCGCCAAATGTGACATCAGCTGACTTATGTCATGCTTTAGTTATTCGTATTGGACTGATCAGATTGCCACATCAATTAAATACTAAATAAGGAATGGTGCAAGACGTCGAAAAGCAATAACATGCAAGTTCATTTGTTATCAAGATATTAAAATCGAACAAGCCCATAAGACTATCAGACCCATCCGCGACTAACGGAGGGTTAAGATGATGGTCGCATGATATTGACAGACGCCATCTTGAATGTATGGAGTCGCTGACATTTTTATTTATGGACCCTGCCCTATATTCGGTGTGATTCTTGTAAGTAATTCCATGATTTTTGTCATATGACTAATGCT
Organism: Meconema thalassinum; assembly: GCA_946902985.2. NCBI lineage: Eukaryota > Metazoa > Arthropoda > Insecta > Orthoptera > Tettigoniidae > Meconema > Meconema thalassinum. The sequence goes on from OX336389.2 coordinate 726,961,751, forward strand.
ATGGAGGTCTCTTAACTGATATGACACTCCTCTCTTACAAAGTTTCGTGCTACTTACGCGATTGCATCCTGAGATTTTCATGTTGTTGTTACAATAGTACGCTCAGCCGCCGTCTTTAATATGTGGTGAGGTTGGTTGATCTTTTATCTAGGGTATTGAAAGCCACCTATTCGGTTCTACTTCATTACTAATTTTAGTTATGTTAATTCTAAGATATGGAGATGAATTAATTTATATAATATATAACTTCAAGATGGCCACTGCTTGCAATATTCAGTCTTGTATTCTTTTGAATACAAAACAAAGTATAGTATAGGGTACTCATTTCTCACCAAGTTTAGTAGTAATTGTGCAATTACATCCCGACGTATTGCTATAATGTTTTAACATAACGCCCAGCTGCCAATCTAAATGCATGGAGTCACGGTTATTTTGCCTTGGGCGTACGAAACCAAACGTAAGGTTCTAACGTATCACCAATTTTCGCCATTTCAGCTCTTAAATATTGAATTATTTCCTATCATATTCTATAAGTTCAAGATGGCCATTACCCTATATTCAGTGTGATTTTTTGAGTAATGCCCGCGAGGTTTTTGTATGGAACTCCTCTCTCACCAAATGTCCAGTTAGTTCTGCTATTATATCACGACATAATGATAGCCTATTAACGTTTTAAAAATACGCCCAACTGCCATATTGAATGTATGGAGTTGATGTTCTTTTGCCTCGGGCATAGGAAGCACCATTGCATTCTGAACAATTCATAATGAAGTTTTTGTATGACTAGTCACCATCTCGAATACATAGAGTCGTTGTCAATTTGTCCTGGGAATACCTAAATACTTATAAAGACTTGCTGTAAACCATAATAATAGATTATTAATAATAATACACTAATTATATCAATAATAATAATAATCATAACAACAATAATAATAAAACTAAGAGCTAGTTGGCATTGATCCTTTGAAGTCCAGCTATCTGGTTTACCTTATGTTCAATTTTGATATTCCAACTGACTGCCTGGCTCGCCTGCTGTCCCAAGGTTGCAGGATTGAATCCTGACGCAATCAGTGGGCATTTGAGGGTGCGCAAATCCGAGACGTGTCAGTAGATTTTCTGGCACATTAAAAACCCCCTTCGGGGCGTCATTCCGTCACCCCAGCGTCTCTAAAAGCCGCAATAGTTAAGATGGACGATAAACCTATAAAATTATTACTAAGGCAACACTGAAAAATGGCTTCAAACCCCATAATACAATTATTATTATTATTATTATTATTATTATTATTATTATTATTAATAATAATAATTTTGATATTCCGTTAGCTCTGGCACGTATCAGTGAAATAAGAACAATATTTGGTGACTTGTGGCTGAAATGTAATTAATTTTCTTATCTTATAAGCAATAGGGATGTTCAGATAGGTATTTTGGAAAGCAAGAGCCCACGACCCGGAATGCTGTGGATCCTACATCCTTGGCCAGTATCGAGCGCGCGATCTTGTACACTGTTCCGTCGAGAGAACTGTGTTTCTGATATAGCGCTCTTAAAAGATTTCATTGAGTTCTTACAAGGATGAATCCTGTACCCTATATCCTCTGGTCCACACAATTCAGTGAATAGTGCATGTACAGGCGAGGAGGAAACTCTACTGAATACACCATACAGTGGAACAGAGCTTTTTAATATAACAGCGGAAGGCGTCATATTCCAACAAATTTCATTTCGTGTTTATGAAAACTTTCTCTTGTGAATAACGCGTGCTCCATGCTCCATATTGCTAACGAGATAAAACTAATGGAAACAGCTCAGCCGTGTTATACACTGGACGGTATTAGATCAAGATAAGTTTGTAAAGCGAGAAGTGCTTTCAGACCATTGCACGCATTGCAATGAAGTGGCAGCCTAATCGAAACACTTGTTTTATCATACAGATAAGAACAATGGGCAATGCTGAGAGATACTCATAAGCATTTCATACCTCGTAAACTAGGAGTATTTGCCAGTGTATTTTCCAACACATAGTTGCTCTTCTTAATCAATATTTACGAGTTGAAAATTACTTCTTGAGACGGTAATAAAGGTCCTTGCATTACTCTTGGTTCATTGAAGAGGGACTTTAAATCCTACTATTCAATATGGGAAGAAAGAGTTGAAAGTCTATCCCTGTTAGGGGACTGCAGCATGCCAGTCCCGTGGTAGGAAGCTTTCTTCTAACCTAGGAGAGCCGGGTTCAATTACAGCTCCAAGAGATATTTAAAATCTGACGCGGGGGCTGGAACACGATGTACTAAACTTCGTGGATATAATTGAGTGGATTACTGACATGAGAAGTAGCGCCCTATAGCCAAAAAACCAAGGTAGGCCTATATGTGGCTGAGAAACCATTGCGCTAGCCACACGTTGCCACAATCCGCAGGCTATAAAGTAAGCAAACAGCTTCCGGTCTCTGGACCCAATCGCAGGGTCAGTGAATTAGTGGATTGTAGCAGTATGTTCTATTTGAGTTCCATTTCGATTCTGAGATGTAACGAGGTTTTAAAATTTGCTCTCCTTAAAGGTACGAAGTACAGTTTCTCGTCAGGTGGCGTAATATTCCAAATATTTCTCCTCGGTTTTGTTCAGAATAAATCTAAGTATTTCCTGCATTTTTGATTGGTATTTACGTGTCTACCCTTAAAATCTCTCTCGCATTAAATTTCGTGTTTCGTCTGTCCATCTGCTCAAGAATTTGCCATTCGTTTATTCTCAGTGAATACTTGGGTAAATTTACTCGATTATAAAATAAAATTAAAGCGTTTGTCATTCGTGTTGTGGTGCTACTTGGGCCCACATACTACGTGTTCTTCATATATCTATATTGTCGCTGAACTTGCAATACCGCGTATCTAACAATGCTTTATTCCAATATTTCCCTAATGATTGGTCACACCTCTTAACCGTATGTGGATATGCCGTCCAACAGAACAATTCACGTTAGGTCCATTTTCCAGTGTACGGGCATAAAGAACAGGATGCTCAGTAAATAACATATAGCCTACTTTCTCTTATATTAATGATTATAATCATAATTCATTTTCCTTATGAAGCATAATTCAATGTTGTTGTGATGAACGTTAAGAGTTGTACCCCATAGGCCTATAAGACTCCCCGTTTACTAAGAATCGTTGTAATTCCTCCTTTGCACCCAGAGGAATTGATTGTAACATTCGATATGTACGGTACGCCCATCCACCATCTTGAATGTATGGTTAGCTTATCTTGCGCCATCTACAGAGAAAGCCTTCTGTGAGACTACATATTTGCTGCGTTTTGTGATTGTGTTATAAATAACGCATTGCCGATATTCATGTCTGATATATTGAAGAAGGCAGTTGCGTGCTATATAAAGAACGATAGTCTCATGACTAATGCAAGTGAGGTATATCATCCGTTTCATCTCTCTTCCAGATTTCGAGTCAGTTGCGAAATTGGATATTGAGTTATTGATTGTGAAGTTCCAATATTATGCACAGACACCGTTTAGCATATGTGGTGGGGGTGTTCTATAGCCTTTAGCAAAGGCTACAAAGCCCATATACGGTTCTACATTTATCCTAATTTGAGATTTTGTATCTATAAGATATAAAGTTGTTCGTATATTTTACAATTTGAAGATGGCCGCTGTGCGCAATATTCTGCTATATGAATAATAGTAGCGAGGTCTTTTGTATGGTACTCCTCTCCTACTAAATTGTGAGTTCATTATGGTATCATACCGTGAGTTAAATATATTCAGGTCTTATGAATACGCAAAGCCTCAATCGTAAACGTATGGTGTCGTTCTTTTGACTCGGTCTAAGGAAGCCACTTACAAGGTTCTACATTATTGCTAAATTTCGTTCCTCTATTCGTAAAAAAACCATTGAATTATGCATAATCATACTCTATACTTCCAAAATGGCCGCCGCGTATTGTATTCAGTGTATTTAGCCGTTTCCATAAAATCTATAAGATATAAAGTTGTTCGTATATTTTACAATTTGAAGATATTGCAGCAACGTCCCTCATATGGTACTTATTTCTTACTATGTTTCGTTGTAATTGCGCATTTACAATGATTCAGAATTACGTTTTGATATTACGCCCAGTCTCCATTTTAAAATGTGTATTGGTGTTCTTATTTTGCTTCAAGCATGCTATACTCCTTTATAAGTTTCTATTTTAACATTAATTTTCGTTCTTGTAGCACTAAATCATAGAATGTTATTTGGTTTTAAATTATAAAATTTCCGGATGATCGCTGCGCGCTTTATTCAGAGTGATAAATTTATCACTATCGCTACTGACGCCCTTCATACAGTATAACACTTCTCCTCAACCACGTTTCGCCTTAATTGTGCAATATTATTCTGAGTTATTATTGCCTATATCTCAATAATACGACTAGGCATACGAAGCGATTAATAAGGTTGAATGTTATTACTAAATTTTCTTATTAGAAAAGTAGGATGCCGAAAGTATATATATATATTAGGTATTCATTCAGTGTTATAGTCTTCTGACTAACGGATGTGAGGGCTTTAATATGATGCTCACCTATTGCCAAGATTCGTCTTAATTACCCAATTTCATCCTGAGTTACCGACAGTAGTGGCTACGCTGGCTAAAGCGCAGTGTTAGGTCATGGGGTCCAGCCCTCTGCTGACTCGGTAGACGCGTGGGTTCGAGCCCCACCGTCGGCCGTCCTTGAAATGGTTTTCCGTGGTTTCCCATTTTCAACACCAGGCAAATGCTGGGACGGTACCTTCTGACAGGTCACGGCCGCTTCCTTCCACATCCTTGCCCAGTTCATTCATTCATCTTCATCCATTCCATCTCTCATCCCGCCGCGCAGGTCGCCCACGGGCGTCGACTAGAAAGACCTGCACTCGGCCTCTCAGGAGGTCACACGACAAAAAAAATCCTGAGTTGCCGATTTTAATGTTCTATTATTTTATGGAGCCACCATCTTGGGTCTATGGAGAATCTATTCTTTTGCCCTGGCCATACAAACCACATATATGGTCCTACCTTGCCACTACTATTCGTTTCCATGACTTTTAAATGTTGAGGGTTGTTTATTTATATATTTTACAATTTCAAGATAAACAAAAGTATTATGCTTTTCAGTTGGTCAACACAATTGTACCCAAATGAGATGGGTTATTCCGTTATCCTGAAAGAAAATACATGAGATTAATAAATACACTTGGATGACCAGTTTCGATCGTCAAGCGATCATCATCAGATCCATTACACTTGGGCAATAAAATCTATGTCTGAAATTTTGGGTGAAAATATTTACAATATATACACTTATTTAGTTGCAGTATTAGTTGAGATAATGCAACTCGTCAGGATTTGTTAGTTGTGGTCTATGTGATGTTTTGTTGAGATACTGGAAGTGGTGATTGGCCTCCGGAATTTGCTTGTTTGGAGAGAATATGTGGCTGTTGTAAATGGACAATTCAGATTGTATTGTACAGACCACTTATATGGTTGAGTCTTGCGCGGTCCTGTTGAGAGCAGTTGACTTGGCCACTGTATGCACTCGACTGAGGGAACTTTCCTGTGGGTAAGGTTTCCTTTTCTCATTGGGCTATTCCCCCTCTCGCATTCCTAAGTGCTATGTGTTCGTCGTACCGATGTACCTGTAAGTCGCCAAGTCTAGTCTCTCTAATGTGGTGTATGTTACTGTATTCAGGATAATCTTCAACTATTAAAGACCTGGTTTCAAACTCACCACTCATAAGATAAAAAGCCCTCCTCAAGCGTACAAGGACTAATGAGAATGTCCCGGCACCTGTAATACTGCCGTTAATACCAGCCTAGGTTTATTAAAGAAAATGATACATCGTACATCCTGATCCAATGAACGTGTTTCCCTTATTAATCCCTTATCTAGCTTGGCTACATCGTTATGTTGTGTCTTGTTTCCAACAGGGTGTGTTTTCTAGTAGAGTGAAGAGGGGTGAACTCTCCATGAAAGTGTGTTCGTTTAAATTATTGGGGTTGTTTCTTTTAGCTAAGTGTTTCTCGATTGATTCCTTTATGTCAATAGCTCTGCCTTTCGGTTCGTGATGAATTACTTTTAAGTCGGTTTCATTGTTAGGGAAACTCTGTCCCGCGTCGCACATGTGTTCGTATACGGCCGAGTGTGCCCCGTATTTTTTCGCATTTCTATGTTCTTTGTATCATGTACCCAATCTTCCCCCACTCTTCCCGATGTAATTTGCTTCACATCCTGTATCTGAGCACGTAATGGAATATACCCCTGACTTTGAATACTGGTCTTCTTTATTTGGATTACTATGTCTCATGCTTTCCGGTTGTGTTATTCGTTGTGATTGCTATTTTTATGCCTAGTTTTTTGAACAGATTGATGATGGCATATGTATTCATGTTCACATAATAGAAAAGCGAGAATTTATTCTCATTGTTGTCTGGCTAAAATTTTATCTATTTTGCTGGACGGAAAATTGTTTTCTTGTGCTATTTGCTTGATTATTCTGATTTCCTTATTGTATTTGTCTTTTGACATGGGTATGTTCAAAGCCCTTTGCACCATTGAATTGAACCCCGCTAATTTATGCCTACTGGGGTGATTAGACTGTCAATTGCGTGCGACGTTTGTGTGGATTTTCAGAATTTGGAATTTATAAGCTCATTATGTAAGTTATGTCGAGATTTTTTTTCTCGATCGGTTTTGGATTTCTTGGTGAATTTGATTGAGTGGTGTGGGCTATTAATGGTTTGGAGAATCGATTCTTCGCTTGTCAGATCAGTGTCGTAGATGCAAATTACATCATACACGTATCTTTTCAACGTAACGATTCCCTTTTTCGAGGTCTTTTCTAGGGAAGCATTTTCCAGTGCGTTCATGAATATGTCGGCGATAAGCCCGCTTAGTGTTGACGCCATGGCTAGGTCCTCTGTTTGTGTGTATATTTTGTTATCGAATTGAAACACGTTTAGGCTGAGAACGACCCTCAGTTATCCCATGACATCTCCAGTTTCTTTGCCGAGTTGTTGCACTTTAAGTTGTTTCCGATAATATTGATTGCTTAATTAATTGGAATGTTGGTGTACATGTTGATTATATCGAAGGATACTAGCCACAAGCTAGGTTTCATTTGTAACATGTTTAATGCAGTTATTAACTCCGTTGTGTTCTTTACCGCATTGTTTTTGTAATTGAAAAGGCGGTGTTTAAAATTTTTTAGTAATTCTTTACTGATTTTCTAATTTGGCGCGTTCCTGCAATTGGCTATTGGTCTTATTGGGCACTCATTTTGTGTATTTTTGGTAGTCCCCTCAATGACAGTACTTTCGGGTTCATATTCATTAATTTTGAATTTTTGGCTTTGGTCAATATGTATTCTGTTTTGTTTTAACGCACCTTTTATTTGTTATTGGAATTTTTTGGTGGGGTCTTTTCTTAGTTCCTTGATTTCATTGTTGTTCAGAAATTCGACTGTTGTATCGATGTATTCTGTTTTGTTCAGAATAACTGTAGTGTCCCCCTTATCTGCTTCCGTGATGACTAAGTCTTGTTCATTACTAGATTACTGTACTAAATTTGGTTGTAATTTTTTCGTCGTGTTTGAATTAATAGGGGGGTAGTTTGACGTACTGAACCCATATTTTGTGAGCTTATGTGCATGCCACAAGGCAGGAGTCAGTCAGACATTTACATGTTCATATATGTTTCAATTTGAAGGGGAATCTAGGACCCGCAACCCGCTTCTCACCGTTCCAGGAAACCCATATATTTCGAGTGAGGCAGACGAAATATTAAAAGGATATAATGCTTTTTATTAACATAACTAGCAGTGGAAAAGACATAAAACTCGCCAGTGAGGTGAATATCACTAATAATGGACCGATTTATAAACAAGTTCCGCTCGGCAAAATAATTTCCGACTGCATAAAGAACTGGAAGTGGGGAGGAAGAAGTACGCCGCACGACACGCTTCTCGGCACGTGTACGATATTGGCGCGAGATAGGTCACATCAAAAAATTGGATATTAACAAAAGTAATTAGATCACAGTAATTACTACATATTAAGTAGAAGCGATATTATGGCATTGAATTGTTTGTAATTTTAAAAGAAACCGTTCAATTTCAACATAATTTTAAAAAGGAGCTTAATTTGGCCAGGAAAAGTATTAAAATGGACGCATGAATTCTGACCGCCGAAATTCACGAAAGGACGCCAGAATAGCAGGAAGGAGGAGAATCGGAGAGCTATCCTCGGGGCTGTTTTTCAAAAGACTTTGAAAGAGACGGACGTGATAGTTCCAAGCAGACAAGGCACGGCAGTTTGCTAATATATCAGGCACCGAGGACAGGGTCTTCGACGGTCAACGTTCATACAATGGAGGGTGAAAGTTCTACTGAAAAATTAAGAACTTAGAATATTTCAACAAGTCACTTAATAAAGTATTATTGGATTTGAAGAGTATAACATGAAATTAATATACGTAACGAAAAGTACTACCAGTATTCTACAGAATTGAACATTATAATACAACTTCGTGAATATTATGAAGCATCGAATACTACCAGCATCATTATACTTAAGTTATTCAAAAGCCATTTCTATGAATATTCATCGAAAACTATACCACGAATAACTTCTCAATATATACGAGTATTACAGCAATGTCGTCCTCGAATTATAAAACCGAGTGAACAAGGATGTCAATTATGAAATCTACGAAGAAGATTGGGATTAATTACTAAATAGCCTACATGCAAGGGAAACAAAGCCGACGGTAATATGTGGAGTACTGGAGTGAAATAGTAACGGACGAGTTACGTAGAAAGATGTGGAACCATTGAACTAAATTATGGATCACATAATTTGAATCTCACCGCGAAATTAATCGATTTCCTATACCAACCTGTGAATTCAATTCTTCATCATACCAAAAATTGATATAACGAGTTCCAATTTACGAGAGCTTCAAGAGAGCAGACGTTCGAAGAATGATATCGACAATTCTATCTAGAATTGAAGCGAGACGCGTTTTGAACGAGTACCAACTAGTGATGAGGAGATGCAGATCCAGAAACCCATAGGTCAACCGACTTCACGACACGGGATCCAGAAAGGCGAGGACGAGGCTATCATCAGCTAAGGAAGACGATGCTTGTACGAGCAAGCAAAAGTTCTACCAAGCTTGGAAATTCGGATATTCAGCACGGCAGAAGGTAGAGGAACGACTTGTATTATTTCAGTAGTTTGATGGTATTTATGGAAATTTCTTTGAACATGATCATATTCTAGGAAAGATCTGTTTATCTTAGACTCCGATTTTAACTTAGCTTATTTGGTTTCTCAGATTAGATATGATGTTTCTTTTCATCGACGATTTTATATTTTAGGATTTTCTAGCGTTGAGATGTAAATTTTAATAGCTGGATATTTTTATTCACTATTTGGGAAATTTTATAGACAAAGTTAAGATATTTAACAACCCGAATATAGTGTTATTCGATTGCGTATTTAGATCGGTTTATTAGCGTCAATATTAGAATTTGTAAAGTCATTTGAGCCAAAAAATTATTTGGCTATGAATCAAACAATCAATTACAAACACTTTATTGAGCATTGACGAAGTATTGTTCGTTTATAAGTAATATTGTCGTGAGAATACAGAATATGGACAATTTTAGATGTTATGACAAGATTAACCATGGGTTAATGATAATTTATGTCAAGAAACGAGAGAGAAGTAATTGAAACTACTGAAATATGTTCAAAATGACGGCTTGATTATTATGTTATACGCCGAGGGAATTGTTAATATTTTGTGCAATCTTGGGCAATATTGTATTCATACATTTTATTTATTCACATTATTATTATAATTATTATTATTACTTATTAAATTTCGTCATATGAATGTGTATGCTAAAGGAAGTTCGGTTTCAATTTTAAATTATCGTTTATCTTATAAAGTATAGAGTAGGTTTACACCGATATTTCATTTCATTAACACGGGGGACTTGAAAACCGTGAAGATGAAGTGGTTTAAAAAGTCAGACAGGTTTCATAATTATAGGCGACTGTAGTGTATTTCTGGTCGGGAGCACAGCGGGAGACTTCCAGGAATATAAACTAAGAGAGACGCTATTCTGAAGTATTTCCAAGAACCAAGGTCAAGAGCGGTCAACTCCGCATAGACAATGAGTTTTTAGCCTTGGCGCAGGGTGTAAGGAAATTGGTGTACACTCGCAAGTGGTAATTCTAGGAAGTTTAAGTCACGTGAAGTGAATTACGTATCAGCGGGCATGAAGACTGTCAATTTGAACATGACAAGGGTTGTCGTGGCCACCGGTGACGTGATTGGAAGATCAAGTGGAGAAGACTAGGAGAAGGTGGAATGGAAGAGGGGGATTGTCCAATGTGACAAAAAGGCTGACACGGATGATCTCGATGTCTATAAGCTTCGTCTATAAGCTCATTCTACATCTGATACATCTAGCTCCGATAACTTCGTCTATGGGCTATAAACTTCTATCTTTGCTTCGGCACAGTTATTAAATTGCTACATTGAGCGTTTTGTACAGCCCGGGGGCAATACCCCCTGAGACCCACCCCGCCATCTTTTACCAGAACTACCCGCATAGGCAGACCATAAGCCTCATGCATTTCTTCAGACACAAGCGGGCCCGGCATACTGCTGACGGCCACGCTTACGAAATATAAACATAAACACGGTAAATGGAGCGACAGCTATGAGGAAATGCTGACCAGGCAGTAGGGGAAGGCCTTAGCCTAGGCCCGGAGGAACCCCATAATCTGTTCTGTTCTGTTCTTGGCCAGTGGCCCTGCCCGACGAGGTCCGTTCCAGCGCTTCACCAGGTGAGATATAGCTGTGCTCAGAGTCCTTTATCTTTGTAAACACTTACCCTGAACAACTGTACACTTTACAAATTGTACTACATTTTATATTTGTTTAAACTCCCCAAGAGGGACATCACATCACATCTACTGGCCAATAAACACATGGTCAGTAAGCATACACGTTTATTACTAGTCACACTCCATTTTACATCCTTATACCCAACCTGACCTTAGTCATAATTGACCCTGACCGTAGAGGCCAGTAACTGCATCCTCAGGTTCTATTGTACTCGAGCACGTGACTCGACTGCAGAGTGTCGAGTCACCAACTCTGCACATTCGCTGAATTGCTCACTCTACTTAATTGGCAGGCTAAATTAGCAGCCTGCACTTAGACATTCATCCCCTGGCAGGTAATTACATCCTGCAGAGACGCCCCCAATAGATTAAGCACTCACACCAACACACTACACTGGTAGTCTCTCCCAACCACGGGAAACTACCCTCATCCGGAAGCAACCCTCAAAATTAGCACACCTACACTACCGTGTTTATCCCACCCCCAACCAAAGGATAAAACATATTTGATGGAGGCGCCACTACCACGCAAAATAAGGGTATGGGACTCAAACAACGAGCCCTCGTGGTAGAGCGATCCGTACCGCAAGCAGCTAAGCAAAAGTTGAATTTTTTTTTCTGGGTGACAGCATTATATTTTTCCCTTCACTCTAGGGACACAAGGGAAATTTTGGTCAACCCACCCACCCGCCCCCCCCTCCCCCGGGGAAGAATCAGAAATCTAATACATTACAAGCCACACACATTTCTTTTTATACACACACTTGGTTCAGGATGGTCCCCTTATACCGTCTAGCTGTGCTGAGGAGCATTGGGGAATACCAGGAATTAATTGCCTGGCACAAGGTCTTTGAGACAAGGCAGGACTACCTCAGAAGGTATCAGCAGCTCCTGCACGCCCAGTATATGAGAATTATAAGGGCACTTGTCCGGCCACTCCGCAGCGCCAAGAATCGAAAGATTCGAGCGAAAATCCCCACCCTCCGTACACAAATCGCTAAAGCACACTGGAAACTACACTACAGACAAGAAATCATGTTCCAGCAATGGGAGACACTCATCAAAGAACACAAACGGATAGGAACTAGTGGTACCAAAGTTGCCGAACAGGCCATATGCCTCAATACGCAGTACGCCCAAATTTGGGAAGAATATCGGGAACTCCAAGCCAACAAAGCCATTTTTGAGTTCGCGGCAGGGCCACCAGCCCAGCCAAGAGAGGACATAGGCGTAGATACGCTAATTCAGCAATTCGCGAGGATGTCCCTCTCGACACGTACCGCAACACAAGGGAAGGAGTCTACCGTGGCCATAGGCCAGAAATCGGTCAGACTACCCTCCAATACATTGCAAGTGCGCTCACAGACAATTACACAACCCCTACCGCCAGTTCAGAGGGCGATTTCGCCAGAATTGAAGCGGACACAAACATGTGCACCCCCAGTGCAAAGACATACAGGGGGATTGCTTGCAGTTCATCAGCATGTAACACACACGCCTACACGCACTATCCTGCCTCCGAAACAAAGTACACGGGGTTTAAGGGAAATTTTACCGCCCACCCCACGCGGCCAGGCAGACAGGAGGGTATACACGCGCACAGACACTAATAGAATAGCGCGGAGCCAACACAGCCCTTCAGGCGCCAGCATACCTACGCCTATTAACAGGCACTACGGGGAACGTAGGCTTAGGCCTGCTTTACTTAAAACACCCCTGAAAGGCAGTAAAGAAGCACCTCAATGGGAACCTGAGGCCTATGCCCTCATAACAGGGCGCAGTAATTCACCCGGACGGGCGAGGGCACGCGCACAATAGTGAAATTCATTCACCGCACAAACCCATGGGTAAATGTTCCCAGGACAAAACACACAGAATTTCCCACATAAAATGCCGAAACGTTCCCAAGACCCTCACGGGGGCGCGTACACACAATTAACACAAAAAGACAGGTTCTACCCCTGTAGAGGGTAAACACACAGAAAACACATGCACTAAACTGCACTATTTGCATGCGTATATATATTTAATCCATAGGGGTACGTTATTTCTTACACTGCCCATAGCAGAAATTTTTCTTGTCCCCTATGACGTCGCTCAAACTAAGCATAAATACCATGGGATAACACTCACAGTTCAGGGGAAAATACTGTAATATATTTTTGAGATCACACTGTAAACACAGTTACCATAAAAAGAGTCAATAACACTAACAAAACTGTCACAGAGACACAGGCCCAAAAGGCAACAGGAATGATCATCCTGAACAATGACGGTCTCAAACCCGCGTACTTCTGAATACCAGGAACGCAAGGTCAGGTAGCCATCCAATTGCAGGATACGGCAGTATGGGACAGTCACGCTAACAGGGATTAATATGCATAAACTAATAAAACCGCCTCCGACATCTAGTAACCAAACACGCGACTAGAAGCCCGGAGATACACGTACATAAATACATCACCTACTCACAGAGACATATCAAGAACAGGAACATATTCGCACCAGGTCTAGAGTAACACAAAATTTGGGGACACAATATATATGAACAGAGGTAGGGTTTTTTACATGACGAGAAACCAAAGGCACACCATGTATGCACACAATAGAAAAGCGTGTCAGCAAACCCACGCACATTGGCTCAACACATGCGATAAGCAGACCACTAGACTAGCAGCAGGCACTTCACACACCATTGAAACTTGACACTATCGCCAGTCAGCGATAAGACGTAAATGAACATGCGACATTCGCGAGTACCAGACAGGCTAGGAGTGCTCTCGCTCTGGCATTAATAGACACAATCATTCACTAGAGGAGTCAAAGCCACATTACGCCCATAAATTGAATCCAGGGCCGACCAAAATTCGTACAGACAACAAACATGGGACATACATACAGGGGCGTAGGTTCGTTCTAAGGTACTCACTATAACAGCCTACCTAGGGCATTAGCGACCCCGGGACTGCCAATAGGGGACGTACCGGGAACGCCAGGCCTCTACGGAGACCACAAGACACTTTCTTTTGAACCATAGCGCCCGACACCTGAATACACTCTCACAGACAAACACTCACACAAAACAGATAACACCACATTTCTACGGCCAAAATCATGGCAATTTGGATTACCCCGGACATAAAATGATAGAGCAAGACACAATGGGGAACGAATCGCGAAAACAAAATCCCAAACATGCTTGTGAACGGGAAAAAGGTGACAAGATAGCACTTTGGCCTTACAAGAATGAAAACACATGTCAACATACAGAGAGTGGCAAAAGTCACGTTTCGCTAGCCTTCATACATAACACTAAAGTCTTTCTGTACACAAGGACACAAAAAAAATACGCAAAAAAACACTGCGTTGCAAATAAGCGAATTCCAGCGCGTTGCGACACACTGTTGCCGGTAGGCATTCTTCTAATAACAAGACGTGACAATGACATGCAGACATGATGACACTGGCACAAAAACAATAACAATAACGACATACAGTAACACGGATGTTGATACAGAAAGGAGAGCGCCATTACAATAGGCTCTGCATCCAATAGTACACAAATTCTGTGGGCCGGATGAATCTCGGGAATACAGGCTACCATACGCCTACCATTACCGACACTAGGAACATGTCTACAAGGGTGATAACACGCAACACGCTGCACCTGACAATTAGCCACGCGACACGAGATAAACCCTTCTCCGATAACATCCCACACGCCAGCAGACGTCAGCGATAGGCGACCTCACATATACAGCCGCGCTAATTACAGCCTCGGCCACTTCCTTCCTACACGCGCCCAACATTCAGGGGCGGATACAGACAGATTCCAGGAGGGAGCAACTCCCCCCCCCCCTTATAATTTCTTTTTTTGGTTTATTTTTGTTTTATCTCTAAAAATCATTACAGGCGATCAGGCTATGCCAATTCATACTTACAATCCCATGCTACCCCAACGTTATGAACAGGAGACCAGGTTAGGCCGTGACGTCACAGCGTCACCGCACTCAAACATCCTAAGGGCAGCCCGAGGGCGGTGCCCACAGACACATACATTCTCACACAACATAGGCATCGCAGACCCACAGGCACTCCACAGACTGGTATTTTAGGAGACAGTAGATGCTTTATGGCATCTCAACTTAGCCAGCGTACATCCCAAGGAGCGGGTAGAGAACACATAGTGACTAAGAGAGGATGATACAAAACGACAGGAGTAGAGATGAATAATGCCATCAGGATGGCCATGGTACCAACTACGGGCTACCATCCCAGCACCCTTCTTCCTACATACCCTGTCACCTACAACACTATCCAACACAGACATACAGATACATAGAAACAGCTACACTACATTTCAAAATATGCATCGTGGTTGATAGACTTCATGCTTCTAAAAAATTACGGTTTGCTACACCTTGGCCCCAAACGCCTACACGTGAGTATTAGAGGTGTGTCGGAAACCAATATCAAGCGGCAATGCACATCTCTGTGTAGAGAGATGAGGCCATATTCATATTAACAAGTATTTTATTAAATAATCCCGCATGCAAGGGACATAAACTTATCGTATCCCAGCACAGGCCTTATCCTCAAGTGAGAGCTGACACGCCTCACATCCATCCCAATGCATGAAATATCCTATCCACACACCAGGGATTGTATTATTATTACACCCGCATGACATTTTTAAATTTTGCACACCTGGGAAAAACCCACCCCATCCACTCACAATAAATACCTCCTAACAGTATCAGCGGCTCCCGGCCACCATAAACATGGAGTCCAACGATGCACGACCCCCTCCCACCACTCTTTAACCCCATTCAGCAAAAAACACCCCCGGATCCTAATAACAGGGGACCAAAAGCCCTACAAACCTACTAACACCTCTAGGAAAGTACCAAAGCATCAACGCTGGAAATCCGACACGGCAATGACAAGCCTAAAGTAGCCACTGCATCTCGAAGATTCTACAACCCCAGAACACTAAAAATTTTACATAACTACATGGTACATACAAACATATTTGCAAAGCACACTTATTTTTAAAAGGAATCTGACATCACACTGGATGGTGATGAGAAGGTAAACGGAGGGAGCAGAAGCTCCACGGAAGGGCAGGGACGGGGCCAAACGCCAACAGATCCTGACCCAGACTAAAGACGGAACAACGTAAGGTCGAAGCAACGATGACTTAGCGCGGGCAAACGTCGAGATCTCGGGTGTGCCTAGCCTGCCCCCGTGTCGGAGAAGGTTATACCAATTATGCGCTACGGTCATCGAAGCCAGACCTGCAGGGGAGACTTTTGACGGCTAGTAGGAGAATTAGCCAGCTCCACACTAGACTCAGGAGACGAACCTAGAGACGACCACATTAGGACTAGACACTTAGCTAGTTTTAATATAGGTAGCGTTCCTATGGCGGGGAGCGAGTCTTCCATTCGAGGAAGTGAAGATAGTGTGCCAAGGGTCCAGCGGGGCAAACCCTGGCCACGCAAGACCTCATCCGGATATGGGGCGAAGAGGATTCCCGGACGCTAAATTCGCGGATGATATTATTTTATCGGATGATGTTTTCCCGAACGATGTCCCGTGCCCACATAAATGGATGACAGCGAGTCTCCAGAGCTTAAGGGACACTAGGGCAGAGTTTTTAGGCAAAAATGACAAAATAACTGTTTTTTGTTTTTCCCATATATATCTTATAGACACCTGAGGATCATTTCAGTTAAACAAATGTCATGCACCGCCATTTTTAAACGCTCAGCGACATTTTTAAATCTCCTCTGCCTAAAAAAAGATGGACGGCAAATCATAGAAAGTAGGCTATACTTTTAAAACTAGAAATCCTAGAAAGTCGTAGGTTACCTCAAACGAAAGGTCTCCATGCTCTTTATCTCTACAACAAAACTTTGTATATTTCACATTTTTTCCACAAAAGTTTCATTGGGTGAGCCAAACTGGTTAATATAGTATGCGATTTTATAAAAATGCTTTTATCTCCAAACATCGTTTTTAGGTAATCAAAATGCCCCAAGTGCACGAGGTATTCACCAAGTTTACTTAAAAAAATCACTGGATATTCAGAAACACATAATATGTTGCAAGGTAACATTGCAATATCTCTAGCCTTTTTGTAAATTACAGACCAAAAAATTAAAAAACTATGAAAAATTATCAAAATCCATAAGACATGATGGCACATAAAGAAAAAATTATTCTGACAGCATACATGTGTCACTTTCCTGAAATGTCTCAATGTTATAATATTTAGAATAGTTTTATGTATATGTAATAAAAATATGAAGCGTTTTACACAATTGCTAATGCGCATGGAGCATTTTGATCACACGGTATATTTTAATAATATAATTAGTAAAAATCAATTACATTTCATCCAATTGTTTTCAAATTTGGTATGTGACTTAGTGTTACTTATTATAAGTATGCAGTTTAAATTTCAACTCATTCTGATAATAAATGTGGAAGTTGAAAAACTCAGCCCTAGTGTCCCTTAAATTGTAACGCAGCGGGCGGCCAGAGATGTAAATGAGGAATGCGGCGAGCTCTCACAGGGGTCCGGGCAACCCAGTAATAAATATAAATGAATGATAAATGGCGAATAAAGCAAATATAAGCTACAATAATTATGGATATCCGCGCGCAGCGTTTGCACCTAGCAACGCAATCACACAGGCCTCTACACACTATACACTAGTTATAAAGGGGGGAAGTCGACATTTAGTTTAAGAGGAGGGGACTACGGGCTCCTGCTGGGTTCCAGTCCCGGCAGGATGTCACAAGGGCACCTCGGGAGGGAAACCGACCGGGGGGAGCCTCCGATCAAAATTCTAGTATATAAGATACAGTTCCATTTAAAAGGCAACTTAGACTTAAGCAAATTTAATAAGCACTGTTGTAAAACAGCAGTTACAGCACATTTCGGCACTAGAGTAAGGACCATTTCGGCTTGTAAATACAAAATATATTTTTTTAAGTATTAATTAATATAACTTAGGTTAAACACTTCTTAATTAAGATAGAGCGTTCGGCACCTGGCAACTAAAACCGTTACCAGGGTAAGACCGACAACACATTACGAACACACGCACGTGTAATGTGAACGCGACATATGGCGTTCGGCACCTTATAGGGTAAGTCCGAACAACATTCAACGGCACATTAATGTGAACGCGGCATATATACGCGAAACGTCCAAAGGGATATTCTCCGGTACAGCAACCGAAGCTTACCGACCACATGTGCTTAATTTACATGCCTTTTCTTTCAGCAAAGAGCTCCACCACTGCAGCATCGTGGGATCACAAATGACCATGGTAAAGGTAAGGTGGACCACCGACGTCACATACACACTTCACACAATGAGTACACACTCGGGAGACACACAAATACACACATACACAAAGAGTAGAAACTAGTAGCATGATAGAATACGGCCACCTTAGACTAAGTTAGAATTAGTGGCGCCATATATTAAGATCTATGAACAATACCAGAGATAAAGGGTATTCTGATAAATGCATGTAATCCACCTTTGCAGATTCACCAAGAGCCAACACGGGTGCGCACGATGGCGCATGAACAGCACTAATATATTTCATTTTTCAGAGAAGGCAGACATATATGTATTCACCCCTTGTAAATATAGCCCCCAAACACACATACCCTACACTAATTATGCCACACGCAAATACACTGCTCCTAAACTATTTCAGTCGCGCCCTTAAGGCGACGGCGCCGCAGTCAGCAACGTCAAGTGTTCGTGGGGCACCGAGCGATGCTGACGCAAACATACACAAAAAACGCTTAAATAATGAGCGGAAAACGATAGCCAGGAGAGACGCAGCCTTGTGAGCGTCTGTCCTAGCCATCAAGGTGAATTTTTCCTGCCCACGGGGAGAAACTCACGAGCGTATAACAGTTGAGCGGTTTAACCACTAAACTGCAGGCACAGGTGAAAGAAATGAAGGTTGAAAGGTACGTACGAATTGGCGGATAATAGGAGGAAGTATGAGAAAGGCCAGATGAAAGCAACAGAGAAAGGTACCGAGCTCGTAAATGATAAGGTTTATTATTAGAATAATGATTATTGTCACTATTGTTATTCTTATTATTAATATTGTTAGCACTACTATGCATCATGATAGAATGTAAACATGAATTTACTATTGCCACACATAGACACCAAACACGTTTATACACACTTTTGTCTCTTTCTTTTCTATTCTACTAACGATAAAATTTGTGAAGGTGTCCCGTTTCATCCCAACAACAATAAATCATTCTGATATACCTTTAACTTATACTCTGGGACACCTGTTTTTCTATTTTCTTCAATCTTTTATACTTTGTATACACAAGGTACGTGCAGGGAGCAATTTTTTCCCACACAGCGTCGGACGACACAACCGCCCGTCCAACCATGGTTTTTTTTCCTTCCTGCATAGCACCAATACGCATATATCTATGTTTTATTCCTCTTTTCGTTAACAACAATAACATCAAGAACATGTATTTTTCCGTATTTTTATTTTTCAATGTCAACTTTTATAAAGATTAATTTTAGATGAACAATGAACTATGTATATACCCATAACCCACCCCTCTGAGCACACGCTAAACTCACATCACCACCAGAATAACACGACATCGATACACCTACACGACACCGACACTGAAGCATAAGAAGAAGAAGAGGGACAAGAAGAAAACGAGGAAAACTCATTACAACGACACGCCCACTCTATTTCCCGTTCGCGAGGACGCGAACAAACGACGAAGGGGACTTGTACAGCCCGGGGGCAGTACCCCCTGAGACGCACCCCGCCATCTTTTACCAGAACTACCCGCATAGGCAGACCATAAGCCTCATGCATTTCTTCAGACACAAGCGGGCCCGGCATACTGCTGACGGCCATTCTTACGAAATATAAACATAAACACGGTAAATGGAGCGACATCTATGAGGAAATGCTGACCAGGCAGTGGGGGAAGGCCTTAAAGCCTAGGCCCGGAGGAACCCCATCATCTGTTCTGTTCTGTTCTGTTCTTGGCCAGCGGCCCTGCCCGACGAGGTTCGTTCCAGCGCTTCACCGGGTGAGATCTAGATGTGCTCAGAGTCCTTTATCTTTGTAAACACTTACCCTGAACAACTGTACACTTTACAAATTGTACACCCCAAGAGGGACATCACATCACATCTACTGGCCAATAAACACATGGTCAGTAAGAATACACGTTTATTACTAGTCACACTCCATTTTACATCCTTATACCCAACCTGACCTTAGTCATAATTGACCCTGACCGTAGAGGCCAGTAACTGCATCGTCAGGTTCTATTGTACTCGAGCACGCGACTCGACTGCAGAGTGTCGAGTCACCAACTCTGCACATTCGCTGAATTGCTCACTCTACTTAATTGGCAGGCTAGATTAGCAGCCTGCACTTAGACATTCATCCCCTGGCAGGTAATTACATCCTGCAGAGACTCCCCCAATAGATTAAGCACTCACACCAACACACTACACTGGTAGTCTCTCCCAACCACGGGAAACTACCCTCATCCGGAAGCAACTCTCAAAATTAGCACACCTACACTACCGTGTTTATCCCACCCCCAACCAAGGGATAAAACAGTATGTTAGACATCCTGTCTAGTCATACAATGACTTTGGTCGTGTTCTAGTCCTCAGTCATTAATTTGATTTCCGAACTCAGCACTTCATCACACTCAAACAGAGTATAGGACTTGAATTCTTACTAAACTAAATTTTAAATCAGCGACATCAACGCAGCTTCACGTCTTCGAGTGGAAGGATGATTCCAACCAGCTGCGAACTACAAGATTACTCATCCACGAGTAAAATGAATCCGCATGATGGCATCTACGGTGAGGGAATTGGTATTATTACAGAAGTCCCTCTTTCAATTCAATCTTTTTAAGCAATTAACTTAAAATCTTGGCTTTGGTAATAGCTTTAATTTTAAAACCTCATCTCCACATTTTCTAGACCAACACATTAAAAGTAACTTCCACATATTATAATTACCAGGTCTTGCTTTTTATGCTATTAAAGTTTCTTTATCATGACACCCATGCACGGTGTTTCCCTTTCAGTAGTTAGAAATTGCTATAATCCGAGCCTATTCCCTGAAACGAATACTACCCTGGTTAGAAAATTAGATTCCCCACGATCTGAGAAAAAGAGTCTGCGTTGCATATACTTCACAATATATTTGAATTTATTTTATTTCGGTGTTCACATGGTTATGGACCCAATGGCGCCCAACAATTACTCATTAAATCCCTTATATCTATAATCTCAACGTGGAACTTGTTATAGTTCTTCCACATCCCTTCGGGAAACGGTTGAGTGAATGCCAATGATATTGTATTTGGACGCACAACGTTGGTCTCAAACAGGAAAACCTATTGCATTTGGCGCCACAACGTCGAGCCGTAAACCAGATAATATTCGTGGAGGGAGAATGGTATTTTTTCTGTGCTGGTGTTTTTTTGGGGGATATTTTATTGTGCTGTGTCAGGATGTCTAGTGAGGCAAAAATGAAGCTTGGGAGTGGACACCAATTGAGCGGTGAAGTGGCAGAGAGGAGTGTGAATGTCGATGATAATCAATAATAATAATGTTATTGGTTTTACGTCCCTTTTAACAACCCTGGCTTTTAGAGACGCCGGGGTGCCGGAATTTTGCCCCGAAGGGGATCTTTAACGTGCCAGTAAATGTACTGATACGGCTCCCTCGCATTTGCGCACCCTCAAATGCCAGCTGACTGCGCCAGGTTTCGAACCTGCAACCTTGGGCTCAGCAAGCGAGAACGTTACCCCTGAGCCACGCAGCCAGACTTGATGATAATCATTTTCCAGAAGAGAATGAGAGTGCAGAGGTAAGAGCGCAGGTCATTCATACAAGTAATGCTAGGGAGAGGTCACAGGACACGAAATAAGACATTTTGATGTTGTTAATGCAGATTGGGAATGAACTTAAAATCAATATTCATGATATGAATAACAAATTACATGATACCAATAACAAAATCGAAGCCAATAATCAAGAGTTAAATAGTAAATTAGAAGATACAAATAACGAAATCGATGCCAATACCGTAATCAAGAGTTAAGTAGTAAATTAGATACCACTAATAACAAAATTGAAGCCACTAACGCTAACCTAGAACATGACAATGAGGACATGAACAGAAAAATAGATCAGAATATCGCTGAAACTAATAATAAAATTGATGAATTAAATAAGAAGGTAAACGGTGTAGTGGAGAGTATTCAGTATTTGGGAAGTTTTATAGACAAACTTTATAGATTTAACAGCACGAATATAGTGTTATTCGATTGCGTATTTAGTTGTATTTATATAGATTTATTAGCGTCGATATTAGTATTTGTACAGTCATTAGAGCCTTGAATATGATTTGGCTATCAATCAATCAATCAATTAGAAACACTTTATACAAATAATTCATGCTTTTGGGCTAATACCGTGTGTATTTTTAATTTAAACCATACGTTTCGGAGAAACCTTGCCTCCTTTTTCAATGGAAATAAACAATGTGGCCAAAGAAAGTATATCAATGAGATTACAAAAAAATATAGATAAATTCCTCTGTTCGTCAGCAGAGAGTAGCTGCCAGAAATTACTGTATGGACCATGGTGGAACGGCGGACAGAGTAGTAAGTAACGAGAAAGTAATGGGGGCGGTGTGAAAATATAGAAACTCCTCGAAGAATGAGGAGGGGGGGGAGGGGGGGGGGGGGAGGGGGGAGGGTTAGATGGATATAGGGAAACACAAACAAAAGGGAAGTGTAGCTGAACGATACCTAACGTCATACAGTCAACGGCGAAAAAATAGATGGAAACTCCTCCAGTGACGAACAAAGGAGATCAAATCCAGGCTCTGAGCCCTAGAGGGAAAATGTACAATTTTAAATATGAGAAGAACAGAGAGACTGAGAGGAACTATCTCCCTAGATCCTTAATAACTGGTAGCCAAGTGTCACTTAGCTGATATCCAGTGTCTCTGTTAAAATTATTGGGATTTTTACGAATTTCAACTGCCTCCCGTATAATTCTAGACCAGTTGTGCTTAACAAGGGCAAGCGCATGAGCATCCTTGAAACATACATCGTGCCCTGAAGACAGGGCATGTTCAGCTATAGCTGATTTGTCAGGTTGGTTTAGACTGATGTTCCTTTGATGCTCTTTGATGCGAGTTGCAATGGACCGTTTTGTTTGTCCAATGTAGACTTTTCCGCAAGTACAAGGGACTTCATACACCCCAGGTTGTAGTATTGGGGACAATTTATCTTTGTTTAATGCTAAACGTTGACCAATTTTCGTCATAGTGCCGAAAACTGTTTTTATCTTGTGCTTGCGGAGAATCTTAGCAACGCGGTCAGTGGTGTTGTGAATATAAGGGAGGTAAGCAGTTCCTCTCACGTCGGAGCTCTGAGAAGGTTGTCTATCCCTCCTTCTGGGATGTAGGGACCTATATATAGTGGATTCATTATAGCCATTACTCTTAAACATGGTTTGTAAGGCATGTAACTCTTCCTGAAGAGTTGATGCCTCAAAAATACGTTCCGCTCTTTTGGCTAGAGTTGTTATAATTCCTTGTTTTTGTGCTGGGTGGTGGTGGGAGTCCACATGTAAATAACGGTTAGTGTGAGTTGGCTTACGGTAGACGCTGTGCCCCATGGAGCCATCCGCTTTCCTCCTCACATGAACATCCAAAAAGGTAAGCATCCACCTGACTCTAGCTCCATTGTGAAGTGGATTGAAGGATGCAGCTGATTTAGGTGGTTCAGAAAGTGGTTCAGTTTCTCAGAACCCTCCTCCCACACCACGAACGTATCATCCACATACCTCCACCAAATCACAGGTTTGAAAGACGCCGAAGATATAGCCTTCCCCTCAAAATGTTCCATGAAAAAATTTGCCACGACAGGCGAGAGTGGACTTCCCATGGCCACACGATCAGTCTGCTCGTAAGCCAACTCACACTAACCGTTATTTACATGTGGACTCCCACCACCACCCAGCACAAAAACAAGGAATTATAACAACTCTAGCCAAAAGAGCGGAACGTATTTGTGAGGCATCAACTCTTCAGGAAGAGTTACATGCCTTACAAACCATGCTGAAGGGTAATGGCTATAATGAATCCACTATATATAGGCCCCTACATCCCAGAAGGAGGGATAGACAACCTTCTCAGAGCTCCGACGTGAGAGGAACTGCTTACCTCCCTTATATTCACAACACCACTGACCGCGTTGCTAAGATTCTCCGCAAGCACAAGATAAAAACAGTTTTCGGCACTATGACGAAAATTGGTCAACGTTTAGCATTAAACAAAGATAAATTGTCCCCAATTCTACAACCTGGGGTGTATGAAGTCCCATGTACTTGCGGAAAAGTCTACATTGGACAAACAAAACGGTCCATGGCAACTCGCATCAAAGAGCATCAAAGGAACATCCGTCTAAACCAACCTGACAAATCAGCTATAGCTGAACATGCCCTGTCTTCAGGGCACGATGTATGTTTCAAGGATGCTCATGAGCTTGCCCTTGTTAAGCACAACTGGTCTTGAATTATAAGGGAGGCAGTTGAAATTCGTAAAAATCCCAATAATTTTAACAGAGACACTGGATATCAGCTAAGTGACACTTGGCTACCAGTTATTAAGGATCTAGGGAGATAGTTCCTCTCAGTCTCTCTGTTCTTCTCATATTTAAAATTGTACATTTTCCCTCTAGGGCTCAGAGCCTGGATTTGATCTCCTTTGTTCGTCACTGGAGGAGTTTCCATCTGATTTTTCGCCGTTGACTGTATGACGTTAGGTATCGTTCAGCTACACTTCCCTTTTGTTTATGTTTCCTTATATCCATCTAACCCTCCCCCCTCCTCCCCCCCTCCTCATTCTTCGAGGAGTTTCTATATTTTCACACCGCCCCCTTTACCTTCTCGTTACTTACTACTCTGTCCGCCGTTCCACCATGGTCCATACAGTAATTTCTGGCAGCTGCACTCTGGTGACGAACAGAGGAATTTATCTAAATTTCTTGTAATCTCATTGATATACCTTCTTTGGCCACATTGTTTATTTCCATTGAAAAAGGAGGCAAGGTTTCTCCGAAACGTATGGTTTAAATTAAAAATACACACGGCATTAGCCCAAAAGCATGAATTATTTGTATAATAATCCGGGCCGTGAAAGCCTTAATACGCAAATTAGAAACACTTTATTGGTCATTGGCAAACTATTATTCGTTTATGAGGAATATTGTGGTGAGAATACAGGATATTGACAATTTTATATATTATGATAAGTTAATTTATGTGAAGTTACGAGAGAGAAGTAATTGAAACTACTATTTATGAAAGATCAGAGAGGCGAGACAAGAATGTATTTTGTTTGCATATAATGTTATTAGACAGAGTCTCGAGATCACCGATTGTTTAGTTAATATCAGGGCATACGCAACCTTAAAGAGGAAATAATGCATGACATTAATATGATATTATTATGGAATTGTTACAGTAAAGCTGATTGTGGAAAACAGCTGATATTGAATTTAGACGAATTTGTTGTGAGCACAAGGTTTAAGTAGACAGGATCGTTGGTTTAGTCTACCTGTAAGTGACGGAATGTAGAGGTTTAATCTATTATTGATCACAGCGATAGTAAGCTTGTATATGTAAAGAATTATGGAAGTTAATTCGGATATGTTATACATTTAGGAGTCGACGAGGATATTATTGGTTAGAGGAAGTATGTGCTTTGATAGGAGAGTCAAATAAGATTTGTGATAGGAAAGATTTGATATTATTATGGATAGAGATGATTTATGGAAGTAACAGCTGATCAGAAGTTACATTTTGATATAATGCCATCATCATATTTAACATGAGTAGACCTAGGAAGGATGATCTATGAAACATTATTCTTATTAATATTTTAACACGATTTTGACTATACTAACTGGAATTAGCTTAGTTGCTCGTTCCAAAATTAATTGATTGTGACAGGAGAGAATTACCAGAAGTGATCGTGAGTGGTACAGGCCGGACGTTTGATTTAGACGATTGCCCTTGTCCTTGAAGCCTGCGGGTGAGCCTACACACACTCACTCTCTCACCCTATCGCTTCACACTTGTCACCACCGAACTGATGTAATGGAATTCCAGACTTGAGCAGACAGTACAGTCCACGTTGAAGTATTGTGTGACGCGGAAGTACACGATACGTAGTTACGAACAGAACGTCATTATATTTGCCAATGACTGTACTTCAGCAGTAGTGTGAAACAGCTTGTCAATCATGGACCGCTTGGGGCAGTTAATAACAACACAGGTACTGTAGTAACTCGCCTCCTGGCTTCCATTAAGATTTTTCACTCGTCTAAAATAAACGTCCGGCCTGTATGTGATGTTCCAAATAAATAATAAAGACCATATTGAGTGATGGCTGATAAGGGCATTTGCAATTGTTTATAGCTTCGGAGATTGAAATAAGAGTAAATAGAGTGATAAATATTTTATTATATTGAGTGACAGTTTCTATTATTTAAACAATGACTAGGATTAAGGGATCAGTAATGTATAGATTAAAAGAAGTATTTGTAAAGTGAGGACGATATTATTTACAGCGTAGTTAGCTGTTTGCTCATTGTTGTGTAATTTATCGATTGGAGGAAATTATTGGAAGAGAATTTTAATTTATTTAAAACTCCTAAACTAGTATGGATTTAGGAATTCATAAATAGAATTCTCAGTCAGATAGTACATTTATATTCGATTATTATTGTTCATCATCATCACCAACTAGAGCAGTTTCCAACCGCAGGTTGGGTCTGCTTGGAGCACAAGCCTCTCCATCGTTTTCTGTCCATCCACCACTTCTCTTCTGTCACAGTTGTCCAATTAACTCCTTTTCTCTCGACACTTTTCATCACCCCCTTTATCCACATATCCCTTGGTCTTCCTCTAGGTCTCTCTTTCTTCCACTCCATCTCCAATATTTTCCGTGGTATTCTCTCTTCTCCCATTCTTTTCACGGGTCCATGCCACTGTAGCCTTGATTTTTCAATCGTATCCTGTAGGCGTTCTTCCTTTAATATTTCTCTGACTCTATCATTTCTGACTCTGTCCATTCTCGTTACACCTATACGACTCCTCTGAAACTTCATTTCCACTGCTTGTATTCTGCTTTTATCTCTCTCCCTCATCACCCAAGTTTCTGATCCATACGTTAGGATCGGCACAAAGTAAGTCTTGTACATGATCCCTTTACATTTCTGTGGCACATCCTTGCTCCGTATCAGGCTTCTAACACTCTTGAAGAATCCATCAGCACACCTTCCTCTTTCATCTAATTCCAAGGCATTTCCCCCATTTTCTTCAATGACACTTCCCAGATAGTTGAAGCTCTGCACTTTCTTCAACTGCTCTCCACCTAACTTTATCCCAGAGTCCTTCTCACGTGTTGTTATCACCACTTTACTCTTTTGAGTCGAAAACTTCAATCCATAGGATGACACTACTTCCTCCCATGCATTGAGTTGCTCCTGTATATCCCTCTCCTTGTTTCCCCAGATAATCAAGTCATCTGCAAACACCATTGCCTTCATTTCTTCCTCCCCAATATGCTGTGCTACCTTTTGCATCACTTCATCCATCACCATCACAAAGAGCAAGGGCGAGAGGGCACTTCCCTGCTTTAGACCATTAGTCAACTCAAACCATTCTGTTCTTTCCATACCGACTTTCACAGAGCTTCTGCTTCCTTCATACATATCTTTCACTCTCATCACTATTTCTTCCGTTATTGCTTTGGCTCTCATCGCTTCCCATACTCTGTTTCTTACGACACTGTCGTATGCCTTCTCAATGTCCATAAAGGCCAATGCTAAATATTCCCCATACTCGTAGTGACGCTCCTGTAACTGTCTCACTCCAAATATGAGGTCAGTAGTGGACCTCCCCTGCCTGAATCCATATTGCTCCTCCCTCAGTTTTTGTTCCGTTACCTTACGTATCCATTTCTACAATACCTTTTCATAAATCTTAGCACAGTGGCACATCAGTGTAATTCCCCGGTAGTCTTGGCATTTCTTCCTGTCTCCCTTCTTGAAGATGGGCACTATCACCCCCTTTTCCCAATCTTCTGGTACTTTCTTCTCCTTCCATATAGCTCGTATCAACCTATACAATCACTGTGTTCCAACTTCCCCTGCAGCTTTTAACATCTCCACGCTTACCTCATCTATACCTGGTGCTTTTCCCATTTTCATCCTCTTTATTGCTTCTTCCATTTATGCCCAGGTTAGGTCTTCCACTTGCACTTGGTTACTGGCATCAACCCTTCCAGTATACTCTTCCTCCTTACTTGGTGCTGCCACATTCAAGAGACCCTCAAAGTATCCTTTCCAAAGTGATTTAATCTCTTCTTTTCTCTCAATAATATTGCCATTTTTGTCTTCCATTCTCTCTGTGGTAATCTTCTCATTTTTCCTTTTGTTCTTCACCATCGCATACAGCCGTTTTCTCTTACCTTAATAATTTTTATTCATTTTATTTTTGAGATTAGGTTTCAAGAGAGATATTTTAGTGTATTTGATTTTATTAATAAATTAGCAGACACTGTTTAGTTTGCTGGCTCCAATTTATAAAATCCACGTAGTTATCATTTCATAGCAAGAGTAACCAGAGTACTATGTGTGTTTTACGGGCGCCCAATCCTTTTCCACACCTGTCAAAGAATCTCACTTTCCCTATGTAGATAGACGTGAACCCATTGTAGTTAGAACATAGTGCATTCGTATTTCAGTAAACATATTAACGACGAGTTCAGTGATCGCCGGCCAGCAGGGAACAGTTATTTTATCTAGGTGGGGATCAACGTCCTTTACGAACCTCTCCATCTACGGACAATGGTTGGTAATTACATGAATTCATGTACAGTACACAGAGAGGCAGACACACGGACATTTGACCCGCATTGATCATAATTCTACTTCCATTTTATTTTTACAAAAATCGTAAACTAGACAAATTATATCTTCAAAAGTCATTGAGATAATAATTGGCGGTTTGTTTCTGAAAGTTGAGAAATTCAAAGTGTTATTTTTACATTCCTAATACACCTCGATAAGCGCTCCATTAGTGATGCGACTGACGTCGAGTATGTATTCCACCTCGCTGCATGTGTTTTGTAGTATTTTCGATAGATGCTCGATAGCTGGTTGATCAAGAACTGGTATTGGGCACGTACATTTGATTCTTGAAACAAACAAAAATTCAACAAGAATGAATCAATTGGAACAAAGGAAGGAAGGAAGATTGTAGTTTTACGTGACCGTGAATCTTGTGATTATGAGCCACGGGACCTCCTTTTTACGTGGAATCCGAACCACAGGACATGGCATTTCACTTCGAAAATATCACATGCATTGACCGGGAATCGAACCCGGACCGCCTTGGTGAGAGGCATACAGCTAGACCGCTGAGCCACCACGCCCCCTCAATTGGAACAAGAACTGGGCTTCTAGTGGGGCCATGATTTTGGATGACCACCTCTCCCAGTACAGTGCCCTGGAAAGTTTTTGTCCAAGAAATTTCTTACAATATCCACCTAATGACATGGCGCACCATCTTGTTGGAAGATCACACCACTAGGATGTACGGCAAACCGTACAACTCCAACATGTCTATGTTCCTTTGTGAATTAACGGTACTCTCGGCGGAAAAGCATGCTCCTATGACCCTGTTCTTCATCAATGCACACCACACATTCCCGTCCGGAGAGTCACGTTCGTGCTGTACTGCGTCTGCAGCTGTGTCTGTTCACCTTCCCAGAAAACTTAGCATATTGAGGAATGTCTCATTTTCATCAGTTTTCGACAGAACCGCTTGCACAAATGACTTCCGACGTGGCGTGACGTCAAGTTTCAATTTCTGACGAAGATAAGAGATAAATTTAAAAATCACTTTGAGTTTCTCTACTTATAGAAATAAACCTCCAATATTTATCTCTGTTAGTTTTCAAGATATACCAGGCGAATCAGCTGCCCCTAATAATATTGATTTATGCAGCCCAACTTTCATTGTTATCAGGAAGGTTGATATTATTATGTGTCTGCATCCCGCATGGTACTAATGCTCTGTAAAAATATATTGCAATCAATACTGAAAACTATTACTCTCCCTCGTATTAGTCTGTAGACACATTCACGGAAAAACAACAGTTTTCAGCATCGTTTGCAGGATATGCTTGCAGTGGATTAGTGCCATACGGGATGTAAGCAAAGAAATATCGACCTTCCTGACAAAACTCGTCAGTTGGGCTGCATAACACAATATTATAATCGGTAGCTGATTCACCCTCTATATATTATTAAACATCCAAGCCCGACACGCAGTATTATGTTGTTCATGTGGCTCACGTGTATTAGAGGTTTTTAAGGTAGCATCTAGCATGTAGTAAATATATTTTTATGTGTAGTGTTTTAATACTTGGTGTGAAACAGGAATGAGGAAGTCATTTCTATAATTATTGCATCTAAGATGAGTTATGTTCGACTGAGAAGATGTTTGATATATTCGGTATGATATGATAAAGGAGCAGAAAATTATTATAACGCCTTTGAAAGATGTAATTATATTGTTATCCCTGAAGTGTGAACTTTAACACATTAGTAAGGTCAGAAGAAATTAGATCTTTTTTTCCTGAGGATATTCCTTCAGTTTTTCAGCCTTGATAGTGGTGAATGCAACACTTTGGTGCTATTCAAAATTACTATGCTGATAAGTCTATGGAAATGTGGATCCGCTAACCGTAAATACCCCGGAAAATGAACGCTAGCTATGAGTTTAACATATCTGTATTTACACTGGACCTTTCCTAGCCTCGTCTTTGTCTAGACTCACGCACTTTGCTGTTTTAGAATTTCAATTAATTCTCATCCCCTATAACATAGAGGGCAGCATTCTTTGGTCTCTGGGTACGTATTGAGGCTACGGCCCCAAAATGTCCTGTTTCGACTCACAGCTCCGCCAAGAAATTTAACTGCGGTCTGAGGGTTGGAAAGGTGTACACTTAGACTCGTGTGGCAAACTGTAAAGAGGTGGGTTTTATACCTAATCCAGTGGTTTTACGTGGTTTTTCACTTCTACTCAAGGTAAATGCGGGAGAAAATAATTAACAATAGAAGGCCTGAACACCTAATTTCAAAATACTATGTAAAGTACTGTATAACAAATTATAATAGGATGATTCAAACACCTCGTTCAATGCATGCTTACAGCACAGCAAATATATTGAAAAAAGAACTAGACTATTGAATCACTCTTCTTGACATGCATGAGCACTGGAGGATGTAAATGTTCACCCTTACAACAGTGGGACGTTCTGGCTATATTGTAAATAAGCTAGGCTATATTGTTATCTGACATAATAATATGATGCAAAATGAACCGGTTGTAGAGTGATTATCAACTTTCAAATAAATATGTGTGTTATTATTTCACTGGAGAGATTGTGTAATATTTTAATACCTTGCTAATCTTGGCTATCACCACGGAGACCCGGGATCGATCCCCAGCTCTGCCAAGAAATGTAAATCTGGGTTGATGGCTGGAACGAGATACACTCAGCCTCGAGAGGCAAAACTGAGAAGAGGTGGGTTCGATTCCTATCTCAGCCATCCTAGAAGTAGTTTTCCGTGGTTTCCCACTTTCACTCCAGGCAAATGCCGGAATGGTATCTAACTTAGGGCTACGGCCGCTTCCTACAAACCTCCTTCCTCAATTACAAATGCACACCAGTACAAACATCACAGAGACACAGATTAATTGACAAATTATACGCACACCCGAAAACACGGGGCTACATGACCACGATGTCAAAAATCCTCTAAGGAATCAATAACAGCACTTTCAAATATCAATACATATGTAACCTACAAGAGGTGCCCCCTGTTATGTCGAGCAACTCGCTGGTAGGATGGTAACCAATCCCAGCGGGAAGCTGGGTCGGCGAGCAGATCAGTGCTGATGACTCCAAGGCTCACAACGTTGGGAGTATTTTGGCCGGTGCGGAATATCATCGGCCCGAATCTACAGTTTTCTAACTGACAAAAGTATGGCGGAAAGGTCAGCAGAAGCTACTACTCCAGGTGGTAACAAATCCACCGTCGCCTTGGACGACGCATGCAGACCTTCGGACTCTGGGATGCCTGCACTAATATGCTAGGAGGTATCGGAGACTTCACGAATGATTAAACACAAACGCACAAACTACTCGACCACTTTTAATGTAATTCCCTCCTGAAGGTTGGTAAATTAAAACAACTCACAAATAACTTACGCCAACATAAAATAATGATTGCGGCAATTCGGGAAACGTGATTTACAGATGATCATGCCTTCGAATCAGACGGATTCAGGAATTTTAAAGGTAAAACTGGCAAACGAGTGGTAAAAATAATCCCTCATCTAGGCACAGGATTTGTGGTCAACAAGAAGATTCTGGACTCAATCACAGACTTCAACTCCCCGAACAGTCGTGTCTCTATTATTTCATTCCGAAGCACAAATAAGGTATACGCAATAGCGAACGTCCATGCACCAATCAACCAGGCAAATAAGACAGATCCAGAAAAAAAACAATTCTGAGAAGAACTAGAAGATATCATCTCTAAAGTTCCAGACCAACACACCATTATCCCGGTTGGAGATTTTAATGCCCAGCTTGGTAAAGAAAGGAAATTCCAGAGCTTTGTAGGAAACTACCCGGCTCATAAAAGAACAAACCGCAATGGAGAGAGTCTCGTTGAACTGTGTAGGGCGTTCAATCTCGTAGTGAAATCAACTGCTGTCAAGCAATTGCCTGGAAAACAGAAGACTTGGACATCTCCAAATCCGAACCTCGGAGAATTTCTAATTGACCACGTTGCCATCACCCGGAAAGCACAACGAGAGATCCAGAATGTAAAAGTTCTGAGGAGTACCTGACTTGATTCAGATCACTATCTTTCAAAGATTGAAGTTAAACTAATTCCAAGAAATTCCAGAAAGGCTCATGTCAAAAGGATAGATATATTTGACACCGAAAAACTTAAGTCCAACCAACAGTTCACCCAGACACTTGATTCCTTGGCTCCCGTAAACTGGGGACAACTACAAGAGGCCCTGGTCGATACAGCAAGGGAGACAATTTCACTTTCAAAAGGAAAGTGGTTGAGGAGTGAGTGTGGCAGAAATGGTTAACGAGGTTAACAGGGCAAACTTTCTTTATAAAAGAAAACAAGCTGCGAAGATCATCCGGGGGGTGAAACGTACATCCGACAAAACCCAGCTGTTGCAAATTGATCAAGACATTGAGAGGAACAACATCCAGAACTTCTATCGAACCTTTAAACTCAGTCTGAGCAAATATAACCCGCCAAGTCTACATTTCAAAACCACCAATGGTAAAATTGCTCATAATGATAAAGACAACTGTCACGTTCTAGCGAATTATTTTGCGTCACTTCTCAACTGCGAAGTTCCAAAGTCCACTTTTACTTTTGAAGACATCGTGATAGTTCATCCAGATTCATTACCACCTCCGAAGGACCAAATGAAACATATTATTCAATCGTTGTAGGACAACAAGGCACCAGGCGAAGACTCTATAATCGCCGAACGTTGGAAATTTGCTGGTGACAAAACGCTAGATAAACTATTGGAAATGATATGCGAAATTTGGGAAACAGAGAGACTGCCTTGATTCACTCCCGTTATAAGACAGGAGGTAAAGCAGACGTAAATAACTACCGTGGCATTTCCCTCCTTCTGATAACCTATACGATTCTCTCGAAAGCTCTTCTGACTAGGCCAAAGAAACAACTAGATCCGCAACTGGGAGAATATCAAGCCGGTTTCCGGAAAGGGCGATCATGCGTCGAACAGTTTAAAAACCTCAAATCTACCCTCCCCTATTTGAAGATCAGGAATAACACCCTGATCCGAATCCTAAAATAATTTGGCCTGGACAACAAAACCAGAACGATCATCCAACAATCGCTGACTAGCACCACCTCAAAGGTGACGTCTAGGGGCGAGATATCAGACACCATTGAAATGAAGATAGGAGTAGGGCAACATTGCTTTTCAACTGTGTCCTCGAGAAGGTTATCCGTGAGTGGCGTAAAGAACTGAATAATTAAAGAGTTGCAAGCGGAGTCAGACTGGGATACAGAGGCCGGAATATCACAATTGACTGTCTAGCCTTTGCCGATGATCTTGCAATCATTTCTGATTCATTAGAGATAGCCACGGAACAGATTAATCAGCTTAGTGCACAAGCAGCGAAGGCAGGACTCCAGATCTCCTTTGAGAAGACAGTGTTCATAACTAATATCTAACCTGCGCCCAATCACCTTGCTGTGGAACAAGGAAAAACTAAGCGAGTTGCAAAGTTTAAGTGCCTGGGAGAAATTATAACACCTAATATATCAGAGAAACAAGCATCGCCACCGCGCATGAGCAAAATGGAAATGGCCTACCATTTAACTAACCATCTATAAGTAATGGTCAATTCCTTCAACGCAAAACCAGAACATTACTGCAGTGTCATTCGTCCGGAGGCCTTGTATGCTTGTGAATACCTCACGATGAACAAAACAGGTTTGCTCGAAAAACTGGAGGCCAAAGAAAGGAACATTTTGAGAAAGATATTGGGTCCCATCAAAGACAATGGGGAATACAGAAGACGGCATAATCATGAACTATATACTCATGTGGAGAAGATAAGTGACGTCATCTGGAAGACAAGGATAACATTTTATGGATATGTGAAACGAATGAACCCAGCGAGACTGACCAACCGCAACATACCTTACTTTCAGGAGAGGAAAACACAATAGGCCTGGTTCATTGAACTGAATACAGATCTAAAATAAGTTGGGATTACACCAACTGACATTCAGGAGCGCGCCCCACTCAAAAGAAAACTTCAAGCTTGCACAGGTTTCCAAGAAAAACCGAGGCTGGAAACGGGAAAGATTTGGACCAAGGAACGGAAGGAAGTCCACCGAGAACGAATGCGGGCGTACTGGGCAAACATCAAAGCCTGTAGGAGACAGTTGGTATGACGCGGTCCATATATGGCCTATACGAAATGAATGAATGAATGAATGAATTAATATTGTTTTCACTTTCATTAATTGTGATGAGGGGTTCATAGGATAATCCTTTACTCTGTGAATCTCTGAAGTTTTGCTATGATATCTGCCACCAATATCATAGTCCTCGAATAGACTAATTATGCAGGTTATCAGACTAGTACTGTACTTTCTGAGAAATTTAACATTCAAATGTGTGATTGGCCAAGTATGTCAAATTTTGAACCCATTATTTTGAGTGTTGCCTATACAAACAGTGATTTGTAGCTCTTTTGTCTGTCAACACGAATTTCCCCAATGACTGGGCAGGGTACATTGTAAAACATATGTAAATTACACTCCTGGAAAAAATACATACTCGTATATAAGTTAATTATCACTATTTTAATGGGGCAAGTTTATACATTGTACCACGCCCGGTAACTGGGCAAAGTCGTGTGGACCGACGGAAGAGCTACTAATCAGTGTTGACGTATGGATTTCACGTCGTTCAATTCTTAGCCTTACTTATAAGTACATAATAATAATACTAATAAATAATGGTGATAATTGTTATTTTAAGAGGCCCAACATGTAGGTTATCAGCCCAATTATAAGGACAGTATGTTCCAAAAATGAATGTATGTACTCAACCCGTAATCATAGTCGTCAATCAATGAGAAAAGTAAATACGTGATTGAAGGAGCTGAGCACAAAATTTCGTTCTTGTCAAATAGTATATGCCACTTGACGTCTAGAAAAATGGAAAGAAGTAAAAATGGTACCGTGCATTTTCCCTTGATTTATTGTGACATCTCCAATAAATACAATAGAGTGAGCATTAACTTTATCGGTGGCTTGTATAATATAATGCATTGCTAGGAGGAGCTTTAGTAGCTTTTGCTGTTATGATTCTGATGATTGTAGTTTTAAGAAGCAGAGCAGTGTGATCATATACTTCTATCCTTGTAACGATATGTCGATATTATACAAATAAAGGGTCAAACTATAGTACAGCCAACTTTTATGGTCTAGGAGTTCTTATCAAGACACCTCTTCCAAACGTTCTGGGTTAGATTCCTACCTCAGCCATTCTGGAAATGATTTTCCGTGGATCCACACTTATACTCAATGCAAATGCCGGTACGGATTCCGATCTCATGATAACAGCCGCTTCCATCTCAATCCTAGTCTTAGTTACAAATGAGCACTACTGTAGGTACCACACAACACAGGTTATTAGTTAAGTACTACACATATAAAAGTGCACATGGCTGATGAACACGATGTATGAAACAATGAATATAACAACAATGCGTAGTTAATATCAGTAGCCTACAATTTATTATTTGCAAAACAATCTGGGGTTATTTTCTACTTCCTGCATTTACTTGAAACGTCATGACAAATCAAATGTACGGTATCCAAAGTTCTTTCTTTCCACTTTCCCAGGCATCAAGCGACATAAACTATTTGACAACGAAAGAAATCTCACGCCATGCTCCTTCAGTCCTCCCATCGGTTGACGACTACGATTCAAGTTCTTGTAAAGTATATTATATTTTAATTGCAGCCAATGGCCATAGCGGGGTATTTTTAATTGGACGCCCGTAAGCTCCTCTTCAAGATCAATTTCATTTAGTTCCAGCGTTGTCTACCAGAGATGCCACTGTCACTAACACCTAGTGGCGAACGTTGGAACTTGATAGTTTTAGCTACACACTACCAATAGTGGTAGGTTCTTTAACATACCATAAATCTATGGCATGGGCCCATCAACTTTACGTCCCCTCCGAAGGAACGCATACTGAAGGATTTTAACGCTCTTAAACATCCGACGACTTCGGCCGGGTTTTACCTGACGATATTGGTCATAGTAGTTTAGCATGCTACTGACTACACCACCGAAGCCACACAAGTTTGTGTATATGCATCCACTTTTGAAACAGACTACGTGTCTGAGAGTGAGACTAAGAACTGTACCAAGTAAAACCCATACGTCGACAGGTCGTGACACCGGCCAGCTCTTCGTTCATAAAAGTACGTGTGGCCAATCATAAATTTTGAATATTCTATTTCTCAAAAAGTCTGGTTTTAGAAATAATTACCCGCCAAATTTGACTACGCTAGGACTGTGATATTGGAGGTAGAAATCAGTATCACTCTTTTTTTAAATAACGAAGTTGATACCATCATCTCGGTGATTCAAAGAGAAATGGAAGAAAGTACAAGTTATTTTATGAGTCCTTTATCACCATTAATAAAAGTGGAAAAGGTATATTGATATATTTAACGGTTTAGAAGATTTCTTATATGACAGGGACAGCGTAGGTGACTAACCGAATATATCACTACTGAAAATAGAGCAGATCTAGAGGCACCGGGGGACGGAAGGGGGGCATTCATTTTATTTTAACAATAAACTCGTTACTGATAATTATGTTGGAAGAGTCTATGCGGAAAATATTTCAATAATTTTTGTCCTTATAAAAGGGGCAATCGCGAATAAAGTTCCCCATAAATTTACATAATTTATCTCATGGATGTTTTTGAAATATTACTATGGGTAACCAATATGCAATCATGTTATCAAGTAGCTACCATTTAACACTTATGAATTGAGTTGAATACTGAAGGGCATCTGGGGTTGTATCAGTAGTGTCTTAACAGGGTTAAGCATCTAAGCGGTCGTTTCGATCATAATGAAAATATGGGACACTGTATTGAATTTTGGGGGCACAATATGACTTACGTATTGTTACTGAAAATATAGTTCATATGAGGACCCAGAAAGGCTTTAATTATTTTCATAACAACTTAATAAACAAGAAGTTCCGTGACGAACTAATGAGCCTACTTTTCTTAAAATTTAAGATTCATACCAATGAGTAATCTATATGGATCTATCTAAAATAATGACGAAATTAAGTTGGTCATATCGAAATTTCTAATTAGTTCGAAATACTGTATACCTGGCATAATGTAGCCTAATAGAGAACTACAGTTGGCAGCCCTGGTGACAGAATATATTCTTAGTTCCATCTCTTAAGGTGCAGAATACAAAATTTGGTTGAAGTCCAATGGATATCATGGACGTTACATGCAGTTAAACATTGGATCTAACAACACGCGTAAAATCATGTTGGCAACAATGACATACATGTATTGGTCAGAAATAATCTGAAATAATATGATCTATTGTTGTGTCAATTTTGAATGAAATCCATTAGTTAGTATAGAAGTTACATGCATTTTAAAATTGGATCTATCAGCAGGCTTAGAATCATGTTGGCAGCACTGGCGTAGGCCTATATTAGTTACTCCAAATTAATCTAGAATGCCAGGTACTATACGTGTGGGGCGTGGTGGCGCAGCGGTCAAGCTGTATGCCTCTCACCAAGGCGGACCGGGTTCGATTCCCGGTCACTGCATGTGAGATTTTCGATGTGAAATGCCATGTCCTGTGGTTCGGATTCCACGTAAAACGGAGGTCCCGTGGCTTATGATCGCGAGATTAACGGTCACGTTAAACTACAAGCTTCCTTCCTTCCTTTTACTATACGTGTGCAATGTTGAGAGCTATTGGCTTGCATACTTTCTGATACATTGATATTAGAGTAACAAAAATAGAGACAGTATTTATTAACAGTTGGCAGCCCTGGTTACTCTTAAGAATCGGCATAGTCATATATATTATGGTACATATAGCACGCAAGAAATTTGGTTGAAATCCAAATGATAGTATAGATGTTACATGTATTTAAATTTGGACCTCTCAGCAGGCTTAGAATCATGTTGGTAGCACTGACGTATATAAGATACTCCAAATTAATATAGAATGGCAGGTACTATACGTGTGCATAGATTAAAGCTGTCGGCTTGCATACTTTCTGATATATGGGTATTTGGATAAAATAAATTGAGAGTATTTATTAACAGTTGGCCGCCCTGATGGCTCTTAAGAATACGCTCAGTCATATCTGTTTATGTACACATAGCACATACGAAATTTGGTTGAAATCCAATTGATAATGTAGAAGTTATATGCATTTACAATTTGCACTTATCAGCAGGCTTATAATCATTTTGGCAACACTGCCATGTATGGCCTCCTGGAAATTAAACTGCAATATTATTATCTATGCGTGTGCCAACTCTGAAATACCTCCCATTCATACCTTCCAAGATATCCAACATGGAGCTCAAATTTCAATTGTGATTTTTCAGCAGTTGGTAGCACTGACATCATTTTCAAATATGGCCGTGAGATATTCAGGTAGATCTTTGCTCCTACCAAATTTTGTTTCGATTGCTGCAGCCGTTGAGGAGTTGATAGGGGGGGACACACACACAGCCAGACAGACAGACAGACAGACAGAAGGACAGACAGACAGACAGACAGACAGACAGAAGGACAGACAGACAAACAGACACACATTTGCCCGATCTCATACGTCAACTTTTTCCTCATTTTTGCAAAATGTGAAAAGTAGGCTAATAAATATGGTCTAAGTGATTATTGCAAGAGGGGAATGTTCTTTAAATGTTTACCGTTGTTTTATGGAAACTGGCGGCCATATATCATCCTAATCTCATATTACTTACCCGCTAAATTAACTCAATATGTTTCCTCGTATTTCTTGATTTTTAATGACCACATCCTGACGAGGATTTGAGACACTGCAGGGGAGAGGGCTTCAGAATAATTTAGGATACCAAATCACACGACATCACTTTTAAGGTGTATTTTTTCAGGGATCATACAGAAATGTGTCACCAGATTTCAGAAAAACTCTGGATGTTGGAGTGAGGGGGTTATCATACAAATACTTGAATACTCGTTAGGTACATTTGGCTTTAGAATATGCCTTCAATTAACTGTTGTGGCCCCATTGAGAATGGATATTTTACAACATGGTCACTCTCCTCATTCAGATTGCTAACCTGAGCAACACTGAGCATAAATGCTAACACCATATAATTGACCATCTCTACACAACGTTATACTCTCCACCTTCCGATAAGCCAAGTATTCCTGAATCCTTGAATGTGATAGGGGATGAGCCTGTTAGATAACTACGAAACTCCCTGAAAATTCACATATGAATATCCTATATCATTCAACTGAGCATTATAGGCTGTACCTATTAGCCCTTCCATAACTCTCACCGAATATTTATGTTCACTCCCCACACTTATTCTCCCATGCAGCCTTGATCACATTTGTGAGCTGACCAACACTTAGCGAGAGGTAAACTGTGGTTTGTTAATCATTGATCCTCCTAACCTGATCAAGCCACCACTGATTCAGCTTTCATTTCTACTCCTATGACAATGGAATGTCGCGAATTTCGATGTCAATCTTTGCAGCCATAATGGAAAGATCACATACAATATATCTGTGATGGTTCCTTATGTCTAAATTCAATTGGCAACTCAAATTATCTCTAGAGGCACTGTGGTTGCCTAAAATGGCCGTGGTAAGTAGGCCGGTAAACATTCTGTGTCTACATAATGTAACCAACAGAAGAACGAATAACACGCTTTGTTTAGAAGTAACAGCTTTATATTATGCATGTATAAACAAAATATGTTATCCCCTAAATGTCCTGTACTGGTATACATGTTGTAATACAACAGACTAACGAAGAAAGCGGGTAGTGGGCCAACATCGTTCCGCTGCCTTAGCGAAAGGTTGCGATAACTTTGGCCAGGTTTCTCTCCTCGTTCGGCAAAATTTATCGAGTTTAGTATATTTAGTAAATTTGCAAATTGTTTCAAACTAAAGAACCCGTTATTGGTCAAGCCTCTAGTACTGTAGACCTATTTGTATTGCGTCTGATAATCTTGTTTTATTGTGGCGTGTGTGTTAGTGTCTGAGGTGTAAACATTTAAATACCTCTAGTCTAATATTCCTAACTAAGATTAACATGGGCCTAAGCTTAGTTGGTGTTAAATGTTGCTCGTATAATATTGCTTCATTTGATAATCAAGTGGTGGTGTGTCGGAGAGTATGAGACATTTAGGACAACGTTAATGTATTATCAATGCCCCAAGGCTCCTGAGATTTACATTATCATCTCCACTAACCTGCTTAGATTAGTAGTATTAAAGTGAAATCCTAATCTCGTTATTGAGGCACAGTCCAGTTGCCACTGATGTACAGCAATTTCCTCTCCGC
This sequence comes from Meconema thalassinum, assembly GCA_946902985.2. NCBI lineage: Eukaryota > Metazoa > Arthropoda > Insecta > Orthoptera > Tettigoniidae > Meconema > Meconema thalassinum. Next base: position 727,003,102 of record OX336389.2, read on the forward strand.
AGTTTTCTCGACACGAGATTTTAAGGATATAACTCATATTGACAGTCATAATCGTGGCCAAATACTTAATATTAGTTCATTCCGCATTTAATATTTACACAGAGTACGGTAACTGTCAATTGTAACAAAATTCAATAATGACATTTTATTTCATCGGACTCATTATCTACAAACGAAATGATAATGGCTTAACTACCAGATCGTGTTTGCTTTCTCTCCGCTAAATGTCATATCAGACAGCTAGAGTAGACAGTAAGTAACCGTTAGGTAGGTCAAAGCTGTGCTCTTCTGAATATGCACGTGAGGTTTGAAGAAGCAGAGATAGGTGTGACATAGCAGGTAACGTATGCAGTAGCGTTGCGTCTGGATAGAAAAGATAGACATTGTCCATCAACATTTACGAAAAAATGACAGGATATATAATTAATTTTAGAATTGTTTCTTTTTTCTTCAATGTTCTTAAGCCATAATAGTAATTTTTATAACTTAAAAGATTCAGCGCTTGAACATCCTGCGTACGAACAATGAGGCAGATAGAGACATTGAAGGTATCTCTCCTGCCTTCGTATTAAACCGTGCAAGACCGTGCGCGTGCCGTCATCCCCTCCATGCTCCTCCACGCTGCCTGTCGTGAACACAGTAGACATGTATTTTCTTTGGTGATGTGGTGAACGTTTCGTGTTCCTCTATTTACTGTGCCTTAGTTTCTAGATTAACCATGGAAAGTGATGAGCTAATAGTTGACATGAACAGTGTAACTTTTGATTCTGTAAGTTTTCTTCATAGTAATTCACTATCATCATTAACATTTGAACAAAACTTGAAACTAAAATCTAAAATAAATTTCCCTCGGTTGGATTTGCCCCAAAAAGATGGCAAAGTTACAAGATCATTTCAAAACAGTTGGTATTCGAAATATAGATGAATATGTGGTTCTCAGCACACAAAATCACTTCATTGTTATTACTTTTTGCTGTCTGGAGGTGAAGAACCATGGATCCGTACGGGTATAACAACAATGAAACATTTTGAAGCAAAATCTCCAAAATATTAAGGGACCAAAACACACATTAAAAATGCAGAGATGTTTCACATTCTAGGAAGAAATAGAATAGACCATTGTTTAGCGGGAGCAACGCAATTAGCAGCTGTGAAACATCATGAAAATGTAACTCAAAATAGACGAATAGTGGGTCGCCTAATAGATGTAGTGTGCCATCTCGGTCGGCAATAACTTGCCTTTGGAGGCCACAGTGAAGACCAAGATTATTTCGAAACCCTCGATTTGCTGGCAATAGAAGAATCATTTATGAAAGATCGCCTTGAAGGCAGCTCTTTTTAATGGTAGGTCTCCAGACATCCAAAATGATTTTATCCAATCTGTCACTAATGCAGTAAGATAAAGATTTCAGAAGAGCTATCATCTTGTGAATTTGTGGCCATTCTGGCAGATGAGACTACTGACATGTCCGTCAAAGCACAATTAATTGTAATTGTGCGATAAGTCTGTAACTCGAGAGTTGAGGAAAGAATTTTAGGTTTCTTCGATGTATCATCAGATAAAAGTGCACAGGGTTTGGCAACACACATAATTTCCGTTTTGGAAGAATTTAAAATAGACTTATGATGGAGCTACTATAATGTCGGGTCGCAACAATGATCCTCGAGCAATTATCAGACAGCATTGACCCATGACATTATTTGTACATTGTTACGCTCCTAAATGAAATTTAGTTCTATTACATGAAGCCAAGAGCATCAAAGAAGTTAAACATTTTATTTGCACCATCACTGTCTTTCATACATTTTGCTGTCGATCATCATCCCGTTCAGAGCTATTAAGATAAAACGGATTTAAGTTGCCTCATTCTGCAGCAGGAAGATGGAACTATAACTCCCGGCTGTGGCAACCATTACCAAGAACTCCGAAATGTTATGTCTTATACAGTATTATGGATTTGTGATTACCTTAAAAATGAACTAGCTAGTGACGATAAAAATCTTCGAGTCACTCAACTCTTGACTTTCATAACTGAAAATCAACTGGAATGAGTTTATGAGGAGACAGTGAAGTTAATTAAGCTAGTGGTAAACATTCCACTCATATCTACATATTCTGAACGTTCTATGAGTACTCTTAAGAGAATTAAGACTTACCTTCATAATTCAATGACCAATACCTGGCTGCCAAACCTGGCAACACTTTCAATTGAAACAGATCTATGTAATTTGTGCAGCAAGGATCCCGGTTTCAAGGAACGAGTGATTGATTTATTTGCTCATATGAAGTCACGTCGAATTAAGCTGATTTACAAGGAGATGCTTTAATAGGTATGTAAGATTATGAAAATTCTTCATATTGCACGTTTTAAGTTAAAACTTTTAACAATTTCATTAAAATGTGTTACTGCAGTTTTTCATTTTATATATTTGTATCTACCCAATTTTTTTCCTCAATCTACGCTACTGAACGTAGGCTCTATTACCCATGGCAGCCTGCTGAGGAGTGGCTTTAGTAGAGAGATTGGTCCGAGATGATATGAGACCTCACTGTGCACACTCATCTGGGCCCCTCCAAGTTCCGCATCACACAATTTTGTCAAATTTACTGGTAGCTCTCGTAAATTTTGGGGTAAAATACTATCAACGATAGGCTATCTTCCTTGTAATAAGACCAACAGAGAGCCAAGGTTTCAGCAAGATATTCACAATGTTCCCCTGTGAGACCCCCATAAAATTTGCAACTGAACATTTAAATATAAGAGACATGCTTTTTTCTAAAGATCGCAGTTGTGTGGTTTATATTTACATTGACAGATAGAAGCCCAAACTACCACCCACACGTACCTTCAGAAGGACAAACTGTATTTTATTGATGATATAAAACATAAATAAGGACGTAGTTAACGCACTATTCGGTCTTAAATAGGTCATTCAGAATTCCCGGGTGTTATAATTCTCTGCCTGTGAGTGTCTGTGGTTCCACCCCTTCGCAAACTGCTTCCTCCCCTCCAGTCGAGGTTCTGTCTCCCGGTAAGGCAATAAGAAGCTAGACAATGCAAAGTTCACTGTTTGGTCGTACCTCCATTGATTATGTGCACTGGAACCATGCCCACGGCAATGGCGCACTTCATTGTATTGCTGTCAATCTCTTAACCTAATGGTCCTAACATTGAATGTCTAGCAAAAGGCATTTATGATGTCTGCAATAACTTATTCTCTCTATATTATTGTTATTATAATTATAAGTATTATTATTATAACCATTAGTCGATTGAGAGTCTATACCTATAGATTAGGTGAATTTCAAATCTTCCCTCGCTAAATGACACTACTGCGTACAGAATCCATAAATTGCAATTTATCAAATGAAATTACCATAAGTAGGAATATCAATTTCTATTGTGTGAATTTGGAAACCTTCACTATCCGCAATAGCAAGATCTGTCAAGAATAGGCTCACCAATTGAAAACATGGAACTCAACGAATCATTGGGCGTGCTAATGAACATGGTGAAGCATAGCGTGATCATTAATCACTGTGGACTATTCATGATCTCCTACCTCACAGCATCGCAACCTTAAAAAAAGGAACCTAAACAACATTATGCGGATCTTTTTTATATTATTTTTTTATATTTATTAATCAAAAACATAGACACCGATTAGTGTTCAACACGGGATTGCTGATGTTTTCTTCCATTCGTGTGTGCCAACGTACTCGGCACTTACCATAACAGGGCGATACCTAGCTCCAACACATTAACACACCATAATGGTGTTTTATGGAACATGGAATTGAAAAATGTACAGTACATCTCTGAACCTCTCTATAACAACTAAAGTATAACAGGAATTTGATGAAATGTATCCTCGCATCCTAAAAATCATGTTGGTTCAAATGTTGCGTACTGTTATCGGCAATAGCTGCTCAGCAAATTACCCGTCTCCTTACGTATTATCACTAAGTGAATACCTTCCTTCGATATCTTAAACTCTTATAAACTTCCTTTTGTAGGACAAATAGTCTATTTCTTCTGATTACGAAAATGTATGTCAGTTATGTTGAAAGTCTTTCAGGGGAAAAGAAAAGTTATTAGGTGATGGGATAATTTCGTGAATTTATTTTATAAGAATTGTACAATTATGAGCAATATTAAGTGACACGACTTGACTACTGCCACCACTGAGACGGCGGTCTGCCACTGACAGCACCTCTGATTAAATTTAACATGTTGTTGGAAAAGCGCGTTTAGCCGCTATACCTGGTCTTCAGAGTCCGGGCAATACACAACTCTCGTTCCCTATTCTGGTGGTACCTAGAGATGGAGGAAAGGCAGGGAGGGTCCCCACGGGTCTTCCTATACCTATATACCAGTACCTGCATGAGCCCTAAACGATAAATGAGCACACGTGTGTTAGTTTAAAGGTAAAAATAATTTAATAAAAACTAGCTAAAAATGTACATAAACAACTTAAATTATAAAGGATGCATTTATTGTTTTGCAAAAATAATTAGCTCTAGCTATGCCCCATCAAATTACTGACAATTTCATTGAGGTACTGAAATGATGACAGCTACTAAGAGAAAAATCACAAGTGAATAACATAGTATTGCTATAAGAGCATAAAAAACGTAACAGCTGAGTGAAGTTAATTTAAGTATTGAAAATAAAAATAAAATAAAGGGAACGATTTTCATTCTCTACGGACTGGAAATAAACACAAGCTCGTGGTTTATCATAACAAAATGAAAATACCAATTAAACTGATAATTTAGAGAATACAATAAATATAGCATTACGGTCGATTACATAACTAATTACTCACAGAAGTATTTCTATACGCAAAGATATCACCATGATTATTAAAAAGAAACTATTTTAACATGACCATAATAACAACACGTCTGATACCGATTGACCCATGATGAAGACAATGGCCTCGACCCGCAATGCATTATAATAAAACAAATAACAATGGCCACCAAAACAGTTGAATGGTTGTCAGAGTCCGGATTTAAAAGAATGGATTACAGAAAAACAATTACGTTAAGAGAACCCTCCGTGAGATATACATTTAATAAAGCTTGAAACTAATGCATAACAGTACGAAAAATTACATCAGTTTTATATGCTACGGATCATCAACGGAAAGCTGACTAAGGATCAAAGGTTATGCCAATTACTTAGTTAAGAAAATAAAACACGAAGTACCCATAATTACTATAAAATGAGTATCCATTTAAGTTAACGAAAATATATTATACAGAGGAGAATAATAAAAATAAAATAAAACTAGGTAGCTTCCCGACAAATTACAACTGAATATCACACTTTTCAATGGATGCACTCGCACCACTTAAATATATTAATCACATCTAGATAAAAATTAAAGAGAAACAAGGAAGAAATAACATACCTTTCTTCATGGGCACTTGCCAAATTAATATATATATATATATATATATTAACGTAATTAAGATTTCCTTAAAAAACACTTTTTTATATCGGCTGCTACTGAACTTTGCTTTCCATATGTATCACTTGTATGGTTATTTCGACCAAAAAATACGCTCTTCTAGCTTCTTCTTGTCAGTATTTCTTGAAGTAATATTATTCCATTTTTTTTCAGCTCAGACACACAAAATACTTCAAGTCCTTTCCAAGCCTGGTCTAGAGTCGTCTACCAAGATGTCAGATTGACAAAACCCCATCGTCTTTTGCCCCCGGTCCCAATCTTCGATCAGTCCTCCGATCAGATTAAAGGGCACGAGTTCTGACGAAGGGCATTCTAGCCCATTGCACACGGATCTTCCAGTTTTGATTAGGTGGTTATTAAATAATAATAATTTTGTCTTTCAGTCATTTGATCCAATTTCAGAGACTTCCTGCATGCAAAACAATTGAAGGAGCGAGGAGCTCGCATGCACACTCTAGCGGCAATACCATTAAATTATCTCCAGTAGCCCTGAAGGCTTCTGCACTCTGTGAGCTAGAGGATGCTCCACTACGCCCAGACCGCGCTCTTTAAACTGCAGAAAATTATTTCCATCGAGAAATTATTAATTTGACTTGAGACAGGATATTCATGGCGCAGTCTCCTCCCCTCAAGCGTGAACACCTTTTACGAACATGCCTGAACACAATTTGTACACCACTACTAGTCGTCAGAAACTTAGAAGACAGTCCAATCTTACCACGAAGAGAACGTCCACCAGGTAACTCCAAATGATGGTTAAACACGCATTGTCTTGGTTAGGGGGAGTACAGGGTCAGATTACTGAGGGAAGGGTAATTGATCGCCTCGCAGTCCCCTTAGTTAACAGTTTCCCCAAAATTATGCATTCGCCTTCGGGACCACAATTTTACTTCGGCGCCTCTAGTCTTCGTGGTTCATGATCCGTTAGGGTAAGTTTGATAAGTCCAATTCCAGTCTTATGCCGAAGAAATCGTTGGATGCGACGGCACTCGATATGATGCGAAATGTAGCTAATCGTTTGCATTTATTAAATTAATTGTTTATAAAAATTTTCATTAATTGTTAATCGTTAACTACCATACATTTTGAAAAACAAGGGTTCAAATTCCATAAAATATCCTATTGCTAACCTAGATCCGAGCTTACAGTTGTGCATTATTTTTATATTGTTAAGTTTACAACACTTCATTAGATTACATAAATTTTACATTCTTGTTATACCTTTCTAAAGTATACGAGTCCCGTAAACACTAACATACTTTTCAGAGCTTCGGTATATGAGCCACCACCCAAAATTTCAATGCGAAACAGGTACAATATTTAACCATGAGTTAGGTCTCCCACCGATTCTTACACTCATATTAGGATCACCTTCTCGATACACGTTTCAGATTACAAGTGCACAGTAAATATTTACCCATTACTAAGAGATGTTACCTTTTTTACAAGGGTCTACCATTTTACCATTACCCATCCGAACAATTTTACACATGTATCCCAGCAGAGTGTACAAATCAAATCCGTAAACTAAACAATCAGATGCTCATTGGCATCAAGGATAGTTGGGATACACTACCTTTACACAATGAGCAATTTTACAACATGTTTAGCAGATTTCTTCTTTAGAAATTTCTCCACCACGTTTGGTATGCGATAGATGCACCCTAGAAATCTTTTGAGCTTAGGATTTCGAATAAGCAAAGTTACCGGAGTCAGGAATGTATGTCTACCCCGTATTAGTCCCGTTTTCCAACGGTGTCGGGGATGCGATGCGATGGAAGTCTTTGTGGCGGATGGTTTTTACGGCCAAATGCCCTTCCTGACGCCAACCTCATGAGAGGAGTTAATGAGAGAAGAAATGAATGATGGTGAATGAAGCTGGGCAAGGATGTGGAAGGAAGCGGCCGTGGCCTGTCAGAAGTTACCCAGCATTTGCCTGGAGTTGAAAATGGGAAACCACGGAAAACCATTTCAAGAACGGCTGACGATGGGGCTCGAACCCACGCGTCTACCGAGTCAGTAGAGAGCTTGGCCCCATGACCTAAAGCTGCACTTTAGCGAGCGTAGCCACCACTGTCGGTTACCGGAGTTAGGAATGCTTCCACAAAACATGGAACTTTGTGACGGGGTGTCAACTTACTGGAGTCTTGATTTCTTACGCCTTTCGGCTCAAAGTTACGGACATACACAACATCCCCAACTTCCAGTGCTTGTGGGCTGCACTGTATCGCCTGGCAAGTTGGTCATGTGAGATCCTAATGCATTCTCTAGCTTTGTCGAATTTCTCCCTCATATCCTCGGGCATGAAATTGTCTGGCAGGAGATCGTGCAGGTTCCAAAGGTGAGACAAAGGGGAATTTTCCAAAAACGAAAACATTAACGAATAGGGGGTGGCTTGAGTGCTCTCGTGCAACACCATGTTGAAAGCGTAGGTAAGCCATTGCAAATTTGAATCCCACTTGGAATGGCCTTCATGGTGGAATGCGATCAGAGCAGAACGGAGATTGCGAATAACTCTCTCAGCGAGAGACGGATTACGGAATTAGGGAGTCGTGATTACGTGCGATATTGCATAGTTGAACAAAAACTGACGGAACTTGTTTGACATAAAGCATTTAACGTTGTCAGACACAATAAATTGACATGGGTCAAAGGATGAGAAAATAGAAGTTAGGCACTTCATGACAGTATTGGTCGCATTGGTGGGGAATATCCAATTGAAGCGGAGAACCCGTCGGTGCAAACAAGCGTAAATTGGTGTCCCGCCCAGAACGAGGGAATGGGCAAATAAAATCGATGAAGAGCCTTTCCATGGGTTTTGATGCTGGTTTACAAGAGAATAAGCAGACCCTGGTAGAAATTGGGGGCTTGCTGATGTTGTACGATGCGCAATTCCTGATCATTCTCCTGATGTCGCTATCCATGGTTCGGCAAATGAAAAATTGCCTGATTTTGGCACGGGTCTTAAATACACCATGGTGACCACCGATAGGAGATTCGTGAAAGTAATGGAATATCACATGAATAAGAACAGAAGACAATACAATTTTGGGGAGACGGTCATGACGAGATGAGCAGTATAACACACCATTCCTTAATGTGTCGGGTTTAAAAACTTCACCAGAATCGATCCTGAGTATCAGTTTTTAACAGAAAAGGAGTGTGCTCAATGTTCATCCTAAATTTGTCAAGGGCGAATAAAACTGATAAGCCTTCCAGGTCGTATATGGAATACTTTCTTTCAGCGGCTGTCAAGTGTTCTAGAAGCATAATCTATTGGTTGCCTACCAAGGTCAGACTCTTGCAGTGCGACACAACCAACACCACGACCAGACGCATCGGTTTGGACGATGAACTGCTTTCCGAAATCAGGTATTGCTAACACAGGGGTGTTAGAAAGCGCAAGCTTTAGATCGTCGAAGGCTGCTTGATGAAAGGGATCCTACTCAGACTTCCAGCCTTCTTTCGCAGCTGATTTAGAGGAGCAGCACGGTCTGCAAAGTTACACATGAGCTTGCGCAATAAATTCACCATCCCAGTGAAGCGGGCAACACCCTTGGCATTTTTAGGCGGCTTGAAATCTCTGATGGCCTGAGTATGAGATTGGCCCACCAAGATACCAGATTCCAGGACGATATGCCCCAAGAAGGAAATTTTGGGCTTAGCGAAGAAAACTTTGGACGATTTGGCGGTTAGACCAGCGTTACGCAGACGATCTAACACTTCTTTCAGATTCATGACGTGCTCATCAAATGACATCGTCCAGATAGTGGTACACGAATTTAAAATTTATTTCCAAAAATACATTGTCAAGGAGCCTGCTCAACACCGCAGCTCTGGTAGAAAGGCCGAACGGCAATCAGGCATACTCATACAAATTCCAATCGGTGGAGAAGGCAGTAACATGTCTGGAATCCGGAGAGAGGGGAATTTGAAAATAGGGAGAAGTTCGGTCAAGGATCGTGAAACTTTTAGCATTACGGAACCATGCAAAACAAGTATGCAGGTCAGGCAAAGGGATGGATTGCAAGATCACCATTTGATTAAGTGCCCTGTAATCGACAACAGGTCTAAAACTTCCGTTAGGTTTTAGCACTAGGAAAACAGGGGATGAGTAAGCCGAGATCGAGGGTCGGATGACCCCTTCCTCTAACATATGATCAATAATTTTCCTTAGCTCGGCCATTTTGGGCGGAGCAAGTCTATACGGGCTAGAACGTACAGGCACAGAATCAGTTAGCTCAATTTTGTATTCCATAGATGAATTACTCCCAACTTGTTGGTAAAGACGTCAACATACTCATGACATAACCTCATTACGGCATCCTTTTGAGGATCCGTTAAATTTTCAAAATCAAGATTCTCAACAGTTTCTGGTTCACTTACTGTATTAACAGTAGGAGCAGACAAAATGGGGTTAAAAGGCAACTTAAATTGGTGACAGAACTTAAAGCACAAATTTCGAGCACTAAAATCCAGGAGCATACCAACATGGGACATGAAGTTGGCTCCAATGACCACAGAACAAGAAATGTTCCTAACAACAATAAAGGTAAATTTCCACGAAAAATTTAGGATGTGAATTTTGACCAGGATGCTACCCAAAATATTCAAATTGGAACAATTTGCCGAAATGAAGAATTAATTTTTAGGCTCTAATTTTGGTACGATGCGAACTCTTTTCATAGTTAAAAACCGGTCCTCGCTTATAAAAGAAGCAACACTCCCAGAATCAAGCAAGGCTGAAACGGGATCATCATCAATCAATATCTCAATATTAGGGGAGATTCCCTTAGCCACAGGTGAAATCCCTAAATTTTTGTCCACTCTAAATCGATTATCATTAGAGGATGAGGGCACTAGCAGCACAGACTTTACATTATGTTTAGTGGTACGATGACTTCCACGTTATTGGCGACAGACAGGATTAGTTTACAAGGGACGTTGGTAGGCCTTGTACATGATGACTCATATTAGATTTCACAATTTCATAGAAATTTTCATTAGCAGGGAGACCGGAAACTTCACTTAAATCACCAACAATCTCATGAACAGAATTACCCTTTGAAGTAACACCTGACTTAGTCTCCTTAGTGGCTCGTCATTGGTGATACCCCACCTGATTGTTGGGAAACTCTCGCCTAACATGCCCAACGCCACCAAAGGTTTAGTCTGGGGTGAAACATGACCTTTGTAGAGGGACGGGCCACCAAAGCAGGGGGTGGCATCTTGGCGACACGTAAGGAGTCTGCATGTTTAACGCCCATAGCCTCTACAATCACTTGATTCAGCTCCACAAAGGAGGTAGGACGTATACACAACGTCATGTATGAACTATACTCGGGCGAAATGCCATCTACAATTGACAATACCAACTGTCGTTCAAACAAGGGGATGCGAACACCTTAGCACATCCCTTTATATCGCTTACATAGTCGCTAAGTGACTCGTCCAACCGCTGGACGCGATACAGAAATCTTTGCTCCAGAGCACTGATGCCCCGCGCAGGGATGAAAGAAAATAGAACCTCCCACATAAACATAGATCGGGACATGTGGCCTTGGATGGCTTCGATCAACTTTTCACGAATCATCCCAGAAGCAACAGGGTACATAATTTGGAAAATCTGTGTCTCGGACATACCGGAGATCGTTGCATGATTTCCTAACTCGACCACTTGTTTCAGAAATGGCACAACCTGAGTCACATCATCTAGATTAAAACTTCTCGGTGTCGACAAGTAGATAGAAATAGGGTGTAGAATCGACCCATAATTTACGGTAGGCGTACACGTGACATTCTCAAAAATATAATCTGCGCGAGAGGAACTATCTCGCGCATGCTCCACAGGTGACAAAACATTTGAATTGCCATTTGGGAGATCTGGAGTGCAGCTGATCGCCCTTATCTAGCACGTAGTTAGGCGACCTACTAATGTCAGGGTTGCCACCACCAGGGCTAACTGGCCTAGAATTGCTAGGACCAGGTAACGGAGACGTAGATTAAACACTATTAGTCTTAGATCCAATAACCTCAGACCTAGTTATTAGATCAGACTCACGTGAAATCCCTTGAGCCACTCCAGTACTCTCAATAACACCAGCTTGAAATTCATGAAAATCAAATATACGATTTTTGTCAGCTATCTCGGCATACACAGCAAATACAGACAAAATCTTAACTTTTGGGAACCACGAAGACAGAACGGAACCAAAACAATACAATTAATTACAATTTAGCAACACAATAGTCATCTTTCAAAATGCAATACAGCCTCGATACCTGCAAACTCCTTCTCACATTAACAATGCACAACGTTGATTGGAACTGCAAACTTTAACTCCGCAACACAGCTTCAGAAACTGACGCAAAAATCAACAAGAATTACACTACCACATAGCAAGTTACTATTTCAAGAAGATAAACTGCACCAGACGAGCTACTCGAAGATGGATTTAGTCACTGCACGTAGGCTATAAGAAATGCATTACGATATCCACATTCCCCATGCCAAACAATCAACGTGAAACACTCACCAACTTTTCCTTCCGTTAGGCATGTTGTATTACAAAGCCAGGACCTTACTTGAACGGAATTTTCCTACCGCTACAACCACAGATCCAGGAAGCACTAATGAGACAGAAAAAATACAAGAATTAGCTAAAGTTTACATAAAACACACACACATGGCACACCATACCGATTATTTCCCCCGCAAAACACCAGGAATAACTACAGAAAACCTGTGAATAGGGGACGGAGTAATTGCAACTAGCGTCAATCGATCACGCTACTGTTACCACTGACACAACTTGACTACTGCCACCACTGAGACGACGGTCTACTCACTGGTACGACGGTCTGCCACTGACAGCACCTCTGAATAATTTTAGGATGTTGTTGAAAATGCGCGTTGAGCCGCTATACCTGGTCTTCAGAGTCCGGGCACTGCAAAACACTCGTTCCTCCTTCTGGTGCTACCTAGAGATGGAGAAAAGGCAAGGGGGGTCCACACAGGTCTCCCTATACCTATATCCCAGTACCCTGCATGAGCCCTCAACGGTAAATGAGCACACGTGTGTTAGTTTAAAGGTAAAAATTATTTAATTAAAAAACTAGCTAAACATTTACATAAATAAGTTTAATTATGAAGGATGCATCTAATGTTTTGCAGAAATAATTAACCCTTGCTATGCCCTATCAAATTCCTGACAATCTAACTGAGGTACAGAAATGCTGAAAGCGACTAAGAGAAAAATCACAAGTGAATTACATAGTATTGCTAAAAAAGCAAATACAAATTTAGCAGCTCCAACTAGGATGAGTGAAGTTAATTTAAGTATCGAAATTAAAAATTAAATAAAGAGAACGACCTTCTCTCTCTACGGACTGGACATAAACACAAGCTCGTGGTTTACCATAAGAAAATGCAAATCCCAATTAAATTGAAAGTTTAAAGAATACAATAAATATAGAATTACGGTCGATTACATAAATAAATACTCATAAAGGTATTTCTCTACACAAAGATATGACCAAGATTATTTAAAAAAAACATGACCACAATAACAACATGTCTGATACCGATCGGCCCATGATGAAGACAATGGCCTCGACCCACAATGCATTATAATATAACAAATAACAATGGCCACCAAAACGGTTGAATGGTTGTCACAGTCCGGGTTTAAAAGAATGGATTACAGAAAAAACAATTACGTTTTGAAAACCCTCAGAGAGATGTACATTTAATAAAGTTTGAAACTAGTGCAAAACAGTACGAATAATTACATCATTTTTATATGCTACGGATCATCAAAAGAAAAGCTGACTATGGACCAAGAATTATGCTAATTAGGCCTACTTAGTTAAGAAAATAAAACACGAAGTACTGTGCCAGTATTTTGCATTGTATTGGAACCCTGGCGTGATTGAGACACATATTTGGCATTTTATGGCAACATTTCAACTTGCTGTACAGAGCGATGTCTCGTTGACGATAGTTTAGGAGATCGTTTCAGCAATCCACAACGCATCTCGAAAACATGTGACTGGGAGATGTACAGTTAAACGACAAGATGGCTGCCATGGAAGCATGTCATTGATATGCACTGTTATGAAACGCTACAGAGATTACTGAGGGGATCGACAACTGGGAATAACATCGTACCACCAGCAGAAACGATTATAAGACAGTTAAGGAATTATAAATACACATATTTTGATATAAGAAGTATATCGTAATTATACCGCGACGACTTCGATTGTCATATCGATTAGTGACAGAGGTATTCTGGATAGATTTTTGTCCAGATGCTTGTTACTCGGTCCGGTGAGAGACACTTCGTCTTCTTGATTACCCGCGGTGGTACTAGCTCGTTGGCTTGACCAAATGCAAGCATTCTGTCATTTTGTACTCAGTGCGGTGTGTGAAGTTCGGTACGGTATAGTTCGTCTTGGCTTATTCCAGCAGGACACGGGCGCTATACACATGGGGCGATCCGTTAACCCATCGTGTGGACTTGGTGATATATCAAAGTGAAGACAGTGAACTTTGCTTTTCGCATGGATGTTTCTGTAATACTACTGCCATCACGGAAACACATATTAAATATCCAGTGATCAATCGACACTACAGTATGTGTATGAATACTATAGTGGAAGGAATAATGTACCAGATTACGACAAGAATGGCAATGAAGTGCTACATACCGAGTAGGAATGTGACACACTAGCAGAATTGAACATTTGGAGCAGATCTAAACTGAATTATGCATTTCTCTAGCAGAAGGCTATTCAAGAGAAAATTGAAGGCAATCTTTACTTATTGACACTGAGATAATTACTTCTACAAATATGGATTTCCAAAGAGAAAGGAAGGTGGCATCAACTTCTCTTCACTGTCAAGCAAGTACTTAAACTATTCAGCACAATGGATGAGGGTTCGATCTGACATCTGACATCGATGGATGCTCAGGATTGAATTAAGATGAATTTTGGATTCTCATTTGGTGAATGATTGTCGTATTTGTTACGAATTTTCAGTGTTATACAAGCTATTGAGCTATTGCTGATTTTGATATTGAGGTATAGTTAGACTTGAATTACAGTCACGAATATTGTTACTAGAAGGCTAGTAATTGGATAAAACTACCATTCAAAATTATCATATCCGTTTAAAACAAATTATCTAAAATCAAATTTTAATAGCGACACATATTTTCAGTGGAAAACTATATTCTGAAAAACATGAAATACTTTTTGTAACATTGAATGAATATGTGAAATATTAATTGAAAGTAATGGAAGTATGAATTTGAGAAAACACTGATGTTGATTGAAATATTAAATGAAATAACGATGCATTCGATTAACTTTACTGATTGTCGAATATGACCGATTGTGTCTATGAACAGATTTGAACCACAATGTCAGTGGAATAATAGATAGTATTGGCGTAATTCGATACACGAATTTAACTATAAGTTTCTGTAAATATGTTAATATGATAATATTGCTAGGGTATTTCTGTATAATAACTTGTAAAATGTTTAATGATGTATAAGAATGTTCACTTTTAAACTTGATTTATTGCTGCAATTTCATGCAGTACATATTTGCCAGATTTGAGGCAACTTGAATATTTATCTATCGTTTGCTACGATTCATGATGATCTAATTTTTGTTCGGTGGATAGAGATCCATACTGCTACATATTTTTCAGTTAATAAACTGGTCATTCAATTTTAAATTTTACACATGATTTGGTGATTTATATTAGAAACAGAATGTGCTAGGAGGACCAGTGGGCAGTTTTTGTGAATGCATAGCCTAACACCCGAGATTTATTTTAAGAGTTTTCGAGCTCATTTTGAGCTGTTTGTCATTTTTGTTAGTTTGCCACTGGCATCTTCTTATTGCATTCTTTTATATTGAGGTATCCTTATCCCAGGTTGATCCCAGTGGGTAGATTTTTTTTTTCAGCCGGGTACTGCCAGATCTTACGATCCAGTTCGTCCATCAGATATCAACAGGTAAGACCATGTGGATACGGGTACAGTACTCGTAATTACAATAAAATGAGTATCCATTTAAGTTAACGAAAATATATTATAAAGAGGAGAATATTAAAAATAAAAAACTAGATAGCGTCCCGATAAATTACTACTGAATGTCACACTTTTCAATGGGTTCACTCGCACCACTTAAATATATTAATTACAGCTGGATTAAAATTAAAGAAAAACACAGAAGAAATAACATACCTTTCTTCGCGGACACTTCACAAATTATTATTATATATTAACATAATAAAGATTTAAAAAAAAACTTTTTTGATAATGGCTGCTACTGAACATCCAACTTCGGTTTCCATATGTACCACTTGTATGGTTATTGCGAACAACAAATACGCCGTATATATCTCTTCTAGCTTCTTCTTGTCAGTATTTCTTGAAGTAATCTTATTCCAAATCCAATTTTTTTTGTCAGGGGGAAGGGTAAATACCCTAACTCCGGAGACACACAAAATACGTCAATTCCTTTCCAAGCCTGGTCTCGAGTCGTCTACCAAGATGTCAGATTGAAAAAACACCATCGCCTTTTGCCCACGGTCCCAATCTTCGATCAGTCCTCCAATCAGATTAAAGGGCACACGTTCAGAAAATGGGCATTCTGGCCCATTGCACATGGATCTTCTAGTAAGTTAAATAAGGTGGTTATTAAATAATAATTATTTAGTCTTTCAGTCGTTTGATCCAATTTCAGAGACTCCCTGCACGCAAAACATTTGAAGGAGCGCGCATGCAGCACTCTAGCGGCAATAAAATCAAATTATCTCCAGTAGCCCTGAAGACTGCTGCCCTCTGTGAGCTCTTAAAACTGCAAAAAATTATTTCCATTGAGAAATTGGTAATTTGAGTTGGGACAGGATATTCATGGCTCAATAAGTTAACTATTTTCGGAGTGGCCTTTCAGGTTGTTATGTCGTGTTCTGTGATTCATGATGGCTGACGTTTCTCCAGTAAGTGGGACTGGAATTTTCAAATCCTGAATGGCTTGAAGTGACGCTCGTGTGGGTTGATATAGGCTGGTGGAATGTTGCGGAAGTAGTACCAAACATGAAAGAATTCTAGTAATTTCTATTACACCTTTTCTATTGTCATTGCTGTTCCATTTGGTTGATGGGGCGGTAGAATGCCCAGCCCAGTGATTGTGTGGAGAAGGGGACACCCTCGTCTGGTGCAGGCCTAGCTACCGGAAATTCCAATATTGTTTGGTGCGGATGACTGCTGGTCGTTAAATTCTATTTACGTGTTCAGTCTCCATTTTTCTGTTGCATTTGTGTGGATGTTGTAACCTACCAGGTTACATAGGGTTGAACTGTCAAATTCAGAACGTATGTAAATAATTCATTAATAATAATATCATCTTTATTATTTTGTGTCGATCACCTTCTTCATTTCACATAATGCATTATATCATCATTTCATTAGATAATAAGTGATATAATTTGCACATATGCGAGTATTTACCTAGTAGGGTAGGTATGGTTTTATATTTCCAACAGTGGCAGTGGGACAAGGGGCAACAAGCTCTGTAGAAATTGATCAAGAGTGTCGCAAGCCACACTTAATTTATAACAGCGAAACATAGGTGATATCTTGGAATAGCTGAGGCCAGTAAGCTGTCAATGATCTGGACCAACAGTCCATTTTCAGTTACACATCCCTAAGTGAGGCTATTAGTATAAAAAGAAACAATCTCCAATTTCCATCGAAACTGAGTTACCGACACCGTTGTATTGTGCAACTAGCCCTCTACCACTCTATGCTGTTTGTTTCATTCAAAAATAACAAAATCCCATCGTTATAGGGCATGAAAATACAATGTTGCTTTCAAACAGAACAATCTCCGCCATCTGTAGGAATCAAATGGGACAATCTCGACCACTACCAATCAGCTCCGTCCGTTCCGGTTATGTGAGTGCTGCCACATTGGTTCAATGGAGCGATAACGAGACGGTCCTGCTCACGTGTGCCAATATTCTCGTATTTTGCAGTTATATTGTAGGTATATTTTATGTTTTAAGACTATATTAAGGTGCACTAACATATTATATTATCAACACTAGCTGTAACTTTCTTCTAGGTGTTCGGTGATGGATACGATACCGCAAAACGTGACACCTATCTCACCAGCAAAAGCTAGAAGGCTTGTACAATAATAAGGTTACTGATCCAGGATTAAAAACCACCAAGGTGTTATTTTCGAATGGTTTTAAATATTTGTTTTAATCTTGGATTCAAGACCCCCAGTAAGGACTGATGTTCTCTCTGCATTACTTACAACTTGATGAGCGTCTAAAACAAGAGCAACATTCCACAAAACGAGGTGAAATAATAATAACTAAGCGTGTCCACAATCTAAAAGCGAAGGCATTTTACACTCTACTGAGAGATGCTGGTGAAGGGACTCTTGTATTATCCTTTGCCATGCAGAAAAACCAGTGTTTATCCCACATCCCAGATCAAGAGGCTTATTACTCCCGTCAACTTTACTTTCACACCTTTGCTATAGTTCAAGATATCTCCAATTGCAGGCTTATCAAAGACAATGTTTTTGTCATTGCTGGACAGAGGACCAATATGGAAAAGTGTCTAATCAGATTGCTTCAGCTGATGAAAACTAACTGCTTCAAGTAACATTGAACGCATTGTAATGGTGTTTCCTGTATGAGGTCACTCTTTCATTCCTCCAGATCGTGTCTTTGGCAATATCGAAAAATACATCAAGAATGAAAGAGAGATCAGTTACAGTTTACTAGGCCATAGTTGCAAATCATGGCACGGACATTAATCTTGGGAAAGTCTGTACAGAGTTCGATTGGAAAACCAGCACAGATGCTGTTCTGAAGCCAACCGGATCATAGCATTTCAAATTTGCTCCACGTAAACGAGTAATGCTAAGGGGGAGTCAAAAAGTCCGATGTAAAAGTAAGAGGGGAGACAGCATACCGTATTGAGACTAAAATTTCCATGTTCATTACAAAGAAAAACTGTTCCATGTCTGAAATAATCCGCTGGGAATTACCTGCGAACAACGTACAGAAATTGTCAAACGATAAACTGAGAGACGTAAAAAAAAAACTTCTGTCATCCCATTTCGGTGAAGACTGGAAAACACTTTCCGAGCTTCGATAATATGTCGATGTGCAGCACAGAGCAGAAAGACAGGATGAAAACGGACAGAATCCGCAAGATGATCTTTTGTGTGAAACTCTTGACGATGATGACACTCTTTTGATGGTTTAATTCTTATTTGAATTTTGTCCAGTGTTCATCATTAGCTATGGTGCTGTAATCCAAATCAAAGAATGTTTTGTTTTTAAATTACATATCAGTTGTGTTTAATCATTAAATTTGAGTTGAAATACCCATGTCCAAAATTAAAGGGCACCTCATTACGACAGTTATCCTTAGTTTCCAAATTTCTCCTGTTTATTTTGTCACCGTAAATGAAAATTTGGCTAAAAGTAGGAGAGTAGGTATTACCCATTCAACATTTGATTGCCGCTGATCGTGGCTGCGGCAGCGTTTGTTTTTCATTACAGCAAGAGTCCCGCGGGGTGAAGCGGAGGACACAGCGATGCCAGAGTGAAGTCTGAACATAATTCAAGCAGCATTGCGTCAGATAAGAATCACAGGAGTTCATGTTACCGCGGACAATTAAACGATGACTGAGGCTACTGGAGCTGAGTCATATCCTACTCGCGCAACTGTATCTGTCAACGAAGCCGGCTGACGTGTGACACAAGTAAACAAACAATAGTTCCCATTTCGACCGCCGGCACTCAATTCGTGAAAGGGGAATATCACATGTTTCTATGTTAATAACAGAAAGAGCATTCTCCGTGCATTTTGATATCAAACAGAGCAATATCCACAGAAATCGTATAGTTAATATCAAAAGGGACAATCTCCAAAATAAAATTTAAAATATCTCACTAACTACTAATCATATGGTTTTCTTTGATTACTCGCATACAATCGTTTACTTTATGTATAAGAAAAAAACATACAGATAGAGTCGATACAAATGCATTAGATAAAAAAATTACTCCTACTGTAAAATGCAGGAAGGTGGAGATTGTTCCTTTTGATACTAATAGCCTCAAGTACAAAAATGTTATTGGTGTATTGTTTCTCAGGCTTGGTGACAGGAGGAACTGTGGCGTGTGCGGACTGTAGGTATTTAAACAGGAGGATATGGACGATCGATCAAATAATTTTTCAGCACATCTGTGTCGTGATTATGCCTGTTGTCATCGTAATTGATTGGTCACCATTAACAAGTACAAGACAGCTTTGTTATTGAGCACGTCGGTTTACAGCAAATTGAAAATATAATAAGTCTATTTTTCCCCGTTACCTAAACATTATGTCGTCGGGCAAGTTGCCAGTTTAAAGGTCACAACATCGTATTATTCATTGCATCCATGGCAAACCATGTATCACATAAATTCTGATCTACGTTTGAAACCAGTAAGACAGGTAATCCAGACTAAGTAGAGTAGCTACTGTTAGAATTAATTCTTGTGGAAGCAATATTCCAGAATTCTTACGTAGGATTAGTCATTATCACAGCCGCAAGAAGGCACCAGTCATCGAGCTCCTATGTAAGACAACTAACCACATTAAAGATCTTCTCATGAAGATTTTACAATTTCAGGCCACTGTCCATTCAGTGTTATGGAGTCAGATTACTTTTAAGGGCAAAAGGCCTTGACAGTGTGTGTTTTTCGTAGAATACAGCTTAGTCTTATAAGACGGTCATATTAGCTCCTCCAGAATTTCTCAACAAACGCTCCATGTTGAACTATATCTTCATCCAGTGGCACACCCCTTCTTGAAATGCCCTCCTGGGTACTTATTCATTACATCCTATCGTACTTCATTACTGTGATGCGCACCAATTCCATGTTTCCAACAGTTCCGTCCTACATTTCACTAGAGAAAATCAAACTCCTGCATTTCTCCTCCCAGTCCTCATATGAGTGCACTGTTCGCATGTCGTACGTCACGCACAAGACACTAACTGACCGAAGACCATAATTCTCACTTGCTATCTCACCGTTGTATTCCACTAAACGTCGTTTTGTAGCATATTTTCTGAACTTTCCTTTGACTTCTTGCACTTCATGGATTGTCTTCTGAGCTGCGCCAAAACTGCCTTACCGCGTACCTGTTGATTCAGTTCTGCGTCAGTGCTGCCTCGGCTTCTGTCCGTGACTCAGCACAAATGGTATTTGGCCGGTATTCTCGTGGATCGTCATGTTAGTGCATGATGTAATAAGGGGATGCACTTCAAATCACCTTCAGTGTTCGGTTGATCAGAATATCCGTCAAAACCTAGCGATTTTGGACATAGTCCTCTCAGCAGTATTTCCCTCCGGATGTCAAATGGAGTCAATCACATGCTTAATATTCAGAGCTAACATTGACAGATGAAAGTGAACTGAGTTCTATGATCAGTTAAACAACCTCTGGTTTCTGGGGAAAATAATTCACATTATCCATGATCCTTTTAATGGTGTATCTGCTGTTGTCCTTCAGTATTGGAGACAACATGGTGAACTTGTAAACCACGTTCACAACAATCGAGATGTACTTATTCCCTCTCCTTGCCGCAGGGAAATGGCCATAGGTATTATGAGCGTACAAATCTCTAGGTTTACCTGGAAAGGTAGGTCTAGGTTTCACCCTCAATAAATTTGCAGAATACATGCTCAATTGAAAGTCATTACACGTCCTGATGACGTCACGTGCAGAGTTACTCGTGTAATTCCACGTAAACTTTCAAAGTATGGCAGTAAGAGTTTTGTCCATACCACAACACAACCCGTGAATCAGACAGCCATCCGTATTATTTCGTTTTGTAGCTCCGACGGAATAGCTTCTCCTAACCTGGCATGTTCTTCACTTGAAAATTGGTACACGATTCTGTCGATAATTACGTAATAGTGGACGACACTTTCCGACCCTGAAAAATTCAGGTCAGTGTCCGACATCGTTTCTGTAATAAACCTGTATATATCGCAGAGAGACTAGTTTCTTCTGTGACTGGGCAACCTTCTGCAGTTTCCCTAATCTCTCCTAGTCGTCTGAAATTTATTCAATATTTTCAATATGGGCTGTATATTCCACGCTTATGCCCAGCATACTCAGGATAATAATTTCCTTCCCTACCATGTACTAAATCGTGATATAAAGTGCTCCATAAACAGTGGCCGTACAGTGGTCCTTTTGCTTGACAAATGCGACTTTTTAAGGAATTGGGATTGGTCCCCATAGTAACCTTATGTCACCAGAAAATCTTCTTCCGCGTCTTCAAAACCAAAGGCGAATACTTCGCGTTCCGTTGTGTAATAATTCAGATCTCGTGATCGTAATTTCAAGCTGGTAATAGCAAGATGATTCCCGTATTTGTGCTCATCCTCCTGAAATAGAATTGCTCCAACTATGAACTTGGATGCATCTGATTCAATGACAAAGTCCCAAATATAGTCAGGATATTATAGTTTGAAGCTATTCGTTATCATAGCATTGCCCTCTTTATACCTCCTCACAATTCTTGGTCTGTTTCCAATGTTTGTCCTTCAGGAGATTCTGAAGCAGGCTGACCATCTAGGTTTATCCAGGGAAATGCCTAGCAAAGAACTGGCACATTGTCAATAATTAGCGCACCAATGAGATATTCTTGAGTATGAGGAATATGTGTAAGAATGTATCTCCACCATTGAAGAATCCGTCAACAACTGGATATTGCACACGACTGCCTTGTCTGGAATAATGCAATTCAAAACAGGATTGTTGTAATATTTCTTTCATAATTGTAGTATTCATAATGCCATACAGCCTTCGTGAAATAACTCTCGTTATCGTCCCTGTATCAATGAGTATTTTTAATGGCTTGTCCATAAATCTCCACTCTGCTGACCGAAGGTTCTGTCTGTTTCTGAATTTTGCCTTGTGGTTATCATCCATAGAGATCCTAATCACTTACTTGCCAATTGATTATCTGTTTCACGCATATGACTGGCATGCTCGCTCTTCTTCATGTCTTATCTGAGACCCAGCCATCTCTTCTTAATGTCTAATCTGAAATTCAGATATGTCATGTCATATCTGTGATCCACCTTCTCCTTCTCTCTGGACCTCACACATTCTATTCCATATCTTATCTGACGATGAGACCCAGCTCCTCCTTTTCCATGTGTTATCTGAGACCCAGCTCTTTATTTACATTGTCATATCTGAGACCCATCTCTTCCTTTTCCATGTCTTATCTGAGACCCAGCTCTTATTTTCTGTGTCTTATCTTAGACTCAGCTCTTCCATTTCAATGTCTTATCTCAGACGCAGCATTTTCTTTTCTATGTCTTATCTGAGACCCAGCTCTTTCTTTTCTAAGTCTTATCTCATACCCAGCTCATCCTTTTCCCATGTTTTCTCTGGACCACGCTCGTTCTCTTCCAAGCCTTATTTCAGACCCAGCTCTTCCTTTCGTATATCTTCTGTGGACCACGCAATTTCTATTCTATGTCTTACCTGATACCCAGCTTTTCCCTTTCCATGTCTTCTGTGGACCACTCTCTCTCCTTTTCTTGTCTTCTCTGAGACCCAGCTTTTTCTATTTCATCTCTCCTCTGGACCAGGCGCTTTCTATTCCATGCCTTCTCTAAGATCACACTCTTTTCTTCAAAACTCTTCTCTGACATCCAGCTGACCTAACGTTATCTTCTATCCTCCTCCTCGTAGTGACGATCATTCTTTGCTGCCACCAGGGAGGCCTGGGTTCGATTAGCGGCTCTTCAAAAAATTCTAATTTGGGGGCTAGATCGAGCTCACTTCAGCCTTGTGAGGCAAAACTGAGAAGAGGTGTGTTCGATTCCCATGTCAGTCAAGCAGGAAGCGATTTTATGTTGTTTCCCACTTCCAATCTGGGAAAATTCCAGTACGGTTCCTAGCCTAAGACAACGGCTGTCTACTTCCAAATCCTCGAATGAATCACAAATGCACACACTACTTCATACAGCACAAAAACATCGCTTATCAGACAAGTTCTATACACACCCATCTGCGCGAGACTACATAACCACGGTGTTCAACCCCCTCAAATAAAACAACAACAACAACAAACAACACCTCAATTACAGATACACACATACAGCCATCACAGTGACACAGGTTATCAAACAGATTTCAAACACACTCAAGTACACAGAGCTACATGACCACGATATCGCAAAGCCCTCAATAAAACAAAACATATTTTTTAAGTCTTTATTATCAGCTCCCATGTCTACTTTCCAAACATAATTCCTCCCTCCATGGCACTTAGCCTCTGAAGGGCCTTGGCCTACCAAGTGACCGCTGCTCAGCCCTGTGTGCCTAGAGATTGTGGGGTGACGCGTGGTCAGCACGTCGGCTCCCCTCCGCCGTTATTCTTGGTTTTCTTGACCAGGAAAACATCTATCTT
The DNA here is from genome assembly GCA_946902985.2 of Meconema thalassinum. NCBI lineage: Eukaryota > Metazoa > Arthropoda > Insecta > Orthoptera > Tettigoniidae > Meconema > Meconema thalassinum. The sequence continues at coordinate 727,027,123 of OX336389.2, forward strand.
CAGATGCAAATGTTCTACTTTTCCCTGTACCATATCAATTTTAGCGATGTCGAACGTCATTGAGTTAACCTCTCTCCTCACATATTTTATAAGACTTTTCACGTACTCTGAACTAATCTTATGCATGTTTCTACTTCCTCAGACAATAATCTTGCACTTTCTCCCATTTCTATTCAAAAAGATGCAATGCTACTCATGACTTCATTTAAGGTGTCTTTCATATTCTACCTCTATCCTTGTATCTGTTTTAATGTTCCAACGTGTTTTTCCTTGCTTACTCCATTTTCTGTCTCACAACCTAACTGGGCCTTCATTCATTCCTGTTTACATTCCTCATGAGCCATAGTACCTCGCTCAACGGGGATAACAACTCAAACTTACTTTTTTGTAACCCCTCCATTAACTCTTGTTGCTATCTTCAAATTTATCATGTAAACATACTTGATTTTTTAGCCTATTTACATTTATGAAATATTAGGCTTATGAGATCACCTTTTGTCCGTGTGTGTATGTGTGCGCATATGTGTGTAAGTGTGTGTGTTCCCCTAATAACATCTAAACGGCCGAAGCGATTTCAATGAAACTCGGTAAGGTGATAGTACTATTTTGACCGCCTTCGACCATAACCTCCAAATCGTATTACGTCTCACCAATCCAACATGGCAGCTGTGCGAAATATTTCAATGGCATTGTATATCTCCGAAACTATTTCTGATATCACCCTGAAATTTTGTACGGTGATAAAGGGCACTACTGGCAGTTCTTCTATGAGCCTTTCAAAAACCTGTTAACTACAAAACAAATATGGCGTCCAAGCGAATTTGAAACATTTAAATAGACTTTTCTCGCAATTTTACCATCCAAACACAATGAAACTTGGTACAGCAAATGTTTATACACACTGCAATATACTGGCATCTAATTTAGTTCAATTGTTTACATATCCTTAAGCTGACGGCTGTGTGAATTATTTCACGGGAATTCATTATCTCCGAAACTATTACTGATATCACCCTGAAATGTTTTATGGCAATAAAGGGTACTACTAGAAGTGTACCTATGAGACTTTCAAAAATCTGTTAACTATAAAAACGAACATGGCGGTCAAGCAATATTGAACCTTTTAATAGAATTTTCTCGCGATTTAACCATACAAACTCAATGAAACTTGGTACAGGAAATGTTTATACACATTGTAATGCACTGGCATCTAATTTAGTTCAATTGTTTACATTAATTCAAAATGGCGGCTGTGCAAATTATTTCATCGGTATTCTATAGCTCCGAAACTATCCTGTTCCGTACGGTGATAAAGGGTACTACTAAGAGTTCAGCTATGATACTTCCAAACACCTGTAAAATACAAAACGAACATGGCGGCCAAGCGAATGAGAAACATTTTAATAGACTTTTCTCGCGATTTAACCATCTTAACACAGTGATATATGGTACAGTAAATATTTATACACATTGTAATGCTCTGGCATCTAATTTGGTTGAATTATTCACATAAGCTAAAAACGGCGGCTGTGCGCAATTTAAAATTTAAGGTTTTATTTCTTGTGTATTAATCATGCGATCGAAGTGAATGTTTGAAAAATGAACCTTCGCAAAAATCGTCATCTAACACTATGGCCTACATATATCAAAATCCAACATGGCGACCATCCGAAATACCTAGATGGTTCTCGATATCTATGCATCTATTACAGCAATCAAACTGAAATTTTGTATGTTGATAGAGACAATTAACATCAGTAGGATATATGAAAATAGGCTGTATAGTACTTCACGGAACTACTTGTTCAATTAACATCAGTAAGATATATGAAAATAGGCTGTATAGTACTTCACGGAACTACTTGTTCAACCTTGACATCTATCTCTGCTTGATTCTTATTTAACGTCAATTGCTTTCTATTTTTTGCTCAATCATAGTTATCATTTCCGCTTTACGTTCAATATGAGCTTCCCTACTTACTACGAACTCTACTTGATTGTCTTCAAAAGTGTTAATCCAAGTGTTTGCCTAAAATATTTTAGCATGTTTTAATGTGCATATTAATTATAAGATGTTCGGTAAAGATCATATAGCCTACTTTCTCCTAACTGTATGGGAGAAATGTATGTCCTTATCAAGGAGTATAATTGAACGTGGAATGTTGTATCCTACATAAGACTCCTGGTTTACTAAGTTTCATTGTAATTCTGCATATTCATCCAGAGTAATTGATTTAAACATTAGAAAAGTACGCTTATCAACCATCGTGAATGTGTGCAATCGTTTATCTTGTGTCTTCTGCAGGAAAGAAGTTCTATGTGAGACTACATATTAGTTGCGTTTCATCACTGTACCTGTAATAAATAGTGGATTGCCAATATCAATGTCCTGTATGTTCAAGATGACAGCTACGTGTTATACGCAGTGTGATAGTAGTTTGATTAATGCAAGCTAGGTTTGCCGTCAATTTCTCCTCTCTTACAAAGTTTCGTGTTAACTGCGCAATTGGATCCTGAGTTAATGATTTTGAAGTTTTAATAGTATGCTCAGTCACCATCTTGAATATATGGATGAGGGGGTTGTGGTAGCGCAGTGGTTAAGCTGTTTCCCTCTCACCGAGGTGGACCAGGTTCGATTCCCGATCAATGCATGTAAGATTTTCGATGTGAATTGACATATCCTGTGGTTCAGGTTCCAAGTAATAAGGAGGTCCCGTTGCTCATGATCTCGATATTAACGTCCACGTAAAACTACAAGCTTCCTTCCTTCCTTCGTTCCTTCCTTCCTTGAATATATAGCTTGGGGGCTCTTTTGCCCTTGGCATACACAGTCCATATATGGTTGTACATTAATGCTAATTTGAGTTATTGTTTATCTGATATATGTGATAATAATTAATTACTTTTAATTACTTCAATAAATTATTGCCTAATAAAAACCGTTAACCTCTATTGCCACTAGAACACTTGAGCACTGTTACATGTTACACAGTTACAATGTTACATGAGTAAAAGTTAAGTTTACATTCCTTACTGGCATGACTGACTGGGCCAGGTTAATGTGACAAATTCCTAACTGAGTGCAATCTCTCCCGATTGATGAGTTGACTTACGTAACTTGGTTTTTCTCCTCCTCGGGTTGGCAGTCTCGTTCTTAGCGATGCCGATTCGTGTTGGCATACCATTTCTTTCCGTATTGTCAGAATTCCTTAATTAACTCCAGGTAATTCTGCCTTCATCTGCACAGCATATATTGGATAGCTTATTCTGCTAGCTTACTCACACGTGCCTGAGTTGTATTATAACAGAGTTCTTTGTGGAACTGAATGAATATAACTCCACATGTAGCGACACCGACGTAGCTTACTTGGCAACACACGGCACTTAAAAATATGCACATTTGTACATAGTGTTAACTATTGTGAGTTTTCGTGGACTTAATTGAAGATAATACGTAGCTCTGAGCAATACTGACACAGCACTGACAACCATAATAGAGACGATATTGATGAATCTGACATCCGTATGAACGTTTCCTTGATAACCAGGACTCAAACACAGTCCCTCAACTCCCACGTGACAACTATCTCTTCAAAAAGCATACTAGGTGAGTTTGCGCCACGCTGGACCAATTATCTTGCTGATAACCACCACGAAGTTACGCTGTATTAGAAATTTTGAGTGAACTGAATTCCCCTTTCAAAGCCATTTTACCGACTTTGAGCTATTGATTGACGACGTGGTGCAGTGAAGCGCAGTGAGACTTAGGAAGCTGGGTGAGCAGCATTACTCTGGTATATCATATGTGGAGACCACTAAGTAAACGTCAACAGCAACTGATTAATTGAAAGCGATAGTAAACGTAATTCAGTGAAACGTTCTTCCTGCTACCACTGCAATTCAACAACACAAATTACTAAATTATTGTGCTACGAAGAGCAAATTCAGTTGAGAATATCGAAGCTATTTCCCTGAAACATAAGAACCGCAGCTTACATTCCAATTTAACTCTAAAAATAGCTAATCCATATTATCAGCTCAGCTCAATGAAGAGTAACAACACCTTCCTTCCGACATCCCTCTACCTCGAGATAACTCATTTTTCATCTTGTCCATTTTTCTCTTCCCTCTCTTCTCTTTGTCCAGTTTTTTTTTGAAATATATTGACCAGGGACAACCAAACTCATAACTTACACATGACTGTCACTGCAAAGCAGCTATGATCGATGTGAGGACCGTGATCATTAACACATCGGCCTTATTTGTACACTTGACGCGTATTGATTCCAGCGAGTGAGGTCGCTGCTTCATTCATCTCAGATAGAGCTACAGCAAACTAAACACCTTCGTGCCGTTAGTGACCACAAGGGAAGTGTGACTGGACACACAATTCATGAACAAATATTAACTCTCACTGCTAAGCTACTTCAACCAGCTAGCTGCCTGTGTGACGCAGCAGTACGTTTCTCGCCTACTGTGCCCAAGGTTGTGGGTTGGAATACAGGCGCAAACATTTTTCTTTTGATGCAGTTTAAATGAGAGGGTTTACAGGTGCGTTAATGATCAACGTCAGGATAAAATTCTGGTAAGTCAGTCTCTACAAGGCCGCAGTAGTTAGAATGTCAACTGGTACTACGGTCACAGTAAATTAGCTCATGTGTAGTATCCGAGAAGGAGTATCATAATTGGATTGTAGATTTCTTCGTGGAATTATGAACCTTTGTTAAGGTTTGCTATTGACGCGGGAAATCTGCGTTGTTCAAATTTCCTATAAATGTTGAAACCATAGGCTAAGGAATCAACTCATCATGCGGAATCCGAACCAATCGACGAAATTTTCTATTAAAATATTATCTTAAACAATGATGGTAAATCTACTACGAGTATCCCCCAGTGACTCACTGCTTGTGGGACGTGGGTTGGCGACAACGGGGCCACAGCTGAGTCAGGCATTCCTTTCACGTCTATTGTTTCTGTTAACTTCTCTTGGTCAAACCTTATTTTCCCCAATTCTGAAGATATTAGGGCCTAGGGTGTCATTCATTTTCGTGCCTTAATTCGCCTTTGCATTTTCTTTTCTGATTCCCTCATTTTTCGAGAAGTCAGATCTCTTCTCATTATATCCCGGTATCTCGTGCCTACTGCAGGGTGTATGTACCCCCACGACTAATGATGCACCCCGGATGTTACTACACTCCCAACGGTGCTCGGCTGGTGGGTTCGAGAATTAGTGACCCAAGGATTCCTGAGCTGGGTTCGTGTTTTCCCATCTTCCATTGACCTTGGGGCAGACTTTCTCCTCCATTTGGACATTATGACACTTGTTCCATTCCAATTCCCTCAATCCTCATTCTTCGGGGGATGAGGGCATATGTTTTCCTTAATTCCTTGGTGTATACTTTTCTTTTTTTCTTGTAGGCTTTATAATATAGATAGCCTATAGGACAGTAGTTGGTTGTATTCTTACCATCATGACCTCTTTTAATAACGACAAGTCATTGCTTTCAAAACAAGTTAATGTTTTAAAACTCAAATTCAATAAATAAAAGAGAATAGTTGTTTAAATGAGATTTACTTACCATGCTCCTTGTAGAACAGCATATTAAACTTACCATTTAACTAAACATAAAGTAATAATAAGGTTCTTGATAAGAGATTTGAAATGATTGACATTTGAAATTGCTGCACAGAGTATTACACAGTATTATAATCTATACATGTTAGGTGAAGCTTCTGTCTGTCTGTCTGTCCGTCTGTTTTTGTTCCTTATCAGCTTAATCGGGATTCGTCATTAAACAGTCACACTGATCTCAACGAAATATTTAGGGAAGACTTATCAATAATGTGTGACCAATATGAGCTACCGGTACGTGTTCTTTCCCAATATATATTGGGATATCAGAGATGCGGGGAGATTTATACTTCAAATGCCTGACTGAAATGACCATGAAGTTGGATATGGAATACACCTGACTTTACGTCCTGTTTCCTCCCTATACGCATAACAATCCCAATTGGAGGATGCACACATGTAAACCAACTCTATGTAAATAATCAATATCATTTACCTATAAGGTGATTAATATATAATAGAATTAAAAAGTATGACATCGTGTAAAGTTAGATTATATTGTACTACTTACAAACATGAGCTCAGATGTGTGCCTTAGCAAGTTGGAATTCTCCCCATGACTACTATGACAGTGGCCAGAAGCTGTGACTGCCTCTAGTTGATGTGATGTAATATGTGGCTGGACTTAGAGAGATGTCGGTCACCTTCTTTGGCATCGTGCTATTTACCAGTCCTAATCTAGGAATTCCTGAACATACTTTCCAAAGCGATTCTTCCTACTGTCCTGTGAAACTGTCGGAACATTTACAATTACTGATTTCATACGTTGATAGCTCTTAATAAACTTGTTTCTGCCCTGAATGAATGGCTTAGCGTATTAGTACTTTGGACTTGACAGCGTGCCCTAACCACCACCCTCATGATACTGATTGACAAAATACTCACAGCTGCAGAAATCATCTTCCAAGGCAAAATGGAGGCTGAGAGCTTCACAATATGCTCTTATATATCGTTACTCCACCCACGTGATAGCACCACCCTTACTTTCATACACGCCAATGACATTCAAATCTAATGATGCCTTGATCAAATGTACTGTTTGAAAGTCTCCATGTGTCCAGGTCACTGCCACTGAGTTCAGACTTCCCTGTTCAAACTTGGGAATTCTAATCGCATAACTTCACAATAGGTAAGCTGCGGTTCTTACTGTCTCAAAGCCACGTTTTTAAATAATTTTCCTATCAGGCACAACCCTAACAATATATTACAAATTATAATTTAATAAATGTTGAGAAAACGATATAAAACACATCATGATATAATAAAATGATATGACACTTGAATAACAGATATTAACAAGGTCTAGATTTGAGGGCTCAACCATATTTTGCCTGGAAGGTTACATTACGTTGTCATGGCAACTTACATTACGTATTATTGTTTTTATATTTCACTCAGTAGGCTTTGATTTTCTATGTATATTATCAGCCTATTTTCAACGTATGAAATGCAGGCCTTTGAGATAACCTATATCCATGAGTGTGTTTGTGTGTGTGTGTTTCTCTTAGCAACTAAACAACTGGAGCTATCTCAATGCAACTGGGTAAGAGTTTACTACTAACTTGTCCAACCTTGACTGCTATCAACCTGAAATTGTAGGTTGATGAAACATACTAAAATAAGTTCATTAATTAAACTTCAAAAGTTCTGATTTGTATTAAACCAACATACCGGACATGTAAATTACAAATCCTTGCGGTTTAATCTTCATCAATAATCCTCATGTGCTGGTATATACTTATATGGCCTGAACACGAAATAATCATACATGATTGCCATGTGAAATAGTTCTGTGGTTTTCAATAACTCTGAAATATTACAGCAACCGCACACAAATTGTACATGATGAACAAACAAATTCTAGTAGATTCCAAAAGATAAATTGTAGATAGATTCGAAACGTTAGATCAAGCGGCAGGAAATCCTTTTAGAAAAGTTATAAAGAGACTTAAATGTGGAGGAAAAGGAGAAATGAGTATTGTTGGATAATTCAAGGAATCTCATTATAGATGATAAGGAATCGCTAAGAAGAGAACAAATTGTAAAAGAAGATTTATCTGGCGATTTGGCAGATTTTGAGATCATGCAGGAGGAGAATGAGGCCAGGAAGATGATCACGGTTGAGGTACTAGAAAGGGTTGTAAATGAACTTCAATATCAGAAAGCGGCAGTTAGAAAATTCTAATAAATTATAGTACGAAAGCAAGGACGAAATGGTTGCATAGGATAATCGAATTGGCATGGAATAAGGAAAGGTACCCTCTGACTAGACAAAACAGTATTTACCCCAATTTATAATGAAGGTAACAGAAAAGGTTGCTACAATATTGAGGTATTTCTTTGATTAGTGTAACGGGTAAAGTGTACTCAGACAATGTAGAAAGTTTGATCAAATATTATTGGCCGAGTAAGATGGATGAAAGCCAATGGGCTTTAGAACTCAACGATCCTCACCAAGTTATCCCGAAATGCTACGAGAGGAATGGATAGTGGTGTTGGTGTTTTTTAGATCTAGGAAAGGATACTGACTACCCTGAGGGATCGTAGCATCGAGGGGAGGCTGCTATATTTAATCAAAATTATTTATGTTGATAATCAGGTTGCAGTGAGATTTTACGGAAAGTTGAGTTCAAGATTTGAAGTTGTTACAGAAATGAAACAAAGCTATAATATTTCACCATAATTCGGTTTATTTTATGTACCGACCATTTTAAAATGGCATCAACTGGCTAAGAAGGATTCAACTAGGTGAAAACCAGGTAACCAGTCTTGCTTAAGCTGATGACCTGGCTGTAATGGCAGACACGGTTGAAAGTAGCCTCAACAAGTTAGCATGTCAGAATTCGAAGCAGGAATTTAAGGAATATGGTATGAAAATAAGCAATTTAGAAACGAAGGTGATGTTGGTTGGGAAGAAACACAAATAAATTGAATGCATGTTAGGGGAAACTGAACTGAAGAAGGCGGACCATTTAAAGTACTTGGGCTGCGTACTTTGTCAGGATGGTAGTATGTTGAAGGAGATAGAGCCGATGTGCATAAAAGCCTTTGCATTGAGTTCTCATTTGCAGTCTGCTGTATTTTGCAATACATAGAAGTTAGTTTAGTGATGAAATTCCCTCTACATCGCTCAGTAATTAGACCGACGTTGCTGTAAGGAAGTGAGAGCTGGGTAGATTGAGAATATCTCATACTGTACCCGATACCTAGTTGAGGCTATCGGCTACGCCAGCTGACATTAAGCCGTAGTTGAGATTTATGGGAAAAATTGTAAAGATAGCGCTCACATCGAGTAGAGGAGAATATTAGGAAATGACGTAGAATGCCAAGGATCAAGAAGGCACTGCCAGTCAAGTAGATGGAATTATGGGAGGAATATTAGAGTTTTATTAAGATCTTTATGGAACAGTATATTTAATCATCTCAGAAGAGAAGAAATGTCAAGCATTATATATTGTAATAACTTGAAGAAAGACAGATAATCCCTTAAGTTATTGTATAACTTAATAGCAGAGATGAAGGTGGTCAAGATTATATTCGTGACGCACGACAGCAGAAAGTGGGAGAGCATCACGTGACTGCGCCAGGTACGAGCTCCTTAACGCAGTCCAGACACGTCAGTCGAGTTCAGCCAGCGAGCTGAGTGGTACACATGAGCAGAGCGTACGGTGAAGTCGAGCGGTGAACAGCATTTGTTACGTAAAGCGAAGGCCACAGTATTACTTAACCCAGCAGAGAGCAGGAAGTAGGTCATTGAGTCAAGGCGAACAACGCAGGGCGGACGGCGAGAAGACTGGTTAAGCGGCAGGCTGTACGGGCCGTGTACGGTGAACAAGGCCGGGGTTCAGAACAGCATTGTAATACGAGTTTGAGAACTTTATTTTGAGCTGCATTTTATAACGCAGACCAGTATAGCAAAGCGGCATGGCGAGGCCGGCTTTATGCATAGTTCATTCTGGAACAAAGCAGTAGATCCGAGCGGGCTAGTTCCGACTTTTATACGCAGGCAACATTAACGAAGCTGAACTTCATTTCAACATTCAGTTACAACATTGAGTTGGGACTTGTATTCAGTAATAGAATCGTGCAGGCAGATAATTACAATATACTGCAGTTATGAACTTAGATATTCAAATTACATTACGACTATGCATTTCTTAACGGAATATGTAGAGCGACCATGGGGTCCAAACAACATTAACGCTTTTAAGCAAACGAACTGTTACAATTACATGCACTTATGAACATTGGCATGTGCATTAATAGAATTCTTTTTTCATGAATTGTCATAAAATATCGAGTACGAACACAGCTACAGGGTGTTTCAAAAACTTATACACTCTCATAAATAAAATTTATTTTCTACAAGTGAGACTTAACCGCTGTGGAGATTGAAATTTTAACAAGCGAACCGAACATTGTATGGGACAGTGGCGTAACATAAAAGAAGAATATGGGGTACGCTGCTTTTATGAACTTTTACGTAAGGTTTTGGACAGTATCCATTTCGGATAACATGCAGTTCATCATGTCGGAGTAAACGAAGACAGAGACGCGATGGCACCACGGAGCAATGGATTCGATTCCTGAAGAAGAGGAGGTCAACAGCTGATTCACTTGGGATATGGAGGCGATCGTTATCGCGTGGGTGAAACGATATTCACGTCGATCTTTCGAGAAATTTATTACACACAAGAATAATCGACGATCTTTGAAATATAATAACAGCTGATATGAAAAGGTACTGTAAGAGTTATGACTTTCTAATATGACTTTTTCATGAACACTGGGCATACTTGTATATATTTTTCTAGTAGGAGTTATACGATTATTTAGAAATGGCTTAAACATTATTTGCTCCAAATTTTGCTAGAATATGGCGTTACCATATGATATGGCAGGCACCATTATACGAAATTCTCACCATTGGTTGGCTTTATTAAGCAGATGTTTGGTCTTTTAGACATTTTCCAGTAAGGATAGTTTTTCCTGGATAGTTATTTTTTTTGTGACGAGTATTTCGAACTCGTGATCTGCAATTCGATTATTTAAATCACTTCGTCAGTTCATTGCATACTAGCGAGTGTGTATTATTCATCAGTAGGGATTTTTTTCATTGGATTGTTTGGAGATATTAAGATGTTATTCACTCAAGTGAATGAATATCGCTTTTATGTGACAACTAGAGACTTGTTGATTCCAATCTGGTACATTCACTCATTCAGACGACGAGATGGGGCCTTTCGTATCTATACGATTGCGTGGTGGTACACATCTTTACCCATCGTTCAGGGCATTATCATGTTAGTCGACGGGACAAGGCCTTTCGTATTTATACGATCGTGTGGTGGTTACTGATCTTACTTGCCATTGAGGAACTCATTTTTATCATCCGAGTGTGCTTGAGATTGTAAGAGGATCAAACAAGGAACTACTAGTCACATATCAGTCGAATTTTGTTAAATAAATGAAAAATACATGTCAGCAGGGTTACATTTCGTAATTCTTGTTTGCCAATCCAATATTTTGTTGCTATACTCTTTTGAGAGTACTTTCAATTTAACAGCTGATACAGTTGGTGCTTTTTATAATTTTTATGATTGAATTTGGTACCTTTGAGAAGGATTTAAAGTAATTGAATCTTATAAGATGAATCATTAATGGTCAGATTTATTTTAAGGCAGATCAATATTGCATATTTCGATGTGAGAGATTATAGCACATTGGTGTTTTTCTGTGAAGTGAATTATGAGAATTTTAAGAGAATTTATGCTATTTGAAAGCAGATTTTGAATTTGATGTCTGTTACAGAGGTAATATTTTTCCTAATTGTTTAAGAAGTTGTCTAGATGTGATCAGATTAATTACAGTTATTGGAGATTGTGTGCGTTGATAATTTGAAGCCAGTTATGTATTTTTGTAGATCATGCAACGTGGTTAAGTGAAGTTTGTGATAGGCATTTTGTGGAAGTTGCCAAGTGGAAGTTGCAATATTGCTGATGTATTTCGAAGCAGACATGAGGTTGTCGAACCCAGTCTAGCATAATTTTTGAGATTCATGCTGTGCGCTGAATATTTATGGAGTTTTGTGGAATAATTGTGGTATTCAAATGTGATATTTGATAAAGTGAAAATATATAATGCAGTTTTGGATAGTGAGATCCAACGTGAATTTGTGAAGGCAATAATATTTTTTGGCATGTTAATTAAAAAACGAGATAGAACTTGGAAGTGATAAAACTGTAAGACAACGTTCTATAAACCATCTTAAACAATTTGCTAGGAAATTAAACAAATAAATAATGTTGATAATACGAGATTTTCTGATAATAATAATTAATGAAATAATAATCTGAAATTTAAGCATATTAATGATCTGACCTAATAAAATAAAAATCAGAATGACTAGATGAAATAACAAAATCTAAATAACCAGATGAATAAAATTTAAATAAGTTGATAAGTTAAATTTTGGAATAGATCTATGAATTAAATAAATGGATGAATTAAAGATTGAATAAATAAGCTGACTTAAGTAAATTAATAGATGATTGAATAGATGATGAATAACTGAATTATAAGGTGATAATTAATTAAAGAAGCTGATGATTAATAAATTTAAATGGATTTAAATAAATTTATTTGAGAAATGATTTGAAGAATTGCAACTTGTGTTGATGAATTAAATAATTAATTTTGATGATGATAATTATAACCAATGAATAGTGGATTTTCTGTGATTCACAAATAAGCAATGATTAATGACAGTGTAAATAGTGTAAATTAATTATTCGATGTTTAGGAGCATTTTACTAACATATTCAGCATTTGAATAATGCCATGCAAGCCATAAATTATGTGATATTTAAATATGTGATTATAATATGTGAGTTTAGACAGATTAATAATATTTTTTTACATCCACATTCATGATGTTAATTTAAAGAGAAATTAGGTCTCAGTTATCACGAATGTCAGTGACGCAAAGACATAGTGCTACGGTGATCCTGAGAACCCAAGAGAACTTTAGAAATTGTCCCTATTTTATGTGGATTAAATACACTTTGAGTAGAATGGACATGGTTCGGTTTTCTGGACAATGACAATTTAACGTTGGCATTCGACCATGCTCTTAGGTAGGATGAGTGTTTAATATGTCTGTCTGACTATCAAAGTTGAGTAAATTTGTTTTTATCTTAGTTGTGATCTGATGATGAAGTGATTTTCCCTATTCTTTCCTTGTCTTAATTAAGGCTTAACCAGGATGGATGTGGTTTGCTAGGGATTCAGTTGATGGCGCCCATTGATATTTGTATTTTTTTAAATTAAATTTAAACCCGTAACGACCCTGGAGATACTTTATCTCGTGTTACCCTCTGCTTTTGAGATATTTCAACTGAATTTCCGACACATTCCTTATTTGACTAGGTGTTCATTTAACTCCGCTCTGTCCTGGAAATCCAGGAATGCGATGTAATAGCAGATGGGTCATCGCATCCCCAGGACGAACGGGTACAATACATAAACTGCAGGTAACTGATATAAGGGTAGCACGAATGGTAGCTGGGACAAATAGATGAGAGCAATGTCAGGAAGGCACTCGTAATTAAGACTATATTGACGACGTTACAGAAATTTTCCATCTCGCGGAAGCCGTCATAATTACCGATACTGATAGTTATTTATATTATAGCACGTATTTTGTTATTGTATTGATAGTGTTGGTGATTATTTTGAGGGGAGGAACACCAAACTAATCTGCTGAAATGTTCTATTGTAGGTGTGGTAATGTACATATTATACGCTTATTATTTTATGAAATAGAATATGATTACAGATATTCTATTGAACCGATCTCTGGATAAGTCGATAAACCAGTACCATGAGTTAACATTCTGATATACAATTAATTGTTTAGTGCCGAATCCTTGTATTGCAGATAAGCCTCATAGAGAAAATTTGGAAGCCTAGGAATCCATACTTACAACTACCTCGGATACGTTTCCATTTACACAGTAGACCGCTTTCCTTAATTCAAGTTATTGGTGTTGCTATCCCGTTTTCTAAATCGGTAAAAAGTCTTGGAGTCAAACTAAATGAAACTTTGAATTGGGATGGACACGTTACTAATACATGCAGGAAAGTTTACTCGTCACTTCATCCACTTAAGGTTCAACAGTCCGTTCTACCCCGTAACTTGATAATAAAACTCGTCCAAACCTTGATACTCCCTATATTTAACTACTGTGATGTTGTATTAGTAGATGCTACCGGAGAATAAAACAAGAAACTTCAGAGAGCTTTAAATTCCTGCATTAGGTTTGTTTTCTCCTTGAAATTTTCCTCACACGTGTCTCCTTTCTATGATCTACTTTCCTGGCTAAAAGTATAACAACAAAGAAACCTGCACATATGTACCCTCATCTATCGACTTCTCAATGAGAGTACACCTCACTATTTCTCTTGTAATTTTCGTTTTATTTCTTCCTTTCATGATCGTTACACGCGATCTGGATCTATAATTGCAATTCCTCTACATCATTCACCTGCCTTCAGTAACTCTTTCCTCGTGTCGGGAACTAGAATTTGGAATAATTGTCCTCGTGACGTTAGAAATTGTACATCCCTTACAACTTTCAAACGTGCATGTAAAGATTTCCTCTTGAATTCGTTTGCCAACTAGAACAATTTGTGTATGAATGTGTGAGTGAATGACCATAGTATAATTTTGTTAAAAATGTATGTCATTTAAATTGAATAGCTTAGTTAATATCACGCGGTCGCCAAATTAATTTTATTTTATTTTATTCTAGTATTCAAGTTTTCCTAGTATTTAAGTTTGGTAAGTTAAGTATATTATATTTGAGTATTCATGTAAGTTGCACTGTGTGTGGTTAAGAGTAAGAGAGGGCCTAGAGCCCTAACTTCCCCAAAATAAAGGCACCAATAAATAAATAAATAAGACTGACAAGCCTCCTCGCATTGTTATTTACAATACTGTTCGGATTATTCACTCGAGAGCGAGTATGAATTTGACTTCCTACTGATGCTTCCTCAGATGACTGATCAGTCCGATCCGAGAGCTACACACTCTACTGCAGTGATGACACACATACATTTAATAGCCAGCTGGCAAATGACCATTCAGCCTCAAGATCTCACGCTGTTTTCTCCTCGTGCGCAGTTCTGCTGCAGTGCTACGCCTCTGCTCTTCCAAAACAGCAATCCCTTCATGAATGGTGCTTCTTCATGTTGGACGAACCAGTGCGTGCATTTCCCAGTTACCATCATTGATGTTACATTTCTACAGGGTGGATTTGAGGCAATGTGTACACTTATTTCTCTGACCTGCATAGCGCCGAACGCCCTCACGAAGTTCAGAGTATACTGCAGTACTTGTTTGGAATGCGATGATTTGGCATGCGGATCACGGAGTTGGTGTTGGGATAACATTGCTTCTGTGCTCGTAATACCGGCGTCATTCAGAACACTAGTATTCGTGCGTTTATCTCTCCATGTGGCTTTCAAGATATGTCTTAGGCACCTTTGGTGGAATTTCTGAAGCATTATTTTGTGGCGCCTGTAGGTTGTCCATGACTCACAACCATATAAGAGAGGCGAGAGTACAACAGATCTGTACACGAATGTCTTGGTAGAACAATTGATGTCGTGATTGTCGAATATTCTCGAACTAAACTTTCCAAATGCTGATCCAGCGCATTGCAGACGATGAAGGATCTCTGAATCAATATTAGCTTTAGATGAGAGGTGGCTTCCAAGATACGGGAAGCAATTAACATTCTGAAGAGGTTGGTTGGCTGTTGACTAATATGTTGACCAGCAATGTTGCCAGGAGCAGGTTGATATAGAACTTTTGTTTTCTGAAGGTTCAGTTTGAGTCCTAATTTGCGATATGCATCAGTGAAAGAATTCAGGATAGGTTGGAGATCTTCCTCTGATTGTGAAAATATAGCTCTAAAACGGATGTTATTGATGTTCTTGTTCTAGCTTTGAGCCTGGAAATATTGAATAGCTTGCCACCCATGCGATATGTGATTTGTATACCAGGTGGAATCTGTCCATCTACTAGCTGTAGAATTGTTGATATGTATATGGAGAAGAGATTTGGCGCTATCACGGAGCCCTGTTTCACACCAGCCCTAACTTTGAAAGGTTATCCTGTACGCCCATTTTAGATCACTGTAGCTGTCATATTGTCATGTAGTATTCCTAAAATTGTTATGAACATTGATGGACAACCATGGACGACAAGGATGAAATAAAACTATACAATTTTGTAAAAGAATTCCCAGACGTAAGCATGAATTTTGCATGCTAATCCAGGAATACCTTGTCTCCCAGTATTATTAAATATCGGTTAGCCTACTTAGCACAGGATTACAACTGTGTTAAAACAACATTGAAGAAATTATAACTTCTGCTAGGGGAAAAATATACTTCATATGTTGTTTGAGTTTTCAGTCTTTTGACTGGTTTGATGCAGCGCTCCATGCTCCCCCTGTCCCTGATATCTCTACACAGCTACCACAACGTACATCCGAGATAATCTATTTAACATATTCAAACCTTGGTCTACCCCTACAGTTCTTGGTCTTGACCCATAACTAAGTTTGTTATTCCTGGGTGTCTTTGTATGTGTCCTACAAACCTATCACTTCTCTTCATTAGCTTTTCCAGAAACATCCCTCCTCTCTCACTCGTCTTAATACATTTTCGTTTGTTTATCTGTCTACTCATCTGATCTTCATCATTTTCCTGTAACACCACATTTCAAACGTCTCTATTCTCCTCTATTATGTCCAAATTTCGTTTCCGTAGAGTGCCACCCTCCATAAAAAGGCTCTAAAAATGGCATCCTAATGCCTAAATCCTTTTTGAAGTCAAAAATTTATTTTCTGTAAAAATGCTTTCCTTGCCTGAGCCAAACTACTTTTTATATCATCTTTGCCTCGTCCGTCGCTGGTTAGTTTGCTTACTAAGTAGAAGAAGTCTCCTATTTTCTTTAGCTTTCCACCTGCCAATTTGACGTCAATAGGGTTTCAGATTTCCTTCCACTGCATTCCAATATTTTGTTTTTTACATTTTTGGATTTTCATCATGAATACTTTCCTCAAGAATGAGTCCATACCATTCAAAAACTCATTGAAATCCTCTGGTAAATCGGATAAGATGGCAATGTCATCAGCAAATCTCAAATTTGAAATTATTTCTTCTTGAATCTTTACTCCTACTTAATTTGTTTCTCTAGTTTCCTTCCTTGCTTGTTCAATGTACAGATTGAAAAGTATGGATGATAAGTTGCAGCCTTTCCTTACACCTTTCTGAATACCAGCTTCTCTCGCATGTCCTTTAGCTCGAATAACTGGCGTCTGGTTTTTGTACAGATTGAAGGTCATCCTCCCTACCCTTTACCTTATTCCAATCCTTTTCAAAATGCCAAACACCTTATTCCAATCAACGTTAGGCTATCAAAAGCATTGTATAAGTCTACAAATGCCATCTGTCCTTATTCTACCTTCTACGAACAACCGAAGGCTTAGTACAACTTCCCCTGTTCCGACGTTCTCCTGAAACCAAATCGGTCTTCACCCAACTCGGTTTTATCTGTCTTTCCATCCTCTTGAAAAATATTCTAGTCTGAATCTTTGAAGAAAGAGTGATCAAGCTGATTGTTCGGTAATCTTTACATTTATTTTTTTGTTAGCTCCTGCTTTCTTTGCTATAGGATTCTTGTCGAAATCAAACTCCGTGGCAGCACAGCCCATGAAGGGCCTAGATCTACCAAGCGACCAATGCCCAACCATTCAGGCCACAGGTTTTGGGGTGACGCGTGGTCAGGGCGTTGGTTTCCCACAGCCATTATTCTTTG
This sequence comes from Meconema thalassinum, assembly GCA_946902985.2. Lineage (NCBI taxonomy): Eukaryota > Metazoa > Arthropoda > Insecta > Orthoptera > Tettigoniidae > Meconema > Meconema thalassinum. The sequence goes on from OX336389.2 coordinate 727,044,645, forward strand.
TCTCCGTGATCGAGGCGCTACCTCACTGTCAGACAGTAACACAATTGTCCTCACGGGGCTGAGTGCAGCCCGTTCCAGCCCTCACGTGAGTTTCTAAAATGCTTGACGGTGCCGGCAATCAAGCTCAGGGCCTTCGGGTGAGTGGCAGATGCGCTACCCCAACACCACGGGGCTGGCTTATAAATTCTACATACCAAGTGAAATAATCCCATCAGACCTTCATTACCTACGCAACGTAGCAACTCAGTCGTTATATCATCTATGTCTGATGCTTTGTTCCTGCTTAAGTGTTCTAGTGCTGTATCAAATTCTGATCTCAATATTGAATCTCCTTTCTCATCCAGAACAATTTCCTCTTCCCTTTCCATTACATGACTCTCAATCTCCTTACCACTATACAAACGCTCTACGTAAGCTTTCAACCTCTCAACCTTTTATTCTCTAACTGATGGAGGTATTCCATCCGAGTCCTTAATATTACCGCACTTAGTCTTGCCCTCCCCAAAGGTACTCTTAATCCTTCGATCAGCTGTATCTACTTTTCCTACTATCAGACAATTTTCTATGCTTAGTCATTTCTCTTTCAACCATTGTTATTTCGCTACTTTGCACTTCTTGTTTTCCTCATTTCTCAGACGTCTGTTTTCTGCGTTTCCCCTTTCATATCCTGCATTTTTTGTGCTACCGCCTTTCGTCCATTTAATATAATGCTACATATAGAACAAAATAAAAACAGGTTTATCTTATATATGCTATATTAATATCTTAATTATTTTCTGTTGCTATATTGCTTTTATTTCTAATTGTTCGATCGCGATAGAGCATGTGCTCACGATCGAACCTTACCTCTGGTGGTCGCACATAAACACCACGTCAATTAAAAGTACTTTGGGGAGGACCTCTTAAATGTTATTAAGAAAAGGAAATGTAATGTACTCGTAATCATATAAAGCACACTGGTCATTGCACCGTTCGTGAAACAATACTATGAACTGATTGTACACATACTGTACATTCACATATATAAAATATTACACTATGATGCCACTGGAAGTGTTATCATACACTTGAAATCGAAATCAATTATTATGACAATGTATTGGCTGAATTTGAAATATTTACACTGCTGTGCATTACACGAGACTGTTGTCTCCACATGTTACTCGTGTCAAGTATGTAGCACAAATCCTCATGTCCGCAAATCTTGGCACTAAAACAATACAATTGAACTGTGCTGCGCTCTACAGAAATTTCAATTGCAATGAAATGAATAGAAGAAACAATTATTAATCAAAACACCGAAAAAAGCATGAATAAAATAAATAATACTGTTAATGCTATACGTGCATTAACGTACCGGCCCTCTTAAAATGTGCTCGCGTATTTCACGTAGACAAAATACAATTAAACAATGAAAATAAATGCCCTGAAAATAAAAACCAATAGTATATCGAGTTCTTTCTCAAATACTGTCATTGCACATAATTACATAAATACACAAAAATACACTAACGAAGCACTACACTGAAGTCACTGGTCAATGGGAGCGGGCACAATTTGTGCACTGGTCTCCTATAAACTCCTGAGGGTGTACGGACATCAACGACTCCCCAACCCATCATTGCCAGGGAATGTTTGTTGAATGATGTGTAATCTCCAGTCCATTGGTAGAATATTGTCATCCTTAATAAGGACCACTGTTCCTATAGGCACACTGGGTTATGCTGACTTCCACTTCATGCGTTGCCGCAAGCTGCCCAGATAGTCAGTTCCTGTTCCAAAATAAGTCCCTTCATTTTTTGAAGATGGAGCCACCTGGAGAGCCTATAAGTGATAGATAAAGTTAAATCTAGTTCTGGATTGCCCATCTTGGATTCTCCTATCAGGAAGTGTCCTGGTGATGGCTAAGTGTCATTTGGGTCATTGTTCAGGAGAGTGATTCGACGTGAATTTAAAATGGCTGCTACTATATCTGACAGAGGAGAGTAGTCATTTTTTCAAATGCCATGTGGGCGTGCTTGGTTACTGTAGTAAGGCGAAATTCCATATATTTCACCCCAGCTTCCAAATGCCCTCCAAAATGTGGTGCTCGTGGAGGAATGAATATCCAGGTAAATCCTTCTTGAATTCCAACCCTTTCAATGTGTCGTTGGTGTTGCTCTGACAGGAACAACTCTTGAAGTTCTGTAAGTTGTTTCTGGCTCTGATGAATGACAAACCACTGTATCTGTGAATTTGAAGTATTTTCCCTCTCCGGGCTATCATTCTTCATAAAGCAGCAATGAAGGTTTCGGTAGTTAGATTGCTTTCAAGTTCCAAATGAATGGCCTTGGTGGCTAAGCAAACAAAAAGTGCAACGTAACACTTAACTCTCGTGTTACACCGTGGAGAACCTAGTTTTATGAATAATGGTCTCGCGAAGTCTACGCCGCTATATAGGAACGGACGAGTAGGGTTAACTTATTCAGTAGGAAATTGAATCATAAATTGCGATGAGCTATTAGCCTTGAACCTGTAGCATGTCACGTATTTGCGAATGACACCTTTGACAGTATTGTCCTAGCGTAAGGAATCCAATATTTCATGCTTAATGAAGCAACCAGGAGCATTGTGCTATCATGTAGTAGTCTTAAGTGTTCGTCAAGGATAATTAATTTCTTGACATGGTGATGCGCTGGTAATATTTATTTAGCGTATGGCTTTTAGTGCCGGGAGTGTCCAAGGACATGTTCGTGTCGCCAGAGGCTGTAGCTGCTTCAAGCGGACACCCATAGGGTGAGCTAGAATTTCCGTTCAATTTCAAGTAGTTCCAACTTTCGCTACCAGATATCACTGACACCTAGTGGAGAACGTTGGAATTTTGATAGAGCGTTACATCGAAATCTAACCTAGAAATGTAGCTTCACACAAGTTTAGTTAGTGGAAGGATCTTTTACATACCATAAATCTATGACATGGGACCACCGGCTTTACTTCCCCTCCGAAGGAAGGCATTCTGAAGGAATTTAACGCTCTTAAAGAATCCGACGACTTCCGCCGGGTTTGAACTCGTGATCTTGGGCACAGCAGTTCAGCATGCTACCAACTGCGCCACCGAAGCCGCTGATGCGCTGGTAATGTAAGCTGATGTTTCTGGTCGTATAATGCGTCTGCATTGCGTAATCGCCCGCCCACTCTGCCTTTATCGAGAAATGGAGCGAGTGATTTTAACTGACTTCTCTTGTCAACTTCCAACTTTAATTAGAGGTCTTGAATTTCCCTTTGAAATTCCTGATGTTCAATATATCGTACACAGCAAAGTAGTGAATGGTCGCATTCTTCAGTACTTAATTCTCCTGTAATCTTCGTATGAGGGTGATGTAGATAGTAGATGAATCTCCTACAGTAAGCTAAGACACGTTTAATTTTTAACAATGATGAAAACATCATAGTGATATCTTTATTGTTGCAGCTGATGACTGCACATGCTGTGGGTTTAGCTTCGAGTGCTCCTAAGGTACATTCCAAGGTACAAATTGGCCATAATTCTTCAGGCTGGCACAAGCAGGACGGTCTGTGCCACCACAGGTCGTTTAATTTTAATGCTTGGGGTCCGCTTCCTCGCGACAATATGTCAGCTGGGTTCTGTTGTGTAGATACATGATGCCATGTACATTTCTCTGCTGTGTCCTGAAATTGAGAGACCCGGTTGGCGACAAATGTATTTGACGTTGACGACTTGCAAGACAATTGTTGAGTCTGTCCACGCATGAATAGACCTAATATCCAAAGTGAGACTCTTGAATGTTCGCTTCAGTAACTTTGCTAATAGGAGAGTGCCGCAAAATTCTAATCGTGGAATTGCCAATTGCTTAAGTGGCGCGACTCTTGATTTAGGACACATCAAATTTCCTGAAATAATCCCTTGTTCATCTGTAGTACGAATGTATATGCAAGCTCTGTAAGCACATTTCACAGGCATACAAAAATCATGTAATTGACAATCTAAAATCTTGTTCTCACTTAAAATGTACCTGTCCATTTTAATATCGTAATGTTCTGGCAGTTGCGAGTAAATTTCATTCCAATTGTTAAGAAGCTTACTTGGTAGTTCTTGGTCCCATTGTTATTGAAGAGACCAGAGTTGTTGCATAACGACCTTACAGGAGAGGATATCTGGACCCAATAAACCCAGAAGGTCAAAAATTGCAGCCATAGTTGAGAGTAAACTTCCCTTACTTACGTGAACAATATTTTGGACAGTTAAGTCGAATTTCTAATAGACTCTGAATTGAGCCCGCCGGTGATATTTATGAGAACGTCTATGAACATGCCATGCCTTGTCAGTGAACGCGCCAGATGCAGCGCGTTGCATGCAGTATGAAATGGATGATGTCTTGACTCTGGACATTCACCCTAATATTTTTTTTCTGAGCACCCATTATCACATTTATGGCTGTCAAAAGTCTCAGAACATTCCACGAAGTAATTCTGCATAAGAGAAACATTATGATGTTTCTGAATTCTAATTTTTCGGTAAAAGGTATTTACGCCGCAGATTGGCGGGAGGAAGTTAGACCGTCAACGACTTAAGTGACCGTCCAGACACTGTAAGTGAGCTCCATGCTCGGAGGACTACCTGTTTAGAAGCCGTCGAAGTAAGACGTGCTGACACCGTCCATCTTGAAGATGAAGAAAGTTTAAGTCCACCCAAGGGGTGAAGGTATTTGTTTAATCCGACAAACGTCGAGGTGAATTGTGAAAGTATATTTTTGCACCACAGCGTGCAGTGCTTCGAAGGGAAAATTGTTACTGTCCGTGTGAGAGAGAATTATTTCCGTCTGTAAGACGATGACCATTTTATTCCGTCCACGAGGTGATAAGCAAATCTACAATCATCAACTGTAAGTTGCAAGTGAGTCATAATTGTGAATGATAAATCAACTGTGTGATAATTCAACTAGTGCACAAGTGAAAAGTGCTGAATTTATGTTACATTTTCATGGATAATTTTGGCCATCGGTAACACCACATTTTTACACGTGGGCCATAAAATCGTAGTCCACGAGGGACCTGAAAGACTGCAAAGTTCTAATAATTCACAAACCACCATGTGCGAACAGGCACCACTTATTAATAATGTTCTACGATGCACTCTGTAAAGTGATTTTTGTGCCTGATTATTGTGATATTCTTCGATCATAATTACACTAGAATCTGTGATTTTCGACACCACGTGTCATGCAAAATCAGTGGAGCAGACAGACAAGGCCATTTTTGTAACAAGTCAGCAAGTAAAGCCAGTGAGCCAATTTTATACTGGGCTAAATCTAATAGACTCAGTGAAACACGTGTGCAACAAATCACAATGTGCTATCATAACGCCGACCACGTGTACATAATTATCCAAGTGCTATCCATCAGCGTTATGGAGTCAGAACACATTTGTACTCGTACACTTTGTACTTTGTTTCATACTCGTCCACCACTTAAAGGGACAGTACATTATCGCCACTGACCAATAAATACCTTGTCAGTAAACACATATATCTTCTATTCATTTCACCTAGTTTTACATCCCTACATCCAACCTGACCTTAGTCTTAATTGCTGCTGACCGTGAAGGCCAGGAACTGCACAGTCAGGAATCTCATTGTATTCGAGTAAGCAGCCAGACTGCGGCGTGCCGAGTTGTCGACTCAGCACATGAGTTCGCTAACGCTCGCTCATACTTAATTGGCAGGCTAAGTTAATAGCTCCGTCTTAGACATTCATCCCCTAACAGGTAGGCGCACCCTGTAGGAACGCACCCCAACATATCACATCCTCTCACCAACACATCACACTAGTAGTCTCCCTCAATTACGGGAAACTACCCCTTTTCGGTAACTGCCCCTAAATGAATGTCTGAGACGGAGCTATTACTTATCCTGCCAATTAAGTATGAGCGAACGTTAGCGAGCTCATGTGCAGAATCTACAACTCGGCACGCCGCAGATATATCCTATAGGGCATCCAACGTTTAGAATGAAGCACTGATTAGATAGGGATATTCTTCTCTCTTTCTGTTGCACGCGAGACATGTATGATGCTGTCATTTTCTAGCACCCCACTGTTGCCATATCAGTCGAAAACTTTTCATTGTTGAAAAAACAGCATATTCGGGTAGAACTATGTTTTGCCGATTTTCTTTGGCCTATATTAGAACTACGTAAACTTGATAGAAATGCTAGAAATATTAGAATTTCATATTAAAAAAAAAACTATAAACTGAATCCCCTTTTTAGTAAAATCGATCTTATATCATATTGCATTGACTTTGTGATGCCTATTTTTCACATACGTGTAGCTAAATGTGCCGTCTTGTTGATGGATTATTGAAATATTTTATACTGGCAATATTACAATTTTAATGTAGTTAAAACTTCTGAATATTCTCTCATAACCGCATAGCAGCATTGAAATAGTTCGTATGCTGCCAACTTTTCTATTTTTAAAGATAACCATGTCATGCCAGTTTGAGAGTTGTAGAGGAATGTTGGAAGAAGTTTTCTACCTGCCTACCCAGAGTGTACGTTTAATTGTTTACACAGGCCGGGCTGTTCATTGACCGCGGATTATAAAAATGAAGTTTCGAAGGACAGCGGGGTGCAGCTTGCTACTCACAGCTTTATTACTGCGCCATTCGAGCTTGTATTTCAGTAGTTCGGCTGTCTATCTTGAGTGTGTGTGCAGCAGTTCTGTTAGATTTAACGTGTTGTATTTTACGTATTTCACGTACAACAATGGATAGTTTTGTGAAAAGAAAGCGTGGTCAAGTGCTCAGAAGGAGGGAAAACAGGTCGTAATTAATGTGTTCAGTTATTTTAAGAACCTTAAACCCAACGAAAGTATAAATCATGAAAGGTAAGTAAATGAGGAGTATTTTCTTTAATAACGTACTTCAACTTTAATTGCAGTCGAAACTTCACACATTTCCTTGGGCTTGTACTTTATTTATTTTATTTTGATTGTTTTCTTTATGTCACATTCAGCATACGTTATAGTTAATTTAATTTAATTTCGTTGTATGTTTTATGTTAGCCTACTATTAGTATTATTATACAGTACTTAATTCATGTCTTCGTCACTGCACAATCGCTAAATGTGCGGAAAGTGTACGCGAAGCGCTTTGTACTGCCTCCTCTCATGGAGTGGCAACCCTGTCGTAACGCGCCATACGACCAATGCTTCATTCTAAACGTTGGATGCCTTATAGAAGAGACAACTTCGTCATGGCAGGAGAACCGACCATCTACTTTGAGGGACAAGGAGCCCAGGAGTCCATCAACCCACCAGCTAACCATAAGGAGGAGATCTTGTTCGTGAGACCAACTGGTAGTCGCAGGAGACTGGAACGAGGGAGACTATATGGTAGGAGTCTAATCTGGAAAACCATTACAACCGTCCAAGTCTCGGAAACACCCCTATTACCATGGAATTACCATGCGGTGACATATATGTGAGTCCACAACTGCTCTTTTTTGTACGGGTTTAGCTGTGGTAGATTAGAACGTAGAAATTAACCGAACTTGTGATGACCAGCTAGGTAGGATTTTTCTAGTTAGATTTGCTATTTCTTCACACTGAGAGTTAGAGACCATGCTTTTATGGTGCATTCTGGATGTGTCCGCAGGATGTAAAGTCCTAGTATTTTCTGATAGACATGACCACAAATCATTTGGATTTAGTTTGGTCGACCCTTCATGTGGGCCAGATTTTTTTTTGAAGAATGGACAACCATTCTTTGTCATTTTTATCGTGATCCCTTTTCCGCGACACTTCCATAGACGCCACTGTTTTGTTTTTGCCTTTTGCCAATTAATGACCTACCGTTGTCATTTCCCTTTTTGATGTGATTTAAGTTATTTATTGTTTATGCGAGCTCTGAAGCCACATCAGTTCAAGTTAGAACAATAGGGGAATTGTATTAAATATGCTGCCTGAGCATAGAACCCCAGATACCTTTCGTATCATTTCAGACACCTTAGCAGCTTGTAAGATTGTCAAATTTCATTATACCTTCGTTTTGTGTCGAGTCATAGACACGTAAAAATTTGTGATGAATGAATGTACATATGAGTGGAGCGGCATTCCTTCGTCGACTCCAAAGCACTCCACAAGCAGTGAAATATCTTTGAAAAGCTGTTATTTGGAAGTTTGGAACATAACCCATTATTGTACTCCGTATTTTTACGTGGTACAGATGCCACATGTATTTTACAGTTATTTATAATGATGTTTGAGCCAGCGTAATTCACAATTGAACTGTTTTTAAGTGAATTAACGACTGCTGAATGTAATGAGTCGCCAGACGCGACTATACGAGAAGTGTGTTTGTTCACACCAGTGAGAACGGGTTTTCAAGCCCATGGTCCGTCACGCTCTTTGTGAGACACTGCTGTACTGTTAGACTGAATGCGCATGCGTTCATATTTTACCGTTTGGAAGTATGGCCATTTTCTGGCTCAAGGCCAGGAATGTTATTGCGTGTTCAGATGTTTGTGCTTACGTCATGGGACGGGCATGTAACTTGTCTTGTTAACGCTTCAGAAAGCGAACTTTGTTTGAGCACTATTTGAGAGTGTATGATTTAGGTAGGAAGCCCTGTCGCTTATTATTTAGTGGTGATTATGACACCCTGTTCGAGGCTTTCTATGTGTTATATTTGAGTGCCCGTAATGCACTGTCGTACATGGAGAGCCCTGCGACCACTTTATTCCAGGATTAGCCTGAGGACTGTACAGGAGAGCTGTGTGCCCCTACAGTATTGTTGCAACCGAGTCTTGCTAACTCGTGTTATTATGTTTCCGGCCGTCGAGCCGAGGTTCTTAATGATGATCTTTCAGTAGACTTCACGCAGTTAAGCCGAGGTGTCCATTAGAATCAACAGCATTCGTCATAAATCTACGACAACATAAACCGTGCTCCTAATAATAATGACAACTAATTATTATAAATAAAATGCTAAATAACTATAACTGTCAATTAATCTTGATCTGCAATATTGCGCTCGCTGGACGATTCTATGTGGATGTGTCCCATTTCCAACGGGACGTGACTTGTTGACTTTTGATACACTATTTTGGGACGACGGAGCTGGTTCGGACCATTATTTCTTAACTGGTGGCGCATGATGCTCATGCGACCTAAGTCGTGATTTTGATCACGCCGTTGCCACCATAATTACATTGTTAGATGACCATTGAATACAAAGAGTATTCTTGTGTGTAAGCAGGATGTTAATAAGAAACATTGTGAATGCTGTGTTCTTTTATTTATTTGAGTGTTACGTTGTATTATCACCTATTGTCCCCTTAGCCAGTAAGAAGTGTAATTAATGTTTTTTTTATTAAAAGATGTCACATAGCTTTTGTTATAAATGTTTGCTTGTTACGGCAGTCATTCGCCGTAAATTCTTGTTGTAATCTTAGGAATTAGCTAGCTTCATTAATTAATTAAATGTAAATTTGGGAGTGGTACCATCATAAATTCCTTTGCTTGATTATTGTTAACTTAACTTCTCTTTTTCATAAGTAGCCCGTTCGATCTGTCTAGGGTGTACTTTTCGTGCCACTACCCTAGCTTTGCTGTTATCGTTTCCTTGTATTTATATCTTTCGCGAGGGGTTTAAACTTAAATCAGTGTGGGATTCTTGACCTATTTTTTATTAGCTTGTGGGATTAGCCCGAAACAAACCCTCCGAACTAGGCCAGGTGTTTTTTTATTTTTTTAATAAATTTTACCCGAGTTAACATCAGTCTGGATGTTATTATTTTTTAGTTTAAATGTTTCTGCGGTGTACTTCCTGGGTCATTCTTGACACATACCTTGTCTGCCCAGATCGCACCGGGATCTTGCGTTTCGTGCGCACTGGCCTATAGGAAGTACATCCAATCCTCTTCGGCATATGTGTTCGGATGCTGAGTTGTCCGGGAAGTCATTTCGGTTAGTGGCAACCCTAACAGCTCGTTTGACGGGCTTAGTATACTGTGCTCCAAATTCAACTCGGCACATCAATGATGAACTTTTGGAGTCCCTCCGCCGTGTACAATACATCCAGCACAAATACAAGGCCATTTACATAACAGGCGATTTTAATTTAACAATAGACTGGCAAAATTCTCCTCCCTCTTCCAAGGATCCCATAGCTAATGATTTCCTTACCGCATTCTATGACTTATTCCTTGACCAATTAATAATCGAAGCACCTCATATCACACAAACTACACGCTCCAAAATAGACCTATTCCTCACAAGCCTTCCTTCCTCCGTACAGAAAGTTGAAGTCATCCCCGGTTTCAGTGATCACATAGCCATCTTTACAACATTGCATTACAACAAACCACGCAGCAAGAGCACAGTGAGGACAGTATACAATTAGAAAAAGTCAGACTGGAAACTGTTATCATCTTTTTTCCTCAAACACCTTCCCACCCCAAGTATTCTGGACACCAGTGACATCAACTCAGTGTGGCACGACTGGCGAAATTGCTTCTTTGAATGTGTGGATGTAGTTATACCAAAAGTAACCATTAGTGGAAAGAAACATTCTTCTTGGGTGACGAAGGACTTCATTAAAATGATTAGGGAAAGAAACATTTCATACAAGAAATGGAAAAGTTGCTCAAATGACGTCATATGGGAAAAATACAAGAACATCAGGAACCAAACAAAGAAATTAATTCCCGAAACATATGAAAATTATATTCACAAAATAAGCAGCGCCAGTGAAATGTTGAAATTCTTGTCCCGAAGACGTGGCACCGCAGCGCCAGCCTCCTTTCACTTTAACGGTACATTCCTCAGGGCACCTCAAGATATTGCAACAGCCTTTAGTGGCAGTGTCAAGCAGAACTTTCTAAGCCGGATATGACCATGAACCTGCATCTACCAAGGTCATCACTTCCACCCCTCTCTCTCTCTCCAGCCTGTACTTCACAACTGAGGTGATTCAGAGCCTGCGGAGGATTCGGCCACATGCAGCGACCGGCCCAGATGATGTTCCCGGGCGGATCTTGCTGCAGTGTGCGGAAGCATTAGCGCCCTCTCTGTGTGCGTTATTCAACCAGTCTATCAACCAAGGTTCTGTGCCCTGTCGGTGGAAATGTGCTAGCGTGGTACCAATCAATAAGCAAGGTGACAGAGAAGATGTTGCAAATTACAGGCCGGTGTGTCTAACATCGATAATTTGTAAATGTATGGAGCGGCTCGATGCAAACAGTATGCTGGAATTCTTGCGGAAGAACAATCTGCTCGAACCAAATCAGCACGGTTTTCTTCCGGGTCGTTCTTGCACTACGCTATTGACAAAAGTCATTGATGAGTTTCAGTTCTACTTGAATCACCCAGAAGTGAAACAAGTAGACTGTATCGCACTGGATTGGGTCTTCGATCAAGTGTCTCATGAATGCCTTTTGTTAAAGCTACAGCTGCTTAACATACGAGGTAGCTTACTTGCATGGGTGAGGTCATTCCTAAAGGGTCGAACGCAGTGTGTGGTGTATGGAGGAGCTCGATCACAGGTTGTTCAAGTTACTTATGGAGTGATTCAAAGTTCAGTAATAGGACCTCTTCTCTTCAATATATATGTGCTCGATCTTCCTGGCTGTCTCACCTCATCAATGTCACTATATTGTGCCCGATGGAGGAAGTCATCTGGTCACCACCAACCGTGTATGGCCTCCCAGATGACCTCTTCCTCCGACCACATACCGAAGAAGAGGATTGGAGTGCACCCAATAGGGCTCACCGGTTATGAGAGTCCCCTGTCCCAAGGATCAGGTTTCCATCATGATTATAAAAGTCAAAGACATATACAAACTACTAAAGTAGGTAATCGTTGGAAATATTTATTAATAAGAACCAACCCCTAACCTAGGATCAGAGGGTATCAAATCGGCTAATCCGCTAAGTAAACAAAAACAAGATAAGAAACAACCCATAAGCTAGGAAATTAATCCTCTTGATCAGTTCTATTTACAATCCAAAAATAAAGCAAAGCTGGGGAAAATGGTAAAAAATCCTAATTTAATTACAAAAAGGTTCTGTGAAGAATCATCGTGCCAGAAAATAGTCAAACATGACTGCAAACATCTAAAGTATACTGGGACCATCCCACATTTACATTTAATATTATCTGTTATTAAACCTTCCATTACAGAATCATCGGATCTAAGCGTCCGTGTTAACAACAAATTACTAGTATAACAGTCATTTGATTACAATAGTAAGCATTACAATTTATCTGTACAACAAAACTACAGATCATACAACAGTAGGGTTCACAAAGGGAAATATGCACTTAAATCAATAAACACAACAAATATTGTTATTGCCCTTCCTACAACGAAATGGAGGCTGTTTGTTCCATTCGTCATCTAATATGTGTAAGAATCAAACAAAGCATGCCATCAGAGCATGTCATCAACAATAAAGGGTACTCGACCCACGAGTTAGTTACTTCCAGTCTGCTACTGGCTCCTGTCAAGTCTAACTGTGTGGTTTCTCTCTAAATATTCCCATCCAGGGACATCTTGTATCAAGCACACTGCATTGGTCCAGGCGAAAATTAAGTTCGATCAAAGATAAAAAGCTGATTAAGATCTAACTGTAGTTTTAACCCACGTCGGTTTAATAATAATGAACTTTCATGATTTACGCGTTTGTGATTATTACTATCGTCGTTTACGAGTATCTTAATTATGTAGAATGACCAACTATGCAATGCTGATGGACTGAAAAATAAACACAACAGTGTACAAGTGGCCTCTGCACGTTAAAATAACACAATCTTTTAGACATTAGTCGTAAGTCTGCATCAGATGCTTACGAGATGTATGACCCGACAAGTCATAACAATCTTGAGCTCTAAGCGGCTCCAATATCATAAAAATATAATCTAGTCCACAATAACAATACTACCAGACGGGCGTGCTAAGCTCCATCGAAAACAATTCAAGAAGTATCTAATCGCGTCCCTCTACTGGATCACGAAAAGAGGTAACCTCAGCAGTCATCCATGTGAATCTGCTGGCATGCACCATAAACGGAAACCTCCCCACTATTCTCGTGTCAAAATACGGCAAAACATCAATCTTGTTAAGTGAGAAACATACAAGCCTTCATAAACAAAAGTGTGGTTCATTCCTAAGAATTACTCTGATAGTATCATTAATAATGTAATAATCCTTCTTCATTCGCTTACAACACATGCGAATATAATTAAACAATGGGGAACGTGACTTTCTAGTCACCATGTACTCAACAATTAACTATGACATAATTTACATTCCATTCGAGCACCATGAACTGTTCGACAAAGATTTCCTTTCTAACAAAAACCAAAGAGAGTTGTGTCGTTTGTCAACTGTCTCGCACGGAGACTCGAGTTGGATGCTGGGACATTTAACTTTAATATAACCTTGAGCGCCGTCAGCTGTCTTCCTAGCGGGCTCAAATATTTCTTATAACAGCACCTTGCTTTATTGCGTGGCAATGTCTATCAAAACTTTGATGAAAACGTGTGTAATTCACTGAATAATGTCCCTAGTTTTCATCCATTACACTTGACAATATAATGCCCCTGTTCTTTGTACAAAAGGCATCCTAATTCGCCTTGAAAAATCATTGGCAATCATGTGCTAGCTTATAACTTAGCAAAGATTAGCCTACCATCAGAAAGTTATGCGTACTCACAAAAGTTTTTGGAAGAGATTCCACTGTATGACAAAAATTATTATATTCAAAATATTGTGCGCTATGCACTTCAAAGCTTATAAATGTTATTAAACACCATTCTCCTGGGTGATGGTTGGAAATGATACGATTAAAGTTGAATGTTCGGTTTAGAGTGTGTTAACCCCCAATCACTCTCATCCACAAATATGATTCTGCTCGAATCATGGTTCTGAGACCATTCAAAAATATTTACAATAACTTTGTAGATGCGAAAACTTCACAGCATCAAAATGATACGACCGGTTACAGTGGCGTACTCAAACATTTCATTTAATGGGAGCCTCAAAGTAAAACTATGCTTTGAGCATCAGTTAATCAAAGTAAATTATTGATCCATGTTATAGATTGGCGGCCATTCTGTGGACTACACATTTGTTACAGATTTTGCAGCAGGGTTCAAACCATAAGGTGTCTAACTCCAGGCATGTGCTATTCCAATTCATATGGATGCTCATAAGAAAAGTGAAATACGCCGTCAGTGGCGTACTGAAGAAATAGAAAAATCCCACCTAAATGACTGTTATTCGCACGGTTTTCTACATCTAATCCAGCCCAGATTCATAACCAAATACAAGTGAAACTAAACGGAAACTCACGGCGGCTGTTGTTCACCTCTAACCATCTCTGGTTTCATTTTGAAGGGTCAATCCTTAAATTCCAGGAGTAGAATAGTACCTTCTCGGTCATGGTTAACGAAATCCTTGTATCGGCATCCATCCTGCAGGTGTTATTAGGTGGTCAATGGCTCCTCCATTCTGGTGTTTAAGCCCTCATCATCATCCTCGTGGTACAGGGGTTAAACGGCATGTAGATTAGTTCAGACATCTTTGAAGTTCTAGTCGAATTTATGAAATAATTAATGGTGATAATTCATTGATTTTAATACTGGTGGCACTTTGCAACACAGGCTTTACAATGGGCAAACTTTATACTAAAAATGGCCATGTGCCTGCTTTCATTAAAGCTATATTTATCACAGACTCTATTTTTATAGTGAAGCACTATCATTTTGATATCAGTGCAATCCGTTGCTTTTTATGATCCGCCCTTGTATGGCGTGTTTCTTGTAGATTGTAGAAATAATTGTAGCAATTAATGGCATTCAATATTGCTAATATTTTAACACTTACCAATTTTTTCTGACACACTGTTCACCATGTGTTGTCGCGTTGCGCATGTGCTTCTAGTACAAAAATTTATCAAATTCACAGTTTTGTCGAAATATTACTTTCCCGTGATTAAACTTTGTAAAATACGTTTTTCACTAGCACATTGGTGCTTAAATAATGCTGGATGCTTTTACAATCCGTCGATGATGGACTCACTAGTCCTGTGATAACGATGCACCATTGGTCTACTTGACCGAACCTGAAATATATACGTCTGTGCGTCTCCAGCGCATATAGGGTTGTCGCTTCTGCCTAGCATGGCGTGTTCCGGCTTCGACTACCGTCAAAGTCATTTAGCAACTGATTCATTGTGCTTCGCGTTTCTGCGATGAAAATACCTTTCAATTACAAAAATACAGTGAATAATATTCCATTTTACTGTTGCTGATAACACAGAATTACATATTATGCTTTTGTCAAGTGTGCACATCGTAGATAAAAATCTGCGATCATGAATAAAATAATTCAGGCCTTCAAATAAAGTCATAAGTTCTCCTGAAGCTGCGACAAGCTTCTAGAGAGCGTTCAGCGATTCATGGTTGGAGTATTCCATGTTGCTACGAAAAATCATCACCAGCATGAGCTTGAGCGGGCTCAATAAGCAGATGACACCGTGGTATACAGGTACATTAAAAGTGAAGAAGATTCCCTCTGTCTTAAATCAGATCTGGACAACTTAGCGCTGTGGTGTTCTGTGAATAATTTAAATATATATGTAAAAAATGTAAATACATACGAATAACTAAGTCAAGAAACCCCCTTGAGGATGAATACAAAATTATGAACAGTGTCATCCCACAGTGCACAAACTTTAAGTTATTGGGGCTAACAATCTCCGACACACTGAATTGGAACATTCAAAGTGAAAAGGCAAGATGTAAGGCCACCAAAGACCTGGGTTTCTTGTACAGAAACATGAGAGGTTTTAAACCAAGAGCTTTAAGGACGGCCTACATATGCATGGTCCGTCCGATATTAACGTACGGCTTACCTGCTTGGCACCCCACTAGAGCGGAAAACAAGAACAAGCTAGAGCGTGTACAGCGCCGCGCAGAGAGGCTAATAGCTCGTTATTCCTCTTCCCCTTTGTCAAAATTTCCATCTATAGAGGTAAAAGCCAAACAAATTGATCAAATTTTTCTCAAAAAATCCCTTACAGGTTCCATTAATATTGACCCCTTTTGCCGACTGTCATTGGCATATCGCTCATTTCGGAGAGGACGAGGTGTAACTCTCGTTCCGCCCTTCGCACGTAGCAATGCATACCTGACAGGTTTCTACGGCCGCTCTGCGCGGTTATGGAACGCGCTGCCAGGGGATGCCAAGATCTTGCCTCTTCGGAAATTCAAGCCGTACATAAAAAGGTACATTGTATAAATAAACGTATGTATGAGTGATTGATTGTCTCGCTGAATGAATGAGTATCTGAATGGAATGAATGAATGTATGGAGTGATTGAGGTTATGAAAGTGCGTGCGTGAGAGAATGAGTGAACAGGAAAAATGTACTATGTCAATATTCTAAATATGTAAATACTGCAAATATCTTGGTAAAACATGTAAATATTGTTAAAACAAATGTAGATGTAATCTGTGCCTGTGAAGCATGAAATATGTATGTGGGGCTTGCCCATTTTCACTATGCCTTCCATACTTCTTGTACGATTTATGGTAAATAAATAATAATAATAATAATAATAATAATAATAATAATAATAATAATAATAATAATAATAATAATTGAAATTGGTCTGTTGATGGGTGGCAGATTATTCCCAATGCCCTTACCGTGTCTGAACTGTCGAGTTGAAGTGGCGATTTGGTTTCTCTATTTCCTTCTGGTATTGTTGACATAACCTTAGTGCTGTTAGAACACCATTTTTTATGTTAAAATCCTCCTCTTAACAATAATGTATCTAATTCTTGATGTAAGTGAATAGCTTCTGATTCAGTATTAGCTCCCGTTAGAAGGTCATCGACATAAAAATCCTTTCCGAAGACAGCTGCTGCTTGTGGAAATTCCTTCGTCTTTTCATTAGCTAACTGTTGTAAGCATCTCGTGGCTAGAAACGGAGCGCTTGCCGTTCCATAAGTCACTATCGTGAGTTCATAACACTGAAGTGGTTCTGTACTAGTGTTCCTCCATAGTATTCGTTGTAGCTTCGTGTCCTTGACAAGTTGAGTCTGGCGGTACATTTTTGTAATATCTGCGACAAGAGCAACTTTGTGTGACCTGAACCGTAGTACAATAGAATGCAGGTCGTCTTGTATTGTAGGGCCTACGGGTAAATTATCATTCAAAGATACGCCACTGTCAGTTTTTGCGGACGCGTCAAAGACAACACGAGTTTCAATGCTGGTACTTGTCAGTTTGAATACTGCATGCCGTGCCATGAATTATCCTCCGTATTCGGTGCATGTGGGTACTGGTTTCATGTGACGAAGTTGTAAATACTCATTCATGAAAGTTGAATATTCTTCCTTTAACTTAGGATCACGATTAAGTTTTTTCTCAATGGCGTGGAATCCCACTACTGCCTGTGGATATGAATTACCTAGCAGCGATGAAGTCTGTTTAAGGGGTAATCGGAGTAGGAACTTCCCGTAGTATCATGTGCTGTATTCTTTGAAAGTGCTCTTCGCATCCTCTTTCTTCAGTGCGTGGCGACATATCCAATTCTTCAATTTCCCAGAACCTTTTAAGCTGTTCGTCCAGCTGGTCTATTTGAATGAATAGGGATGTTGCACTTTGCCCCTGAAGTTGTATGGGTGCCTGAACCGCTACCAGCCATCGCAGTTGCGTATTCTGCAAGGTTGGATACCCATCACGAGTTTTCTTACCTTCTATTATAACCATGAAGAATATGTCTGCACAGACTAGCAAATCGATCTTGCCAGGAATGTTGAAATTTCTGTCAGCATAATGTATATTGGTGTGTAAATTCCAACTTGAAATGCTAATTTTTCTACTTTGCAGGCTGCTGGTAATCTTCGATAGTTCTAAGCATGTAGCATCTCTATTGAACGAGCCGGGCGAAGACTGCAAATAAATTGTATTGCAATGTGAGGTTTGAACCCCTGCTCCGCTTATTCCAGTTACTGGTGTAATATGTTTTTGTTTCCTTAGACGTAATAATTGAACTAGTTCTTCGCTCAAGAAATCAGTTCTAGAACCTGTGTCCAGCAAACATCTGGCCTCGTGCATTTTACCATGACTATATTTCACCTTTACTATCGCTGTTGATAAAACGACTATTGACCGATTGGATTCCTTGACAGCGCAGTGAGTAACATTTGTTGGACGCGCTATAAGGTGACTTGCTGCATGGCGAGAGGTGTGTTCCCTCTCTGTCCCACGTGACTTTCCCATTGACATGGTGCGGTCACATCTCGTCTCTTCATGCAGTGGTCTATTGTGATATTTACCGCACATCTTGGACGAGCTTGATTGGCATTGATCGACAGTATGACTGTTGCCCAAGCAATTAAAACATAGTTTATTCTCTCTTACAACATTATGTCTGTCATGGACTTTAAGTATTTTGAAGGAATCACATTTATATATGTAAGAGGCCTTTGCAAAATACACATTGGCAAGCAACAGTAGCATGCACATTGCTAACTTGATGTTCGGGTGTAATTCTACTTGGCTGTTTACTGTGTTGAAAACCTTCAACTTGTGTAACTGGCTTGCTAGCCTCAATTTGCTAAACATCTCTTCTCTAAAAATGTCCATAGAGCATCCATAGATTCTAACTCAGAACCTGAAGTATGCATTTTCCATGACTTTCTAGTCGCATGACCTAGTTTGTTGATTAACAATTGTGACAACAACGAATCTTGAATTGAAACATCTAACTCAAGGGCCTGTAATGCCTTCACATTGGCCTGACTTGTGTTTATAGCCTCCTTGAGAAAATTGGCATTCCCCTTCTGGATTGAGTCTTGCTCTAATAACTGCTTTATGTGAATTGAAGAAATTAATTTGTTGTTTTGGAATCTGTCTATTAATCTCTGCCAAACAATGCTGTAGTTTTCAGCAGATAGTGGAAGACTTTGTGCAATTGAAAGAGGTTCGTTTCTTAAACTGCTAATTAGGTAGTGGGATTTCTGATTGGCATGCAAATCTTGATTGTTATGGATCATAGATACAACGGAATCATGAAATCCTCTCCTTTTTCCTATTCGCCTCCAAATGGCTGCACTGTAATGGTAGGAAATTTGATGTGGGCCCCATTGCAATTACTTCTAACTGAGATATTCCCTTTACTGAAGTTTCTTGAAAGATTTGGTATTTCATGCTGGGTGATTATTCTGTCTATGTCGACCTTTATTTGATGATATGTGTCTTCAAATAATTCCCTATCAGCTTTGTAGGTTTCGCCCTCTTTACTGATTTCTAATTGACATTGAACCTCCTCATAATTTTGTTTCAGTTCTTCTAAACTTTCTCTAAGTGTGGAGATAGCAATAATTCCCTGCTCACTGTTAGACCCATCTATAAAGTTCTTAGTACGTGTCACTCTGCCCTTTATTATACCTCCTTTGCGTATTAATACTTTAATACACTCCTCTGCCATAGTGAAAGGATAGGAATTAACATAAGAATGATTTGGATCTGACCTTGTAAGGTGTGGGAAGAATTATTTGTTGTCATCAAAAATCCATCTGATTCAATGACGTCATTTCACCAGGTCAATCTCGGAGATCCTTGACTCCGGATTGCCACTGCAAACTGTCCACAGGTTGTACGTTCCACAGCGCGGAAGTCATTACCGGCGTGGTTGGTAGGGCTGATTTGGCGCTGTAAGATCGGGCGTACAACAGACACGTGGTGAGTTGCGTCATATATTGCACAACGATACATCACACTAAAGAACATAGTAATATTATCATAACACTGTCATTGTAAATGCACTGTATATACTGTCACTGTAAAACTGTAAATTGGAATATCCGTCCCGCTAGAGGTCCAAAATGTTTGATCGCGATAGAGCACGTGCTCATTATCGAACCTTACATCTGGTGGTCGCACATAAACACCACGTTAACTAAAAGTACTTTGCGGAGGACCTCTTAAATGTTATTAAGAAAAGGAAATGTAATGTACTCGTAATCATATAAAGCACACTGGTCATTGCACCGTTCGTGAAACAATACTATGAACTGATTGTACACATACTGTACATTCACATATATAAAATATTACACTATGATGCCACTGGAAGTGTTATCATACACTTGAAATCGAAATCAATTATTATGCCAATGTATTGGCTGAATTTGAAATATTTACACTGCTGTGCATTACATGAGACTGTTGTCTCCACATGTTACTCGTGTCAAGTATGTAGCACAAATCCTCATGTCCGCAAATCTTGGCACTAAAACAATACAATTGAACTGTGCTGCGCTATAAATAAATATCAATAATAAAGAAATGAATAGAACAAACAATTATTAATTAAAACACCGAAATATAGCATGAATACAATAAATAATACTGTTAATGCTATATGTGCATTAACATTAATAGGTAGAAAGATTACTCCACCTAGGCCTTTATTGGTTATTTGTTTATCAGAAATGTCTCTATGTTCATTATGGCACACGTCAAAAAGCTCAGAATTAACAACAGTTTGAATTAGCCAACTCTCTGTGATCCCAACTATATCCCAGCTCTCACTCAATAATTTAGTTTAAGTTGTATTTGCTCTCGCTTTCAACCCGCGTGCGTTTGGTAGATACTTAATAGCTGCTGGAAATCAGCTGGGAATAAGAACTTTCACTACCCCGACACAAGTGTTTCCTTGCGTGCTTTGCAGGAGAGGGGAGGGCCATACATTTATACGGGAGCTTCCGTTCACAATATTCTGCACACCTCGTAATAAACTTCTGTATGTTCGGGTAATGCTAGGACTTCTCCGATTAATCTGCTTACAAATAAATTAATGTTAACTCTCATTAGGAGTATTGGGCATATTTCGACCTCAGTCCCATGTACTTGGGCATATATTGAATTTCTCTGATAACCTGCGTTTCTATGGTCACTGTAGTAGTGTGTGTAGCTGTAATGATTAGGACCGGGGATGGCGTAGGGGCCCTGAGACTTAAAATAGGTGCTAAGCCAGCATTTGCCAGGAGGGAGTGTGGGAAAAGCTGAATAAAACCTCAACCAGG
Organism: Meconema thalassinum; assembly: GCA_946902985.2. NCBI lineage: Eukaryota > Metazoa > Arthropoda > Insecta > Orthoptera > Tettigoniidae > Meconema > Meconema thalassinum. Next base: position 727,065,751 of record OX336389.2, read on the forward strand.
ATTGACGCTGTCAGCGTCCGGATTCGAATATCTGATCTACGGACTTGCTGCAGCTCCCCATTGCGGTCGTGTTAAGCGATTTAACACGCACGACTACGCCGTGGGGTCTTACATAAAACGTCAAGACGTTCAACATCATCACTTATTTCTGGACTTTTACTCGACCGATATCATCTTATGTCGTTCGATAGCTCTCTTGAGCGAATTTCATAAGATATCGCAAAGTAGCTGTTCAATGGTGAAACTGCCAGAGAAGTGGAAAATCGTCTAACGCCTTATCTTTAAGGCCGATTTTAACCATTTAATGTCGTTAGAAATGCCATGCTGAATATTCAAAGAAACTTTCCATCGTAAATAGCCCGTTTCTGTAACCTATGGATGTTAAGAACAAATATATCGTCTAGAAAACAAATCAAGAAGGATTGGCAAATATTTTAAATAGAGTTATTCATGGAATTGAAAGATGACGCAAACCTACAACAACTTACCTTAATACTGTACGAGAAATTGTCCCTATTGTACTTATAGAGCCCTTTGTATTTTCCATATAACGGGCTGTATTGATTGTAATAAACAATAGAAGAGTAGATTCACGGCAACTTAAATATATAGTTATTAGATATGCCTGGCAATTTCACTTATTTAAAATTGAGTCCAAGTTATCCTGGTATTAAGTTACGACAACGTGAACACTGAATTTTGCTTGTAAGTATTACACAATTTTTGCTAACTGGAACTGGTACTTTCCCTCCGAATATTCCTCTTGTCAGGCTCTCGTTCACACAAATGATCGTGTTGCCTTGTAGACCTGCAAACATGGTGGAGAGATTCCTCTAGAAGATTCGGAGATTTTGTAAATCATAACAGGTGTCCCCCATATCATAACTCACTTCAACATTGAGCCATCCAAACCAACAGACTCCGCTCCAGACATCCTGCAATCAGAACAGCAATCAACCTGGCAAACCATACATAACTTCAATCTTCTCGAAGCCTGGACACAAGAATGGTATGATGACACTCCACCAGAGCTACGTAATTTTGCTCCAAAACAACAACAAATCATGGGAACTTGATTTGCCCCGTAGGACAAGGTGCACTCTGAATAGGATACGTACCAACCATGGGAGATGTGGTGACATTTTTTACAAATGGGGAAAGATCGCCTCTCCTGAGTGCTCCTGTGGATACCCGTGTCAGACAATCACACATGTAGTCGAAGAGTGCCCTCAGAACTTGTTTTGTGGTTACCGATTGGACTTTTTGCATGCTACAGCAAATGCGATTGACTACGTAAATAATTTATCTGTAAATTTGTAAATCCTATAACTTAAATATTTTTCTTGTCTTCCAAAAGTGATGTGTAAATGCCATATGATTAATAATAATAATACATGGCTATTCAGTGAATTTTTTCAAAGCATTCACACACTTCTTTTAGTAGAACTTGCCACACGCCACGCACTGTACTTTGCTCATAGGGCATAGGATAATTTTTATGTAATTTCGAAAAATTCCGAAAATATTGGGATCAGGAGAGAGGAGGATCTTTAACTGTCCCGAACACTAAATAACTTACGTCATGTCGATTGAAAGGTGAAATTGAGTGGAGACATAATTTTCCAATATTTTGTTTTGGAGGAACAGGGGAGAAATATTCCAATCTCTTTCCCAATTATTTACCACAAACATTTACGAAATATGCTTCTTTGATATCTACAAACGTTGTTATGAGAAATAATCATTATCCGCCTCGTTGCGTAGTGGCCAGCACTCTTGGTGGGGGCCTGGGTTCGATTCCCAGCTATTCCAAGAAATTTAACTCTGGCCTGAGGGCTGTAACGGGGTAAACTCATCCTCGTGAGGCAAAACTTAGAAGAAATAGGTTCGATTCCCACCTCCGCAATCCTGGAAGTGGTTTTCCTTGCTTTCTTACTTCTACTCCAGGCCAATGCCGGGATGGATCCTAAATTAATGCCATTGCCGCTTCCTTCCCAATCCTCCTCTGAATTACAAATGCACACACTAATACAGCTATCACATTAACACAGGTTATCAGACATATTGTACTCACGCACACACACTCATATACACGGGGCTGCATGACCACGATGTCGCAAAGCTCCTCAATTTATCAACAACAACAACAACAGAAATGAACAGAAATGAACATGCATTCAAGGGACAAACTTATTCTTATTTTTGCCCCCCTCCCCCCAAAAAAATGTTTGCATATCCAACGCATCGCCGTAGTGTATGGGTTTACCATATCTAAAACCCACAGTAGTTATTGTTGTTAAATCATTTTAGGGACTTGGGACATCTTGGTCATCAGTCCCGTGCAGTTGGGTGTGTGTTGAACGTGTCTGATAAGCTGTCTTTCTGTGGTGACTGTAGTAGTGTGTGTAACTGTAATACGGGCAGAGATGGGATAGGTGCCCCAGGACTTGAAATAAGGTAATATGCCGGCATTTGGCTGAAGAGAGTATGGAAAAACCCGAGGGAAAAACACATTCCGAATAGCCGCTATTAGCACCGGAATTGAAACCTGCGGTCTACGGGAATTACTACAGCTGCCCTCGTGGCCGTGGTGCATGATTTATGGAGCAAGGCTACTCCGCGGGATCATAAGAGTTAAAAGGGACGAAAGGCCAATATCATTATTATTATTATTATTATTATTATTATTATTATTATTATTTAGCTTATTAGCCAAGGTGTTAGCGTTCCAGACTGTCACCTGGAGGACTGGGATTCCAATCCAAGTAGGGGTGGGTGTATTTAATTGTTTTTTTTTTTATTTTTATAATTACTCACTAAGCAATATTAAGCATATAACTTACTGTATATAGTGTGAATTTTGTAATGTAAAGTATTAAACAAGTAAACGTACAGTTCACGGTACGATTTTTGGCTGGTCAGCCCCGGTTTCGCAGTCGTTCAGAGGACAGCCTGCAAGACTCAATTGATACGTGAGTTTTCAGTTGCGCAGAAAGCAACTCATATATCAAATGAATACTATCAATATTGCACTTGCCTGAAGTTCATCACCTGTCCTCTGTACGACTGTGCAATCGGCGATCAGCAGCCAAAAACCGTGGCGTTAACTGTATACTTATAGCACCAAATATTTCAACACGCTACCACAGCGATTTCCATTCGTTGTCCTTGATTTGCGATAGAGTCCATTGTTTGTTGTTGTTGATTCTTTGGGGACTTTTTGGCATCATGTTCATGATGCGTCATGTAATGAGTTATCTGATAAGCTGTGATGTCTGTACTAGTGTGTGTACTTCGTTAGGAAGTGGCCATGACCTTAAGATAGGAACCATCCCAGCATTTTCCTGGAGTAGATGTAGAGAATGTTTCACGCGGCTATGTTTCCTTCGTTCCAGCCCTCAGAACTGGATTAAATTTCATTACAGAGTTCGGAATCGAACCCGGACCTCCGCGAAGATTGCCGTGAATGCTAGCCACTACGCGAGGCGGACAAGTAGGCGGTAGAGTCTACTACAGCCAACATACTGTATATTGTGACACGTAGACGAAATAGTATTCATTATGTTTATTTTTTTCTTATTAGCTTATTGGTGCAGGCACAATGAACTAGGCTCTTTGTTGTGGAAGCTTGCAAATAAAACGTGCTATGTAATTCGTATGTATTTCCCATTAGAAAATACGCACAATTTGTAATTATATGGGTAATTATAAAACGACAAATAAACTAAAACACACATTTTAAATAAGAGAAGTGTTACATATTCGTGCACCAGCAGCACGGGTGAGAGACATACATCTAGACATCTTGACCAAAGTACCATATTGAGTTAAGACGTCATTGATAGGTTCAGGAAGTAACGTAATGATTGAAAATATGGAAAATATTTAGCATAGTATAACATATAGGTCTACACTGGCAGATTACCACACTGTTCCGATACTTAAACAGCAATCAATCAACGAATAATATGCCACGTTGAATTCCAAGAAGCTACTACATCTAACATTTAACTATACTTCTTGATAAGGACAATGTATAACTTAAGCAATGCATTTAGGAGATAGTAGGCTATAGGTTCTATATGATAGTAGGCGAAAGAGGAAGAGACAACGTATGTTCAATACAATAAAGGTTGTCTATGTAACCCCTGTCAACCAATAAAACACTCTTTCTTCATTATTATTATTATTATTATTATTATTATTATTATTATTATTATTATTATTATTATTATTATTATTGAGTAAACAGGAGACTTAGTTCGCTAACTCATATAACTATGGGCCAGATTATCTCCATTTCAGCAGACTATTGGATTCGATCTTCACTGTCGACCGTCCTTGAAATATTTTTCCGTGGTACCCGATTTCCACGGCCAGACAAATATTGTGATGGTACTGTGCCCATTTAGATGAGGGCCACCGATTGTTTTTCTTTGAATGAATCAACTGTTTGAAGAGCTCGCGGAACCAAGGTGTGTTGTTTCATCAAGATGACACCAGATGGGGAGAGCATCGACTTGAGGAACCTCACATGGTTGGTTTACGAGTCTTAAGGAGAAGAGGTCGAGCTAAAAAAATATCGTGGGAAGATACTGTACGCATTTCTAGGAAGAATACCGAAAAGATCAAGAGAGTCCGTCGTTTGGATCAAAAGATATTGGAGATGAAGAATACAAGGTGCAAGGATTATGTTTTCGGTCCGCGTGGCTGGTAGGAGTTAGGTCGCACGCAGCGGGTGTGGAGTGGAGCACGACTACTAGGACTTGTGGCTTCGCGCACACATGGTCATGTATGCTTGGTAATTGAGTTTGAGGGTACCAGTGTAAAAGAGTTGGAAAGCAATCAACGAATATGATGTGGGCCTTAAAATCCATATATCATAAATAGGCAACGTAGGCAAGCCATTGATTTTGTGTGTGCAGAGCTTTGGGGAACAATATTCCTTACTTGCAGTCAGAATATCTTAGCCGACGTATAAGCCATTGCTTTTGTGTGTGCAGAGCTTTGGGGAAGAATATTCCTTACTCATCTAGGGAATGTAGCCTAGAAACTAGAAATCATACTAGTGTACTACGTAACCCACTCTTAAAGATTGTCAGTGTATCGCTCCAAACATCAGGGCCAAAAGCAAGTAAAGTACGCGAGGATTGAACCAGCAGTCATGGTTGCAAAATGATTTCGAACACGGTGTAAATATTCTAGAACGGAAAAGTGAACCAGTCGAGTTCGGAAGATTTTCTGTGGCTCAAAGCTGCAAGTGTTAGATTGGGACTCGAATATTTAAAACATTATGTTGCTGGGCTTGCATCATAATTGATTGAAAATGATAGATCGAACCGTCATCATGAGTTGCTAAGAGAACTGGAGGTGAGATGTCAGGGGTTTTTTGGGAACATCGTCTTGAGTGATGGAGTTAGGCGAAACGTGAAACGGAACGTCTGAGCACGAGAAGACATGTGTATCGGCTGGTATACACGGATTCTACGTCAAAAGGATTCTGCCTACAAGAACTTAACGATCTAAGCCAACTTTATTATTAGTTACTAGTGTTACTACATTCTCAATTTCGACTGTACTGTCTGCTATGTAGGTTTCTGTGTCTGGATATTTATTTCAAGGAGTTACAGTACATTTGAGGATTTATCAGCCAATTTTTCTAATGGATCTCTTTGATGGAAATCTAGTGCGTTTGGGATTTCAGCCTGATATGCTTCGCTATAGCAGTAGACTATTGCGTGGAGGTTATTTTACACCATTCCACGCCTAAACGTTATGTTAGGGAACTTTGAAATAATATTTGGATTTGTTTAAGCTTAATGGTTTATAATTAAATTAATTGCTTATAATATTTTCTCGATTTTGTTAGGAGTTTCTTCTTTTGAGTATTTTGATAGATGAGGAATGTGGTTAGCCACATTGCGTTTAAATATTATTCCTCGGGAATAATAATTTACTGGAAGGGAATTTTCTGTGAATTTATAAATTTTTATATATGAATTTAAGAGAAATGTTGTAAAATATTTTCTTTGTAAATGAAGTTGAGATATGATATCGGAAGGCTGTATGACTGGTAGTCAAGCCATAATGATAATAATAATAAGTAAATGATTAAATTGTTTGGAACGTTTTCCAATAATAATAATAATAATTCCTGGTAATAATAGCGGCTAATAATTGGATGAATAATGGATCGCAGTTGATCATATGGGAGTTTATTTTGAATAGGGAGACATGCCGAAGATGTGATTTTTGATACTGGGTGCGGAATGTCATTCATATACGAATTTTGTATAAAATGAGGAACTATGGATTGGAAATAATGCGACAGTTAAACAGTGGTGTGTTGGAGAAGACGTTAAAAGTTTATTTACACCTATGCGAGAGGCCGAGATATTTAAGGTGATTTGTGAGGGAGAGCATGATCCCATATGCTGTTTGTTTAGAAGCCATTGAACCCAGCCTGCATAGCTGAGGTGTCATTATAAAAATAAGAATATAATGGTCAAATGTTAAGTGAAAATAAAATATGAATTAATGAAGGATGTTTATGAAGTTGAGTTTTGAGGGTCAAAAAATTGCTCCATACTCAAATATGATTAAAAGGAGGACAATATAGTCGCTCATATGGGAAGCTAGTGGCCGATCGTCAGTGAAATTCTACATTCCTAGACTGTTGTATAATTGCCCAAATGGTGTAGTCGTTTATATATGAATAAGTTGATGTCTCATCCTAGTTTTTGTTGAAGGCCTAACCGTGTCCTATTTTACATATTTACAGTATGAGAGGCATTTTGTCCAGAGGATGGCAAATAAATTAATAATTTAAGCTGATAGATGATTGGTTTCTGGATCCATTAATTCTCATAAAATACCAGTTAGGTTTATTCTAGATAATAATTTTCATTATAAATTGAAGGAATTAACATAAATTAATAGAATTATATGAATTATATCAAATAAATTAAATTGAAGCAATTAAATCCGAGTATTCAAATAAAATATGTAATGCGGAATAAAATTTATTTATGATAAAAATGTGGAAGAATGTTTGGAGTACATTCTCAAATTTTGAATTGATTGATTTTGATTTCTCATCGTTTTGGGAATGTGATTTTTCCAGATATGAGTTAGGATATGTGAATTTCACCGCAGAGGTTGAAACAATTCTGGAAATTTGATTCAAGTGATACTTTTGTAAATATTAAAATCACGGTGTCAGGATGGACTGATATTTTCCTGTACGTCAGTGATAAATGTACAATTTACACAATTAATTTAAAACGGATGCTGAGATGGACTAAAGATTTTCTCAGACATCAATTTAAATTTTGAAAATAGTGAATTTATTTGGTTAAAGACTGTGAATAATTTATTTTATGCGTTATGTAAATTATATGTAGATGAGGGGCCCAGGGGAAGCGCAGGATGTCTTTATTTTTCAGGACTGGAATATTAGATTTTTCCCTGGGGGACCATTGTATTCTAATAGGACCAGCAGACAGTTAAATTAAACTGAGATGTTTTAAGAAATTGGTGTTATTCACAAATTATTTGCACTGCCTTCCATCCTTTATGGAGTGTGAATTTGGATATCCGTCCGGCTGATATTTGATTAAAATTTTGTTTGCTATACTCTGTTTGACCCCGAGATGTTTTGAGTCATATGCTCGACGGATGTTGAAAATCATGCTCGTGTGCACATGGGACTTAGGTCAAATGCCACGGCTTCTCGCCCATTGTCATTAATCGTGATTCATGTCATATCTCATTAACTCTTTGGTTAAGGTTGACATCAGAAATGGCATACGCATAGATGCTCATTTCAGCTCACCTCCGACGACATAGGAACGTGCAGAAATACGCTATTATTATCATTTTTAGTATTATAAAATTATTACCGGTATTATTATTATTGTATTTTTTTTTAAATTATTACTGATGTGGATCTAGCCTGAACAGACCTGCTTACTTGTCGCTCCCGTACTAGAGCTGTCGTGCAAAATGTCTTGTTCCTATTGTACCGAATCGCTCCCAACTGATGGCGATAACGTGACGTGTCTGGGGTGTAATTCAGTACATCATTACGAATACCCCACCGTAACCACTAGAACGTGGAGAAATATGTCTAAATTTCATAGATCCCAGTAGCGCTGAGGAACATGCCGACAACGGGAGGAGCATCCCGTCTACCGTTCACCATCGGGACCGAACGATGGAGATTGCCAACAATCAGCAGACGGCATAGATGACTCTGGAGACCTGAAGCAGCGATACAGGGGATCACTGAAAGGTAAGGTAGATGAAAGTGTAAAAAGTGTTGAGTTTATGTCGAACAAATATGACGAAATAACTAAGAGAAAGCAACTCAAGTGAAACAATTAAAGGAAGAGAGCAGAAAACAGGAAAGTGTGATATCGGACCTATCAGTCAAAATCCACGAACATGAACAGTACCTACAACCGTCAGTCCTACTTGGAAATTTAGTGTCCCGCACGAGAAGGACGAAAACTTGGAAGACACGGCCCATAAAGTGGCGGAGGAACTGGAAATTGATCTCAATATGTTTGACATGGAAGAAATCTACCGTGTGCCGTTAAAGAATAGAACGAAAATTGCACCAATTAGGTTAAGTTCAGCTCTACATATAAAAGAAAAGAACAAACCAGCAAGCGCAATACAAAACTTAGCAACTGGTCTACTCAAACACAGCATCAAGGGAGGTGCATTTATATTAACGAAAGCCTCACATTTTCTATCGAGATTTACTGTGGCAGGCGAAATTGAAGGCTCGGGAGGTGAATTGGAAATTTGTATGGTTTAGGAATGATCGTGTGTTGGCAAGGAAAAACGATGAAAGTGGGGGTCGTCAAAATTCCCCGTCCCGGCGATCTAACGAAGATGATGTAAGCATGTGTCGCGGAGTGATAGTTTCTTATCGTGTTAAAATGACATTACTTAACTATACACAAGAGAATCGGATAACCTGTTATAAATTTGAAAGTGCTCAAGATATTACAGATAATAGTAATGCGTTGTTGAATATCTCCTAGATAAATATAATTTCACGAAATATTTGTTCCATATCGACAAATAGGGATTATTTTCTGCTAACTTTTCCTGAAAAAATTATTGAAAGAATACATATTATATGTCTAGTAGAGATCAATATTTTAGACTTTAATATCAGCCTGTTTAATTTAAAAACTTTCAATGCCCTTTTCTACAATAGAGGAAATAGAAGAGGTGGAGGAATAGCTCATTTACACGGAAGAGCATCGCAATAAGGAAACTAGACTTGGTTATTAACTTCCCATGAAGCAACTTCTGTTTCCAATTCCCGATCTTGCATTCAGTAGTTTTTATTTCATTTACTGGCGAATCTAAAGATGCAGCTGAAAATATAGTGCGATGGAGAGGGGATGTTCTCCTCTGTTGTGGAAAAATGCACACAGTGTTGTCACTTGTTTTGTATGAGGGTACATGGTGTCTATCAGTCCTCTAACACCTTCAGACCAAGGTCGAGTCAGGCGCTCTGTTGCTGATTTCGGATGGTGCATATGATGGAAAATAATGGTGTACCGACCGAGAAGGACGAAAACCTAGACGATACGGTCCATAAAGTGGCGGAGGAACTGGAATTTGATCTCAATATGATTGACGTAGAGGAAATCGATCGTGTGCCGTTAAAATATAAAACGAAAATTTCACCAATTATGGTTAAGTTCAGCTCTACATGTAAAGAAATGAACTGATCAGCAAGCGCAATATAAAACTAAGCAGCTGGCCCACTCAACCATAGCATCAAGTGAGGCGTATTTATATTAACGAAAGCCTCACGCATTTCTATCGAGATTTATTGTAGCAGGCGAAATTGAAGGCTCGGGAGGTGAATTGGAAATGTGTATGGTTTAGGAGTGACCGTGTGTTGGCAAGGAAACACGTAGAAAGTGGGTTCGTCAGAATTACCCGTTCCGGCGATCTAGCGAAGATAGTGTAAGCAAATGTCGCGGAGTGATAATTATTTTATTTTGCGTTAAAACGACATTACTCGACCATACACATGAACCTCGGATAACCTGTTATAAATTTGATAGTGCTCAGGATTTTATAGATAATAGTAATCCGTTGTTGAATAACTCATAGTTAAATTAATCTCACTAAATATTGGTTCTTTATCGCCAAATTGGGACTATTTTCTGCTAACGTTTCATGAAGACATTATTGAAAGAATACATAATATATGTCTAGTTGAGATCAATATTTTAGACTTTAAGAAGAGCCTGTTTAAATTAAAAAATGTGATGCCCATTTTTGCAATAGAGGAAATAGAAGAGGTGGAAGAATAGCTCTTTTTACAAGGAATAACACCGCAATAAGGAAACTGGGCTTGGTTATTAATGTTAACAATTTTGAGACACATCAATCAGAAATTGAGTACGCAAATCATAAATTAATATTTTCTGCATTTAGAGACGAGCTGGACATGAGCCTACAGTCCTTCAATGAGTACAGAAATCTGATTGTCCTCAGAGATAAAAAAATTGATCTTCTAAATATAAATAATCTTGCGGCAAACCATTATAATAATATTATGGCAGCACATGATCTTTTTTCAGTAATTACACACCCGACTAGAATCGATCCAAGGACAGGGAAAAAACTCTGATTGACCATACATTTGCAAGGTGACAGAATACAGCACACTCAGCGGTAATAGAATCAGATGACAGTGACTACTGCATAACGTATGTTGGACTAGGGACTCAGCAAACAATTTCAGCAATTTCCTTTCACCAGGTAGAAAACATTACAATGCTGACAGATTGCAAGGTTCATGGCCAGCTTAGTACAGTAATGTGGGTCCAATATCTGAACCTCGAATGTCCGATACAGCTCTATACCCGGTTAGTTAACACTTTTAGTGTAATTTTTAATAAGTCATAATTTGTAATATTTAAAAGTCGACGCAGAGCAAACAAACCATGGTTTTCAAACGAACTGCAGGTAAAATTCAGACAAAGAGATCAGTTACTTAAAAAATGGGAATCCAATAGAAATAATGAGCAATATAGGAAAGAATACAACTTATTTATAAGGTGCGTTCAAAAAGTAAAGAGCCGGAGGCTGGAATGTGCAAACCGGTGACGATATCGGCTAATCGTGGCGTGTGTAACGAGGTGTGGTTCCGACCAGAGTGTGGAAGGTCACAGCCTGCCGCTAGAGGGCACGCGTGCACGTCTCGTGACGATACAAAGCGAGCAGCTGCATGCATCAATCGTCCAACCAAGACCAAGGCAGTAGGCCATTCGACATGCTTCCTGGTGTGGTTGAAGACTGTGGGGCACCCATTGGGCACACACTTTTCGCAAGTGCAGTCGTTCCTTCATGATGGTGTGCACACTTCCGACACTCAATCCGACCGCGGCGGCTATGGCGTTCACTGTCACTCGGCGGTCCTGGGTAATGAGTGCACCAACCAGCTGGACGTTGTCATCGGTAATGCAGTGGGGTGCCCCAGACCGGGCATCATCGGAAAGAAAGACCAGTCTTCACAAAGAATTTGGTGAGGTTAGATAGAGCAAACTCCAGCAATTAACAACTCTAAAACTTGGAGAAAAATTTCTGTGAATGTCCTCGCACGCAAGACGCACACATAACAGTGCAGCTTCGTATGAAACATAACCATACCGAAGAACATTTTCTGCAAACGCCATCGCACAAAAGATGCATACATAGCAGTCTAGCTCCGTATGAAACATAACCGTACCGGACCGAACCTAGTATTCTGTTACAAACGTAACATGGCTGTTACAAGCCTCACACGAAGTAAATCCACACTAGACTGAGACCAATTAAGTGTTTCATCAAAAGTCTGCCCCTCCTCTGTCTCCGAGAATGCAGGAAAAGGACCCTACAGAGCTCTGCAGAACATGCAAACGCAGCACAGAAGAAGATGGTTACTCAGCTACATGCGAGGCATGCGAAAGAAGGGAACATAAGAAATCTGCTGGTCTGACGCAAGTCGAACTAGGCACGCTTACGAGGGCTAACTGCAGACTCACGTGGATATGCAAAGAATGCAAACCAATTCTGCGGAAAGCAGGGAAACAAGATGACCTCATAGAAAGCCTATAAAGCTCTGTAGAATCCATGCAATCATCCATAGAGCAAATGAAACAGAGCATTGAAACCACACTCATAGAAAGAGTACAAGAAGCGGTAACCAGGCAGATGGGAAAAACCCTTCTCCCCCTGGCCAGAACCAAAAACAGCAGCCACTATAAGCCGGACAACCATAGAAAACAGGAGCCCTCCATGCAGACGCAACAAAAGGAATTATCAAAGCTACCGTGATAAAGTCACCAGCCACACACAACATGGTAGAGGTACCAGCCACGCAAAACAACCAGATTGCCCCCCAAGATAATCAGACCAGTCTCCATCTAAACGACCACCAACGCACAGCACACAGAGACGGAAACAGAAGACCCACTATTTCTCAATCTTATAATATGTCACATGGGTCGTATTGGATTGTCTCTAAGGGTCACTGATTACTCTTGTAGATGCATGAAAATATTCAGATTTCAAAATTTTCTTTTAATAATATATATACATTTTTAATTTTTAAAAATAGTCAACATTTGCCGCCTCTTAACATCTGCCGTCCTAGGCTGCCGCCTATACAGCCTATACGTAAATCCGTCCCTGGGCCCATATACATGAAGGTGGTGATCATATAATTTTAGGTAACTGTAGACCGTTAACCATCCTATCAATAATCTATAAAATCTTGGAAAAATGCATCGAATCTAGACTAAACAACTATTTAGATAAGTTTAAAATTATGCATGATTGCCAATATGGATTCAGGAAAGGGAAAAGCACACAGCTGTTGCTCTCACACTTTGCAAATATTGTGAATGGTGCCTTGAATCAGAACAAACGCGCACTGGTCTTATTCCTCGACTATTCCAAAGCGTTTGACCGTTAGAGTTTGATCGAATATTGTTAAAATTAGAATCAATAGGTATTAGGGGTAGGGCATTAGAAATGTTTCTATGGTATTTAACAGGCAGGAAAATTGTAATCAGGGTAAATAATGCTGTAAGTGATCCTATTGGGCTGCAGATCGGCGTACCACAGGGGTCAGTATTAGGGAATACTATCTACAATATCTGTATGAATGATGAATACATATTAAATAACTAATAAAATCTCTAAAATAGTACTAAATTGTAAAATATGTATGTATGCTGATGACATAATCCTCGTAGTTGTACATAAACATGTTCAAGAGGCTCTTGATATGGTGTAAAAGACTTCAATAATGTTTTAAGATGGAGCCACAACAATAATCTAACCCTAAACTCAAAAAATCTAGAATTATGAATATACGAATGCCTGGTAAATTCAAGGAAGAAATTAAATTGAAATTTCATAATTTTAACTGCCTGCACTTAATCCCGGCAAAGCACAAATTACTAACTGTAACTGTGACCAATACATTCAATCTGTGAACAATTATAAATATCTAGGAGTCACTGTAGATGTTCATGGGACAATCACATTATGGAACTGTTAAGGAACCTGAGAAAGACATTATTCTTCTTCCATATACTTGCCTATTGAGCCCCTCCAAATGTGTAAACAATAGGCTATTCAGCGCTTGTAGAATCAGTACTTCGATATGGCATTTTGGCTTGGGGAGGGACAATGGGAAGTTTAACTAAAATGCTAAGTAATATGAAAAAAATATCTTAAATCTAATTGTAGATAGAGGTAACTGTAGTAACAAATTTCTGTCCATTGCAGATTTATATAAGACCACAATACTTCTAACACATTATAGAGATAATACATATAGAATATTACCCCAGCTTTCAAAAGATACCAGACTAAAACAGGATGGTCAGTATATTGTTCCCCTTCACATTAATTTATATGGGAAACAAGAATTGAAAGTTTGAATAGCAAAATTACTAAATTCATTACCATCATCATTAAGAAACCTTCCAATACATGCGGCAAAATAATTGAAGGACTTCATAACAATTGTAAGTTATGTTTGTTTCATGAGTGAGGATCTATCGAGATATACTTTAAGCAATATTTCTAAATTTGTTCCCACAGATAAGCCACATGTGATGGCTTCGTGGGATCATGATACTATTAATATTGTAAGTAGTATATGCATATGAATAAAAAGTATAATATAATAATTTTATTAATGCAGCCAATGGCCATGTACATTTCTTTCCAGGACGGGTCAGGGAAGGGTCATTGGTGGGAAATCGGCCGTGGATCTATTGAAAGGAACCGTCCCGGCATTTGCCTGGTGGTGAAAATGGGAAACCACTAAAACCGATGCCAGCGAGGCACGAGGTAGCGCGTTAGCGCTCTTGGCCACCGCGGTCGGTCAGTACATATATTAATGATCGAAAGAATCATTATATGAATACAGGTACAACAACAAGGGACTGTTAAATTATTTTCCTACCTTTGTGTTACTATTGTCATTATAATAATAACACTGTAAATGTATTTGTAAATTTATTTTCATGTATTGTATGTATGTAAACTGTATGTTATTAATAAATTAAACCCCACTTCCCCAGGTCTTGGGTCTCCCAGACCGGGGAAGGGTTGGATCATTTACATCATTTACACATAATGGTTATTATTATTATTATCGGTATTATTATAATTGTTATCATTATTATTACCGGTATTAAATCCTCCGAAGCTTAGGCGGCAGCACGCCAGCCTCTCACCGCTGGGTCCGTGGTTCAAATCCCGGTCACTCCATGTGAGATCTGTGCTGGACAAAACGGAGGCAGACAGGTTTTTCTCCGGGTACTCCGGTTTTCCCTGTCAAAATTTCATTCCAGCAACACTCTCCACTATCATTTCATTTCATCTGTCATTCATTTAATCATTGCCCCAGAGGAGTGCGTTAGGCCTCGGCAGCCGGCACAGTCCATATCCTCGCCGCTAGATGGGGGCTTCATTCATTCCATTCCTGACCCGGTCGAAGACTGGAAGCAGGCTGTGGATTTTCATTTCATTACCGGTATTAATATTAGCAGTATCATTATTATTATTATTGTTATTATTAATTATGAAATGGGAATTAAGTTTGGTTGATATTCTTCTACAAAGGATATCATTTTCATTGACCTTATTCCTAATTTGGAAGTAGGGGGGAGAACATGCTCTAGAGACACTGCTAACTACCAGCCTTTACTTCCTCCCCCCTCCCAACGCTTAAATTCACGCGAGTTGGCACACATGATATTGGTGTGCCGCATTACTTTCTGTTTGTGTGAGCTCAGTTATTTTTCGAAAGGTGCTATGCAGGTAAAGATCTCCCTCATATGGAGGAAGTTTGTAAGCTGAAATGTACATTGTTCTCAGGCCCAGAGAACAGATATAGCCGTAGAAACTCACAGGAGCAAGAGCCCGAACAACTGCCATCTTCCATTGTCCAGACCATAGTTGACAAACTGCTATAATTAGATGTAATTGTTTCCATTTCACTCCCAGCTGTAGTTTAAGCTTTCCAGGACTACATGGCCCACTTAGCCTCTGTTTACTTTCCCTCTTTAATCTGCATCACAGATCTCCTTGCTGCATTCATTCCCTTGAGAAACTCAATTATTTTAGGCTGTAGTTTCAAAATTCATTAATTAGGTAAGGAAGGGGCTTGCCGATAAATTATTTAAACGGTATTGGTAAATGTAAAGATGTTTGTACTCCATTAAAGATCATCACATATTCCCTGCTGCCTAATTGCATTGCTAACGGTACTTGAAAGTTGTGACTTAATGGAATACCGTAACTTAATGCATTACCTAAAGGATGTTGCTTCCTAATTTAAACCATGTGGGTTATACGAGTTGCATGCCTGACAGTCAGTCACTTTATCAAACAATCATTCAGACAGTGATCTTTGATCTAAGAGATGAACTCCGAACGTCCTTTAGAAAGATTGCTCGGCAAGAAATGTGCACTTCACGCTACGCTGGGCATATGAAGTTCAAGCTAGCGCTCAGCGAACTCGAATTACAGGTCGGAAATTGAGGAATATTACTTGCGGCAAGCGGTAAATCTGGGATGAGCTGCAGTCTGGGAAATATAAGGAAGGAAGGTTGTAGTTTTACGTGACCGTGAATCGTGTGATTATTACCCACGGGACCTCCTTTTTACGTGGAATCCGAACCACAGGACATGGCATTTCACTTCGAAAATCTCACATGAATTGACCCAGAATCGAACCCTGTCCACCTTGGTGAGAGGGCAACAGCTTGACCGCTGCGCGAACGCACCACTGGAAAATATAGCTAGGATGTAAGGTAGTAGCACTTATCTCATATTATTACATTCAGCATAAACTTCCAGTGTGAATTAGAACAAAACATTGTTTCACTAGCTGAAATACCCGTGATTTACTATTGAGTAAAAATGGGTAAATATTATATTTGTTGTTTTCAATGACAATTGAACTTCGGACGTGATAACATTTCCACACACAATTTCACATTTCTATCAAATGAATAATTGCCGCAAAATTTATTATTGTGAATGACCTATCAAAAAGGTAGATATGCAGGATAATGACCATACATTTTATGCACGAAATCCATTTCGAGATTTTGGAACATTCGATATTGCTCAAACAATACAGCGGCTTCCACCACTTGGTTTCAATGAGCAGCATCCCGAACATAGTTCAAAGCATGTTTATAAACGTTACGCGGTTTTACTATGGGTACGTCACTCGTAGTGAACCACTCATTGCGTACATATTCCATTAATATTCTGTTGTGTAGTTTGAGATTGGAAGATAATTCATTATTATTTGCAACACAGTTTGAATCATGGTCGCCTTTGTAGGTGCGTATATCGGGTTGAATACCTGAAGATGTACATTACACCTGTGCAGAAATGTTCAGGCGCACACAGGAGATCATTCCATGTGTGATAATCAGAAGTATTCAGATGTAATCTGTGCACACACACCTCCCGTTGGAACAGTTGTCTCATCAACAAATTGCGTGTCAGTTTTAAGCAAGAAGTGCCGTGACGAATTAAAGAGCCTACTTTTCAAAAAATATAAGTATCATACTGCGCCCGTTGACGCATGTTTGCACAGCTAATAAAGACCAAGATCCATGTTGAAGAGTAACTGAACATACCCTGCGAGCGGCGGGAAGAAGCCGAAGCAATATCACTTATAATAACATTTTTATGCACTTTTGACATTCTATAAATCATTAATAATCAAATCAACGTAATTCTGCTTATTTAAAATCCGATATACATCGCAGATAAGCGAAACCGTCAATTTACACGGCTAACTCATGTCCTGAGTGGACGCCATGTTCAGTGAAGCCAGTACCTACTTGTCGTTTGTTGAAGCAACACCTATGTGCATGTGAAGCACGAGTGAGGACCCGTTCCGTGAACGGAACCCAAGTGCAATGGAACAATCCAAGTGTGTTAGTAGAATGGATAATCTACTAACCAAGCGATTGTAGACAATTATTAACATTTATACAATGAAATATTTTTGATCCACGAGGTAAAACTATGGAAGCGTGTTACGCAAACTTTAAGACCGCATGGTCGCAACTAAGTGCGTCGTAAAACTGTGAAACTGATAAGCTGTGAACATCTAGATGTATATTGTATGTTTTGCCGGATGTGCAGTTATTTTGGTTTATAATTTTAGTGTAAATAATTAGTGAAAAGTTGCGAGTGAGCATCGCACAAGCGATAATTTAACGCCAGTGGCGGAGTGAAAAAATGGGCAATATTGATTACCGCAGATTAGAATCTGTGAGTGCAAGTTACTTTAAAATGTGTAATCATATAACAAACGGCAACATTATGGAACTACTGAATCATCTAATTTTGGAATATAACCCCAACCACGCAATGGAAATGGATTACTAAATCATGCGTGGGGAATTGATAACGGAAGGTGACCGAAACAATGATGAGATGATCTAAGACCATTGAGGAGACCGCTTATAACACATCATGGCGGGTCTCGAACGAGGGTCGCTGCAATCTGTAAGTCAGATCATGTATCAGTAGCGAAATTGTAATGAGTTGGAACAGTAGATTAATTTTAGTATGGTTTCATTTAAAGAGCACAACGCAGGTAGCTATTATAATACCACGTGTGGAAAGTTACAGTTTCGTTATAAATTTATAATCGCCAGGAAGGCAGTATTTTTCAATGTCCATTTCGTATAATTTCAGAACAGTTATTATCAACTTTTATTTTGTCAAGCTGATGACAAAGAAACTAGTTTTGGCAGATGTTAAAAAAGGCCAAGGTTACATCTGTACAAGCCAAACCACTACACAGCACACTAGATCTTAGGCAGTGCATTATTTATTTAGAAGGCTGTGAAATTCCTAGTATTATATAATCGGAATCCAGAGTTCCGTTATTCGCATTTGTTTTGCCAGATCAATACTTGAAAACAGGTTTATTTCATTATCAGAAGCCAGACAGGCAATGAAAGAAACAGTATTTTATAACCAGAGAACATAGGTTCGACCTCATTCAGGGAAGAGGCAATTTAATAAATGCACAATCTCACACTTTAGTTTGTGTCTGAAGCCTTCATGTTAATTCAGAGCGTTGTTAGAATGTGTTTTCTACACGCATAACCTTTATGATCAGTATTTAAAACGTGTATAATTCAGGGATCCACACTTGTTGTAACTAACGTTATAATTGAATTATTGAAATGAGTTGTGATGGTGTATTGATACCTTCGATATGTTATTGTGGTTATCCCGGTGGTAACGAGCTACTGCAGTCATACCAAACCAATGGCTACAGGATTGATGAATCCGTAATTGTAACAGTGAGATACAGGGTGTCAAATAATTATGAAGTATTGGTGGAGACACAGGGTGTCTATTAAGCTATTAAGTTATTATGCATTAGTTGGATACACACGTTACCTGAGTACACTGAAAGCTATTAAAAGTCTATAAACTGAACAACTATACTGTGAGGGATAAATAATTGTGTGAAGCTTCAATAATCAAAGATAGGAATTTGTGAAACCATACAAATCTCATAATTCCCCCTGAGCCTAAATAAAGATAATAAATACTAAAAATAAAATATTTTATAGTTGGGCCATCATTACATCCGACTTGACGTTTCAGTGCTAGGCTACATTTTCGTTCGCTAAATCGCGACATCGCCAACGATACTCAATTTGCCGTGATATATCGATTTAAATGGGTGCCTGCAATTGGCTACTTAGAGTGATTTTCCTTCTGACCGCTATATAACTCTAGGGTAACACTGAAATGTCAAGTCGGAAGTTATGATGACTTTACTATATGGACCAAATGTTCGACACTTAGTTATTGTTAATTTATCTTAGATACATTCTGATACATTTTTACAGGAATAGTCGACAACCACACACATCAGATTGGTAGTAATATGAGTCGATGTAATTGTTTAATTACTATCGCATTTCCAGGCTTTCCTATTTTTCTAACTTTCTTAACACTTTGAAACTATGACCATTTGTTACAAACAGTAGCAAATCGAGTACGCAGGCAGTGCCAATTGCATAACCATAGGAGTGCTGAATTGTTGTATGCATTTGTGCTGTATTAGCATAGCTTTTTTTATTCAGCAACGTTGTGCACATAGCTTGAATTTCTTTGTAATAGACGCGTCTCGTTTATTAATTAATGATATTTAGGACTAGCTAAACACGTAAATTTAAAAGATAATTGTTAGAGATGGCACCATCATAGCATAGGTCAAACTTTCCCCTTGCTATTAAATGTAAATGTTTCTAGTATTTGTAAACAAGTATGTCTTGCTTTGCAGTAGATTCTTTTGATGTTTGATCCTCCCGCAGTCATTTTCGATGCAATTGCTTAGGGCTGATCTAACGTGCCATACTCTTAGCTTGTTCGTTCTTATTCAAATTTTGAATTAGGACCATGAGAGGAATTTATATCTTGATTAGAACTTTTTTATATTTTCTTTCAGGGCAGAATAGTATCGGACTAGCCGTTTGCAACTCTCATGCTAGGCTAGGGATCTATTCTGAATAAAATTTATTCGTGATTTTAACATAAGACTGACCTCTCTTTTCTTGCTTAGTTTTGTTATCGATGCATTCCTCTGAGCTTGTTAAGATTCGAACCTCACCAATTCCCGATACCCCGAAGTGCAGACTTTTGGGCAACACCAGCCTATGAATGTGTCGTCCCCTATACTTGAGTGTTAACTGGAAGAGGGTCACGGAAGGGTCATTTGAAACCGGTGACTCCCCGAAACCTTCGGCCAGCGGGCACAATACCTATGATTGATTGACAATGGGTGATCAAAAACTAAGTTTACAAAGCCTGCAGTGAAACGTGCACATTTTGTGTCATACATCCAACGCAGCCAACTGATTATAGATGCATTGGGTTATTTTTCGACATAGTCTGCACATCGGTTTAGGCACTTGTCGCTTCATAGGATGAGTTTGAATCTTCCATCATGGTAAAAACCCTGTTCTTGCATGTTCAGCCACGTTGTCGCTAAGTGTTGCACCTCCTCATCTGAAGCGAATAGTCGAAGTCCTAGATGCTAATTCAAGTGAGGAAAGAGGTGGAAGTCGCTTGGAGCCAGCTCCGGGCTGTAAAGAGGGTAGTCGATGATGTCCCAGCAAATCCGCTTCAACGGCGTCGTGGTCTTCTTGGCTGTATGAGGTCGCGCGTTGTCAAGAAGGAAATTAACGCTGCCGGTGAATTTCAGCCATGGTTACATACTTCGCCCACATAATTCGATTAACTGAGCGAATCTCTTCGTCAGGCCAGATCTCCAAACGAGTCGCCATTGGTTTTTTATCTACAATTTGAGCAGTGGGTGGCAGGTGGCTGAAACAGTTACCAACCGTATGTATTTGAATTTCCCCACACTTCTAATTTCTCTCTAACTGACGAAACTCCAGGGGTATTGGCCTTGTAACCTTAGTTTCTAACCTCCCTTCGTATATAGACTTATCTAGAAGAGTGACGAAATTAAGTTGGAAATACTGGGCATTAGTGATTTGTTCAAAAAAACACCTAACATATTGTAGCCTAATAGAGCACTACAGTTTGTTTGAAGTAGTTTCCTTTCATGAATTCTGAGATACTGAGAGTATACGGCTCAAATGCTCCAAGAGAGTTGTTAGATAGTTAGATGGTCTGCTGCCTCTGTAAATGCGCACAAGTATATTCCTTACGGCATACACACAATAAATAATATTTGTAAGTTATCCATTAAATGTTATGGAAGTGAGATGCAGACTTTGTAATCCGCCTTGTCTAAACTAAGAAATGATGTTTAATAATATATTTTTGAACGTACATGTTTCGATATGACAATAATATCTTCATCAGCGTTGATGTTTAGTGATATTAAAAATATTGATGCTTTTCAGTCGGTCAACACGACCTTAAAACATCAAACGTTTGTTTACTAAGGCAACACTGAAAATGACTTCAAACACCATAATGTTTACAGATATGTATGCTTGGCTAGCTCCTTCATAAAATGCGTATACGTTTACCATGTGAAATTGGTTACCATTAGTCAATATGGATAAAACTGTTACCAATTAGACATGGTTATCGTATACGCATTTTATTAAGTTCGATGCAGTTAAACATTGCACTTATCAGCACGCGTAGAGTTATGTTGCCAACACTGTCACGTAGGGGTTGCTTAAAATGAATCTGCAGAATTAACCTCAATACACGCGCACCCAATTTTGAACTGTTTGAGGCTAGGTTTCAAAATTATAGAGAGTATTTATCCACAGTTGGTCTCCTTCGTGACTCTTGCATTGCACGTGCCCCTCCGAAATCCTGAATGTGTGCTTGAAAGGCAGAATCATGCAATATTTTGCAGTTTTGAGGAAAGACTACAACCATTAAGAACAGGATTTGAGGATATCCCTAATGGCCCATGGATATCACCAGATAGAACATTTTACAATCAATTTGACATTGTTGAATCTGTCCGGTCTCTTAGATAATTATTGGTAGTATGCAGATATTATGGGGAAAATGTAGAGACACAGTTTGCGAGGTGGTAGGGGAAGAGATCACAGACATACTTTCCAGAAAACAAGTGGGTGATTTCACCGTGGTAAATCTACGGTGTTACATTTTACAAGGAATTAATACCATTGGGAGTGATTTTTCATCTTAAAAGTTCCCACATACATAGGATGGGAATTGAACTCAAACCACAGGATACTAGGCGAACTTCATTCACACCCAAGTACACAGACTGATGTTCCAAACCCTGGAATGCAACATATCTTATTCCCATGAAAGCCTCCTTCGGAAGCACAACATCTTGTTACTTCACTCTGACCGTAGCGAAGAGCACACAGGGGACTTTTCTAATGTTGTGGCTAAACTATCACTATGTTTCGCTATCCCACTCACCAGTCAACTGTTCGTACGAGTTTACATGCTCTTAAAGGGGAGCAGAAACCACCCGTGTACTTCGCAGCACATTGTATTAAACTTACGCCATTAAAACTGATTATTTAACAATATAACGGTAGATGAACCACGTGACAGAGAACATTTGTAGAGCTGTTAATTCATTAACAGGCTTTGCGACATGGTAGTCATTTTTCCCCATTTACTTGGGTGTGTGTATAATTTGTCTGATGACCTATTTTCTTGTGGTGTCTGTAGTAGTGCATGTATTTAAAATGCAGGTGAGGTTTGGGAAGGAGGCGGCATTGGTCTTAAGTTAAGAACCGTCCCGGCATTTGCCTGGTGTAGAAGTCAGAAACCACGGAAAACTGCTTCCAGGATGACTGAGATTTGAATTGAACTCGTCTCAGCCTTGAGTCATGAGGCTGATTGTACCCTGTTCCAGCCCTCAGACCAGAACTACTAGTAAATGTTTTGGCAAAGCCGGGAACCAAACTTCGACCTCTGGGACAACAGTCAACATTTGAATACACCCTGTTTGATGTGATTAAGTGTTAAATTGTGTATCAAAGAAGAAAGCCATGAAAATGTGTAATTGGTTTGTGAAACTGTACATAACAAGTAGCTCTATGACGAACTAAAGAGCTTACATTTCTCAATTTAGGATACATACCAATGAGCGATCCATATAGACCTGTCTAGAATAATCACGAAATTACGTTGGTAATTCTGGCATATATTAATTTTTTGAAATACACCTGAAATATTGTAGCCATCACAAACAACAGGTGGTTGTCCATGGTTGTGATAGGAGGGATACTTACAGTTTACCTATGTACACGATATCCCGTGGCCATGTATGCTACCAATCATGGCAAAACTTCCAATGGACATTTCACAGTAGGATTACACTGAACCATATACATCAAAGCTCTCCCAGGGATGCCTCCGCCAAGTTGTTGCGCTTACAGGGCCACCATAGTCTCAAGACGTTTTGCAAATCGAATGCTTCAGGAATCATATAGAACGTCAGCTTAATCAAACCACAAGTCTCCCGGATCTGCATAATAAGATTCAAAACGTGTCGTACAATGTGCCACAATATATCAGACGATGCGCCTCCATGCCTCCAATCTTGACTGTTCGCACATTTTACCTCGTCTAGAGTAGGTGAAACTACGTACTACACTTGCTCTTGATGTTGACCCTTTACTTCACCAACATTATCGCACTGTATCATGGTACCTCACATACTTCCTATTTACATTCATTCTTATAAAGTTTTATTCTCTTCCGACAACTTCTTATTGTTGCGTGTTTGTCAATTTGCATTTTAACAGAACAGTTTACATTGGCTGCGTTCTCTCTTATATGAATCCCGCACTTAAAAAGATGCACATCAATTATTTTAATAACGTTATGTAAGATGGAATGCCGATCAGGTAGGAAATGCCAGATCCCCGAGCGGTGGCGTCATGACACAGGATTACGGCTCGTTTCTCACTGTTCATCCATGTAAATGTTACTAAAACACACCTCTCTTTTCATTTTGACAGAACAGTTTACATTAGCTTTGTTCTCTCTTATAAATTCCCGCTATTCCGTACAACTCCGCTGTCGTATTTACATAGCTGCGAAATGAAAAAGGAAGAGAAAAAGCAATTAATTACTCCAAATGGCGATTTCTTTGTTACCTTGGCTACTGTACTGCAGATGTGATGAATATTGCTCAATGGTTGGTCCTACGTATTTGTTATTGCATTCAAAGATCTCACGGGGCAGACACAGTTTAGTTATCCTCAATCAACTTCGCCTTTATGAAATGAATGATCGATCCCAGAATGTTTTCCACGATTGGCTGCTGCAGATAAATTCGGTTTCAAAATTTAAGACCAATCACTCTAACCTAGTGTGAAATTCTTGCTTCACTTGAAGAACTTGGTGCTGCACCGTCTGGTGTTCGGAGGTTCGAATCCTGATATTGACAATGGACATCCTGAATGTGGAGTTCCTGCAAACTCATATAAGGCAAATTATATGACGGTGCCTTCCAGCAAGTCGCGGGGCATATATACTAAAGTCACGTTATCTGAAACGCTCTCCTCCTGTGACCAAGCTTTAAGGATTTGATCTCGTGACGTTTAAATTGTGGATGATGGCACTCATTTAGGAAAGACCTCATACAGTAGAGTGTTGAAAATTCCTTTCTTCAGCAAAATCCTAACCCACTGGCAACCATAAATCCAGTTTTATTTCCACCTGCTCCTGATTCCCAACTTCTATATCAGGTAGATGCAATTTCACCTTGGCTTGTCCTTATGTTCCTTGCGAACATTTTAGATCACCCTCAATTAATGAGGGCATTCAGGCACATTTTCCCTCTTGGTGTCATCAGTATTTTGCCAAATGATTGTAAATATAGTGTGCCATAGTCCCTGGTTTATTATTTTCTAGCTTCTTATTGCGGATAGCTTACATTTATTATCGTCAAGCATCGGTCTATGTATTAAGGAGTGTCCCACGATTTTCTAATTGGCAATGCAGGTTATTCACAATACGATTCATTCATGAATCCAGGAAACGATGTCAATTCGAAAGGGATCCACGTAAAAATGTTTGGGAGCCACTGTTGTCAACCACAATTGGCCGCACTTCGCTTATTCGTTACCGGGAGTGGGCTCCGACAGCCACCTTCCTACGAAAATCCTTCTCGCTCATTTTAGTCTTCTCATATTTTAGATTAAAAATTCAGTGTCTTCACAGGCCACCTGGGATCGATAAAACTACAATTTCGGATCATTAGCAGAAAGTGAAACCATTTTAATAAATTATTCTAGATATTATATAGTGATAACTAGAATTGTTATGAGAAGCATCGTAGAAAAGGTTAATCAATAAATACGGAAAAATACAATCGAATCAAATCGTCTACATTGTGTCTACGCTGAGATTTGACAAATACAGAAGGTATTTCTAGAGAGCCAACGATCATCGCAATTTTGGAACCACGAAGGCCGTATTTTGGTATGCTCAATATATATAGAAGTAGTTTATATACTACTCACCTACTGCGCTTCTTTGTCCTTCCGCTTTAACCAACGATTCAATTTCTCGTAGGTAATATATGCTGTAGTAGACATAGATCGTATGCCTTTCTCTTCAATGTTTAATTCCTTTAGCTGCCCAACGTTGTGCTCAATTCAGATTGCGAATCGATTAAGGAATGTTTTCTATTGATGTCTTGAAAGGGTACCATATCAATGTTCCTAGCACTGTCATTCATTGAGAAGCAGTGCACCTTCCAGCTTCCTAGAGCCCGTCCTGGATCCTGATTTTGTCGTTTTGTAAATCAGTGACCTAAATTCTGTTATAAAATTTGGCAGTCATCAAATGATGGTGCTGATATACACATTTTCTATGGTGCCTTGTTACAGCGTTGCATGTAAATTATTGGTAAAACTTAGAAGGTTACCAGTATTTGCTCGAGGGATATATATCAATTAGTTCATAATTAAAAGGACATTAAAAGTTATTACATAAGAAGAAAGTAGTTCCGTGAAGAATTGAACAGCCTATTTTCATATATTCTACTTATGTTAATTGCCTCTATCAACATAAAATATTTCAGTTTGATTGCTGTAACAGATTCTTAGATATTGAGAACCGTCTAAATATTTCGGAAGGTAGCAATGTTGGATCTTAATATACGTAGGCCATAGAGTTATGTACTATTACAATAAGATTATTACGTAGGTGTATTATTCAAACTTTAATCACATGATTGGGACACAAGAAATAAAAACGAGATTTGAATACTTCGCACAACCGCCATCTTGTGGTTACGTAAACAATTGAATTAAGTTAAAAGTCAGAGCATTACAATGTGTATAAGCATTTACCGTACCAAGTTTCACTGCGCTCGGATGGTTCAATCGCGAGAAACGCCAATTTCAATATTTTAAATTTTCGACGCCGCCATGTTGGATTTGTGCTTACCAGGTTATTGAAAGTCCCATAGGCGAACTTATGTTCATAGCCTTTATCAACACACAAAATGTTAGTTTGATAGCTGTCATGGATTAGTAGATATTGAGAACCGTCTAAATATTTCGGATGGTCGCCATGTTAGATTTTTATAAATCTAGGCCACAGAGTTATGCACTATTACATGACAATTATTGCTTAAGTTCATTATTGTAACGTTGACTTCGGTCGCATGATTAGGACACAAGAAATACAAACTTAATTTTAATATTTCGCACAGCCGCCATCTTCAAGTTATGTAAACAATAGAACTAAATTAGATAACAGTGGATTGCAATGTGTACTATGTTTCACTCCGCTCGGATGGTTAAATCGCGAGGAATATCTATTTAAATGTTTCACATTCGCTTGGCCGCCATGGTCGTTTTGTACTTAACAGGTTTTTGAAAGTCACATAGGTCAATTTCCAGTACTTTCCTTTATCACCGTACGTAAGTTCAGGGTGATGTCCATAAAAGTGTCGGAGATATTGAATGCCGATGAAATATTTCGCACAGCCCCCATGTTGGATTGTTGAGACGTAATAAAATTTGAAGGGCATGGTCGGGGTCGGGCGAAATAGTACTATGACCTTACCGAGATTCATTGATATCGCTCCAGCCATTTAGATTTTACTAGGGCGACACACACATACGCACACACAGACACACACACGGACAAAAGGTGATCGCATAAGCCTATTTTTTTTCTTTTGACTCTGAGAGTCGCACATTTTTTCGGTATTGACTGAGTTATATTAAGAACCAAGTTCCAAATGGTTCTGCATCGTCAATACTATTTATTAAAATTTCGTGATACAAGCACTTGTCTTTTAACTCATGGTACATGTTTCAACGTCCAAAACATATTGACGTCTTCATCAGCCTATTTTAATTGGGAAGCACTTAAAACATTTACTTTATATACTGGATGTAGTTAAAAATCGTACATGAAAACACACATAGAACACTAAAAGTATCCAATGTAACCCATTAAAAAGTTGTTCAAACATTTTCTTATGTAAAAAGTTCAATAAAACCCTCAGCCGGGCTTGACAGTCTTTCTTGGTTTATTTCATGTCCAGTTTCTAATGTTAGCTTCGATAGCCCAAGCAAGGGGTGACAATTCCCAAGATGTAATGCGGCAATGAGTAAACAGAGCCGTGCTGAGTCAGACGGAGACTGTGCTTACCTGGGCTTTTGAAGCTAACATTAGAAACTGGACATGAAATAAACCATGAAAGACTGTCAAGCCCGGCTGAGGGTTTTATTGAACTTTGAACATAAGCAAATGTTTTAACAACTTTTTAATGTGTTACAGTGTATACTTTTAGTGTTTTATGTGTGTTTTCATGTACGATTTTTAACTACATCCAGTATAAAATGTGAATGTTTTAAGTGCTGCCCAATTAAAATAGGCTGATGAAGTCGTCAATATGTTTTGGACGTCGAAACATGTACCATGAGTTAAAAGACAAGTGATTGTATCACGAAATGTTAATAAATAGTATTGACGAGGCGGAACCATTTGGAACTTTGTTCTTAATTTAAGCCATTTTTTTCCATAAATATAAATAGGCTAACAATCACAACTTGCAATACAATTATGAACTTTAAATGAAGCCTAAGAATTATCAGCAAAGCACTACACCTACCATTACACATATTCTGGCTGCTCTGATTGGCATACAGTACCTTCGAAATTATACTTCAGATAAAGGAAGGACTTACAAACTGTATGACATGCAGTGAAGCATTGCATGTTTTGAAGCAACCCAATATGCGAAGTAACTACAATTCATACCATAATGAAAAGAATGATAATATTTTGGGTAATAATAATATCGTATGGTCTCGAGTGCCGGGTGCAAGATTTGATATTTGACACCCAGATGGGAGCTTGCATGTCAAATTTCGTTGTTCCTTGAAGCACTATGAAAGCCAAGGAGGTTAGATATCTTAGCTCCTTGAACACTATAGCGCTTTCTAGTAGAGAAATGAGGAACTTTGTGTTCGCGGAAAATCCCGAGATTAATTTTGCCATAATGAACACGGCCTACTGAATTCAAATGGGTTCTTTGACATGCCAACATCGTATGACATCGTGTCGTAATTTGTGCCGTCTTTCAAAAATCACTTACCACGGCCAGGAGCGATCATGCAAGCTTGGGGTTACTAGACCGACACGTTAACCACTCACCCACCGTGGCAAGCTATGTATTGGGTTAACAGCGTACAATAATACTACAGGATCATTATCTTTGTGCGCCCCGATGAACACGCGGACGAGCGTAAACAGTTCAGCCGGTGGTTGGCACGCACTTTTACCAAACATGTTGAATAATGTGTACTTACAGTGCTCATAGTCGATGCTGAAAATGTCCTCCCTCTCTTGTCACACACACCTCACATCTTCTTATGAAAGATTGGACAACAACCTCATGTAATTTTTTTTTGTCTGTTAACTTTTTATTATTTACGGAGCCAGTTTTCTCGAAACGTTTAGCAAGCCTCCTAATTGTACTGGCATTAGGCATAGGTCTTCCTGGAAACATGATTCGTCATTTTCGCCCTGTATCAGACAACTCACTAAACGATATGTCAGTGGAGTGGGGTATTGCGAGGTCTACACCTGGCCAGCCAAATAACGCAATAGTTTGCCGCGGTCCACTCAGCCAGCTGGTCAGGTGCAGAGCTAGTGTACCTCGCAAGACCCCGCTCCGCTGACTCATATCGTTAGTTTACACGTTTTTTGTCATTCATGATGAACCCGCTAAGCATAGGTTCATGTGATATGTTTCATTGCAACGCACATTTGATGCATCATCTTAGAACGCACTCACCGACCAGCCATGCTGTTGCCGCATGCTGACATTCCTTGGAATTATTAATGGTTGCACTTTTGACTTTGGAAAAAACCATTATATTATTATCTGAGTCTTTATTATTGCATTTCTACTTTCTACGAGGCTCAGGTCTTCACATTTTGTAATTCAGTATCATCGAAACATTCTGGAGAATGTTATTTCTACTTTTGGAAAGGTATTATCATCGCAGACACGCGAACCGGAACCAATCAGTCGCAGCAGCGAAGGACCGAGCTCTTCGCACATGTGTAGGATTTTCCATCCTTGCTGGATGCGTTTTGAATGTCCGTCTCCAAAGACGAGGAAATTCTCCGCCCGAAGGCGAGGAAAGTGATCGTTGTACATCGTGTTTTATTTAACACAGAACACTGTAACAACCAAGTGAATATTAAAGCCCATGTAGGCTCGTGCTACGAAATTCTTCGAATTATCAAAATGTGATAATATTTGTACATCGTGGAACACCACATTTTGAGCCACGTGCTGAGTGAAAATCAATGTCTTCAAGTGAGGTGAATATATATTAATAACTGTGATGTTATGATTAACAAAGTGCATTATTTCAACGCTAAAAGTAACAAATGTTGCTATGATCGCAAGAGCGATTAATTTTTCCAGTGTATAACTTCGATGCCACGTGATTTGTGGAAAATAGAATCTGTGAATGTGAAAGCAGATTATGTGCATGGCCAATTTTTCTATCATCTGCGCCGTGTAGATTCAGTGAGATTGATACCACAATAGAGCTAGCTTCAGTGAAACTGTGCTACACCAATTTTCTATATTTTTCCAGTGGTTATTTTCACATAAAATGTCATATTTTCATAACCACGTGTTTGATGATTTTCATCACACATCAACCGTGGGAATGAGTAGATAAATCCCCAGGATGTGAAGGAGCGTTTCTGGAGAACTTCAGCATGACAGAAGACCCAAGAACATAGCACTAGAGCGGGAGATGGACGTGCTAAGCCAAGGAACATGACGACTCCTATAATGGGAAGGAGTCCGGTTATATTACGACGTCAACGCCGAGGACAAATTAAGGCCATGGTAATGGATAGAGCCCATGTGGAGGTCCAGTTAGGACAACCCTTGTCCGGAGACCAGCAGCCTAATTATATCCCTCAAGTCGTTGGAACGACTGAGATATAGACATCCTTTCTTATGAGTCTGTTAATATATTCCTTGTGAGGTTCTTTGTGGTGTGGATAATTGTAGTTTCTTTTTGACTACAGTAGACTGTAGAATCAATCGAACTTATTGACGAGCCATAGGTAGGGTTTGTAATGTTAGAACTAATCTTTGTCATTCACTTTCAGTGATTTGTTAGCCACCCTGTGATTGAACCCCGTTCAATCATGGTGCATTCTGATAGACATCGCTAAGATGTTAATTCTACTCCTACTAAACGTCACTGTAGTCTTTGTTACTACTTTTTTCAACCCCTACGTGGGTGATTTTGTGTATAGCTTACTTTGGCAAGACGACTACATGTCATGGCTAGTGTTATTTTATAACACCCCCTTTTAGTTAAATGTTTGTCACGCCACTGATTTCATTTGAACAGTTCGTATCGGTTGATAACGACAGAAACTCTCAGTTTTGTAAAGGTAATATTATAATCCATTTAGATGAGCTATGAAGCCATCCTGTTTGAGTACAGAACATATTCAGGGAATTGAATTTGTAAGTAACTTGGCATCGAACCCTGTAATTATTACCGTATCATTGGCAAACTCAGCAATCGTGAGATTTGCGCCTTTATAATGTTTACTTAGCGTCAGGTGTTTCGACACAGATATTGTTCGGTTATTTAAATACAGAGCAGTTATGAAGTGACATATCTGCGGATTGCAAAGACTTTCAGTACAAGTGGTATTTCAATATTTTACTTTCCTTTGGTTTGAAGAACATACCACGTCTTTGTGTACAGTTTTGAGGCGTGATTTTAAACCTAACGATTATTCCATTCGAGTATTATACTGGGATCAGATAACAAGGCCAGTTTTATAATGGACTTCTTACGAGAAAACTGCCTGCATTTAGTCTATTATGTCATTCTAACCGTCCAAGTAGGTGACTGTAAATTGGGAGTGCAACTCCAAGTCACGGACCGGTTATACGAGTTCCCAGCATGCAACTAAAGTAACACTCACACAGTGAGACAAATGTATCAGACTTCTTGACAATGCTTGTAGCATTATTTACCGTAAGATGTTGTGATTCATAAGTAGGTCGATGTCCAGGCCACCATTTTGCGGAAATCATATGTTTTGTTATGATGAATTGTTTGGCAAACGCCATACGCTTGCATCGCTATTGAAGCGACTACCGATTAACTCTATTTGAGAGTGATTATATTTCATGTCGAGGTTTATTTGTTGTGTTAGAGGCTAGAGATAGACGCCTGTGTTAGAGGCTATTCATGTATTGGTGCGTATTGCACTGTGTCCAGAATTCGTTCTGTTGACTAGATATTTACGGGAGGTAACTGAAGTGCTTACCAGGCCTACCCGAGGAAATTTAAGTGAGACGAAAGCCACTAATAACCTGTGTTATTGTTATGTACGAGCATGGAGAGCTCGATGATGGTATTTTAGAGCAGAGATTGATCTCGCACGAGACTCCTACTGCTGATCCCAAGGTATTCAGGATCGTCAGCACTATTCGCCATAAACCAACGATAAATTTAAACCGACACCTTAATAATCGAGGGCATAATTATTGTAAACAAATAATAACTAATTGTTTATTGCATTCAAACTTGATCCACTTGCATTTTGGACCTGCTGACCGACACCTGCTTTCGTTTACGCTACTTTATGGAAGTAATCTAGGACAGATGACACTAATTTTGATCGACAGAGTGCTTGCTTAACCTATAGTTCGTAGCTGGTGGAGCTTGAGCCACATGCGACGTTAGTCGTAGTTTTCACTACACGATCGAAACGTAAATGACATGCACTTAGATGACACTGGTTTACAAAGAGTAACCCAGGGCGAAGGCAGGAATATAATTGATTGTAGTATTGTTGTTTTATTTATTGTATTGTATAAAATCCCATGTTTACCTTACTTAGTTTGTAAGAGTGTATTTAATGTTTTTTTGACGGCTTGTCATGTAGTTTTGTTGTAATTGTTTTGTCTCACGGACGTCACCGCCGTAAATTTTGTATTAATTGTCAGGAATTAGCTAAATTATTTAACACTAAATGTAAATGAGGAAATGGTCATTCTAACTTAGATTTGTTATTGCTACCCTGTTAAATGTAAATTCCGTTATTAGCTTACCTTTGTAACTTGACTTAGGGTTTATTGCCGTACCATTTTCCTAGCGTTGCTCTTGTTGCTTAACTTTGTAAATTAGATCTTTCGCGAGGGTTTACCGTAGTTTACAGGTAGGGCCCTGATCTTTATTTTTGTTTATTTATTAGTTTGCGGATTAGCCGATAAAAACCCTCCGAACTAGGATAAGTGCTTGAATATTTTAAATTAATATTTTTAAAAGTTTTACATAAGCCTAGAAGTTTAATTTCTCAGTCTAGCTTCATAAGGTGTATTTTCTTAGGCTGTCAATGACCTTTTAGCAACCATGTTAACATGGATCCCTTGGATCCTGGATTCTCGTGCCGCTATGGCCTATAGGAAATTCACCTGATCATCTTGGCACATGGGTCTGGCAGATGAGGTATTTGGAATGTAATTTCGGTTGTTGGCAACCCTGACAGCTCCTCTGACGGGCACAATATGGATATGTGTCTGCGAACCTTAGACGTGTTGCACGATTAGTGAGCATTATGATTACTGTGATTGTTGGCCATGCTTAGACACCCCTTTACATTGCGCGAACGTGTGTATATCCATAATTAGAATAATAAAAATGTTGACAGAACACAAATTAGATGAGATTGTTTTCCATTCTTTCATCAGAAGATGTGAGGTGTGTGTTGCAAGAGAGGGAGGGCATTTTCAGCATCGGCTATGAGCCCCGTAAATATACATTATTGGACCTGTTTGGTAAAAGTGTATAAAGTGCACGCTACCACCGGCTGAACCGTGTACACACGCCCGCGATCTGCCAGTCAAGGCCGGCTTAGCTTGCCGTGTTTATCGGGGCGCACAAAGATAATTTCCCTGTACTAACACTACTACTGTAATAATAATAGGCCTAATAATAATTATATTACTACTACTACTAATAATAATAATAATTCAAGTGAAACAAACAGCAGCAGGAAATAAACCACGTGGGAAAAGATAATTATCTTAAATTCATGAACTGAAAGGACGTTGCATTTAACTATATTCACTATCTATACTAATATAATAAAGGTGAAGAGTTTGTCTGTGTGTTTGTGTCTTTAAATGTGCTAATCTCTGGAACTACCAGTTGGATTCGAAAAAATATTTTTGTATATGATAGCCAGATTCAATAGGAATAGATTAGGCTATGTTAAATTTCGGACAGACCACTCCATTCCCTGCATTTAGGACCTTTGGCACAAATCTACACCGTTTAACCGATCTGAACCAAAATGTGTATACTTACCCTATGGAACCCTGCGAGTAACACTGTCTACATGAAATTTATGACAGACCAGTCCATTCCCTGCATTTAGGCCCTTTGGCACAAATCTACACCGTTTCACTATTCTGAACACAAATTTGTAACACTGTTTA
Organism: Meconema thalassinum; assembly: GCA_946902985.2. NCBI lineage: Eukaryota > Metazoa > Arthropoda > Insecta > Orthoptera > Tettigoniidae > Meconema > Meconema thalassinum. The sequence goes on from OX336389.2 coordinate 727,099,814, forward strand.
CATGCAATTTCGGACAGACCACTCCATTCCCTGCATGTATGCCCTTTGGCACAAATCTACACCGTTTCACCAATCTGAACCACATTTTGTATACTTACCCTTTGGAACTCTGCGGGTGACACTGTCCACTTTAAACTTCGGATATACCACTCCATTCCCTATATCTTGGCCCTTTATCACAAATCTACACCGTTCCTCCTAATTGCACCTAATTTTACTTACACTTTGAAACCCTGTTGGTAACACTGTCCACTTGATATTTTGGACAACGTTCTCCATTCTCTACATTTAGAATAACAAACAAACTGAACTTGAAAACCACGTATTAAGGCCTTAGAACCATTCACGTCCGTAGTAGTGTAACTGTAAGAGTATTTTAATAAGTCCATTGTTGACTGGCAATTCGGGCTGCATCGCGTTGCTCCTACCAGTGTTCTGGTGCAGAATTGCGAACATAGTTAAATCTTGCGCTGCTTATAAATTGCAGTCACGGGGAGTAATTCGTGCAAAAATATTTCTTAGGCACCATAACATCATGAACATATTATACCTCAGTATAAGTTCAAAGGTGTTGGTGCAGTACATTGATGTTTCAGCCGCAATAAGCGTTGGTGCTTTCAAATGTTTCCTTCACTTATTCTGAAGCTTGTCGTTGAGCGCTATGTGGCGGTAAATGATACTATTCTACCTCAGGAGCTCGGGACAGCCGAAGTTTTCCGAAGTGTTGTGATTATTTTTCTACAGCGCTATGCGACAAAATACGAAACTATTGGTCTCTACATTTCTAACAGCCAATGGGATATAGGTCTTAGACAGTGTCTTATTTCACTTACTCCTATTTCTAAACATAATTTAATATTTGTTTGTAAATTACATGTGTCAGTGCTGTAGTTATTAAACAGCCGTTTCCCTATTCATTGTTATCATAACGGGAAAACAACCTGAATGTTACGTCCATTATACTGTACTTCTTATCACCCCCACTACAACCACCACCACCACCACCACCACTAAAAGTTACATTTAAAAAATATTTATTTTCTGTTAGTTTAAGTATCATGTGCCAGTTCTGTAGTAGTATTAAATATCATCCATAAAGCAAATAAATCCACTAGGCGGAGCCGGGCACTACCGCTAGTTGAGTATAATTTTAACCGTATCGATGCATTCATTCCGATGATGTGATATTTGAATTTGGCAATTATTAGAATGTTATGAATAGATGACTAATGCCGGCACAAGCCTTTGCTTCAAAACACCTAAAATTGCATCAGTCTTTTCCCCCGTCGACAAAACAATGATATTTATCACCGGCGGCGTGATGAAGGGATACTTGTGAGTGTCTCTCATCCTACCACTGTGTGTTTTATAGTTTCTCCTGAAAGAACGACATTATCAGCTTTTTACATTTCGTGTATACACCTTATAAGGTAGGTAACTAATTTATATCGCATATAATGACATAATACCCCATCCATTCATTCATTTCAAAATTATTTGCTCGTGTGTTGTGTAGCTAATAAAAGCCGAGGTCTATAGGACGTTATCATGGTCATCATCACCATCATTGTGTCTCCCGCATTCTCCATGCCAGGTTGCATAATAGCAATTACTATTACACTCTGGAAATGACCAAGCAAATAAACTATTACATACATGCAAATGTTTTGTAGCTTCGCGTGCAGCAACAGGGCTTTTGTTTCAGCGCTGCGTCACCTCGACTACTTGTTTTATGCGAGGCAATTTAGTTAACGTGCATGACACTGTTGCTACATTCCCAAAGTGTTGGGTGGGGAAGGGGAAGGGGGCAGCATTACAGGAAAAAATGGAATTGTGTGAAGCGGATTATGACATGCGGCTTGCGTTGTGTAGGATATCACGTCCATTCTAGAACATTGCTACTTTACCACAGTGATTTCGTATACCGCAGTAAACCCATTAAAGTAACTTAAATATCTACGAAACTGTAACTGAATTAGTGAATTGTCCCTCGTGGTGGACAATGCCTTTATGTGAGCAAGAGAACTATTTGGGAGGAAAAAGATTGGGGTGCTGACCTACCTTGCGATGCCACCCATGCAGGTGGTCTAGCAAAGTAAACAACCCTTAATCAATGGAAAGGTAATTGAAAGATGCAGGGATGTCGTGGCAAGAGCATATCTGACCTACGAACATCGCACCACTTTGAGATTTACAGTTCACAAAAGCAAGACTTTCGGCATCTAACATGAGGCAGGAGTTCCAGATTGCAGCTTGGAAGTTTGCGTTCAAAGGTATAGACTGGAATACTAGCGGTACATAGGCTGCATATCATCTAGAAAGGCTGAAGGGTCAACCTGTGTTTGGATCATCGTAACTGGGCACTGGGGCAGAATAAATCGATTTCTGTGGAGAGACGAGTCGAGAATTTCACTGTTTCGCCCTGATGGAATAGCATGAGTGTGGTGATTACCCACAGGACGCCTTCTACCAGAGTGTGTAGTGGTATCGGAGACATTTGGTGGTTGTGAGGCGTTCCTGTGGTGGGTTCCTCCTATGAATGTGAGGGACCACTGGTGTTTGTTCATGGTGGTCTTGAAAAATTAGATCTCTCGCAGGGTAGACGATGACATAATCAAACTAATCTCTCGAGAGTATTCCCTTCGTCTTTAAAAGATTTTATAGTTATAGTGGGTTATATCAAAATGTAATGGATTCAGGCTGTCCCCGGACTCCGAAGACAAGGTGGTTCGAACCCAACCATTCGCCGTCCTTGAAGTGGATTTTCGTGGTTTTCCCAATTCACCTTCAAGTAAATGTCGGAACGGCACCTTTTATTAAGCCTTTCCCATTTCCTTACAACCCTTCGCACAGTTTCATCTCTCTTTATTACTTTCATCCCTCATTATCACCTCTAGTGAAGTTGATGTCAAGAGCGACATTCGGCCGTAAAAACAACCGTCACATAAAATCAGACCTGACCTATTCCCCGACTCAGAAATTCGGGAATAGTAAGGGGTAGAAATACAACATTACTAGATTATATCAGTGCTGCAAATGTCCCTAAATTTACGTCCAGAACTAATACAGCTTATTCTCATACTTTTTACTGGTTCCTACCTTCGAAAATCTCCGCCGCTAATTAAATACATTTTCCTCATAATGGACTTTTGTTACATGACTAACATTGTGGTTAAGAATAGGGCAACAATTTCAATCTCAATATCCAACTATTGTGGTCACATTACACAATTTATATAAAAATTCAAGAGAAGTTTGATGTTTTCAGCCGGTCGACATGATTGTACCCAATTGTGATGGGTTAATCTCAAGCATATTATTTCAGGATTAGGGAATAACCCATCGCAATAGGGTACAATCGTGTTGACCGACTTAGAAACATCAACATTCTATTGACTCTTCCTCTTAACAATTTTCAATTTTAATTCTCTGACAGTGTTGACAGCGATATTCTGATATGCGCTATGAATGGATGTTAATGGTTCGTATTCTGAACCATCGAGCTGATCACATAGGCTACATTTAGATCAAAGGGAAGTTCTGGGACAGAACGGACCTTAGTAGTAATGAAAGAACGTGGATCCGTTCTTCACGATATTTCCTTTTACATTTGTACCTTGGCACACGCTAGATCAAAATTACAACAAACATTGTTGTTGGTGCTTTGCCATAACATGCATTGACCACAAGTGACCAGACAAAAATCACCTTAAGGACAATTGTTATTGTAATACATCTGAATACGCCGCCATCATGTATGGTGAGAAATTCCACTCATGTGCCATAATAACGGTTCATGTATCCAAAACAATCTGTCGCTACAATCAGCGTCCGACAAATGCTGTGAAAACAAGACATCAGTGGCCGCGTTTTAAACTCCAAATATCTTATTACCACCAAAATCATTCTGCAACTTGGACCCATGATGTTTGTAAGAGAACAATGTGTTCCATTGGACTCTCCATCAAACTGCTACAAATAGTAATCCAAGTTTAAGTATGGTGGAACCCTCGAAAATGCTTGTACTACGGACTCCCTAAATCCAATCGTGAAATTTGGAGGTGGCTATTCGAAAGTGGGGGGCTAAATGTTGGTTGTACTATTACTCTCAAAGGACGAATTATATCCATTAATTATATGCACAGTTTAGGTGCACGAGTGTACCCTATGCTACAGATGTTCCCTACTTGGGACGCCATCTTCGAAGATGACAATGCACCAATTAACACCGTTATATCTGTTCAGGCATGATTTGACGAACATCACGAAGAACTCAAAACTTCCCCTGGTCCAGTTAACCTCCCTACCACGTGATCCTTCTTACCACACCCTCCTTACCTCCTTACAAAAACGGCTAAAAGCTTCCCTTCCAAAGGACAACCTGCCTGGACACTCAATGCTAGAGATTTTAAAACAAATTAAATTCTTGTTCCATCATTGGCACTCAGGCCTTCCAATTAAGCCATCAACCATGGAAATCCATTCAGTAACTTTCATATAATTTCTTATATGCTACGATATGTCTGTTCATTTATATTATTCGTTTCTGATTATAGTCGTCCCCAAAGACTTACTTGGCTTATTTCTTTAGTTCCCGTAGGATCACGCAAGAAGTTCCGCCACCTCACTCTGTTAGCTGCAATCCTGTTCACCTCCTCTATATAGTTCCCTGTTGTCGACCATAATTCCCTATTGTGCACCTCCATGAGTTCTCCTTCTCCTAGTACACTGCGGATTACAATCAAGGGCGTGTTTTCCTATGTCCCCAGTATACTGTTGTTATAGGAATATCTCACAAGCCTACTACAACAAACAAATAAAAGGAAGTCATGGTAAATATGCAATGACCTTCTCCCTTTCCAGTGGTAGAATGTTAGTATTTTACCAACTTTTTACCCCCGTATATCAGTCGAAGGGCACATCCATTTTATTAGATGGTTAGATTCTTGTTTCATTTCTCAGATTTTGCGACCTCAATAACCACCAATTATTAGGGCACTTACATGAATAGAATATGAAGGAACCAACCAGGAATGTTCATTATCATGCACAATAGATCCCACAGCCATCGATCCGTTGGCCTATTCAACTTGACAGGTTAAACAATATCACATTTCAGCTTTGTAGCGGATTCCCATACCTATTTCAAATCTCTCGTGTTCTTTTATATGAGAGGATTTTTATGTTTCATCCTTGACTTCATAAAGAAGAATAAAAAGCATTTATTGAAATTTAAGGCGTAAAAAGTGAAGGATGAATATCCAATGTCCAGTTTTAACCCCCTCCTTCCTACACACGCTCATATATCAAACAGAGTGCGAACACACGTAGTCTCTCTTTGACAGCAATGTGCACTGGAAAATATTTCCTTTTAACTCAGGGATATAATTTATCTCTTAGTGTAACGCAATTTCAATAAAAACAGACTGGTTGATCAAACCGAGAGCCTCTACCAATAATAGAAGAGGAAATTGCCACTTTAAATGATTCATATACAGAAGTAAAACAATGAAATATTTGGGAATCAAGTTGTTGGTAGAAAGCAATAGGAAGAGATGTATCATTGCAGTGCATGTTTGTTGCTGTTGCTTATTTTTGGGGCTGGGACATCGTGGTCATGTAGCCCCGTGTATTTGGGTGTGGGGAATTTGTGTGGTAGCCTGTGTTATTGTGATGGTTGTACTAGTGCGTGTATTTGTAAATTGGGGATAGGATTGGGAAGGAGGCACACGTGGCCTTAAGTAAGGGACCATCCCAGCATTTGCCTAGAGTAGAAGTGGGGAAAACCACTTACAGGATGGCTGAGGTAGGAATCCAACCCTTCTCTTCTCAGTTCTTCCACACGAGGCTGAGTGTATGCCTTTCCAGCCCTCACACCAGAATTAAAATTTATAAGCAGAGCCCGGAATCGAACCCGGTCCTCCAGGGCGACAAAAAAGTTTGAAGAGTACCCTGTGAAAATAATTTTGAAGGTTAGAGAGAGAGATACACCTGACAGATATGGTGTAGGGCATGACTAAACTTGACTCACAGGCGCAGCCTAACAGTCACAGGAAATGCTCGACATCTGCACTGGATATCAAAACGTTTGGGAGACTTCCAATAGAATCATGGTGTTCACAACGGCCATTCTCAGTGTGTTTGTTTATTTTTTCTTTCATTCTCATCCCAGGCATATGTCGTGATGGTATCTTATTACGAGGGCACCTATCCATGTCCTAGACCCAATCAAACAAATTCCATAAACACCCAAGTACACAGGATTAATGGTCGACCTGTCTAACGTCCCTAAAATGAAGCAACAGCCGGAACGATGAGAACTTGGCTACATCTGACGCGAACTAAATCAGTAATGCCACCCACGATACATTATCTCTTACCCCAAACTTCGCAATATACAAGATGGCTGGTGAAGTCACCAAGCAGTTCCATTCTAGTTCATTTCTTTGACAATAAAAGAAATTTGAATAGAGCATACAGTTATTTAAAATTAATCTTCAGTTTTGAACAATTGATAGAACTGAACTGAAAATTATAATTAATTATATATTGCACTTAAGTTACATGTAGGCCCTTACTGATTCGTTCAGTTTAAAATATTGTGTTTTTGCTAGAATCCCGCTTGTTTGACCACACAAGATTATTAAACGTCTAAAATATGTCACTATTGAAGAACAGGGAAAGATTTTAGAGTAATAGCCTACGATGGGCAGATCGCAATAAACATACACACTCATAAATCCTTAAATATGAAGTTTGCTGTTTATTTTTTCAACAATTATAAGAAGAATGATGACAATAGAGCTGGCACAGGGGCTAACTAGTACAATAATAAAATACCAAAAATTGGCCAAACCCGAACATTCAAAAATTCAAAGCGCGCATGCGTTTAAATGGTAGTTCGTGCACTACACAACACGCCCTAGAAAATTCCACGAGTTAGTCAGTTGGGTTTGGGTGGAGAGGGGGATGGAAGAGAGTAGAAAACTGTATTTCTTAGTTTTTGCATGTATCTCGTACACTTGTTGGTTTAGCAAACACCTCTGCCTCTTGTCAATCCACCTGAACTTTTCGTAGATCTCATGAGCACTTGCTTGATTCCCATGTCTGTCCAGATGCCACTCCAAATTTGCCATTACGACGAGCAGTGAAGTAATCATTGATGACAAATTTGCCATAATTTACATGGCCACATGTGTGTAAGCATGGCAGCATTCTGAAGGCTCTTTGAGGTGAAGGCAGACGTCCCCTGATCGTTTAGCTGTGTCGTACATCCTTACAATTTGGATTAAATCAATCAGCCGCTGGGTACGACCGTACTTTGCAGCATTGCTCAGCTGCTGCTCCAGTTTCTCCAAAGCATACAGTATTGCACAGCGGGAGAGTTGAGAACATCACTTGGCGATGTAGCTTCTCTAACAAGAGATGCGTACGCTGTCTTCAACTCTTCTTGGTTATTAATGCAATCCTGTGATTCCAGTAAAACAGTAATCAAGGCCTCTTGGGTAAAGTAAAGAGCCCGAACGGCCCTAGCATAGACTTTTCCATTCATCATCTGGACAACACTGTTCTTTGCATAAATCTGGTTCCACAGTTCTTCTGTGACACTGCCTGCCATTATGTGCCGTATGTAACCCAGGAGGGAAAGAATAGAATAAAATAGAAAACCCTCTGCTCCAAATCTCGGATAACCAGAGATTGGGACGCGAGTATTATTTATTCCAACCATCACCTGATACATGTGATTATTACAGTGTTTACAGCAATTCCCCAATTGCCTAGTGCAAAAATCCTTCTCCGTAAAATTGAAAAATAAGTCACAAACCTACAACTAATTTAAATTGTATTAAATGTTATAAACAATTATCAAGACACCAATAATGGCTATTAATTATGTACTAACTTAATCTTATCCCAGTTGATACAGAGAGGCTATCCTAGACTTTAATTAAGTTTTATAGTTTAGGAAACCATCTCCTGTACCCGTTTACTTATTTCACATGCATCTTTGTTCTGTTTCTCATATGCCGCTTTCGTTTTCCATATTTCCCTGATAATATTAAAAAAGTCGCTAATTTACCTGCCTTCCTCCATTCCCATTCATCTTCAATTTCTATTCTGTTTATATCAGGCTTGTCTACAAACTTTGCTATTATCATTTTAGTCTCATTGCATTCCTTGATCAGGTGTGCTGCACCCATAACCTTCCCACAAAACAGGCAAAGTTCCTCTTTTCCTACTTCTCTCAATGCTTTGTTCTTATACACCCCCATTAATCACCAAATTATCCCTCTCATTTCTCTTTTCGTTAGACATTCAGGCTTTATGCTCATACATTTCCTTATTTCGAAGAACTCCGTTAAGGTGCTCCTGTTGACACACTCTTCTCTCATTACCTGCAACTCTATGTCATTAGCCCTTCTGTACACTTCTTTAAACACCATACATTCCTCTCTTCGTAAGTCCCTATCCCATAAATAACCCATTCCTAGTCTTTCCAGTATATTTCTTTCCCCGTCTACCCAGTATCCCTTTTGCTGATGCTTCATTTGGTGCAGGTAGGTTAACGTAAACATTTCACACCCTCCACCTACTTTCAGACGAATCCAAGATTTTATGATTCATTTTATAATATGTTTTCGAATACTTACATCGTCACACAACATTCTTGCTCCATAATTCACCATGCAATTAGGTAGCCCCAAAATTATCTTACCAAACTTACTTACAATGCTGTCCGGGGTTGCAGTTCCTTCCTCTACACCCCATACTTCCACTCCACTCTTGATACGACAAGTGCATTCAATAAATTTTTATGAACTTTGTTGTCAATATTCGGTAACTTACGTTCTAACACTTGAACACTCGCTAATGCCACTAGCCTTTTCGATTTTGCTCTCTTAATGTGTTCAGTCCATTTTCCATTCCTCGCCAGTATCGTCACTAAATACTCACATTTTTTTCACAGTTTTAAGTTTTGGCCCGTACATGAACCACTTTTCATTCTTTTTCAGTTTAGCTCCCTCTTTGCACACCATAATTTTGGTCTTTCGCGGATTAATTTTTAAATTCCAGTCCTCAAAATATTTCACAATCTCATCAATATTAGGAGGCGTTGGAGTGAGAATAAGGATGCCATCTGCAAACACTAGGCCCGGGATATCATGACTGTACAAACAAGGGTTGGACCGTTACTCGAAGCCATTGGATTTGAAAATGTCCTTAATAAATAGCAAAAAGAGCACCAGCGATAATTTACATCCCTGTTTTAATCCTAAATTTGACTTTATCTCTCCTAAAATTATATCCTCTTTAATTTTAATTGCACATTTCACTTCCGAATACACATTCTCAATTGTTCTTATCATCTTATGTGACACCCCGATCTTTCCCAATTTAGCAATTACAGCTCCCCTGCTCACTGAATCAAACGTCATCTCTATATCAATAGCTATGATGTACAGATTACCTCTTTTCCTCCTTATGTATTTGTCCATCAACGTTTTCACCACCGTTATATTGTCACAGGTTCTTATTATTTTTCTACACCCTGTTTGGAGTCTCATGAACACCGAACAACCCTCTGCGCACGACATTAAACGCTTGGTTAAGACCCCGGTGTACATTTTTCTCAGATTTTCAAGCCAAGTTATGTCTCTGTAAATGCCTGGGTATAATTTATCTCCTCGTTTCTTATATATTGGGCAAATTATCCCCTCCTGCTAGGCCCTCGGAAATCTCCTTCCTTCAAAAATCTTGTTAAGGATTTTTACCAAACTTTCCAACATAAAACTATTTTTACCCAACTCTTTCAAAAATTCGTTTTGTTATCCCCGAATTAGCACCTGACTTTCCTCCTTTACTTTATGACATTACTTCATCTATTGATAAGACTTGGTCCAGCATAGTCAGAGCGACATCCAGCCCACTCGGGACGCCAAACTCATCTCGCTCTCTCCAATTATCTTAAGTTTTTAACAGATTTTTATAATATGTAATCCATACTTCATCACTAATTGAACATCTGCCACCACTTCTGCGCCCCTTAGAATATGAATTTATCCTGTTCCACACTTTCCTACAATCATTGGATTTGGAAATCTTTATTTAGTGCAGCTGCTTCTTTCCCCCGCCACTCACTTTATGCTTTGCTGAGCAGCTCCCTATATTCTTTCCTTAGACGACAAAATTCGACTCGTACCGTTTCATCCCTTTCTTTCTTGAATAACTTCAGTGCCCTGATAACTTCGGTTTCCTTCCTTCTACAAGATCCATCGTACCACCCATCAATTCTCTCTACCTTCCTCTTAGCTTTCACGCACATATTCCGCCAGGCAATCATAATTGTATTTACTATCATTTTTATTACCTCTTCAAGTTGATCATTACTGTTCATTAAACGTATCCCTACCTTTATAAGTTCAAAATTTACTCCCTGGAAGTAGTTCTAGAACTCCCTACAGTTTTTCTCCCGCCATCTGAATTTTTTACTTTTCTCTCCTGAGAATTAATAGGTGGTTTTCCCTTTGATTTTGTCTCCGTTCCCTGCATGTTAATGACAATTGGTAGGTGGTGTGATTCACCCCATTCTTCAACTGTGAATCTCTTAATTAGAGCTAGTGTTCCTACGGAAACATACTGCTAGATCTACTACGCTCCCTCCATTTTCTGTTATGTATGTCAAGTTGCCACCCTCATCCATCACGCAGACAGCATTTGGAGTATATAGCTCTTATGCACCATATAGTTCCAAAATATTTTCTCCGTTCTTGTTGCATTCTCTATCTTTGCTATGTCTATCCCCACATGGGACCTCAGCAACCTCTTTACCATAAAGGGGCTTTCTGTCTGCAACCCTAGCATTAAAGTACCCCATAAGCACAATCTCTATCTCCTCATATATATATATATATATATATATATATATCTTCTTCTTCTTCCTAGCGTTTTCCCGCTGCTGCAGGGTCCGCTGTTTTGGTCTTGGATCGCCATTTTGCACGATCTTGGGCATCATGAGGTCTTAGATTGAGAGCCTTCATATCCGCATTTGCTGTATCATGCCAGCGCTGTTTTGGGCGCCCACGTGGACGGTGCCCATTAACTTCAAAGGAGAGAGCGGAATTGGCAACAGTTCCAGGTGCAGCACGCAAGACGTGGCCATACCATCGAAGCCGTTTTTCCCGTGCCTTATATATATTGAATTCTGTTTATTTCACTTGTTAATTCATCGAAGAAGTTTTCTCTTGCATATGGGGAACTCTCCGGAGGGTTGTAGACAAATCCAAAACATACCATTCATTCCCCCTGCCCCCTAATGTCTGTTTTCACCCACAGTACTACTTCCTGCTCTGAATCGATGAATTCCTATAATTCACGCACTTCCACTTTAATTAGAACAACAATCCCACCCGGGAACCTACCGGTCCGAGCTTTCCTAATTTTGGGTTTTGTATATATAATATAGCCATCAATTTAATCTCATAACCTGCAGCTAGCCAACTTTCCACAAATCCTAAAATCTGCGTATCTTCTATTGTAGTCTTAACTACATCATTTCCTCTCTTATTTCAAAAACCCTGTACATTTACACATGCAATATTCCAATTTAGTTACTTCCCCCCCCCCCCTACCCTCTACGCTGGTGGTGGCTTAGCTTCCAGTAATTCTAGATTTCTCTAGCTCTAGAATACTACCAGCTGGAGAAGAGAAAGATGACTTCTTTCTATAGGTTCGAAGGCTCAACAGAGACTTTCTTGCCCCAGAGTTTCCTTAAACTGGTTACTCGCCGTTTGCTAGTCTCACCTTTCTGCATGCCACTCACTTTTCCAGTGTTGTTGTTGCTGACCTGCGTTGCTCCTTATCGCGTAACTTCTGCACTAGACTTTGAGGTCAAGTTTCCTGATGTTTCAATACCACACCTTCCGCTGATTCGTCAGTTCTTGCTTCAGCCACCTTGCTACGTATAACTGAGTCCTGTTGCTGCTTCTCCATATCTTGAAGTTATGTCACTGTCCATATCCGCTCCCAGTTGTTCCCGCCTACCGCCAGCCTGTTTCCTTTGACGTAAGTCTTTGGACCAGAGTTCCTTGCCTTCATCAAATGGAACTGCAAGGTCCTCTGAATGCTTACCTCTTCTTTGCTCATGTCCCTTCTCAGGGGCGCACCCAGGGGGGGGCTTTGGGGGCTTAAGCCCCCCCTAAAAACCTGGGAACACTTTAAAAACATTGCATCACATAAACATAAAGAAACCTTCCAAACCGTCCGTCTGCAGGTGTCCGTCCGTCGTATCTGTGATGCGGGCAATCCAGGTAACAGGCTCGCAGACTCCTAGGTTGGTGTCCCGGTGAACCGTAATGTCGTAGTCGTTCAGGTTGGACAGGCGCACGTACGGCCGAGACGTCGTGTTGATGAGGGTCTTGGCAACTAACAATCCTTTTGTCTGGACGTCCTCATATTTTGGCTCGATGACAGCCGCCACTCCCTCAGCAGTTCCGTCGACAATTACGGCGGCGCTGATCTCCGTCCTGGTGGGAACGATGACGTCCTCTCTCAGCCTTACTCGTCGTGGGGTGACGGCCTCGTGTGCTGGTTGCAAAGCAAGTTCCTCACCTCCGAAGAGCAGAGTGTTGGTACTCAGATCCAAGATGATGTTGTTCTGGTCCATGAAGTCCAGTCCAATGATCACTTCATTTGATACGTCAGCCACAAGCACTGGATGCTTTATCGCACGTCGACCAATGACGAACTCCAGTGATGCTTCGCCATGTACCGGTGCGGTCTCTCCGGTCGCGGTTATTAGTTGGAGGTTCCTTTGTGTGGGTTGCACTCTCCACTTCGGGATCACGGTGGGACTGACGATGGTCCTCGATGCTCCCGTGTCGATTAGCATGGGCCAGCTCTCTCCGTTGACGACTCCGTCGACCATCAGACTGATATTATCCCTCCTTAACTGAGTCACACGAACATGGACTGCCGGGGCTTGACGACTGTCACAAGCAAAGCTTTGCCCCCCAAGGCTGGTTGATACTTGCTTTCCTGGGCCGCGTGGTTTCCCTACGACTGACTGTCCCGACGGAAACCCTTAGTGCCGCTGATCACCGCAGTCCTTGCTCAGGTGGCCTCTCTTACGGCAGGTCCAGCAGGTCGGTAGTCCTCTTCCGGGCCGCCTCTCCGGATGTCCTTCGGCTACTTTTTTGTTTGGTGGTACTGCGACCCTTGAAGAACCGGCCTAGCGCCTCCATCAGCTCATCGACCTGGAGCTTGGTCTTGTCGGCTTTGGATGGTTCGTCGATGTCCACCTGACGCACCCGCGCGCGCATTCTAGATGCCTGTTTTGCCGTCTCGAACTCAAGTGCGTGGCTCAGCGCATCTGCCACAGTCTTATTGCGCGCGAGTTGCAGCGCCTGTTGAGTGTCCGAGTCCCGTAGTCCGTCGGTGAAGGTCTGCGTCGCAATCTGTTCCAGAAAGTCGGCCGGCGCTGTTGGATAGGCGAGCCTTACGTGGCGTGCGATGTCCATCCCGAATTCCTGCAGGGTTTCCGCGTTCTTCTGTACCCGGGTCCGGAGCTGCATCTGGTAGGCCTGCTGAAGATGGCTATCTCCATATCGGGACTCCATATGGGCGATCAGTGAAGCGTAGTCCTGGGATCCAGTCGGGATGGCCTGAAGGACGTTAAGGGCGTCACCTCTCAGCGCTACAATGAGAGCTGTAGCCTTTTCTGTGTTGTTCCAGTTATTTATGGAACAGGCCGCCTCGAACTGACGTAAGTAGGAGCTCCACGGGACCTTTCCGTCGAAGGTAGGGGGCGTCACTCTGCTATATCCCGTTCCTGATATTCCCGGTGTAACGGTGGGCGGGCGTTGGCGCAGCTCGGCAACTTCCTCTTGTAGAGCGTTGAATTTCTCTTCCACCCCCGTCAGTGGGCGTTGGTGCAGCTAGGCAACTTCCTTTTGTAAGGCGTTGAATTTCTCCTCCACCCCCATCAGCGGGCGTTGGCGCAGCTCGGCAACTTCCACTTATAAGGCGTCGAACTTCATTTCCACTGCCGTGACTTCCTCACGCAGACCCAGTTCTAATTTCTTCAGGTCCTGTGTCAACTTATTCTGACCGTCTTCCATCTTCTTCTGGCCGTCCTCTATCCTCTTCAGATCCTCCGCTAGCTTATTTTGACCGTCTTCCATCTTCTTCTGGCCGTTTTCTAGTTTGGCAGTTAGGTCCTCGGCTAACTTCTTCTGGCCGTCCTCCATCTTCTTCTGGCCGTCTTCCAGCTTCTTCAGGTCATCCTTCAGGTCCTTGGCAAATTTCTTCTGGCCGTCCACCATCTTCTTCTGGCCGTCCTCCGTCTTCTTCTGGCCGTCCTCCATCTTCTTCTGGCCGTCTTCCATCTTGGCTTCCATGCCACTTAACTTTTCTAGCAATGCTGCAAATTGCGCTTCCATTTTAGATGTTTGTCTTGTAAAGGGCATGCACTCACAGGAAAATTAAAATAAAAAATTGACCTGCTCGGGTTTTGAAACCAGGACCGTCAGGTGTTGTGCTTGTGTTTGAGTTCGTAATCCCGCTTCTGACACCACTTGTTACGTGCCCCCCCCCCCTCCAGTGGCACTTTTGTTAACTGGACTACGGTGGGTTGAAGCACAACACAGATTGTTCCTTTAAATGAAATAATTAAATTTATTGCGGCCAGAAAGATACACCACTCAACAGCAAATACAAGCAATTAGAGCCTTACTCCAGTTTCCTCAAGTCTCTTCCTTATGGAGAGCTCTTGCCCCCTTTCACTTCTCAACAAACCACAGAAGTTAATTCGTCCTAATGAGTCAGGTGGCCTTGACAGAAACTACCTGCACCTCTTCCTCATGTACACAAACTACAGTTACTTACGATAACTTGCTACACGCTGCTTCGCTGTTCACAAGCTGGGAAACAATGCCACTGGATTTCGTAACTCGTACGGCACTTCGCCACAATACGTCTGTCGCTCAGTGAAATCACACTCGCTCAAAACACAGGCAGTCCCCTGTATGCTTCTCACTCCCTCGCTGTCAAGAGAATCGGCTTCACTAAGGGTTTCGCAAGTCACCACACTTCTGTCGCTCAGGATAAACTCTCGCACTAGCTCGAAAAACAAACCACAACTGCTTGACAGGTCGCTCTTATATAGCAGGCCGGTGACTCAATAAATGCTTCTAGACCCATCCAGGGTTCACGGCTTCTCGAGGTTTCCTTCACTGGCTGAGTCACGAATATTCTGGACCATCCCTTTGTCCTAGTAGTCCTGTTGCATAAGGCGCACGCAATACACTGAGGCAGAGCAGCCCATCCCTGGGGCAGTTGTGACTCATGCGGTGAGCGATGAAACAAACTCACAGCCGTAACAATATTTACATACAAGAATAATAATGGACACATTCTCTTTCCATAGCTGAAATCATGTTATTGAGGAAAGCCCCCTCCAAACCAAAAGTCTGGGTGCGCCCCTGTCCCTTCTTACACATATCCTCTCCCCTTTCTGATTCTTGGTGTTCACCGGAATTTGATGTGCCGTCAGTGAGGAAACTAATGACACTTAAATGAGCCTCTTGCCCTTGACTCGACCTATCCTGAACCTTTTGTCAATATCTGAGTCCCCAAAGTTTATCTGCATACCGTCCTTAATCACTCGGGGCAGTTTGGACAGTAGATCCTTGGTGCTTTCACTGGCATCTTCCGTTAATCGATAAATTAAGAATTTGTCCCTCTCATCCCGCGTGGTCTTCCTTAATTCTTTCCCCTTCCATTCTAATAACCTCACCTTTTCTCTTAAATCCTTTATCTCTCTACCGTTTTCAGCCAGCCTTTCTGTCACAATTCCCATCTCTTCATTTATACATGTCTTCATCTCCTTAACCCGGCAGTGGTCGCGGGGGGAGGGATTGTCTCACTTTGGAAATATCTTGCATCTAACTCTTCAGCCTGCACACGGATTCACCTGCCCTACTGGGTATTCCAAGTAGGGGGCATAACGAGACACCTCCCGCAAAAATAGCAATTTAACACTTAAAACATTCACACGGTTACTATTATTGTACGTGCCTGCACAGAAGTGAGACTTTCCCTCACCCGCGACTATAAACGGAACCATTTGTGTTACTAACGGTTGTATAGATTGTTGTCAAGTGAATTTAAAAATGGCTAATTATCTAGAGGAACATGTTATGGTATGGTAGGACGAGGTGGAGCAAGAATTAAGAAGAAATTGTGAGGCAGATGATGATTTGTTGGAAGTTGGCAGTGCTAGTGGAGACGAAGAGGATAATAGAGAACTTAGTGATTCAGTGCTTCAGATGTTTCTGGCGATGAAGTGGATAAAGTTGGTGCACAGTACTCGGGGAAAGAAGGAGGCACAAACTGGTACATCCATTGCCCACAATACGTTGCAAAAACCAGACACATGAACCATGTTCGAAGCCTTCCAGTTGTGAAAGATGAGACAAAAATTGTTACCTCCCGCAGTGAGGAGTAGAGATTGTTTCTCCTCAGGAAACTCTTCAAGAAATTGTGGACTCCATTAGCATACAAATGCCAAAATTGCGTGAAAATTATGCTCGAGAAGGGGACGCTTGAAACACTGACTGCGAAGAAATAACTGCGTAATTTGGGCTAGTCTATATCTCTGGCGTTTTGAAGGCTTCTCGTGTAAATGCAGAAGACTATTGAGCAATCTCTGCCTTATTTGTTTGAAACAGTTCCCATTACTGTCAATCCACAGTGAAGTTCTTTCCGCTATTCTCAATAGGATGTGCTAGTCCTTTGACACCCTCTGCAGGCTTGCTCACAACAGAGTAAGGTCCATCGGGTTGCTTTCCGAAATAAACTTCCCTTTTGTATGTATGCTTAATAAATGGGAGTGTTCGCCACAGAATATATATGTTGATGCCACATTTAGACTGCTCTGATTTATAACGTTTAATTATTCTCAATGATCTGGCAAAATTAAAGTATCGTTTATGTAAATATCTATTAGATACCGTACTTCACGAAAGCAAATAAACGAATTACCGTCCCTTTCAAAACAATCATTTGTGTATAAAACTTGAAATTACGAAGGTGAGCGAAAATCTCATCTGCGACCACTTACGTCAAAATTACACCCGACCACTGCCGGGTTAAATTCCTTACATTGCTCTCGTAGAATGTCCCGGATATGGTCATTTTGGGACGCTTCCTTTACAATTTCCCTTATTTTTTTCAATTTCTTGCATCCTAACTGTCCATGCCCTGAATTTGACTCCTTTCGTCCAATTATCAGTAGCGTCGCCACAACCAACGCTGTCATCCCCATCACCTGCTCAGTCACATTGCCCACCATTACTTTCCCGACATCAAAGTCGCACTTCACTCTAGCCTGGCAGCGGCCGATGACCGACCGGTACTGCTGAATAGCGATTTCCATTATTACTTTACACTTCAGTACAAGTCTGTTCAACTTGCTTTATTGTTGAAACTGTGGCACAAGGAAAGACGCAGGTGAAACCCTCCTAGACGAATGAAAATAGTTTTATAGGGCTGTTATAAGGGACACTTGAGACAATTTCACATGATTTTGCATACAAGGGTTGATCAAATAAAGGAGGTTTTGAGTAGGTACGATAGACCGAAGCTGTTGCAGGGCCTAATGTGCAAGATGGCCGCCACCCGCAACTCCCCTATGTTATACTTATGGAGGGAGAGTCACAGCTGGCGCAGCGTCTAATGTACAAGATGGCCGCCACGCACAACGAGCTTAGGATTACGGATACCCTGAGCCAATAGGATGACATTAGTTATCTTATGTACGAGGGTGAAAAACAAAGGGGGGATAAGGGAGTTGTTAAACGTCTAGTCACCTAGTTCATGAGGTTTTGATGATTACCCTGGTGGGTGAATGTGGAGAAATCCATCTCATACCCTTTTACGATTGAACTTAGTAAATCAACTACTTTCCTTCTCTCTCACACACACATGGTGGGATATGCTTTACACACATACTTTAAGCCAACCAGAACGTTAAAATGGTAGAAACCGCCATTAACAACACCACAAGGGTTGTAGCCCTGTCTTAAAGAGTAGTAGCCAGTACTCTACACCCCGTCTGTGAGAGGCTTAACATCAACCAGTCAAAGCTTGAGTATATCATGAAGCTGAAAATCCAGTAAGTTAACTATAAATGCTATACGTAAACTCTTATCGCAGGTGTAACAACAAGGTTTGCAAGCTTGAATGACGAATACACCTCATAGGTCTACTCTCCCCTCGTTAAGGGCACCGCGCATTATATTTAAGTTTAAAGAAGTCAAAGCTTGAGTATGTCATGAAGCTGATACTCCAGTAAGTTAACTATAAATGATATACGTAACCTCTTATCGCAGGTGTGTGAACAAGGTTTGCAAGCTTGAATGACGAATACACCTCAAAGGTCTACTCTCCCTTCGTAAAGGACGCCACGCATTATGGTTAAGTTTAAAGAAGTAAAAGCTTTCGTGCCTCTCCTCTTTTCTCTGGGCTTGAGACCAGCACTAGGGCTTAAGCCTAGAGGCAGAGTTAACACACACACACACAGGCTTACGGAGAAAATAATCTCGCGATAGATGCCTTTTCATTCACACACAGACTTACGGAGAAATTAATCTCACGCCACAGGTCTTTTTAAATATAAGTACAAGGCCTGGGATTACGTACAGTAGGGTAGCCACCTCCTTTCCCCTCCTTATTCCACCACAACATCTGGTATGTCCCATTGAATACAATGAAGTTGGGAGACACAGTACAAGACCATACCATTGATTTTATTGCTTGACAGAGCTAGGTATTGAACCATGAACCTCAGGTGTGAAAACTAAAAACGTAATTCCCTACACCATGAGGTGGTCTTGATAAGTAGTTTCTATATATTACTTATACTTTGTTGACATGATATGTTTAACTTAACTATTTAACGGTTGTGTAATGACCATAGGCGTGTGTAGCTATACCATCAGAGTCGATTACTCTTTTTCCATCACGATGACACAAAGCAATTTTGTTTAGTTTTACAGATGATATGTTATGTTGTTTAGATGCGATAATGTTCTTCGGTATTCTTTTTACCTCGTTATTCATGAGAGAATCTAGTATACCCATTTCAATATATGTACAGGCTTATTAAATACAATGCTACGTTTAGCCATGTGGGAAGCAGCAAGTTTAGGACCATAAATTTTTCTGTCGATAACTGTTGGTTTAGGTATTAGCTTTTCAGCCTTTTTGCCGTCAGTTACAAGACGTATATCTATTCTTTTACGAATATGTTCCATTGTTTTTCAAAAAATTGCAGTGTTAAATAATTTGTACATATATTTTTCAAAATAATTTTTGGCTTGTTTTCGATGGTTGTTATTACAATCAACGTATGCCTTTAGCCATGGTCTCTGTCGTAACTTTAACACACGATGCATTTTTATCAATTTTAGTCCATGATTTAGAGACTGTTTAAGTGCCATGTAATGAACAACGTATCGCCTTCGATTTCCAAGATGAGAATCAGTTTTTTGAGAGACCAATCCTTAGGTTGTATACACTCTGGTAGGAAAGGTAAATCGTTGTGTAGATCATGAAGGTCAGATGGATAACCGACATCAACGTCTAGAATGTACCCGACAGGGTCATCTTCTTTTAGCGTTTCTAGATCAATGGTATCTGGAGAAATCCACTGAACACCTCCGTAAGGAAGGGAGTGGCACATAGCCCACCCGTAGTGGTTGTTAGCATCATCATAGGTAATAAACTGCGACGGTTTCTCAGAATCATATGTTTCCATGTATTTAATGTTAGCTGCAGCATACCGATGAGAAACCTGGCATATTCCTCCACGTATTCCAGACTCTATTAAAAGAATTTGATCGTAATCCTGCAGCAATTCCAGTTCAATTCCAGTGTAAATGTGCATTGCATCGAAAATTAAAGCAGGTGAAGTAAATAAGTGTGCTGCGTCCACTCAGTATGTTTCTAGTGTTTTTTTTTGATAGTTTCAAAGCTGTCGGCAAGAAAGAGTACATCAGAAGTTAGGTAGAGGTCACTATATTTCCCTGGAGTTTTAATTTTGAACTGATTCTAGACATTTTCAGCATGTTCATAGTTTTCTTCACTAACAAATTCTTGACTTAATTTGTTAAAGAATGCTTCTTTTGGAGGTAAACACTTTTCACTTAACTTTTCCCAAGAATCAATGTAATCATAAGGAAATACACCTTTACGAGTCATGACTGTTGCATTTTCTTTTCCAAAGTACTTGTCTGTTTCAGCCTACGATCTAAATATATTTCAGGGTATGATGATAAGTTTGTAACTTAGTTTTCCAAACTACTAGGTATCAACCGAAACGTATCCGCTAATCGAAGCTTAACATTTCCTACATATTTGGTGAAGGACATGTAATGTTCTTTAGAGTTAGGGATAACGTCCACTCTCTCAGTAGTACATCCCAACTGTTTTACAATGAAATTTGGATCGTATTCACTCATATTATGCAGAAAAACAGGGACGGGGTTACGTGTTTTACACCTCAAATTACAGTTTGCATGAGAGCTTCCACGACATTCGCCTGTAATATGCCAATGATCTCTAACTTTCCAGTCCTCTTTAGTAAATGTTTTATAGCATAAATAACAGGTTTCAGAAGCTTGGAATTCTGCTTCTTGATCATAAGTTAAAGCCTTTGGAACATTTTAGCTGTAAAGATGATCAATTTCATTAGCTATCGATATCAAAGAGTCCATAAACATTTCTTCAGCGTCAGATCCACGATAAATAAAAGGCTGGCTCGGAAGGTTTGTCTTTATATGTTCCACAGCCGGTGAGAGTTTAATATATTATCTAAAGCTCATAGGAACATGGCTTTGGTATGGGACTGTGTGACTTACCTCAGGATTATTTACACATGTTTGATATGGTAAAGGTATACTTTCGAAATCTGCATAGATAAAGTAATGTATTCTGAGCATTTTGTCCACATTCAAAAACTTAAGAATAGGGTTTTTAATAGGCATTTCAACACTTGCAATGTCATGCAGGACACATCCATCCCTCGTTGACCATATCGATTATCAAAGTGAGTAAAACACCGTTTACATGTATATATCTTATGTCCATAGTAGGTGATCTGATGCCCTACTAGTTTATCAAAATCTTTCATTAAGACGTAGTGGTTCTGGCCAGATGAAGAACGTTGCAGACGAAGGTCTCGGTGGTCAAGTAGCTCTTCATCCACAACCTTTAGAGGAAACAGTTTGTTGTCTTCTTCCAGTCCAAATACATTGATGGATATTTTGTTGGCTTTCTCAAATTTCGTAATGTCTGCAAGCGATGTAGAGAACGAAACGACTGAAAAATCATACTTGTTTTCCAGGTCCTTGTATTTACTAACGCGTTGAGTTTCTTTTTTAACCAGTTTTACCAAAATGACATACACAAATCACCTCTCATCCTTAATGTTTTGAGGATTAATGCTAGCTTTTTCTGCATTTACAGCTGCTGATAACGGAATATACAGAGTGGTCCACCAGCCCCTTATTATTTAGTTTTATGAAACCCAACTAACATTTCATTTCTCCCGAAGGTCGATTTGCTCTGCGCTCTGCCTGTGTGACAGCAATATAACTGAGCCATGCGTCTAGCAAGGGAAAGACGACCCTAGAGATTTCCGCGCCAAATACTAAAGACCATTCTACTAACATGTGATTTATTGCTCCTTTAAAGAACACACATACACGTAATACGATCGAATGAATAGTTACGCTACGTGATCTGTAATAGTAGGAAGTTAAATTAACACCATAAACCATGATTGAAAACTTTTACATGGATAATAACGTTTGAGGTGAGAGGTGGAGGTTCGGGTTTGATTGCCGGCTCTGCCTAGAAATTTAATGCTGCTCTGGGGCTGGAACGGGGTTCACTAAGCCACGTGGGGAAAAACTGAGAAGAGGAGGTTTCGATTCCCACCTTAGCCAGCCGGAAATTTGTTTTCTGTAGTTTCCCGCTACTACTCCAGGCTAATACCGGGACGGTTTCCCACTTAAGGTCACGTTCTCCTCCTTCCCAATCCTGACCTTAATTACTGATACACACACTAATACTGTGGCCGTTTAGACCGGAGTCCGCACGACCACATATGCATTTTACCAAGAACCAGTCAGCACGAGAGTCAAAATATCCCGGGGCGCCAGATGGGTTAAAGCTAATCGCAAAAAAACGACATCAAAATAAAAAAATGCCATACTGATTTTTGGCTCAATGCAACAATAAGGATAGAAGGAGATTCACCTGGGCATAACACAACATGTAAAATTATCTCATTTTATTCTAAATTTTAAAATTGACTGCAAAATGATGCTCAAGGTAACATCATTCCAGTGCAACGGCACACACTACTATTTACACAATGTACAGAAATTTTCCAACACATTGAACAATTGTCCTTGGAGACACAAGTCTGATTATCAGTCCTGTAGACTGTGTTCCAAAATTATATCAATTATTTACGATGAAATCCAGTTCAAATTTAATTGTCTTTACTGGAAATATTGTAGTTCACTGGTTGAATTTCTAACATGATATTAACACTCGTAGAAATTCTCACTGTTTATAATTGTTTATAGAATTTTTTAACTTCCACTTATTTTTCCAGTTTCAAAAATATTGTCAAAAATATTATCTTTGACCCAACACTAATTATGTACACATATTAATAACAACATCTGAAAAGTATTTGACCCTTGAGCATAGCATCGAAGAACTGTGCGAAGCACAATAAAATTTATTATTCTTCCAAAATTAAACATTTCGAGAAGTGACTCGATTATGAACTTCAAATTTCAAAGAAATATGATTTCTGAATCATCAGCTTGATCATAAAAAATTGTTGAACCGTTCAACTATTCGATTTTCCACTTGGAGTTATTATTAAGAAAAATATTTATATTTGTTGCTATTTTAGTAACTTTCACAACTTGCAATTCTTGAACAGAATGCGGAAATAAGAATTGTAGCTTTATAATAAATTCATTTAGTTCATGACAATAGGATTGAAAACATCCTTTAAGTAATTCGTGGATACAGAATTATTTTTTTAAAATTGGCAGTGGCCCATTCAATTATTTGTGTATGAACACAATATCCCAACATCAACGGCAAAGGTCTTCCTATGAAGAAGAATAAAATTTTATCATGACAAAACCGGGTTCTAGCAAATCCAAGGTATTAATGGAATACGTAAACAAGTTTGAAATAATTACTGATGGTTTGGTCATTCATTCGACGAAATGTGTGGTTCCAATACTCCTCCTATAAACCTGAACCATCGAACCTGCTATTTGATTGATGCTCAAAAAAAAACCTCCTCATTCCTGCCACTTAAACATGCGCACCTGGGAATGGCATTTCAACTACTCCACACACATAAATTTTCTTCCCAAAATTTATACAATAAATCAAGCCTCTGCTTGTTATCAAAACTGGAAGATCTATAAACTTACAAGTTTATTTTATTTTACCATTCAGTTCAAACCGTGAAGTTACCACACTTGTGATATTCTCTATTTCACTTTCGAATGTGTGCCTACGTCATGATTTTATATAAACAGAAAAAAATCCTAATTGATACAAATATCATTGACTTCCTGTTTCATGCCTTTCCGTGTTATCTGAAAAATATATTTTGCTCAATGCAAATATTAACTGGTCAACCAGAACTATAATGTTGGTGGAATACGGGCTTGCGCTATCCACTAGCTTTCGGAAAATCACCTGTTCCAAACTAGGAATGGCTAAACTAATCCTTAAGCTCTCTCTCAACGAATGTGATTATTAGAAAATGTAAGATCCAATAATTATTTAGAAAAATTATGAAAATTATTATTATTATTATTATTGGATTATTATTGTTATTATTTCCTTAAATATGTTTAATTATTATTTCCTTATGTGAAAAAGCCACATGTTCGACTCTTCGAATATGGACAAAATATCCATTCCTCAACAAAAATAAATATTAACTTCTACAGTTATATCGGCTGATTACCGTGATTCTCAAACAAAATGAACAATCAAATAAATGCTCGGTATGCTCGGTCATCGATCCTAAACTGTTCTGAGTGCTGAAAATACTCAGAATAACCCTAATGTGTCTTGGGAAAATCCATGCAAGATTTAAATACGAAGAAAAATGAATGTGTTGGTCATCTGCAGAAAATGAGTTTGTTCCAATTAGCTAGGCATAATATAAAAGTCAAATGTGGCTTACATTTCTTGTTGGTCTTGAAGCGTAGTGAACCTGGTCTGTACCAGATTTATCCAGATACATGCCCTATTGGACACGCACGTCTAATCCTTGTATCGGCCGCCATTATATACCCACAATCTGTCTAGCACGACATAGTGAAAATATTTCTTGAAGTTTGAAGTAACTGCTGATCCATTTTAATATTGACTTCAATTAAATCCATAGCAGTTCGCTTAAATGGGGTCAGATCCAAATGATCTCTTCTCAAAAGCGTCAGTTGTAACATAACTCACGGTAATCTCTTCAGTACAGGAAAACACTGATAGTCTAAAACAATCAACGGCTGTTCTGAAGATCGTTCCCTGGGCATGGCTTCACACCATCTATCATGCGCGAAGCAACATATAGTTTCCCTTTGTCGGCTAATGAACAACACCGTGATAGACTGGCCTTCAATATACTGAAAGATCTGAGTGGTTATTTAGTTACAATTTGTGAAACTGACAAGTTGGATTAAAATATCCAAGTATTGAATTATTGTTACTGGACTGTGACAGAATAATATCTAGACAAAGTCTAGCATATGTCCATATAGAAACAAAGTGTTTCAGCAATGTCCGTAGAAAATAACAATCACCTTAGTGATTCCCTCTACCGGAAACTTACTACGTTCCCCACGTATCGTAGTACTTTAGTGACTATCACAATTCAAAGATGTCTTCTGAGTAGATTCGGCAACCATGTGCCTTGGCTCGACGTAGCAGCAGCACCTTGTCCTACAAGAGCTTGGTTTGAAGTGAGCTGCTTATGCTTGGGCCGAGCGGCTTTTATACAAAACGGTCGGCTCCACGCTGGATCACGCTGAAATCTGTAAATCCCCATATATCCGGTGTCTCTGGTCTGATTCACTTGAGACTAAGTGCATCCTCTTTCATTTGGCCGTGCCAGTAATCTGATCCAAGTATCAAGTCTCTACTCCATGGCTAAGTATTTAATCACCAAATAGTCTCGACCTCTGCTACTATTTGCCACGTCACTTTACATCTTCTTGGCTGCATAAAGTTTCCATTTCAATCTAGAAGGAAAAGAGCGCGATATTCAAATATCTCAACTTTCGAAAGCCGCTGTAGCCTTTCCCTTGATACCTAGGTGTCTGAATCTTGGAATACCCATTCCTAGAATGGGCATATCCACCCCACACCTAGCAAAAAATAATTGAAAAATTTTTATTTTTCCTGTCTACTCATTAAATCATCTGGTTCTTGAATAATAAATTTCAAATTCGCTGCATTATAAATTCCCACGATGTTACCAGTTCGTGTATTGGCGATTTTATAGCCTCCATTGTTGTTTACTTCCACAACACGATAGGGTCCATCGTAAAGGCTTGCAAACTTCGAGTACACTCGATTTTGCACGTCGGAGGGTGTATTTTTTTTTTACTAAAACAAGAGTTCCTACGCGCAAGGGTCTGCGAAAACGCTTTCCTCTCACTCTGCGCTCTCTTTTCTCAGCTTGGCTCCTCAACTTGTCTAAAGCTAGAGTCTCCCTCCTCTGACGACTAGGTTCAATCTCGGGTGGAATAGAGATGATTCGATCCCATAATCTTGTTGGTTTAATTCCATGATGAAGCAACATGGGAATCTGTCCAGTACTCTCATGAATCGTAGAGTTGATGGATTCGGATGCTAAAGAGAGAACATCCATCCATTTCCAATGCTCATTTGGACAATAGAGGCGGAAAAATTTAGATATTTCAGCCATCACGCGTTCTGCTGGATTGCTTTCAGGATGTCTGATAGAACAAAACAATTGTCTAATCCCAAGATTATTCATGACGGCCCTGAATTCTAAAGATGTAAATTGGGGTCCGTGATCTGATAAAAGGAATACCGGTTTGCCTGCTTCCGGAATTACGCTGTCTCTAATTCTCTTCGCACAATATTTTGCGTTTGCCTTCTGAATTGGGTGTAACATAGTGTATTTGCTGAAAACATCTATGGTCACCAAAAAATATCGGTTACCTCTTTTAGACTTTGGGAGAGGACCATAAAGATCAGTCGCAAAGATTTCACAAGGCTTTGAAGGAATAATAGGCCTTGGTAATTCTCTCAATAATTTAGAATTATATTTACTCCTTTGGCATAAGTCGCACTCACGAATAGTGTTCCTGACAGTTTGTCGCATTCGCTCCCATGAAAATTTCTCTTGTATCAAGTTGACTGTCTTATCTACTCCAGCATGACCTGCAATTGGATGTGCCAACCAAATAATGGGTGTTTGCATTCGTGGAGGTACCACTACCCTTCGCTTCGCATGGTCGGGATCTGCAAACCTGTAGACTAGACCATCTAACATCAAATAATCTCTTGAATTTCTTTCAGTTTCCACAAAATCATCGTCATTGGGATCCATATCTCCCTGTAGAAAACGAAAAATATTTCTAAGACGTCGGTCTCACCTCTGGGATAAATGTAACAATCTTAACCTTCTTAAGGTATCCTCATCCTCATGCGTCAGGTTAACTTGAAAAACCTTGGATGTAGATTCCACTGCTCTACTCAATAAATCGGCCCCAATGTTCAACTTTCCAGGAGTGTGTTCGATAACTTGGTTGAATTGTTGAATAAAAAGTGACCATCTAGTTATTCTATCACTGGCAAAGTTTGTTCTTAAGATAAACTCCAATGCATGGTGATCAGTCCTCACGATTACTGAATGTCCAATTTACATTTTCTTCCAAGACTCCAACGCGAAGATTACAGCAAGGGCTTCTCACTCTGTGGTGTAATAGTTCCTTTCTGATGGACGAAGTTTCCTGCTTATGAAAGCCAGGTAATATCTCCTGTGATCGTCATCTTCTTGAAGAAGAATAGCTCCAATCCCTACGGTGGATGCATCGGATTCTATGATGAATTTCTTGGTGAAGTCAGGATACCCTAATTTCACACTGTTTACCAATAACCTCTTGGCATCTTGAAATGATTTTTCGCAATCTTCATTCCATTTCCATTTGTTTCCCTTTTTTAATAATTCCTGCAAGGGAGCAACTGTCTTGGTGAAGCTTGGACAATGCCCTGCAAAGAATTGGCATGTTCCGAGAAAACTGCGGACATTCTTCACCCTAGTAGGTCTAGGGAAATTCGCAATCGCTTGTATCTTTGTCTCATTGGGACGGTACCCTTCACCATCTAAAATATGGCCCAAAAATTTTATTTCCTTCTGAAAGAACTGACATTTTCGAAGGTTTACTTTAAAGTTCGCTTTTCTTAAATCTGCGAATAACATCTGAAGATGTATCAAATGTTCCTCCTTAGTCTCAGATGCGATTAGGATATCGTCTGTGTAATAAATCGCTATCTCTTTTACTTCAGGACTCAAATTTTGTTCCGGTGCTCTGATCAAAACAGATCCAGATGTTTTGACCCCAAATGGTAGACGGCGGAATACATATGTCTGCTGGTCAAACATAAACCCTGTAAACTTTTTGGAATCTTCACTAAGCCTAATGTGGTGGTAGGACGAAGTGAGATCAATGTTAGAGAACCAGATCTTGCCCTGGAATTTTCTTAACAGTTCCCTAATGATTGGTGGTCTGTCATACTCTGGCAGTAATCTTGAATTCAAATTTCGCGCGTCTTAACACAGTCTCAGACTTCCATCCGGCTTAGACACTTCTGCTAATGGATTGACATAAGAGGTAGTGTACTTTTCAATCACATTGTTACCTTCCATCTCTTTGATAAGCACTTTAACCTTTTCTCGATGCTTTTCCGCTACCGGATACAATTTAGCATGGAAAGGTGAATCATCAGTTACACGAATTCGATATTAAAAATCTTTAATTTCACCAGGTTTAATATCAAAAATATCATGGTACTCTTCCAAAATTTTCCCTAGCTCTGGGGACCCCTTCTCAGTATAGACTTCTTTTCCTTCAGCTTCCCGAAAAATCAGAGACCATTGAGCGTCTCCCTCGATGTCTTCTTCTTCCTTTCCCTCGAAGTTTATCTATTCGGTATACTGGAATCTGACCGTCTCTGTCTTCATGTCTATCACGGCTCGATATTTCTGGATGAAATCCGCTATCAAGATCATGTCAAAAGCCATGTCCTTCATTACTACAAACACGTGTCGGAAATCATGTCCTCCAATCGTAACACATAAGTATAATTGTGTTTTACACAGCGATATTTTGTTGGGTATTATTCCTTGGATTTTAATTCCTGATACTGGAATCTCTTCTAAATTCTCTTTGAGCTTCCACAGACTATAAAGCATCTCGCTCACAAGACAAAGCATAGCCCCAGTATCAATTAAAGTATCGACAGGCATGCCGAATACTTCGTATGATATGATTGGCAGTTTAATTCTTGTACCCATTTCTTTCCGTTCGTCATTATGTTGAATTAAGTCATCATCCTCTGTTTGCCATTTAATAATCCTGGAAGTGAAAATGTTTAAAATTCGATCTCCTACTGTGAATTCGAAGTTTTTTTTCATTCCCCGGGATTGCTGTGTTCCCGATGGACCTGGTTCATTGGACTTCTGTTCCAAGAACTGCGAGTTTTCTTGGTGTGTTTCTTCCAAGATCTTCCTCGTCTCCTTATTGAACTCTTCATTGGACTGACGAGTGTTCTCATTCCCTCTGTTATTGTAGTTATTGTTTCTACCATAGTACCTTCTTTCCTGGTATCTTCCTTGATTATTCCTTGGCTCTCTCCATCGATTGTCATATCGATATCCACCCTTTAGTCTCTCACAAGGCTTGTAACTGTATCTATTAGTGTTCTGATTCCATCCTCTTTTATCAGGCTCTTCCCTCGGCGTTTTCTCTTCTCGCCCCTCTCGAATCTCTCGAGGTGTTTGGGAATAACTGTCGGCCATAACAGTGTACACAGCGTTGCCATTCTTTCCTCCCTTCTGATGGAAGAATTGAGCGTTCGTGTGATCAAGTTTCTGCAATACCTCGTCAAATTGCTCCATATTATAAATGTCAGCAGCGATCAAAGTTCTTTGGACTTCTGCTGGAAACTGACGTATTAATGCAGTAATTAATTCATTATCTGGCATCGGCGGATCTAAATGTTGAAGTTTAGAAAACTGTCCAGAAAAGTACGAAGAGTATCGAGTAGGTTGTGACGTCGAAAATCTCTTCGAATATAATTCTGCTCTGATTTGCTGTTGGGTTTCCGGGGACCAAAACTTTTTCAATAACCCACGGGAAAACTCCTCAAAATTGGTGAGAGTGGACCCGAATGCTCTAAACCAGAGAAGTGCGGGCCCTTCCAAAAATTTCC
Organism: Meconema thalassinum; assembly: GCA_946902985.2. Classification (NCBI taxonomy): domain Eukaryota; kingdom Metazoa; phylum Arthropoda; class Insecta; order Orthoptera; family Tettigoniidae; genus Meconema; species Meconema thalassinum. The sequence goes on from OX336389.2 coordinate 727,129,391, forward strand.
CTATCACTCGGATTTGTCTTTCCTTAGGGATTTTGGAATCTTCTCTCAAGAATTCTACGGATGTCACAGAATCTCGCCCTGAAAATTTAGAAGGCTTATCCTCCACCTGTATCTGTTCTTCTCCTCTTATACTTGGCATTTTCAACAGATGGTCAGCCTGTTTCTCGTCCTTAAGTTGGGTTTTCATACCCTCAATTGCCTTATGGTTTTCCTCGGCCTTTTTTCTAATTCCTTCGGGTTCCTTCTTTGTTTCTTCTGTTTCCTTATAGTTCTCCTTGACATCAGTGGATATCTGGTTCATAACAGCCTCGTGACTCTTCAATGACCCTGTCATATCTGATATGTCCTTCTGAGTCGCTTGAATATCTTTGGAAATTACTTGAATATGGGATGACAAAGATTCTCTAATCTCCTTGACTCCATCATGGTTCTCCAGCTTGAGTGTGTTTTTAATCTCATTGATAACTGTGGTTTTAATATCAGTTTGTAATTCATTAATCACACCTTCTCTTATTTCTCCCACTACGAGTTATTTGAATTGGTCTGTCAAACGTTGAACAACTAGAGTTGACATCTATGCTCTCTTTCTTCACTCTGACTTCTAGGTTGACCATATCTTCACCAACTTGCCTAAGACCAATTTCTATCCTATCAGCTAAGCTTTGGGATCTTAAATCGGCATCGCGAAATTTATCGTCCATTAAACTTGCGTTAGTAGCTAATGAAGTTTCGAGCTCATGTGTTTTTTAGCATAAGTTAGTCATTTTACCCTCAAGTGACATTTTCAAGATTTCTGAATTCTCTTTAAATTTATTTTCCATAGAATTAAATTTACTATTTAAACTATCTTTTAAGTTATCTTTTAACCTGCTTTCTAACATATTGGAATTTTCTTTAAGTTTCTTTTCCAAAGCCTCTGTATTTTCTTTCATGATGGCTGCTACGCGCAGTCCAGCTTCTTTGAAATTCTCTTCCAAACTCCTCATCATCCTCATCATCACTTCCATAATTTTCAGTATTAGTCAAAACTTAGGGGTATACATGTTGTCAGACACAAGATTATATCTAGAACAAGAAACATGAATAGCTAATTGGAACACTCTAATAAAATGAGATTTGTCCTAATGTCGACGCGATGGAAAAAAAACTTCTCTACTTTTACGACTTAAATTTACCACAATATCACAAGAAAAATATGCAAGTCCTCAAATATCCTCCACCTGGATTCTACTAATGCGTATGTCCAGTCATCGAACGTTTACTACTGAATTTACTTGACGCCCTAATGGTTAAGCCATTATCAAAATAATCAAACCCATTCTAATTATTAACCCAGTTAATTTTTAATTTTCACCACTAATTGGGTTTCCTACTAATTTATTCATCCAAACCAGACATCTCTCAACTCCCAAAATATCTATAAAAAATTATCACAATTTAAATCGGCATGCGATTGACCGTGTCTAACTCGGGCCCCACGTTCGAAGCCATTTTCTCTCTCTATCTTATTTTATGTGCCCGTTTAGACCGGAGTCCGCACGACCACATATGCATTTTACCAAGAATCAGTCAGCACGAGAGACAAAATATCCCGGGGCGCCAGATAGGTTAAAGCTAATCGCAAAAAAGAAGACATCAAAATAAAAATAAATGCTTTACTGATTTTTGGCTCAATGCAACAATAAGGATAGAAGGAGATTCACCTGGGCATAACACAACATGTAAAATTATCTCATTTTATTCTAAATTTTAAAATTGACTGCAAAATGATGCTCAAGGTAACATCATTCCAGTGCGACGGCACACACTACTATTTACACAATGTACAGAAATTTTCCAACACATTGAACAATTGCCCTTGGAGACGCAAGTCTGATTATCAGTCCTGTAGACTGTGTTCCAAAATTATATCAATTATTTACGATGAAATCCAGTTCAAATTTAATTGTCTTTACTGGAAATATTGTAGTTCACTGGTTGAATTTCTAACATGATAATAACACTCGTAGAAATTCTCACTGTTTATAATTGTTTATAGAATTTTTTAACTTCCACTTATTTTTCAAGTTTCAAAAATATTGTCAAAAATATTATCTTTGACCCAACACTAATTATGTACACATATTAATAACAACATCTGAAAAGTATTTGACCCTTGAGCATAGCATCGAAGAACTGTGCGAAGCACAACAAAATTTATTATTCTTCCAAAATTAAACATTTCGAGAAGTGACTCGATTATGAACTTCAAATTTCAAAGAAATATGATTTCTGAATCATAAGCTTGATCATAAAAATTGTTGAACCATTCAACTATTCGATTTTCCACTTGGAATTATTATTAAGAAAAATATTTATATTTGTTGCTATTTTAGTAACTTTCACAACTTGCAATTCCTGAACAGAATGCGGAAATAAGAATTGTAGCTTTATAATAAATTCATTTAGTTCATGACAATAGGATTGAAAACATCCTTTAAGTAATTCGTGGATACAGAATTATTTTTTAAAAATTGGCAGTGGCCCATTCGATTATTTGTTTAAGAACACAATATCCCAACAACAACGGCAAAGGTCTTCCTCTGAAGAAGAATAAAATTTTATCATGACAAAACCGGGTTCTAGCAAATCCAAAGTATTAATGGAATACGTAAACAAGTTTGAAATAATTACTGATGGTTTGGTCATTCATTCGACGAAATGTGTGGTTCCAATACTCCTCCTATAAACCTGAGCCATCGAACCTGCTATTTGATTGATGCTCAAAAAAAACCTCCTCATTCCTGCGACTTAAACATGCGCACCTGGGAATGGCATTTCAACTACTCCACACACATAAATTTTCTTCCCAAAATTTATACAATAAATCAAGACTCTGCTTGTTATCAAAACTGGAAGATCTATAAACTTACAAGTTTATTTTATTTTACCATTCAGTTCAAACCGCGAAGTTACCACACTTGTGATATTCTCTATTTCACTTTCGAATGTGTGCCTACGTCATGATTTTATATAAACACCAAAAAAAATCCTAATTGATACAAATATCATTGGCTTCCTGTTTCATGCCTTTCCGTGTTATCTGAAAAATATACTTTGCTCAATGCAAATATTAACTGTTCAACCAGAACTATAATGTTGGTGGAATACGGGCTTGCGCTATCCATTAGCTTTCGGAAAATCACCTGTTCCAAACTAGGAATGACTAAACTAATCCTTAAGCTCTCTCTCAACGAATGTGATTATTAGAAAATGTAAGATCCAATAATTATTTAGAAAAATTATGAAAATTATTATTATTATTATTGGATTATTATTGTTATTATTTCCTTAAATATGTTTAATTATTATTTCCTTATGTGAAAAAACCACATGTTCGACTCTTCGAATATGGACAAAATATCCATTCCTCAACAAAAATAAATATTAACTTCTACGGTTATATCGGCTGATTACCATGATTCTCAAACAAAATGAACATTCAAATAAATGCTCGGTATGCTCGGTCATCGATCCTAAACTGTTCTGAGTGCTGAAAATACTCAGAATAACCCTAATGTGGCTTGCGTAAATCAATGCAATATTTAAATACGAAGAAAAATTAATGTGTTGGTCATCTGCAGAAAATGAGTTTGTTCCAATTAGCTAGGCATAATATAAAAGTCAAATGTGGCTTACATTTCTCGTTGGTCTTGAAGCGTAGTGAACCTGGTCTGTACCAGATTTATCCAGATACATGCCCTATTGGACACGCACGTCTAATCCTTGTATCGGCCGCCATTATATACCCACAATCTGTCTAGCATGACATAGTGGAAATATTTCTTGAAGTTTGAAGTAACTGCTGATCCATTTTAATATTGACTTCAATTAAATCCATAGCAGTTCGCTTAAATGGGGTCAGATCCAAATGATCTCTTCTCAAAAGCGTCAGTTGTAACATAACTCACGGTAATCTCTTCAGTACAGGAAAACACTGATAGTCTAAAACAATCAACGGCTGTTCTGAAGATCGTTCCCTGGGCATGGCTTCACACCATCTATCATGCGCGAAGCAACATATAGTTTCCCTTTGTCGGCTAATGAACAACACCGTGATAGACTGGCCTTCAATATACTGAAAGATCTGAGTGGTTATTTAGTTACAATTTGTGAAACTGACAAGTTGGATTAAAATATCCAAGTATTGAATTATTGTTACTGGACTGTGACAGAATAATATCTAGACAAAGTCTAGCATATGTCCATATAGAAACAAAGTGTTTCAGCAATGTCCGTAGAAAATAACAATCACCTTAGTGATTCCCTCTACCGGAAACTTACTACGTTCCCCACGTATCGTAGTACTTTAGTGACTATCACAATTCAAAGATGTCTTCTGCGTAGATTCGGCAACCATGTGCCTTGGCTCGACGTAGCAGCAGCACCTTGTCCTACAAGAGCTTGGTTTGAAGTGAGCTGCTTATGCTTGGGCCGAGCGGCTTTTATACAAAACGGTCGGCTCCACGCTGGATCACGCTGAAATCTGTAAATCCCCATATATCCGATGTCTCTGGTCTGATTCACTTGAGACTAAGTGCATCCTCTTTCATTTGGCCGTGCCAGTAATCTGATCCAAGTATCAAGTCTCTACTCCATGGCTAAGTATTTAATCACCAAATAGTCTCGACCTCTGCTACTATTTGCCACGTCACTTTACATCTTCTTGGCTGCATAAAGTTTCCATTTCAATCTAGAAGGAAAAGAGCGCGATATTCAAATATCTCAACTTTCAAAAGCGGCTGTAGCCTTTCCCTTGATACCTAGGTGTCTGAATCTTGGAATACCCATTCCTAGAATGGGCACATCCACCCCACACCTAGCAAAAAATAATTGAAAATTTTTTATTTTTCCTGTCTACTCATTAAATCATCTGGTTCTTGAATAATAAATCTTCAAATTCGCTGCATTATAAATTCCCACGATGTTACCAGTTCGTGTATTGGCGATTTTATAGCCTCCATTGTTGTTTACTTCCACAACACGATAGGGTCCATCGTAAAGGCTTGCAAACTTCGAGTACACTCGATTTTGCACGTCGGAGGGTGTATTTTTTTTACTAAAACAAGAGTTCCTACGCGCAAGGGTCTGCGAAAACGCTTTCCTCTCACTCTGCGCTCTCTTTTCTCAGCTTGGCTCCTCAACTTGTCTAAAGCTAGAGTCTCCCTCCTCTGACGACTAGGTTCAATCTCGGGTGGAATAGAGATGATTCGATCCCATAATCTTGTTGGTTTAATTCCATGATGAAGCAACATGGGAATCTGTCCAGTACTCTCATGAATCGTAGAGTTGATGGATTCGGATGCTAAAGAGAGAACATCCATCCATTTCCAATGCTCATTTGGACAATAGAGGCGGAAAAATTTAGATATTTCAGCCATCACGCGTTCTGCTGGATTGCTTTCAGGATGTCTGATAGAACAAAACAATTGTCTAATCCCAAGATTATTCATGACGGCCCTGAATTCTAAAGATGTAAATTGGGGTCCGTGATCTGATAAAAGGAATACCGGTTTGCCTGCTTCCGGAATTACGCTGTCTCTAATTCTCTTCGCACAATATTTTGCGTTTGCCTTCTGAATTGGGTGTAACATAGTGTATTTGCTGAAAACATCTATGGTCACCAAAAAATATCGGTTACCTCTTTTAGACTTTGGGAGAGGACCATAAAGATCAGTCGCAAAGATTTCACAAGGCTTTGAAGGAATAATAGGCCTTGGTAATTCTCTCAATAATTTAGAATTATATTTACTCCTTTGGCATAAGTCGCACTCACGAATAGTGTTCCTGACAGTTTGTCGCATTCGCTCCCATGAAAATTTCTCTTGTATCAAGTTGACTGTCTTATCTACTCCAGCATGACCTGCAATTGGATGTGCCAACCAAATAATGGGTGTTTGCATTCGTGGAGGTACCACTACCCTTAGCTTCGCATGGTCGGGATCTGCAAACCTGTAGACTAGACCATCTAACATCAAATAATCTCTTGAATTTCTTTCAGTTTCCACAAAATCATCGTCATTGGGATCCATATCTCCCTGTAGAAAACGAAAAATGTTTCTAAGACGTCGGTCTCACCTCTGGGATAAATGTAACAATCTTAACCTTCTTAAGGTATCCTCATCCTCATGCGTCAGGTTAACTTGAAAAACCTTGGATGTAGACTCCACTGCTCTACTCAATAAATCGGCCCCAATGTTCAACTTTCCAGGAGTGTGTTCGATAACTTGGTTGAATTGTTGAATAAAAAGTGACCATCTAGTTATTCTATCACTGGCAAAGTTTGTTCTTAAGATAAACTCCAATGCATGGTGATCAGTCCTCACGATTACTGAATGTCCAATTTACATTTTCTTCCAAGACTCCAACGCGAAGATTACAGCAAGGGCTTCTCACTCTGTGGTGTAATAGTTCCTTTCTGATGGACGAAGTTTCCTGCTTATGAAGGCCAGGTAATATCTCCTGTGATCGTCATCTTCTTGAAGAAGAATAGCTCCAATCCCTACGGTGGATGCATCGGATTCTATGATGAATTTCTTGGTGAAGTCAGGATACCCTAATTTCACACTGTTTACCAATAACCTCTTGGCATCTTGAAATGATTTTTCGCAATCTTCATTCCATTTCCATTTGTTTCCCTTTTTTAATAATTCCTGCAAGGGAGCAACTGTCTTGGTGAAGCTTGGACAATGCCCTGCAAAGAATTGGCATGTTCCGAGAAAACTGCGGACATTCTTCACCCTAGTAGGTCTAGGGAAATTCGCAATCGCTTGTATCTTTGTCTCATTGGGACGGTACCCTTCACCATCTAAAATATGGCCCAAAAATTTTATTTCCTTCTGAAAGAACTGACATTTTCGAAGGTTTACTTTAAAGTTCGCTTTTCTTAAATCTGCGAATAACATCTGAAGATGTATCAAATGTTCCTCCTTAGTCTCAGATGCGATTAGGATATCGTCTATGTAATAAATCGCTATCTCTTTTACTTCAGGACTCAAATTTTGTTCCAGTGCTCTGATCAAAACAGATCCAGATGTTTTGACCCCAAATGGTAGACGGCGGAATACATATGTCTGCTGGTCAAACATAAACCCTGTAAACTTTTTGGAATCTTCACTAAGCCTAATGTGGTGGTAGGACGAAGTGAGATCAATGTTAGAGAACCAGATCTTGCCCTGGAATTTTCTTAACAGTTCCCTAATGATTGGTGGTCTGTCATACTCTTGCAGTAATCTTGAATTCAAATTTCGCGCGTCTAAACACAGTCTCAGACTTCCATCCGGCTTAGACACTACTGCTAATGGATTGACATAAGAGGTAATGTACTTTTCAATCACATTGTTACCTTCCATCTCTTTGATAAGCACTTTAACCTTTCCTCGATGCTTTTCCGCTACCGGATACAATTTAGCATGGAAAGGTGCATCATCAGTTACACGAATTCGATATTCAAAATCTTTAATTTCACCAGGTTTAATATCAAAAATATCATGGTACTCTTCCAAAATTTTCCCTAGCTCTGGGGACCCCTTCTCAGTATAGACTTCTTTTCCTTCAGCTTCCCGAAAAATCAGAGACCATTGAGCGTCTCCCTCGATGTCTTCTTCTTCCTTTCCCTCGAAGTTTATCTATTCGGTATACTGGAATCTGACCGTCTCTGTCTTCATGTCTATCACGGCTCGATATTTCTGGATGAAATCCGCTATCAAGATCATGTCAAAAGCCATGTCCTTCATTACTACAAACACGTGTCGGAAATCATGTCCTCCAATCGTAACACATAAGTATAATTGTGTTTTACACAGCGATATTTTGTTGGGTATTATTCCTTGGATTTTAATTCCTGATACTGGAATCTCTTCTAAATTCTCTTTGAGCTTCCACAGACTATAAAGCATCTCGCTCACAAGACAAAGCATAGCCCCAGTATCAATTAAAGTATCGACAGGCATGCCGAATACTTCGTATGATATGATTGGCAGTTTAATTCTTGTACCCATTTCTTTCCGTTCGTCATTATGTTGAATTAAGTCATCATCCTCTGTTTGCCATTTAATAATCCTGGAAGTGAAAATGTTTAAAATTCGATCTCCTACTGTGAATTCGAAGTTTTTTTTCATTCCCCGGGATTGCTGTGTTCCCGATGGACCTGGTTCATTGGACTTCTGTTCCAAGAACTGCGAGTTTTCTTGGTGTGTTTCTTCCAAGATCTTCCTCGTCTCCTTATTGAACTCTTCATTGGACTGACGAGTGTTCTCATTCCCTCTGTTATTGTAGTTATTGTTTCTACCATAGTACCTTCTTTCCTGGTATCTTCCTTGATTATTCCTTGGCTCTCTCCATCGATTGTCATATCGATATCCACCCTTTAGTCTCTCACAAGGCTTGTAACTGTATCTATTAGTGTTCTGATTCCATCCTCTTTTATCAGGCTCTTCCCTCGGCGTTTTCTCTTCTCGCCCCTCTCGAATCTCTCGAGGTGTTTGGGAATAACTGTCGGCCATAACAGTGTACACAGCGTTGCCATTCTTTCCTCCCTTCTGATGGAAGAATTGAGCGTTCGTGTGATCAAGTTTCTGCAATACCTCGTCAAATTGCTCCATATTATAAATGTCAGCAGCGATCAAAGTTCTTTGGACTTCTGCTGGAAACTGACGTATTAATGCAGTAATTAATTCATTATCTGGCATCGGTGGATCTAAATGTTGAAGTTTAGAAAACTGTCCAGAAAAGTACGAAGAGTATCGAGTAGGTTGTGACGTCGAAAATCTCTTCGAATATAATTCTGCTCTGATTTGCTGTTGGGTTTCCGGGGACCAAAACTTTTTCAATAACCCACGGGAAAACTCCTCAAAATTGGTGAGAGTGGACCCGAATGCTCTAAACCAGAGAAGTGCGGGCCCTTCCAAAAATTTCCCTATCACTCGGATTTGTCTTTCCTTAGGGATTTTGGAATCTTCTCTCAAGAATTCTACGGGTGTCACAGAATCTCGCCCTGAAAATTTAGAAGGCTTATCCTCCACCTGTATCTGTTCTTCTCCTCTTATACTTGGCATTTTCAACAGATGGTCAGCCTGTTTCTCGTCCTTAAGTTGGGTTTTCATACCCTCAATTGCCTTATGGTTTTCCTCGGCCTTTTTTCTAATTCCTTCGGGTTCCTTCTTTGTTTCTTCTGTTTCCTTATAGTTCTCCTTGACATCAGTGGATATCTGGTTCATAACAGCCTCGTGACTCTTCAATGACCCTGTCATATCTGATATGTCCTTCTGAGTCGCTTGAATATCTTTGGAAATTACTTGAATATGGGATGACAAAGATTCTCTAATCTCCTTGACTCCATCATGGTTCTCCAGCTTGAGTGTGTTTTTAATCTCATTGATAACTGTGGTTTTAATATCAGTTAGTAATTCATTAATCACACCTTCTCTTATTTCTCCCACTACGAGTTATTTGAATTGGTCTGTCAAACGTTGAACAACTAGAGTTGCCATCTATGCTCTCTTTCTTCACTCTGACTTCTAGGTTGACCATATCTTCACCAACTTGCCTAAGACCACTTTCTGTCCTATCAGCTAAGCTTTGGGATCTTAGATCGGCATCGCGAAATTTATCGTCCATTAAACTTGCGTTAGTAGCTAATGAAGTTTCGAGCTCATGTGTTTTTTAGCATAATTAGTCATTTTACCCTCAAGTGACATTTTCAAGATTTCTGAATTCTCTTTAAATTTATTTTCCATAGAATTAAATTTACTATTTAAACTATCTTTTAAGTTATCTTTTAACCTGCTTTCTAACATATTGGAATTTTCTTTAAGTTTCTTTTCCAAAGCCTCTGTATTTTCTTTCATGATGGCTGCTACGCGCAGTCCAGCTTCTTTGAAATTCTCTTCCAAACTCCTCATCATCCTCATCATCACTTCCATAATTTTCAGTATTAGTCAAAACTTAGGGATATACATGTTGTCAGACACAAGATTATAACTAGAACAAGAAACATGAATAGCTAATTGGAACACTCTAATAAAATGAGATTTGTCCTAATGTCGACGCGATGGAAAAAAAACTTCTCTACTTTTACGACTTAAATTTACCACAATATCACAAGAAAAATATGCAAGTCCTCAAATATCCTCCACCTGGATTCTACTAATGCGTATGTCCAGTCATCGAACGTTTACTACTGAATTTACTTGACGCCCTAATGGTTAAGCCATTATCAAAATAATCAAACCCATTCTAATTATTAACCCAGTTAATTTTTAATTTTCACCACTAATTGGGTTTCCTACTAATTTATTCATCCAAACCAGACATCTCTCAACTCCCAAAATATCTATAAAAAATTATCACAATTTAAATCGGCATGCGATTGACCGTGTCTAACTCGGGCCCCACGTTCGAAGCCATTTTCTCTCTCTATCTTATTTTATGTGCCCGTTTAGACCGGAGTCCGCACGACCACATATGCATTTTACCAAGAATCAGTCAGCACGAGAGACAAAATATCCCGGGGCGCCAGATAGGTTAAAGCTAATCGCAAAAAAAAGACATCAAAATAAAAATAAATGCTTTACTGATTTTTGGCTCAATGCAACAATAAGGATAGAAGGAGATTCACCTGGGCATAACACAACATGTAAAATTATCTCATTTTATTCTAAATTTTAAAATTGACTGCAAAATGATGCTCAAGGTAACATCATTCCAGTGCGACGGCACACACTACTATTTACACAATGTACAGAAATTTTCCAACACATTGAACAATTGCCCTTGGAGACGCAAGTCTGATTATCAGTCCTGTAGACTGTGTTCCAAAATTATATCAATTATTTACGATGAAATCCAGTTCAAATTTAATTGTCTTTACTGGAAATATTGTAGTTCACTGGTTGAATTTCTAACATGATATTAACACTCGTAGAAATTCTCACTGTTTATAATTGTTTATAGAATTTTTTAACTTCCACTTATTTTTCAAGTTTCAAAAATATTGTCAAAAATATTATCTTTGACCCAACACTAATTATGTACACATATTAATAACAACATCTGAAAAGTATTTGACCCTTGAGCATAGCATCGAAGAACTGTGCGAAGCACAACAAAATTTATTATTCTTCCAAAATTAAACATTTCGAGAAGTGACTCGATTATGAACTTCAAATTTCAAAGAAATATGATTTCTGAATCATAAGCTTGATCATAAAAATTGTTGAACCATTCAACTATTCGATTTTCCACTTGGAATTATTATTAAGAAAAATATTTATATTTGTTGCTATTTTAGTAACTTTCACAACTTGCAATTCCTGAACAGAATGCGGAAATAAGAATTGTAGCTTTATAATAAATTCATTTAGTTCATGACAATAGGATTGAAAACATCCTTTAAGTAATTCGTGGATACAGAATTATTTTTTAAAAATTGGCAGTGGCCCATTCGATTATTTGTTTAAGAACACAATATCCCAACAACAACGGCAAAGGTCTTCCTCTGAAGAAGAATAAAATTTTATCATGACAAAACCGGGTTCTAGCAAATCCAAAGTATTAATGGAATACGTAAACAAGTTTGAAATAATTACTGATGGTTTGGTCATTCATTCGACGAAATGTGTGGTTCCAATACTCCTCCTATAAACCTGAGCCATCGAACCTGCTATTTGATTGATGCTCAAAAAAAACCTCCTCATTCCTGCGACTTAAACATGCGCACCTGGGAATGGCATTTCAACTACTCCACACACATACATTTTCTTCCCAAAATTTATACAATAAATCAAGACTCTGCTTGTTATCAAAACTGGAAGATCTATAAACTTACAAGTTTATTTTATTTTACCATTCAGTTCAAACCGCGAAGTTACCACACTTGTGATATTCTCTATTTCACTTTCGAATGTGTGCCTACGTCATGATTTTATATAAACACCAAAAAAAATCCTAATTGATACAAATATCATTGGCTTCCTGTTTCATGCCTTTCCGTGTTATCTGAAAAATATACTTTGCTCAATGCAAATATTAACTGTTCAACCAGAACTATAATGTTGGTGGAATACGGGCTTGCGCTATCCATTAGCTTTCGGAAAATCACCTGTTCCAAACTAGGAATGACTAAACTAATCCTTAAGCTCTCTCTCAACGAATGTGATTATTAGAAAATGTAAGATCCAATAATTATTTAGAAAAATTATGAAAATTATTATTATTATTATTGGATTATTATTGTTATTATTTCCTTAAATATGTTTAATTATTATTTCCTTATGTGAAAAAACCACATGTTCGACTCTTCGAATATGGACAAAATATCCATTCCTCAACAAAAATAAATATTAACTTCTACGGTTATATCGGCTGATTACCATGATTCTCAAACAAAATGAACATTCAAATAAATGCTCGGTATGCTCGGTCATCGATCCTAAACTGTTCTGAGTGCTGAAAATACTCAGAATAACCCTAATGTGGCTTGCGTAAATCAATGCAATATTTAAATACGAAGAAAAATAAATGTGTTGGTCATCTGCAGAAAATGAGTTTGTTCCAATTAGCTAGGCATAATATAAAAGTCAAATGTGGCTTACATTTCTCGTTGGTCTTGAAGCGTAGTGAACCTGGTCTGTACCAGATTTATCCAGATACATGCCCTATTGGACACGCACGTCTAATCCTTGTATCGGCCGCCATTATATACCCACAATCTGTCTAGCATGACATAGTGGAAATATTTCTTGAAGTTTGAAGTAACTGCTGATCCATTTTAATATTGACTTCAATTAAATCCATAGCAGTTCGCTTAAATGGGGTCAGATCCAAATGATCTCTTCTCAAAAGCGTCAGTTGTAACATAACTCACGGTAATCTTTTCAGTACAGGAAAACACTGATAGTCTAAAACAATCAACGGCTGTTCTGAAGATCGTTCCCTGGGCATGGCTTCACACCATCTATCATGCGCGAAGCAACATATAGTTTCTCTTTGTCGGCTAATGAACAACACCGTGATAGACTGGCCTTCAATATACTGAAAGATCTGAGTGGTTATTTAGTTACAATTTGTGAAACTGACAAGTTGGATTAAAATATCCAAGTATTGAATTATTGTTACTGGACTGTGACAGAATAATATCTAGACAAAGTCTAGCATATGTCCATATAAAAACAAAGTGTTTCAGCAATGTCCGTAGAAAATAACAATCACCTTAGTGATTCCCTCTACACGGAAACTTACTACGTTCCCCACGTATCGTAGTACTTTTGTGACTATCACAATTCAAAGATATCTTCTGCGTAGATTCGGCAACCATGTGCCTTGGCTCGACGTAGCAGCAGCACCTTGTCCTACAAGAGCTTGGTTTGTAGTGAGCTGCTTATGCTTGAGCCGAGCGGCTTTGATACAAAACGGTCGGCTCCACGCTGGATCACGCTGAAATCTGTAAATCCCCATATATCCGGTGTCTCTGGTCTGATTCACTTGAGACTAAGTGCATCCTCTTTCATTTGGCCATGCCAGTAATCTGATCCAAGTATCAAGTCTCTACTCCATGGCTAAGTATTTAATCACCAAATAGTCTCGACCTCTGCTACTATTTGCCACGTCACTTAACATCTTCTTGGCTGCATAAAGTTTCCATTTCAATCTAGAAGGAAAGGAGCGCGATATTCAAATATCTCAACTTTCAAAAGCGGCTGTAGCCTTTCCCTTGATACCTAGGTGTCTGAATCTTGGAATACCCATTCCTAGAATTGGGTACAATACAGACACCACTATAGCACAGGTTATCAGTGAACTTCTACACACACACACACACACACATGTAAATTGGTCTAAATGACTGCGATGTTCTAGCCCCTCAAATGAAACAATAACAACTACATATCGAAGGAGATTCTGATCGCCAGTGATAGCATCGAAGTATACATTTTCCAGAGAAATTCTCTTGGTATTATTTTGTTATTAAATTCTAACAAAAAGAAGACCACTCTATTTGAGGTGTACATCTTAAGATGTTTCGTGTAATATCGCATTCGATCACTCTGTATCGTTCATGCAATCCAACCTGAAAATGCATCTGCTTGCTATATTACTAGTGCCCCATCCTCACTAATTGCGGTAACTGTTACCTCTTGTATCATTTATGTCATAAGACATTGGTAAAGCGGTTGACACAGACGATAAAACGTAACGAAAACAAATTACAAAACTCTTACCCTAACAAGTATCGAACCCCAAATGTTTCAATCCGCAGTGCAACGCGTTACCATTTCACCCACGGATGCTTACACATTATATGAAGATAGAAAGTGTAAACTTTTTTGCGTTGGACACTTGCCAACACCTGCTCGATCGCAAGCTCAGGCCACCTTAGCATCATGCGTTACGGAGGGCTTTGATTTGGGACAGCATAAGAATAAGGAATGGTTAAACCACCTGTTACAGAGGGCCGTGACGCGACACGTGCGGCGGTCTGAGTGAGTCTGAGTTTTCCTCTAAACCAAGGTGGTCAACATTTGGAACACTTGCTACCCTGAATATACAGAGAAGCATGATTTTGTTGTACAGATCATTATGTCGTCGTCCAAGCTGGCTACGTACCATCGGATAAAAACAGACCTTTTCAGGACCAAATAAAAACCACTCGTTGGAACAGTTTGATACGAGTATGCATCCACTATGAACAACATGCAGAAATAAAAGATTGTACTAGCTCGGGGTTCGAACATGCTACCCAAGAGCCGACGTGGCTTCAGTTATGCTTCATTTAGCCACCTTAGCTACTGAGAGCCATGGTATACTGTTGGCACGTATTGAATCTATTCGTTGACACATCCTGTCCGAACGTAAGGTGAAGTTATTCGAAGCTGTGATCGTTTTAATCATGCATTATATTTTAGGTCATTGATATAACACTTCCGGTAATGATTTCAACTATAGTCCCGAGTTTGAACTAAAAGGTAAAGTTGTACTAACGCCGTAAAGAAGCAGGTATTAATGTTTTTAGGATGACTATGATATACGCGTTAGTTGGGTTGCCTTCCTCCAAAAAATAAGGGGCTGGAGGACCACTCGGTATGTGCTACCACGCAAGGGATTATACTTCTTTATTTTCAGTCGCACTCCTTCAACTGCTAGCAAAGCCCAATTACTGCCTTTTAGCTCGGATTCCTCCATTTCCGTAGTAAACTTTTTAAATTGAGTTTCCAAGAAACTACTTAAGTCTGTTTCCAAAAATATAGCCTGATTACTTGTTTTAAAAACACGATCTGTAATTTAATTGGTACATGTATGAAGGAATCTACATTCTGCCACAAGATTAACTTTTATTGACTTGGGCATTGCTTGTTATTTCTGTATAGCATGGAGTGTTTGCTGTTTTGACTCTACAAGGTATGAATTTAAATCCTTACACGTATCACAACGTATAAAATAGGATTTAAGACGACATTCAAAAGACGTTTCATATTCATTAAGTCCGTTTTGATCAGGAACCATTGAGAGTATGTGATGTTTGGTAGGCTCAGATATTTGTATTTTGGCTGATGACCGAACTTCACAACATTCTTCATGACGACGTCCGTTGTAAGCATTGTTGAATTTATTTCCACAGGTTTTACACTAATGGAATTGTACACACGATACTTCGTGATGCTTGCTAACATAGTCTTGAACAAACGTTTTTCGGCACACTTTGCATATTTAGCTTGGATTTGTTTGCCCCATTATAGATGTTGTTTTCTGCTAACAGTTGCTTTTCTTTCTTCAAGAAATAAATCACACCTGTGAAAAAGAGAGACAGAGCGATATACTTTCCCTTCAACCTAGTTGAGAACAGTTGTGTGAAATGTATATAGGATACAATATGTTTAAGAGGTAAGATAAACAATTGTTTACATTGTTAGCAATAAGAATAATTATAATACTATAAAATTATAATAATAACAATGTAATTCTTTGACTTACTGCTTACAATCTAATATTAAGTTTACCAACATCCTTGACTGTCACCTAAAAGAGCGTTTCAATCCCCTGGGCATTCCTAAACGAAAACACATGCTTACATGTTACATATTGTATGACTGAACATACACTATTTACATGTAAATAACACAGCCAGGCAGTCAATATTATTCCTCTATACGAATAACATGGAGGCATTTATACCCCTAGACGCTAAACTAATATTCGGATAATTTTAATTTTTGAAGTTTTGTTTGGAAATATACGATCTAAATACTGTACAATGGTCATAATTTTGAACGTTCTAGTAGCCTCTAGGGATGCAGGCCTAGATGCTATTTTAAATATAATCAGCTACTTACTGTATATTACAAGTCTGTAGAATAGTTTTGGTTAGACGATTTTTCACGATGTAGCCTAACTAGCTCAATAGCTAACAGTTATCTGAAAATATTCTTGCTGAAGGTCCTTTATCAAAGGAACCAATATTTTTATAACAGTATTTTTTATGAAACTAGTATTAACTGCAGAGTGAGAATTTTTGCAACATAATGTTCTTTATTCTGAGAATAAAATGGTTATAGTAAGGAAGAAAATGCGAAGCATATCTAAGAGAGACATTTTATGGTATTCCCGTATTGACGGATGATTGTATTGTACTTATGGCAATGGGCAAAGTTATGTCATTGTTTCACTATTATTGAAGGGATATCTGTAAAGACAGATTTGCGAAATGATAATGGTATTTGAAGAAGGAATTATTAAAATGCAGTATTATTGTAAAAGGATTATTAGGAGTTATCGATATAGGCGTTACAGTTGAAATTCATTGAAACAGTAGGACAGCCAATCTTTGTTGAAGTTGTATCTGATAGAAATTATAGGCACAACGGATCTCTGTGAAAGCTGAAGTAAATTGAGATCTATTTAAATGGTTCTGAGTAGAAACTAATGTTAATGGTGATTTTGGACGAGAAAGAAAAGTTATTGTTATTAATAATTTTTGTTTCAATGAAAGACCATTGGATGTGAATAAACTATGTCTTTACTTAACTGTACGGATTATAGAATCCTGGATTGTAATTATTACTGGAAAAAAAAGCGTAGTGGAGATTTTTAACGTTCTGAAAAGCGTTATACTGAGATAAGAAAGAGAAGAAAATGTAAATATTTCGTAGGTTGAAGTTAGCATTTTTGCTGTTTGTAAATAATTTGTGTAAGATATTAGTTGACGAAAAACGTCGTAGGCATTTGTGTTATATAAAACGTGCTTAATAGTTATAGGGATTTTACATAACATGATTTAAAGTGTGGATTATGATAATTTATGGAGGTTTTTTATTGATTCTAAGGAAGATTTTTACGATAATAGGAGACCGGATTTATTTTGTATAGATTGATAAATAGTTATTGTAATGGTGGAGGCCCATGTCATTGGTAAATTCATTTATTTTGCGGATTAAATTTAACGATATTAACTTATTGTTGTCGTTGTTGTTAATTCCCGTTATCTAGGGTACAGCAGTAGTTTGTCAGAATTTAAATAATATTGCATTATTTGAGCTTGTATAAGCATTTTCAGTTTATGAGTGTTTCCAAGGGAAACTTATACCGTACACATTAATTAATATGAAGCTATTTACGTAAATTTTAGAATTATTATGAACGTAACATTATTATTTGACATTTGAATTGTATTTCATGTATACGTGTCATGAGTAAATCGACGGGCACGTGTCTTAAGTTTTCCAGACATTTTTATAGAAATTTGGCATTGTCTTTTGTAGATCATTGGTAGAGAAATACGCTATAGGGTAGAGGTTTATCCCAGGGACCTAATCCGTATCCTGACGCCCTAGATTTTTTGATTCTGTTATTCCCGAGTAGTATTGAGAACCCTTATGTTTTGTAGTTTGTTAATATAGCACATTCAGATAATTCCCCTGTCCCTTATCCGGAGTGTATTCACCAGTAACACTGTGTAGTTTTTCTAGCCGGGGTCTTCAAGATGCTACGATCAGTTTTCCAGCTGCGGATTTAGGTGGATAATTCCAGGCATACGTGTACAATACCTTTGTGTGGAAAGCGTCTTTTGACTAAATTACAAGGTCATCAGCCCAATGGTTTGCATATGGCGGCCAAGAATGTGGGCAAATCGACCCCCCTATCAATTAAAATCGGGAGGAACCGAATTGAACGAAACTTGGTACGTAGGTAGCACTAGCAAAGGGCACCTCAGTGTCGTGTTTTATATCGCCGCCATCTTGACGAAAACGTAATGGTGAAATTGTTCAAAGCTTAAATCTACTTACGACTAACCTAATCATCTGATCTCTACCAAATTTTGCAACAATATACCTTAATGTGGGAAGCCTCTTTACCCAAACTACAATAGCATCAGCCAAATAATTTCAAGATGGTAAATGTATGAATCATGCAAGTATTACAGCCTAACCGTAACTTACGATTCAACAAGTCCTGGCTTCAACAATTAAGCTTATCGCACATAGTGCACCCGTTTAGGAAAACGGAAGTACCATCCGACTAAATGCTCAGCTCAGGGCGTGTACAGTTATTCCCACTGTCTGACCATGTACTCAGAATGTGAACTTTAGGACGGACAAGCACAAGATGACTATAACACCAACTACTTTAAATGTATATCATTAATTCACTCAAATATTTCCAAATATAAAGTCACAACAGTAATATATTGGTTGAAATTTCCTTCAAACATAATAAAAAAAAAACAATATAATGACCCTTAGTCTATCTTGCTTCATTCCCAATGGATTCGTCATGATCCATATGCTTACACTGATACTTTAGTCTTAGATATTCTAAATCTTATATTCCCAAAAATATGGGTTTTCAGTCGCTTCAACTGAGTTTCGCCTGGTCAGGCTCGAACTCAGGATATTTACCTTTACTATTTCAATGCCTTCATTTGGCTATAATCTGAACTTATTATTCTTCACAATTATTTATCCTTTTAAATATCTTTTTCCGCACATTTCAAACACAAATTATCCCCCCAAAACACAAATAACATTATTTACACATGAGTACCAATTACTTCTCCACTTCCATGCCAATTATATTTTATTGCAGCCATTGTGTTCCCCAGAATAGGATGTTTGTAAAGCCCGCACTATACAAAGTTCCATGTTAGTGCTTTTCCATTGCCAGTTTTCAAATTTCTTTAAGAGTATGGAACCAAAATTTGACATTTTCAAAAATGCCTTTATTATTATTATTATTATTATTTATATTCATCATTATCATTATTATTATTATTATTATTATTATCAAACAGGATGGCCAATCCATGAATAATAATCATATTTGGCAGGTATTATTTCCGCGACATTTTTATCCTTCAAATAAAACCACGAGGTCTTCATTAAGACATTCTTTTAACACAGTGACATTTTTATGGCTCGGCTTTCGTGCGGTGCGGCCGTCATTAAGTCTCCCCTCACCTTGAGCGGGACAAGGAACCTCTTATAAACAACATAGCCTTCCCCTTCCGTATCTTGACCTAGCTCAATCTTTAACCATATGTTTAACATTCAAAGAAAGACCACCTCTCCTTTGAAACTCCACGCGTTTTATTCTATTCCTTATATGGACTGTGCTCAGTCTAATTCTTCACATTTATTCGTGCTTATTTTGGGATAATTATTCTCTGCTATTAGGATGACAAAACAAACGTATTATTAAGCCCGTTGTGATAGGAATTCCAAATACAAAAGCTAACCAATATAGAAACGCCATGTTCTACCTGGCTGCAGAGGTCGGCCTAGCTCGGAGGAGGGTATCAATCTCACCCTCCTTCCGGCTACCCGCCTAGACAAATATCATCTATCCAGTCTTACGATTCCTTTTCATTCATGTGCTCCCTAGCGACATGAGAATTACACAATACCTGAGTGAGCATTATTTCTTTCACTCGAACAAATTTTATGACCTTACTTTGGCCAATCGACGAATTTCCCATAGACTATAACAATTATCTTATACTTGCACGTTAATTCAATATTTCAAAGCCCTAGCTTACATATGGTCTAGCCTATTCTTGGCGACAATAATATTTCTTGGATACTCAATTCATTATTACTGTGGTCCAGATATCCGGGCGAGAATAAATGAATGTACTTTTTCATTATTACATTTTCATATTATTTCCATTTCGTTATTTCGTTTTTTTTATTATTACACTTATTTTCATTAGGCCTTTCATTGCCTTTACTCGTGATGCTAAGGTCATTTGCAATTACTTTTAATTTATATAATTTAACCGTGTATGGTTGGTTTATTACTTTTATCACTGACTTTGATTTTCTTTGCATTACTTTAAACTTCATTAAATTATCTTTCAATTTCCTGATTATTTTTTTCACATTAACTTAAGTTGCGTTTAACTTCTATTGCGTGTACTTTGCATAACAAACGTCACTGATTTCAATTATTTAATTTATTTCTTTCGACAATAATTTGGTTCCACCCCTTTATTAATTACTTTATATGCTTACACGCACTTGGGTATTATCCGTACAATATTTAACTCGTTACTGGGCCTCATTTTACGGCCTTCCTTATTAAATATTGACACTTTAAAGCACTATTCACCGTTATTCCTTTATCATTAATCATTTCACAATAGTACATTTCAAATTATGGGTCCACAATGGCTCAATATGTTTAATTCATTTTGGTACTCACCAACCCAGGATCCGCCGTTGTGAAGAATTTCCCCCACATGTTTGTAACTAATACATTTCCACAACAATATGGCAACACATAACACACGTGATTTTTACCTGATATGACATATTGATATTTCTACACATAATGATTCTTGATTATAAAACACTTTCACAAAATTTATATTATTTTTTAAACAATTACACTATACCTTTTCACATGTTTCCACTTACTCACTTATTCACTCTGTGACAATTCACACGTGTTAACCCTTGGGTTATGTCCAATTTTATTATCTATTTACAATTTCTTTACACACTGTGTAATAGTTCTTGTCGCATCTCAGAACGCAGGCGATGACTTCCGATTGGTTCCCTGATGACGACTCCTCCCCTAGATCTAGTTGCACGATTTGTCCTATGATGACTTCTAGATCGGACCCCCTAGGTCTCGACTCAAAGTTCCGTCGTTTATCCACGGTTTCAACCCACCGGTTTATTAACTTAACCTGGCTTCTCTCTTAAGAACGTTATGTTGTGAAACGATGTAATTATCGACCTGTTCTTTAATTTCAACAAGGCTCGAAATGTTCTTTTTATTTGACAATGTTCGGTACTTTCCACGTTTCACTGCGCATTCATTTTATACTGAAACGCGACTCTACTTTTACTTTCAATACGCGGCCCTATTATCTTACTGGCTTTTATTTAAAGACCAATAGATGATGCTAGCGATACTTGTTTCTAGCTACCGTGTTCGGACCTAATTTTCACTTCTGTTGCGTATTGTTCGTCTATCCTCACAATCTTATATAGGCGGAGTTCTTTCTACTTTCGGTAAGTTCTGCCTGGTCTCGAACCAGCTTACTTGTGATCTTGAAAACTTGTAGTTCTTTCCGAAGCTACGTGACTTTTCCCTGATTTCTTTGTGTTCGATGTACTGAACTATCCCGCCACGGCGGAAACCAACTGAATACTGTGAACCAGTACCGTGCTCCTTGGCGCCTACGGTAGACTGAATAAACTGAAAATTGTTCTTTTCGCTGATATGGCCCAACTTGGCTCACTGACGATTCGTACTGGCGGTCTAGATACTGTGATCCAGCGTCATGTCCGACTGAACTGACCAAACTGCATACTTTCTGGCTGAAAACTCGGCTATATATTGGGAACTTGCAAAAATAAATTAATTTGGTCTTCTTCTCGGAGCTATCTTTTGAACTAGACGTCGCACGTTTTTGAAAAAATAACCATTATGTTTCCTACAATCTAAACGTTACATTCTCATCTCGTTTTTCGAAAATCGATTGTCTACTATTTTTAAATTAAATCTACAAAGCTCCTCAGCTGTGTGGGCGAGTTGGTTTATTTTTCTCCTACCCAGGACCTCTTCATAGCCCCGCCTAATGACGTAGCTGCTTCGTAAGTACTTTTTCCCTGTGCCTAAATTACTCGATTTTTGTCTTGATTAATTCGTAATTCCCTGGATTATTCTGATTGACATAAATATACTTATATGATTTTGCGTTATTTCCAAGAAAACAGGTTATTTCATAATTCCGCGGTGTTGGGATGCAATCCAGGGTTGCCATAAAAGCGCTGACATCGAATCTTTGCAGTGGTTCCCCGGCCTACCTGTTCTGATCATTTCCTCACATCATGACTGTCCTCGTGATTCACGCACGGGTTGCATCTTGTGACTTCATATAAGGCTGTCAATGCTCTGCGTCATTGCCTGAATCACTTCATATTTCCTCATGGCTGGCTTATGTGTAACTGAAAGCCCTACCAATATCTTACATATCTTGATTTATAATAACGTAGGTTCGAACTCTGCGCCCATCAAATGGGTACAATAGGGAGGTTTAATCTGTCCTCAAAGAGGGTACCGGTAGGATATTAGCATATTATAATAGAGTATGTAGCCGTAGAATTGATTAACAGGTCAGGCTTACCGTTCCATATAGTTGAGGGCCCGTGCCGTCCCGTTGTCAAAATGGCCACTATTTTTGCTCGTATGTACATACATTTCCCCAACTTCCCAAGTTTATTTCCTGTTAAGAATGTACTGAACAAAAGCGTACATATTTAGTATCAAATGGTTTATAAATACTCCAGAAAACGCTAATGAAATCGTTATATTCAACACAAAATATGATACATTTATACTAAACCAGTTGTTTATCAAGTATTATAGTAGCGCATCCGTGGCGTAATGGTATCGACGTGGGCTCATAGTCTAAAGGTGCCTGGATAAAATCCCTGCAGCTTCAAATTTCGTTACTTCGGTTTCTTTTGTATTTATTGATTCATAACTAAACACACGATATAATGTTAAGCATATGTAGTGTGTATTCTCAATCGAAAATATTATGTATATACTTTTAACACCACATATTTCAACCGGTGAAATATTTCGCTCAGCCGCCATGTTGTATTAGTAAGACATAGTAAAATT
This sequence comes from Meconema thalassinum, assembly GCA_946902985.2. Taxonomy (NCBI): domain Eukaryota; kingdom Metazoa; phylum Arthropoda; class Insecta; order Orthoptera; family Tettigoniidae; genus Meconema; species Meconema thalassinum. Next base: position 727,152,560 of record OX336389.2, read on the forward strand.
TGTAGGGCACGGTCGGGGTCTGCCAAAATTGTACTATAACCTTACTGAGTTTCAATGAAATCGCTCCATCCGATTCGAGTTCATTAGAGACAAACGCACACACGGACAAAAGGTGGTCTCATAAGCCAATGTTTTCAGAAATGAAAATAGGCTAAAAATAAGCTTATGAGTTCACCTTTTGTCCGTGTGTGTGTTTCCCCCAAATGAAATATAAACGGCTGGAGCGATTTCAATAAAACTCGGTAAGGACATAGGCTAGTACTGTTTTGTCTGACCCGGACCGTGCCCTTCAAATTTAATTACGTCTCACCAACACAACATGGCGGCTGTGCGAAATATTACATCAGCATTCTATCTCCGAAACTATTACTGCTATCACCCTGAAATTTTGTACGGTGATAAAGGGCACAACTGTAAGTTCATCTATTTAATTTTCAAAGAGCCTGTCAACTCAAAAAAGAACATGGTGGCCAAGCAAAGTAGAAACATTTATATAGACTTTTCTCGCGATTTAACCATCCGAACGCAGTAAACCTCGTACAGCAAATGCTTATACCGGTTGATTCTTGATGTAGTTTAACATTTCAATAATGTGTAATTATTTATTGGAACCACTTAAAGACTTTGTTTATATGTCATTACATAGCAAAACACTTCAAGTTTTTTTTACAAATCCATTACGGCTGAACGTACGCACCATTTGTCTTCCTGGACATATTCCAACGGATGTCGATTTCCTGCCACGTATGAACCAGCATTTCCGGGGTAACCGAAGCGATGGGTGTTGTGATGCGATGTCTCAGTTCATCAAGATTTGCAGGTAGGGGTGGGATGTACACCCTATCATTCAAAATGCCCCAGAGAAAGAAGTCCAGTGGTGTGTAATCTAGAGATCGTAGCAACCAGGTAATTGGTCCACCACGACCTATCCACTTACCCGGGAAACGTTGATCAAGGAATTCCCTGACGTCTGACAGGTAGTGCGGTGGGGCAGCATCTTGTTGCCAACACCCGGTTCCATCGTGGTCAATTTCATCCAATTGTGGAATAAAGACGTTCTGTAGCATATCCAGATAAATGATGCCGTTGATGGTTCTCTCAGCAAAGAAGAAGGTCCGTACACCTTTTCTCTCGAAACAGCGCAAAAAACGGTCACTCTGGGGCTGTCACGAACCACCTGAACCCAGTGACTGTGAGGTTTTTCCGTGCCCCAAATACGACAATTGTGTGTGTTGACTCGGCCAGAAAGGTGGAGTGTTGATTTATCGCTGAAGACCACATTGTTCAAGAATGACTCATCACGGTTGATACGATCGAACATGTCAATACAGAATTAATGTCGGATATGTTTATCCGCTTCACTCGGTGCAGTCGGTATGCTTTCATGGCCAAATGTCGACGCAGCAACCGCCAAATAGAGGTCTGAGGGATACCAGATTCGAGTGGCAGATGCTATGTTTATTTTTCCTGACTGCGGACGAACGTCTCCCTAACTGTTTCCACCACTTCGCCAGTCAGAGGAGCCGTTGTGTGTCGCACAGAACAACCTGTTTCGATAAATGTCTGGTGCCATTTGTACACTATTGACCTGCAGCTGGGTGGGTCATTGCCAAATTCTGTGCGAAACCTCCGTTGAACGCTCGTTGTCGACTTGGTTTCTTCAAACCAAAACACGCACTTCACTCTTCCGCACCGGTGAAAGACGCCATTTCCAAAAATTTACGGGCGGTGCGCGTAGCGGACAACCGTGCAACTACGCGAGTCAAAACTTGAAGTGTTTTGCAATATAATGGCATATAAACCAAGTCTGTAAGTGGTTCAAAAAAGTAATTGCTCATTATTGAAGTTGTAAACTAAATCAAGAATCACCCTGTACACATTGTAATGCACAGATACCTAGTTTAGTTCAATTGTGTACATACCCTCAAGGCGGCGGCTGTGCGAAATTTTAAAATTAAGTATGTTTTCTTTGTGTCCTAATCATGCGATCGAAGTCAACGTTTGGATAATGAACCTACGCAATAATATTAATCTAACAGTACATATCTCTATGGCCTACATATATTAAAATCCAACATGGTGACCATCCGAAATATTTTGGCGGTTCTAAATATCTATTAATCTACGATAGCAATCAAACTGAAAATTTTGTATGTTGATAGAGGCTATAAACATAAGTTCACCTATGGGACGTTCAATAATTTGGTGAGCATAAATCCAACATGGTGACGATGCGTATTTGAAATATTTAAATGGAAGTTTCTCGCGAATTAACCATCCGAGTGCAGTGAAACTTGGTACAGGATATGATTATACAAATTCTAATCCACTGGCATCTAATTTGTTTCTATTCTTGTATAACCATAAGATGGCGGCTGTGTGAAATTTCAAAATCTCGTTTTTATTTCTTGTGTCCTATTCTTGCGATTAAAGTTTCAATAATCTACCATACCTACAAAATAATCTTCATGTAATAATATATAACTCTAAGTCCTATAAATATATAAATCCGAAATATTTAGACGGTTCGCAATATCTACGAATCTATTACAGCAATTAAACTGAAATTGTGTATGTTGGTAGAGGTAATTAACGTAAGTAGGATATAGGAAAATAGGCTGTATAGTTCTTTACGGAACTACGTTTTTCATAAATGTAAACAGGTTAAAAATAATTGCCCTAAGACCGTTCCTTGAGGTACGCCCCTTTTAAAAATTGCATTGGTCCACTCAATGTGTCATTTATTTTTACATATAGGATTCTGTGGATAAGTTTAAGAGCTGTGCCTGGAATTCCACATTTTTCCATTTTTGGAGGAGAAAACAGTGTGGTACAGTGTCGAAAGATGTTGTAAAATCAAGAAAATTTCCTAATGAAGGTTTAGAGCAATTTACATTTTTGTGTATTTGTTTAAATAGTGTTTTAATTGCATCCGCAGTACCTCTATCTTTCATAAATCCAGGTTGCATTGTTGAAAAAATGTTATACTTAGGTAAAACCTGTATTTTTTTCCAATTGATTTTTAAAACATGTTTGCTGCTAATGTTATCAGAGGTATAGGTCTATAATGTTCCATGTCTATAGTAGTGCCTGATATGAAAAGTGGTTTTACTATTGTAGACTTCAGTTGCTTCCGGAAATATACTTCTGTAAATGATTGATTCATGATATACAAAAGCGGTTTCGGATTGGTTTTATAACTTTTGCTAAAATGTTATCTATTCCCACAACTTTGCTGTCACTTATGTCACATAGAACTTTTAAAAAATCAGTGGGAATTACACGGGCTGGGTAGATTATTGGCTAAGGAATATCACACCCACCAAGGGAAGATGATTAACAAAAGGAGGTAGATTTTGGACTGGAGAAAAAGGATAGGAAAATAGGAGGAGAGTCCCACAAAAGTTATAAATTTTAACCTTAAATGCACTTAGAGGCGGTTGCCACCGCAAATCCACTCTCGGATACCTAAAGTGGGTAAGAGCTTGGTCCAAGCTGACGGGAAACACAGCTAGTACTTGGGCGGTTTGCAAGAGAGTGGCTTTAGTGTAATCCCTCTCAAGCATGTATCTGCCTACTATAGGGAAGAGTGATGGTCTGGCAAGACTGAGAGTAACAAATTTATTGTATGCCTGTTCAAAGCAATTCGTTTTTGCAAAGTAATTCGAAGAATGCCAATGATTTAAATCAGGTTTGGTATTTCCAATTTTCAAAGTTATGGAGTTCCTGAAAAAGCGACCAAGTGTTTCCAAGACGGAAGATAATAAAAGATTATACCTTCGGGAGTAATTTTGGTAAATGAACCAATGGTTGCATTTGGAAATGGCTAAGCTTTTACTCAGCGAGGAGCCGGCTAAAAGTTTAGGCAAAGAGATACACTTATCTTTTGGAAAACTGACCATAAGTTTTCGGAGAGGATCTTCACCAGCAGGTAGCTGGCGTAGCGAGCTTTACTTGCCTCACTGGCCAGTTAGAATTACCTATTAAAGCTAAAAGAAACTTTAATGAGATTACCACTAAGAGTTCTTGCTCAAATGCAACGAGTGGTGAAAACCCTATTGATGGATTTAATGGCATTTAGTAGGGAGAGCCAAGGAAGACAGGATTTTGCCTAACCGTTGTATTTGCGATATTATAAATCCAAAAACAAATATTTAATTTATTTAACAATTCAAAGAAGTTTCATGAAATTAACAAGTATGTAATATCTTTTTGGCAAATATAGATCATTAAAATTTTTTAACAATGGGGTCGCAGACCTCCTAACATTTAGAGAATGCTCCAGGCAAATAAAAATTTATGAGGTTTCAAACCTTATATATGTACTAAAATCTTTGTAAGATTTAAAGAAGACAAATAAAGTGATTAAAGTTTAAACATTCAATTGAGTACAAGGAGTGTACTTTAAGAAATTTCCAGGTAACTGTTTTAGAAAAAGTTACAACTTCGAAAATAATAATAAGAAAAAACATGAAGAATAAAATAGAAGTTCCTACAACTTCCTATATTTAAGCAGAATTACTTTATAACAATTATACAACAGAGAGCAGGTCACATACGGTGAAACCTGAAGAGAAAAGTCAAAAGGAAGGTTCTAGACTTCCTATGTTTAAGTAGGAATCACGAGCCAAATGGGGCAGTTTCCATTTCGTGAGACCCAGAAATAACTCACTCAAGAGTTGAAAGTATTGTTTTCCCTGCTTATAGGGAAGAAACAATGTAAGCTTAAACCGCGTAAAAACACGTAGTTATACAGAGGTTAATTAATGATAAACAAGCAAAATGGAAGGGCACTTCGTAGAGTGACACCTTATAGAAAAGTTACAATTTTATTAATAAGGTTTGTTAGTAGAAGGTTGAGGAAAGATAATTGGGATTTAGGATCAATGTTCATGGCCTTATTTAATGTAAGCGGACGATCGCGACGCGGTAGAAAAGTGGGACAAGCACTAGTTATCACTATAGTCTTTTAAATAGATGAAACGTTCACTGTAGAGACACGAAAGTTTATGGGAAAGAAAGTTATTGCAATGATGAAAATAACTGGTTGCACTAGGTAGGCGAGAGCCTATTTCTTGAGAAAGTAGGGAATTACAATTAAATGCGCCATAGAACATTCCAACGATGGACGAAAGTTCGCTATTGCAGTAATTTATAAGGAAGATTCCTCATTTTTAAATATTATTTTCACAAGTGAGTGAAAAATACCTGACGGCAAGACTCGCAGATAGAGTACAAGATCTGGAAGGTTCCAGAACGATCTTAATAGAAAAATGGGGCCAAAGTTAATCCAGCGGAGGAACTTTGTTTGTAATTTATAGACAGCGGGTATTAGATAATATCCCACGTGGTGAGAAGATTTCTCATTTAGCAAGCATAAGAAATGCTGCTTTTCACCAAGATTGGCTTGATTAGACAAAAGCCCAACATGGAAAATCCCGCGAAGGATGATTTTTGCCCCAAAATAAATAATTTCACACTGCCTATAAAAGATCGTTACAAGCATGTAGTCGATAAAATCATGAAGATGAGGTTAAAACTTGTAGCAGGTACTTATCTTTGTTGCATGGCGAAAGTGAAGTTCTCCTTGCTGGTTAGAGCTACCACATGGCGTGGAATCTAAAAAATGCCTCGTTAGGTCAGGAGGCTAGCTCTAGTTGAGCCTTAACTGAGTCGACGGCCGGCGCACAAGAGAGACCCACTCAGCGGAGCACAGAGGGTCCAAGGAAGGGAAAAAAGTGGGGGTAGGAAACAAAAGGTGTACATATCAGCATAACCAACATTATAAACTTAAATTCTCTTGAGGAGATGGTCTTCAAAGAGTTGATAGCAGGCGATGCTAGCAGAGCATGGTGAGTGAAAAAGTAGACGAAGTTCTCTTGCTCATGGAGATAATAGCTGGCGATGGAAGCAAAATCTGGTGGCCAGATTGAGAAGGAAGTCCTCTTGCACCAGGAAGAGTTGAAGAGCTTCAGAGATTCGCTGCTAGATGACGCTAGGTGGGTCATGGAAGATATATATCTAGAACAGACTCATAAAAGATATAAGCGACATGATAACCAAAGAGAAAATAGAAGATAACTGTTGTTGTTTGACAAAGAGGAAGGAATGAACATGCAAAGAACATTAAACTTTATATCTCTCGTACCGTGTATTCCAAGAATACACCACGGGCCATGAAGCATGAACTTTTGTTGCTTGTTATGTTAAGTGTGGCGCATCCACTGTTTTTAGCCTATTTTTATTTTATTAAAAAAATATTCTTATGATATCACATATTGTCCGTGTTTGTGTGTGTGTGTGTGTGTGCGTATGTGTGTGTATATGTGTTAATGTGTGTGTGTCCCCCTATAACGGCTAGAGCGATTTCAATGACACTCGGTAAGGTAATAGCACCCTTTTGGCCGACCCCGACTGTGCCCTTCAAATTTTATTACGTCCCACCAATCCAGCATGGCGGCTGTGCGAAATATCTCAACAGCCCGAAACTACTGTATTAATGATATCACCCTGAACTTTTCTCGAGCTGTAGAGGGCACTACTAGAGTTTCACCTATGTGACTTTCAGAAACCTTTTAAGTACATAACGAACAATTGCCGCCAGGCAAATCTGAAATAATTAAATTGACTTTTCCTGCGATTTGACCATCCGAGTGAAGAGAAACATGGTACAGCAAATGTCTATGCACATTGTAAAGCACTGACATCTAATGTATTTCAATTCTTTACATAACCTCAATTGGAGGCTGTGCGAAATTTCAAAATTAAGTTTATATTTCATGTGTCCTCATCATGTGATCAAGGTCATTGTTTCAGTAATGAACCTACGCAATAAGTTTTATCTAATAATACATAACTCTATGGCATATATATATAAATATCCAAGATGGCAACTATCCGAAATATTTAGATAGTTCTCACTATCAACTGACCTATGACAGCAATCAAACTAAAATTCTGTATATTGATAAATGTTATGAACGTACGTTCACCTATGGGACTTTCAATAGCCTGATGAGCACAAATACAACATTGCGGCGAAGCGAAATTAATTATTTAAACAGACGTTTCCCGCCATCCGAACCCAGTGAAACTTGGCACGGTAAATGCTTATACAAATGTTAATCCACTGACATCTAAGTTATTTCAATTGTTTTCATAGCCTCAAGATGGCGGCTGTTCGACATTTAAAATCTAATTGTTATTTATTGTGTCCTAATCATGCATGGGATTGAAGTTTGAATTATAAACCTACACAATAATCTTCATCTAACATTACATAACTCTATGGCTTACATATATCGAAATCCAACGTGGCAACCATCCGAATATTTTGATGTATCTCAATATCTACGAATATATTACAGCAATCAAACTGAAATTTAGTATGTTTATAGAGGCAATTAACATAAGTAGGATATATGAAAATAGGTGATTTAGTTTTTCAGGGAGCTAATTATTTTATTTGCTATATCTCAATATAATGTACCTTTAATGTTTATGGATCCTACCAATGCAAGGGTAATTGACTCTTTTCTTTTTACTCACGTGGTGTTTAACTGTGTAGTGGATTCTTCGATACAGATTTGTATTGTACTTGTAAATATATTTAATCTAGTATCCAAATCCCAGTGATTTATCCCAACTACATTTGTTTAACCTTTGTTTTATTTCCACAAAATCTGATTTATGTCTTTCATAATTCCTAATGCTTAGCTTATTGCTCTGAAAGCTAACTTGATTAAATTTTAAACTAATTATTTTAGCATTCCGAGATGATATTGAGAATATTTTCATTCGTAAGCCTGCATTGAAGAAATGCGTGGTCAATGTATGTTTTACGCGTTTCAGTCTCCCCAGTTGTGCCATTGATTATAGACCTGATATCATATCCATTAACTAGGTTTAAATATTCATCGAAGTCTTGACTTTAGAATAAATTAATATTAATATCACCAATTTATTATTAATTCACTTTCTAGCTGACAATCTATCATAATACATTTTTCAAATTATCCAGAAAGAATGTTTTGTTGTATTTTCGTGGTTTGCACACCTGTTATTCCTATTTCGTTGTAGTGTTTGTTAAGGGGGAGGGACGTATGTAAAATAAGTAAAAGTAGTAATTTTTTTATTCGCCCATAATTTACCTTACGGTATCATGATCTTTATTCCAAAATATTACAGCTAAATACCATCCGTAAATGTGAGAAAAAAATACTATATGTAACTGCTTGTATACTGCCACACCCACTTCTCTTGGCAGAATGTGAGGATAATCTGACATCATCAGATTATGAAATTGGAAACAAAGGCTCATCAAAGGAGACATTCAATGAGGAAACAGCTGGATGAATAAGAGGAATCAGAGTAATTCATTAGATGAGTGACAATACAATATAAACAAACTCAAATCTTTGATTCGAGTTCTCCATAACTTACAATTTTGTAAGTTATTTGTACCTTTTCTCCTACATCATTAAAGATACAGTTATGAAACTTGGTATTGTGACCGTTTGACGGACGTCCTACGACCACACAAGTGCGCATCCTAACAACAGCCGAGCACAAGACTCAACAAATATCTCGGGGTTAACTGTGAGCAACAACAAAAGTTGTATAATAAAGTAATAGCTCTGCTGTTCCCCAGATGCACACTAAAGCAAGGATAGAAGGCATATTTTCAAGAATCATTAATACCACAATATTAGTAAAGATAAAATTGTATCAATTTAATTGATCCATTCAACCTTCCTAATCTTTACAAGGGGTATCCTCAGGTAGAAAACTAAACACCATTCTGAAAAAAATAATACCATGCGCTCCCCCTGGGATCCTATACTATTTAATCTTGGGCATTAAATAACGTTCCAAAAAGAATTAATTAATTATGCAAAAAAATCAAGTATTTTTAAATATTCACTTTCATTAGAATACCCATGTAATTATTAGTCCATCGTGGTATTCCATCTTATTTAAATGTTATTTACAATATTCAGGCTGTGTAGATCACTGATCGTTCTATTAAACACCTGAATAAATTTTTATTTTCAAAGTTCCACACTTTTTTCATATTTCCAAAAATCTTGGATAATCCTATCGGATATCCTCTTCCATGAAACAAGAAGAATTCCAGACACTACCAGAATGATTAATTACGCCTCTTAACACAAGTCAGCTTATGTCCAATAAATGATTGATCCATTAGAAATATAACACAGTTTAAATTTCGTTAATTCCACAAAGGAATATTCATATCAGAATTTATAAATTAGGGATCTGTGATTTATTTTCAATAAAGAAATAAATTATGGGATTAATTATTCTTGTGATGTTTATTGCAACTCAATTCGTTTATTTAAATTAATTTCAGACACTTATGGATGATTTGTAGCCATTTAAAATTTTTATCGGAATATGAGGCCGCATTTTAAATGCCCCATTTTTCTATGCACTTTCATCAATCTGATGTATTCCATAAATAAGATTATTAAGCAATTTAATCTATCGGAAGGTTTATGTAATTCAACAAGAAAACATTTAATTATGGTTAGAGAAAATTAAAGCAGAATCTAAAATTCCGCTGATGACAAGATCCTGATAGTGGCGTGGGGTTGCAAATGAGGCACTACCCTTCTGTTTGAGTAAAATGAGGATCACATTCTCCAAATTACAACATTTCATTATATTCAACAATTCTATTTCTTTTACACCTTATTTTCACATATTGAACTTCCATACAGTCATAGTTACAGTATTTAATGGATTATCATAATTATTCATGGGAAAATATGCAAGCACGCATTCCCAAGTCAACTCATCATCCTACCAGGTTTATCAAATGGATGTTATAAATAACTGTTTCCAGTAACCTGTTCACCCTAACAAAAATCCTCCTAATTTATACACCTTGCTCTAATAACAAAACTACGTTACGATCTCACTATCATTCCAATGTGCATTAATATGTTATTGATCTCTCATTTTTACGATATCATTGACTCATATTTGTTTAATTGTACATCACATAAATTGTTCAAACTCATCCATTAATTTATTATTATTATTATTATTATTATTATTAAATATTCAACAATCCGAAAATAATTATTTCTCATGAATAATTGCCTTGTTCTATTTCTCATATGATCCGTTAAATTGTTATAAATATTATTCCTTAACTCCACATGTCATTTCCAAATCATCACCATTCTGCATTATCATTATTAAAGAAATCCAGAACCACAAGAAAAATCGAATCATTTTACGACAAATGATAATCAGAACTCATCTAAGATTAATTAAATCTAGACGAAGAGAATTACAATTTACCAAACAAATTTTTCATTAAACTATCCCAAAACGGTAGTCAATAAAAAGAATATGCCATAAAAATATGCACTGAACTGTACAACAAAAATCTGGATGAAACTCCTGTTTAACTAGAAAAACTGGATGCCTTTGAAAGAAATATCCTCATTCTACGATATGAATATCATGGATATGCTATCTCAACAAAAACTGAAGAGTAGAAAAACATCAAAAGACACCATGCTTATGCTTCAGCATAATATAAGAAAATAATCAAACATGGATTGTAAAACGATTCCTACATGGTTGAAAGGTGTAGTCTAAAGTCTGGTATTCACCGGTACTAGTTATTAAAAATAGAATAAGGGCCTCACGTCCAATTCCAGATGTTCTTGAAGAAAGCTCCTGTTCCTGTGGAATGCCCTTGGCCTAGACATAATGTCCCATGCGTTCCTCTGTACACGGAGTGTGTACACGTCACTTCCCTGGTTCCACTGGTCCACGGCCCAAGTCTCCACACATCGGCAGCCATCGTACACCCAATTCAAATTTAGTGCACCATAGTAATGGCTCGACTCGTGGTAGTTTCCAAAAGTTCATAACGGCGTATCGCTACCATGACTTCCTGATCGAATTTTCTTATCACTATAGCTTTCGCTATGAAAATCACTTGTCTAAACCTTTCAGTGGTGTCACGACAATCACCCGGTGTTTTACCGTTCCGAATGATCTCCGATAATTATTATGTTCAGGGTCACGTGCTCATAATCTTTCTATAGTTATCGCAGTACACTTACACACCTGTTCAGCCTTTTTTTCCATTTTATATGCTATCCAGTATACTACTCTGGTAGAAGATATTATCTTCACATAACTCGGGTCAGGAGTTAGTTCCAGCTCGTTGGCTAAACTATGCTGTGAGATTGGGTATTACCCAACACAACGTTGAACACACAAAAGGTTGGCCCCACCTAGTAAAAACTATGATGAGCGCATTCCGAACAATGTCTCAATCGTAGGCAACTTTTTAGTTTCAGGTTCGGTACTCGTAACCAAGATTTATTTACCTGTCCGTTCATGCTCGAGTTACTGCATAAGAACGAATATCAATCCTCTAGCATCTGCTTGCTCGCCCTTCAGATCGCCAGGTGATAGCATGCGTACGCACATCGTCGCCCGCGCATCTTGGTGTATTCCTTGGAATACACGTTCAGTCAGAGTTAGCTGTTGCTGCTCTTTGTTTAGTTTAGTTTATTTTATTTCTTTCCTCGCAGACACCAACTGTGATCTTTTTTCATTTTCTCCTTGTGCACGGTTTTATTTAGTCTTGAGTATGTTCTAGATTTGTAACTTCCATGGAGAACCTAGCGGCATCTAGCAGCTTACTGCCGAAGTTCTTCAATTTCTCTGAGCCCAAGAAGACTTCCTCCCTAATCCACCAGGCATCGCCCTTGTCGCTAGCTAACACCTCCTTGAAGACACCACTCCATGAAGAAAACTTACTTAAAAAAAGAATGTTTATTTTTCATGTTGCCTATTCTGATGTATGTCCCATTATCTTTTACCCCCTCTCCCTTTTTTCTTCCTGGTCCCTTCGCGCGCCGTTCAGCAGCTACAACTCCTAGTTCGGCCGTCGTGTGTACAGTGCAAAGCCCTCTCAGGGCCAGTCTCCTGTCTTAATGAGTCACTTTTAAAACAGACGCCATGTCTGTATTATTAAGTCAACGGTCACAAGGAACCATCGCCTGATCAACATGAAAAAGCTAAGTACCAATCTTCAATGATTTTAGACTCATTTTAATGGTTTTAAAATGATAAACGCTTTTAAAAAAATTTTATAGGCAGTGTGTGGAATTGCTAACTATTTTGCAATAACCGTCTTCGTGGGATATTCCTTGTCTGGCTTTAGCTATCTAAGCTGGCATTTTGACATGAAATCCAGTACTTCGTGTACGAAATAAATGGGAATACCTTCCCACTACGTGGGATTTAACTCGAATTTAACCGCTGGCTATAAACTTAGCTTTTTCCACCGTGGGAACTCTCTTCCCCTATTTAACTGTCATCATAGCTCCAGAACTTTCCATGAGAATCAATCTTTCTACTAGTCAAGCAATCTAGTATTTTCCACTCCAAATAAGGGAATATTTTCCTCACCGAGAATTTCATGTTACATTAACTGCAGGTCAAAACCTAATTTGCTTTCCACCATGGGAAATTTACCTCATCATTCGACTGCAACCCATAAACTTTCCACCGCAATAAACTTGTTCATGCTCAAATTAAACTAAGCGTTCTCCATAACTGCAATAACTTTATTTTGTTCTGCGAACTTACATACACTACAATAGTGAAGTTTTTCCACTTATCAGTGCTTCGAATTTGGGTGTGCTAACTATCATCCGCGACGCGTTCGATGAGGGCAATAGATTATGGCCAGGACTTTATCCTAAAGTTCCTCACTCCATTTCCTAAAATAACTTTTACTAACCCAATTTAGTTTAAGATCTTCATCTAGCTAAATCACGAAGAGGCCTCGCTTGAAATCAAGCGCCCTCCCAAATTTGTTCCATTTCTCATATAGTCATTCAGCTTAAGCAGTGGCTAGTCCACATTTTAAAATTGTATTGTTTTTCTGTTCTAAAGTAAGGGAATTGTACTTTTTCTAATTATAAAGGAGTTAGCTAATTGTGTAATCCACGCTTCGTTAATGCGACCTGTGCATTTTTTGTATATTACAGTAGGGGAGCTAGGCGGTTTCTACCCTCCCCCCCCCGCCCAACTACTCCAATACGAGCCGATAACTCCCGAAACCGTGGTCGGAGATTCACGAATGAGGTTTCGTTAGACTCGAAATGATATGGCTTTAGTCTGGACCACATATTATATTTTTCAAAATTTTTAGAAATTTTTTGTTTATGAAAGTAGGTGATAGTTTGAAACCCAAACATAATAGAACGTTGTGCCATAGCTCAAACGAATAGCCTCTATGACCTTTATTTTTTATAATAAAAGGTTTTTATTTTTCATGTTTTTTGAAAACAGTCCTATTTTGAAATACTTATATTTTGGAAACTAGGAATTTTACAAAAAAGTTTGTTTGACATAAATCGAAGGTCGCTACCCCTTTACCACCAAAATAAATTTGAAGTCTATAGGCCAAAAACTTGTAGTAGTGGGGTAGTGTATGTTATAATCACTCTCCTACTTTCATATAAACTTTGGCGATATCTCCCGAACGCTCGGATTTTAACGAACGAACTATTGCTGGCGTTGGGATGACGTCCTCTTTTCTAATAATGTGTTGGTATTAATTTTTTTTCTAATGTTCTTTTATTGGATTGGAGCTATTTTGGTAACGGCGTATTTTGGAAAAAAAAAGTTTGTTTGACGTTAATGTAAGGTCCCTAGGCTCTCTAGGTGGACAGCAAGTTTCAAGTGTGTAGGACAAAAAAAAAGACAGCCTACTTTCTCGCGAACATTGGCGATAATTCGCGAACGCCTGATCGGATTTTAACAAATGAGGTGTCGTTGGATTCGATCTGACGGGCGCTTTGCTCTGAACGTCTTGTACTATTTTTCATTTTTTTTGCAAAAATATTGTTTTTGAAAGTAGGTGATAGTTTGATAACCATACTTGATAGAACGTTGTCCGATAGTTCAAACGAATGGACTCTATAACCTTTATTTTTATAAAACATTTTTATTTTATTTTTGTTTTTTTTTAAACAGTCCAATTTTGAAATTCTTATATTTTGAAAACTAGGAATTCTACAAAACAAATTTTTTGAGATAAATGATAGGTCCCTACCCCCCCCTACCCCCACAATAAATTTTAAGTCTCTAGGACAAAAACTATTCATTTTAAAAATTTTAAATTAAAGAGTGTTTCTAGACAGGGAGAGACGGTGCCGCTGGACACGTGTGTTACAACGAGCCTATCACTGACCATGGTGAATACAGGAAATGGCTATTTCGACGAGGCGATGTATGGCAGAACGATAGAACGAGAGGTCACTTTTCGATATTTTCCTATGACAGATGAATGAAGGCGAATATTTCAAAATTCCTCATCGTCATGTTTACGCGTGTTGGGAAACACTGACCAGTAACCTGACAAATTCATAATGGTATGAGACGAATAAAAGCAAGGCTTTTATAGTCGACAACAACAGAACTTGCTTTTTGTATGTTTTGCTGGAAGCCTGAACGGGAAACAGAAATTCTGCTCGCGGCCTGGCTGGGCGGCTAGGCGAATGGAATGTGAAACCTTTATCTCAGGACGCGACTTGGCAACTTGGCTGGATGGCGATAACAGGTGGAACATTCTGGCACCTCTGTAAAAGGTAATAACGGCCAGGCAGGCGAGCAGACCAGCAGCGGGCAGGGCTCCGCAGAGAGGGGGAGGTGTAAGGAGGGAACACCTAGATACCACAGGAAATCATGTGAACACTGCAGAACGTTGAGGGGCGGGGTCTGAGGGGGCTTATAGAGGAGAGGGGAGGAGTGGAGAATCCATGACAACCAATAGCTGAACGAGTTGTATGTCAACATGGATTAGAAGAGTGAGACACATGTGAGAGGGAACGAGAAAAAGAAAGACGTGTTGCTGATAACATGTATGGACATGCATAAAGTGTTGAGCGCCATGCACAGGGCTCTTGTACAACATGATTCAATAAATAAATAAAAAGTACACAGGTTCACACAACATGTAATTTATTGGTCCAAGAATTAAAGGAAAATTCAAATCTTAACCATTTTACATATAGTTTATTTCCTTTTTGTTTAAACACTTTTTCCACAAGAAAATGTTTAGGAAACGCTGTTTTCTGAAGTTCATGGGGATAAAACATGCCTTTTATAGGCTGATGGTTGAGGACCTCGAGTAAATACGGGACTGGGCTGTCCAGGTTGACATGACGAATTCGAAAAAGTTCAGTTCCCCACTGAGGCGTGTAGCCTTTATTGAAGGAAGACTTTAATTTGCTCACACGAACAAAATAGCCAATTTTCAGTCGACGACGTTTTGGGTCTGCTGTTTTTATGGGGTTATACAGTTTATCCAGTCGCCTAATATTTTTGGTGACGATCCGTGGCTTGGTCCCAATGGTTCTGTGTTTGGTGTCATTGTAACGTGACACTAGTTCTGGTAACATGTCCAACCAGCGATAAGTGCACTGAGCGGTAAACGCTTTCCACATATGGGTTTTCAATGTTCAGTTAAACCGCTCGACCACGCTGGATTTGAGATTGCTGTACGTGGTGTATGGTGAATATCCTTAGATTTGAGAAAACTGGAGAAATCCTTGTTGAAAAATATTTTTCCCTGGTCGGTTTGTAGCAACTGAGGTTGAAGTTTAGAATGTTGAATAATATGTTGAAATTCCTTGGTGACTAGTGGACCAGACTTGCGACGCACAGGTTCAACAAACGCCATTATGGAATACACATCAATGACGGTCAACATATAGCGTACACCGTTGTTAACGCTAGCATATGGTATCATTTCAACCAAGTCAGCCTGCCGAAGTTCATCCACACATCGTGAAATTACCTTGAGTCGCGGATAGTAACGCCTAGCTGGGCGATGCAACTCATTAGCAATACCCATTTTCATGGGTGAGGGCTTAAACAATAATTTTGGCATTTCGAAGTTTTTGTTCAATTTCTTGAACTTCCCAATCGGCTTGACGTGAAGCATGCAACAACTGTAGCCGCTGGACGAGATTATTGGGATTGTGCCAGTAGGTAACATCCACAAGGGGTTTTAATGGTTTAAATGTCACTCCCGAAGCGGACACTTTACGACGACCACTTTGACTGGTGGGAAACATTTTTGCAATGATGGTTTTATATTTCTGAGATTATTGCATTCACTTGTGTCGACCCATGCTGAAATAGCTTTTAATGATGCATTGTCGTTCAGTGGATACATCTTTGAAAATCATGAGTGAATCAGGCTTTACCTCATCCGGTGAAATAACATTTTCTTGCATGGAAAATGTGAAATAACCCATATTCTCATTTAGTAATCCAGACATGACTTGATCTAGAAACACGTAGAGGGTTTGGTAGAGAGATTTTGCAAAAAATATAAATATTTTGAAAACGCAGACCATTGGGTGCTGTGATGAGCGTTAGCAAAAGATTGGTCTTTCCACAGCCGGAAGGTGCCACAATGATGCAGCGAATGGAAGACAGGAACAGTAAACCATGGCGTTGTTCACGTGATGTGGGACAGAGATGGGAAACCATGTCCCCCATGGGGAATGACTCTTGCTGCTTAATAATCTTCATTTCAACTAAGGCTTAGAGAGGCTAGCAGGCTGTCTATATACATGGCACCTATTCTTGTCGTAGAAACAGTAGACTCGTACTACAGGCTGAGGATGGATGTATTTGGACGTGCGTTGATGTCCAAAGCTAGGTCTGTTCCCATACATGATCCTAAACAAGAAACAGATCCTGCTAATAAACACTATGTGGATAGGTCAGTAGTGCCACGCACAAAACAGGGAGATTATGACTTTAAGGGAACGCGGTTAACCCATGTAATACATCCTCAAGTGTCTACAGACGTTACTACAAAAAAGTGTGTGGATAACAAAGTGTATGAGTTTTATGACAAAGTGCCTCAGCTTACGGTGAATGGATATACCGCTAATCACCATCGTATTATTCACGTGGAAGACCCTCAAGACGAAGACGATATCTGTACCAAGAGTTACGTGACCCATGAAATGAAAAGGCTTTGTACATTTATCCCATCTGTATTTTTAGTGTATCTGATAAATGAAAAATGTGTGAATGAGAGAAACCATTTATCGCTAGTCCATTTCCAGCACCTGACGTATGTGCTTGCTTCAAGTTTAAACCACTATCGATTACACCATAATGGAACCATTCACATGAAATACGCGATGCCTGATGAGAACCATTTACAAATAGAGATAAATGGTCATAGTATGTTGGTCCATAACCATGAAATGGCCAATGCAGGAGACGAATTATCCTTTCATCTCATGTTGACACGGGATGAAAAGCAAGCAGGAAAAACCATAAACGATTTCCCACTCTGTGTGGAATTGGAATATACAGCCATGAAATAACAAGCTGACGTTAGTTGTGACTTAAACTTTCTTGTGAAAGGTTGTTGGTCATCATCATCATCATGGTGCAACAAAGATATGTGGTAAAAAGACTAAAACGACTAAAAATAATACCCTGTCATTGTCAAAGCCTGGGCTTAAGGCATTCGTGGACAAGCCCTTGCGAAGGAAAAAAGAAAAAATAATGTGTAGACCATAAGAAATGCCCCTCGAGCAGCACAGAGACATGTAATTCCAAAACTTTCGCGACAGGGTTCAAAACAAGGGCGAGTGATTCCCGTTCCCGAAGGAACGGGATTTTTACCTGCTTTATTTGCCGGTTTGGCTGCTCTGTGTTCACTCTAGGGCGGTACCAGTGCGGTGGCGAATACCATTAAAGCTGCGCAGCAGGGCAAGCTACAACAAAAGAAAGTCAGCGATACAATGGATCCATGGAAGCTATTGCTATGGGGGCCAGAAATGCCAATTTAAATCCAGCCTTTTATCAACATGGAATTGGGATTTCACCATTTCGAAATAAAAAATAAAAAACTTTAACCTCAGCCCTAGCAAGACATGCCTTGACGCATGAACAAGTGGAAAGCAATGCTAGACAATTAAAGCTTTCTCATTTTCGAGGCGTGTTTATCCGAAACCAATTAACCCCACGACCCTGGAAACTGGAATGTGCTGTTGTCAATTTGGATGATCACTGAGGACCAGGAATGCATTATGTAGCTTATGTCAAAGAGGGATCCACCGTATGGTACTTGGACAGTTTTGGGAATATGCCCCCGCTCATGGAACCAGTGACCTATTTTGGAAACAGGATCAAGATATATTATAATGTGAAACGTGAGCAAACGTTTAACAACCAACAATGTGGACGTTTGTGTTTAAATGTTTTATATAAGACACAGCATAAGCAAAAACGTCAAAGTATGTCGGCAGAAAGTAAGACGTTTACACTGCATGGACGTGGGCCTGAAGTCAGCCTAGACTTTTACCCGCCTATCGAATTGAGTGAAAGACCTTATAATTTAGGACTTGTTTCATTTGAAACTTACAATCGAATATACAACTTACGTGAAAATGTGAACAACAAGTCTTACTATGATGATTCTGTGCTCACCCTGAACTCTGGTTTATACTCGATAGATGATATTTATCAACACATTTATGTGGTGTTGATCAATGAATATGGTTTAAAGTCATTTCTCGATGGAACGCACAAGTTTGAACTTGTAGGATATACCAACACTCGTCGTTGCAGTATTTTCTCCACATTCAAAATTGACATTAAAACACGCACCGATTCCATTGGTTCATTACTAGGATTTAAACCACCCGTGGAGCCCAACAAAAGACATGAATCAGACCATGAAGTGAAATTCATTGAGGACCATCATGTGTCGGTGACATGTAATATTATTAGCCAAGTGTACACCAATCAAGAATCATCGCATTCGCTTTATGACTTTATTGTGACATCGCCCAATGGCTATATTATTCGTGAAAACCATCCAGTGGTGCTTTCTCATTCTGTGGCTGTCAATGGTATTAGTAATATAACATTAAGAATGATCAATAGAGATCAACAACTCATTCAACTAGATTCTACCACACCAGTGACTTACAAGTTGGTGCTAAAGCCACTATGATGTTTGTGTACCAAGCAACAACACCGTCTAGGAATGGTGTTAGTTGTTTGCCACGTGAATACACATTAACATCTAAGGACAAGCAGATTTTACAGCATTTGGGTTACCACGTCAACCCTCATGATGAATTTTATCCTAGAGGTAGCGAACCACATCGAGAAGCAATCAGGGGTGGTAAAAATTGAACTCTATTCCCATCAAGCTCAAACACCTGGACTCAATATCAATGATGAAATTCAATTTGTTATCAACAACCAAGATATTTACACCCTACCGCATGAAGGTGTCATTCAGATTGAAGGTCGGCTAACCAAAGCCGATGGCCCTATACCCACCACAACCATGTTAGCCAACCATGCTTTGGTCTTTCTGTTTTCTGAGGTGCGGTATGTCATTAACGATATCGTGGTGAATAGCACTCGAAATGTGGGTAATTCTAGTGTCATGAAACTATACCCCTCTTATAGTGAGGAAGGTTGGTGCCCTGACTCGGCCAATGACTGGATGGTACACACCGATGGCACCTTTACTGGATATTTACCCCTTAAACTGATTTTAGGCTTTGCCGAAGATCACCAGCACATTGTGGTCAACGCAAGGCAAGTGCTTTATTTGGTGAGAGACAGGAGTGATAATAACGCACTCAAGGGAGCCGACAATGCCCCCATAGATTCAAAAAATCAACTACAACGCATGCTATGGAAGGTGCCCCATGTGACCCTTGACGGTAGCAAAAAACTGGACATACTCACAGTTGGTCTGTGAAAACAGCCCGCTATACAGAGAGACCTCTCTACATGATCGTGGGTTTTCAAGCGAATCGCAAGTATCAACAAACCAAAGATGCCACGCATTTTGATCACCTGCAATTGAGAAATGCACGTCTTTTCCTCAACGGAGCTGTGTTTCCCTATGAAGGACTGGATTTCGATTTTTCAAAAAATAAGTTTGGTCCCCTCTACGACTTGTTTTGTAAATTTCGATGGTCGTATTATCAAAAAGCGAACAGCCCCATGCTGCTACCCCTGGCGTTTAAGGCCAGGGCGCCACTGATTGTCATTGACTGTTCTTACCTGAAAGAGTCTGTGAAGCCATCCAATATTGACATTCGACTAGATTTTGAAACGCATGACAATGTACCAGCCAATACCACGGCCTACTGTTTGATTATTCATCACAAACAAGTCAACTATTATCCACTGTCCAACCAAGTGACAAGTGTATAAATAACAGGTCATCCCACGTTAAGCCACTCAGTCATGTCTTGCTTTAAAGCCTCAAGAGACGTCACATCCATGAATTTAAACTCTGAGGAACAATGTTTAAAGACTTTTGAAACGTGGCCGGTGCCTTTCATAAAACCTCAAGCCTTGGCGTCGTTTCAAGTTTTGCGTTTTTGATGATATGGATTTTCCATTTTGTTGATTTCATTTTTTTAAATGTCCGTTTAAAGTTTTTTGAATTTTTTATCTTTTCCTTACAGTCCCTACGAATTCCGTCATGACGGTATCACCGCATTCATCATTTAAAACACCCATTTCCTTCTTGTTATTGTGTGTAGCTGGAACACGTTGTCAGCGCTATTGGAAGAGGTGTCGAACCAGTCACAATGCTGCCTGATGACGTCATAGGGGATGCAGTGGCCAATGTGGTAAATTAATGAATCCGTAACCATATACAAAAGAGAGACGTCCTCAAAATGGCGTTTGGCAAACTCATAGTGGAATCGATACATGACCGATTTGGAAAAGTCTAAAATGACTTGGCCCAAGTAAATGGGCTTATCCATTGTCACGCTGGTCTTACTCATTTCCATAGGGGCCAAATTCTCACCGATAATGTTGATCGATTTAAAATTTGGCTTGGCAATGTACCGCCGGGCACCGTAACGTCATTCCCAGACATTGGCCAATTTAATGTCATGATATTTGCGGACATTCTCCATGGACTTGCCATAAATGAAGTTGTTCATTAATTTAAAAATAATAATTTCAAACTGCTGTGTTGACATTTGTCGGTGCTCTGTGTTAAGTCGCATGTATCGATCGAGCCATGCTTTTTGAGAAAAATAAATACCCCTGTGGATTTTCTTCAACACCAAGCCTCGGGCTAGGCATTGCACCAGCATTTGGATATGTAGCACATACCGTTTTTTGTTGTAAAGCGTGCCCATGAGTTTTTCAATTTTTACTTTACTGTCAGGGGGAACCATTTGCTCAAGGCAGAATGGGAAATCGGCATGTTCATCATACAAGGATGAGGGATATTCAATATCCACTTCTAAGACATATCCACGGCCTGTTTCTTGGCTAGCCATGTTCACATCCAATTCTGACACTTGTTTCTCTGTCAGCCAAGCAAACTCCCCATAGAGCAAAGGGTGACTCATGGCGTAGCCATACAAATTATTCACTTCATAGTATATTCAGTAAGATTCTGGTTTGTCTCGTGAATAATCAGGAATGTGGACATTGTTCGCTTCGGCATGGCACTGGTTAAGCGACACAAAGCAACCGCGAATGCCCTTAACAAATAATAGAACCATGTCTACATCAGTGAGTAAATCCAATTCCACTTGAGTGTATTTCAAAGTGGCATAAAACGAGAGCCCAGGACTCGTATAATAGTGAGCAGGGTCAAGACCATAAATTTGTTGACACTACTCACGTAATTTTTGAAAAACATCGGTGAGCAGCAATACATTCAGTTTTAGGTAATGCATAGCATATTCACTTCGGGTCTTAATGTCAAACACTCGAGTAAAATTTGTCTTGTGGTGGGAGTCCTATTTGCTTTAACACGTCCCAGCTGTTGCAGAAATCATACGGGAATATACCTTTCCGAATTCACAATTGAAATTGCTTAAGATCATTAAAATGAATTCTGGTATTTTTTTAATTCCTCCTCATTCAAGCCATTCACAAGGCTGTCTAGCGAGGATGACATAAATTTAAAGGAATCCAAAATTAGAATGCTGAAGTCACTCAACCGCCCTGTCAGGGCTGTAAAACGCTCATGGTTTTGGGGGATAATTGTAAACGAACCCTTGTTGAAATGACCCAATTCACGAATCAAAAACTAGATGTCATAATTCGCCAGATTGTGGAAAAAGACACTGATAAAACGAAGAGCTGGAAAGTTCAAATTGCATTTACTATGCGCAGCTCGTCGAAACACTCCCGTAAAGTGCGAGTGATCTCTGACTTTTTCCTCTCCGTCTAAAATAGGCTTTTCGTAAATATGGCATGTCCCTATACATGATGAGCCAACATTACAAGTTCATCCAAAAGCCAACAGGCACAATCTGGCCCCTCACGGGATTTGTAAATGGATTGCGTGTGGTCATTGGCACACACAACATTAAATCCTATGACAAAGGGTTCATGTTTTTGAATGGGTGTGGTTGAACTGATGGTGGGATCTGGTTGACATCCCGCCATGGGTGTGGTGAGGGCTTCGAAATCTGCGTACACCACATAGGGGACAGTGTCGCGCTTATGAATGTCCTTAAACTTTAACACAGCCTTGTTCCCTTGTGGCAATATCAATCTCACCGCTTCCTGAGAAACACGATCCACCCTATGACGTTCCAAATGCATAGGGGTTTTAAAATATTGCAATGAACGATCACAAATATGTTTTCGATGCTTGTCCTTAGACACTAGACTGCTTAGCAATCTACTCAAATTCTTAATGAGGCAATAGTGATTCACCTCTCCCTCAGACAGATATAAAAGATTAATGTGGTGTCGTTTCGGTTCTTTTGTAGCATACGGAGGACCCACAATCTCATCACCATCAAGGCCATACACCATGAACGAAAAGTCGTGGTTATCTTGTTCAAACCTATGGATCTCGGTTAAGGTAATAGGTAACGATACTCGAGTTAAATTTGAAGTTTGTTTTAATTGATCAAACTTGGCCTTGTGCTTTGCTGGTCTGTTAACTTGATGATCTTGAGCTGGCTGCAAATACGCAGCCACAGCCCACAGAAAACTTTCATCATCGAAATTTTCAATATTCACCACACCCTTTTTGAAAGCTATTGCTGGTGGTGTTTTAATATAGCTAGACCCAGCATTCAACGGGTTGAAATGACAAATGTTGATTTGCAGGTAATGGATTTTGTCTAATGCTAGACCACTCGGTCCTTGTGGCAGTTTATAAAATTTTGATAGCAAGGCACGGTGGATTGATACCAATCCTTCAGATCAGCAGCTATCAAAAGCTGTTTCGTTTTACTGCCAATATTTTTTATTTATGCTCACCGTCCTTGTTTTTATATATGAAATCACACAAGAGTTGTGTATTGACCTTTAAAGCCATATGCAACCTTTGCGCTGTGCAAATTTGTTCTTTAAAAATTTCAAAACGTGATTCAATAAAGCTTTTTGGGATTAAACTTTCACTAACACACTAACCACACGACCAGTGCACACACGTGATTTGAAACAGGACTCAAGGGGCTCCCAAGTTAAGCTATCTGGGGTGGCAAAAGACTTCATTTATATAAAAAAAAACAATCTCACCTGAGTTTTCAGCCGTAGACTGCCCGGTAAACAACGGTCCCAAACACATACTTCCCTGGTTATCCACAGCGGTTGTCGGGCTCACACTCTAAAAGAAATAAAATAAACCACCATAAGTATATCAATTCAAAATAACACCATTATACAACCTAAAAATATATCAAACAGGTTGTATTATATTTTTTTTAAATCTTACCTTGCTTTGTAAAAAAAATCCCTGCGTTTGCCTTGTTTTGTAAGCTCGAGTGCAATGGTGTTTCTGTCTCCCTCAACAGGTATGCGAATTATCTAAAACAAACAAAATAAAAAATTCATCAATAAATTGGTAAAACAATATTCATTTAAACATTCATTAGCATTAAAATAAACTAAACAGTGTTAATCTCACACTTACCTGTAATATATATATAATGTATCCAATATGGTCACTAATTAGAGTTAAGCACACGAAACTGTCCACCTTTTCACCCCGTTAATACACAGTCTATGTGTACAGTGTAACGTTTAAAACAGGAATTACTTACAATGCGCTATGATAAACTGAACACTCTCTCTTACGTTACCTCTCACTGCCCCTCTGGTCCCCTCACCTTTATGCAGTGGTCACATGATTCCCTGTTGTATCTAGGTGTTCCCTCCTTACCCCTCCACCTCTCTGCGGAGCCCTTCCCGATGCTGCTCTGCTCGCCTGGCTGGCCGTTATTACCTTTTACAGGGTTGCCAGAATGTTCCACCTGTTATCGCCATCCAGCCAAGTTGCCAAGTCGCGTCCTGAGATAAAGGTTTCACATTCCATTCTCCTAGCCGCCCAGCCAGGTCGCGTGCAGAATTTCTGTTTCCCGTTCAGGCTTCCAGCAAAACATACAAAAAGCAAGTTCTGTTGTTGTCGACTATAAAAGCCTTGCTTTTATTCGTCTCATACCGTTATGAATTTGTCAGGTTACTGGTCAGTGTTTCCTAACACGCGTAAACATGACGATGAGGAATTTTGAAATATTCGCCTTCATTCATCTGTCATAGGAAAATATCGAAAAGCGACCCGTCGTCCTATCGTTCTTCCATATATCGTCTCATCGAAATAGCCATTTTCTGTATCAACCATGGTCAGTGATAAGCTCGTAGTAACATGCATGTCAGCGGTACCGTCTCTCTCTGTCTACAAACAACCTTTATTTAAAATTGTTTTAAAATGCATAGTTTTTGTCCAAAAGACTTAATATTTTTTGTGGAGGTAGAGGGGGTAGGGACCGTTCATTTATGCCAAACAATTAGTTTTGTAGAATTACTAGTTTCCAAAATATAAGAATTTCAAAATTGGACTGTTAAAAAAACATTAAAAATTAAAAATTTATAAAAATAAATAAACGTCATACAGACCATTCGTTTGAACTATTGGACAACGTTCTATCAAGTTTGGTTTTCAAACTATCAGCTACTTTCAAGAACAATATTTTTGATTTTTTTTTTTTGAAAAATAGTACAAGTCGTCCATACTAATGCGCCCGTCAGATCGAATCCAACGACACCTCATTTGTTAAAAACCGAACAGGCGTTCGCGAATTATCGTAAATGTTCGCGAGAAAGTAGGCTATCAGTTTTTGTCCTACACACTTGAAACTTGCTGTCCTCCTAGAGAGCCTAGGGACCTTACATTAACGTGAAAAACCTTTTTTTCCAAAATTCACCGTTTTTCCGATAAACAAACATTTTCAAAAAAAATTAAGTACCAACACACATTCTTAGCAAAGAGGACGTCATCCCAACGCCAACAATACCTCGTTCGTTAAAATCCGACCATGCGTTCGGGAGATATCGCCATAGTTTATATGAAAGTAGGAGAGTGATTATAACATACACTACCCCACTACTACTAGGTTTTGGCCTATAGACTTCAAATTTATTTTGAGGATAAAGGGGGTAGCGGCCTTTGATTTATGTCAAACAAACTTCTTTGTAAAATTCCTAGTTTCCAAAATATAAGAATATCAAAATAGGACTGTTTAAGAAAACATGACAAATAAGAAAGTTTTACTATAAATAATAAAGGTCACAGAGACCATTCGTTTGAACTATGGTGCAACGTTCTATCATGTTTGGGTTTCAAACTATCGCCTACTTTCAAAAACAAAAATTTTCAAAAATGTTTGAAAAATATAATACGTGGTCCATAGCAAAGCCCCCGTCAGCTCGAGTCCAACAACACCTTATTCGTGAATCTCCGACCACGGGTTCGGGAGTTATGGGCTCGCATTGGGAGAAGTGGTGGTTGGGGGGGGGCAGAAACCGCCTTGCTCCCCTACTTATTACCTCTAGTAATTTCTGATGAGAAATAGCGGTGACTTCCGGTTGTAATTCTACTTTTCCCCCTGTTTCGATTAGGAATTTAATCTATTTTTCATAGATTTTCCTCTTTCCAAAAGAATATTCTATTTTGTTACTGTTCTATCAAACTCATTTAACAAAATGTTGCATTCAATTGCAATCTGATAATCAACCCTAAAGGTTCAAAACCTTTTGTATTAAGCTTGGTAAATAACCTTTATAAGTATTTTTTCTAATAGGGGCCTCAGACTTCCAATTTGTAAACATATTATTTTAGCCTAAAAAGCTACGTTGTTATCTTTATCTCAATAAAATAAGATTTAAACTTATCCATTGTTCATGCTCAACATTTATTGATTGTTAAAATAAAATATTTCTATTATTTGTTATCTCTTTCGCTAGAACTACAGTTAGGCAGGACTTTCTCTTCCCTGATTCTTCTCCCAATCTTAAGTTCTATGTACGAGAAACAACAATTTTCGTATCAGTAAAACCTTTACCATTTTTTGCATTAGAAACAAAATTTCAAATAACAACGTTTTCAAAGTTTCTTTTCGCGGTTACAGCTAATCCTAGCAAACCATTAAGACAAGTATAGGTAGCTCCGCAAGCTTCCTACTTGTAGAGATTTTCTCTCTGGCTTATGATTTGCTTACAAAATCTTAATTTTGTTTACATCAAGTTTGAGATCTTTCTCTGTTCTAAACTCTTAGTCGGCATTCTGCGGGGTAAAAGCTTAGCCGACCTTCAGTGCAACAATTGACATTCATATAAGATTTTCACAAGAAACAGTAACAACATCGCTAAAATCACTAAAGATACTATGTCTCTTCCCTCTCAGGGAGCATTCGGTTGGTTTGTCAGAGATCCAACAGTGCCCAGAAATAAAATTATTACTCCAAATTCAAATCTTTCCAGCATTCTTGAATGCATAATAAAATCTAACCCTTCTGAAGGGAAAGTCATTACATTCTTTTCTTTCGGCTCACTTTGTCTTGCCAGAGTACCACTAGTCCCCATAGTACCGGAATACCGGCTTGGGAGGGAAAGTTCAATCACCGAGCGCTCGCAGGCAACCTCAATTCCCGCTGCGCTCTCCACTTGCCTTGAACAGGCCCCCACTAAAGTTAGGTCCCTCCTAGGTTTAGCACTGCGAAATTCTTATTTATATAAACATTTGTTTAAAACCTAGTGTTGGATTCTCCTCCTATCTACCAATACTTGTGTCTACGCCGAAACTCACCTCCTTTCCTCTCTTATCATCTTCCCTTAGGTAGTGTTAATCCTCAGCAAAAACCTACCACCTGTCCTCAGATATGCACTCTGTAGCGGTGAATCTCAACTCAGCCAGGCACTCGCTTCAAATTCAAACAGACCCGCGACGAAAACAACACCTCCATAACTGGCAACTGACGCTCCCTCAAAATGGCCACAGTATGTTGCTGTAAACCATTATTCTAAATACAGTAACTACCTGGAACTTTGTTTTTTTAAGAACATATTTTGGATTTTAAGGGGCAACATGTCATTTTCTTTCCAAATTAATTCCATCAGATTTTGAAGTGCTGTTAAAAATAAAGCAAATAAGATATCAAAACTTTGTTACACAGATATCTTTAACCTGGTCTGTAGATATAACATATCAAATTTTGTAACTTACAATGTGATGGTTTCGTAGAAAAGGTACATATTAAGGGTACGTGTTTCAGAAAATTCACACATTCCTAGCTAAAGAACCATTGGAATTATCACCACAAAAATCAACACAGACATGGCTAGCACACTGATACTCATGTGATTAAAATTATATAGCATTATCTTTAAACTCTGGGAGTTACAATACTTCTTTTACTGGAGTGCAATTTTGCATAAGTCCCCCCATAAATCTATTCGAATAAATTTGAAATCTTTATATGATGCACACTTAATTTCATGTTGTAATCGATTTTTTATCATTCTGATTTATTGCGCTTTCTTTTTGTAACATTTATAGCAGTTATATTTAGTAACATTTGCGTTAATTAATTTCCCCGTTTCCGAAGACCACAACATCAAATACACATGAGCTTTCAGGATGACATCTAAGCTATTTTTGTATTATGCCAGGCTTCTAATACTAG
Source organism: Meconema thalassinum (assembly GCA_946902985.2). Taxonomy (NCBI): domain Eukaryota; kingdom Metazoa; phylum Arthropoda; class Insecta; order Orthoptera; family Tettigoniidae; genus Meconema; species Meconema thalassinum. The sequence goes on from OX336389.2 coordinate 727,180,594, forward strand.
TGTGTGATACTTTTAAACTATTGATATCTTCATGTCTATCAAAGAAATTATTACACTCACGTATACTCTTCCCCACCTCTGACTGAATTTGATATTTTATATAACCATCCGCGTATGCGTTCATACAGTTAGAAAATGAGGAATAGTATTAAAGGAAAAATGATAACTTTTGTAATGTGAAGCTTGTTGGAGTATAAGTACAGATCAAGTTCATGCGAAATATCAGGAAGGACGGATGGAATTCAGCTGTTAAGGGAAGGAAAGTGAAAGCTCAGCTTGAAATAGCACAGGCTTCATGCGTGAGGCGAGACACTCCAGGGAGGAAATGTAGTGAACAGTTACGAGAGAGAGACAGATATCCTGAGTGGGACCAACTCATGCTGACGAAGACAGCCTATTGCTGTATGTTAAGTGGTCTTGCCTTAAACATTGGTTAACTCACACATCTTTGTAAAACAGTGCTAGCAGCCATCTGCATACATAAGTAGATTACGCCGTCGTAAGTCCATATAATGGATTGCTGGTACTGCACTCGAAATTATGAGTAGCCAAGAGAAAGTAACGTACCGAGATTCGAACGGAGAGCCTGAGAAAAATGTGTATAACATTTTTCGTGATTTGAGCAATTTTTACGCACAGGAAGGTTGATTATGTGCAAGGAAGCAATAAAGCAAGATTACGAGGGATTACATTATTATTAAAATTATTATTGGATTGGAGTATATCAAATTTACAAGGAATGAGGAAGGAAGTTAATTGGCAAAACAAAAATTAAATTAGATGACTATGAGAGAAGATATGAGCAAATAAGTGAGTTTATTGGCTATTGTGAGGCTAGCGCGGCAAATTTGAGAGGGAAACTGAACTCAGGAGGCTAGCGGAAGACAAAGAAAGAGTTTCTTACCATTCAACTATTCAACGAGGTAACACGTATAGAAAATTGCTCTACAATTAATATGCAATGGCAACCAAGAAAAGCATTAAACCACAGAAGGGAGAATTACAGCGTTCATAAGAAACTACAAGAGTAAATGAATAAATATTGGAAATAAGAAGGAATATAGAAATAATTTATGGAATTTATCTACAGAAAATTAGAAAGCTGAATTGAAGAAGATATACGTTGAGATACTCTACTAATATTCACTATCACATAAGTGAAACTTCAGCCCGACACACTGCAACGCAGAAGAAAATAATTTCAATATACTGCAACATCTTAAAGAAACATCTACCTGATATTTACAAGATGTCTTCAAGATTAGGTCAGAGGGGAGAAGTTACGGCTAGCAACTTTAATCAACGGAGGATGATGTTCTAATTTCACCATGAAGGGAGGTTGAAACTACACTAACAAGCGAAGTCCAGCGACGATCAAAGCGATACAACAATGGAACTTAACTGCTGCACCAACCGCAGTATGCTTGGAATCCACAAACAATCTACTACAACGAAATGAAAGTCACATGAGGAGGTGATTTCTCATCGTAAGCATAATCACTATCTACACACTAACATCAGGAACTTCGAGAGAGCGGCCGAATGAAGTTATGGCAGAAAGAAGCGTATGCAGAATCTTGGTCATCTGACCGTGAAGCAAGAAGATGCAGGGGCGAGCGAGGATCATTGACTGGGGACGAGAACGCAGGCTGGCGCAGACCAGCTGGAAACTGGTCGAGGAGCAGTCTCACCTGCAAGCAGAACAGAGAGAGAGGAACGTGGAAAATGCAGACGTGCGCTTACTGGTACGTGGGCACATTCCCAGCGCACGTGGTGAGATTCCTCAGCTGTCTTCAGATTCTGTATCGAGCGTTCCAGACACAAGGTAGATCAGTGATTTTTAACATCATGTAGCTAGTATTTGTTTATGGGTTATTCCAGTGTTTGACCAACATCTGACTATTTTAATCCTAGTTCATGGTATTGTTGTTACAATAAATTTTTGAAATTATTTCTTAAGTCAACGAATATCGTTTGTGACGTATTTTTCTAACGTTTATTATTAATATTTTCACATTAACTAATTTTTTCACTCGATGTAAGCTAACTTCTTTAGAACCTTTCATTTATTTAATTTAAAAACGGTGAGTGAAGTAATTTCGTTAATGAGGTATAACAAGTTGAAAAAAAATTTAATGAGTTATAACAAGCGAAGATTTGTCATAAGAGAAAAGAGTGATACAGAAGGGATATTGTGATCCGAAATCAAGCTAATTCGTTAGATGAAAGAAATATAAAACGTTAACTATTGTCAGGAGTGTTCGACAATTGAGTTTGAGACACTCAACTATAGGCAAAAAGAATATTGTGAAACCCAGAATTTTATTATTACATTATAAAGAGTATGCGTAATTTTTAAAGCATAGCTGATGAATAGAAGGTGAGGTGTGATATTACAGATCAACTTATTGTCATAAAGAAGTCTTGAAAGACTACAGTAAAGATATTTCATATCAGATGAAATTATGAACGTGAGGTAAAGTGTATTTTATTGAGTAAAGAACACGACAGACTTATTTCAGAAAGAAGCTATAAATTGTAACATAGATGCATAATTAAAGTATTAGAAGGAAGTATGACATATTTTTGTGAGTAAGAATACAAATAAGTACTACGAAAGTATCGTTGTGTGGAACGAATAAGTAAAGAATAGCACGGAGTTGTATAATCGATAGTATTAATGTACGCGGAGGAGTTTGTTTCTTGAAGGTATTACAGCAGTAATATTCAGTAGGGATACTGATTCTCTTACTTTGTCGAAAGTATTTGATATGGTTTTAGAATTTTGTGAACGTGCTAAGTAAGAAATATATGCGAAGAGTTATTGTTGAAGGAAGTGTAGTAGAGACACGTAAATGTTATTCACACAGAGTGTGAAGATTACAGAGATTACAATGAGAAAATATGGAAAAACAGTATGTCAGTAAAGTAAGTTGGAAGATGAATTTGTGTAGAATTGGAAGTGTGAGTAGTGAGGATTTAATGTCACGCCCACTTATGGAATTGTATAAAGTTATCTGAAAGTCTTGCGTCGTAATTCAAAATTTTATTACAGTTATTAGAAAACCGGAAATGTAAAATGTGGAATAGTAATGAACTTAACTGTTTGATACACATATTCACATGGACGTAACAAGTGAAATTCATTAACATCAAAAGTATTGTGTGAGCTAAAGGAAAGAGAAATGGAATGAACTGTTTACAAATAAAGCAGGAGGAGAAAATCGTGCAGGTCGCGATGATATATGTAGTTAACATTTGTAAATAATAATACTGTAACAATAATAACTTTATTAATATTTCTGAACATAATCAGTAGATTTGACGCAATAATGCGAAGTGAAATAATACGATGTACTATATAGGGAGAACGTTTGTGGAATACAATAGAATTGGAAGTGAAATATTTTGAGTTTAAACACACGGTGTTTAATAAAATGTATTTAATTTAATTAAATATTTTTAAGGAAGTTCAGTGGAACTAATATAAGTTTTGGTGAAGGAAGACTTATGTCCAGTAGGGACATACATTTTCAGTATGAGTGTTTATTTTATTTCTATTTCGTTTCTTAGGGACATGTATGTGTTGGCATAGCCTAATAAATTTGCAGGCACTTTTTAGTTTGCTTGCTCCTTTTTTTATAAGATCTGTTTTTCATTCAATGCTGAATTACGCTATAACGATGCAGGCAGTTTTTTCGACATAAATATACCTTATCTACCTCGAGAGCCGAGTTGCTCAGTGTGCTTTATTTTGTTTTTAGGCTGTTCTGTGTGCAACTAGTTAGTAGTATGGTTAGATATGTGTTATGTGAGTCAAGGATTCCCTAGTCATCAGTCCGGTAGGGAAATGTTGATTTCTTAGCCGGGTATTGTCATCGCTACGATCATTTTTCCATCCGTGCGGATTCTGGACGTTGACTTTGAGGAATTCGGGCGCATATATAGCATATTTAATTTAATGGTCACCCAACTGGTGTGGCTTCGACTATGTCAATTGTATGGGTCAGTCAAGTTTGTATATTTGTATTCCCAGAGGTGAGTGACCATCGGTTGTCTCGAGATTGTTACGCCAGGTGATATTCCGTAATCACGGCTATTTTAAGCAAGTTTGGTGTAAGACACAGTCGAGTTCTTTTGAAATTTGTAAATGCCCATCCCAATTTGATAGAAAGTGGAAGTGAATTCACATTGCCAGATATGAGGAGTACGTATAGTTGAGAGGCATATTAGTATTGGATCGGCAAATGACAATTTGGTCAAGTAATAGCAAATGTAAAGTTAATGTGCTGATTAAGTTGGATTTTGATAGAATTGAGCGTTGAATTAAAGTCAGTATCAGCAACATAACGAAGTAGATATCGTCGATTGTAAGCTTAGGTATTTTTATATATAGGATAGGTTATTGAAATGCTTCACTCTCCTAAAATAGATTATTTGTTGGCCATCCTGGAATTTCGCCATGTTATTGTAGTAATACTTCCCAGTTTTCTCATCTATAAGAAGAATATGACGTCGGCTGATATGACCTATATCAGGTCGATACTGGAGCAAATGAAGGCGAGTCAAACAGGACTCACGGTTGTTGTGGAGGCCCTACACAAAACAACACATGATAACACTAAAACGTTAGGTAAAGACATTAAAGAATCAGCAGCTATTGTTACGTCTGAGATGAAGGCAGAGTTAGTGGTTGCCCAATCCCTTACTAAAGCTAATATTACCTTAGTGCTGGAAGAATACAAGAGAGCACAAGATGAAGCCAGGAAAGCACAAGAGGAAACTGGAAAATCCCAGGAGGAGACTAGGAAAACCTTAGAGAAAGCACAGGAAGAAGCTATGAAAGCACAAGAAGAAAATAGAAAATCTCAAGAAGAAACTAGAAAAGCGCTAGAGAAATCACAAGAAGAGACTAGGAAATCCTCAGAAAAATCCCAGAAAGAAACCAGGAAAGCGCAGGAAGAGACTAGGAAGGCACAGGAAGAAGCTGAGAAGAGACTTGCAGAGCTACAGAAAACTTTACAGAATAGTATAGACACTATTATGGTTGACAACACAAACCACTTTGAAACTATTTCAGGTTCCCAAGGTTAGCTACAAAATCAGCTGACTACTCTAAATGATACAGTTGATGAACTTCAACCGAAGCTGACAGATCAAAAAAAGTTGATTACTGAGAGTATAAATGTTGACATAAATAAATGTATTGTTGATGCTGTGTTAAAATTGAAAGAAGAGGTACTTAATAGTAGTAGTGATTATATATATGAAATGCATGGTAAGATCATGAAGGAAGTTAAAGAAATATAACGTAAAGCTAATATACATGTAACTGGGTTAAGAGAGGAGTTAACGAAACGTATAGATGGATTGGAAATCCAATGTTACCACACTTAGCGAAGTTACTAGTAAAACACATAAGTTAAAAATAAAAGAACTGGAACAAATTAAGCAGGTTGTTGACGAGATTAACACTGAGTTAGCTAAAATGAAGTCGACCCAAGAGAAAGAAATAGGAGAAATAAACGAACGTATGAAATCACTATCGATCAGGGATACGTCTACTGGAAGAACCGAGGCACTGGAAGGAATAAAACATAATTTAGAAGAGTTCTTTAAAGAAAGATATAACAAACTACGTGGAGAATTTAACAAGTTAGGACTTGGACAAGATAGGCTGGAAGAAGACCGAGAAGGTATTGACAATCAAATATTCAGTTGACCACCAAATATATTCGGGACAGAACGAACAACGAAGGAATCAGATAAGTTTGGAAGGATATATGATCAGGGCATAAATAGAACCAACCCGAATGTCGTAGTCACAAAGAGCCATGAAGAAAAACATGATAAATTCAATGGAGAAGGAAATGTCACTGCAGTTGAATTTTTGCGAGACATGCGCTACTATCTGGATGAAAATAGAATTCCTAGATAACGAGAAATAAGAGTTGTAGAAAAGTACCTATCATCGGAGGCATTAATTTGGCATAGGGCTTTCCGATACACGTACAACAACTTTGAGGAATTTGCTGATGCACTCTTGAAACGATTCTGGAGTAAAGAATTGCAGCATGATATTAGAGCTGAAATCTACTCTAAGAAGTACCCATACTCAGTACCGACACGTTATGCGAGCTACTTTACGAACCAGTTAGCCCGTCTTCAACATCTTCAAACTCCATAAGCTGAACCGGAGCTGATACATGTCGTATCACGACAGTTACCAGCTGAGGTCAGAAAGCACTTGATCTCATCCAACGTGAATACGTTAGAAGATATGGCTGAAATGTTGAGACGTTTGGACCATACTAGTTTGGTGTCCAATACTCAGGGACAAAGGCAAACAGTAAATCCTCGTGTCAGGCACGATCACCGTGAAATACACACAGTATTGGAAGATCAAACTCAGAAGACTGATGTGAACCAGGACAGAACAGGTCCCATTAGGCAGAATAGTTTTGGCAGGTATAGATATGAGCCAGGCTATAATATAGCTCGAGAAGATAGGCCATATCAAAACAGGTTCTGGAATAACAGGCAACGACGAACTGGATATAATTATAATAATAATAATGGAGTCCGAAGAAACGGATACTTCGATCGTCAGAATCGAGGAAATCCAAGAGGATATACTAGATATAGGAACTGGAACAATGAGAACCAACAACAACAAAACCAACGACGTCCTCAACAACAACAACAACAACAACAACTGAATGAATATCAGAAGAGAGGATGGAGAAACGTTAGCAATGTGCAGAGATATTATGATAGAGAAAGGGAAAGTCGAGAGTTCAGAAAGAACCAGAGGGAAAGAGAAGGAAGAAAGGAACAACCCCAAAATCAGGCACAAGACAATATTGAACCCCAACCAACTACAAGTCGTGAAGGACAAAATCATGACAGGGGTGGACAAAAAAACGCCATTTCACATATTCACATGGACGTAAAAAGTGAAATTCATTAACAACAAATGAGATAAAGGAAAGAGAAATGGAATGAACTGTATATAAATAAAGCAGGAGGAGAAAATCGTTCAGGACGCGATGATATATGTAGTTAACATTTGTAAATAATAATAACAATAATATCTTTATTTATATTTCTGAACATAATCAGTAGATTTGACGCAGTAATGCGAAGTGAAATAATACGATGTATTATATAGGGAGAACGTTTGTGAAATACAGTAGAATTGGAAGTGAAATATTTTGAGTTTAAACACACGGTGTTTAATAAAATGTGTTTAATTTAATTAAATCTTTTTAAGGAAGTTCAGTTAGAACTAATATAAGTTTTGGTGAAGGAAGACTTATGAAAGTCGCATCTATGTCCAGTGGGGACATACATTTTCAGAATGAGTGTTTATGTTATTTTTATTTCGATTCTTAGGGACATGTATGTATTGTCCTAGCTTAATAAATTTCCACTTCAGACTCACTGTCGTGGTCGTCCACGTGTATTTCTTCAGTCTCGAAATCTGGATCGTTCTCTTCGTCTTCCGTCAGATCTTCTAGCTGGTCCATTCATTCGTCTTCCTCCAACTCTTGAAGAATTGTAGAAATATCCTCAGGTCTGAGGTAATTTTCCCTGAAACCCAAAAGTAAAGATTGAGTAAATCATAGGTATTCATAAAATCCAAGAGAGTAAAACCGAGGGAACGAGTGAGATGAAGAACAGTGAAATAGAGGTGTAAAGCATAAATATTTGAAAAATATATCACACTGAAATATATGATATTTGAGCAATTCATCATAAAATATTATAAATCAAGTAAAAAGTACATTGTGTGTGGTGGACGGTAAACGTTTAGCACTATTAGGCGCGCGGCGGCAATGTGGCCGGTCGAACCTCCTACCGTGACATAGGTAACTTGAGTAATGAATTGCGCAAACCCTCTACGAGTCTGAGGTGCGGTTGGCCTGCCATCTGACATCTTAGATGGTAGTTAGAGAATACTTAGGAGCGTGGTTGTCCTTCACGGGAGTATAACAATGTAGCGCGTCGTTCTTTTAAAACCCGGCCAATATGCCGCGTGCTCGCCCGAAGGTTAAAGTAATCGACTAAAGGAAAATCAAAATAAACTGGCTAGAAGAAACTAAGGCGGTTATCGAAGTTTAAAATATCACTGACGAAATCATAGAAAATCGTGAAGCCTTTAGTACAATTGCACGCACAGACAAATTCATGGTGAGACGTAGAATAAAAATTGGTTGGAAGTGGTCCACAGAACTTAAAATGCAACACAGTACATTCGTGAAGAGATTTCGGGTGGATAAGAAGATGAAAACCATTAGGTCAGCTAACAAGTTCAAACACGCTCTTTGAATGGGCAATGTGAAGAAGAAGAAGAAGAAGAAGAAGGAGAAGAGGAAGAGGAAGAATGAATTAATACTACAAATTTTATAATCCATATCCCTAGGTCCACCCACAAATATTTGTGACATCTGTACGCGTATACACCAGTTCATCTCAACTCCTAACATGATGCCTGTGAATAACAAATGTTCAACAACTTGACATTACCAGTAAATAATCAGAGAGGTGATGATCAATTTATTATGCTTCACAGTACATCGTCAGATTCGAAAATGTGAAGGAAATGACGTGACTCATTAAGGTAAGCTGGCGACTTTCAAGCGAGTGATCGATCATTGTTAGCTAGTTAGTTTGAATAAAATAAAGAATGAAGAATACTTCCTTTGCGTGCAGCATTTCTCCCCTTTTCTTGTTCTACTTCAATAAACAAACTCAACTCGGAGGTTATATAAGAATTTAAAAATTAGCTTTGGGTTGGTGATGATGGACAAGATCCTTGGTGATGATGGCTGTGGTAGTGATGGCGATGATGCTGATGATGATGATGGTTGGTGGTGATGATGATTTTTTTATGGTTGTAGAGGTGGTGGTGATGATGATGATTATTATTATTATTATAGTTGTAGAGGTGGTGTTGTTGATGATGATTATTATAATTATAATTATTATGGTTGTAGAGGTGGTGGTGATAATGGTTATTATTATTATTATTACTATGGTAATGCGTAAAATCAATGGATGGATGGAGGAACATGGTCTGTCTTTAGCACTTAGTAAGACAGAAATTTTAATGCTAACAAAGAAGAGAATTCAGACAATACTCCCAATACAGGTAGGAGACATTCAAGTAGAGACGTGGTCAGCAGCAAAATATCTGGGCATCATGATCGACAATCAAATGAATTTTGGAGAACAAATTAGATGGACTAGGCGGCTAGAAGAGTATCGTCCCTCGGTCGGTTCGTGGCCAATCTTTGTGGACCAAAATAAGGCAAGAGGAGATTACTGAGGACAGCCATCCATTCAGTTCTGCCGTAAAGAGCCGAAACATAGGGTGGATGCCCTGGATAAGGAAATTTATAGGAATTCACTAGCGCAAGTGCAGAGGCGTGGCATCTGCATATCGCACGGTCTCTGAAGAAGCAGTTTTTATTATTTATGGGATAATTCCAATTCTTTTTCTTGTGAAAGAACGCAAGTACATTTACTGGAGGAAATCTGAGGTAGGTTTACAAAATGCGAGACGAACCGCAATAGAACAAACCTGTCATAGTTGGCAGATCAAATGGGAGCAAGGAGACGGAAGCCTGTGGACTAAGAGAATGTTGCCCCAGGTACAGGTTTGGACAGAGAGGAAATATGGTGAGGTTGGTTATTATCTCACTTAGTTCTTGACTGGGCATGGGTACTTCTGTTCTTACCTTAAGAAGATGGAAGTAGTGTATTCACCAGATTGTATCTACTGTGTTAATGAGCTACATATTGCTAATCACACCTTCTTCTCTTGACGACGGTGGGTCCAAAATAGACAGTCTCTTCAAGAGCACATTGAAGTGGAGATATCTCCTGACAATATAGTTGCGGTAATGTTACAAAATGAAGAAAATTGGAAGCTGGTAACAAATTTTGTTGAACATAACCTCCTTACAATATTCTTGCGGTAATGCTACAACATGAAGATAATTGGAAGCTGGTAACAAGTATTGTTGAAAATATCCTCCGAACAAAGAAGACAGATCTCGATCGCCATTGAAGATAATTCACTTCTGAAGAGTGCCCTGCGGGCGAAGATAAACTGACCCTAACCTGAAGTAATGTGATAAACGGTTCCAGGCTAGTGTTCAGAAGTAACGGGGGGAGTTTCGTCGGTAGTCTGCCAATCAGGAGTCCGACACTATGTGCGCAAATGCATTTCTTCCCCGCTACCAAAAAAAAAAAAAAATATGGTTGTAGAGGAGGTGGCTATTATTATTATTATTATTATTATTATTATTATTATTATTATGGTTATAGAGAAGGTGGTGGTGATGATGATTAATATTATAATAATTATCATGGTTGTAGAGGTGGTGGTGGTGATGATGATTATTATTATTATGGTTGAAGAGGTGGTGGTGATGAAGATGATGATGATTATTATTATTTTTATTATTATTATTCTTTCTTCGAATGAGCCAACTATGGACTACGTAGGTTAACCAAAATGGTTTTCAGCTTGATGAGTTGGGATTGGTTTCACATTCCTAAGAGCCTTCTTCGTAACCCATATCTCCTTCATTTTCTGAATTTGTAGTTGTTTAGCTGCTTCTGACCTCTTCGGTCGCTGCCCTTTCTTAAGTTTAATATGTGGGTCTTCTTTTAACATTTTCCGGAAAGCTTGTCTGCCTTATATAACGGATTCAGAGATGTTAAAGGTTTGCAGATCTTGTTTGACTTGCTAGTACCACAGTGATGTTTGTTTTCTTGCCGGAGCTGGATCTGTGGATTGCACTGGTCAATCTTGACTCGGTCATTCTCTCAAGGTGTCCGTAGAATTGGAGGCGTCTCTTGATGATTGTGTCCATTAGAGGTTCTTGCTTTATATATAGATCATCGTTGGGCCTGTGATACCTTTCTCCATTTATGATCCTTGGGCCTAAGATCTTCCTCAAGATAATTCTTTCCCCGACCACTAGTTTCTGTATGAGCTTTGCCCCTTTGATGGTTAGGGTTTCAGCTGCATAGAGGACCTCGGGACTGATTTCAGCGTTATAGTGCCTTAATTTCGCATTGTTTGACTTGCTAGTACCACAGTGATGTTTGTTTTCTTGCAGGAGCTGGATCTGTGGATTGCACTGGTCAATCTTGACTCGGTCATTCTCTCAAGATGTCCGTAGAATTGGAGGCGTCTCTTGATGATTGTGTCCATTAGAGGTTCTTGCTATAGATATAGATCATCGTCGGGCCTGTGATACCGTTCTCCATTTATGATCCTTGGGCCTAAGATCTTCCTCAAGATAATTCTTTCCCCGACCTCTAGTTTCTGTATGAGCTTTGCCCCTTTGATGGTTAGGGTTTCAGCTGCATAGAGGACCTCGGGACTGATTTCAGCGTTATAGTGCCTTAATTTCGCATTGATGGATATGGATTTATTCTGGTAAACTTTCCTTAATCGATTGTATGCAATATTGAGTTTCAGAATTCTTTCTTCAAATACTTTATTGTTCTTGAGGTCTTCGCTAGTCCATTCCCCCAAATATTTAAAATCTCCGACTTTACGGATCCTGTTGTTGGGAAAAAGGTATTCTGCTGCAGATTTGTCTTTTGTCATGAACATTGTTTTCTCATAGCATAGCTACATCATCTGCGAAATCGATACAGTCCCCTCCGGTATTGATTTTGAGTTTCCTGTTTATTACCCTTAGACCTGTTTCTGGGAGTGTTTTTCTCCATTCTCGGATTATTTTCTCTGATACACAGTTAATAATATGGGCAATATTCCATCTCCCTGCCTTACTCCTGTTTTAATCTCAAAAGGGTCGGAGATTTTCCCTCTAAACTTCACTTTAGATATGCTGTTTTTAGGGGACATTTGACGATGTTCAATGTTTTACGATCAAGTCCGAGTTCTTTCAGGATAGTGAACAAAACTGCTCTATCAACAGAGTCGTAAGCCTTTTTAATGTCAATAAATGTGATCACGAAAGTTTTATACTGTTTCTTAGTCTGCATAATGATGGATTTAAGTTTGTGTATTTGTTCAATACATGATCTGCCCTTCCGGAAGCCTGCTTGGTACTCTCCAATTTCTTTAACTAGCAGAGACTCTAATCTCTTGAGTAGGATCTTAGAGAGATTTTATACGTTACCGAGAAAAGGGAAATTCCTCTATTGTTAACATCATCTCTATGTCCCTTCTTATGCGGAGGGTGGATTAGAGCAGTGGTCCATTCTGCAGGGATTTCTTCCTTAATCCAGGAGTCTTATATAATTCTAGTCAAGATGTCTATAGTACTGCTATCTGCATACTTCCATAGGTCCGCTATGATAGAGTCTTCCCCGCTGGCTTTGTCGCTCTAGAGTTCTTTGATAGCCTGTTCCACCTCACACTTTGATGGCATTGGAGCATCTATTTCAATAACTTCAGGCTTGTTGAAGGTTAGTTGTTCCTTTGGTGGTTAACAATATAGTAAATCTTCAAAGTATGTCGCTAGTATCTCAGAGTTTTCTTGATCAGTTATGCCTATCCTACCCTCCTGGTCTTTGAAAATAAGTGACGGTGGCTTATAGTTCTGGGTGCTTCTTTTGAATATTTTGTGGAAATGTCTTGTATTGTTTTGCCTGAAGTCTTGTTCTATGGATTCAAAGCTCTCCTTATCAAAGGTCCTTTGCGTCTTTCGGATGGTTTTGGCGGTTTATTATTATTATTATTATTATAATGTGTGTAGGGCTTGTGGTGATAATGATTATTACTATTATTATTATTATTATTATTATTATTATTATTACTTTTATTACTAGCAACCCGCCCTGGCTTCGCCTGGGAACAGTTATGAATGCAAGGTGATAGGCTACTTTTAACCGAGGTCTTATATGATTTCCTTGTATACGACATTAGTCGTTTTCCCTCCAGCAGTGAACACGAAATGATTTCGGTTTGATGTAACACGCGATAGAGCTACGTAAATCTGTCTATGAGAAAAACATTCTCCACTGAGATCAACTCCAGTCAAGCTAAGTGTCTAACCCTGTGCTTTGTTTATAGTCATGCCAAAGTACACTCTTACTGGGAATTGTATTCGTTTGAAATGATAAGACTAATCTGAAAGAATCATAGGGATTCTGGGTACTAAGGCCGTTTCTCCTGTACCACAGCTATTTATGATAGTTGCTTCAATGAAACAGTTTTTCAAAGTTTTCACTACCAATCGCGTCCCATTGCATAACTTTGGTGGGTGTAAATTACGTAGTAGTAAAACAGGCACTCCCACATTTAAAATAAGCTTGTGTGGTGGCAAGTCAGAAGGCAGTAAAGAATTTAGGAATTCTGTAGGGTATTGAACAGCTTCTTCACTATCGACTACTGCGTCTACTGAGTAATAGACTTGAGCCTGGGCAGTGAATTTGGAGAACACCAAGTCAGAGATAATATTGCTCTTTCTTTAAACCATGAATGAGTCTTGTTAGATAAGTCATGGATTTGAGGATAAACGCTATCAATCAATTCTTTAATACTGCTAGCTAAAACACAGAAATCGTGACTAAGGGTAATTTTCCCGCCAATGACCGGTAAATCTCCATTTCTGACTCTAAGTAACAAATTAGCAAACAGAATATTATCTACTGAAGATAAGAGAACTCTCATGTTATTTTTGAGTGCCAATTTTGTTATATCCGGCCAGATGTAAGGTCTTTTTAATGAAGAGTTCACTTCGTCGGCTCTCGTTCCTCTGGTAACAACTGGTAAGATTTGCCGAAAATATCCAGCGAACAAAACTGTGCAGCCACCCATTAGTGTGTTCTGATTCCTTAGATCACGCAAGGTCCTGACTACGTCTTCAACGGAAGTTTTGTGCGACATTGTAGCCTCATCCTATACTACTAAAGAACAATTTTGGTTTAAACTGGCAGTGTTACTTTGTTTGGAAATATTACATACGTTTCCATCATTTCTGTTGACTTTCAAAGGAAGTTTAAATGTTGCATGTGCTGTTCTTCCCCCTTCCAAAAGAGTGGCTGCAATTCCAGATGATGCGACGGCAAGAGCAATATTACCACCAGACCTCACTTTGGCGAGCAACAAATTAATCACGAACGTTTTGCCTGTGCCTGCAGGAACATCGAGAACAAATATCTTACCTTTCTTCCTAGTGATGCTGGATATGACGGTGTCATAAACTTGTTTCTGATCGTGGTTCAGACGGTGTTCTTCATGAGCAACGGTTTGAAGGAGCCGAGGACGACCACTGAAGATCTTATTATTGTTTCGCTGTAAGTTATAGTTATTTGGGAGTGGAAGTACAAACTCTTTGTTGGATTTGTTTGCAATGGATTGCACTATTTTGTTGAGTTCAGTCAGCCCTTCATCGAACACACTTATGTCATCGTTTAATTCTTGTAATGGTGCCTCTTTTCACTTTATGTTCAATATATCTTCCGACATGCTCTCCCGGTGATTATCCCAAAGGCCTAATAGATCCGGAACTTGGCAAAGAACGATAATGATGGAAAACAAATATCTAAGTGAACTTGCCGAACTACAGAGAGCAGCTTCTGATAATGTATTTTCACAGTGAGAACCAACTTCCAACAATTCCTTGACTCTGCATGCTTCCTGAAATGAGTCGTAAATTATTCCTTCTACAATCATCAAATATTGAAATGAAGTAGGATCTTGAACAATATGAAGTAACATCCTTAGATGAAAACATTCCCTGTTGTTGGAATGGACTACATACACACGTCCAAGTTCATCAGTTCTTTTAATGTCATCGTAACCATCAACCGGCTCACCCTGTTTTCTCCGTTGAAATATTCTCTTAGTTTGATTCCAAGTGTAGTAACTTGGAACTTCGTCATAAGTAAGAGTCTTTGCAAAATCGTCACCTGCACTTAACTTAAAGAATGCTGTTAGCGTTGTATCACGAGGAATATTGGCAATATCAGAGGCAGTATTTTCAGTGAAATTACGCGTTGCCCATTTTCTAAATGGAATGCAAGGTGAGTGATTGCAGGTGCTCTTTCATGTACACTGAACATTAAAATTCGCCACACTGAACAGTGGGTCAAAATCGAAATATAGGAGGACAACATTATTTATTTTCGTAATTAAAAATCAAAATTTGTTACTTTTACAGCATTCTCATACAATTGCCGCTCACTATTCTGGGATATAAACGCATCTTTGTGTAAATCTGTCACCACTGTTCGAGCAGTTCGAATTGGAGGGTGAATGAAAGTGGCTGTGGTTTGGTTGTATTTGTGGTTAGTGTGATGCTTTAAGAAGGAACATGCAGCTGAAGGTATGAACATTGTAACGTGTTTCAGTTATTAATGGGCGTAATTGTTACGTAATTTTAGCTATATTTGCATTATGTAATAAATAACTATTGTTTTTAAAATTATATTTTCACATAGATTTTTAGTATGTTGCGTCACTCTGCGTCATTTTCTACTTACTGTTAAATTGTAGATAAAGTCTTGTAGTTTACGCCTGTTATAAGATTTTTTGCATCTTTTTGCAACTTACTTAGTTATTTTACGATTTAGAAGATGCCGCGCAACCAGTTCTCACACGTTTACAACTGTTTGAAGCACTGGGTTAGACGATTATGTCAAAAGTGGAGCTTTGTGACTTTGTTAAAATAAATTAGGTGTAGAAAATTGTTCTGAAGAGATAACTGAATGCTCTATACAACTCCTAGTCATAGACAATTTCTTACATGTGTAGACGTAGCTTACAAAAGGTCTTAACTGATGTTTATTATGAAGTAAACAAATTATATGCAATGCTTTCCCTCTAAATTCATGATTAACACGTAAAATAATTTTGTCCCCCCAGATTTCGATTTTGACCCACTGTGCACTGCCCCGGAGGTGCAAATATATCTTCTAGATTGATATTGTTGAACCTCGTAGATTGAATGCTGAAAGTAGCCTGATTGCTGCCTTTATTTTTGTACTTACATACATATTTAATGGATTTGACGGAATTACATAATTTGACGTTGATGTGAGCGTCAAAAATTTTAAGGAGAACTGGATTATAGGGAACTACCCATCGGTTATCTATTTCATTATTCCCGAGAGTTGCAGTTTCTCCGCCGTCATCAGGTGACAACCTACGGTACTTGGTATAAATATCATTACCAATACTCGTAGATGTGCAGTTTTGGAAATGTTTTGGATACCTTTTGGTACAAACTCCTTCGCGCATGCAAGGTGAATTTGCATTTAAAGCACCACCTGGACCATCAATCATGTGTTTTGACACAATATCATGTAATGTCGCATCGGAATGTTTATTGGGTCTCTCTTCAGAAATTACACTATCTATCTGTTCTGGTCTAATCTTATTATCAATTAATATGATAAAATTGGTCCGGCTAGATCAAACATAAAATGCCAGCGTTTCGCCCCGGTGTGCCGTTGGGCTCGTCAGTTGGTACAGACACACCTCACCAATACGCATGGCTAGCACATACTGAGAAGGCCATCACAAGACACAAAATAGAAGTAGTATTGACGTCACGAGTGATGCCAATGTGCTACGGAAGTCAAGCCCCCTTTCATAAAACAAAAAACAAAAACCTTACCTTGGCAATCCAAATAGGTTAAGAACATTCCCGAATGGGAATATGATGTTATTTCCGTTTGATCAGATAAATTATCAATTAATATGATAAAATTGGTCCGGCTAGATCAAACATAAAATGCCAGCGTTTCGCCCCGGTGTGCCCGTTCATTCTTTGCAAAGCAATGTAAAAGTCTTTACCATATGTGTAAAACGAGTGTTGGTAAAGTTACTTATTCTATTTTCTGCATGTTATAGTCTTTACAATAAATATGTATCTGTTAAAGCAACCTTCTCCCTCTTTCTTTCTATTTGTTTTAAATGTTGTCCAAAGTTTTCTTTAACGCTCAATTTAATTTCAACTCTAACCATCTGTTGGGGTTCACTCTGAAACGGGAAGCCTTTAATTGGCTGATCCTTTGGTAGTATACCATATTTTTATGGTGCAGAAACCCGTTGGATATTGCTGTGCTACCTTGAAATTTAAACTTAATTTATATCATTGATAGCAAGTTGCTTTATGCTAAAATTTGTTCTGATTTTGTCTGACTTTTCCCAGCAAAAATGGCATCATTTAAGCTGGAGCAGGAGCAGGACACAGACGAGCTGTCGCAGCTCCCTCCATCTATCAAATCTAACTTGTCTTCATCGTCAACAACTTCAATGCAAAGTTCAGTGAGTGACACTACAGTCTCTACCATGGCCACTACAGAAAAGTTACTTGGCATTCGTGGCAATCTTAAGAAGCAGTTTGTAAAGTTTCGCTCTTTCTTAACTGAAAAAGTCTCGATGATCATACTTTGAACATTCTTGTCGAAACATTTAAACTACCTAGTATATCAAAGTGACATCAAACGGAAATGGAGCTTCTTGACTCTACTCACGAGCAAGATCGAGGTTAAGTGGAAGAGGGTTAGTTTGAAGGCTTTTCTGAAGCTGAAGCTGTAATTAACACTTTAAGTAACAAACAGTAAGACCAACCTGTCGTTCCCGTCAAACCCATTCTACCCAGAATTTCTTTACCTTCCTTTCCTGGTAATGGCCAAGGGTGGGATTCTTTCGAAGAACTTTTTATTTCGCTGGTACACAATAATTCTTCATTACCTGGCATTCAGACGTTCCATTATCTAAAGTCTGTTCTACAAGGTCCTCGGCACTTCCTCTAATTCAGAAATTTATTCTGTTGTTTTCAACTTGTTACAGTAGAGATATGGTAATCCCAAGTTGCGGATCCATAAACACTCTACTGCCTTGTTCAACCTCCCTTCTTGTCTTTCTTCTTTACGCCATTTAGGAGATACCGTTGAGCTCCATGTACGTGCCCTGAAGACTTAAAATAACCTGTCGAACATTGGAATTTATCTTTGATTTATCTTACTACCTCTAAATTTTATTCTCAAACTCTGAAAGCGTGCGAATCGGACCTAAATGATCAACCTGACCCTAGATTTAAAAATTAACCACTTTTATAAAGAATCGTCGTCAGGTGCTTTCCGCAGTTGCCCAACAATCAGAACTTCCATCAATTTTCAGCAAAGGTACACTCAGCAAAACAACATTTCACAAAAAGTCTTCACGTTCTCAAGTATTTTCAGAGCAAAGTACTTCGCAAACCTGCATACTTTGCAATAATCTGCACCTTCTTTACTCTTTTTCTACGTTCAAAGCTTTATCAGCAGATGACCGTACAAAAACTGTCTCTCAGCATAAACGCTGTTTAATTGTCTTTCTGAGAAACATGCCATATCAAATTGTCTTTCTATAGGTGTCTGCATGCATTGCAAATTTCGTCACCACTCTTCGTTGCATCGGTTGGAAAAAACAAAAATTAAAACTTCAGAAAATGCTCTTGCTTCTCAAACTAATGTAGCTTTCAGCAGCATATCATACCTTACTTCTGGTACCACTTCTGACTTAAATGCTCAGTCTTATAGTCAAACCACGAACTCTTGGCGCAGCACTAAAATTCTTTTATCCACTGTGCGAACTCAAGTTCAAGACTCCAAGGGTAACTAGCACCCTACTCGAGCTCTCCTCGACAATGCTGCTACTCACGATTTCATAACATTTTCTCTGGTTAAAAAATTAGGCCTACAACCTCACACCACCTCTATAAAGATATCCGGAATTAATTACAACAAATCCACATATTTGCAATTTCTAAAGCTTAACATTAAAGTTTCAGTACAATCACGTACCAACCTTCGCCTTAATTGTCTGTCTATTCCTGTTATAGGAGTTCCGACTCCTTTCTTTTTCAATTGACACTTGGCATTTTCCTTCGGATTTGAAATTAGCTGATTTCTATTTTCACCAAAGTGCTACAGTCGACATTCTTCTAGGTGCAAATGTATTTTGGCAAAACTTGTTACCTTCTCGAGTTAATATTACTCCTAGCATCTACCCCCACCACACAAGAATTGGTTGGCTTGTCACAGGTCACATTCCGCTTCCTACTGTAAAATCTAAATCACAATGTAATTTCACTCACACCGAATTGAATGATAATTTTGAGAAATTTTGGCAAATTGAATCGATCGATTCTCCACCTTCGCTTTCCTCTGAGGTTGAATTTTGCGAGCAGCTTTTTCTTGCTACTACTACTCGTAACTCAGATGGTAGATTTATTGTTACTATGCCTCACAACCCTGCTCCTCCTATCTTAATAAATTCGCACCTTCGTGCTCTTAAAGCCTTGTTTGCTGTTGAAACAAGATCCTTCCGCTAAGACTCAATACTTACATTCATGGAAGGCTATGAAGCTTCTGGTCACATGGAAGTTCTTAATAAATTACCCTTTTCTGTGTGGAAAAACCCCTCTACTAGGGAACACATCAGAGTAGTTTTTAACAGATCCGCTCCGGATTCTAATTGTATTTCCTTAAACGATAACTTATTAGCTGGACCAGCTATTCAGTCTGATCTTTCATCTATTCTCATCAACTTTCCTTTATTTCCTGTTGGTGTCATAGCAGATATCAAGAAAATGTAAAGGCAAATATTAATTGATTCAGAACAGCAACATTTACAGCAAATATTGTGGCGTGACAGCCATTCAAAACCCATAAAAATTTAAATTGAAAACTGTTACTTATGGTCTAAAACCATCCGTTTTTTGGCCATACGTACTTCAAAGCATCTAGCTGATCAAGATTATAACCTATTCTTCCCAGTAACTGCTGATCACTTAAAGAACTCATTCTACGTGGATGATTTTCTTCGTTCTTTCAACTCTCCTTCTGAGGCTCTCAAGCACTCTCAAGACCTCAAGACTCTACTTCACGGAGGAGGTTTTCTCTTATATAAATGGAATTCTAATTCCAAACATTTATTAACTGAACTCTTATCTAGTAATGATTCTGATTCACCCGTAGAACTTCTACAAATGGAAAATTCTACTAAAGTCTTGGGACTTCATTGGTATCCAATTTCGGATTCCTTTTTCTATCAAGTTAACTTGTCTACTTCTCATCCTCAAACTAACTGACAAGTGCTTTCCGAAATTGCTAAGATTTATGACCCTCTTCAATTGATAGCTCCTGTCATCGTGGTAGCAAAAATGGTCATGCACGAATTATGGTCGTTAAAAACTGAATGGGATGACCCAATACTTCCCACTCTTTTGGAAAGATGGCTTTCCTTTCGTACTCGTCTTTGTGATTTATCTATCATAGACATCCCTAGGGTTTTGATTCCTACTTCATTTTCTTCTGACTTAGAGTTACATATTTTTGCTGATAGCTCTATCAAAGCGTACGGATGCTGTGCCTATGTTGTAAATCGCAACACTCCTCTTTGGTTCTCTAACTTGATTTGTGCTAAATCAACGGTAGCCCCTTTAAAAATTATTTCTTTGCCTCATTTAGAATTATGTGCTGCCCTTCTCGCAGCCGATTTGAAAAAAAAACTCACGCTAAATCTCAATTGTCGATTTGTTCATACCTATTTCTGGACTGATCCTGCTATTACGTTAGACTGGATTATGAAGCCCCCTTCCCACTGACAATCCTTTGTTGCTAACACAGTGGAAAAAAATCAACAAATTTCCAATTCTTCACTATGGAAACATGTCTCGGGTAAAGAAAACCCAGCTGGCATCATCTCTCGTGGATGTCTTCCTCAACAATTAGCTACGTTTAGTCTATACTGGCATGGTCCTAATTGGTTATTAATGGAACCTTCCCATTGGCCCACTATCACTTCTTCAACTTTAACGAGCATTCCTGAAACTCGTAAAATTTCTTCTTCCTTCGTAACTACTGTTACCCCTTCGCTACTTGAACGATATTCCTCATTTCAAAGGTTGATTCATATTGTAGCTTACCTGCGTTGTTGGATTTTTTTGCATTAGACAAACCATTTATTCCTGAAAACTTTCTTTCTACGTTTGAGCTAAAAATTGCTACCACTAAAGTGTTATGGATTACACAGCGTGAAATTTTCTCCGAGGAAATCAATACTTTCTGTAAATGTCTTTCCCTCAAAAAACACAACAGACTCTTTGCTCTTTGTCCCTTTCTTGATAACAATGGATTATTAAGAGTAGGTGGTAGGCTATCTCTAGCCGATTGTTCTGAAGAGAAGAAGCACTCTATAATTCTTCCTTCCAAACATCACGTTACTAAACTTATAATTCCCCAATTTCACTACCAACACCTGCATGTTGGAACTAGAACCCCTTTTGTTTGATTCGTGAGCAATATTGGCCCATTAACGGGATGCACGAAGTTATTTCTGTTGTAAGAAAGTTTATTCCCTGTTTCAATTCTAAACCTAAGTTTCCTCAACAGCTCATGGCTGATCTTCGTTCCTTTCGTTCTGCTCCTAGCAAGCCTTTTCTACTCTGTGGTATCGATTATGCCGGTCCGTTTGCCTATCAAACAAACAATCACAAAGCTAAACGTAAAATTCTTAGCAAATTTTACATTGCACTCTTTGTGTGTATGATAACTGGTGCTATCCACTTGGAAATAGTCACCAATGCGTCTACCTCCTATTTTCTTTCTGCTTTTTCTAGATTTGTGGCTAGAAGAGGTATCCCATCAGAGTTGTTTTTCTGACAACGCCAGAAATGTTCTTGTTGCTTCTGAGCAATGGAAAAAAGCTCTCTTTTCTCTTTCTGATAACGAAAAAATCTCAAACTATACTCATTTAAAGAATTCTAAATGGCACTTCATTCCCCCTTACGCTCCACATCATGGTGGTAGGTGGGAAGCCTGCGTTAAATTAACCAAAACTCATCTAAAGAAAACCATGGGAAATTCTATCCTATCTTTTTTAGAGTTTAATTCTCTTGTGATTTTTATTGAGGGTACTGTCAATTCCCGACCTTAATCCCCTTTGTCCAACGACCCTTCTGATTTACTACCTCTCTGTCCTGGTCATATTTGATAGGTAGTTCTATTAATGCTTCTCCACCTCTCGTTGATCGTAGAGTTGACCTTTCTCTACCCATTCTTTGGAAAAGAGTTGAAGCTCTTAGAAATCAATTTTGGAAATGGTGGAGACAGGAGTATTTGAACTCATTGCATAGGAGGGGGAAGTGGCAGCTCTCTCATCCGAACCTTAAAGAGGATGATTTGATTCTCTTACGAGACTCCAGTCCTCCTCCGATTTGGCACACCGGTAGAATCGTGAAATGTTTCACCGGTTATGATAATAGAGTACGAGTGGTAAATTTAATTACTCCTTCAGGACACTGTATGCGTCGAATTTCTTGTCTTGTTCCTCTACCACTCTAGTTTTGCTCCTTTTTGGGAATTCTTACTTTTTCTCTCAGTTTTCGTCTGTTCTTTTCTTGTTGTTGCCCCTCTGGAAGTATGTTCGCATTTGCGAATAGCTACAAAGCCGGTAAATAATAAATGAATGTTTCTACTTTGCGAGAGAAAAGGTGAAGAATTACAGATGTTATTTATTTTTTCATAGCCTCTAAAATTACCACGTGCTGATAACTTTCTCATAATTTGTTTGCTTTTCCATTCTAAGTTAAAATTAAATTTATCCACTTACATATTATTTGTTCAAACATGCTCGATTTTAAGACACCTTTGTCTAGCAATGTTATAGAAATCATTCAATTCCTTCACATAGAGCATCCCATGCTGTACTGACAGCCATTTCTCCGCTCTCATTGGTCAACCATCCAGCCATGACCAATCACAGCACGTTTCCGGCACAAGACGTCACAGATTATTCTGGAACACCGGCTGTATTTCTATTTAAGCGGCCAGCTCTGGCTGCAACTTTGTGACTTCATCGAATTCATCAACTACATCTGACTACATCGGACGTCAGTTTCCGTTTAACAGGCAAACTTGCCGCCTGTGATACTTCGTCCAGGACTTCATAATGACAACCAGTCATTCTTTTCTACACGACATCTTGTCGTAACTTTGTGCTTGCTTGGTGAATACATCGAATATCACCGAGTACTTGGTTTCATCAATGACAAACTTGCTATAACGACGATACTTCGTCCTGGCCTTTAAATATGACAACCAGTCATTCTTGTAGTAACATCATGTGTTGAAGTGATTACTTCTAGATTCTCTTCGAACATTAGTCCCTATACTCTGGGACTTCTTCAACCATGTTGAAATTCGGCTAAGTATTTCTGCATAAAGAAGCTTTCCTTCAGTTTCTCTTTATGTCTTAAAGACAAAGTGTATTCTAAGCTTCTACCAATGGAACTGCTACATCTTTAAGATGAGTGCACCTGCGTACTCACTGCAAGTGATTAAATCCACTAAAGTGTTACAGTGCATTTCATTTCTAAATTTCTACCTCCGTCAAGCAGGTTATTTATTATACATGCATCGTTTTCCAAATTACGTGCGACACAGTGGTTTGCTTAACCTCCAAATTACTTCAAGAACTCAGGAACTCAGATAAGCAACACGTGTTGTTCTTCATATTTTAAACTAGATTACCACGTTTTTCAACGGGACTTTATAAGAAGTCGATTTTTTTTCGTATGCATTCATGCTTACAGTAAATCTGCAATACTACTTTGAGATTAGGCATGTAACTTGCCTATTTACTATTTGTATTCAAATTACAGGTGCTTACCTGCATGTGCTAAATTCAACATTGCTTTACTTGTTTTGTCAAGAGTTTGACAAAAGAGAATTCAGTTTCCGTAACTCTCACTCTGGAACTATTTTGTTTTCCAGTTTATTGGAACACTTGTCCATGAATTTTGTAGTTTCTTCAGTATTTTGGGCTATGCCCCCAAATATTATCTGTGCTAGTCATTTTGCTGGTGGTTATGCTAACCTCAATCAGGTTCTCGTTCATTCATTGCCAAGCAATGTAAAAGTCTTTACCATATGTGTAAAACGAGTGTTGCTAAGTTACTTATTATATTTTCTGCATGTTACAGTCTTTACAACAAATATGTATCTGTTAAAGCAACCTGCTCCCTCTTTCTTTCTATTTGTTTTGAATGTTGTCCAACGTTTTCTTTAACGCTCAACTTAATTTCAACTCTAACCATCTGATGGGGTTCACTCTGAAACGGGAAGCCTTTAATTGGCTGATCCTTTGGTACTATACCACAGAGGATTAATCTAATTTGGGAGAGAAATAGTACTAAACCTAGAATTGAAGAAGAACACAGAACACACTTCAATCGAATATAATATAACCACAAAATAACATTACATGCATAAGATAAATTTGGATTATAAATAAACCAATCATTAATACCTAACACTATTAATTTAATTAAATACATGTAAGGAATCATATCCTGAAAAGGAAAATTAAAGAAAGGCAAAATATCGTGAACTAGATCACGAAGACAAACCCCAATGATAATTATCCCAAATCAAATGAAAATTAAGTAATTCAAGGTATTACCTCAATCGGGCATATAGCACCATAATCGTTAAACCCGTAGGTTCAAACAAACTTTCAAAATCAAAGAAAATACTTTAAATTTTCAAATATTGGATAATGCTACCGAAACACGTCTGATCAGTATGAATCCAAGATGTCGACTCTTTATAGACACGAAAACAAAACATTAATTGTTTTACAGGAAAAGCTGAACATTATAACAATGCTTAGATTGTCCCCAGGGCAACCGAATCATTACATAGAATAAATTAGGTATCATAATCCGCGATTCAAGGCACAGAGTCTATAAGGGACCATACTACACGAGACAAGGAAGAAAGGGAAGAAGAATTTACATTTAAAGGTTAATTAGACTAATAAAATCCTTGCTCGGATAAGATGAGGACTGAACTATACGCAGTTCGGTAGGTCAGAAAAAAAACAAGAAAATCCCCCAATGTAAATACAACATCGATAACAATGTAGGTTATTGGAACTATTTTGATACCAAATTTACATACATCACCTTCATTCTCACTATAACACTGCACATGTCGTGTGATTGTTACTAACAGTATGAAACTGCAAAATATAATATATTAAGAGATAACATCAGTAGATAGGCTAGGTTGGGCCTGGACGAATTTCAATGTCATACACTTTCTCTCTGAGTCAAGTGGGCCCCCAGGTGTGCCAGGGGTGAGGAGATGGGGCGGGGGGCAGGGGTGGGGGTAGGGGTCTGGCCTGAGGGGGAGGAGGCCAAGGTGTCTCCCGGCCTGTCCCGGCCGGCATACTGACGGTGTTATAGTAAAGCCATCATAACTTCCGACTTGACATTTCAGTGTTACCCTAGAGTTATGCCGCGGTCAGAAGGAAAATCACTTAAAGTAGCCAATCACAGCACCCAAATCGATATATCACGGCAAATTGAGTTTCGTTCGTGATGTCGCGATTTAGCGAACAAAGCTGTAGCCTAGCACTGAAACGTCAAGTCGGAAGTAATGATGGCTCTACTATAGCTGGTGCGGAGCTGCTTTATAATACGGAGGTCATGAGGGTGAGGGAACCGGCTTGGACGGCCGGTGAACGAAGTCGAGCGTTGCCGAGCTGCTTGAGGGCAGGGGGACGGGTCAGGGTGGATAGTGAGCAAAGCCGAGCGTCGCCGAGTGAACAGATAGTTCCACCATTTGCCGCCTTTGCGACCTTTTACTTTTAGCCTTTGTCACTAGAATTCGCTGGTTGTAGTTATAAGAGCTTGTTTGGAGGTGTATCTCAGCGAGGGAGTGTCTGGAAGTCGCATTCAGAGACATGTTGCTTTTATGTCACTTCATGTTGAGGCCTGTTTGGGCAGCTGTTCTTGTCTGACCGTGGCAAGTGGAATAATAAAGAGAGGCGTGTCCTATGTGTGGTAAACATGGGGAGGACTATGGACTGTTGCCAAACCAAGATGAGCTGTCAGGTGAGGGGTTCGAACCCTTGCTTCCTGCGACTGAAATTCGAACTATAGTTGAACGCCTTAGAGCGCTCGGCCAACCTGAGAAGGAAAGGTTTAGAGGATGAAATTAAAACAAGAATCATTATACAAAATCAGATTTATTAATCCAAGAATTAAAAGAGGAATTAAAACCTAACCATTTGACATAAAGTTTATTGCAATTTCTTGTAATCACTTTTTCAACAAGATAATGCTTGGGATACTGCGTATTTTGAAGTTCTTCGATGTAGAATCCTCCTTCGCTGGGCTGGTTGTTATCGTCTTGGATTAGATAAGTGACGGGATGGGTACGTTTTACTTGCCGAATGCTGAATATTTCTGTGCCCCAGTTGGGCGTGTATCCTTTTGAGAAGAGTGATTTATGTTTACTGATGCGCACCCAGTCACCCACGCGAAAACGATGGCGTTCTGGGTCAGCTCTTTTGATGCCATGATGGATACGATTCAACTGTGGAGTGTTTTTTGTTACCAAACGTGGCTTTAATCCAATAGTTCTATGTTTGGTATTGTTGTAACGCGACGCTAGGGGCTGCACTAGATTAAGCCAGTGATAGGACCCTCTGGCTGTAAATTCTCGCCACATGTGTGTTTTTAACGTTCGGTTGAAATGTTCAACCACACTCGCTTTCAAATTGCTTTAAGTGGAATAATGATGAACGCCGAGTTCTTGGAGTTAGGTGGAAAACTCCTTGTTGAAAAACTCCTTACCTTGATATATCTGGAGGAGGCGAGGTTGCCGTTTAGCTTTTTGAATAATGCGTTTAATGGCTGTAGTAACCAGAGTACCTGTTTTATTTCGCACAGGTTCTACAAACGCCCCTTTGGTATAGACGTCGATGACAGTCAGCAGATATTTGGTACCGTTGTTTGTAGTAGCATTGGGAATCATTTCCACGAGACCGGCTTGCCAAAGCTCATCAATACCTTTTCAAACAACATGATGACGAGGATAGATACGGCGAGCAGGTATATGCAACTCGCGAGGAATCGCTGTTTTAATAGGTGAAGGGGTATTTTCACGTGGACCCATCATACAATAATGCCAGCATGACGAAGCTCCTCTTCTATTTCTACAATTTTACCTTCATAACCAGTATGACCCGCCTGTTGGGATGCGTACAGGAGCTGTAGACGTTTGACCTACTTATTGAGATCGTTCCAATAGGCAAAATCGCAAAAGGATTTAACGTTATAAACGGGACGCTGGCAACTGAAGGCCCGCGGCGAACACTCTCATAGGTAGGAAATAATTTTGATATGATGGTTTTATATTTGGAACGTTTATTAGCATTCATTGCTTCAGAATATTTATAATTACGTCTAAAACCATTTGTAATCCATAAGATATCCTTGTACGTTTGAAGATCGTCATTGTTATAGTCTTGTTGAGAAGTCGTACGATTAAATACGAGGTCTAAAAGACCTGGCGTCAATGTGTATCGAACTGATTTAACAATGAAGACATTACCTTTTATTCTGATCTCTGAGTCACCAATTCGAAACCTTTTTTTTCATACTGAACACCGTAAGTTGTATCAGTTGTTCTAGTAAAAAGGTATTCGAGGTAGAAGGCTACCAACGGTCCGAAATGCTCTACCAGAATGCCTTTAAACTGCATATAGTTTTCAGGTGTAGCCAAAATTTCTGCCAGAATGGATTTCTTTCTAGAACTAGAGGGTGTTTCAGCAATAACTGATGTTTTCAGAAACGGGGGCAACGGCGATTCTTTGGAGCTAGAAGGCGGAAGTGTTGGAGTTTTCAGAACCTGGGGCAGCGGTGATTCATTGCAGCTAGAAGGCATCGGAGAAAAATCATCGTCAGCTTCTTCTTCTACTTTGTCATATTCTTTCTCCTCTTCGAAGGTTTGCGTTCCCTTTGACAGTAAAGTGGACTTATAGGGCTTTGATATACCTTTCAACGCGGCTACCAGAGGTGATTTCAAACGTTTCTAGAACAACAGCTAACTATCGGGATGCGTGCGTTTCAGTTCACGGA
The DNA here is from genome assembly GCA_946902985.2 of Meconema thalassinum. NCBI lineage: Eukaryota > Metazoa > Arthropoda > Insecta > Orthoptera > Tettigoniidae > Meconema > Meconema thalassinum. The sequence continues at coordinate 727,208,517 of OX336389.2, forward strand.
ACTTGCGTCGAATATTATTTTGCGCACTGATAATCTGCTTCTTTAATTGACTTCCTGCTGTTGCCATGATAGCTGAACAAATGATGTTTGAAAAATCCATGCAGCGCCTTAAATACGTATAAAATAGTCAAACCCAATACGGTAGCGATCGTTGTTGATATCACTCTGTCTATCTATAACAAGACAACCATGGTGTTGAGCGTTCCAACATGTGGCACACAACTGTGTAAAGGTTCGAAAGGTCATGTTTTGGTGCACGTGATCATCATAGACGTGACGCATGTTGCGTTCATCCTACCGGAAAAGAACAATCACGTTGGCATTGTCGCGAATGAGCTGTTTGGGTATTCGGGAATAGGTTTCAGCGAGATAAGAACAGTCGATATATTTATGACGTCCCATGCTAAAATAGGTCTGTATTATAGCCTGCCGTTCCGTGGGCACATCATCAAAAATCATGAGTGAATGGGGGCGAACATGATCAGGTGAGACGACATCTTCGTGCGCAGGGAATGTGAAGTAGCCCATGTTGCGAAGGCCTGACATGACCTGTTGCAAGAACACGTACAGCGGTTGATACAGCGATTTGGCAAAAATGTAGACATTTTGAAATCGTACTCCGTTTAAAGAGGTGATGAGCGTAAGTAGAAGATTGGTCTTTCCACATCCTGATGGTCCGGCGATGAGACAAAGAATGAAAGACGGGAAGAACGAGCCGTGACGTCGTTCGGACGTTGTCGATAAGAGGCGAGAAACCAAATCTCCCACTGGAAGTAAATGTTGTTGCTTAATAATCTGCATATTGACTAAACGTAAAAGGGGAAGAGGTGGTCTCTATATAATACATGAAGCAAGTGGCTGTTTCAGATCCAGTGTAACAATGGATGCCGTTGGAAGAACACTTAAGAAATTAACCATCCGCTTCGACAAACGATCCAAAACATGATACAGATCCGGCTAATAAACGATATGTCGATGCCAATGCACTGCCCCGCACAACAGATGGCCATTACGACTTTAGTGGAAAGCGATTAACCAATATAAAAGAACCTCTATTAGCTTCGGACGCATGTTCAAAAAGGTATATAGAATATTATCGCTTACGGCGTATCAAGGGAGATTATGAGGCACAGAATAAACGTATCATGGGCGTCGCAGACCCTCTGAACAATCAAGATGTGTGCACCAAAGCCTATACGTTAACCAATGCTGTGGTGTTAACAGAAGAAAAAGACTATGATGTACACCAACGTAGAATAACTCAGCTGGCTCTTCGAATAAAGGAAGAGTTACGTCGTTTTGTACCAATCCTAACGGTAAATGGTTATACAGCAAATAATGCTCGCCTTCTACGCGTGGCCGATCCTGAGGATGATCAAGATGTTTGTACAAAACAGTTTTTAATTACGTGAATGGAGAATGTGTGGGAAATTAGAGAGAACGCTCTACAGATGAAGCGAAGACGAATAGCCGATGTTGCTGATCCTGTCCAACCTCACGACGTGGCAACCAAACGATGTTTGGAACAACGGTTATCGCTTTTCATTAAGTCAATACCCTCCATATTTCTATTTCACATTGTAAACCAAGAACTACATTCGGGTTATAGCAATTACCGTTTACTTTATGATGGTGCCATTCGTGTTATCGAATATACACCGGATTTTAATCATTTAGAGCTACTATTAAACGGTAGTGTTATACCATCATCACTCATCGATCTGGCGGTGAAAGCCGAGGACAAATTATCCTTTCAACTGAAACTGTCGTCTGAAGAAAAAGAGGCGGGGAAAACACTAAACGATTTTCCACTGTATAGAGAATTTGAATATACTGCCACCATTTAATAATTAATGGCAGGTTCTCTTCTCCAGGGTCGTTAGTTGTGTTCTATCCTTTACAGCGTGAGGCTGTCTTGTCTTGTTCGCAATGGTGAATCAGAGATATGTGGTGAAGAAAAGGAAGAAGTTGTCGAGAAAGGGAGGCTTTGAAGCTATTCTTCATGCGGCAAGTCAGGCTTTGCGCGAAGAAACCAATAGCGAATTGGCCATTAAGAAGCACTCCAAGCAGCACGATTGCATGCAAATTCCAAAAGTAAACTAAGTTTAAAAAAACGTGCCCGAGTTATTCCTGTACCAAACTGAGGTGGATTTCTACCCGCGCTGTTCGCTGGACTGGCAGCCCTGGGTTCACTTCTTGATGGAGCATTAGCGGTAGTACGAACGGTGAAAGTCTCCGAGAAGGCGAAGCAACAATCGAAGGATTGTGAGAGGCGTAATAAAACTATGGAAACTATTGCACTGCGTGGCAAGGGTGTGAACATGAAGCTAGCACCCTATAAAAAAGGACTTGGCATTTACATGTCGCCAAAAAACGTTTAATCGATGCACTGCCACGGCAAGCCATGACACATGCAGAAGTCATAAAATATGCAAAACCACCTCGACCATGGAACTGTGAAAGTGCAGTAATTAATTTGGTTGACAGTCATGGGCCAGGAACACATTACGTGGCCTACGTCAAGCAAGGTCGCACAGTGTGGTACTTTGACAGTTTTGAAAACCTTCCTCCTCCGACAGAGCTTGTTCGCTACTTCGGAAGCAGTGCAACAATAAACTATAATGTGAAACGAGTACAACATTTTAACACTGAACAGTATAATGGTAGAAAGTAGAACGTTTACAGTACACGGACAAGGAGCTGAAGTAACTGTAGACTTTTATCCTACTATTGAATTACGACAACGACCCTACGTGCTAAGACTTGTTTCATTTGAAGGTTATAATAAAATCTACAACGTACACAAAAGTGTCAACGATATGTTCTACTACGACGACTATGAGTTAACTCTACCGTCTGGCAGCTATACCGTAGATGATATTCACGATCACATCTACACAACTCTCATCAAGGAATTTAGTTTAAAAGCATTTCTTGACGGGACACGCAAGTTTGAACTTATAGCCAACAATGTGACACATCGCTGCAGTATTTTTTCTTCTTTTGAGATTGATTTTAAATCTCAACCAGATTCGATTGGTCCATTGTTAGGCTATTCACCACAAGTGTTAGTACCAAATGTGATACACAAGTCTGAAAAAGTGGTGAAAATCATTGAAGATCATCACGTATCTGTCTCGTGTAATATTATCACAGACGTCTACACGAATCAAGTACCATCGCATTCGCTCTACGAGTATATTGTCACTTCACCCAGTGGCTATATCATCCGCGAAAACCCGTCAGTGATGCTCTATCATCCTGTGAGTGTAACGAATATTAGGAATATTACCTAAGACTAGTGAATAGAAACCAACGGCTCATCCAGTTAGACCGTCATACACCTGTGACCTACAAACTGTATCTAAAGCCAGCATGAAACAAGTGTATAAAGCAACAACAGCATCAAGGATCGGTGCTAGTTGTTCTCAACGCGTGTACGTGTCAACAAGCAGACCTTACAACAACTGGGTTACACCCTACGTCATGAATTCGATCCTCGACGTGACCAACCCAGTCGAAGTACAGGAGGGTATTGTGACAATTGAACACCGTTCCTACCAACCGTATACTCAAGGACTAAATAACAATGATGAAATTCGTATTACCATTAATCAACAAGATATCTACACCCTACCCCATGAAAGTCACATCCAGATTGAAGGTCAACTAACCAAATCAGATGATACCATTCCGACAACGTCCAAGTTGGACAACAATGCTCTGGCCTTTTTGTTTTCTGAGGTTCGCTACGTCATCAACGGAATTGAAGTGTATACGACTCGAAATGTCGGCATAAGAGGCGCTATGAAACATTACCCCTCGTACGGAAGTGAGGAGAGTAAAGCTTTTTGTATGGCCGGTTGGTGTCCCAACTCGACGAACGACTGAATGATTAATACTGATGGTTCATTTACCTGTCATTTACCGCTAAAATTAATATTACGCCTTGCAGAGGACCATAAGCGCATCGTTGTGAACGCAAGATAGGATCAGATTCTTTTCAGAGATAGGAGCGATTATAATGCGCTAAAGGGTGCTGATGGAGCTGCAGTAGATTCAAAATTTTTTTTGCAACGAATTCTATGGAAAGTACCGCACCAGAAAAAATTGAGTCTGCTCAAGATTGTGGAGAAGGATACCGCTTTACTCATACAATTTAGAAGCTGGGAGCTGCATGAGTACCCTGTATTACCAGTCAATGATATACATACTTGGTCTATAAAACCTCACGGTACACGGAGCGGCATCTCTACGTCATGGTTGGATTTCAAACAGATCGCAAATATCAACAGAATAAAGATGCATCACAATTTGATCACATCCAATTACGAAATATATGACTCTTCCTGAATGGAGTTACCTTCCCATATGAAGGATTGGATTCAAACTTTACCAAGAACAAATATGGTAAGCTCAATGAAATGTTTGTAAACTTTCATTTATCCTATTATCTGGAAGAAGCATGTCCACTATTATCACCGCAAGGCTTTAAGTCCAAAGCACCTCTGGTGGTGATGGACTGTTCGTATTTGGAGGAGTCGATGAAGGTAACAACTATCGATATCTGGCTAGAATTTGAAACATCTACAGTTATTCCAGAAAAAACAACAGCCTATTGCCTGATCATTCACGAGACACAGGTGTATTATCAGCCGCTGTCCAACATGGTGACCAGGGTATAAATAGAAGGTTTACCTGCAGAGCCCTGCTCATTCATGGCAAGCTACGATGAAATCAATACCCCCTCTGCAAGGGGGACAACACACTGTAAATGTGAACGTCGGTCGCACAGTACAGATGAGGATTCGAGGTTTAACATCTATCGCTCCCTGGTGAGTGAAGCTATTACCACCTATTCCAAGGATCACTCTGTACAAGGAATATCACCGTATCTGGTTTCCTATCTACCAGATGGATTCATGTCTACGTTCGGCTATTACGACAGGGCATACAAGCACTGCTACAATTAAAAGATAAACGAGGATCACATCACCAAAGCCTCATGTAGTCTTGTTGGAGAGCGGGCAGATCCCCTAAACTGTAAATGTGATCGATGTTCAACAAGTCGAGACGCCGATGCGGTATTTGAGATTTATCGCACCATGGTGAGTTTAGCTATTCAAGCATACCATAAAGCAGAATTTCTTCGTGAAAGGCCACAGCATCTGATCCCTTATTTACCAGCTGGATTTCTGTCCACGTACGGTGCTCACGACATTGATCTCAACTGGGATAAGCTACCTTTACATCTCCGTATGTCAGCGGATGTTGCAGCCTGGCGCGCCTGTTGAAGACATTTCATGCATCGTGGAGAATCTCGCAACGATTGGGAAGGACCAAATCCTATGATAAAAGATTGTAAACCATGTTCTGATCTTTTTATGAATAAAGTAGTATAATCCATTTATACGTTTTATCTTAATCTTTTAAGCAAATGCGGTTCTTTTTCCCCGCCCTTTAACTAGTAGGACTATAGGTAGATATTGGTTAGTTGGCAGAAAGCAGCGGTGAAGAAAGGAGTGTGTGTCAGTGAGCAGTAACCACGCCTAGAACACTGATTGTCGATATGCAAGGCTTAAAAGTCAACGCAAACAAGTTTGTTTTGAAGGACGTTGCAATTATAGATTGCCTAACGATGTGGGCGCGCAGAGTAAGTGTTTACACTTTTGAACCACTATTTCCACGGCACATGCAGTCATACGAGGATAGAAGACAAACCGAATGGCTGCAACGTCATTTAGGATTAAACTGGAATCAAAGAAACATTCCTTATCATTATCTACCGTTTGTTTTAAAAGCCTATTTGTTTGGTGCCAACTTTAATTTGTAAAAGGAGGTGAAAAAAAGGAATGGTTACGGCACTATGTTTCTCCAACTTATCAAGTCATCGATCTACATGAGATAGGATTCCTGCACTACACACCTTGTGCGAGCCTGCTGAAGGTGTACAAAAAAGACACTCCTACATGCAACGAAACTCTTTGATTGGCAAACGCGCAATGAATGGCGGTGCGTGGAAGACGAGTGTAAAACCTTGTACATGAATGCAGATCAGAACAGTGAGACAGAGACTTTGGTCTAGTACAGACGTGTCTAATGGCTACTATTGAAGGCTTAAAATCAAACCCTATTGAACGGGCTATTGTTAAGTGTTTTTGCTCGCAAGAAGAAACTGCACACATTACCGAAGAAGAATTAAATGTTTAACCCAAGGGTTTCTATATTATGTGGCGTCGAATGCTGTAAAGGAGATTTGGTATAGTGTGACGAGTGATTGGACACGGGATCCTGTGCTGCGTCAACTTCAACCGTGCACCGATTATGACCATCACCAACAAGTGTACATTTCCAAAATGCCATCAGTTGAAAATTGTAGAACGTGTCAGTTAATCAAACTCTATCGTGGGCATAAAACCTCATGCAACGACTATGTGTCTTCATTCCACGGGTATGATGGTGAGAAAGAAGCCACCTTCACAGCAGCGGAAAAAGAACCAACGCGTGCGTCATCGACTGAAAAAATATGCCGGATCTGTATTGGTCATGGTCTCATTGACAAAGTCATAGATCTTTTACCATTTGAGTTGCAGTCGCCTGGTTATAAATACTGTAGACCCGGTGCAAAGTTAGACGTTCGACTGGCACGTGGTGATCCTGGAATGAATGTCTTAGACGCCGCCTGCAAGCATCATGATCTTACGTACAGAGCGTCAAAGCGTGAAAACAACATCTCTGAACTAAGACGTGTCGCCGAGCAGATACTTCTAAAAAAGTCTATGGAACGTGTGACGTCATTTTCTGCATCTGTTGAGGAAAAAATGGCGTCGCTTGTGGTAGCTGGAGCTATGAAGGGGAAGCTTGTGTTGAGGGGTGAATGTTTACAAACACATAATATGAAAGGAAGAAGATCAAAGCAAAAATAAATTCTACATTTTACTTACCTTATGTTACACAAGTTGTAACAGGTTTATGTGCAAAATATAATAAACACATGAACTAAAATGTTTGTTTCTTACCTTCCAAGAAAGATTTGGGAAGGAGGCAGCCTAAGTAAAACATCATTTTTGTTTAGCTAGTAGATAGCAACGTTTAAATGATGATTACATAGAACTAGAAAAAGTAAAACAAAAGGACCATACATATTATTTCTTTATTTACAATATAGTAAAATAAGATATACATAGAACAAAATGATTCATAGAGGATATAGCTCTTGTAATACAAAACAAGAAAACATTGTTGGTTACTCTTTAAGGGAGTAATGGCCCCATGGTAAGTTTGTGAGGTGATCATTTACCCATGATCGTTTATCGTCAAACAAAAGCAACGAGCGTCGCATTTGCTCAACAAGAAATACTTCAAGGGTATGAGATGCTAGACGTGCCTGTTTCGCATACTGTTCAGTGGGGTTATATACTGCCTCGCGATAACGAGCCATACATAACGTTCGGATGACACTGGAGCGGACTCCCTTGGCTCGACTGACATGTTTTGAACTGTCACACGTATAGCAATACATTTTTGATGCGAGGCCTAAAAATTCTGTCATGACATCAACACCACATTCATCCTTCATGAGCCCCATGACTTTATTGTTTTGAGGTAACAAGCCAAAGGTGTTGCCAAGAGGAAAAGAGGAAGTATTGAAATGCTCAGGATGGTCACGCATCACCTCATAAACATCTGTTGCTTTAATCTGATATACGTAGCAGTCGGAATCAATATAAACAAGATGAACATCATTAAAATAGCGACGAGCAAACCCATAATGAAAGTCATACATTGTTAATTTTGAAGACTCCAAAATAGTCATACCTAAATAAGTAGGTTTATTGTAATGGCAGTATTATGCACCGTGCTAAAAATGCAGCCTGTGTCGGATAATGCGTTTCGTCCAAGGAATACCAATTTTTGGTATATTCATAAGGATGCAACGTTTGAATTTAACATTATCTGAAAAATGGTTTCGTGTATAATGCAAGTCATCAGGGGAAATGCCCTTGACCAAACCATCTAACGAAGAGGCCATAAATCGATAGGAATCGAGAAAGCAAAATGATATATCCTGGTAGTAGATAGAAAAGGAAATACAATAAACCTCTCATGATTTTGCGGAATAATGGAAAAATGTTCCTTGTCTAATGTGGCAAACTCACGAATGACAAAGTGAGGGTCAAAATTTGTTAGGCCGTGAAAAAAGACGGGTATATACTTTGCTGCACGAAACGTTAAATTACACGTGTTGTGTGCAGCTCCTCGGTAGACGCCCGTGTAAGGACAAAGGTCGCGCACATTAAGGCTGTTGGATGAGATAGGCTTCCGACTAATATGACACGTCGCTGCCGTATCATGACGTATCATTTCGTCTAGCGTCATCTGTATGGGCTTGGGAGTTTGAAGAAGCTGATGGACATGATTGGCTAACTGTTTCAGTTCCTGTAAAAATTTGAAATAGAATTGATTTGCATCATAAGTACAAACAACTTGAAAGGCAACCGAAAACTGAGTATGTCTTTGAATAGCATCCGTGTATGAGGATGAAAGATTTGGAGGACACCGCTGAATGGGGACAGTTAAAGTTTCAATGTCCGCATACACGGTATAGGCCACTGGATCCATGCGATGATAGTTTTGGTATGTCATTTTAGACTCTTACGATTTTGGTAATGTAATTTTAACTGCTGGCTGAGTAAAACAATCCACCATGTGGTTATCCAGCTTGATTTGCGTAGAAAAGTACTGAAAACCACCGTTCGCAAATACATTTTGAATGCTGATGAGTTGAAAGTTGACTTCCAACTAGCTTGGAGAGGCTCTTAATAAATCAATAGTGACATGTTTGCTCGTTTGAAATGTATAGTAAATTTATATGGTGCACCTTTTGTTGCTGCGTACAATGAAGTGGTCCTATAACCGTATTCTTATCAAGACCATAAATCATAAAGGAAAAATCAGGATAGAGTCTTTCAAATTTTGCAATAGAGATAAGTTCTATAGGAAATGAAATAGCTGCAAAGTTGAGCGTGGAGAGTAAGCTGTTAAACATGGCCGTGTATGATGCCGTTCGAGTGACATGATGTTGAACAGGGGCTAAAAATACAGCCATGCAATTGTCGTCCTCATTTTGAATACTGAGAACGGCTTTCCTACGTTGAACAGGAAGAGGATGTGAAAACTATTGAGGACCTGAATTTGAAGGGTCAAAGCAACACACATTTACTTGTAAAACCGGGATAATCTCAAGCAATTTTCCACTTTGACCTTCAAGAAAAGAGTCAGACTTAGCCACCAAAGCGTCCACAACATGTCGGTCATACCAAGCTTCCCTGTCGTCCGTTCGATAAAATGGTCTCATTTTGGTTGTCAGATAAATAGTTTCGCGTTTTTCTTCTCTATTGACTTTAAAAAATATAAAGGTGCAAGCTAATTCCGTGTTTTCCTTAAATGCCGTGAAGCGCTTAAAAAGAGTGGCAAATTGTAATAAAAGTTCAGGTAAACATGCCTGTACAAACAATTTTGGATGTAAAATTCTGTTTACATTATAGATTCGCCCACTGCACAGTCGTGTCTGAAAGCAGTCACGAACATTTTCCCAAACAAGCGGTACCATGAGTTAGTTCTTAAAAAACAGTAATAATAATACTAATAATGAATAAACTATCAACTAATATATGTCTAATATTAAATTACTGCTTGAAGAGGCGGAACAGTGAGACCATCTGCTCATACCCTATTGAACAAAACGTTAAACACTGTTTGGGGCAGGAGAGTAAACTATTGTCCTCTTCAAAGTGTACTAGGCATGCATCATTCTGCACGCCTAAATATTTCAGCACTAAGGTGCGTGCATTTAACGCCGCCAGTGTTTCGTTAGATATGTTTTCTAACCGAGCTGGTAAAAACACCTTAAACTCCTTGCAGTGGCAGAGTATTTTTCTACCAAATTCGGTGTGTATTCTTTGTAGACTCTCCACTGGGAACGGCTGGTTGACTGGTAGGTCTCTTAGTGTTCTTTTTTCCAACCCAACTTAGACCCCAATTTTGTTGAACTGTTGGAGAGCATCCAGTTTACTTTAAAAGATAAGCGTATATAGTCAATAATCATCTACTCACTTTTTTTTAGCGTATGGCTTTTAGTGCCCGGAGTGTCCGAGGACATGTTCGGCTCGCCAGTTTTGTAGCTGCTTCGAGACGACACCCAATGGGTGAGCCACAAGTACCGTTGAGGAGGGAAGTTGGAAGGTAAGGACGAGGAGTTGGAAGGTAGCGGCTGTGGCCTATAGTTAGGGACCAACCCTGGTATTTGCCTGGAAGGAAGATGGGAAACCACAGAAGACCATCTTCAAGGTTGCCGGTGGGGGGATTCGAACCTCCTCGCCTCCCAGATGTGAGCGACTGCCAGCAGTCATGCCGTAACGACCACGGCAAACTCACCCGGTATCTACTCACTGATCAACAAGGATAAGAGAATAAAAACTTTGACTCACTTTGTACAGAGCAGAGCAATGTTCCTACCAGTGATGTTCACACTAAAAGAGACTTGATGCAAGGGTGATTGTAGGTAACACTTACACCCGTATATATACTAGCCGTCAAGGTGGTTTCCTTGAAGCTATGCCCTGTTTGGCATTAGAATCAAGTAACCTTTCAACAGTGTTTACTAGGCAAGGCTATGTCCTGTATTGCATCACAATCAAGTAACCTTTTAACAGTATCGCCTTAGGTCTTGTATGTACAATCACGTTAAGAAGTTCTAAATACTTAAAACTACAGTCACCTCCAAATATTATTCGTCACATTACAACTAAGTAGCAAATTTTCATTAACCACAACTGACTTATGAACGGGGCCTCCTAGCGTAAAATGACCAAGAGGGTCACCCATCAGCTTTCAACGTCAGGAATGATATATCTCAAATTCAAGGTCGTCAACCAACATGGGTGGGGGGCCATGTGCCAAATTTTCTTTAACCACCAAAATCTCGAGAACGGTGCGTCCTATAGCAAATCTGAGGAGCGTTTACCGTGTTTACCGAAACCCTCTATCCTTTTATGGTGACAAAGATCCTAGTTAATAGATGATCATCCTAGGACTAAAATTAGGGCGTGGAATGATCAAATTTTGTTTAAGGCCAATATCACAAGAACAGAGCCTACTAGCGTAAAATGACCAAGAGGGCCACCAATCAGCTTTCAACGTCAGGAATGAAATATCTCAAATTAAAGCTCCTAGAACCAACATTGGTGGGGGGCCAAGTGCCAAATTTTCTTTAACCACTAATATCTCGAGAATGGTGCATCGTAGAGCAAATCTGAGGAGCGATTGCTGCCATTACCGAACCCCTGTATCCTTTTATGGTGACGAAGATCCTAGTAAAAGTTGATCATACTAGAACAAAAAATTAGGGGGCGAAATCATCAAATTCTCTTTAACCACAACTATCTCGAGAACGGGGCCTCTTAGCGTAAAATGACCTAGAGGGTCGCCCCATTAGCTTTCAACTACCTTCAGGACAGACTCTGTATAATACACCGGGGAGACCTTAAGCCTAGCCTGAGGCTAGCTAAATCCCCGTTTCTATCAGATCTCATAATTTTACATCTTTTGGCTTCATGGATTCCCAACTGATTATTAGATCAACAAACGTTGTCAACAGTTACATCTTCGATGCATATCGACTAGTCTCTTATATACAGATCCACAAGTCGCTGCGACAAACAGAGCATTGCACTCTACCTAGCAGCTACCAAGTTAGTTGTAGTACGAACACTCGCCACAAGGAGAAGTACCGTATCCTATAGACGTCAGATGAGTAGTACATATTGCCAACAGAGGGCTTGAGGGTGCATTTCCAAATTCTTCATAAGTTAATACTCAGCTCATTCCAGCCAGTTAATAATACAACATCAGGGTAATGACGGGTGAGTGATGATGATTATTATGATCATATATTTTATGGCTGTAGAGGTATTAGCGATGCTGATTATTATTATTATTATTATTATTATTATGGTTGAATAGGTGATGATGATGATTATTATTGTTACGTGCAAGAGCCCGTCCCAACGTTTCAAACATGTATCTACCCCTGGATGGAATTCATGACATTTTGAATCGACCGCCTGGTGACTTGATCCCCTTTGTGAACACGAGATGGCACCTGCTGTCGGACTTCGGGGTTCCTTCAAATGGTTCCTTCTTCTCCGCTAGAATGCGTTAGTTGTGCCTTATTAAACTCTTCCCTTTCGTGGCATAATTGATGGCAATTATATTCCACGTCAGAAACAAAAGAATATATATACTTCATGATACCGCCAAATTTGTTACTTAATTATGACATTGTTGATTGAGGTGTCAAGCCTTGATTGGACGTTGAATATTTACATGAATGCAGTTCGGTATCTGACGCGGAATTCTCCGCCATCTTGTGGAGTTCATGGTCTGTCGTCTTGAAAACAACAAGCCAGCTGGTTGGAACAGTATCTATCCGTTTTGCTAGGGGAGTCTTGGCCCCTAGCTTTTACCAAATATGAATACATATTCATGAAAAAGGAAACGCCTGTGCTACATAAGGATTTAATTTCATCGTTCCGCCGTGAAAAGGAAATATGCAAGGTAAATCGCATCTGGATACAACAGGAGTGCTTGTGACATCAAAACGGCGCATGGGCGTGTTAGCCATTTTTTAAAGGCAATCAAGTGCCAGATTATATTTTATTTATATTGTGTGTTAATTATTTTATTTTTAATTGTGTCTCCGCTGAGAAGGATGTAAGGTACGTTGAATAATACATTTTTATTTATTATTGTTATGGAGCTCCGATATCGTCTTATAGTAATGTTTTAATTCTGTACCTTATTTTGCTTTATAGGCCTAATATTTCTGTTTGTCAACGTTACCTGATATATAAAAAAAAGGTTTTTGTTTTCTTCGTACCTTCTGGAGACACATTTCTAAGGTTATTTTACGTTTTAAATTATTATTTATTTTCCTTTGGCAATCTTGGGATTGGCATATTATTTATCTGATTTAAGATCCGTGGCTCCTCCCTTTTGTTAATAGTGTTTAGACGTAATTGTTTTCCTCCGTTCTTTTTTTTCTGCTGATTTTAAAATTTAGTTTTGCTAAATTGTTTGCCGTAATTCGATCGGGCATGCGGTCTCCTGTTTTTTGTGGCCATGTTTGTTTTTTGTTTTGCCGAAATGAATTCTGGTCTCGAGGTCAGTCTCTTGGCGCCGACCGCGAAGCTCTAACGTGTTGTGGTGTTAGCTTAATATTTTTTTATTTAATCTTGTTGGTTTAACTTTGTGTTTTTGGTAAATGTTCCTGTGTTTTTCTCCGTCATGCAAATTAATGAATTATTTTCTGATCCTATTTTATTTGGTTAATTTTAATTTTTAATTTCTCGTTTTATCGTGGTCTGGATCTCCGCATGTCGGATCGGTATTGCATTCCCTTGTAAATTATCAAGCCCCTTCTCATTTAATCATGCCTGTAATTTTATTTTAATTTTTGGGCTTTATAACATTTTAATTTTTAATTTAATTCTTGTCTTTTTTTGTTTTGCAAGCAAGCATGTTCTGTTTCTGGTGGAAGTGCTCCTTTAAATTTTAACATTATTTTTTTTTTATTTTCATTTTTAGCAACTGTTGTGGCATTATTTCATCGACAGCAGTTCTGTCGGTTATTGGGGGGTGTCTGTAGAATAGCCTGTGCGTTCCCCTTCTCCATTTTCCTTCCACCCCTTTTGGAGCTCTTCTGTTGGGACATGTCATCTGGAGGTGATTTTGTTGCTGAAGCGAGGCGGACCGCTGAAGACAGGTAAGTAGGCCCATCCACGCTACCCGTCCAAGGGTGGCATTCTGGTAGCAGACCGCGCTCGAGTTCGCTTCCATAACTATCCCCTCCCCAGTACCCGCAGGCTTGTTTTATGGACCCTTCTAGTGCTGATGGGGCGGTTGTTGGTGGGATCTCGTCATGGCAGTGCACTTAATGTTATGTTTTGCTAATCCTTGTCGTTTGTTTTATTTCATGTTTGCCTCTGAATATCCATGTGGTGAGCTGTAAGTGACCTGTTTAGAAGCGAGGCGTTTGCTGCTGTATTTTACCCTGTTTGTATGCAGCATCCCCACTGAAAAAGAAGCTCGGTGAGTGACTGACATGTGTTCTTGGCATGGGAAATGGGGATTTCTTAATATTCTGATAGCCTACTTGCTACGAGTGAAGGCTTCCTGGAACCCTATCGGAAGCTGTTCGCCATGTGTTTTGTGCCAATTTTTGTAATTTAGCTTCCTGTTCTCGAGCCAAGCATGCGGTGACGTATGCAGTTCTGGACAGCATTGTGCATGATCTTGTATTATAGGTGGTGGCTGTGTTCGAGTGTCATCCTAATCTATGGTGGTGGTAATTGGTAATTTTGGTATTGTTGTGAAAGTGTAAACTGTCCTTGTAATTCCTAAAATTTGTTTCCTTCTATATTGGCTGTCTGCATTCTGGGTTTTCCAAAATGGCCGACAACAATAGTGTTTTCGATTTAATTGACTTAAGAGATAACCTTGTGTATTTGGAGAGTTCTTCTGGGGTTGAACGTGAATCACCTCTGTTTACTAGGTCTGAGGTTTTGGGATCGATTTCTAGTAGTGGTGGGCCTGCCCCTCTTTTGTCTAGTTCTGGCTCGCCCAGACCTCTTAACCCTGCTTACGGCCATTCATCTCATGTTAGGTCACATAATGATTTCCTGGGCCCTGCCGACCCATTGCATCCCGGTTCCTTCTCTAGTAATGTATATGTTTTGTCTCCTGTAGAGGGTGTGCGAGCGGGCTACCCTGGTAACAATGTCTCTTTTCCTAATGCTACATTCTCGCCTACCGTTAATTATGGGTCGATTCCTCATCCTATTTCTGGTTTCTTAACTAAGTTAAAGCATTTCAACCTAGATGACGTTACCGAAGTGGTCCAATTTTTAAAGCAAGTGGTCGAATTGTGTAACCATGCCTCGATATTTGGGATGTCGGAAAATCAGATTTTCCAACTGTTATATCCGGTTGCTTCCGGTATGCTGCGCGATAAGCTAATTGAAGCTATCCACCTCCGCATGTCCTTATCCATGTTTATTAGGGAAGTGTTGTGGTTTTTTGTCCCTGCGAGTGCCCTTAGTGCTCTCGAGCAAAAGTTTTTATATCGTGTCCAAAGGTTGGACGAGTCACTTAACGACTATGTCAGTGACATTAAGGTGTATGCCCAGGTATTTGCATCCCCTTTAACTGAACGACAGTTGGTGTCATCTATTGTAAATGGGTTTTCGCCTCAATATAGGTCATACAAGACTATGTGTACCAGGCCTTCGTCATTTGTCGAGCTGAAACAGGTCGTTATAGAGGCTATGGCTGTGAAACATGCAGATTCCCTTCGGGTAGCTAATGTTCCTCCTCCTTCCTTGATGTCTTGTCCCCCTCCTTCCTTGATGTCTCGACCCCCGCCTAAGGTTATGTTCCACCCAAGACCCAATATTAAGTGCCACACGTGCGGTGGCGTGGGACATGTCAAGAAGGTGTGTCCGAGTAACCAGGTTATGTATCGCCAATGACGGGATGTTGTGGAAACCAACTCGGGTGTTACTTTTAAGGATATTTCTGTGCATGTGAATTTGGGAAAACCCTGTGAAGTTTCTGGTCTCCCTACCAATGAAAGTCTTGATAACTCGTTGAAAACTACATCTTCACGTGCTAATTCTGCTTATGTCGCTGACCTACCTAACCTGTCGGTGAGCAATGTCGTGGCAAGTCAGCCTAATTCTAAACATAATGTGAAACCTGTGGTGCGGGTGTCCTCGTCATCTACTTGCAATCGTTTTAGAGTGAGTAATGATTTTGGAATTTCTCCTGTAGCTAAAGGAATATCCCCGTTTATTGAAATTTGTGTTAATGACGAGCCCGTTTCTGCATTGCTTGATTCTGGTAGTGTCGCATCCTTTATAAGCGAGGACTGGTTTTTATCTATGAAGAGTGTTTGCAAATTTCCTGAGTTAGAGCCTAACAATGAATCTTTTATTTCGGCAAATTGTTCAAACTTAAATATTTTGGGTAGTATGACAGTCAAAATTCATATTCTCAAATTTTCTTGGAAGTTTAAAATTTTTGTTGCCAGAAATCTTTCTTGTTCTGTGGTCATTGGAGCTAATTTCATGTCACACGTTGGTATGCTTCTTGATTTTGGTGCTCGCAACTTGTGGTTTAAGTTTAATCCGCAGAGTAAATTATCATTTAACCCGGTTTTATCTTCTCCTGCTGTCAATTCTGTTAGTGAACCTATGACTATTGAGGATCTCGATCTGGAAAATTTAACGAATCTTCAAAAGGATGCCATTAAGAGGTTATGTCAGGAGTATAGTGATGTATTTACGGACAAGTTGGGTGTAACCCATTTGATGGAGTACAAGATTGAGCTAACTGATTCTGTGCCGGTGCGTTCCAGCCCGTATCGACTTGCCCCGCCCAAGATGGCTGAACTTCGGAAGATTATCGATAAGATGTTGGAAGAAGGTGTTATCCAAACTTCAATCTCTGCCTACTCTTCCCCTGTATTCCTTGTGCCAAAACCTAACGGTGGTTTTCGGCCGGTGGTCGACTATAGGGCTCTTAATCAAAAAGTTGTTTTGCAATCCATTCCTTTGCCGGACCTTCACACATGTTTTAGTTGGTTTCGCAACGCGAAGGTGTTCACGATCCTCGATTTAAATTCTTCTTACTTCCAAATTCCCCTCTCTCCGGAATCCAGGCATGTTACTGCTTTTTCCACTGACTGGAACCTGTTTGAGTATGCCCGTGTCCCGTTTGGCCTATCCACCGGAGCCGCTGTGTTGAGCAGACTTCTGGACAAGGTGTTTTCAGAAATGAAATTCAAGTTTGTGTACCACTACCTTGACGATGTGGTGATCTATTCTGAGTCCTTCGAGGAACACGTTGATCATCTGAAAGTTGTACTTGATCGGTTGCGTGACGCTGGCCTTACCGTCAAATTGTCCAAGGTTTCCTTTGCCAAGCCCAAAATTTCCTTCTTGGGACATATTGTTTCCGCATCTGGTATCTCCCTGGACCAGTCTCGTACGCAGGCCATCAGAGATTTTAAACTACCCAAGAACGCCAAGATTGTTGCTCGTTACATTGGTATGGTGAACTTCTTCCGTAAGTTTATCAGTAACTTTGCCGACCGTGCTGCTCCTCTAAATCTATTACGCTAAAAGACTGTGAAGTTTGAGTGGGGTCCCTCTCAGCAAGCAGCCTTCGAAGATCTTAAGCTTGCGCTCTCTAACGCCCCTGTATTAGCCATTCCGGATTTTGGGAAACAGTTCATTGTGCAGACTGATGCGTCTGGTCGTGGTGTTGGTTGTGTCCTACTGCAGGAATCTGATCTGGGTAGGCAACCCATTGCATACGCTTCTCGTACCTTAACGGACGCAGAGAGGAAGTATTCCATATACGAACTTGAGGGTTTAGCTGTGTTGTTCGCTCTAGAAAAATTCCGTATGTATCTTGAGCACACTAAGTTTCTCCTTGAGACCGATAACCAAGCCTTGAGCTGGGTCTTAGGGAAACCCCGTAAAACTGGTAGGATTGCCAGATGGGCAACTAGGATTCTGTCATTCCAGTTCTCAGTCCAACATATTCGTGGGTCCGAAAATGCGGTAGCTGATTCATTAAGCCGCATGTACGAGGAAACAGCTGAAGAGGATATTCAAGAATGTGAACCCGTAAACCTTGTATCTGCTGTAAATTGTGTCAATGTCGTTCTTAGCAATTCCCCTGTGCTTTTTGAGGATGTGAGACGATTCCAGAAAGAAGATCCCTCCTTATCTAGCCTTATTGGCCGAATCAATTCTGGTGAAGTGATCAAGCCCTACTCTCTGAAGGACGGTGTATTGTGTTGTTCGTCTCGTCATGACCGTCTACCTAAAATTGTGCTCCCGTCAGTCCCCATTCGAGAAATCTTTCGTTACTATCACGAATCTCCTAATGGTGGCCACCTAGGAGTATTCAAGACCCGAGCTAAAATCAGACAGTTTTTCATTTGGCAAAGTATGGATGGCGGCATCAGGAGGCTCATTAGGAATTGTGCTGCATGTAGTATTAGCAAACCTCCGGATTCTACTAAGGTTGGCCTGTTGTCATCTGAACCGGCATCTAGACCCATGGAGAGGCTTTTTATCGACCATGTTGGGCCGTTCCCTCGCTCTGGTCGGGGAAACCAATTTGCGCTTTTTTGCACAGACGGTTTCACCCGGTTTAGTTGGATTTTCCCCACCAGACAGGCTACGACCAGTTCCGTCATAAAGTGTCTTAATTCCATCTTTTCATCTTTAGGGCCATGTCAGTTCCTGGTATCAGATAATGCCAAGTGCTTTGTATCTCATCAGTTCCGTCAATTCTTATTTGATTATGCTATTTCGCATGTAACCATCACTCCCTATTTTCCTAACCCGTCTCTCGCTGAGCGAGTCAATCGTAATCTCCGTTCTCCTCTGATTGCTTTCCACCACGACGACCATTCCAAGTGGGATTCTAATTTGCATTGGCTCAATTTTGCTTTCAACACCGCCGTGCATGAGAGCACGCAAGCCACCCCTTTTTCGTTAATGTTTTCCTTTATGGCCAATTCTCCGTTGTCTAATCTGTGGAACCTGCACGATCTCCTTCCAGACAGTTTCACGCCCGAGGATATGAGGGCGAAATTCGACAAGGCTAGAGAGAACATTAAGGTATCACATGACCAACTTGCCAAGCGACACAATGCCTGTCGCAAGCCGACTGATTTGGAAATTGGTGATGTTGTGTACGTCCGCAATTTCGAGCCCAAGGGCGTCAGTAATCTAGTTTCAAGTAAGTTGATCCCTCGTTTCAAGGGCCCATGTTATGTAGAGGCATTCCTGACTCCCGTTACTCTGCTTATTAGAAACCCCAAAGCAAAGAAAATTTCCAGAGTGCATCTGTCGCACATTAAACGAGGTGGAGAGGTTTCTAATGAGGAAATGCTACCATACATTTTGTAAACTGATTTTGTATAATGTAGAGTATCCCTAACCTTCATTGAAGCCTTCAGGCTTCTGTTCCTTCTGGAATTTTGAACTGGATATGAAAACTCTGCTGGGATACAAACTGTAACTGTTGGGTAATTCCCATTTTTGTGGTAAATTGTAAAATTTGAAACTAAATTTTGTTGTTTTCATAAAAGATGCTAACATGTAAGTTGGACTCGGTGGGATACCTAACTCATGATATCTTGTATACATGTTCCCTTGGGAATTTGAGTGGTCATTCCTCTACCGTAGTTCCTTCTAAATGTATAGTCGTTTAACTCATGTCATCTTGAAAGGTACTTCTAGTCTGTAAAAAAATAAATTTGTAAATTAAATTTTGTAAACACGGATCTAGGTCATGGTCAGAAATATTTTCTTCATATAAATTCAACTTTGTTTCTCTTTTGTAAAATGTAGTAAGAAATTGTAGTTCTGTAAACTTTTTTTTGTGAAATTAGGTTAACTTCTATTTTGTAAATGGCTGGCCACGCGTCGCATGATATATGGCACATTGCTTCCACCTACGTCGTTTAAAGCGAACTACATTGGACTTATAAAAAAATTACCTAACGTGTCTCGGACTATGAAAGCACTGCTGGTGCTGGTGTTCTGCGTTTCTGAAGACTGATGGACACAGTGATGCTGTTGACAAAGTGGTTTGCGAAGTGATCAATTATCCCATCACTGATAATCTGACCCTGCACTCTTCCTAACCAAAACTATGCAGTTTCATCCATCAATTGGAGTTAACTGGTGAACATTATCTTCTGGAAACATGCTTGGTGAATCGACTAGTTAAGGAGTTCTGCCTATGCCTAGGCATATTCGTGAACGGTGTTCACGCTTAAGGGAGGGAGACTGTTACGTGCAAGAGCCCGTCCCAACGTTTCAAACATGTATCTACCCCTGGATGGAATTCATGACATTTTGAATCGACCGCCTGGTGACTTGATCCCCTTTGTGAACACGAGATGGCACCTGCTGTCGGACTTCGGGGTTCCTTCAAATGGTTCCTTCTTCTCCGCTAGAATGCGTTAGTTGTGCCTTATTAAACTCTTCCCTTTCGTGGCATAATTGATGGCAATTATATTCCACGTCATAAACAAAAGAATATATATACTTCATGATACCGCCAAATTTGTTACTTAATTATGACATTGTTGATTGAGGTGTCAAGCCTTGATTGGACGTTGAATATTTACATGAATGCAGTTCGGTATCTGACGCGGAATTCTCCGCCAACTTGTGGAGTTCATGGTCCGTCGTCTTGAAAACAACAAGCCGGCTGGTTGGAACAGTATCTATTTGTTGTGCTAGGGGAGCCTTGGCCCCTAGCTTTTACCAAATATGAATACATATTCAAGAAAAAGGAAACGCCTGTGCTACATAAGGATTTAATTTCATCGTTCCGCCGTGAAGAGGAAATATGCAAAGTAAATCGCATCTGGATACAACAGGAGTGCTTGTGACATCAAACGGCGCATGGGCGTGTTAGCCATTTTTTAAAGGCAATCAAGTGCCAGATTATATTTTATTTATATTGTGTGTTAATTATTTTATTTTTAATTGTGTCTCCGCTGAGAGGGATGTAAGGTACGTTGAATTATAAATTTTTATGTATTATTGTTATGGAGCTCCGATATCGTCTTATAGTAATGTTTTAATTCTGTACCTTATTTTGCTTTATAGGCCTAATATTTCTGTTTGTCAACGTTACCTGATACATAAAAAGAAGGTTTTTGTTTTCTTCGTACCTTCTGGAGTCACATTTCTAAGGTTATTTTACGTTTTAAATTATTATTTATTTTCCTTTGGCAATCTTGGGATTGGCATATTATTTATCTGATTTAAGATCCGTGGCTCCTCCCTTTTGTTAATAGTGTTTAGACGTAATTGTTTTCCTCCGTTCTTTTCTTTCTGCTGATTTTAAAATTTAGTTTTGCTAAATTGTTTGCCGTAATTCCATCGGGCATGCGGTCTCCTGTTTTTTGTGGCCATGTTTGTTTTTTGTTTTGCCGAAATGAATTCTGGTCTCGAGGTCAGTCTCTTGGCGCCGACCGCGAAGCTCTAAGGTGTTGTGGTGTTAGCTTAATATTTTTTTAATTTAATTTTGTTGGTTTAACTTTGTGTTTTTGGTAAATGTTCCTGTGTTTTTCTCCGTCATGCAAATTAATGAATTATTTTCTGATCCTATTTTATTTGGTTAATTTTAATTTTTAATTTCTCGTTTTATCGTGGCCTGGATCTCCGAATGTCGGATCGGTATTGCATTCCCTTGTAAATTATCAAGCCCTTTCTCATTTAATCATGCCTGTAATTTTATTTTAATTTTTGGGCTTTATAACATTTTAATTTTTAATTTAATTCTTGTCTTTTTTGTTTTGCAAATAAGCATGTTTTGTTTCTGGTGGAGGTGCTCCTTTAAATTTTAACATAATTTTTATTTTATTTTCATTTTTAGCAACTGTTGTGGCATTATTTCTTCGACAGCAGTTCTGTCGGTTATTGGGGGGTGTCTGTAGAATAGCCTGTGCGTTCCCCTTCTCCATTTTCCTTCCACCCCTTTTGGAGCTCTTCTGTTGGGACATGTCATCTGGAGGTGATTTTGTTGCTGAAGCGAGGCGGACCTCTGAAGACAGGTAAGTAGGCCCATCCACGCTACTCGTCCACGGGTGGCAATTATTATTATTATTATTATTATTATTATTATTATTATGAATGTAGAGGTGCCGGTGATGATTATAATTATTATTTTTATTATTGTTCCAGATCTGGTGGTGATGATTACTATAATTATAATTATTATGGTTGTACGGGTGCTGGTATGATGATTAATATTATTATTTTGTTTTTATGGTTGTAGAGGTGGTGGTGATGAGTATTATTGTTATTATTATGGTTGTGGAGGTGGTGGTGATGATGTTTATTATTAATATTATGGTTGTTGGAAGGGTGATGATGATGATGATTATTATTACTATTGTTGCAGGGGTGGTGAGGATGATTATTTTAATAATTATTATTATGGTTGTAGAGGTGGTGGTGAAGATGATTACTATTATTTCTTTTAGAGGTGGTGGTGATGAGTATTATTATTATTATTATCATTATTATTATTATTATTATTATTTTTATTATTATTATTATTATTATTATTATTATGGTTGTAGGGGTGGTGAAGATATTATTATAATTATTATGTTTGTAGAGTGGACGATGATTATTATTATTATTATTATTACTATTATTATTACTATTAAGGTTGTAGAGGTGATGGTGATGATGTTTATTGTTATTATTAATTCGAAACCTGGCGCAGTCAGCTGGTATTTGAGGGTGCTCAAATGCGAGGGAGCCGTGTCAGTAGATTTACTGGCACGTTAAAGATCCCCTTCGGGGCAAAATTCCGGCACCCCGGCGTCTCTAAAAGCCAGTGTAGTTAAAAGGGACGTAAAACCAATAACATTATAACATTATTGTTATTATTAAGATTGTAGGGGTGGTAGTGTTGATGGTGTTAATTAATATTATGATTGTTGGGGTGGTGGTGATAATTATTATAATTTTTATGGTTGTAGGGGTGGTGATTATTATTATTATTATTATTATTATTATTATTATTATTATTATTATTATTATTATTATTATTATTATTAGAGAATGATCCCTCAGGTGCAGGTTTGGACAGAGAGGAAACATGGTGAGGTTGGTTACTATCTCACTCAGTTCTTGACTGGTCATGGGTACTTCCGTTCCTATCTTAAGAAGATGGGGAAGGTGGATTCATCAGATTGCATCTACTGTATCAACGAATTAGATAATGCTAATCACACCTACTTCTCTTGTGGACGGTGGGTCCAAAATAGGCAGTCTCTTCAAGATCACATTGATGTAGAGATATCCCCGGACAATATTGTTGCAGTGATGCTACAAAATGAGGAAAACTGGAAACTGGTAGCAAGCTTTGTTGAAGATATCCTCCGAACAAAGAAGACGGACCTGGATCGCCACTGAAGATGATTCATTACGGAAGAGTGCCCTACAGGCAAATATAAAATGACTCTAGCCTGAAGTAATGTGCTAAACGGTTCCAGGCTAGTGTTCAGAATTAACGGGGGAGTTTTAGTCGGTAGTCTGCTACTCAGGAGCAGGAGCCCGACACTCTGTGCGTAAATGCATTTCTTCCCCTAAAAAAAAAATATATTTTAGGGGTGGTGGTGATGATGGTTATTGTTATTATTATGATTGTAGGGGAGGTGGTAATGATGATTATTATTATTCCGATTGTGGGGAAATTCAGTTCTAAATCAACCAGAACTGAGTTTCTTAACAAACGTAATTGTACTATTAACGATAAGAAAATCTACATCAATGAAAGCCTGACTCCATACTTCAGGAACCTCTTATGGCAAGCAAAGGTAAAAGCCAAACACTGCGGCTGGAAATATGTGTGGGTCAAGTTTGGAAAGATACTTGCCGGGATAAACGAAGATGCTGCAGTTCTACGGGTAACGAGAGAAGATGATTTGAAGAAAATGGCGTCTTAGGTAGTGAACATGATTACGAGTTTTGTGACGTAAAAAGTATTATTGCATTTATGAATAGTGAAGACTTATTCAGTGACCCCAATGTGAAGTGTTATAAATTTGACAGTGCTCAAAATGACATCGATAATGGAAAATATTTATGCTGAGAAGCGTCTTTAAATATAGTGTGCTTTAATATTCAACCATTATCAGTAGTGTCAATTGGGGGTTCTGCTCACATTAGCGTGTGTGCTTGAATACGTATGGCTATGTTGTACAAAGGTTAGGTGGTGGGCGAGGACTAGAATTCAGAGAGGGGTCGCTTAGATGGTATTTTTCCCGCTCTATTTGATGGTGAGGTTATTTTTTTAAATGGGAGGAATTTGGAAACGCAATTTGAGTAAACGTGCGTTTTTGACATTTTGGCAATATTTAATGAGCTTGCAAGGCTAGAACGATTTGTTCTTTAGGAATGGGGTGACGTCCTCTTTGCTATGAATGTGTATTGGTATATATATATATATTTTTTTTTTTTTTTTTTGAAAATTGTTGTTTTGAAATTGGCGCTGTTTTGGAAACGGTGAATTTTGGAAAAAAAAAGTTTGTTTGACGTGAATGAAAGGTCCCTATGCCCTCTAGGCAGACAGCAAGTTTCAAGTGTGCAGGACAAAACAAAATGATAGCCTACTTTCTCGCGAACATTGGCGATAATTCGCGAACGCATGATCGGATTTTAACAAATGAGGTGTTGTTGGCATTGGGATGAGGTCCTCTTTGCAATTAATGCGTGTTGGTATTTTTAAAATATTTTTTGGAAATGTTTGTCTTTGAAATTTGAAACGACTGGAGTGGAACAAAGAGGTTATTGGACATGTTAAAAATGGAAGGGGATTAGTGAAAGGGGGAGTTATACACCGTTTTGAAAAAGGGGTTTAGTCTAAATTAATAAAGAAATAGGTTTTTTTTTTACAAAAAAATGATGTTTATTGACCCATGAATTAAACGTGGAAGGAAACCCTGACCACTTTACAAAATATTTTGCACCTTTGACTTTAATTTCTCGTTCAATGAGATAATCGTTGGGATGTAATGTTTCTTGAACTTCTTCATAATTGAATCGTCCTTTAATGGGTTGACCGCTTTGATCTTCTAAAATATACGTCACTGGTTGACCTAGCTTGACTTGACGAATTTTGAAAATTTCTCTCGACCACTGTGGAGTTACGATTTTGAAAACACACTTCTATGTTTACTGATACGAACAAAATCTCCAATTTAAGGCGATGTCGCCTAGGGTCAGCCCTTTTTATAGGGTTAAACAGTCTGTTGAGTCTGGGTAGTTTCTTGGTGACGAGACGCGGTTTCATGCCAATGGTGGAATGAATCGTGTTGTTGTATCGTGACACAAGTTGATGGAAAGGAAGGAAGCTTGTAGTTTAACGTGACCGTTAATCTTGAGATCATGAGCCACGGGACCTCCTTTTTACGTGGAATCCGAACCACAGGACATGGCATTTCACTTCGAAAATCTCACATGCACTGACCGGGAATCGGTCCGCCTTGGTGAGAGGCATACAGCTAGACCGCTGAGCCACCAGCCCTCCCCCCGGACACAAGTTGAGGTAACAAGTCTATCCATCTATAGGAGCCATGTATCGTAAACTATTTCCACATACGGCATTTTAATGTTCGGTTAAATATTTCAACTATGCTAGCTTTGAGATTGCTATACGTGGTGTAATGGTGAATATCCGTAGATTTGATAAAACTGGAGAAATCCTTGTTGAAAAATTCTTTCCCCTTGTCGGTGTGTAACAAATGAGATTGATGTTTGGATTGTGGAATAATGTGTTGAATGGCCTTTGTGACTAAGACACCAGTTTTATTTTTTACTGGTTGAACAAGAGCCATTTTGGAATAGACATCAATGACCGTCAACATATAGCGTACGCCCTCGTTAACGTTACAATAAGGTATCATTTCAACCAGGTCTGCCTGCCATAAATCATCGATTCCTTTGGAAATGACACGACGGTGTTCATAAATGCGTCGGGCTGGTTTATGCAATTCATGAGCGATGCCCACTTTGATGGGTGATGGCTTATAAGATAATTTGGGTATCTCGGAGTTGTTCTTCAATGTGGGCGATTTCTAACTCATGTCCTGCTTGTCCAGCTGGTTTTGACGGATGAAGCAAGTATAAGCGCCCTACAAACTGATTAGGATTATTCGAAAAGATTATATTGTACCCGTTCGTCCTGGGGATGCGATGACCCATCTGCTATTACATCGCATTCCTGGAGTTCCAGGACAGAGCGGAGTTAAATGAACCTCTAGTCAAATAAGGAATGTGTCGGAAATTCAGCTGAGTTATCGAAAAAGCAGTGGGTAACACGAGACAAAGTATCTCTAGGGTCGTTACTGGCTTAAGTTTAATAAAAAAATAAATGCAAATATAAATGGGCGCCATCAACTGAATTCCTAGCAAACCACTTCCTTTCCGGTTAAGCCTTACTCAAAACAAGGAAAGAAAAAGGAAAATCACACCATCATCAGATCACAACTAAGATAAAAACAAATTTATTTCACTTTGATAGTCAGACAGACATTTTAAATATTCCTCCTACCTGAGAGTATGGTCGAATGCCAACGTTAAAGTGTCATTGTCCAAGAATCGAACCATCTCTTTTCTAATCAAAAATATTTCATCCACATAAAACAGAAAAATCTCTAAAGTTCTCTTGGGTTCTCAGGATCACTGTAGCACTATGTCTTTCGTCACTGACATTTGTGATACCTGAGACCTAATTTCTCTTTAATTTAACATCATGAATGTGGATTTGAAAAAGTTATTAATCTGTCTGAACATACACATATTATAATCACATATTTTAAATATCACGTATTTTATGGCTTGCATGGCATAATTTAAATGTTGAACATGTTAGTCAAATGCTCCTAAACATCGAATAATTAATTTACACTATTTACATTGTCATTCATAATTACTTGTTTGGGAATTACAGAAAATTCACTTCTCATTGGTCATCATTATCATCATCATCAACATTAAATATTTCTCACATTAATTCTCATTTCAAAATTCAACATATTCCTGTCAGAATCATTAACTCATCACCATTAAATCATTTAAATGAAAATTATTATCATCACTTCATTATGCTTTCTAATTATTCACACACTCTTATTTTATCATCTACTTCAGATTAAATCATCTTAAATCATCAATACAAATTGTTTAATTCCTCAACTCAAGTTGCAATTTCTCAAATTATATCTCAATTAAATTTATTTTAATTCCATATAAATTCATTAATCATCAGCTTCTTTAATTAATTATCACCTTCTAATTCAGTTATTCATCATCTATCCAATCATCTATTAATTTATATAAATCAGTTTATTCATCCAATCTTTAATTCATCCATTTATTTAATTCATTGATTTATTCCAAAATTTAATTTATCAACTTATTTAAATTTTATTCTTCTGGTTATTTAGATTTTCTTTATTTCTTCTAGTCATTCTGATTTTTATTTCATTAGGTCAGATCATTATTATGCTTAAATTTCAGATTATTATTTCATTAATTATTATTCTCAGAAAATCTTGTATTATCAACTTTATTTATTTGTTTAATTTCCTAACAAATTGTTTAATATGGGTTATAGAACGTTGTCTTACAGTTTTATCACTTCCAAGTTATATCTCGTATTTAATTTTCGTGCCAAAAAATATTATTGCCTTCACGACATCACGTTGGATCTGACTATCCACAACTACATTATATATCCTCAATTCTTCAAATATCACATTTGAATACAACAATTATTCCACAAAACTCCATAAATATTCAGCACATACAGCATGAATCTCAACAATTACGCTAGACTGGGTTCAACAACCTCATGTCTGCCTCAAAATGCATTAGCAACATTGCAACTATCGCTTGGCAACTTCCACAAAATGCCTATCACAAACTTCACTTAACCATGTTGCATGATCTACAAAAAATATATAACTGGCTTCAAATTATCAACGCACACAATCTCCAATAACTGTAATTAATCTGATCACATCTAGACAACTTCTTAAACAATTGGAAAAATATTACCTTAGTAATTCAAGATTTGCTTTCAAATAGCATAAATTCTCTTACAATTCTCATAATTCACATCACAGAAAAAAAAACACCAATGTGCTATAATCTCTCATATCAAAATCTGCAATACTGATCTGCCTTAAAATAAATCTGACCATTAATGATTCATCTTACAAGATTCAATTACTTTAAGTCCTTCTCAAAGGTATCCAACACAATTATAAAAATCATCAAAAGCATCAGCTGTAACAGCTGTTAAACTGAAATTACTCTCAAAAGAGTATAGCAACAAAATATTGGATTGGCAAACAAGAATTACAAATGTAACCCTGTTGACATTTATCGTTACTTTATTTAGCAAAAGTTCGACTGATATGTGACTAGTAGTTCCATGTTTGATTCACTTACAATCTCATGTACACTCGGATGATAAAAATGAGTCCCTCAATGGCAAGTAAGATGAGTAACCACCGTACAATCGTATAAATACGAAAGACCTCGCCCCGTCGACTAATCATGATAGTGCCCTAAGCGATGGGTAAGATGAGTAACCACCATACAATCGTATAAATACGAAAGACCCCATCTCGAAGACTATATGAGTGAATGTACCAGATAGGAATCAACAAGTCTCTAGTTGTCATATAAAAGCGATATTCATTCACTAAAGTGAATAACATCTTAATATCTCCAAACAATCCATTGAAAAAATCCCTACTGATGAATAATACACACTCGCTAGTATGCAATGAACTGACGAAGTAATTTAGATAATCAATTGCAGATCACGAGTTCGAAATACTCGTTACACAAAAAAAACTATTCATGAAAAATATCCTTGCTGGAAAAAATGTCTAAAAGACCAAACATCTGCTTAATAAAGCCAACCAATGGTGAGAATATCGTATAATGATGCCTGCCATATCATATGGTCACGCCATATTCTAGCAAAATTTCGAAGCATATAAAGTCAAAGACATGTCTTAAACAATCGTATCACTCCTATTAGAAAAATATACATGTGTGCCCAGTATCCATGAAAATAATCGTATCAGGAAATTATAACTCTTACAGTACCTTCTCATAATCAGCTGTTATTAAATTTCAAAGATCGTCGATTTTCCCTATGTAATGAATTTCTCGAAAGATCGGCGTGAATATCATTCCATCCATGCAATGACGATTGCATTCGAAATCCAAGTGAATCAGCTGGTGGACCTCCTCCTCGTCAGGAATCGAATCCATCGCCCCGTGGTGCCATCGCGTCTCTGTCTGCGTTTTACTCCGACATGATAAACTTCTGGTTATCCATAGCGGATATTGTACAAATATTCACGAAAGAGTTCATAGAAACAGCGGACCCCCTATGCCTCTTCTACGTTACGCCACTGTTCTATACAATGTTCAGTTGAGTGTTGAAAGTTCAATTTCCACAGCGGTTTAATTTTACTTGTAGAAAATAAAATTATTTTATCAGAGTGTCTAAGTTTATGAAACACCCTGTATCTGTGTTCATACTCGGTAATTCATAACACTTCTTAAAAATGACTTGCATTAATGCACGAGCTAATGTTCCTTAGTGCATATGCTTACAACATTCCGTTTGCTTAAAATGGTTACTGTTACTTGGAATGCGCCATGAAATGCATAGTCGTAATGTCATTGAGAAAAAGTATGTTCTTTCGAAGTTCAAAGTTGCAGTATATCGTAACTATTTGTCTTTATAATTCAAGTGCTGAATAAACGTTCCAACTCAACGTAGTAATGAAGTTCAGCTTCTGTTATAATGCTTGCGTATACTAATGGGAATTAACCCGCACGGCCCTACTGCTATGCCATAATAATCTCCGCATAAAGCTAGCCTCGCCATGTCGTTCTACGTTGAAATGCAGCTTGGAATAAAGTTCTCCAACTAATCGCAATGCTGTTTTAGAATATCCCGGCCGTCTATGCTTGCTTGCTCCGCAAGTCCGCCTGGCCCACTGACCTACTTGTCACTCGCCGCTCGGAGAAGCCGAAACTGTCCCCTGCACTTTCCGTGACAGTTTCTGTTCGCTGCTCGGTGAAGCTGAAACTGTCGCCTGCACTTTCCGTGACAGTTTCTGTTCGCTGCACGATCTATACCATGCGCCTGGCGTGTGTTACTCAGCTTGCTTTCTTGCTTGGCTCACAGAGCTAGACTGACAGTGTCTGCACCGCCTCGACCCTTACCTGCCTGATGCGGTCACGTGACGTCCTCCCCACCACCGTGGTCTTGCGTCACAAATATAATCTCGAACCCCCATCATCTCGGCTATCAAGTTATAAAATAACTTAAGGGTTATCTGACTTCCTTTAAATTATTACCACATATAATGCATGTTATATCTCCTCTTCTAAGATGTTTAAATACCATGTTCCATATAGATCTTAATAAAGCTTCATATCTCCAGCCATAATTCCATCTGCTCAACTGCGGTCAGCGCCTTCTAAATCCTAGACCTACTACGTCATCCTGACATTCCTCTTGACTCGATCTGAGCGCTATCTTTCCTTAACTCTTCTCAAAACCTCAACTACGGCTTAATGTCTGCTGGCGTAGCCGATAGCATCAACTAGGTATCGGGTACAATATCCACGTAGAGTTTAATTTCTTAAACCTTACGCCAAAGGCAGAGCGATGGTTTCGCTTACCAAACATGTTTGCAATTATGGTTTTATATTTCTGAGATATGTATATTGGCATTGAGCTGCTGAGAGGATTTATAGTTTCTTTTGTGAGCGTTGGTGTCTAAGAAAATGAATTTATATTTAGCAAGGCCCTCGGGCGTAAAATCTTGCGAGAGAATAGTAGCTTTAACAGTCCTAGTGTTAATTTATAGTCGATCTTTTTAATGACAGCTTTAGTACGAGCAAATTTAGTAGATGAATCCCCAATTTTAAAACTATCATTCTCATAGCGACCACCATACGTGGTATCTGGCTTTCAAATAAATAGAAGGGTCAGATACGGTTCCAGTCTTGCGCCATAATGATTGATTAAAATGTTTTTTAGTTGAACTTTATTTTGAGGGGAGGCCAAGACTTGTGAAAACGGAGACGATGCGGAGGAAGACGGTGTTCCTGCTATGACGGATGATTTTTGTTTTGTTTTTAGAAACTGTTGAAGGGGTGAGGATTTTTTTCTTTCAGGACTAAATGCGGTTTCGCTTTCAGTTTCACTTTGTCCATGTTCTTCTTCTTCTTCATGTTCTTGTTCACTTACAATGGAGGAGGCTTTTACCTGCCGTGTTGAATCTGTTTGAGTAAATTTTGAACTTGTTAAGGGTTTGGTTTGAGAGCTGGCAACAGCAGAAGCAGCAGCAGTAGCAGCAGAAGCATTTGGTTTGAACCTCATGGGATTAACCGATGAAGGAGCATGTTTTATCATGGGCGAAGGATTCACGTTTCTTAAACGTTGTAATTCACGAAATTTATCGCGAATGGTATTTCGTGCCTCAATAATACGCTGCATGATTTGAACATGTCTCTTGTAACCTATGGCACTCGCCATGGTGAAGGTAAACACACACTAACAGGAAATGTCAAACCCTGGGTCTTTTTAACGAGAAATTAAATTATCAAAACCCAAGCGATAGGGTCCCTCACATCGTTCACTCTGTTTATTAATGACCAAACAGGCATTGTGATGATGGTTCCAACATGAGGCACACAATTGCGTGGAAGCAGTAAAGGACGTATCTGGATTCACATGATCTTGAAAAATATGGTAGAGATTTCTAGAGTCTTGACGAAAGGAAACGATGAGATTGGCATTGTCACGAATCAACTGTTTGGGGATTTATGAATAGGTTTGAGCCAGATAAAAACAATCCTCTTGTTTATGGCGTCCCATACTAAAATATTCTTGAATAATGGCCTGTCATTGAGTAGCAATATCTTCAAAAATTTTAATGGAATCTGGTTTTATGCGGTCTGGTTGAATGACATTTTGATGTGAGGTGAATGTAATATAGCCCATGGCTTCTTTATTTTAGGAAGACATAATTTGTTCCAGATACACGTACAGACGCTGGTACAAGGATTTGGCAAAATATAAATATTTTGAAATCGTAGGCCATGAGGCGCGGTAATCATGTTGGGCAAAACATTGGTCTTTCCCCACCCCGAAGGCCCCACCATGATACATCGAATGGTAGATGGAAATAGGGTGCCATGACTTTTAAGTTCACACTCGGACAGTGATAGCTCTGAAACCAAACCAGAGACAGGCAAATCATGGGGTTGTTTCATTAATTCCATAGTGACGACGACTGATTTTTTTACGTGTGTATGAGGTTTATATATATAGACAAGCGGTGAGTAGGACAGGTTAGTTAATGCCTATGAGCATGGGCGTGTTTGGGCGAGCTCTTGTGAGCATGGCCACGGCCGCTTCCTCCCCAAAACAGTCTCGAGAGGTGTCGACAAAAACTTATGTCGATCGCAAAGTGCAAAGTGTATACCACATGGCCCCAAGACTAACCGCTGAGGGCTCTTCAGCCAATCATCATCGCATTATTGATGTGCAAGAGACACGAGACTACGATGACGTCCACACGATACGTTACGTGACCTACCAAATGAAAAGGCTTTACAAATTTGTCCCATCTGTATTTTAGTGTACCTGTCAAATCAAAAATTGGACAATGACAGAAACCATTCCCCACGACCAGCACCATTGGTGAATGATCGCCTTACCCATATGCTTGCTTCCGGTTTAAGACATTATCGATTGCTCTATCAGGGTGTGATTCATATTAAATATTCGATGCCTGATGAGAAACATTTAAAAATACAAATAAACTGTGATAGACTGTTGGTCCACAATCATCAATCGGTAAATGCTGGGGATGAATTTTCCTTTCATCTTATGCTTACGTTTGAGGAACAGGAAGCTGGGAAAACGGTGAATTATTTTCCGCTTTTTATAGAATTGGAATATACTGCTATGAAATAAGGTACTCTACGTTAGTTGTCACCGAATGTTGGCTGTGAAAGGTTCACCAAGTAGCACCATGGTGAAAAAAAGTTATGCGGTGAACATGAAAAAAAACTCAAAAAGAGAAAAAAGCCTGGCCGGAAACCGAGTCGGGCTCGCTCACGCCCTATGTTAAAATTTAAAAAAATTAAAAAATACACAAAGAAAGGCTATCGAAAAAGCATTACAGACGGTGCGATTGTCTACGAATCCGATATCCCTCTATGATGCAAAGATAAAAAAAGAAAGAAGGAAAAAACGTGGGCGAGTCATTCCTGTTGCTAAGCGTGGGGTTTTTTTCCGGCATTATTTGCGGGGTTGGCAGCATTGGGCTCGCTTTTGGGTGGTGCCACTGCCATGGCGAAAACCATAAAAGACGTGGAGCAAGGTAAGCAACAACTCTAAAAAGCGAGCGACACAATAAAACGTTAGAAGCCATTGCTATGGGGGCTAGAAACGGCAATCCTTTAAAGCCAGTCTTTTATCAACAAGGCCATGGCCTATCGTCTAAGAAAAAAATATTTCCATATTTGATAAGCACCTTGCCTCGTCATGCCATGACCCATAAACAAGTGGAAAGTTATGCCAAACAACTAAAGATTTCTCATTTTCAAGGTGTATTCATTCAAAATGAATTACCCAAAGCACCGTGGAAAGAAGAACGAGCCATGATTAATATAGATGATGTTGCAGGCCCTGGAACCCATTTTGTAGCCTATGTGAAACAAGGTTCCACGGTATGGTACTTCGACAGTTATGGAAATTTACCACCCCCGATCGAGTTGCTGCGTTATTTGGGAAACCGGGTGACATTATTCCAAGATGTGAATCATCAACAAACCTTTGACACTCAAGAGTGCGGGAGTTTGTGTTTACTTTTTTTATATAAGAGGTCGCGTTAAGCCAGCAGTCTCATCATTATGAATGTCAAATTCAAGACCTTTGCCATGCACAGCCGTGGACCTGAAGTGTCCCTGGATTTATCTCCCCCTAATGAATTGCATCCCGAACAATCCTATGTGTTGGGATTAATTTCTTTGGAAAGTTACAACAGAATTTACAAGATACAACTGGATATTAATGATAAGTGTTATTAAGATGATTAAATGTTGAGGCTACCCCCTGGAGGTTATACCATAGACGATGTGCACGAGGCCATTAGCGTGGCGATGATTTAAACAATTTGGTGTCAAGCCATTTGCGGATGGAACACACAAATTTGAACTTACAGTCAATACGATTACCCATGGCTGTCGTGTTTTCTCTACGTTTAACATTGACAATGAAACACGACTTCATTCTATTGGCCCTTTATTAGGATTTAAACCAAGAGTGTCGGCAGCTCACAAACCCCATGATTCAGATTATCCAGTGAAATTCATCGAGGACCATCACATTTATGTGAGTTGTAATATTATTAGAGACGTGTTTACGTATCAAGAACAAAGCCATTCGCTG
The DNA here is from genome assembly GCA_946902985.2 of Meconema thalassinum. Taxonomy (NCBI): domain Eukaryota; kingdom Metazoa; phylum Arthropoda; class Insecta; order Orthoptera; family Tettigoniidae; genus Meconema; species Meconema thalassinum. Next base: position 727,242,699 of record OX336389.2, read on the forward strand.
TATGATTTTATTGTGACCTCCCCTTGTGGCTATATTATTCGTGAAAACCATTCAGTGATTCTGTATCATCCTGTGTACGTCAGTGATATTAGTAATATTACTTTATGGTTAGTGAATAGAAAGCAACAACTGACTGCTTTGGATGCCAACACCCCTGTGACCTACAAGTTGGTTTTAATGACGCTATGAAATTTAACTATAAAGCAACAACATCGTCTACGAGGTCGGTTAGTTGTCCACCGTGTATGAAACGGTTAACACGAGTAAACCGACAACGTTTACAACGCTATAGTTATACGTTACACCCCCATCATGAACTACGAGCTGCGGCAAGTGTTAAATCCCATACAAGTGGAAGACGGCGTGGTGAGCATTGATATGCATTCCTATCAACCTCAAGCAACAGGACTCAATAACAATGACGAGATTCAATTCATCATCAACAATCAAGATATGTTTACCCTACCTCATGAAAGTGTCCTTCAAATTGAGGGTAAATTGATGAAAGCAGATGGCAGCACCCCCACAACATCTACGTTGGGTAATCATGGTTTCGCTTTTCTGTTTTCTGAAGTACGCTATGTGATTAATGATATTATAATAGATATGAGTCGAAATGTGGGCATGACAAGTCTTATGAAATTATATTCCTCGTATAGCGAGGAAGAAGGTAAAATGCTCTCTATGGCAGGACGGTGCCCCAACAGTAGCAATGAGTATTTATTTCATACCAATGGAACTTTTACAGGCTTCCTAACCTTAAAATTACTCCTTGGCTTTGCTGAAGATCACAAGCGTATTATTTTAAATGCAAGACAAAGTTTGTATCTCGTGATAGACCGCAGTGATTATAATGCACTAAAGGGAGCCTCTGATCAAGTGATAGACTCAAAAATTCAACTGCTTCGATTACTATGAAAAGTGCCCCACGTGGCGTTATCGGATCGTAAAAAGCTAAGCATGTTAAATATTTTTTTCGCTATCGTTTTACCCTCCAGGATCGGCTTTTCCCACGGACTAAGCGAGGGATCCCACCTCTACCGCCACTGAGGGCAGTGTCCTGGAGCTTGAAACTCTGAGTCAGGGATACAACTGGGGTGTGTGACCAGCACTACGCCCAGGCGACCTCACCTGCAAAGCGAACAGGGGGCCTGACGAAGGGGATGGGAAGAGTGGGACGGTTAGGCAAGGAAGTGGGCAGGAGGCGGCCGTGGCCTTACTGTAGGTACTGCCCCCGTAAATTGAATTATATAGAGACCACGGTGGCTATTTTGGAAAATTATAAAGAAAGTTATGGCTGTCATAGTTATGACGTGGGTAGTCATGACGTAAGCACGGATGACGCAGACGTTATGCGAACAGGCTACATGAGCTGAGATTCTTTATGACGTCAGCATTTATTCGAGAAAGATCCGAGATTTACGACGCAGTCGCAGGAAACGTGGAATTGTGCTGAGGAAGAAATTATGCTATTGGAGGGGAGGCTCGAACCAATGAACGATTGTTTGAAGGAAGACGGAGATTGCTGAAACTATGGTATTTTTAATACTTTTTGGAATGCAGAATTATGGAAATCCATTTGCAGTAGTGGCATTGATCTGGAATTTTGGTGAAATTTATTTCCAGTTTTTGAATTTTGAAAATCCGTCAAGTATTGACGAAGTTGGAACTTCTAGCGATGACGCATTAACACGCTATGGAAGGGATGGATACGCCCCTTATGAAGTTTATAAAAGGCCTTGCGCAGAAGAGAGCAGTCTCATATATCTCAGATCTTCAGTCTCATTTCTTATATAGTCATTTTGGTGAGACGTCGAGTGATATTAGTAGAAAGAGTCGTCTTTATAACGCGTGGTGAAGCCACTGCAGTAAACGAGATTCGAGCAGACAAGCAGTGCAAGTTTACAGTGAGTGAAAACTAGGTGAAGTTAAAACGCACATTATAACGCGTCTACAAGATTAGCTATGAACAGTTAGCGGTCGCCTATAAGCTAATTCTATTGTGCAGTGCTACATTAAGGAGTGTAGAAAAGTCGAACAATTTCGTGGAGTTATTTTGGAAGATATTGGCAATTTTAGACGACTGACAAAAGTGATTTTCTCGCCACCTGAGAAGCACTTTGTATCGTCAGATTCTACGCCACGGCTGACACTGCTAGTGCAATAGGGAGACTTCAGATTGTATTGTGACACAACGCTACAGTATTATGGAGCAGTTTAATATGGCAGTTTGTTCTACTATTACCATAACCGAAGAGAAGATGGAAGGCTAAAGGACTTTAATGCAATTGGGACATATATTAACGGAGTAAGATAGCAGCATGGAACTTCGCTAATTGCCATTCCACACAAGCGAACATGTGGTGAATAACCATCTACACCCATGTTTCGTGGTTCAACGCTGAATACTATCAAACAGCAATGGAAACGATTTCATACTCACTGAATATGAATATTTCTTCGGAAATTACTACAAAAACTTCATGGCGATTTTCTACTGGAATTTCAGGGATTTTTTTCAAGAGAGGTCAGGGTAGTCCCGACTCACAAAGAAGAATTTGCCGGAAGGATGTCTTTCGTCTACACGGAGCAGTGCAATTTCCGGAGAAGGAAGCAGTTCGATTCTCCGAGGGTGCTGTTTCCTGTTTGGAGGATGGAGCTCATCTTCAAGATTTATATAATGATGTTTGCATTCCACAATCTAATTGGATTCTATTCGACTATTTTGCAGTTTAGTCGCACTTTGTTTGATGATAGTATTTTTATACTACAATTCTTTGAAGATATTAATCTTAAATTTTGATAGACCAGACAGGCGTATATAAGCGTATTCACTATTAAATTTGTTTGTGATTGGCAAATTTTTACTTCATTTCGATTCATGAATGAAATCCACGAAGGTTTAAGATAACAGTTTTGAAACAATTAATGATTATAAGAATTTTTGAAGTGGAACTATGAATGTATAATCGCCAGTGCAGCGGACGTGTTGAAAGTCGCTGATGTATAATGCCCTTGAATTAATGAAGGAGGTTCCCACAGTAATTAATGATGTTGAATAATTTGTTAGTGGAGGTTTTTGTAAGTTCTGTGGAAGATTTTGATGCCGTATATATTAATATATGATGAATTATGGGCCTATTTTAATGCAATTTTGTGCATTTTTTTTGTAAGCGAAGTATTTTCCGCCGGAGTGTATTGTATTTGTCCTTTGAAAATTAATCAAGTGAATTTACTGTTATAATTAACAAGAGTATTGAAAGAATTTGAGATAAGATTTTGAATGAAGATTACCGTCACAAATAATTATAATAATTATTACAACCTTTATTGAACCAGATTGTGACATTAATATGTATAACTAACCTTCATTGGTCGATTATATTGACACGATTATGAAATTACCAACCGGATGAACATGTGGTTAAATGTATTTCTTAAATTAATAATTTGAATAATTTAAATGTTAATATTGTAAATAATGATGTAAATATCTTTGACAATAATGTGGAACGAAAGTAATGTTAGAGGCGTGTTTAAAATTTTTGTAATTGTCTTCAACAATATTATAAACAATTTCTAATTGTTATAAATTATTTATGAGCTTTTATTATAAACATTTAAGAGTTTGTTTTATACTCTGCTTATTAAACATTTGGATGATAATTTAGCAAGTTTAGGGATTGTCAGAATAATCCAGTGGTATGTGAGTTAAGCATTTGAATGATTTGCGTAACAATATGAGTTGTCTTGCGGACATTTAAACCTTTTGAGAGGGAGCTGGATTCTTACGCAACGTGGCAGGACAAGTGAGTCCATTTGACAGGTGTACGACATGTTGAAGGGTAGACCGCAGCTGGCCAGACAACTGGTTATCAGCGGGCAAGGTCGTCTACATTCTGGCCTTGCGCCTATAAATAATTGTCATGTTTATTAAAAGAAAACAAATGCTCTATATGTGTCTTGTCCTGACTTCCTTATCCAATCCAAGTGTGCTATGAATGTTACGTTATTTTGAGCTCGTGGGAGCTAACATGTTGTATGATAACTTTGCAAGTCCTACAGGAGGACATAGTCAGATTGACATGGGCTACTGATAGCCACATTTATTTTGTTGAGTTGTTAAAATCATACCCTTTATTTGAAATAAAAGCTTTTGTACAGTTCAAAGTTCTTGTCTTCGTTCTGGTTCATTTTTAAATGTCATGGTGAAGGTTATTGTGGGAGCATACTTTAGAGATCCTGTTGTCAACCCAATCCCCGATATAATTTTTAAGAGGTAAGTAGAGGTAAGTATGAACACCCGTCTATTTTGGTGTGTTCCACAATAATTTCTTGTTAACTTCAGTGCTCAAACCTCGGTAGTATCTGTCAGTGCCATTTTCATTGGTGTAGCTGAGCCGGTGCGGTTGATTATTGGCAATCCGATTGAGGGGGCGGATATCTGACAGCCTACTATCCGGGTAAACGGGGACAGAAGGATTGGCGACCCTAAAACGTGGGGCTGGTTCAACATAACTGGATCACCAGGTTGAACGCCAGAAGGATTGGCGCAGTCAACGTATGGGGCTTGTTCAACAAAAGTGGATCACCAGGTTGAACGCCAGTAGGATTGGAAAACCTAAAACGTGTGGCTCGATAGACTCAAATAAAGAGGTTGATTCTTTGTTAGATGTCTTGGCCAATTGTAGAATTTAAGAGTGTGATTATATAGGAATTAAATGTTGTATTGTAGTAGGAAAATTACACTCAGAAAAGATCAGATCTTATACAACTTGAGAAAGGTTAAATAGGCTGGAAACTTAGAAAAGTCGCCTATGATCTGGAATCTTATTTTATTTGACCGGCTTATGACATGTTTTAGTCATATTAAAGATAAAATTAAATTATTTGGATTGTAAATGTAAATTATTTGTGTTAGGATATTTTAAAATGAGCCAGGGAAATTTGAACGTGTGCTTGACTTTGTTTCAACATGAAGTGTCTTCGAAGGTTAATTATAAGGTAGTTATAAGTTAGATTTAAGACAGAAAATTGATCAAATTTATATATGGTGAAAAGTGTTGCTCAGATGTTGTTATTTTGCTCTATTGATGTATGTCCCTACAGCAGTCTATATTTTTGAATTAATATTGTAATGGCAGACGAAAGTATGAGGATGATGTTAGAAGAGTTGAAAGCTAGCATGAATAGCAGTATGAAGCAGATGATGGAGGAGAATGCTAGTAATATGTCTGCTAGTTTGAAAGTTAGCATGGATGAAAGCATGAAGGAGATGGAAGCTAGGAATACTAGTCGAATGGAGGAGAATGCTAGTAATTTGTCTGCTAATATGAAAGTTCTCCAGACCAGTTCTGCTAACTTAGAGGATAATATGTCGCGTTTACAGATTAATACCCAAGGAATCGAGAATGCTGTAACTGACATGCGCACAGACGTGTCCAATGTCCATAAGGATTTGTCTAATATGCATAAAGATGTTTCTGATGTTAAAATTGATGTTTCTAAAGTACAGAAAGATCTTACAATGTTGAATCTAGATGTGGCTAATGTCCGAGGTGATATTTCTTGTGCTAGGGCTGAAGTAGTTGTTAAAAATGATGTTGCGACTGTCCAAGACAAGGTTGAGGAAGTCCAAAGAGAAATCCAAAATGTTAGAACTGATGTGTCCAATGTTCAGGTTGATATTAATAACATTCATTCGGATGTAAATGAGATGCAAAGTGATATAAATAAGATTCAAGTAGAAGTCAACACAGTTTTCGTAGATATTGCTAAAGTCCAAACTGATGTAAATAAAGTCAGGGATGAAATAGAAAATTCGAAAACACTTTGTACGCGTAATATGAGTGCATTAACGACTAGATTAGTTGACGAGTCAGTTAGAACGACAGCGTCTTTAGCAGGTTTAAAGTATGATGTAGAGGTCATGAGAACCCAGGTATTAGACCATAATAGATTACTTAAAGAAGATATCGAAGTAGACATAGCAGAAATGTTAACGGCAAATGTAGCAGTATGGAAAGACGAGTGGAATAGGTCAAGTGGGGAACATGTAACCCAAATTCAGGAACGTATTGAAAGAAAACTTGCCAGTACTCAAATAGATATTAACAATGAAGTAGTACAGATTAGGAAAGATTTAAGCGTCAGGATGGATTCGCTATCCGAGAGACAAGTAGAAGATAGAACACAATTAGGTCAGGATGTGCAAGCATTAAAATCTGCATTAGAGGAACAGATTCATAAAGTTGTCTCTGATGTGAATGAAACGACGAGCAAACTGCAAAATTTGAAGCTAGGAGAAGCTAGTTTGATGGAGACCTACAAAGAAGAGTTAATCAAGGAAGTCATAACGGAGATTACTGACAAGGATACAGTAGGCTTGGCTTGCGAAACCAATAGGAATTATGCCAGAAGATATAACCTAGATCCAGAAGAGAGAGACGTGACTCCTGAAGAACGTATATCCAGATTCAGGGAGGAAGATGACGAGAGGAATATGGAACCTGAGTGGAACTATCGAGATAGTGGGAAAAACTACCCGGATGCATATCCGAGGAACGTGACGGTCATCAGGAATTTTGAAGACAAACCGCAAAAATTCAGCAACACTGATAGTTTGACGCCTATAGAATATGTAAGGAACCTCAAAGATTATTTCATCGAAGCTCACATTCCCAGAGAGAGAGAGATGAAGATTGTGGAGAGATTTTTGATTGGAGGACCCCTTGAATGGTTTCGAGCTTTTAGATACACATTCAGTAACTTTGACGAGTTTGCAGAGGCATTAATCAAACGATTTTGGTCCATAGAAGCGCAGAATTCGTTAAGAGCGGAGGTGTATTCAAGAAAATACTCAGGTACTCTTCCAACACGGTACGCTGATTTCTTTACGAGCCAATTGTCCCGCTTGAGATTTTTGCAACCCCCATTGTCAACGGAGCAATTAATTGATGCGATTTCTCGTATTCTGCCTGTGGAGGTGAGGAGACTAATCATTTCGTCAAACATCAGGGATTTGACCAGCATGGATGAATTACTGAGGAGGTTAGACTACACAAGTCCAATGCCTAACGTGGTACAGAAAGGTCAAAGGCATGACTTCAAAGAAATAAATACTGTATATATGGACCAAGTCCAACAGACTGACAAGCCAGATGAAGAGAAAACTGACAATGTAGGTCCCCACAGGAATAATCAGTTTAGAAATAACAGATCGCAAGGTTACCGTCCGTATCAACAGAGAAGAGGCTGGAACTATAATCGAGGCAATTACAACAATGGAAGAGGCAGATACTACAACAATAATGGTTATAACAGAAATTATAATAGAAATAACCAGAACCAAAATAGAAATCAGGATCCTCAAGGTCAGGTTATGACACCCGATCAGTATCAGGAAAGAGAGAGGGAAAGCCAGCAATATCTGAAAGAATTACGGGAAAAAGAAGCCAAAAACCAAAAGAAAAGGCAGGATGTTGTGATCGATCCTGGACCTTCGACAAGCCAGCAGAACTTAGAAAATAGAAATACTGGACAGAAGAGAAAGTAGAGAGGAGAGAATGCATTTAACCACACACAACCCAGAGTAGAAGAGATTTATGATTAAGGAACATAGAGGAAATATCATACTAGAGTAAACCAGTAATAATTCAATTTCGTGTTCAAGAGAGTTGAGGTACTTGTAACACTGAGTTTAAAAACAATTTGCAACTGTTTTTAAAACGTGGTGAGGGGAGAATGCCCCCGTAAATTGAATTATATAGAGACCACGGTGGCTATTTTGTAAAATTATAAAGAAAGTTATGGCTGTCATAGTTATGACGTGGGTAGTCATGACGTAAGCACGGATGACGCAGACGTTATGCGAACAGGCTACATGAGCTGAGATTCTTTATGACGTCAGCATTTATTCGAGAAAGATCCGAGATTTACGACGCAATCGCAGGAAACGTGGAATTGTGCCGAGGAAGAAATTATGCTATTGGAGGGGAGGCTCGAACCAATGAACGATTGTTTGAAGGAAGACGGAGATTGCTGAAACTATGGTATTTTTAATACTTTTTGGAATGCAGAATTATGGAAATCCATTTGCAGTAGTGGCATTGATCTGGAATTTTGGTGAAATTTATTTCCAGTTTTTGAATTTTGAAAATCCGTCAAGTATTGACGAAGTTGGAACTTCTAGCGATGACGCAGTAACACGCTATGGAAGGGATGGATACGCCCCTTATGAAGTTTATAAAAGGCCTTGCGCAGAAGAGAGCAGTCTCATATATCTCAGATCTTCAGTCTCATTTCTTATATAGTCATTTTGGTGAGACGTCGAGTGATATTAGTAGAAAGAGTCGTCTTTATAACGCGTGGTGAAGCCACTGCAGTAAACGAGATTCGAGCAGACAAGCAGTGCAAGTTTACAGTGAGTGAAAACTAGGTGAAGTTAAAACGCACATTATAACGCGTCTACAAGATTAGCTATGAACAGTTAGCGGTCGCCTATAAGCTAATTCTATTGTGCAGTGCTACATTAAGGAGTGTAGAAAAGTCGAACAATTTCGTGGAGTTATTTTGGAAGATATTGGCAATTTTAGACGACTGACAAAAGTGATTTTCTCGCCACCTGAGAAGCACTTTGTATCGTCAGATTCTACGCCACGGCTGACACTGCTAGTGCAATAGGGAGACTTCAGATTGTATTGTGACACAACGCTACAGTATTATGGAGCAGTTTAATATGGCAGTTTGTTCTACTATTACCATAACCGAAGAAAAGATGGAAGGTTAAAGGACTTTAATGCAATTGGGACATATATTAACGGAGTAAGATAGCAGCATGGAACTTCGCTAATTGCCATTCCACACAAGCGAACATGTGGTGAATAACCATCTACACCCATGTTCCGTGGTTCAACGCTGAATACTATCAAACAGCAATGGAAACGATTTCATACTCACTGAATATGAATATTTCTTCGGAAATTACTACAAAAACTTCATGGCGATTTTCTACTGGAACTTCAGGGATTTTTTTCAAGAGAGGTCAGGGTAGTCCCGACTCACAAAGAAGAATTTGCCGGAAGGATGTCTTTCGTCTACACGGAGCAGTGCAATTTCCGGAGAAGGAAGCAGTTCGATTCTCCGAGGGTGCTGTTTCCTGTTTGGAGGATGGAGCTCATCTTCAAGTTGGTGAAATGGAAACATCAGCAGTCTTCTTTGGGGAATTTTCCTCTGGAACGTCAATCGGCAGATAAGGTAGTCGTGAACGTTTATTGTTTTATTTGAGTTTTTTTAGCGATATCTGAGCAACCATTTTCCCATATTTTCTGTCCTCATGTATTTTGCCCTATATTCTTGTTTGAGATTCCTATTCTCAGTACACCTTGTTGTGTTATGCCTTTTTTCGACGATTTATTAAGACATTGTTATGTCATGGGCATAGTTAAATGATTTTGGATCAGTTGAGACTGATATTTAGATTTTTCAGTAATTTGCTTATTTTTGTAGTCACGATTTGACTGTAAGTTAATGATTTTTATGGCAGATTTAAATTCAGACAGCGTGTCACTTTATTAAAGTAATTCTACCCCAGTTTAATTACTTTGACCAATTTTCTGTCATCATCAAGAAGGAAGAACATTTAAATGATTTTAGAGCGTTAAAATCCATTACGTTGTCGACGATCTTGGAAATACTAGTCGTTATTTGAATTGATTGCAACACAGACATTTATCGTCAGTTATGAACGACCATTGCATCATAGACAATTTTGTGAAAGATGAACTTTAATTATGAATTATTGAATGCATTAAAGTCATGAACTTTTGTTAGGAGTTTTTTCTCAATTAGAGATTTATATAATGATGTTTGCATTCCACAATCTAATTGGATTCTATTCGACTATTTTGCAGTTTAGTCACACTTTGTTTGATGATAGTAATTTTATACTACAATTCTTTGAAGATATTAATCTTAAATTTTGATAGACCAGACAGGCGTATATAAGCGTATTCACTATTAAATTTGTTTGTGATTGGCAAATTTTTACTTCATTTCGATTCATGAATGAAATCCACGAAGGTTTAAGATAACAGTTTTGAAACAATTAATGATTATAAGAATTTTTAAGTGGAACTATGAATGTATAATCGCTAGTGCAGCGGACGTGTTGAATGTCGCTGATGTATAATGCCCTTGAATTAATGAAGGAGGTTCCCACAGTAATTAATGATGTTGGAGAATTTGTTAGTGGAGGTTTTTGTAAGTTCTGTGGAAGATTTTGATGCCGTATATATTAATATATGATGAATTATGGGCCTATTTTAATGCAGTTTTGTGCATTTTTTTGTAAGCGAAGTATTTTCCTCCGGAGTGTATTGTATTTGTCCTTTGAAAATTAATCAAGTGAATTTACTGTTATAATTAACAAGAGTATTGAAAGAATTTGAGATAAGATTTTGAATGAAGATTACCGTCACAAATAATTATAATAATTATTACAACCTTTATTAAACCAGATTGTGACATTAATATGTATAACTAACCTTCATTGGTCGATTATATTGACACGATTATGAAATTACCAACCGGATGAACATGTGGTTAAATGTATTTCTTAAATTAATAATTTGAATAATTTAAATGTTAATATTGTAAATAATGATGTAAATATCTTTGACAATAATGTGGAACGAAAGTAATGTTAGAGGCGTGTTTAAAATTTTTGTAATTGTCTTCAACAATATTATAAACAATTTCTAATTGTTATAAATTATTTATGAGCTTTTATTATAAACATTTAAGAGTTTGTTTTATACTCTGCTTATTAAACATTTGGATGATAATATAACAAGTTTAGGGATTGTCAGAATAATCCAGTGGTATGTGAGTTAAGCATTTGAATGATTTGCGTAACAATATGAGTTGTCTTGCGGACATTTAAACCTTTTGAGAGGGAGATGGATTCTTACGCAACGTGGCAGGACAAGTGAGTCCATTTGACAGGTGTACGACATGTTGAAGGGTAGACCGCAGCTGGCCAGACAACTGGTTATCAGCGGGCAAGGTCGTCTACATTCTGGCCTTGCGCCTATAAATAATTGTCATGTTTATTAAAAGAAAACAAATGCTCTATATGTGTCTTGTCCTGACTTCCTTATCCAATCCAAGTGTGCTATGAATGTTACGTTATTTTGAGCTCGTGGGAGCTAACATGTTGTATGATAACTTTGCAAGTCCTACAGGAGGACATAGTCAGATTGACATGGGCTACTGATAGCCACATTTATTTTGTTGAGTTGTTAAAATCATACCCTTTATTTGAAATAAAAGCTTTTGTACAGTTCAAAGTTCTTGTCTTCGTTCTGGTTCATTTTTAAATGTCATGGTGAAGGTTATTGTGGGAGCATACTTTAGAGATCCTGTTGTCAACCCAATCCCCGAGATAATTTTTAAGAGGTAAGTAGAGGTAAGTATGAACCCCCGTCTATTTTGGTGTGTTCCACAATAATTTCTTGTTAACTTCTGTGCTCAAACCTCGGTAGTATCTGTCAGTGCCATTTTCATTGGTGTAGCTGAGCCGGTGCGGTTGATTATTGGCAATCCGATTGAGGGGGCGGATATCTGACAGCCTACTATCCGGGTAAACGGGGACAGTACCATCCTGGCATTTGCCCGAAGACGAAGTGGGAAACCACGGAAAACCACTTCGAGGATGGCTAAGGTGGGTATCGAAACCTCTCTACTCATTTGGGCCACCCGAGGCTGAGTAGGCCCCGTTCCAGTCCTCATACCACTTTTCAAATTTCGTGGCAGAGCCGGGAATCGAACCCAGGACCTCCGGGGCGGCAGCTAACCTTGCTGAGCGCTACGCTACGGAGGCGACTAAGCATGTTAAATTTGGTGCAAAAAGATAAAGCCTTGCCTATCGCCTTTCGAAGTTGGAGTCTACATGAGTACCCCTTGCTACCTACCACAGACACTCATAGTTGGAGTGTGAACTCGGCTCACTGTACCGAGCGACCTCTCTATGTTATTATTGGTTTTCAAACCAATAGAAAATACCAACAAAGCAAAGATATCACCATGCTTGATCACATTCATTTGAGAAATATACGACTATTTTTAAATAATGTTTGCTTTCCATATGAGGGGTTGGAACTCAATTTTTCAAAAAATAAGTTTGGCCCCCTCTATGACATGTTTGCTAAATTTCAATCGTCTTATTATGAATAATAGGATTTTCCCACGTTGTCGCAACCGGGATTTAAACCAAGAGCACCACTGGTTGTTTTCGATTGTTCGTATTTAGAAGAATCTATGAAAATCACCACCATTGATTTACGAGTAGATTTTGAAACACAAGAAAATATACTCAACCATACAAGTGCCTTCTGTTTGATTATTCATGCCGGATAAGTGAAATGTCATCCTTTGTCCAATTATGTCACCAGCATATAAGCCATCTGTGGTGAGGTAAAAAAAAATATTCATGACTTAACATGATGAGTGTCTGCAAGCACAGTGTCTGTTGCGCTCTGACACTGTGCACATACACACAAACATACAATTGACAAAACGCCATGTGTCCTTCAATAAGCAACAACAACAATGGCATGAGGGAAAAACCATGGAATTTAAAATGTGAATTTAATCGTCTGGTACCTTATGAAACATGGTCAGTTCCCTTTATGGATTATGGAGAATTGGTAGCGGCTGGATCCTATTACTTAAACCGTCGGGATGTGGTCAAGTGTATATTTTGTAACATTGAAATTGAAAACTGGGAGATGGGGGATCAACCATTTAGTGATCATCAGCGATGGAGTCCTTCCTGTCCTTACCTGAATCGCTATGATGTGCGCAATATTCAGTGGAGTTGAAATTACCCAGTCATTGTCCCAGACCCTATAAAACAAGGTGATACCTGTGGCCCCTATGTGCAAACTGTTCATTTGAATGTTGTTCCAGATTAAAAAAACAAAAACAAACTTTTTTGTAACAGAATTGTAAGTGTTTTATGATAATGAATAAAACCAATGTGCTGATGTAAAAAATATTTACCTGTTGTTCAATTCATTATTCATTTTCTGAAGTCCTCTGACTTTGCAATGTTAAACCATGAGATGGGTTAGTTGTTGATTAGTCGTCAACGAGGTAACAAGTACAAAAATAAAATAAAAACACAGCAGTGAGAGTTGTACACGTGAGGTGATAACATCAACGTTATAAACATGGACGCCACTAGAATCGACAAGGCTACTGGAAAGTTATTTTTGTGCAAGAAAAAACTTATTAGCTTTACTCAACATGAATTATTAGCACTACCTAAATCATTTTTATGTTGTTGCCAACGCTGTGAAAGAAATTTGGGAAAAGGCGCCTGCCAAGTGGTCTACTGATCCTGTATTGAGTGAACTACAACCATGCAGCCATTTTTCCCATCACAAGCAATTAACCATGGCAAAAAATACCCTTCATTCGACAGTGTACCACATATCAAATTGATGAAATTATATCATGGTCATAAAACTCATTGTAATGATATTGTTTCATTATTCCATGGTTGTCATGCGGAAAACAACCACCTACTATGCTCGTCAACAGCCACTGACAAACAACAACAACAACGACAGCAACAAGAACAACAAAAAAAAGTGTTTTTCACCGATTGAAACCTCCATGCCCAAGTGTACTGGCCGTGGAATTATTGTTAACTTTATTAAAAACTTACCACTCGAAGTTCACCTACCTGCTTACAGCTTTTGTGGTCCTGGTACTCGTCTTGAAGATCGTTTGAGGAGAGGGGATATGGGGAAAAATGCTTTGGACCATGCATGTCGTAATCATGATATAGCCTATCAAAACAGTGATCCCACACTAAGACGCATTGCCGAAAAAGTCGAGTTAAGCATTGCCAAGAACAAATAACAGCTTCAGATGGCAGCCTTTCAGAACGAATAGCTGCATTTATGGTTATTGCTGCTATGAAAAGCAAATTACATTTATCTAAATATGGAATTTAACCTGATCAATTAATTTTAAAAAATTGTATAGAATCACTGTTATGATTTTCAAAAATAAATAAATAAATAAATAAATAAATAGACAAGAGACCAAGTTGTGTTTTTTTCCATTATTATTGACTAATCAATTGAATATGATCATTATAAATATTGTACTAAAACTATTTTTTAATTGTAAACAATAAAAAGGGTGACTGCATAATTATTGAATAATAGTTTGAATATAATAATTATAAATATTGTATTGGAACTAAACCTATTTTTAAAAATTATAAACAATAAAAATAAAGGACGACAGTGCATTATTACTGACTAATAGTTTGAATATGATCATTATAAATATTGTGTTTGTACTAATATTTTTTAAAATTATAAACAATAAGAAGGATGTCAGTGCATCATTATTGACTAATAGTTTGATTATGATCATTGTAAATATTGCTAATAATGGTATTTGTACTAAATGATAAAATAAGTTGAAACGTCATGGGTTTAAGGGTCGCTTGTTGGTCAAACACCCCTCATGCACTGCAACCACAAGTAAAATAATAATAAAAACCATGTTTTAAAAGTAGTGATAGAAGCGTATGAAATCATTAACAAATCTAGGACTAGGTTTTTTGTAAAACGCATATTATTATTATTATTATTATTATTATTATTATTATTATTATTATTATTATTATTATTATTATTATTATTAATATTATTATTATTATTATTATTATTTTTATTATTATTATGTTATAAAAACATGTTATTATGATTTTGTTTGAACAAAACCATGTGACCATTTAAGACAATGTAACGTTAACTTTAGATTATTTATTTAATTAGTAAATAGTGTTGATTTATTATTTTTCTAAGTTTCGGTCCTTGTTATTTCTCTGTTTTCTCTTTACTTGTGGTTGCATTGCTTGAGTGCTTGTGCTAAATCAACAAGCTATCCTTAAGCGCAAGACGTTTAAACTTATTTTAAAAACTATACATGTACATCAAAAGAAAGTAAAAAATATGCGTCATATGCATTATTCTATTCACGTAGCCTAAGGCTAAACAAATTTCTCTCATTAAAGAGAGAACTTACAAAAAAATTACCATTCACCCATAGCCATTATAGGCATCATTGTATTGGCATAGCTTAAGGCTAAAAATGTTGTAAAAATTATTATTTACATTATTATTATTATTATTATTATTATTATTATTATTATTATTATTATTATTATTATTATTATTATTATTATTATTATTATTTACCATTATAAACGTTGAGCAACAATTAATAAACGTCAAACCGTTGAGCACCAAAAAATATTTTTGTTAAATAAGGCATCAATAAACAAAGTCAAGGCTAGCGTACAATGATTATTCGTTTTCTATTTTTACAAAACGAATGATGCAAAGATCATTTTTTCACCCTCATAGATTAAATACCGGTGTTGTTTGAGTCTTCAGTCTTTTGACTGGTTTGATGCAGCCCTCCATGCCTCCCTGTCCTGAGCTAATCGTTTCATCTCTACATAGCTCCGACACCCTACATCGGAGGCAATCTGTTTAACATATTCTAACCTTGGTCTACCCCTACAGTTTTTGTCCTCGACCCTTCCTTCCATAACTAAGCTTGCTATTCCTGGGTGTCTTAGTATGTGTCCTACCAACCTATCTCTTCTCTTCATTAGCAGTCGCCAGAAACATCTCTCCTCTCCCACTCGTCTTAATACCTCTTTGTTTGTAACCCTATCTACCCATCTGATCTTCATCATTCTCCTGTAACACCACATTTCAAATGCTTCAATTCTCCTCTTTTCTGCTGCACCAATAGTCCAAGTTTCACTTCCATAGAGCGCCACGCTCCAGACAAAGGCTTTCAAAAATGACTTCCTAGTACCTAAATCTATATTCGTTGTCAGCAGATTCCTTTTTTGTAGAAATGCTTTCTTTGCCTGAGCCAACCTACTTTTAATATCCTCTTTGCTTCGTCCATCACTAGTTATTCTGCTTCCTAAGTAACATAAGTCTCCTACTTCCTTCAGCTTTTCACCTGCCAATTTGATCTCCATAGAGGTTTCTGATTTATTTCGGCTGCATTCCAGTATTTTTGTTTTACATTTATTTATTTTTATCATGAATTCTTTCCGTAAAACGGAGTCCATACCATTCAAAAACTCATTCAAATCCTCAGGCTTGTCGGCCAAGATGACGATGTCATCAGCAAATCTCAGAGTTGAAATTATTTCTCCTTGAATCTTCACTCCCAATTTAAATTTTTCTCTAATTTCCTTCATTGCTTGTTCAATGTAAAGATTGAAAAGTATGGGTGATAATTGTGGTGTTTGAAGCCATATTTTCAGTGTTGCCTTAGTAAACAAGAGTTTAGTGCTTTTCAGTCGGTCAACACGAATTCGTGTTGACCGACTGAAAAGCACTAAACTCTTATGGGTGATAAGTTGCAGCCTTGCCTTACACCTTTCTGAATACCAGCTTCTCTCTCATGTCCTTCAACTCGAATGACTGCTGTCTGGTTTCTGTACAGATTGTATATCACCCTCCTATCCCTGTACTTTATTCCAATTGATTTCAAAATGCCAAACAATTTAGTCCAATCAACGTTATCAAAAGCCTTTTCTAAGTCTACAAATGCCATGAACGTTCTCTTATCTTTCCTTATTCTACCTTCTAAAATCAGCCTAAGACTTAGTACAGCTTCCCTTGTTCCTACATTTCTCCTGAAACCAAACTGGTCATCACCCAACTCCGTTTCTATCTGGCTTTCAATCCTCTTGTAAATTATTCTAGACAGGATCTTTGAAGCATGAGTAATCAAGCTGATTGTACGGTAATCTTCACATCTGTCAGCTCCCACTTTCTTTGGTATAGGTGAATTCCCCACAGGGTGAATACTCGAATTGACATCTTCCATCACATCATCTGGTAGATTATTAAATCGTGTGGGAAGAAATGTCTCTAAGTCTTGACAAAGGCAAAGAGCTCGTTCACCAAATTTGGTTTTCAATTTTTGTATTTTATGTATGCGAAAGGGTGTTTGTGTAGGAAATTCACTCATTTTCTTGCGTGCAAAGCCGCAATCTTGGCCAATGGCGTTTAAGGCGTCCATGCTTGCCTATAAGGAAAGAAAAGAGTGTAATTTTTTAACACTCATCCTTATATAACAACAACAACGATAACAACAACAACATTGTCAATAGATTAAAGCGTGTTGTTTTTTTAAGTCTGAGCGTTTAATGCCTTAAGTTGTAGATAGTATTCGATAAATAGACAAGAAATATAATAATATTTGTAGGAGGTACGCGATAACTGTTGAACCAACATCAACAGCCATTTTTTTTGTGTTTCATGGTCCACATGACGTAAATAGGTATACTGTTGTAAATGACAATAATCATCGATAAGAAAAATTTGTGTTCTGGTGCGTATGACATCCATTAACCAGTGTCTCTGAATATATTTTGTATTTTGCCTGAGTGGTAATTTATTTTAAGAAAAATTCCCCAAAAATGTCAATTTTTTACATTTTATTTTTGTTTGAAAATGCGTTTTAAAAGAGAAAAAAGTTACAAAATACGAAACAGTTCAGGAAAACCATGGTTTTTACACTTGCTAAATTCAGTCTGCAAAACAGTTTTTTTTCTTGTTGAGCAAAATTGCAGTGCTTGTATCACCTATAAATTCACAAAAAATATTACACTATGAAGAGTGAAGCTCACTGTTTTCAATATCAGAGGTGTTTATTTTGTGATAATCTTCAAAACACCCCGCTGGATGAAGATATGGCTGGCCTACCTTGGAGAACTGCACTTGTATCTGCATCATTATCACTCTCATCTTCATCAACTGCACTTTTACTTCATTCTGAACCGGCGACCTCTTCAACACTCTCTTCAAAGTCACTGTAATCACTATCTGATTCCTCCAAATAACTTGATATCGTAGCCACAATTTTGTCGTTCGAGCCCGCCATTTCACTGTTTAAATTGGCTTAAAGATGCATCAGCTGATACCGTCAAACTCAAGTATATATCAAACGAATACTAAAAAAAAGTAAAAGAAATGATTCAAGTAGTCATTTCCGGTTCCGAGCGAGTTCATATAGGTTATTTAATACCATACTGCCACCTGCCGTAATTATCTGTAAATATATGACGGCTCACGGAATATTCCGTAATCGACCCGCTGGAGCGGGAAACATGTTGCGGAATATATCGTAAACGACACGCAACGAAAAAGTGCAGGCACGGAATATTCCGGATATGACACGGGAAGAGTTAATAATGCTTGATGAATTTCTTGCCACGGACCACGTCCGTCAAAACAAGTGGTTTTTAACACTGGATGAAGCAACAACTGTGTTTGTTGAATATAAACTAGGCTGTCTGCGATATGATGATTCATATTATGATATATGCTCTTGTTCTCTAAAAGAAAGAAAAAAATAAACCAAGCTATCATTTTAAACTATTTTAAAAGCTATAAATAAACCAATACCTCGTTTAAAATTTTAAATTAAAAAGGAATAGTTCATTCCTAGCACAGGGTAGAGAGGGTTGTTGAATCATTTCAATAAAGTGCTAGAGCATCATTAGACAAATCGATTAAAACGTATTTAAAGGGATAGGTTTGAATCACTTGCTCATCTGCTAATGAAATTGTGCAAAACAGTAATCACTGCCACTGACGAAACGTATTTCCAAATCTGGTAAATATCTAAATGGTATCAAATCACCATCATTTGTAATTAAAAATAGTGGGGCCCTCAAATCTATAAAATCTAAAATAAGACCTTGGATTAATGATTGATTACCAGCTAAGCCTGTATTTTGTATGGGTACAACTAATAGTTGTTTATGTTGTATCATCAGTAACTGATCTTCAACTTCTGAGCAAAGGGCTTCATACATTTTTTCTAGAAAGGTAAATAAGAAATCGCAAAATTTTTATATTAACATGTTATGATTCATATTATCTGTTATGTGTGGGGTTCAAGAATTTGTGGCAACAGTTTCCCTGACAGATTAACAAAAACGTAGGCATGTGGACAATAATCACATGACCAATGCATTACCTTTCGCTAAAACGTATGTAAAACAAACAAATGGTTGTCCCACACTGTGTAGCCTACTACTAAAAGTTGGCATTCATTTTCATCGTTTTCAACCAAAACATGAATTTGAAAATTATTTAAGAGGAAATGTTTTATGAAGGTTAAATGTGAATCATTTTCAAGATCGCTTGGAGGTAAATGTATGCCTCTGTTGTCAACAGGTATCAGCATATAATCCCCTTGTTGAATGAGTCGTATACGATTCCCCTGTCGGCGTGAAAATTCGCACTGCATACTGTTAAAATAAAAAATAGTATGCACAGATACTATAAACAAACATCTGCATGATAATGGTTGCCTATAAAGGTAAAGTTAACATACCATGCAATTTACTAACCATGTCTATATCCAAGAAACAATAGAAAAAACAAACAAATTTAAACCAGGGTATGTGTTTCCATAAACATGAATACACCATAATCTAAAAAAATAGCCAAATGTCTTTTCAATGTATGGTATGTTCCTAAAAGCCGAATCAAACAAAAAAACATAAGCATCACATGTTGTTGTTGTTAGTTTCTAACAGACCGTATTCTATGTGGTGAATATTGATTCATAGGTAAAGTAAAATGAAGTTGACGAAATGCTTGTTGGCGATATGAAGTGGTTCCTTCCTCAGCAGGGAATTTATAAAAGTGAAAACATTTGGTGACGATAAAAGGATCTTCATCATGGCTCATCATTGAATCTGAAAAGTAGTCGTAGAAGTTTACTAAGTAAATAAAAAATACTATCTATCTATACACTGTCTGTCCCCTAAGTGAATAGCAAAAAGAAAATAAATAATAAGTAAAACACAAATAAATAAGTCTGTTGACTTCTTTAGCTCTAGGCCACAAAGATAACATGCATCAGGTCTAAAAAACAATTTCTGTTCAGATATTCGTCTGGTATTGTTTACAAATATACCAACACTCTTAACACTAGCCATAAAGTGAGATTGTCCACAGTAAAAGGAGCAGATAATTTTCTTTGTTCTTGCATGGGGGCTATTAAGCCACAACCTAGTGAGGCCTATTAAGCCGCATGCCTACTGAGGGTGGGTGGTCACTTTGCTGAAACATGAGGCCAATTAAGCCACAACCTAGTGAGGCATATTACGCCGCATGCCTACTGAGGGTGGGTGGTCATTTTGCTGAAACATGATGTCTAATAAGCCACAACCTAGTGTGGCCTATTAAGCCGCATGTCTACTGAGGGTGGAAGGTCACTTTGCTGAAACATGAGGACTATTAAGCCACAACCTAGTGAGGCCTATTAAACCGCATGTCTACTGAGCGTGGGTGGTCACTTTGCTGAAACATGAGGCCTATTAAGCCGCAACCTAGTGAGGCATATTAAGCCGCATGTCTACTGAGGGTGGGTGGTCACTTTGCTGAAACATGAGGCCTATTAAGCCACAACCTAGTGAGACCTATTAAGCCGCATGCCTACTGAGGGTGGGTTGTCACTTTGCTGAAACATGAGGCCTATTAAGCGACAACATAGTGAGGCGTATTAAGCCAGCACCTAAAAAACCAACATGTTTTTAATCTAGCCTGTGCACAGTGAGCCATGCAAACCTTGATGCATGGCTCTCTTTATGCGTTGACAAGCAAATAGCACAAAACCTACAGTTTATATACAATTATTTACACACATTCACATATCCTTGTTTACATCCATGCACGCAGGTTAAAAAAACAAAAAATATATGATACACTACAATTTTTATTTTTATTCCAAGGCTCGAGGTGGCATCACACACGATATAGCAACCAACCCAAACACTTGCTGTGTTGTACAACAACAATAGTAACAACCATTACTGGTTGTAACCAAAGGGAACGCTTCTCATCATATCCTGACACCACTGTCTTTTGTCATCCAACAAAGCGAGTGTTTGTTTTCGCTGTTTCATTAAAAATTAAATATGATTTTTCGACAGAATCCTAAACTGACTATGTGTCAAGCCTGTGTGGGTCTGAAGGACATGTAAATAATCGTCCAAACAAAGGCGTTTAACCAAGTGTTGGCTAATCCCTTTGGCTGGCATAGATTCACATCGATCCGCCTGCCGAAGACTATACATTTTCGGAGCAAGCCCAACAAACTCTAACATCATGGTGTCTGAACACTCATCTTTCATTAAACCAATGTTTTTTGTACAGACGGGGGATATCGAACACGTTCTTCTCACTAAACGACGACGTGTCAAACCATCTTGGGTTTTCTTTGATAACGACATACGGATTACAGTCACGGATATGGTAAATGAAACTATCGTGTCTGTATATAACAAGGAAATGCTACCAAAATCGCTGCATTGCAATACCATAGTAAAATTTGTACATGTGCAATTTTGAAAAATCTAAAATAACTTGGCCTAAATAGATGGGTTTATTCATGACCACTTTAGTTTTAACAAGTTCAATAGTGACTAGATCATGATCAATAATGTTCAAAGATATGAAATTTGGTTTTTCAACGTAATATTGAGCTCCCCATCCGCCATGCCATGTGTTGATCAATTTAATGTCCCGATACTGTCGTACTTTCCAAACTCTTGCCATAAATACAATTATTCATGAGTTGAAAAAAAATTATTTGAAATGGCTGAGTGGCATTAAGTCTGTGACTGGTATTTAAATCCATGTACGGTTTTAACCACCGTTTCTGACAGAAAGAGATACCTCTATGGATTTTTAAGGTTTAAGCCCTGGGATAAATATTCTACCAGGATGTCAATATGCAACACATAGTGATTTTTGTCTTCAAGGTGCCCATCAATTTTTTTATGATTGCCCTCACTATCGGGCGGCACCATTTTCTCTTTGCAAAAGGGGAAATCACCATGTCGCTGTCTGAGATTGGGGGATAAACCAAGTCAACGTCAAGGACATATCCTACGTCCTGTTGCTCGCTTGCGCTATGCACATTAAAATCTTAAATTTCATCCTCAGACAGCCAGACAAAATTTTTGAACGGCAGCGGTCGTCTCATGGCGAAACCGAATAAGTTGTTTACATCAAAATACATCAAGTAAGATTCTGGTTCTTCGGGATAATAATCAGGCTTTAATGCTTATTTGCCTTGGCATGTCGCTGATTGAGCGATACGAACCCCCCACGAATCCCATTTTCCATCATTAGTATCATATCAGGATCCGTCAATAAATCAAGCTCGATTTGGTTGTATTTGAGAGTAGCGTCCCAACTTAACCCTGGACTATTATAGTAGTGTGCTGTGTCCAATCCATATATCGTATGTCATAGCTGACGGAACGTCTCAAATACGACTCCCAAAAGCAACACATCTAATTTTAAGTAGTGCATAGCATACTGGCCCATGGTTTCTATGCCAAATATACGCCAACATGGCCTTCTTGGGCATATTGTTCTTCAGTAATAGTGCTTTGAGTTAACTGAGAAAAGAATTTTTCTCGCAGAGGCAAGGACGTTTCTTCTAGCACGTCCCAACTTCCCACGTAATCATAAGGAAATTCGTCTTTGCGAACACACAATTTAAATTGTTCTGCATTGGTAACGTGGGATTGGGCATGTTTCAACTCATCCTCGCTTAGCCCTTTCGCAAGACTATCCAGAGAACTAGACATAAACTTGAATGAGTCGAGAAAGCGAATGTTCATTCTTCATTTTCTCCATGAAAGTGAAGTAAAGCTCTCATGGTTCTTAGCCAAAATGGTGAATTTCCTCTTATCTACATGAGCAAATGGTTTAACAATAAAGTGAAGGTCATACCGAGAGAAATTGAGTAAGAAGACAGAGAGGAAGCGAGGTGTAGAGTACTTCAAATTGCATTCGCTATGGGCAGCACCTCTAAAATGCCCTGTCCTGTGGCAGTGGTCTCTTACTTTTTTTCCCCTGCTTAAAATAGGATTTTCACATATGTGGCAGGTGATGGCTTGATCATACTCTTTTTGCAGTACATCATTCATCTGAATAGGCACAGGGTTGTCCAAAATTGGTTCTATCTTGCTTGCTAAAGCTTCCATTTGATCAACAAACCACCGCGTACAATCGGGACTTTTGTGACTTACATACTCACATTGGGATTTATCATAGTGACAGACAACAGAATAGCCAACAGCAAAAGGCTCATGTTTCTGCACTGGATAGGTTGAGCTTGCATGGGAGATTGGTTCACACCCCTGAATGGGATGAGTGAGGGCCTCATAATCAGCGTAAACACTAAATGGTGGCATGTCTTGTTTATTAGTGGCTTTAAATGTCAAGACTGCGTCATTCCCTTCGGGCAAGACAAGCTTTACAGCCGGCCGCCCTTCGCAGTCTCCCGCATGTCGTTCCAAAAGTTCTGCAGTTCTAAAATACTGAAGGCAGCGCTCACAAATATGTTTTGCACACTTATTATTGTTTATTTGGCTGCTTACCAATCTACTCAAATTCTTAACCAAGCAATAGTGATTTTTATCCCCATGAGACAAAAAAGTAAGTGAATGTGATATTGTTTTGTCTCTTTGGTGGCATACAAGGGGCCCACAATATTGTAACCCTCGACGCCATATACCATGAAGGAGAAATTTGGATTGTATTTCTCAAATGCATGAATTTTATCTAGAGACATAGGAAATGAAACACGCTCCAGATTGAAAGTTTGCTTTAAGAGGTTAAACTTGTCTTTGTACTTCCCCGGCAAATGACCATGTCTGTCTTGACATGGTTGCAAAAAGCTAGCCACACTCCACAAAAAGCAATGATGGTCTTTGTTGTGTATATTGATCAATGCTTTTTTCCTTGCAATCCAGCTTGGTGAGGGAATATAGCTACTTCTAGCATTTAATGGATTGTATTTACAAATATTAATTCGCAAATACGCAATGCTATTGAGTGCCAAGCCACTCAGTCCGTCTTGCATTTTATCAAATTTTGTGAAAAGTCAATCAATAGCTTTTTCCTGATACCACAATTCTAAATTATCGGCTATCAGTAATTTATCAATTTTTGTGCAAAGGTTGAGTGTGTGTTTCTCTTCAACATTATTTTTCATCAAGATAAATTCACATAGTAGTTCAAAATTTATTTTTAATGCGTGATGCAATCTTAAGCCTTGCTTGCTTTCACTCATAAAATGGACAAATACGATTCCACAAATTCTTTAGGGGATAGAGAGTTACTAACATTATAAATTCGGCCGGAACATATTCTACTTTTAAAACATTTGGCTAATGGTTGCCATACTTATTCTTTACACATGGACATAGACATAATTAAAAATACAATAAATTGAATATAATTCACCTTATAAATAGGGTAATCCGAAAAAAAACAGGGAATACAGGTGTCAGCTAACACGCTCACACACAAACACACACAGTGGCACACAAACACGAGACGCAGCAAACTCTTGCTGTTCTCTAACTCGGCGAGCTCAAGAAGTCAGTCAATGAGCCGCGACGTGGTTATGGTTGTTTCTTTCTTTCAAAAAAATATATCTGAAAAGCAGAGCAATAAAACCCCTTATGAGTTACGGTTATATATTGAGTAAACATATGCATTCATTAATTCATTTATTCATTCATTCATTCGTATGTTCATTCCTTCGTTTGTTCATTCATTCATTCAGTCATACAGATATAGCATATGATAAAAAACACAAAAGGTATAAGAGTGCAACATGGTTAATCAAGTGCTCACACAAACAATAAGACATTCACTCGGGAATAGTCAGGTAATTTGCACAAACAAACAAAATATCTTCATAACGTTCCTTTTCAATATCAGGATCGTAACTTATTGGTTAAGCTGCTATTGCTGCTTGTGTGTTGACACATGGTTTAATTCTGCAACAACAATGAATACATTTCCATAAGTTCATGGATTAACATTAAATAAATAGCGTTCATTCATTTTAGCGTAAGCCATAAAGAATATGTACACACTTTTGCAATTTTTTTAAACTGGTCTCCCCAGCTGCTTTATTGTTTTATGCACAAATTAGTTGTTTTTCTGCAACAAAAAATACATCGATACCATTAAGTCACTGAATCACCTTTCCAATAATGCACTAATCCATTCCATATCATTGTTATAAAACAAATGACCTACCTTGTCTTACTCCTTTTTGAAGATAGGATTTTAATTGAATTATTTAATTAATTAAT
This sequence comes from Meconema thalassinum, assembly GCA_946902985.2. NCBI lineage: Eukaryota > Metazoa > Arthropoda > Insecta > Orthoptera > Tettigoniidae > Meconema > Meconema thalassinum. Next base: position 727,267,966 of record OX336389.2, read on the forward strand.
TAATTAATTAATTAATCACCAAGACGAGCACGCTAATGGCCACTCGCCCGTCTCAATCGAAGTATATCTTGCGAGTAATGGTCGTGTTGGTCTGCTACAGTGGATATACATGTGTCTATGAATTGACAACACGTTATTTTCTCACATTGTAACAAAACACATTGCAAGCAAAGACTGGCTTAGATAACTGCTCACATTAAGGCTTCACACATATGCCTACATGACCCCCCTCCCCACTGTGCTCAGCATGCGAAGTTCAGCGTTAGCATTTTGAAGACAAAGCTGTCAGGCCACTATAATATTGGACCATAGTGTCAAGTTAATGCAGCTAGCAAAAGCTAATGCTGTTATCTCGCTTAGTCCAACGACATTGTGCAGAGGAAAGCTTCCCACACACATGCACCTACGACACTCCTATTGTGATAACGATCTAACTTTCTCATGCCAGTCCAACACCCAGTTCTGCCTTCAAGTTACAAATCTCTTTTCGCAAACTGTTTCTGTGTGTGAGCCAAGCTCAGCATGGTCAAATCATATGTGTATGTTTTTAGCAACATCTTAGCGCTTGACATCCCAACACAACGTCACTTCAAATCCGGGTTTTTTCTTTATATTTTTCACGTTTTCCTCAAATATCTGGAAGCATAATGGAATCGCCCTTTTAAGACCAAAAGCATGGTTTCAGCTTTTCAACACCTACATCCCTGTAAAGAGGACAATGAAACAAAACATCATCATGGCCATCATACCCATAACTCGTTCCGTTATTCAAAATATCTGAAAAATGACAAAAACATAGGTTAAACCCAAAAACGTGCATAGGTTTTTCACCTAGAGACTTGATATTTATGGTGCGGGTGGAGGGGGGAAATACCAACCATTCATGTCAAACAAACGATTTTTGTCAACTTCACCGTTTCCAAAATAGTGAACAGTTTTTCAAAATTCATTTTCTTTTGTCCTACAGACTTGAAACTTGGTTTCTGCCTAGAGGACATAGGGACCTTTCATAAAGTGAAACAAATGTTTTTCTAAATTTCACCGTTTCCAAAATCTTGACAATTTCAAAGACAAACATTTCCAAAAAATTACTTTAAAAATACCAACACGCATTCATAGCAAAGAGGACGTCATCCCAATGCCAACAACACCTCATTCGTTAAAATCCGATCATGCGTTCGCGAATTATCGCCAATGTTAGCGAGAAAGTAGGCTATCATTTTGTTTTTTCCGACACACTTGAAACTTGCTGTCTGCCTAGAGGGCATAGGGACCTTTCATTCACGCCTGACAAACTTTATTCCAAAATTGACCGTTTCCAGAATAGCGCCAATTTCAAAACAACAATTTTCGAATTAAAAAATTAAAAAATAACAACACATATTCATAGCAAAGAGGATGTCACCCCATTACTAAAGAACACGTCATTCTGGCCTTAAATTTTCATTAAATATCGCCAAAATGTCAAAAACGCACGTTTACCTCAAATTGCTTTTCGAAATTCCACCCATTTTAAAAAATTACCTCATCATCAAATAGAGCGGGAAAAATACCATCTAAACGACCCCTCACTCAACCCTAGTCCTCGCCCACCACCTAACCATTTCCCAACATAGCCATACGTATTCAAGCTCACACGCGACTGTTAGCTGAACCCCCCAATTGACACTACTATTATCTACCAACTGGGATTACTTAAAGATATTATTTGGTAATATCTTTGGTGAGCTCCACATTATATGTTTAATAGAAATAGGTATTGCTGAATTTAAAAACATACTTTTTACTCTTGATGAATTCAATGCTCATTTTTACAACAGACCAGATAAAAGAGGTGGAGGAATCGCTCTATTCACGAAGAAATTTTTTACAATAAATAGACTAAATTTGCAAAGTAAATCCTTTGAAGTCCTCGGCATACGCTTAAAATTAAATAATCAAGGCAGTAAGATAGGGATTATCTGAATTTATAAACCTTCCTCTATCAATATCAGTAATTTTACTGAAGAACTGGATGTATGTCTACAGAAGTTTAGTGATTTTAAAGGACTGTTAGTATTAGGAGATATTATATGCTTCATGCCAATAATTCTAGGGTAAATAGTTACGAAAATATCTTGTCAGGAGATGGTTTATATTCATTGTTAAAGTTTCCTACCAGAGTCAATTTGAATAGAGGTTCCAAAACCTTAATATACCATATTATTTGCAGGTATACATAGAATATAGTATATTCAGCCGTAATCTCTTCTGACGTAGCTGACCACTACATAACAGCTGTTGTTCTATCACAGAAGATGAAAGCTAATTTAAATAATTAGAATCATTCACAGCAGGTACTGATCGATATTGAAGTACATACACTACTAGACAAAATAAATTGGTCAAAATTTTCCAGCACAGAAGACCCAAATGAACTGTACAATAATGTGGTAGAAGAAGTTAATGGTATTTATGGAGTGTACTTTTGTAGCTAATATGAGAGTCTGAGTTAAAAAACCTTGGTTTTCTAGGATACATGAAATAAATTGTAAAAAAGAGACTTCTTATATAAAAGATGGAAAAACAATAAAAGTAATGAAACATATAGAAATGAATACAAAGCGTTCAGAAATGCACTGAATATTGAAATTCGTAAATCTAACATCAATTTTTACAAACAGAAACTAAATTATAGTAAAAATAATCTAAGAGTTACATGCAAGACAATAAATTAAATATTATACAAAAATACTTAGGTAATATCTACTCAAATATTATAATTGCTAATAAATTTGGGACGTTTTTTGTGGATCAGATAAAATAACACTTGCCACACCTGCATAATATCTGCATATAGTCACCAGGGTGAGAACTCCCTACAGTCAATGGCATTATTTGAAGTGTATCCAAAAGATATCTCGAGTATCATAAAGAATATGAAGGTTAAGTCACCTGGTATGGACAAAATTCGAGTAAAGGATAAAAAGCATTGTGTTACGGATATTAGTGTAGTTATTTCTTACCTAGTAGATTGATTTTTTTTAAAGGATTTCTTCCAAAAGCATTAAAGATTGGAATGATTAGGCCTATATATAAAGGAGGTGATCATCTAGCACTTAGTAACTATCGCCCTGTATGTATACTGTCAATTATTGAGAAAATTGTAGAAAGATGTATTGAAACAAGGGTCTCCTCGATAAATATAATATGGCCGATAACCTAGATGTTAGGCCCCTTAAAACAACAACATTGATAAATATAATATAATTGATGATAGACAATTCGGCTCTCGTCGAGGTAAAAGTGCTCAATTGCTAATAACAGAAACAATGACAAGCATGTTCTGGTACAATTCCTAGATTTCTCGAGGGCATTTGACACTTTGCCCTTTAATCGTATGTTACATAAATTAGAATTCATTGGTATCAGAGGAAAAGAGTTAAATTTGTTGATAGTTATTTGGGGGAAAGGAAAATGGTCATTAAAATAAGTAACATGGAAAGTGAGCAATTTGAAGTTAACAGAGGCGTAGCTCAAGGTTCTATTTTGGGACCTATTATGTATAACATATTTGTCAATGTACATGGTAAAGGTTGTAACAAATACTAAACTACTTATGTATGCCGATGACACTATATTAATTGCAATTCACAAGGACCCATCGAAAGCACACAGCATGATTCAAGCAGACTTCGATAATATTTTAAGATGGAGCCATGATAATGGGTTAATAATAAATTACAAAATTCTAAATTAATGAACATTCGCATGTCACACAATATTAAAGAAAATATTAAGGTAACATTCAATAACTATGATTGCCTACACGTAAACAAGGGAGATTCCCTAATATCAAATTGTTCATGTAATAACTTTATTGAGAGAGTCAATAACTACAAATATATTGGAATCATTATTGATGACCTTTTCAAACGGAACACGCAAATATTACGGCTGGTAAAGCAACTAAGAAGGACACTGTTCTTCTTTCACACGTTGGCTTACTGTGCAAACACACATATATACCTTATGGCTTGCTCAGCATTAGTAGAGTCTCTTATGAGTTATGGTATTGCTTCTTGGGGAAGTTCCAGCAAGAGTCAATTGAAAGTAATAAGCGATATCCAGGAGAGATTATTAAGTTAATCAAGGAAAAACTAACCAAGAATGAGGTCTTCCTCTCTGTGGAAGACCTCTATAAAGTACTTGTAATAAATATGTGTTACTATGACAACAGGTATAAAAATGAAATACAACATGGTAAACTAACTATAGAGCGTCTCAACCTTAAAAGACAGTATGGAATTAATTGTAGTAATTAGTTGCCTCTCACTCGCACTCCTATGTCCTGCAATTAGCTTCGTCCTCTTCCACCCGGCGATGTTGCCATTTCCCAATAATTGAAAGTGACAAATCTAAGAAACTGTTTGCGTGGTCTTCTAGAGAATTTTCCGCTCTTTATGATGATGTATAAATAAAAGCCATAAATAATTAACACATGGCCCAATTTTCACAATTACGATATTTTAGCGCAAATCTATATTTTTGCAGATATAAAACTTATCACGCCATAGATGCTGAACTAATGATCGTAACAGATCAAGAATTTATTTTTAGATTGCCTGATGTTGGTAGAAGATACTCTATTTCTCAGGGCAGTAATTATTTTCATAGTAAGAAAGTTATGATTTTTTTCTTAAATGTTACTTGAAAAATCTGAGATGGTATCACAGGAAAGTCACGAAGCGATAAACTTTTTTGCTATTGACTTTACGTTGGTGACTAATCGAGAAGAAATGTTCATTAATATGTGAAAAAAAATAAAACAAACCAGAGATCGATATCAGATAGTATTCATAAGTTATCGCACTTATTTCTCCCGCCCAGCGCTGACGTTGCGTAAGTTTGTTTACTCAGGCCAGTATCTCCCCGGCTGATGGTGTGAAGTTAAACTGCGAAATGAAGTGGTCCTTGAGCTCTTTATAAATTGTCCGCCTCGTTGCGTACCGTAGTGGCTAGCATTCCTGGCTGTCACTGTGGAGGCCCAGGTTTGAATCCCGGCTCCGCCAAGAAATTTAATTCTGGTCTGAGGGCTGGAACGGGGTGTACTCAACTTCATGAGACAAAACTGAGAAGAGGCGGGTTCGATTCCTACCTCAGCCATCCTCTAAGTGGTTTCCGTGGTTTGCATTTTTTCATCCCGGGAATAACATATTATAATATTATCATATTCATGAATAATTGAAAAATATAAATTGTTATAATGTGTGCATTAAACTCGCGCTCTGAGGTACGGCGTATCATATCTAAATATTGTAGCGTTGTTCGCTGCAAGGTATGAGCTACAGTTATATACAGCAAACAAATATTTTGGAAATTTCCCGAGTTTTGCCTAAAAGCACGCCTGTATCCGAGTTATATTACATCATGAGCCCGCCCTTGCAGAACTTTGTATATGCAGTAGATCTGGCATCAGCGCGCCCCATTTAATGCGCACTGTCTTTGATGGTAGAGACGCACTATAGACAAGTAGATAGAGGGATATATACTATTCCCAGATGGATAAATTCATATGGTAAAAAATAATTAAGGGTAGTTATACCAACAATTTTAATGAATTACCAAAAAATAAAGTTCAACCAAATTAAAAACTGTTTCAAAAAAAAATTAGTAGCCTGTCTTCACTGACGGATCCCAGAACAACGCACTATGTCAAATATATATTTATGTTAATTTTAAATTAGTTGGTAAATGGAATATGTATAGTTACTTGATATTAATTGTTACGAGTTTTATCTCATACTAGCAGTAGTGCCCGGCTTCACACGGTGGATTTATTTGTTTTATGGGTGATAATGAATACTACTACAGAACTGGCACATGATACTTAAACTACCAAAAAAGAATTATGTTTTAAATATAACTTTGTGTGGTGGTGGTGGTTGTAATTTACGAACAAATTTCTAAAAATGATTAGAGAGAGGAGTAAGTGAAATAAAAGACACTGCCTAGGGGCTATATCTCATTGTCTGTTAGAAATGTAGAGACCAATAATGTCGTCTATTTTCGCATAGCGCCGTAGGAAAATTATCAGAATACTTTGGATAACTTCGGCTGTCTCGAGCTCCTGAGGTAGCAATAGTATCATTTATCGCCATATAGCGCTCAACTATAAGTTTCGGAATAAATTAAGGTACATTTGAAAGCACCAACGCTTATTGCAGCTAATAACCTCAATGTATTGCTCCCAACACCATTGCACTTATACAGAGGCATAATATGTTCATGATGATAACTGTTTTAAGGGGCCTAAGAAATCTTTTTGCACTAATTACTCCCCGTGACTGCAATTTATAAGCAGCTCAAGATTTAACTATTTTCGCAATTCTGCCCCAGAACACTGGCAAGGGCAACGTGATGCAGCCCGAATTGCCAGTCAACAATAGATGTAGTTAAATAATCTTGCAGTTACACTACTACGGACATGAATGATTCTAGGGCCTTAATACGTGGTTTTAAAGTTCAGTTTGTTTGTAATTCTAAATGTAGGGAATGGAGAGCGTTGTCCAAAATATCAAATGGACAGTGTTACCAGCAGGGTTTCAATGTGTACGTAAAATTTGGTGCAATTACGAGGAACGGTGTGGATTTGTGATAAAAGGCCTAAATGCAGGGAATGGAGTTGTCTGCCCGAAATTTATAGTGTACAGAGTCACCCGCAAGGTTCCAAAGGGTAAGTGTACAAAATGTGGTTCAGATCGGTGAAACGTTGTTGATTTATGCCAAAGGACCTAAATGCAGGGAATTGAGGGGTCTGTCCGAAATTTCAAGCAGACAGTGTTACTCATCGGGTTCCTAAGGGTTAGTATGTGAAATTTGGTTCAGATCGGTGAAACGGTGTAGATTTGTGCCAAAGGGCCTAAATACAGGGAATGGAGAGGTCTGTCCGAAATTTCATGCAGACAGTCTTACTCGCAGGTACCAAAGGGTAAGTATACAAATTTTGGTTCAGATCTGTGAAACAGTGTAGATTTGTGCCAAAGGGCATAAATGCTGGGAATGGAGGGATCTGTCCGAAATTTAGAGTGGACAGTGTTACCCGCAGTGTTCCAAAGGGTATGTATACAAATTATGGTTCAGATCAGTGAAACGGTGTAGATTTATGCCAAAGGACCTAAATGCAGGGAATGGAGGGGTCTGTCCGAAATTTCAAGCAGACAGTGTTACTCGTCGGGTTCCAAAGGGTTAGTATGTGAAATTTGGTTCAGATCGGTGAAACGGTGTAGATTTGTGCCGAAGGGCCTAAATACAGGGAATGGAGAGGTCTGTCCGAAATGTCATGCAGACTGTCTTACTCGCAGGTACCAAAGGGTAAGTATACAAATTTTGGTTCAGATCCGTGAAACGGTGTAGATTTGTGCCAAAGGGCATAAATGCTGGGAATGGAGTGATCTGTCCGAAATTTAGAGTGGACAGTGTTACCCGCAGTGTTCCAAGGGGTATGTATACAAATTATGGTTCAGATCGGTGAAACGGTGTAGATATGTGCCAAATGGCCTAAATGCAAGGAATGGAGTGGTCTGTCCGAAATTTCATGCAGACAGTGTTACTTCCAGGGTTCCAAAGGGTAAAAAGTATACAAATTTTGGTTCAGATCGGTTAAACGGTGTAGATTTGTGCCAAAGGGCATAAATGCAGGCAATGGAGTGGTACGTCAGAAATTGCATGTAAACAGTGTTACTCGCAGGGTTTCAAAAACTAAGTATGCAAATTTTGGTTCAGATCGGTGAAAAGATGTAGATTTGTGCCAAAGGGACTAAAAGCAGGGAATGGACTGTTCGGTCATAAATTCCATGCAGACATTGTTACTCGCAGGGTTCCAAAGGGTAAGTATACAAATTTTGGTTCAGATCGGTGAAACGGTGTGGATTTGTGCCAAAGGGCCTTACTAAATGCAGGGAATGGAGTGGTCTGTCCGAAATTGAACATAGCCTAAACTATCCTCTTCAATCTGGTTATCATATGCAAAGAGAATTCTTCAAATCCGACTGGTAGTCAAATACACAAACTCTTCAGCTTTATTATATTAGTATAGAATTTTTTATGGTATGTACTTAAAACAGCTCCCACAGATAAGCCATATGTTGGCTTTGTGGGAAATGGATATTTAAATGTTAGAATATCAATGTATTTAAATTTCAAGTTACACGTATCTACATATATTCACACATGTATTGCATGTTTTTGCCAACGGCCTATCCGTGTTGAAACACCGGATCCCATGAGAACTCCGCAGTTAAGCATCATTGGGCACAGTCGGAACTTGGATGTTATGCTGGTTCTAGGCACTGCGTGCTGTTGGCCAATATTAGGAGGAGCGGAAAGGCCCTGGCCACCCTACCACAAGTAAACTCCGGCTGGGGGTAGCCTCTTCGGAGGCTTGCACCTGCCTTCGGGTAGAATACCAATTACATTGTATGTTTATTGTAATTTTTATTTCATATGCATGTACTGAGCCCGAATAGCTCATGCTGGTGATAGCTTTTACACGAACCATGGAATTTATAATGTTCAAGAATTGTGAAAGCACCCACAGCAGCATGCCACTACATAGATGTTCTTTTGACTTCATTAAGAAGCAGTATAAAATTACCCTACATGATCGAAGAAGTTCTCTTTGATGTGCAACCTGAATTTAAAATAATCAGTCATTCAGCTTAACTAGCCACATTTTTCATGGGCTAATAATATTTTATTTATGTTTTAAGACCAAAGGTATAACACCACCGATACGCGGAAGGAATGAACTTAGACGCTAAATGACTCGGAAGTGATCGAACTGAGCACACTTACTTCTGTGAAGGAATGACTTGAATCCGCGCTTGCATGGCGAGCGGATGTGAATTTGTGAAGGTCCTAGGTGACCAAGTCTAAAGTATCATCGACGTATAAATTGTGTAAGTGAACACGTCTAAAAGTATTAATTATGGCACGAAGTGTGCTGGTGACGCGGGAAGTTCGTCCAAGAATGTGAATCTGATTATATTTCTATTCAGTGAAGTGTTATTATTATTATTATTTATTTACCATAAATCGTACACGAAGTATGGAAGGCCTAGTGAAAAAGGGCAAGCCCCACATACATATTTCATGCTTCACAGGCACAGCTTACATCTACATTTGTTTTAACAATATTTACAACTTTTACAAAGATATTTGCAGTATTTACATATTTAGGATATTGACATAGTACATTTTCCTGTTCACTCACTCTCTCACGCACGCACTTTCATAACCTCAATCACTCGATACATTCATTCATTCATTCCATTCAGATACTCATTCATTCAGCGGTACAATCAATCACTCATACATACGTTTATTTATACAATGTACCTTTTTACGTACGGCTTGAATTTCCTAAGAGGCAAGATCTTGGCATCCCCTGGCAGCGCGTTCCATAACCGCGCTGAGCGGCCGTAGAAACCTGTCAGGTAAGCATTGCTACGTGCGAAGGGCGGAACGAGGGTTACACCTCGTCCTCTCCGAACTGAGCGATATGCCAATGACAGTCGGCAAAAAGGGTCAATATTAATGGAACCTGTAAGGGATTTTTTAAGAAAAATTAGATCAATTTGTTTGGCTGTTGCCTCTATAGATGGAAATTTTGACAAAGGGGAAGGGGAATAATGAGCTATTAGCCTCTCAGCGCGGCGCTGTACACGCTGGAGCTTGTTCATGTTTTCCGCTGTAGTGGGATGCCAAGCAGGTAAGCCGTACGTTAATATCGGACGGACCATGCATGTGTAAGCCATCCTGAAGGCTCTAGGTTTACAACCTCTCATGTTTCTGTGCAAGAAACCCAGAATTTTGGTGGCCTTACATCTTGCCTCTTCACTTTGAATATTCCAATTCAGGGTGTCGGAGATTGTTACCCCTAATAGCTTTAAGTTTGTGCACTGAGGGATGAGACTGTTCATAATTTTGTATTCATTCTCAATGGGTTTTTGTGACCTGGTTATTCTTATGTATTTACATTTTCGTACATTTATATTTAAATTATTCACAGAACACCACAGCGATAAGTTGTCCAGATCTGATTTAAGACAGAGGGAATCTTCTTCACATTTAATGCCCCTGTATAGCACGGTGTCATCTGCATATAGTGACATTGATGAGGTGACACAGCCAGGAAGATCGAGCACATATATAGTGAAGAGAAGAGGTCCGATCACAGAGCCCTGAATCACTCCAGAAGTAACTTGAGCAGTCTGCGATCGAGCTCCTCCGTACACCACACACTGTGTTCGACCCTCTAGGAATGACCTCACCCATGCAAGTAAGCTACCCCGTATGTTAAGCTGCTGTAGCTTTAACAAAAGTCTTTCATGAGACACTTGATCGAAGACCTTAGCCCAATCCAGTGCAATACAGTCCACTTGTTTCACTTCTGGCTGATTCAAGTAGAACTGAAACTCATCAATGACTTTTGTCAATAGAGTAGTGCAAGAACGACCAGGAAGAAAACCGTGCTGATTTGGGTCGAGCAGATTGTTCTCCCGTAGGAATTCCAGCACACTGTTTGCTACTAGCCGCTCCATACATTTACAAATTATAGATGTTAGACACACCGGTCTGTAATTTGCAGCATCTTCTTTGTCACCTTGCTTATAGATTGGCACCACGTTAGCACATTTCCACCCACACGGCACAGAACCTTGGTTGATAGACAGGTTGAATAACGCACTCAGAGAGGGCGCTAATGCTTCCGCACACTGCAGCAGGATCCGTCCGGGAACATCATCTGGGCCGGTCGCCGCATGTGGTCTAATCTTCCGTAGGCTCTGAATCACCTCAGTTGTTGTGAAGTACAGGTTGGAGAGAGGGAGGGGTGGAAGTGATGACCTTGGCAGAAGCGACCACATGGTTACAGCGTGCTTCGTATGGCTGACCAGTGACAAATAAGTTGTGTACCAGTAAACCCCGAGGGAGAATCTGGTCGTCATATTCAACAGATACAGTGAAATATTTACGAGCCGTGCAAAGGCCGACTGTAAAACAGATAAGATTAAGCTGATATTCTTCGATATGATATCTAAAGCGTGTGAAGTTGTTTAGCTTCAGTGGAAAGACACGTGTCTAGTGTCAAAGCCAGTTTATGGGTTTTAGCAGACAAGGCCATTATTTTTAAATATAGTCTGCTGGTGGAAAAAGGTGGAAAATCTGTGAATTTGAAACACGCTTGAAACTGTGTCTTTTATACGTATTACAACGAATCTACAAGATGCCTTCATTTCACCACGTGCTGAGGCATAATAATCCTATATCTAAGAAGAAGAGGGATATGGCTTAAACATCCGAATGGGAGGAACGCTGAACACCTAAGCCACACTACAACAATGGATGACCACCCGAGGATAACCTTGCTTGTGGCCGAGCAGAGACGATATTTGTGGTTTGTCTGGATGAAAGGCAAAATCCTCAATCCTCGTGTCTGGATAATTATCTGCAATAGCTGTGAGTCATGATTTCCTAATCTATTTCTGTACGGTGGATGGTCATGGGTGGATTAGTCTGTAGCATCCGTAACTCATTTTGTCAGTCATCAAGGTAGGCTTCTTTCATTCTTTTTGACCTCCTCCTGAACGTGATTTTTCTGAATGCTTCTCTTTGCGTTTCGTTACCCGACACTGAGTTAGTCACCAGATTGTGTGTGTCCACACGGTGCGATATTGTTCTTAGAAGGTAATTGCGCATGACGGAACATCAATTTAGTCATTTGTGACAGGGGCATGTTTTTAATTTAGCTCCAGCTGATATTTGGTTAAAGTTTTTGAAGTCCCCATTTCTATTATTTTAGTACGCCACTGACGTCTTTATTTAACATTATATTGTATCGTTTAGGTATGGAAGGGATCCAGCCTGTTGTTCTTGTAATGTACATTTTTAAAGAGTGAGCAGTTCGCCACTAGAATTCAAATAATTCACATCGCAGTACATGAGTCAAGTAATGTTATGAACTTACTCATAAAGTTTATGTTAAACGATTCGTATCATTTCGATTAGTTTCACCTAAGGTTAAGGTGCGAACCAGTATTTTATTATCATTTAAACATGTTTTGTACGCAGCACTACAAAATGTCAAAGCCTTTCTGTTACGTCTATTTGGTTTTCAGAAGCCAAACATATCATTCTACTTGTAATTGATTCGTCTTTAACGTTATAATAACTTCCTTTACATGTGTATAATCCTTTAGAGTGATTGCTAAGAACACTCAGTCTACATTTACTGTGCTTTAATGTATTGAAAGATCAGTGATAGACATTTTCTTTGTGATTCACCGACGCGCTATGCTGCTTAGTGCCAAGCGCTGGGAGCACAATGACAGGTGTTTACCCAGTCCACGCAAATGACATTGCCCAAGGTTATTTACGATCTCTCTTGTGAGATAATTGACTATGGACTTCATTTTTAATTTCTTTATTTCTAGACCTTGCTAGGAATGTTCATAAGGGCTATGCTTTGTTTATGCTCATGCTATTGACCGTGATTCAGTATCGATTTTTGTAAAGCTGCTCTGGTACAGGTGTACTGATAAGTAATGCTAATTTTTTAATATACTCGCAGGTATTTGTGAGCGAGCCCCAATATGTTTTGTCATGATTTACTGTATAATGAATTTGAGCAACCATTTGTTAAGTTGGACCCTTAAGGCTATTATGTATTTTCTCTTGTAAGTGAATGAGTAATTACCGTGTTTTTAATACACGCAGGGTTGGTTACCACGTTTATTAGAGAAAGCCGGCCAGATCTATGTTACAGAACAAGTTTGGACCGAGGTGGAAAAGGTATGGTCTCTTTCGAGTACCGATTGTGTTATTGTTAACGTGCGAGCCACGTATTCTTTGTTGAGGTGTACCACGTGTTGGTAGCACGCTCTTGCGACGCCTTGCATATGGTCAACTATCTTAATAATCAATGGACTCATAAATCTACGACATTAAACTTAGGACTAAATCATGAATCATCAATTAATTTCCTAAACCGGCGATGCTAATAATACAGTTAAACATTAATCGTTTTTAAATTTTGATCTGGTACCTGTATTCTAGCAGACCAATGCATTGCGCCTTCGTTCATTCTTACTGGTAAGTTTTTAAAAGCTGACACAGATAGACTTTGACAGAGATCGCCCGAACCCAAAGTTCAGAAATACTGGGGCGTGACCCGATCAGGGGAATGCTGTTCTTGCACAGTTTGATTCCCAAGTTTAGACACCCTGATAGATGACGGTGGACAACAAACAGTTGTTCATCTGTTGCAGACAGGATTAATAAGATGATTATTTGTGTGTATAACTTATTTATTACTGATGTGTTTCCCATCATTACCCTACTGTCTCTTGTAATATAAAACATCTTTGTAGTTTGTATATAATTGTATCAGTGTCCTGTAAAATGATGACTGACAATAATTAGTTTTTGTATAGTTTGTGTATCACGGACGTCTGATGCCGTTGATCAGATTAAAGCAGGAATAGTTCAAATAATTATAGTATAAATGTAAATATGGGATGGTACCAGTCCCTTAACTTTGCCGTCCTAGTTGACATGTTTTGATGCCATAATGCCTTTTTCCTAGAAGCATCAGTTTGTTTGTATAACGATTTTTCTTGCGGTACCATTTCCCCAGTTTTGCTCTGTTTTGCTGTATTTAGGACCTGCCGAGGGGATTCTACGTTAATTTTAGGAGTTGTTTATTTTTTCTTTGCTTTTTAGCTACCGAATAGCCGTTTTATGAAACCCTCCGACCGTAGGACAGGGGTTTGACCTTTCTAAATAAACCAACCATGAGTATGTCTTAAGTCTGGATTTTAGTTATTTAGTAGTTTTGACCTTTTGGGGGTGCATTTTCTTTGGGCGTCTATGACAATCACTGTGATGGGAACCTGATCCTTAGGGAAGCAGAGTCTTGAACCGGCTAGTCCCAAGAAGTGCATTCCGATATTCTCCGGCAATGTGTCTCGAGGTAGATGTCATCTGGGAGGCCACGATACGGTTGGTGGTAACCAGATAACTTCGTCCAACGGGCACATAACATTGTTGATCAATAAATCAACCCCCCAACCCCCTCTCCAGTTGATGGGCATCCCAGGGCTGGAGGAAGTTTGGGGAATTCACTCACTCACTCATTATTATTATCATCATCATTATTATTATTATTATTTTTATTATTATTATTATTATTATTATTATTATTATTATTATTATTATCATCATCATTACTATTATGGTTGTAGGGGTGGTGGTGATGAAGATTATTATTATTATTATTATTATTATTATTATTATTATTATTATTTATATGGTTGTAGAGATGGTGAGGATGATTATTATAAATTATAATTATTATGGTTGAAGGTGTGGTGATTATTATTATTATTATTATTATTATTATTATTATTATTATTATTATTATTATTATTTGAGAAACTCATAAGACGGAGATTGCTTGAAGCAATAATCGCAGCCGGCGATTTATCACCAAGACAATTTGGATTCAGGGTAGGCCGGTCGACACTGGATGCAGTGCAAGAAGTCGCCGATAAAGTACGAAGAGCGGAGAGTTATAATCATTACTCTCGCCGGGTGATTCTTTTTGTTACACTGGATGTTAAAAACGCTTTCAACTCTGTCAAATGGACTGATATCATGGATGCTCTAGAATTTTCATTCCATGTTCCAAGGTATCTCCTTCGGATCTTAGACTCTTACTTGAAGGATCGTGCTCTGCTCTACGATACTACAGAAGGGATCCGTAGAGTACAAGTCACGGCTGGGGCTGCCCAGGGTTCGATTCTAGGACCTGATCTCTGGAATGTTACATACGACAGCTTGTTGAGGCTTGAAATGCCTGAAGAAACTATTCTAGTAGGATATGCAGATGATGTTGCTGCTCTTGTAGCAGGAAGAAGTGTCGAGCAGGCACAGTTGCGACTCAATATGGTAATGCGCAAAATCAATAGATGGATGGAGGAACATGGTCTGTCTCTAGCACTTAGTAAGACGGAAATTGTCATCCTAACAAAGAAGAGAATTCAGACAATACTTCCAATACAGGTAGGACAAATTCAAGTAGAGACGCAGCCAGCAGCAAAATACCTGGGCATCATGATCGACAGTAAAATGAATTTTGGAGAACAGATTAGACGGACTGCAGATAAGGCAGCCAGAGGAGTAACGTCCCTCAGTCGGCTCATGGCCAATGTTGGTGGGCCAAAATCTAGTAAGAGAAGACTATTGATGACAGCCATCCATTCAGTTCTGCTGTATGGAGCGGAAATATGGGCGGATGCCCTGGATAAGGAAATTTATAGGAAGCCACTGGCGCAAGTGCAGAGGCGGGGGGCTTTGCGCGTGGCATCTGCATATCGCACGGTCTCTGAGGAAGCAGTTCTCGTTATTGCCGGGATTATTCCGATTTTTTTTCTTGCGAAAGAACGCAAGAACATTTACTTGAGGAAATCTGATATGGGTTTACAAAATGCAAGACGATCGGCAAGAGTACAAACCTTTCAAAATTGGCAGATCAAATGGGAGCAAGGAGATCAAAGCCAATGGACTAAGAGAATGATCCCTCAGGTGCAGGTTTGGACAGAGAGGAAACATGGTGAGGTTGGTTACTATCTCACTCAGTTCTTGACTGGCCATGGGTACTTCTGTTCCTATCTTAAGAAGATGGGGAAGGTGGATTCATCAGATTGCATCTACTGTATCAATGAATTAGATAATGCTAATCACACCTTCTTCTCTTGTGGACGGTAGGTCCAAAATAGGCAGTCTCTTCAAGATCACATTGATGTAGAGATATCCCCGGACAATATTGTTGCAGTGATGCTACAAAATGAGGAAAACTGGAAACTGGTAGCAAGCTTTGTTGAAGATATCCTCCGAACAAAGAAGACGGATCTGGATCGCCACTGAAGATGATTCATTACGGAAGAGTGCCCTACAGGCAAATATAAAATGACTCTAGCCTGAAGTAATGTGCTAAACGGTTCCAGGCTAGTGTTCAGAAGTAACGGGGGAGTTTTAGTCGGTAGTCTGCTACTCAGGAGCAGGAGCCCGACACTCTGTGCGTAAATGCATTTCTTCCCCTAAAAAAAAAAAAAAAAAAAAAAAAAAAATTATTATTATTATTATTATTAAAAACGCTTTCAACTCTGTCAAATGGACAGATATCATGGATGCTCTAGAATTTTCATTCCATGTTCCAAGGTATCTCCTTGGGATCTTAGACTCTTACTTGAAAGATCGTGCTCTGCTCTACGATACTACAGAAGGGATCCGTAGAGTACAAGTCACGGCTGGGGCTGCCCAGGGTTCGATTCTAGGACCTGATCTCTGGAATGTTACATACGACAGCTTGTTGAGGCTTGAAATGCCTGAAGAAACTATTCTAGTAGGATATGCAGATGATGTTGCTGCTCTTGTAGCAGGAAGAAGTGTCGAGCAGGCACAGTTGCGACTCAATATGGTAATGCGCAAAATCAATAGATGGATGGAGGAACATGGTCTGTCTCTAGCAGTTAGTAAGACGGAAATTGTCATCCTAACAAAGAAGAGAATTCAGACAATACTTCCAATACAGGTAGGACAAATTCAAGTAGAGACGCAGCCAGCAGCAAAATACCTGGGCATCATGATCGACAGTAAAATGAATTTTGGAGAACAGATTAGACGGACTGCAGATAAGGCAGCCAGAGGAGTAACGTCCCTCAGTCGGCTCATGGCCAATGTTGGTGGGCCAAAATCTAGTAAGAGAAGACTATTGATGACAGCCATCCATTCAGTTCTGCTGTATGGAGCGGAAATATGGGCGGATGCCCTGGATAAGGAGATTTATAGGAAGCCACTGGCGCAAGTGCAGAGGCGGGGGGCTTTGCGCGTGGCATCTGCATATCGCACGGTCTCTGAGGAAGCAGTTCTCGTTATTGCCGGGATTATTCCGATTTTTTTTCTTGCGAAAGAACGCAAGAACATTTACTTGAGGAAATCTGATATGGGTTTACAAAATGCAAGACGATCGGCAAGAGTACAAACCTTTCAAAATTGGCAGATCAAATGGGAGCAAGGAGATCAAAGCCAATGGACTAAGAGAATGATCCCTCAGGTGCAGGTTTGGACAGAGAGGTAACATGGTGAGGTTGGTTACTATCTCACTCAGTTCTTGACTGGCCATGGGTACTTCTGTTCCTACCTTAAGAAGATGGGGAAGGTGGATTCATCAGATTGCATCTACTGTATCAACGAATTAGATAATGCTAATCACACCTTCTTCTCTTGTGGACGGTGGGTCCAAAATAGGCAGTCTCTTCAAGATCACATTGATGTAGAGATATCCCCGGACAATATTGTTGCAGTGATGCTACAAAATGAGGAAAACTGGAAACTGGTAGCAAGCTTTGTTGAAGATATCCTCCGAACAAAGAAGACGGATCTGGATCGCCACTGAAGATGATTCATTACGGAAGAGTGCCCTACAGGCAAATATAAAATGACTCTAGCCTGAAGTAATGTGCTAAACGGTTCCAGGCTAGTGTTCAGAAGTAACGGGGGAGTTTTAGTCGGCAGTCTGCTACTCAGGAGCAGGATCCCGACACTCTGTGCGTAAATGCATTTCTTCCCCTAGAAAAAAAATAATAATATTATTATGGTTGTAGGGGTGGAGGTGATTATTATTATTATTATTATAATTATGGTTGTAGTAGTGGGGTGGAGAAAGACAAGAAGAAATACTTGGTGCACACTATCGTCATTTGAATTCATTTTGTGACTCGAATTGGCACCATCAACAAATATTCGCAATCACGATTCCTTTGCTATTCTTCTAAAGTATGCAGACTCGTATTGACCATAGGTAGCGGCGGGGGTAGACGTTTGCTCATTGTTGATGCCCTCACTGGAGGTGGAACTCAAACGTTTGAAGATGATTGTAATGATTATTTTTAACATTACCATTATTATTATTATTATTAATATTCCTTCGTTACGGCCAACTAAGGACCACGTCATGTCAACTGTTTTTTCTGCATTTTAATGTTGGCCCAGTACTCCTTCATTCGCAATTGATGTTGCACCTTTCTCTCTGTCGTCCACGCCTTCCCGGTTTTTAGCTTAAGTTGAAAACTCCGATGTTTCTGAAGTTTTTCCCTAAGTGGGCCACGCTCCTGGATATCTTCACGTGTAATCTTGGTCTCCAACAGATCTTTCTCTAATTCACTGAACCAGGTCCCCTTTGTCTTTTTCTCACGGAGAAAAGCAAAAATTCTGTTGGATAGCCGTGTTGATTTCATTCGGGTTCTATGTCCATATTATTATTATTATTATTATTATTATTATTATTATTATTATTATTATGTGTTAATGAACTAATGCTTAGCATATGCCTTTATTATGCGCAAAACAATAACAAATTTTTTATAATAAGGAGTAAATCAACAAGTTATTGCTTGTTATACACTTTCGAGTGTCCCTTCCCTGACTAAGGTGGCTTTTATTATTATTATTATTATTATTATTATTATTATTATTATTATTATTATTATTATTATTATTTATTTTCTTTTGAAAGGTGAAGTTGGGGCTCTTGGCCCTCTCTCACCCTTAACCACATATTGTGTTATTACTTTAACATGTAGGAACATTAAAACCTTTTACATTACAGATTGCAGAAACGAAACGCAAATTGACATTAGACTACTAATTATTTCAATTACAATTACACACTTATTCACACATACTGTCAGCAGTACTCATCAGGTGGTCCCGGCGTACTGTTCTGAATTTCTTCAGTGAGGTTACATTCCTGACATTGACTGGTAGGGAATTCCACCGTCTTGAACCCGTGTCCACAAATAATTTGTTAAAGTTTGGTGCAGGGGAATGGCAAGGGGGGAACCAGGACACGAATTGTTACTATGGACGGACGAGAGCAGCTAAAATTTATGGCAGATACACAGTGGTGATTTTCAGGGTCAGTACCTTGTATATAAGTATTAGGATATGATAGATCCTGCGTCTTCTGGGTTTTAGCCATTTGAGTGTCTGATAATAGGGAGTAGGCTAATATGTTCATCATACCGCAAGTTATAGATGAATCGTATACGTACAAGAGTTCAGTGCTCGTTCATGTTTCATTGTTTGCTGCACTGTAGCGTCAACCAGAGTTATATCGCAATAATCAAGAAGTGGAAGCAAGAGCGTCTGTGCGAGTTTGACCATCTTCAATATGTCCCTATGCCTATTCAGAGGATGGAGTATTGCATAGATCTTTTTGCAAACATTTCTTACATGTTCTGACCAGTTTAGAGTTTCGGACAGTCACACCGAGATTTCTCGATTTCTCACTGTTTTACTATATAGAATGGAGTTGCCGTTTATATTTATGGGTGGGATTTCATATTCATTTAATTTTATTTTTGGGAGCCAATGTCGATTGCCTGCGTCTTTAAGTGATTCTGAAGGAGTGTATTTTGTATGCTGCAGGTAACAAGTCGTTCTAAGTCTCCATTGGTACTTTAAATTGTGTGAGATAAATCTGTTGTCTTGCAGTGGCTGTATATTTGTAGATCATCTGCATACAAATGGAAGGTTGTATATTTAAGTGTGGATGATATGTCATTTATATATAGGCTAAACAATAAAGAACCAAGCACACTACCCTGGGGAGCACCAGCTTTTCCTATTAGCCACTGTGAGCGCACGTCCTGGATTAGTACTCGTTGCAATAAGGTTTCCAGGAACGATACAAAAATCAGAGAAATATAATTTTATTTTACGTAATAATGAATCTGAGTATCTATTGTCATCATCATCATCATCTTGCACAGTTTCCAGCCACTGGCCGGGTCTGTTTGGAACACAAGCCTCTCCAACGTCTTCTGTCTTCCCACCATCTCTCAGCCTCCACCCTTGTCCAGTCCTCTCCTCTCTTCTTCACGCTTTCTTCCACCCCCTTCAGCCACCTGTCCCTCGGTCTCCCTCTTGGTCTCTTTCCTTCCCACTTCGTCTCGTGTATCCTCCTGGGTGTCATCTTCTCCTCCATTCGTTTTACATGTCCATACCATCTAAGTCTAGATTTCTCTATACCATCCTGTAATGGTTCCTCCTTCATTAATTCTCTGCTCCTCTCATTTCTTATTCTGTCCATCTTTGTTGCTCCAATACTGCTTCTCTAGAACCTCATCTCACTGGCCTGTATTTTGCTCTTCTCCCTTCCTTTCATAACCCAGGTCTCTGAGGCATACGTCAGGATAGGGACATAGTACGTTCGATATATGATCTTTTTACTGTTCTGAGGGACATCCTTGCTCCATAACATGCTTCTCACACTCCTCCGGAATGCTTCTGCCTGTCTCCCCCGCTCATTTATTTCTCTATCGTTTCTTCCATTCTCTTGTATCAGGCTTCCCAGATACTTAAAACTCTCCACTTTCTTCAGCTGTTCCCCACCAATTGTTATTCCTGTTGTGGTTCTTTCCTTCTTCCTTGTTGTGATCACCATCTCACTCTTATTTATGCTAAATTTCATCCCATACCCTTGTATTATTCCTTCCCACACGTCCAACTGTTCCTGTACCTCCTTCTCCTTGTTTCCCCAAATCATCAAATCATCTGCATACACCGTTGCTATCAACTTTCCTTCCCCAATTACTTGTGCCACTCGGGTCATTATGGCATCCATCACCTCAATGAAAAGTAACGGTGGCGGTGCACTTCCTTGTTTCAGGCCGTTTCTCTGTTCCAACCAGTCCGATCTCTCCCTTCCCACTTTCACACTGCTCACGCTTCCCTTGTACATCTTATTTATCCTCCTTATAGTCCATTTTTCTACTCCTTTATCCTCCAGGGACTTCCATACTTTGTTTCTGCATACACTGTCATATGCTTTCTCAATGTCCAGGAAGGCCATCAGTAGATCTGTTCCATACTCATAGTGCTGTTCTTGTAACTGCCTTAATGCAAAAATCAAATCCACTGTGGACCTTCCTGCTCTGAAGCCATGTTGTTCTTCCCTCATCCCTCCTTCTATCCTTGTCCTAATTCTCCTTTCCAAAACTTTCTCAAACATCTTTGCACAATGGCTCATCAGTGTTATTCCCCGATAGTTTCTGCATTCTGTTTTACTACCTTTCTTGAAGATAGGGACAATTATTCCCTTTTTCCAGTCCTCTGGGGTCTATTGTGTCAAATGCATTACTAAAACCTAGCAGTGTGGGAATTGTCACCTTTCGCCGGTCCATTGCTTGTCTAATATATCCTGTCACATTAAGTGTGGCAGTCGCTCTGCTGTGGCCTTTCCTAAATCCATATTGCATTGTGCGCCGCTAAAGATAGTGAGAGTGGTATAATATATATATTTTGAAACCTTAATATGAATGCTTCATATTAATATATGAATGCTTCATATTAATGATTCATGATTTTTGTTCTGTATGAAGGGAAAGTATTGCACATTATTGGAAACACTTGCCATGTGTCGCAAGAAGCTTGCTACCTGCTCGCGCCAAGAAGTCGGGGATGATCAACCCAGACTTCATGTAGAACAATAGAAGGGCCTGAGATAGGAATGTTCTGTCCACTTGAGAACAAGGGAGAAATACAGTTACTTCAAGTTCAACGCACTAGCTGACCCTAGGTGACGCTTATGATTCAGCATGAAATTATTTATTGGTACGGCATGGTGCAACGGAGAGGAACGCAGAAATAAGAAGATACTTTTTGTATCCGCCCACAAGGCGTGGTTGGCAGAAACAGCGCAAAAATCATGTCCGAGTTGACGAATGAGATGAGGGGAAGCCGTTGAAGCGCGGGTGTTAAGCGTGATGCTATGACAGATCTGATTTGGAGGGAATGAACTTGCAATTAATCTGCCGATCGATTTGATTTCCGGATGTTCAAATCGTATGCTTCTCTTTATGACGAGTTCAGTGATATAAATTGCTTGCCTGGGAGATCACTGCTTGATTAGTTAGCGTTTCCTACAACCCCCACTCTTACTTATTGGTGAATTTTGTATAAATACTGTGTGAAATGTAGGGACAGCGTTCATTCTTTTACGTTCATTCGTTCTTTTACGCTCATTATTATATTCATTAGTGGTTGTCTGAGGGACACTCCACGCTACTCTGATTCAGGTCTGCGGACTTAGTAAAAATTTACTCTGTTTGAGTACAGAATAGAACTTGTAATTTTTCAAGTATTACTTGGACGTCGAAATTATTATTTTTATCATGCCAGTTTAGACATTGATTTTGTGTGAAGTGCGTGTGCATATTTTAGATAGCATCTTGCTATAACATAGGGACAGTCACCGAGAAAATTGCTTACAGGACTCGTGGACGAAAGTAGTACTCCACTTAAGCAATCTAGTTAGCATTCAGGTGTGTGACATTTTAGAACGAACTAATTCGAATTTATTCAAGCAGAGAATCCACACCTTGAAGACCATGGCTGTCAGCCCTGAAGGAAGGATGTCTGTCGAAGTCATGATCACCAAGGCATTTACTATTGAGTAGATACCAAGCTAGGGGTCATGGCGGGTGATATCCGTTGGAAATGCTGTAAAGGATGAGTACTAAATATGAATTAATTTCATCATGTAACTAGTTTTCGTGTACGGGAATTGTTGTATATAATTTGTGTTGATTTTGTTTTTTGTTTCTGTAGAGTTTTGTTTTAATCGAATACTAATTAATTATGGAGCACGTGGTGGCTAAATTGTAAGTAATTTGTTTGTTTTTTGTGATGACAGTATATATAAATTGTGCCATCGGGTGCATCCTGTGTTTTATTGTGATATGATATAACATAAAAATGACGTGTGTAACGGATGATAAATGGGGCTTCTACTTCAGTAAATTTAAGATAGATATGGGGGAAAAGGGATATCTTGTTTTTTATAACTTGGGATTGCACAGGCTAGACATTGTGCGACATTGCATATTTCACAGCGAGAAGCCGTCTGCTTCTGAGGTAATGATTGATAGTAAATTGAGCACGGTGAGTGTGTTTTTTTACACAATTATATTGGGATATTCTCTGATCTGGCGCTAATGATTTGGTGGAAATGTATTGTCAAACAAAGGTGAGGTCATTTGTGTGATGCATTCTGCACTGGGTTTTGACCGAGGTCAATCTACCTGTACGCTGCAAGCTACGAAGAGCACTCTCTGAGGAGGTGACTCTATAATCTGCGGTCCTAAAATCCATGTGTGAGATTTCCGGGACATAATTGATGTGTGTGACCACATGTATTTTTTTTAGGGAGCTGTGACAGCTGTTCTACGATTCTCCAAAGCAAGGTGCTTTGAGAGGCATGGTAATACTCTCTTGGTTTGTGGACAAAGTTAGGAGTGTTGGAATCCACTTACGCGCGCGCCCAGATCATAGATAAGGAATACTGTTTCAGGCAATTAGTGCTCGAGCGATGAAGGTCCGTGCCTGTTGCGATTAAAGTAAAAGATGTAGCCTGTATAATTGGAAGTCTAAAGTGATTTAATTGGGCGTTCATCAAGTCTGCGACACATTTCATGATTTTGTTAATATCATTTTCTTGTTAATCTATGCTAGTGACTGCCTGAATTAATTGTAGATATTTTGTGTATGTATATTCGAGTATGCTTACGTCAGGTAACGTAAGGGAGGCGAACGGCCGGCCCAAGTGTAATTTGCTTAGACACGATAGGGATTCTTGTTTAATGTTTTGAAAGTCCAGTTTGAGGCGACCTTTTTGTGTGGTGTGACACTGGTTTGAAACTTCACTTGGACGTGCTAATGTATTTGTTGTAAGGGTAGCGTATTCGGTTGGTAAATTAATCTTGTATAGCCATGGTAATTTGTAGTTCCCGGAGTCAAAATCATATTTGTATAAAGGCGGAGTACGCGACTGGCGGCCTGGACTAATAGAAGCGTACTCTGTTAAGTAGTACTCATTCTTAGCTAGTATTCTTTCCCATCTTCACACGCATACACAATAAATAATTGGAGTAACAGACTTGATCCGAGTTTCTTTTGATGTGATTTCTTTCCAGCATACTTTAAGCTGAGTGTTTTATGTCTTTTGTGTTGAGTTAAGTTTTGAGGGTGTCACTATGGGTGGTCTTGGTTGTATTTTATGTCTTGATATCAGTTTATTACATTTGTTCTTATGTTAATCGTGCCTCTCTTTCTTGCTATATTTATTTTATTTTATGTCAACTTGAAGTTACGGAAGCAAAATATTGAAAGTACCCAGCCTCACGACAAAGAACTGAACACTCCCCAAACAAGTCTCGTGTACGCTTCTTTCAAGGGGACAATATATACTGTATATATATGTGATAGAAATATAATCTAATCAACGCGTAACTGCGATCAGGGTCGCAGTGAAAGCCGAATAAAAATCAACAATGTTACATAAAGCGGAGAAAAGATATCTCGTTCGATTCGCCGCTGGGTCCAAGTTTTGGGGATCAAACAAGAGATGATTTCAAAAAACCTAAATGGAAACAAATAAATTGCTTAATGCAATGTTCAAGCCTCCGTGGCTTAGGCGGCAGCACGCCGGCCTCTCGCCGCTGGGTCCGTGGTTCAAATCCCGTCACTCCATGTGAGATCTGTGCTGGACAAACCGGAGGCAGACAGGTCTTTCTCCGGGTACTCCGGTTTTCCCTTTCAAAAATTTCATTCCAGCAACAATTTCCACTATCGTTGAATTTCATCTGCCATTCATTTAATCATTGCCTCAGAGGAGTGCGTCAGGCCTCGGCAGCCGGCACAGTTCGTATCCTCGCCGCAAGATAGGGGCTTCATTCACTCTGTTCCTGACCCGGTCGGAGACTGGAAGCAGGCTGTGGATTTCCAATGCAATGTCCAAAAAGGTACAAAAATCATATGAAATTAATTAATAGAAAACCCAGAGGCCTGGAAGTCATGGTTTCGTGGCGATACGAAACCAAGACTTACGAAAATTAAAAGGATAAATGAGGGAGAAATTAAAATTACAAATGAAAAGACAGAGTTTAGGATAACTTATCCGTAACCAAATATATTCTAAAATAAAAGTAAACACGTGTACACAAAGGAACAAATTAATCAAAACAAATAAAAGGGTAGCTAAGACAAGATGAAATATAAAAAAGCAAGAATAAAAAATTCAAAGACTTCATAAAATAAAAGCGCGACCGAAACTGGCTACAGCTCAATAACTTGAATCCAACGCAAAGATACGAACATAAAATAAAATAAAATTAAACTTACAATAGGCAGAGAGAAACGACGCACTTGCAAAACGACAAAAAATGAACTGCAACAAGACGCGATGCTTTTTATGATGTTATGTAAACATACCGGAGGGAAGGGGGAGGAGTGAGGGGGAGTAAAACATAGGTGGGGAGGTCTCGCGCGACATGTAACAACATTAATAATATGACATCGGAGTTGGATAAACCCCAGTTATAAACCACCGAACATATTGTACCCATAATGACGATGGGCACAGGTTGTTTTTCTTTGCTGAGCCAAGAGCTTGAAACGAAGATTAAGGAAAATGCTAGGAGAACGCAAGAACATTTGTTGTGGTTATAAGCACGGATTGTTGATAACGGAAAGAACATGAAGGATAATCTCTTTACGAACTATGGGGATATGAGAGAAAGTCTTCAGGATAGTCGGAGGTTAATGAAGGAGGATCTCGCTTCTCATAAAAATTACATGCAGAAGGTAGTGCGATCACTCGAGAATAAGCTAGAGGATACTGCTTAGAAGACTGCAGATGATCTTGCGACACTAGAAATAAACGTGTTAAAGGAGTGTACTTTGAATGCTACACAAGTCATAGAAAGAGTAAGGAAGGAACTTCATGAAATCCTTGTGGGTGAATTAACAGAAGGGGTGGTAAAGATTTATAGGATAGCGTGAAGGAAACTGTAGTAAGCGAGATTAAGGAACAGTTAATACAGGACACTCATAAGGAAGTCCAGGATGTGAGGTCGGCATTTTCGTCTGAAATGAAAGTAATTACAGGGGATATTTAATCAGTGCAAGATAATATTGAAAAGTTGCAGAGTCAAATAACCACTTCTACGAAAAATCAGGAAACACAGTTGAAAGAATTAAGGGAAAATGGTAAGGAAGAGATCGAAGGGTCTAGTAAGAGCGAGGTAGAGAATGTGAAGAAGATCTTTGAAGATTTAGGACACGCATTTTAGAAATATAGATCACAAGCGGAGAAGAGGTCAGTTGTGGTGACAGACTATAACATTAGAATTCAGGAAAAGTCGCCGCAGATATAAAAATCAGGGGAAGGTTTGACTGTTTATAATTCTACACCAGTAGTGTGTTTTGGCCGGTTCTGTACCCTCCTACGGCTTTCCTCCTACAAGATGGCGGTGGCGCGATATCTCTCGAAGGCATGGTCGGATTTTGACGAAAGAGGTGTCGTTGAATTCGGGTTGACACCCCCTTTTCATTGGACAACATTTTTAACCCCAAAATAAAACCTACCCCTACTAGGGGGAGACATTTTATTTTTTTAGAAAATCTCGCTTTTCAAGTGCGACATGTGGGAGTTTGAATGCTAATATGAAATTAAACATTGTTCCACACAAGAGACATGTGTACGGCGGAAAGCTAATATGAATTAACATGCTTGTTTTTTTGTTTTCGACGCGTGCCCACTCATAGGTTTTGTGAGAGGGCGGGCTTTTTAAAGATGGTGGCTGTAGTGTAACTTAACCTAACCCAACCCAAGAGGGGTGATCAAAATGTATTTCAAGCGGAGCTTGTTGATAGGCTAACCAATAATAAAAGAGGGGCATGTCAGGCCTTGAGGTGAGAGCCCCTTTTGATTGATCCCTGTTGATTTGTCCCTTTGGACTGGTCCCTGTTGACTAGCCCCTTTGGACGAGCCCTTTTGAAGGTAGTCATTTTTGACGGATCCTTTTTGACAGGTCCCGGTTGACGGGTCATTGTTAACGAGTCATTTTGACGGGTCCCTGTGGACGGGTCCCTTTGGACGGGTCTCTGTGGACGGGTTCTTGTTGACGGGTCCCTTTTGACTGATCCCTTTGGACCGGTCCCTTTCGACTGGTCCCTATAGACTGGTCCATGAATTTATCCAAATTGTGCCAAAGGGCTTAACTGCTGTATTTTTGTTAATATCTCACGGACCAATAAGGCTAGGAACTTGTATGAGGTATTGTAGGACTTACAATACTAAAAGCCCTCTTTTAGAATGTATTTTTGGATTTATGACAAAGGACCTAACTACTCTTTTGTTAATATCTCGCGAGCCAATCATGCTAGTGATTTTTATGAGTGGTCCTAGCAATTGTGGCAATGTCCCACTTTGGGGCGTGAATTTCCACCCCCCCCCCCCCAAATTGAAAAATCGATATCTTGGAAACTAAGAACCCTATAATTATGTGTGATAGCTTTAAAAATAGGTCATAAGATACGCTTTTACCACGATAGGTCATTTCACCCCAAAAATAGCAAATAGTGATGTTACAGGGAAAAAAGGTGTTAAACACTTAAAAATGATAAATGATCCTAAGTTCTTTTGTTTTTGATGAAAAATAGTAGGGGGGTGAAAACTACCCCAAAATTGAAAAATCGATATCCTGGAAACTATGAACCCTAAAATTAAGTGTGATAGCCCCAAAAATTGGTCATTAAATACTCTTTTACCACGATAGGTTATTTTACCCCTAAATCAATGAATGTAGATTTTACAGGGAATAAGGGGAAACCAATAATCAGATTTGGACACATGAGGTGTTATAAGAATCAGGGTGACAATCCCTTAAGGAATTTTTATTTATTTTTTGAAATTTTGACCAAGGGCCTAACAAAACATTTTGAAAATTTAGATTTTTTACTTTAGAATTTATTTTAATATTTTTATTAGAGAGAGACAGTACCGGCTGTGTTTAAACGAGCATGTCGCCTACCACGGTGGCCATGCCCAATGGATGAATTGATATTTTGTGAAGCATTGATTGAAGAGGGTCATGCGACGACATGTTTTAAGAATATTTTTTATGATTTTTGCTCCGATGAATGCATTTATTTAAATATCCCAAAACGGCAAGGTTACTGATTTGAGATTTTATATACTATTAATGGGATTTAGACACATAACATGACATGACGCTTTCTTTTTATGGCTTATGAATTTTCCCAAAAAGATTGAAAACCTCAAGGTCATTGACTTTTGTTTCTCTTAATATATTGCAAACCCATAATGTTAGATGTTTATGGTGAGTGATGAAACATAGCTACTGTAGGTAGAGACAGAATTATTGTAGGCTACACGTATGGTGACTGACAAGCCTTTAAACATTGAAACTTTTTAAACCTGACCGCAGTACGTAGGGAGTATAGGTTTCAGGCATGGCATGACAAACCGTGTGCACAAAATCGAATTTATCGATTCAGGAATTAAGAGTAGACTAACTTTAATTGATTGGTTAAAGAGGGTAGCTACGAAAACAAGATGGTGACTATACTGAACCAAACCGAACCAATACAATCCTTTTTGGATGTCTAATGTTACTTGCTATCCATTTTGTGCTGCAGTGTCAAGCACTTTTGGCTCTTGCACTAGCGGTCTTAACTCGATTTTTAGCTCTAAGGCTTAGAACTAACCAAACTAAGAAAGACGGTTATGGTGGTGCAGTGGTTAAGCTGTTAGCCTTTGACTATGGTAGACCAGGGTTTGATTTTAGGTTAATACATATGTCAAAACATATAAAAGAGCAGGGATAATGTTTTATGACTGATTATACTTGTATTTTTTCAAATTATTACTTGAATTACAAATACAAAGGTGGACTGGGTTCAATATACAGTTAATGCAAGTAAGATATTTGATTTGTTTTTGATTTTAGACTTTAGATTTTAGAATTTACATTTTAAATTTTGCAAAAAGACCAAACCATAATGTCATGACTTTAAATTTTCGGTAACTAATTATTAAAGAAAACCATATAAGGATTTGTATTACTTGGAATTATGTTTTCTATACTATAATATTTTTGGTTGTAGATTTTAGAAATTTGATATTGGATTTTTGATTTTATGTAAATACCAAACTAATATTGACTATTCATTAGACACTGGTATGTAGATAGAAAGATAATTAGACTATACGTTAAGATTAATTTTTAGGTGTTGACTGGCCTTGCAATAAGAATTGAGTAATAATGTTAATGGTTGTACGTCCCTTTTAACTACACTGGCTTTTAGAGACGCCGGGGTGCCGGAATTTTGCCCCGAAGGGGATCTTTAACGTGCCAGTAAATCTACAACACGGCTCCCTCGCATTTGCGCACCCTCAAATGCCAGCTGACTGCGCCAGGTTTCGAACCTGCAACCTTGGGCTTAGCAAGCGAGAACGTTACCCCTGAGCCACGCAGCCAGACAATAAGAATTGACTAACCAGACATGAGTTAACTACATACCAACGAAACACTTTGGCGACTAAGGTTGTTATTGACCAGTGAGTAGGGTTTTAGAAAAACTGTTTGCTATTTTGGGTTATACATTACAAATGCATAGACCTACTGAGTATCTATGTTTGCTAAACAAGACATTATACCAAAGACGATTAGGATTCTTATGTAGCTCAGGTAAGAAAATTATTTCTACAGAATTTGTTGACATTGAATATAGATTTAGGTATTAGGAAGTTATTTTCGAAGACCTTTGTCTTGAGCGTGACACTCTATTAAAGTGAAATTTGGACTATTGGTGTATCAGAAAAGTGGAGAATTGAAGTGTTTGAAATGGGGTGTTACAGGAGAATGATGAAGATTAAATGGGTAAATAAGGTTACAAACAAAGAGGTATTAAGACAAGTGGGAGAGGAGAGATGTTTCTGGCAACTGCTAATGAAGTAAAGCGATAGGTTGGTAGGACACATACTAAGAAACCCAGGAATAGCAAGCTTAGTTAAGGAAGAAAGTGTTGAGGACAAGAACTGTAGGGGTAGAACAAGGTTATAATATGTTAACAGATAGTATTGGATGTAGAGTATGGTAGCTATATAGAGACGAAACGATTAGCTCAGGACAGGGAGTCATGGTGAGCTGTATTAAACCAGTCAAAAGGCTAGAGACTCAAACAACATGTAGAGCTTACCAAAATAATGTTGTGTAATGGTAAATGCTAGTCAACAAACAGTAATGCATTACTAAAACCTATGACATGATTCCTGAGAGCTTTTCTAAAATTATTTTAAGATGCCTTTGACCCTATATTAAACACCCAGTTCTCAAGTTTCATAACTACAATGTTATAGAAAAAAAATAAAAAAAAAATACTTTTAAAAACGAGCAAGTGGTTGAGTCAATGTACACTGGAAAATTTTGTTAACACTCAAGTGCTCAAAACAAATTACATTGTTAACTGTCAGGTTGGCCGAGTGCTTAATGCACCCAGTATACATTGCTCCTACTAACCATGGCTACTATCAATTACAGTCAATAAAAATCATAATCTCTATAAATTGTGTTCTGTATAAATCTTGACATTGAGCAATGTGTGTGTAAATCACTTGTAGTCTAAAAATTGTTCGTGTAATTATTATTCTTGACAGTACTTTGAAAATTCCAACTTTAAAAAATATCAATCCACTTCATTTATTTTACTGTTATTATTACTAAAGTGACTTGACTAAAATTTAATCCATGTGTTTTAGTAAATATGGAAATCTCAACAACCAGCCATGGTAAGCCATGTGTCTACTATAAAGGGTATGCATATATTGTAAAGACAACCAATAAAGATGGAACTGTTATTTGGCGATGTTCAAAACAACGATCTAAAAGTGTCGAGGAATGATTAAAACAAAAGACTCCAACGTACTTACTTCAAACGAGCATCATTGTGAATATCAAATTAATACACATTTAAATGGACAAAATAATCTAACCAAGGTAAAAAGAAAGCAAGTCCAAGAAAAAAATATTGCTGCACAAGATAGTGCAGTGTTTGTTCAAAATCACTTATCATGTCCTCGAAAAGTCATGTTAGGACAGTTGTCAACGTCTAAGAAACCCTTAACACTATCAAAAGCAACGCAGACTTTACAAGAGGTCTCTGTGGAGAAGGAACAAGAGGAATTGGATAGTTCTAGTGATGTTGAGGATGATGATGATGGTGATGATGATGATGATGATGATGATGATGATGATAATGATAATGATGGTGAAAACGACTATCATAATTTTGATGATAATATTCATAATGATGGTGATGATGATGATGATGATGATGATGATGATGATGAAAAAGAAGAGGATGAGGGTTTTATGTCTATAAAACCATTGCGACTTCCCCAGGTTTTAAGAACAAGAGTACCTGGAGATAGTTATAAAAGGATCTACAACAAGCGTTGTGTTTAAAAAATCTATATCAAACAATGGTAAATAGAGAGAGTTGTATTCAGTGTGTATCTATTATCAAATGAATTTTACAAAATGAATTTATAAAAAAATATGGTTTTTGTCTAATTTTTCTTAATTACTATCACTACATCCTCCCACTATTAATGAAATTGTTAACCATCAACAGTCTCTAGCTATGTTTAGAAAGAGAGAGTGGACTTAAACAATACACTCTATCTATGGTTTGTGTATCGAGGATCATAATAATACAGTATCGCTAAGCTATGTTAAAGCAATAGTTATGTCAAGTAAGGGGTTCAAATCCTTGCTTTCTAGTATTGAAAATGTGAACATAAATCAAACGCCTTAACCACTCGGCCAACCTGACAGTTAATAATGTTATTTGTTTTGTGCACTTGAGTGTTTACAAAATTTCCCAGTGCACATTGACTCAACCAATTGCTCGCCTTTAAATGTATTTTTGTTTTGTTTTTTCTATAACATTGTAGTTATGAGTCTTGAGAACTGGGTGTTTAATATAGGGTCAAAGGCATCTTAAAATAATTTTAGAAAAGCTATCAGGTATCGTGTCATGGGTTCTAGTAATGCATTACTGTTTGTTGACTAGCATTTACCATTACACAACATTATTTGGTAAGCTCTACATGTTGTTTGAGTCTTCAGCATATTGACTGGTTTAATACAGCTCTCCATGACTCCCTGTCCTGAGCTAATCGTTTCATCTCTATATAGCTACCACACTCTACATCCAAGGCTATCTGTTTAACATATTATAACCTTGGTCTACCCATACAGTTCTTGTCCTCAACCCTTTCTTCCATAACTAAGCTTGCTATTCCTGGGTGTCTTAGTATGTGTCCTACCAACCTATCGCTTTACTTCATTAGAAGTTGCCAGAAACATCTTTCCTCTCCCACTTGTTTTAATACACTTTGTTTGTAACCTTATTTACCCATTTAATCTTCATCATTCTCCTGTAACACCACATTTCAAACACTTCAATTCTCCACTTTTCTGCTACACCAATAGTCCAAGTTTCACTTTCATAGAGTGTCACGCTCCAGACAAAGGTCTTCAAAAATGACTTCTTATACCTAAATGTATATTCAATGTCAACCAATTCTGTAGAAATGCTTTCCTTGCCTGAGCTACATAAGAATCCTAATCGTCTCTGATATAATGTCTTGTTTAGCATTCATAGTTGCTCAGTAGGTCTATACATTTGTTGTATATAACCCAAAATAGCAAACAATTTTTCTAAAATCCTAATCACTGGTCAATAACTAGCATAGTCGCCAAAGGGTTTCGTTGGTATGTAGTTAACTCATGTCTGGTTAGTCAATTCTTATTGCAAGGCCAGTCAACTCCTAAAAAATCATCTTAACATATAGTATAATATCTATCTATCTACATACTGTCCCAGGAATTCGATTTATGATGACGGAGAGACCCATGAAAAATTTTAACATTGAGTTTGGAAAATTAACGAGGCCAGGAAAGTGGTCATGAATATGGTTTAGCAGCAAGAGTTAGTGAAGAAAAGGTGTTGCCCAATGAAAAATTAGATGGTTGGATGTATGGCGATCAGATATAACGAGCGATCTGATTTGACGCCCGAGAAGGTAGACTATCCGCGATACGAATATAGGTGTCCATGGGAGAAGTCGTGTTGCTAAGCCGAGGTCACGTGACTAATGCAGCCAATGGAAGTCTTGAAAAACCATATTTTATTTGAGCAAAAACATATTTTGGCTATTTATATCATTTTGGGACTCTGAAAGAACTACATTATTTAATTGGTGAATTACCATGTTAAAATCTATGTAAAGATTTGCAGCAGTTTAATGGTATTTCGACATAAGCCATGATCACGCGCGAAAAGGTGTTTGCCACGCAAAAATTTTTGGGTGGAAGGACAAGACGCGACCATAGAGAGGTGACTCTGGTAATGACTTGCGGGACGAATGGACGTGTCGAATGTGTGCTCAGTGCGAGACAGAGACCCGTTGTGCAATATTGAAATTTATAAGAAACGAGTGAAAAATAGCGGTAAACGCAAGTAAGTACACGCATCGGTAACGTGTGTGAGTTACAAAAGAATTGAGAGATTTTCAAGTGATAAAAAGACATGTTTCATGAATGTGACTGTTACATGAAGGACAAAGAGCGTCCATTTTGTTGTGGAGATTTGGGAAACTGTATTCGAAATTGATTTAAATCTAACGCAGGGGCGTGCTATTAAAGGAACAGTGCTGGAAATAATTATATTGATGAAAACTGTATGTAGAAGAAACGTATGATTCGGAAACTGTTTACTCTGAGTGAAAATATTATGAACATGGAAAATGCTATAAATATGTTTGGGACTGGTACATGCGTTTTAGCTACGAGTGAGATGCGTGCGTGCTCGAATGCTTAGGGGAGACGTAGTCTAAACGATGCTGCAGGAGTGCTCATGGTTGACCAGTATCAAGACACGTGAATCAGAGGCATGATGTGGCCGTGGAAATTCCTAAGAAGAAAGACTACATAAACCGCACGAACTGAATATACTTGAGATATAACATGAAGGAAATCAACCAGGACTTCGAGGGGCCAGAATCAGAAGGATGGAATCGAGTGACGCTCGAGAGCCAAGAAGATGTCTGGAGCCGATCCAATAGGACTCAGCTAGGGGAGCGGAGGCTTGCGGCTACCGAGGGACGTGCCTGGGCGGAACATCGAGCTGGAGCTGATAGTTATCAGTTGGCGGTCAAAGTGAAAGGTCGTGTTTTTCCCGAGCTCTCAGTTGTGCTGAAATGGGTTGTTCTCTGGAGTGTTATCGGGCGAAGATCGAACTGTGGTATGCGAAGGATAGTCGGGATTTCCGGTGTTTGTGTGTGCGTACGGGACCTGGCAACTTGTGGTTCATAGCCCTAGTGATAGCTGCATTGCCAGTTATTGGTGGAGTGGAAGTGAATCCAGGGCCTGCTACTCCAAATGTGAATCAGGCAAATGATCCAGTGGCAGCTTTAAAGTGTTCGACGTGCAGTAAAACATTGAAGAATGGTGTTGAGTGTGGACTATGCGAGAAATGGTTTCACTTCGGCTGTATTAAGGTCAAGAAGGAAGATTGTGATGTCGGAAATTGGTTTTGTAAAGTATGTGATACGCCGGACTGTTTGAGAGTGCAAATCAAAGCTCGGGATGAAATAATACAGGAACTTAGAGCAAAGCTTCGTGAATCAGAAGAAACGGTGAAGGATGTGACTGAACGGCTTTCTACTGGGATCAGTGTGGAAGAGGGCGTGCAGGAGCAAACTGAGGATGACGTTATCATAATGGGTGATTCTATGATACGATGGAGTGCGAATATCTGGAGGAAATCAGGTGCGAAAGTGCGGTGTTATCCGGGGATTAAAATTGACCAGCTTGCCCAACAAGTGGAAGAAGCAAATATAGAGGACTGTGAAAAAGTTAAAGTGTTGTTGCTCCATGTTGGGACGAACGATTTGAAGAAGAGGGCTACAGCTGATTACATCATGGGGGAGCTCTACGAACTAGGCAGAAAGGCTAAAAGCAAGTTTAGAAATGCAAAAATTATCATGAGTGGCATTGTTCGGCGGGGAGATGTTCCGTTAAGGAGAGTTAAGACTGTAAATGACCGCATGGACTGGGTATGTGCACAACTGGGATTAGTGTACGTAGAAGCTGACTGCTGGATTGGTGGCCGTGACTTCGCCCGAGACGGGCTGCATCTAAATCGACGGGGCGCTTACAACCTAGCGAGCCTACATGACAGGGTCATCGATTCGTGCCGGCTTTTGTGAGGAGGAGCAGGTCCAGAGGTTGCCAGCCAATGGGAACAGAAGGAGCTACTTCGAGATATTTGCTGTGGAGGTATGACTCTAAGATTACTGCAGGTTAATTGTCAGAGTTTAGGAAATAAATTAATTGAATTTTGGAATCTTGTAGAGACGTATTCTCTGGACATTGTCATTGCAACTGAATCTTGGTAATATGAGGACATAAATAGTAGCGAAATAATTCAAGGGACCTACGAAATGTACAGAAGGGATCTGGGGAAGCGAGGTGGTGGGCTATTTATTTGTGTGCGCAAAAATATAGCTTGTTTCTTTAAGTGGGCTGTTATGGATCATGAAATGTTATGTGTACAAATTTCGGATCAAGGAAATAAATTCCCTCTTCAGGTGATAGGGGCGAATAGAGCACCGAAAGATAACTTTTCTCTCCTCGAAACACTGTATGATAAAACTTGTACGGGTAATGCTAAGAAAAAGAGCATAATAATTGCTGGAGATTTAATCCTCCCCAAAGTATACTTGTCTGGTGAGTCAACTAGCTGTGGTCAAGCTCAGAGCGCTGCAAATAAATTCTTAAGGGAGGGGGGATTTTCCCAAGTCGATGACTTCCCAACTAGAGACAATAATACCTTAGTTGTTTATCTCGTAAGGCCTGTAGAGCTGTATATTAACTGTCTGAAAGTACCAGGAATTAGTGACCATTCTGGGGTTGAATTAAATATTAGATATGGTGACATTACAAAATTAGACTCTGATGTAGCAAAAAAGATCATATTCCAGTATCGCAGGGCGGATCAGGGCAAGTTTCAGGGATATTTGAATGAGCTATTTGAAGGATGGGCATCGGAAGGAAATCACATTAATATCCTGTGGACTAACTTTTTGAACATTTTAAATAGCGGTGTTGATAAATTTGTCCCATTTAAATTGCTGAAACAAAACCCAGACCCTGAGAATTACACACGAGAAATTAGGAGTCTAAAACGGAAAATTAGGAAATTATACAATAAAAGACATGATAGTGACAAGTATATGTTGAAAGTCCTTATCAAGAGAGCTCGTCTTAAAAAAGAGGGCTGCTCATGACAGTTATATGCAAGGTTTACTTGGTTCGGGAGGTGGTGGGTGGAAAAATTTTTACAGTTATGTTAGGAGAAGAAAGGGAAATTCAAATAATTTGTCGATGATAATGTCCGGTGACGGTAAATTAATTACTGAGAAACAGGCCATTGCTAATGAATTAAATGTCTTTTACGGTAGTGTGTTCAATAAATCCAATACCTGTGTGTTGGACCTTAACGACGAATTAGGGGCCCCCCTGTTCCAAATAAACCAGTCAGCAATTGTAAAGCTAATACAAAAACTACGTTTCAATGTATCAAAGGGTCCTGATAATATTGTTAGTGAAGTACTTAAACTAGGAGGTAGGGCCGTGGCACGATACTTGGAGGTGATGTTTAATGTGTCCATAAACAATGCGCAAATCCCAGATGACTGGAAAAGAGCTACGGTAGTCCCAATATTTAAGGTAGGGAGCAGACTTGAATTGGGCAACTACAGACCGGTTAGCCTTACGTCCATCGTTTGTAAACAGATGGAGCTTCTCATTTGCGACTACTTGAGGGAACAGTGGGAAACATTATCATGGTTTAATGATAGGCAACATGGATTTCGGAAAGGTTACTCATGCGGGAGTCAGATGCTATCACTTTTTCAAGATATTAGCGAATCGTTTGACCATGGAGTTTCAGTCGACGCCGTGGTTATAGATTTTGCGAAGGCATTTGATGTCGTGCCGCATGACATGCTACTCCATAAATTAGCTTCGACGAAAATTGATAGAAGAGTAATTTTATGGATCCAAGAATTTTTGACGGGTCGTTCCCAGAAAGTGAAAGTCGAAGGCATATTCTCGGATGAAATTACCGTAACGTCGGGTATCCCTCAGGGCAGCGTAATCGGAACTTTGTTATTTTTGGCGTTTATAAATGACTTACCAAATGGAATTTCGCAGTGACTGTCGATTATTTGCGGATTATTGTGTAATATATCGAAAGATACATGACTCACAAGACAATGCAGTGCTTCAAGAGGACCTGAACCTGGTCTATAAGTGGGCGATTGTAAATAAAATGAAAATAAACACAAGAAAATGTAGTCTCTTAAAAATAGGGAAAGTGCGAAGGCAGGATTTTCAATATAAAATTGTCTCGGAAATACTTGTAGAAGAAGATTCTTGCAAATATTTGGGCGTTCACGTAAGGAATGAATGAACTGGAGTAGTCATGTAGCATGTGTAGTTTCAAAAGCTTACAAATCCCTGCACTTTGTAATGAGGGTATTTAAAGGAAGTAGAACCTCTGCTAAAGAATTAGGCTATTTGTCACTTGTAAGACCTACTCTGGAATATGCCTCGGCGGTTTGGGATCCATATCAAGTAGGGCTCATCAATAAGTTGGAAATGGTACATAGAAAAGCCGCTAGATTTGTGCTCAGTGACTTTAATCCCTGAAGCAGTGTGAGCTGTATGTTAAAGAAACTTGGGTGGGAATCACTGGAGGCCAGGAGGATGAAATCTAGACTCTGCGCTATGTACAACACGTAAACAAATCAACCAGCATGGGGTGAGCTTAGCAAACGATTGGGCAAGCCCACTTCCATGGGTAGGAGCGATCATCCTTTCAAAGTTAAGGGCCGACCACAGCGAACAAATTATGGTAAATATTCTTTTGTAAACCGTGCCATTGATAACTGGAACTCTCTACCTGCCGCAGTCTTAGAGCCTTTTCCCAAACATATAGGTGTGTTTAAGAAAAGACTGACTACTTGTGTAAATACTCCAGTTTAATTGTTGTATAATTGTTATTGAATTGTTATGTATAATTATTTATTTGTTATGTATATCCAATTTGTCACCGGGGGACACACCCCCCATTGCAAATAAATAAATGAATGAATGAATGAATGAATGAATGAATGAATGAATGGAGCCGAGGACCGGACGATCAGCGCTAGGCAATGGAAGCTTGTTCGAGGCAGCGATTGGGATCCAACCCGAGGTCCGTAGTTTATTCTTCATAGCGTGGTGATTCATGCTTAGTGCTTCGGTGGATCAACATGAAGCCTTCACAAAGTAAGATGAAAGTTCATTTATATTATCAGTTCAGTAGTTGTTAGTTGTTTGAAGCATGCCTTTAGGACCATTCTCATTGTGATTATTCACTGTTTTACCATCTACGTT
The DNA here is from genome assembly GCA_946902985.2 of Meconema thalassinum. Lineage (NCBI taxonomy): Eukaryota > Metazoa > Arthropoda > Insecta > Orthoptera > Tettigoniidae > Meconema > Meconema thalassinum. The sequence goes on from OX336389.2 coordinate 727,306,446, forward strand.
AACATGTTTATTAGAATCTACATTGAAGCTTTTATGTGTGGACAGTCTCATTTGAAGTTAATTCTTATTGGAGTTGCAGATCTTTTCTGCCAGTATTGCATTTTAGGACACCGGCGTATTTTCAATTATGGTTAATGCCATTTCTGATCCTTAAAATTGTTGATAATTAGAAATTTTAGCTGATGATTCATTTTCACTTTTTGCTTAATGGAAGGATTTTCACGACGACAGATAACATCGATTTTGATTGCAAGATCTTTCGAAAGTTTGATTTTCGGCAAGAATTAAGGTTTTTATGGAGGACATTGTCATGAAGTTAGGATTGCATCCTATTTAAGGATTATTATTATTTTAGGATTTTCATATTTCAGAGTTTTCCTATCTTCAATTTTTACTGGAGATCGAAATTATTTTCATTCGATAGGATTTAAGGATTTTGGATAATCCCATTTTTAGGATTAATGATTTTCATATAATCCCAGGATTAGGATCCTGATTTTGAAATTTGCTATCTATTTAATGATTTTGAATCGGATTTGAGTATTTTCCGATATTGAATATTTCTTTGGGTTTTTTATTTTCAACTTTGAGATTGAATTTCATTTCAATTTAGTTTGATTTTGAAAATGTTAGTTGCGATCCAGCTGTTGATTTTCTTTAAGAAATCCTTATCATTGTCGATAGTCGTTGAAGTCAGTATTACGCTTTCATTGGAGTTGAGACTGATAAAACAGAAATTATTCCTAATTGAGGAATAACATTTTTTTATGTCATTAAAGCAAATATTGTAAGGATTTAAGGATGAAAGCTCGCTATAGCTAGTTGTTTACATTGTAAAGAAAGCATTGACGCTTTAATTAAGGAGCTATTATGTTATTATTTTATTATAACGACACCTTGTATTTTATATGGAACCTGAGAGCAGCATATTAGGAGATTGTTGGAAGACAGCTATTATTATTATTATTATTATTATTATTATTATTATTATTATTATTATTATTATTATTATTATTATTATTATGAGGTTGTGTTAGAACAAACATGAAACTTGATGTTAAACAGTTCATGCAGGCGAGGGCTAGGGCCTTATTGACGCCTTGTTCTGTTATTGTTGGTGCAACAGCGTGTCAGTGTTGAATTGCTCTCGGGTTGTGAGAAAGCCACAGAGAAATATGGCAACATAGCGATGTATCCAGCATCAGCTTGTTGCTCTGATGACTGTTGGGAATTCCGCTTGTTAGATGTGAGAATTTGGAAAGTTATTGATTCGTATTTAAGGGAGTCAAATATTGAGATGAAGAAGCCTGGAAAAAGGTTGCACTATTTATTGAAGCGAAGACTAGCTAGGAGCTTGGGACATTTGTATGTGCTTTTACTGCAGGGGTCGAGCGATCAGCTGCGTAGTCCCGTTACGAGTACAGTCTGTGTCATAAGCGAGGTTCCATGGTGTCTTATGAGAGGTTTATTGTTTATTAGTATATTAGTTATTGAAGTGGAGACTAGTTAGGAGTGGATTACACCCTAGTCTGGGCTTAGTTGACTGGGCTATTGACCCTTTTGTAACAAAAGAACACATGATTATAATACACTGTTAGTGGAAGATTGCAGAATAATTATTGAGCCGTTGGAGCTCAGTTAAATAATGGTATTTCAACAATGATTTTTAGCAAAGTAGGTTAACGATTGTATATAGTCGAAATTATTGTTTTCAGTATTTTATTAATTAATATTTAGATTAATTGATTTATTTGGAGATAACGAGAGGATTCAGGAGTCGAACTTGTATAGAGTTCAACATTGAAGTTGTGATGACGACAGGCCATCGTCATTCGAGTCATTTTCATTGATTCACTCTATTTATATTTTTATTTCCGTCGATCCTGAATTCCTGGGCGTAGGTAGGTTAATATCGATTCTTGTTAGTTTATTTCGTATATGCAGGTATCACATGAGTGTTACTATACGCTGTTTATTGACGTTTTAAAGTCAATCGTGTCATTTTTTGTTTTGCATTTATGTTGTTACTTATAATTTGTAGTGACTGGTGGGTGGATTTTTATCAACAAATGCAAGCACGAGTTTACTATTGCTTGCAATGTTTTTTATAGATACTTGCCATTTTGATTTATCGTACTGGGGGTTATGAAGTAAATATTATGGTCAAGATAATGAAGCAATGCCTATTTACCCAATCCACACTCCTATGTAACCCGAGATTTATAGAACTCTCTAGTTCTCCTTTCGATTAGGTGTTTTTGGTCCCTAGGAGGACAGACCATAGTATTTATTTACGTTAGGGGTTCATTCTTATATGTTCCTAGTTTTCAGTGTGTGATATGCTAGCTGTAACGGTAAGTATTTTCAGCCGGGGTGCTGCTGTTTACAACAATCCATAATCATCCTGAGGATTCTGGCTGTCACACCTCTGGTAAATCGGGCACAATATCAGTCTCTAATGAATAGTCAATATTAGTTTGGTCTTTACCTAAAATCTAAAATCCATATCAAATTTCTAAAATCTAAAACAAATAAAATTATAGTATAGAAAACATAATTCCAAGTAATACAGATCCTTATGTGTTTTTCATTAATAATTAGTTACCGAAAATTTAAAGTCATGACATTATTGTTTGGTCTTTTTGTAAAATCTAAAATCTAACATGAAAATTCTTAAATCTAATATCTTAGATCAAAAACAAATCAAAAATCTTACTGCATTAACTGTAAAACTGGGAACATATAAGAATGAACCCCTAACATAAATAAATACTATGGTCTGTCCTCTCAGGGACCGAAAACACCTAATCGAAAGGAGAGCTAGAGAGCTCTATAAATCTCGGGTTACATAGGAGTGTGGATTGGGTAAATAGGCATTACTTCATTATCTTGACCATAATATTTACTTCATAACCCCCAGTACGATAAATCAAAATGGCAAGTATCTAAAAAAAAACATTGCAAGCAATCGTAAACTCGTGCTTGCATTTATTGATAAAAATCCACCCACCAGTAACTACAAATTATAAGTAACAACATAAATGCAAAACAAAATCAGCTATAATACATTATCCCTGCTCTTTTATATGTTTTGACATGCGTATTAACCTAAAATCAAACCCTGGTCTACCTTAGTCAAAGGCTAACTGCTTAATCACTGCACCACCATAACCGTCTTTCTTAGTTTGGTTCATTCTAAGCCTTAAAGCTAAAAAGCGAGTTAAGACCTCTAGTGCAAGAACCAAAAGTGCTTGCCTCTGCAGCCCAAAATGGTTAGCAAGTAACATTAGACATCCAAAAAGATTGTATTGGTTCGGTTTGGTTCAGTGTAGTCACCATCTTGTTTTCTTAGCTACCCTCTTTAACCAATCAAATAAAATTAGTCTACTCTTAATACTTGAATCGACAATTTGGATTTTGTGCACACCGTTTGTCATGTCATGCCTGAAACCTATACTCCCTATGTACTGCGGTCAGGTTTAAAAACAAGTTTCATTGTTTAAAGACTTGTCAGTCACCATCCGTGTAGCCTACAATAATTCTGTATCTACCTACAGTAGCTATGTTTCATCACTCACCATAACCATCTAACATTATGGGTTTGCAATATATTAAGAGAAACAAAAGTCCATGACTTTGTTGTTTTCAATCTTTTTGGGAAAATTCACAAGCCATAAAAAGAAAGCGTCATGTCAAGTTATATATCCAAATCCCATGATTAGTTTATAAAATCTAAAATCAGTAACCTTGCCGTTTTGGGATATTTAAATAAATGCATGCATCAAAGGAAAAATCATAAAAAATATTCTTAAAACAAGTCGTCGCATGACCCTCTTCAATCAATGCTTCACAAAATATCATTTCATCCATTGGACATGGCCACCGTTAAGCGACATGCTCGTTTAAACACAACCGGTACTGTCTCTCTCTAATAAAAAAATATGAAAATAAATTCAAAAGTTAAAAAATCTAAATTTTCAAAATGTGTATTTAGGCCCTTTGTCAAAATTTCAAAAAATAAATAATAAATTCAAGAAGGGATTGTCACCCTGATTCTTATAACATCTCATGTGTCCAAATCTGATTGTTGGTTTCCCCTTATTCCCTGTAAAATCAACATTCATTGATTTAGGGGTAAAATAACCGATCGTGGTAAAAGAGTATTTAATGACCAATTTTTTGAGCTATCACACCTAATTTTAGGGTTCTTAATTTCCAAGATATCGATTTTTCAATTTTGGGGTATTTTTCACCCGCCCTCCTACTATTTATCATCAAAGATCTTAGGTTCATATATCATTTCTAGGTGTTTAACACCTTTTTCCCTGTAAAATCACTATTCACTGCTTTAGGGGTGAAATGACCTATCGTGGTATAAGCGTATGTCATGACCTATTTTCAAAACTATCACACTTAATTTTAGGGTTCTTAGTTTCCAAGATATCAATATTTCAATGTTCGGGTAGTTTTCACCCCCCTACTATTTTTGAAAAAAACGAAAGATCTAGGGTTCATTTATCATTTTTAAGTGTTTAACACCTTTTTCCCTGTAACATAACTATTTACTATTTTAGGGGTGAATTGACCGATCGTGGTAAAAGCGTATCATGACCTATTTTTAAAGCTATCACACATAATTTTAGGGTTTTTAGTTTCCAAGATATCGATTTTTCAATTTGGGGGGGGGGGTAGTTTCACCCCCCAAAGGGGGACATCGCCGCAATTGCTAGGATTCTCATACAAGTTACTAGCATGATTGGTTCGCGAGATATTAACAAAAGTGTAGTTAGGCCCTTTGTCAAAATTTCAAAAATACATTCTAAAAGGGGGCTTCATCCCAAGTCCTACAATACCTCATACAAGTTCCTAGCCTTATTGGTCCGTGAGTTATTAACAAAAAATACAATAGTTAAGCGCTTTGGCACAATTTGGATAAATTCATGGACCAGTCCATAGGGACCAGTCGAAAGGGACCGGTCCAAATGGATCAGTCAAATGGGACCCGTCAACAAGAACCCGTCCACAGGGACCCGTCAACAGGGACCCGTCCACAGGGACCCGTCCACAGGGACCCGTCCACAGGGACTCGTCACCAATGACTCGTCAACAGTGATCCGTCAACAGGGACCTGTCAAAAAGGATCCGTCAAAAATGACTCCCTTCAAAAGGGCTCGTCCAAAGGTGCTAGTCAACAGGGACCAGTCCAAAGGGACAAATCAACAGGAATCAATCAAAAGGGGTTCTCACCTCAAGGCCTGACATGCCCTCTTTGATTATTGGTTTGCCTATCAACAAGCGCCGCTTGAAATACTTTTTGATCACCCCTCGTGGGTTGGGGTAGGTTAAGTTACACTACAGCCGCCATCTTTAAAATTCCCGCCCTCTTACAAAAGCTATGAGTGGGCATGCGTAAAGAACAAAACACAAGCATGTTCATTCATATTGGCTTTCCACCGCACAAATGTCTCTTGTGCGGAACAACGTTCAATTTCATATTAGCATTCAAACTCCCTCATGTCGCACTTGAAAAGCGAGATTTTCTAAAAAATTAAAATTTCACCCCCTAGCAGGGGTAGTTTTTATTTGGGGTTGAAATATGTTGTCCAATAGAAAGGGGGTGTCAACCCGAGTTCAACGACACCTCATTCGTCAAAATCCGACCATGCGTTCGAGAGATATCGCGCCGCCGCCATCTTGTAGGAGGAAAGCCGTAGGAGGGTATAGAACCGGCCAAAACACACTACTTTCACATATCACAGTCATAAAGAATACTGAAGATAAGCCGAAAAATTTCACAGGGACGGAAGTTGTTTCGCCCATATAAATTCTGCGTGAAGTAATGGATTATTTGGAAGTCCCTAAGATATCGAAGGAACGTGAGATCAGGGTGATAAGCAAGCTTTTAGGCGGTCCTGCCATTGGTTGGTTCAGGGCTTTTCGATGTAACTTGAGAACGTACGAGGAATTCGCGCAAGCTCTATTAAAGATATATTGGTCACTGGAAACGCAGCAACACGTTAGAGCAGAGTTGTATGTAAAACGATATTCCACTTCACTACCGACGAAGTACTCGAACTATTTTACAGGACAGTTGGCAAAACTGCAATTCCGGGATCCACCCATGCCCGATTACGAACTGATCACTGCATTAATTTGTCAATTTCCGATAGAGGTGCAACGGACTCTTATAGCTGCGGGAGTAGGAAATATGGAGGAGTTCGACGAAGTTCTCCAACGTCTCGATCACTCCAACGCACTCTGTTTTTCCAACAACGAAATACAAGGCAGGATAGTCAAGCTGTAAACGCAGTTGTAGTGGATCAACAATGTCAGACAACACCAGAGCATGGCAGGGAAGAACAGTCATCGAGGGATAGAAGAAATTGGAACCGGCAACTGTACGGTAGAAGAGGAAGATACCACAATAGTTGGAATACGTGGAGAAGAAATAGGAACTGGAACAGACCATTCCAAGACAGACAAGAGGGAAGGCGAGGAAATGAAGAATTTGCGAATAAGCAAAGACAAAATATAGAGCAGAGGCATGAGAGTGAGAGATATTTGCAAGAGCGAAATTCTAACAAAAATTAGCCCAGTACGTCGGGGATAAACGAGTCGGCGCATCAAACAGGAAAAAAACGCCGATCGTAGATCAAAACAATCGCAAAAATTGAGTATCACTGAACATGTTTCCAAAATTGTAGAATGGCAAGCGGTAGACAAAATTTAATTAGAGAAGAAAATGAAAGGGTAGACAGAGGATAACAAGATGGGCTTTGTTTGTGCAACAGTTCAATCTAACGATAGAACATCGATCTGGAAAGTCGAATGTTGGAGCTGATTTATTGAGTCAAGCAGTGGAGCCAACATTCCGAGTTAAGCCCGTAATGTTAATACAAGAAGACGAAGAGACTTTAAAACGATTGGTAAATTTGTCACAATCCCAGAAACGTTATGGACCTTTGAGGAACGTTTATCGGTTTTTACATGGGGATATGGATCCTGCTAATGCGAATTATCCACTTATGGAGAAGGTAACAAGGGACTATGTATTGGCAAATGGTATCCTATATAAATTCCTAGATTCTGATCATACCATGTTACGGATTGCCGCACCACCTAAGTTACAATCAGCTATTATCTGGTTAGCTCACCGCATTGCGGGTCATGCTGGTGTCGACAAAACCCTACATTTGATCCAAAAAATTTACATGGGAACATCTAAGAAGGACAGTTGGAGATATTCTAAGAAAGTGTGACTTGTGCCAGAGGAACAAGCATAACTCTCACTTGTTAAGAGAGTCACCAAGACCAATAATTCCGTCAAACCCTGCGAGATGTTTGTTGTTGACAATTTTGGGTCTTTACCCAAATTTAAACGCGGGAACCGATGCATTCTGCTTAAGGTGGATATTTTTAGAAAATATACGATGCTTCATCCCATTCATAAGGCCAACTCTAAGTATATTTTGAAGATTATTGGTGATGGTGTCATACCAGAGGCTGAGAAACCTGAGTTTATTCTTTCGGATCATGGTTCGCAGTTTACTTCGGCCGAATTTAGGAGCGCTATGGAAGCACTGGGTATTCGAAAAGTGTTATGTTCCATGAGACACCCCGAAAGTAATCCTGCTGAGGGTATTATGGCAGAGATATCCAAATTTTGTCGTTTACATTGTTCAACCGAGCATTGGAGATGGATGGAAGTGATTCTCATCGCAGCCCAACATATCAATTCCACAGTACACGAAAGTTCGGGCAGATACCTGTTTTCTTGCATTATGGAAGAAAGCCAGAACGCCCATGGGATAGAGTAGTGTCGATACCGCCGGAAATAGAGCCGAACAGAAGAGGACGAGAAGATAAAGCCTCAGAGAAACTACGGAGACAAGCTGAGAAAAGGAATAGAAGACTAAGGGGGAGGACATTCAGGGAGCCCTTGAGAGAAGGAAATCACCGATACCATCTGATGTGGGTAGTAGAGTGTATTCGAAATTTTCGAACCTGTACCACGGTCCGTTTAGGAGAGCACAGAGCCTAGGTAACGGAAGCTATAGAATCACAGACATTAGAACTGGAAACACCGTGGGAAGAAGCATCAAGGAATATTATTCAAGAGCCAGAGTATGAGAAAGTCAGAAAAACAACGATGTGGAGAAAAATAAAAACATGTCCAATTTAATTTTTTAACTGCGTGAGGGGTGGATGTACCCATAATGACGATGGGCACAGTTTGTTTGTCTTTGCTGAGCCAAGAGTTTGTTGAGCGCGCGGAGGTAAGCTTGTTGTTTCATCTTGCTGACACCAGAGGAAGAGCGCATCGCCGTGAAGGAAGAAATAAGAAATGTAATGAGTATAAATATGAAGAGGTTTATCACCGAAACATCGTGGAAATACGCTGAATACATCTACTAGAATAATGCAGAAGGAATCAGGAAAATTAATTGACTACAACGGATGATATTTGGAAAGAAGTAGTCCATTGGCGCAAGAACTAGTTTCTACATGTGGCAGGCGCTGAGGTGAGCCGCATGCAACAGGTGCGTGGGGAGCAGACACTTCGACTTGAGTCTTGACACGCGCAAGATCCGAGTAAGCTTGGCAATTAGGATCTGAGGGTACCTGTCTGAAAGTGATGGAACTTAGCCGACGAATATTGTGTGGGCCTGAAAATCAATTTACCATGATAGGTACCGTAGGAGAGCCTGGTTTTTGTGTGTGCAGAGCCATGGAGTGGCATACCTATATACTCGCATATAGGATAATATAGCCCACGTGTGAGCCTGGTTTCTGTTTCTGCAAAGCTATGGGGGGAATACTCTTAACTCACGTAGGGAATGCATAGCCTAGATACTAGAAAGCGTACTACTGTAGTCAGAAAACTGCGATCATAAGTGTACCGCTCCAGATATCGAAAGCCAAAAGCGAGCACGTGAAAATTTGGGCCAACGGTCGTGGCTAACAAATTATATTTGAACACCAGAGTGAATACTCTAGAACCGAAAAGTGCATAAGCCGAGCCTATTATGTAGCAAAAGCTACGAGTGTTAAGATTTGGAAGTCGAAAAGTTGACATTATGGTTCTATATAAGCATCATACTTGTAACTACAAGATGAATGGAAGCATCATCATGAATCGTTAAACGAACAGTAGGTGAGATGTCAGGAGACATTTGGAAACACTATCTTCAACAATGGAGACCATGCGAGGAGTGCTGCATGAACACCTGATCGCTGGCCGACGTGCATGCCAACCTGTGTGCACGGGAACGCAACGACAAGAGGAGTCTGTCTACAAGAACTTCAGAATGTGAGCCACATCTTTATTATTAGTAGCTAGTGAACTGTATTCGCAATTTCGACTATTCTCTCCACCAAGTAGGATTCTACTGATTTATAATATTTTGAGAAGCCACAGTAAGGTTAATGGACTTATCAGCCAATTTATTTCTATGGATCCTTCTGATGGAAAAATCAGTATTCTTGGATTTCAGCCAGACAAGCAAGCTATGCCATTAGGCAACGATGTGGATGGTATTCGAACCATTCTATACCTAAACTTTATGCTTGAAGCTTTATATAATTGGTGTTTGTTTACATTATTTGTTTATAATTAATTATTTATTTATTTAATTAATTAATTAATTATTTTGTTATAAATATTTCTCGACATCCATGTCATGTTTGAATAATTTTCTCGTGGAGAAATAGTTAAAACAGGAACGCAATTTTCTGTGAATTTATAAATTTTTGATAATTAGATTTTGAACGAATATTGTAAGATATTGATATGTGATACTCGAAGGCATTATGAATGATAGTTGAGTCATGTTACTATTTACTATTTGAGATAATGCTGCAGTTAAATAGGAGCGTGTTAGAGAAGACATTAATTTCATTACATCTACGTGATGGGCCTGGTGATAATATTTATGGTAATTGTAATGGGGTTGCATGCATGTGGCATGATCCCACATGGTGATTTTAAGGAGCCATTGAATCCAGCTGAGGGGTCGTTATATAAGTAATAATATAATGGACAAATGTTATAAAAAACGAATTGGTAAAAAAAAAAGATTATGAAACCGAGTATTTGAGGGTCAAATAATTGCTCCATACTCAGGTATGATATGAATGAGGACAGTGTAGTCGCTCACATAGCAAGCCAGTGTTACTCATCATCAGAAAAAAATTACATCTCTGAAATTTGCAGTATAATCGCCCACATGGTGTAGTCGTTCAAATAAGAATGAGTTGGTAATTGAAGCCTAATTGATTTTATTAGATTTGCTGAAGACCTTACCGTGTCCCTTTCAGCATAATTGTATTATGAGAGGCATTTTATCTAGAGGTTGGATGGTGAATAAGAGAATCAGACCGACAGCTGATCATATTCCGGACGATGTCAGAATATACTAGAAATTGTCTGCACATCGATGATAAGTGTACAATTTTGAATAATCAATTTAAAAGATGCTGAGATGGACTAAAAATTGCTCAGACATCAAGTGAATATTTTGCGCATTGAGTATTTTTTGATTAATGGCTGTTAGTTCATTTATGTTGTGATATATGGAAATTATAATTAGATAAGGAGCCCAGGGGGAGCGCAGGATGTTTTTGTTTTACAGGAATGGAATTTTTAGATTTCTCCCTGGGGGTTTATTGTATTTAAAGAGAACGAAGTCGACAGTAAATTAAAACTGAGGTGTTTTAATAAATTGGTGTCATTTACGAATTATTTGCATTACCTTCCATCCTTTATGGAGTGTGAATTTCGGTATCCGTCCGGCTAGTTTTGCTTTATTTTTTCTGTTTTGCCCAGATGGACTCCGAGACGTTGTTTGAGTATTTTGCTCGGCGGATATTGAAATGCATGCTCATGTGATTGTGGGACTTCGGTCAAACGGTCACAATATATTCTATAAACAAAGGGAGCACCTATTGGTGGGAGACGTGGACATCAGCCCCGTAACCTCACAGATACTGTCTGCAAACCAAAGGTCCAATGGCAACCAATCGAACGAAACGTTTGTGGCACAAAAGAAACACCGACGCAAAACACGAGCACGACGGCTTGTCAGGAAACATACATAAGGCAATACAAGGAAATGCAATACTTTCAAATCTTACAGGTTTTAACCAAAATAATAAACTATTAGGAGGGTGAATAACAAAATCAAAAAAAGGACCCCGCCGTATGACATTACGTAAAGTCCTGGGATCTGGTTCAAGGATTTGAATACAAAAGCAACATCGCGAAAAGAAAATTGGATTAACCAAGGAAGAAACACCGAACACAAACAATTACATTCACGTTAGATTTAAATACATTGAGCTGTACTCACATTCCGCTGCTCCATGAGGGTGGGCCTCTGCCCGAACACACACGTTCGCACTACATCTTGGCACGTCCAAAACTGAATCAGCTTCTGTCCCCCAGAGAGGAGAGAAGCCTCCCAGAATTATAAAATGCCTAGTTTGGGAGTGGCCAAACCCGCGTCAAATATTGGCAGAGCCAATAGCAGATAAACTTACACAACAAAATGCAAGGTAAGCAACAATGCTAGCCAATACGAAAGAAATATGTTGTATGTGGCTAGAGTTTGCACATCGTTAGACAGAGTGATACATACTGGTAATTTGCGCGCTTTCAAACACGCGTGGCGTAATATAGAGATGTTCAACACGTGACAATAATAATAATAATAATAATAATAATAATAATAATAATAATAATAATACATTATGGAGAGTGGTTCAATTGGATCAAGAAGAGAGTGATTATTTAACTACTCAACTGTTTGCTCATGCACCAAACGTTCAGTAGCTTTGGAAAGAGCAGGATGATTAGAAATTGGTCGATAATCAGAGGGCAGTTCAGGATCTGATTTTTCTGGTATTGCTTTTTTAGCTTTTCTTCCATATCGCTGGAAAGGTAGCAGTTGTGAGACAATAATTAAATATATGTGTAATAATGGGCAATGGCTGGCTGCGTGGCTCAGGGGTAACGTTCTCGCTTGCTGGGCCCAAGGTTGCAGGTTCGTATCCTGGCGCAGTCAGCTGGCATTTGAGGGTGCGCAAATGCGAGGGAGCCGTGTCCGTAGATTTACTGGCACGTTGAAGATCCCCTTCGGGGCAAAATTCCGGCACCCCGGCGTCTCTAAAAGCCAGTGTAGTTAAAAGGGACGTAAAACCAATAACATTATTATTATTAATAATGGGCAACACAACGCCAATAATGTTATGTATAAAGCTTATCGGAATGTTATCTACACCTTTCGCTTTTAATTTAATTGAGTACAATACTGGTTTTACTTTATTAGTTGTGACGGTATGAAAGGTGAAGTAAGGATGCTCAGGTAATGGATTGTTACTTGTGTCAGTATTGCTTGTCGAATTTGTTTGGATATTTTCTGTCGTGAAATATTCATTTAATTCATCAAGCGGTATATCAGGTGCATATAATTGCTCCTGAGTTATTCCAATGCCTATGGACTTCAATTCTTTTTATGCATTGTCGGTGTTTAATTTTCCCCTAAATTCTTAAAGTACGTAAATCTGCAATGTCGTATTGTGCCCAACACAACAATCCCGGGGGAATGGTAATGAAAAAAAAAACTTCGAATTCACAGTAGAAGATAGAATTTTGAATACTTTCACTTCCAGAATTATTAAATGGCAAGCAGAGGATGATGACTTAATTCAACAGAATGACGAACGAAAAGAAATGGGTACCAGAATTAGAATGCCAATTATATCATGCGAAGTATTCGGTATGCCTGTCGATACTTTGATCGATACTGGGGCTATGCTTTGTCTGGTGAGTGAGAAGCTTTATATTCTGTGGAAGCTCAAAGAGAATTTAGAGGAAATTCCAGTATCAGGAATTAAGATCCAAGGAATAATACCCAATAAAATATCTCTGTGTAAAACACAATTATACTTATGTATTACGATTGGAGGACATGATTTCCGACATGTATTTGTTGTAATGAAGGACATGGCTTTTGACATGATATTGGGAGCAGATTTCATTCAGAAATATCAAGCAGTGATAGATATGAAGACAGAGACGATTAAATTTAAGAATACCGAAGAGATTAACTTCGAGGGAAAAGAAGAGGAAGACATCGAGGGAGATGCTCAATGGTCTCTGATTTTTCATGAAGCTGAAGGAAGAGAAGTCCACACTGAGAAGGAGTCCCCAGAGCTAGGGAAGATTTTGGAAGAGTATCACGATATTTTTGATATTAAGCCTGGTGAAATTGAAGATTTTGAATATTGTGGAAGTAAACAATAATGGAAGCTATGAAGTAGCCAATACACGAACTGGTAACATCGTGGGAACTTATAATGCATCGAATTTGAAGATTTATTATTCAAGAACCAGATGATTTAATGTGTAGATAGGAAAAATAAAAATTTTTCAATTTTTATTTTTTGCTAGGTGTGGGGTGGATGTGCCCAACTCTAGGAATGGGTATTCCAAGTTTCAGACACCTAGATATCAAGGGAAAGGCTGTAGCCGCTTTTGAAAGTTCAGATATTTGAATATCGCGCTACATTGCTTCTCGAAGCATTTCGAAGGATTTTACCGATAGTTGGATGTCAAGTGACGTAGCGAGTAACAGCAGAGGTGGAGGCTATTTATTGATTAAATAGTTAACTATGGAGTAGAGACTTGAGACTGGGATCAGATTACTGGCACGGCCAAATGAAAGAGAATGCAATTAGTATCAAGTAAATCGGACCAGGGATTCAAGAGATATGAGGATTTCTAGATATCAGGCGATGACGCGTGACCCTGACAGTTTTGAATAAAAGCCAGCTGGAGCAGGCATGGTCAGCTCACTTCAACACAAGCACTTGGCAAGCAAGTTGCGTCTACGCTGAGCCAAGGCACATGGTTGCCGTATCTACGCAGAAGTTCTTTTCAAATCGTGATAGTCACGAGAAGTGCTGCGCAAACGAGTTGGAACTTAGTAAGTTTCTGGTGAGGAGAATCACTGAGGTGATTGATTTCTACAGACATTGGTGGAAATATTTATATTTCCAAAAGGACATATGCTAGACTTTGTCTAGGAAATAATATTTTGTCACAGTCCAATAGTAACTTAATACTTGGATGTTTAAATCCATTTCAAGTCAGTTTTCATATTTGTAACTAGTTAACCACTTAGATCTGTCAGTACATTGAAGACTAGTCTATAACGGTAGCGTTCATTAGTCTGCGCAAGGGAAACTGCAGGTTGCTTAGCGCATGGCAGATGGTGATATTAATAAACCATGCCCAGGGAACGATCTTCAGAACAGCCGTTAATTGCTTAGACTGTCAATGTTTTTCTTGTACTGATGAGATTACAGTGAGTTATGTTACAACTGACATATCTAAGAAGAGATCACTTAGATCTGACCCTATTTCAACAAACTGTTATGGCTTTGATAGAAGCCCATATTAAAATGGAACCACAGTTTATTCAAACGTCGAAAGATACTACCACTATGTCTGACTAGACGTTTTGTGGGTGTACAATGGCGGCCGATACAAGGATTATACGTGCTTGTCCGATAGGGCATGTCTATGGATAAATCTGGTACAGACCAGGTTTACTACACTTCAAGACCATCAAGAAATGTAAGCCACATTTGAATTATATTATGCCTAGCTAATTGGAACAAACTATTTTTTCTGCAGATGACCAACACATTTTTTTCGTCGTATTTAAAGCTTGCAATGATTTACGCAAGACTTGTTAGAGTTATTCTGAGCATTTTCAGCACTCAGAACAGTTTAGGATCGATGACCGAGCATTTCGAGCATTTATTTGAATTTTTCATATTTTAAGGAAATCACGGTAATCAGCCGATGTAACTGTAAAAGTTAAATTTATTTTTGTTGAGGAATGGATACTTTTTCCATATTTGAAGGTTCGAACATGTGGATTCTCACATAATGAGATGATAATTAAATAATAGAACGAATAATAATAATAATAATCCACTAATAATAATAATAATAATTTTTATAATTTTTCTAAATAATTCTTGGATATTATATTTTCTAATAATCATATGTATTGAGAAAGAGCCTATGAAGTAGTTTAAACATTTCTAGTCTGGAACAGGAGATTTTCCGAAGGAGAGTGGTTAGCGCAAGCCCGCATTCAACCAACATTTCAGTTCTGGTTGAACAGTTGATATTTGCATGAGCAAAGTATATGTTTCAGATAACACGGAGAGGCGTGAAACGGGAAGCAAATGATATTTGTATCAAATAGGATATTGTTGTATTTATATAAAATCATGACGTAAATACACTCGAAAGTGAAATGAAGCTTTTCATATGTATGGTAAATTCACGGGTTAAACTGAATGGTAAAATAAAATAAACTTGTCAGTTTATTAATCTTCCAGTGTTGATAACAAGCAGAGGCTTGATTTATTGTATAAATTTTGGGAAGATAATTTATGTGTGTGGAGTAGTTGAAATGCCATTCCCAGGTGCGCATGTTAAGTCGCAGGAATGAAGGTTTTTTCGAGCATCAATCAAATAGCAGGTTCGATGGCTCAGGTTTATAGTAGGAGTATTGGAGCCACACATTTCGTCGTATGAATAACCCGAAGGTTATTTCTTTGAAACCATCAGTTCTTGTTTCAACCTTGTTTTCGAATTCCATTTAGACTTTGATTTTGCTAGAACCCGGATTAGTCATGATAGTAGTTTATTCTTCTTCAGAGGAAGACCTTTGCCGTTGTTGTTGTAATATTGTGTTCTTACACAAATAATAGAATGGGCCACTGCCAATTAAAAATAATTCTTTAACCACGAATGATTTGAAGGATATTTTCAATCCTAGTGCCATGAACTAAATGAATTCATTATAAAACTACAATTCTAATTTCCGCATTCTGTCGAAGAATTGCAAGTTGTGAAAGATACTAGAAATGGCCATAAATATAAATATTTTTATAATAATGATTCCAAGTGGAAAATCTAATTGTTGAATGGTTCAACCATTTATTGATCAAGTTGATGATTCAGAAATCATATATTTTGTTTGGAACTTAAAGTTCATAATCGAGTCACTTCTCGAATGTTTAATGTCAGAAGAACAATTAATTGTTGTTGTGCTTCGCACAGTTCTTCGATGCTATGCTCAATGGTCAAATACTTTTCAGATGTTATTAATATGTGTTAATAATTTGTGTTGCTTCTATGATGATAATATTTTCGACGATTATATTTTTGAAACTGGAAAAACAAGTGAAAATTTAAGAAATTCTATAAACATTTATTCTACGAGTGTTAATATCATGTAAACAATCAAACAGTGATCTACGTTATTTCCAGTATGGACAATTAATTTTGAACTGGAATTAAATATTAATAATTTTGGAACACATTCCACAGGACTATTAATCGGACTTGTGTTTCCAAAAAGATTGTCAAATGTGTTTGGAAGATTTCTGTATATTGTGTGTAAATAAGAGTGTGGATCGCCACACGTGGATGGTGCTGCTTTGAGCATTCTTGCAGTCAGATTTTAACTTTAAATAAACTGAGATAATTTTACAGGATGTGTTACTCCCAATTAAATCTCCTTCTGTCCTTATTGTTGCATTGAGCCAAAAATCAGCAAAGCATTTTTTTTAATTTGATGTCGTTTTTGCGATTTGCTTTAACCCATCTGGCGCTCCGGGATATTTTGACTCTCGTGCTGACTGATTATTGGTAAAATGCATATGTGGTCGTGCGGACTCCGGTCTAAAAGGGCACAGTATTACATGTTTAATTTTGTTTCTTAGTGCTCGATAATTTTCAAAGTGATTTCCTTCATGATTACTTTTATAACTTTCGCCAGTACATACAGTAGACTATCGGGTTCAAATCTTCGTTAGAGAACACGCAATTTGTGTTGGACAAAGCGGAGATGGGGAATGTTATTTTCTTCGCGATTTACGGTTTTCCTTGTCAATTTCATCCCAGTAATACTCCATAATCATCCATGTATCATTGTCCAAGAGAAGTACTGCCCCCGTAAATTGAATTATATTGAGACCACGGTGGCTGTATTGGAAAATGTGAGATAAGTTATGGCTGTTATAGTTGTGACGTGGATATTCATGACGTAAGCACGGATGACGCAGACTTCACGCAAGTAGGCTGCTTGAGCTGAGATTCTTGGTGACGTCATGATTTTGTTCGAGAAAGATCTGAGATTTACGACGCAGTCGCAGGGAAACATGGAATTGTGCTGAGGAAGAAGTTACGCGATTGGAGGAAAGTCTCGAACCAATGAACGATAGTTTGCAGGGAGACGGAGATTACTGAAACTATCATATTTAATTACTTTTGGAATGCAGAATTGTGGAAACCTATTTTCAGTTATGGCATTGATTTGGAATTTTGAAGAAATTAATTTTGAGTTTTTGAAATTTGAAAATCCGTCAAGTATAGCCAAAGTTAGAAATTCTAGCGATGACGGAGAAACAAGCTATGGAAGGGATGGATACGCCCCTTAAGAAGTTGACAAAAGGTCTTGCACAGCAGAGAGGAGCTCTCATATCGCATATATATCTCATACCGCATATATATTTCTGATGTCATATAGTCGTTTTCGAGTGAATAAGTGAAACAATTCGTCTTTAGCGTGTGGTAAAGCCAACCTCATCGAACGAGCACGGAGCAGTGCCGCAGTTCCATTTTACGGTGTTTGAAACTAGGCGAAGTTGAAACGCACACATTTTCAAGTCTACAAGATAATATATCAAGAGTTGACTAATGCCTTTAAGCTAATTCGATTGTGCAGTACTATATTAAAGTGTGTAGAAAGGTTGAACATTTTCAAGATTATAATTCGAAAGATATTGGCATTTTAAGACGGCAGACAAAAGTGATTTTCTCGCCACCTGAGAAGCACTTGTCTAATATCACATTCTACGCTACGGCTGACACTGGTATTGCAACCGTGCTACTACATATTGCATTTGATGATATAACGCTGCATTCTAACATGGAACAATATAATATGGCAGTTCTTTCAACTATTATAACGGAAATGGAGATGGAAGGCTAAGGACTTGAATGCAATTGGGACATATATCAATGGAGTGAAATAGCAGCATGGAACTTCGCTAATCGTCTTTCTACAAAAGCGAGCATGTAGTGAACATCCAACTACACTCATGCATCGTGGTCCAACGCTGAATTATATCAAATGGCAGTGGAAACATTTTCATACTCCACAAATATGAATATTTCTACGGAAATAACTGCAATAAACTTCATGGCGAATTTCTACCAGAACTTCAGGGAACTATCAAGAGAGGCCAGGGTAGACCCGGCTCACAAAGAAGAGTTTTGCCAGAAGGATGTCTATCGTATACACGGAGCAGTGCAATTTACGGAGGAGGAAGCAGTTCTATTCTCCGAGGGCGCTGGTTCCAGGTTCGAGGTCGGAGCACATCTTTATGGTGAAATGGAACCATCACCAGTCTTCTTTGGAAGATTTTCCTCTAGAACTTCAATCAACAGATAAGGTAGTCGTGAACGTTTCTTGTTTTATTTGAGCCATTTAGCGATGTCTGAGCAACCATTTTTCCCATATTTTTGTCCCATATATATTATGCCCCATATTCTTGCTTGATATTTCTGTACTCAGTACACTTTGATGATTTATGCTTTTTCTACGATTTATTAAGACATTGTTAGGTCTTTGGCATAGTTAAATAATTTTGGATCAGTTGAGACTGATAATAGATATTCTTTCAGTAATTTGCATATTTTTGTAGTCACGATTTGACTGTAAAGTTAACGTTTTTCTATGGCAGATTTGAATTCAGACAGCGTGTCATTTTATTAAAGTAATTCTATTCAGTAAATTACTTTGACCAATTTTCTGTCATCATCAAGAAAGAAGAATAATTAAAAGATTTTAGAGCGTTAAAATCTATTACTGTATCGACGATTTTGGAAATACTAGTCGTTTTATGAACATGATTGCAACATAGACATTTATCGTCAGTTCTGAAATTACCATTGCATTATGGACAATTTTATGAACTATGAACTTTGATTACGATTTATTGAATACACTATAGTAATGAACTTTTGATAGGAATTTTTCTCAATACTAGATTGGAACAATAATGTTTGCATTCCACAGTCTAATTGTATTCTATTGAATTATTTATGCAGTTTAGATGAACTTTGTTTGAAGATAGTATTTTTATACTACATTACTTAGGAGATATTAATCTCAATTTTGGTAGACCAGAGAGGCGTGTATAATCGTATTTGCTATTAAATTTATTTGTGATTGGCAAATTTTTACTTCATATCGATTCATGAATGAAACCCACGAAGGTTAAATAAATAACAGTTTGAAACAATTAATGAATATAAGAATTTTTGAAGTGGAACTATGGATGTATAATCGTTAGTTCAGTGGACATGTAAAAGTCGCTGATGAATAATGCCCTTGAATACGTGAAGGAGATTCCCACAGTAATGTTAATGTTGTTGAAGAATTTGTAAGTGGAGGTTTTTTGTGGAAGATTTTTATGCCATATATATTGAAATATATGATGAATTCTGGGCCTATTTTATGCAATTTGTGCATTTGAGCGAAGTATTTTTCCGCTGAGTCTATTGTCCAGGTCCTTAGAAAATTAATCATGTGAAATTACTGTTAAAATTAACAAGAGTGTTAAATAATTTGAGATAACGATTTTGAATGGAGGTTACCGTCACTAATAATAATAATAATTATTAAAACTTATTAAACCTGGATTTATAACTTTTAAATATAACTAACCTTCATTGGTCGATTATATTAACCTGATTTGAGTATTTATCAACCGGATAAACGTGTGGTTTAATGTATTTCTAAAATAAATAATATTAATATTGTAAATAATTGTGTAAATATCTTTAACAATAATGTGAAATGAAAGGAATTAATAGAGGCGTGTATAGATTTTGAATTGTCGTTTGACAATATTATAAACAATTTATAATTGTTATTAACAATTAATGAGCATTTGTTATAAACATTAAGAGTTTTGTTAATATACTCTAAAGAACGCTAATTATACAAATGGATTATACCATTAAACAAGTTTTGGGATTATTAGAGTAATCCAGTAATATTTGATTGGAGCATTTAAAAGATTTGCGTGATAATATTTGAGTTGAGTTGAGGACATTTAAAGTGTTTGAAAAGGAGCTAGGCTCTGATGTCACGAGCATATGCTAAGGTTAGCTGGACAGGTGGGTCCGTTTGACGACGTAGGCATGCGACATGATGTAGGGTGGATCGCAGCTGGCCTGACAACTGTATGTTAGAGGCCAAGGTCGACCACATAACAGGCTTGCAGTTATAAATAAAGTGTGATGTTTATGAAAGAGGAAAACAATTGCTACATGTCTCGCCCCAATTCCCTCGTCCATTCCAAGTGTATTACTATTATTACGTTCTTTATAAGCTAGTGAAAGATAAAATTTTGTATGTAACGTCTACAAGTCCTACAGGAGGACATGATTATATTGACAATGGCTTCTGATTGCCACGTGTATTTTGTTGAATTTTTGTTAGAGTCACCCCTTTATGTGAAATAAATTATTGTACAGTTTAAAGTTTCTTGTTTCCGTCTTGGTTCATTTTAAATATCATGGTGGAGGTTATTGTGTGAGCATACTTTAAGTGATCCAGTTGACAACCCATACCCGAGATTAATTTGAAGAGGTAAGTAAAGGTAAGTATGAACCCCCGTATGTTTTGGTGTGTTCCACAATAATTTCTTGTTAACTGCTGTGCTCTAATCTCGGTAGTATCTGTCAGTGCCATTTTCATTGATGTAGCTGTGCCGGTGCGTTTGATTATTGGCAATCCGATTGAGGGGGGCGGATATCTGACAGCCTACTATCCGGATTTACGGGGACAATAGGATTGGCGACCCTGAAACGTGGGGCACGATCAGCTCGATTGGCACGATTGGCTCGATTGGCACGTTCAACAAAACTGGATTACCAGGTTGAACGCCAGTAGAATTGACACGTTCGATCAGCAAAACATTGGATTACCAAGTTATTGCAGGAGAATTGGCACCGCAATTTTGTGGAGTGTTCGAATTACATTGGATTACCAAGTTATCGATGTCAATGGGATTGTGAAGACTCAAATAAAGAGGTTGATTCTTTGTTAGATGTCTTGGCCAATTGTAGAATTTGAGAGTGTGATTATATAGGGATTAAATGTTGTGTTGTATTAGGAATATTACACTCAGAAAAGATCAGATCTTATACAACTTGAGAGAGGTTAAATAGGCTGGAAACTTAGAAAAATCACCTATGATCTGGAATCTTACTTTATTTGACCGGCTTATGACATGTTTAGTCATATTAAAGATGAAATTAAACTATTTGGATTGTAAATGTAAATTATTTGTGTTAGGATATTTTAAAATGAGCCAAAGAAATTTGAACATGTGCTTGAGTTTATTTCAACATGAAGTGTCTACGAAAGTTAATTATAAGGTAATTATAAGTTAGATTTAAGACAGAAAATTGCTCAAATTTATATATGGTGAAAAATGTTGCTCAGATGTTGTTATTTTGCTCTGTTTGATGTATGTCCCTAAAGCAGTTTATTCTTGAAATAATATTGAAATGGCAGATGAGAGTATGAGGATGATGTTAGAGGAGTTGAAAGCTAGCATGAATGAAAGTGCGAGGGAGATGGAAGCTAGGAGTGCTAGTAGAATGAAGCAGATGATGGAGGAGAATGCTAGTAATATGTCTATTAGAATGGAGGAGAATTCTAGTAATATGTCTGTTAGGCTGGATGAAAGCATGAAGGAGATGGAAGCTAGGAATGCTAGTCGAACAAAGCAGATGCTGGATGAAAATCTGAATGTTCTTCAGACCAGTTCTGCAAACTTAGAAAATGATATGTCGCGTTTACAGATCAGTACCCAGGGAATCGAGAATGCTGTAAGTGACATTCATAAAGATGTTTCTGATGTTAAGACTGATGTTTCTAAGGTACAGAAAGATCTTACTATGTTGAATCTTGATGTTGCTAATGTCCGGGGTGATATTTCATGTGCTAGAGCTGAAGTAATTGTTGTTAGGAACGATGTTGCTACTGTACAAGATAAAGTAGAAGAGGTTCAAAGAGAGATTATAAATGTTCGAACCGATGTGTCAAATGTTCAAGTAGACATTAATAACATTCATTCAGATGTAAATGAGATACAAAGCGCTATAACTAAGATACAAGTAGAAGTTAACACTGTTTTTATAGACATTGCTAAAGTTCAAACTGATGTTAATAAAGTAAGAGAAGAAATTGAAACTTCAAAAACACTTTGTACTCGTAACATTAGTGCATTAACAACTAGGTTGGTTGACGAGTCTGTTAGGACAACAGCTTCTTTAGCAGGATTAAAGTATGATGTAGAGGTCATGAGAACCCAAGTCTTAGATCATAATCGTTCACTTAAAGAAGATATTGAAGTAGATATTGCGGAAATGTTAACTGCAAATGTAACGGTTTGGAAAGATGAATGGAACAGGTCAAGTGGGGAATATGTCACTCAGATTCAGGAACGAATTGAAAGAAAACATGCAAGTACACAAGTAGACATAAATAATGAAGTAGTTCAAATTAGGAAGGACTTGAGTATAAGGATGGATTCGCTATCCGAAAAACAGGTAGAGGATAGAACGCAAATAGGTCAGGACGTGCAAGCATTAAAATCCGCGTTAGAGGAACAAATTCATAAGGTTGTCTCTGATGTTAATGAAACCACGAGCAAACTTCAGAATTTGAAACTAGGAGAAGCCAGCATGATGGAAACCTATAAAGAAGAGTTGATCAGGAAAGTCATCACGGAAATCACGGATAAGGATCCAGAAGGCTTGACTGGTGAAGATGATAGGAATTACGTCAGACGATGTAACCTCGCTACAGAAGAGAGAGATATTAGTCCTGAGGAACGTATATCCAGATTCCGGGAAGAAGAAGAGGATAGGAATATTGAACCTGAATGGAGATATCGTGATAGTGGAAAGAATTACATGGATTCATATCCGAGAAATGTGACAGTCATCCGGAACTTCGAGGACAAACCTCAAAAATTTAACAATACTGATAGTCTAACACCGATAGAATATATCAGGAACCTGAAAGACTATTTCATTGAAGCTCACATTCCCAGAGAAAGAGAGATGAAGATAGTGGAGAGATTTCTAGCTGGAGGACCCCTTGAATGGTTCAGAGCATTTCGCTACACTTTCAGTAATTTTGACGAATTTGCAGAGGCACTGATAAAACGATTCTGGTCCATCGAAGCGCAGAATTCATTAAGAGCTGAGGTATACTCAAGGAAGTATTCAGGTACTCTTCCAACACGGTACGCTGATTTCTTCACGAGCCAGTTATCACGCTTGAGATTTTTGCAACCCCCATTGTCAACAGAGCAGTTGATAGATGCGATTTCTCGTATGCTGCCTGTGGAGGTGAGAAGACTCATCATATCGTCAAACATCAGGGATTTGACCAGTATGGACGAATTGTTGAGAAGGCTTGACTACACGAGTCCAATGCCAAATGTGGTACAAAAAGGTCAGATGCACGAATTCAAAGACATCAATACTGTCTATATGGATCAAGTTCAGCAAACTGACAAGCCCAATGAAGAAAAAACTGAAAATGTAGGTCCTCACAGGAATAATCACTTTCGCAACCACAGATCGCAAGGTTACCGTCCATATCAGCAAAGAAGAGGCTGGAATAATAATAGAGGAAACTACAATAATGGAAGAGGTAGATACTACAATAACCAGGGCTACAATAGAAACTACAATAGAAATTACCAGAATCAAAATCAGAATTCTCAAGGTCAGGTTATGACACCCGACAAATATCAAGAAAGAGAGAAAGAAAGTCAGCAGTATCTTAAGGAATTAAGGGAGAAGGAAGCTGAAAACCAAAAGAAAAGACAGGATGTAGTGATCGATCCTGGTCCTTCTACAAGCCAGCAGAACTTCGAGACTGGTAACACAAAAAAAACGCCGATTTCTCAACGACAGTGAGAAACCATGAATACATTGCCACACCACACCTAATTACCATTAATGAAATTTATGAAGTTACTGATGAGGATTTATTAGAAGAGAGGGGAATCGTCAAAGAGGAAAGACCATGTGCCTTACCTATTATTTCTGTACTGATAGATGGCCAACAGTACAAAGCTCTTATGGATACCGGCGCAATTATTTCTATCATTTCTGATGAATGCTATCAAAGTCTGTTAAAAGGAGAAAACATGACAGTTTTACCTGTTTCTACCGTCAAAGTGAGAGGAATTTTCCAAGACAAGGCAGTGAAATGCAAGATCCAAGTGTTGTTGAACTTTGAAATTAATGGAAGGAATTATGAACAGATCTTTATTGTGGTGAACAAGATCCATTTCGATATTGTGCTAGGAATCGATTTTATATCGAAAGTTGGAGCCATTATTGACATGAAGAATAGGATTATTAGCTTTAATGATGGGTACATGATCACAGAAGAGATCGAAGAACAGGACGTGAAAAACAGTCTGGAGATAGACCTTAGGGAAGAAATTTTAAATACTATTATCAATGAAGCGGAGAATCTAACAGAAATACCCAGTAGAAAAACTGAAGGATTTGAAGAAGTTCAGGGGGAATTTGAGGATTTGATAAAGGAATTCCAAGATATTTTTGATGAAAAGCCTGGATTGATTAAAGACTATAAGTACAAGATAAGGCTGACCGATGAAACCCCTTACCAAAAGAGAATATACCCCATACCTGAGAAATACTATCAAGAAGTACGAGGGTTGATCAGAAAAATGGAGGTAGACGGGATTATTAAAAAACAGGCGTCGTCTTATATAAACCCCATCACTGTAGTGAAGAAAAGTAATGGTCAGATACGTCTTTGTCTCGATGCTCGGACCATCAACTTGAAGATTCTTCCAGAAAATGACCGACCACCTAAGATTAGAGATCTGCTTCGAAAGTTCAAAGGGAGAGCATGTTTCAGTGTTCTGGACTTGACATCTTCGTTTTACCAAGTTCAACTAGAAGAAGAGAGTATGCAGTACACTGGATTCTTATTTGACCAAACGTCATGGGTCTTTGTGAGAATGCCTTTTGGAATGGTCAACAGTGGACCAGCACTTATTCGAGCACTTGATAGCAAGCTCACTGACGAAGTAAAGGAAAATGTAATCTGCTACATTGACGATTTAATTGTATCTTCACCCAACGCCGCAGAACATTTAGTGCATTTGAGAAAGTTGTTTGAAAATTTAAGGGAGGCCAATATCAAGGTCAATTTTGGAAAATGCCAATTCTTGAAGAAGGAAATCAACTACTTGGGGCATACGATTGATAAAGATGGATATCATCCAAACATGCAGAAAGTAGATGCGATCACAAGATTCCCAAAGCCAACTAAGGTGAAACAAGTCAGGGAATTTGTAGGCGCATGCCAATTCATCAGCAGTCACTGTCCGAGATACTCTGAAATTATGGCTCCTCTGTATGACTTACTCAAGAAGAATAACAGATGGAAATGGAGTACCGCAGCAGACGAGGCTTTTGAGAAAGCAAAGGAGATGCTCAGAAACAACGTTAAACTGGAGTACCCAGACTTTGAGAAGATGTTCTATATTGAGTCTGATGCATCAAGAATAGGCATTAGTGCAGTCTTATACCAAAAAGACGAGGCAGGCAACAAGCACTACATTGCGTTCACTAGTCGAAAGTTAAAGAAACACGAGGAAAACTACTTTACGACAGAACTAGAACCGTTAGCTTTTGTAACAGCTTTGCAAGCGTGGAAAAAAATGTTGCTGGGACACAAGGTTATCATTATTACAGATCACAAAGCACTTCAGTTTATGCTGCAAACTGACATGTCTAGTGATAGATTGACACGTTGGGCTTTGTTCACCCAACAGTTTAACGCCACTATCATCCATCAGCCTGGGAAAGATAACTTACTGGCTGATGCTTTATCACGTAACCCTATCAAAAATGTGCAGATACACCATGTACAACTGGAGCAGCAAGATCAAGAGACCGTTAGGAGGTTAGCCCGAATCGGTGTGTCACAGATGAGACACGCTCAAATCAGGAAAATGTACAGGTTCCTTAAGGGTTACATGGACAATACTGATGTTGACTATGCAGCTACACAGAGAGAATCACGACACTTTGTCTTGAGTGGAGACATCGTATGTAAGTATGCTGACTCTGCGCATACAAAGCTCCGAATAGTCGTGCCACCTAAACTTGTTGTCAATTTAGTGTGGGTAGCTCATCACGCAACTGGACATGCAGTTTAGATAAGACTCTTGACACTCTTAAAGAGAGGTTTATTTGGACTAACATGCGTTCCAGCATTGCTAATGTCATTCGTTCATGTAATAAATGTAAAAGAGCAAAGTATGCTTCCGCTCTATTAAAAGGAAAACCTAAGGCTATGATTCCCTCTAAACCAAATGAACTCATGGCGACAGACATATTTGGTCCTTGTCCGAAGGGATACCAGGGTAATCAGTTCCTGTTGGTTACCGTGGATGTCTTCTCGAAATTTGTAACAATGAGTCCCATGCAAAAAGCTAACACGAGGAATGTTGTAAGCAGACTGGAACATGCTGTATTTCCAAAAGCTGGTAAACCAGAATATCTACTTTCGGATCATGGAGCTCAGTTTACATCCTTAGAATTTGCTGCAGATATGGAAAGGCTTGGTATTAAGCACTTATTTTCAAGCGTGCGCTATCCAGAATCGAATTCTTCAGAAAGATATATGGCTGAATTTTCGAAATTTTGTCGAATTTTCTGTCCGAATGATCATTCTGGTTGGGTGAGATTTGTACCCCTTATTGAGGAATGTCTAAATTCTACAGTGCAGGAGAGCACAGGAGAAGTGCCAATGAGACTTCATCTAGGAAGAAACCCAGAAAGGCCGTGGGATAATCTTTTTCACCACGTTCCTAGAGATCCCGACCTAGGAAGGCAGCAAAGAATTGACAGAGCGAAGGAACAACTCCAGAAAGCAGCAGAGAAACGATTGAAAAGAGTAGCTGGAAAACGTTTTGGTGCTCCCTTAGAAATTGGAAATCTGGTATTACTACGCAGACCTGTCAAGGCTGATGTGAGTAAGAAAATCTATCCCAAGTTTGGAATAGTGTTCATGGGTCCGTTCAGAATTACGAATGCTTATGGAAACAACTGTTATGAACTCTACGATGATGAGAATAATGTCGTTTATGGCAAGTTCAATGCTGGAAACTTGAAGAAATATTATCCAAGAGTAGGCCAATGATAATTCAATTTCGTGTTCAAGTGAATTGAGATATTTATAACACAGAGTTTAAAAACAATTTGCAACTGTTTTTAAAACGTGGTGAAGGGAGAATGCCCCCGTAAATTGAATTATATTGAGACCACGGTGGCTGTATTGGAAAATGTGAGTTAAGTTATGGCTGTCATAGTTGTGACGTGGATATTCATGACGTAAGCACGGATGACGCAGACTTCACGCAAGTAGGCTGCTTGAGCTGAGATTCTTGGTGACGTCATGATTTTGTTCGAGAAAGATCTGAGATTTACGACGCAGTCGCAGGGAAACATGGAATTGTGCTGAGGAAGAAGTTACGCGATTGGAGGAAAGACTCGAACCAATGAACGATAGTTTGCAGGGAGACGGAGATTACTGAAACTATCATATTTAATTACTTTTGGAATGCAGAATTGTGGAAACCTATTTTCAGTTATGGCATTGATTTGGAATTTTGAAGAAATTAATTTTGAGTTTTTGAAATTTGAAAATCCGTCAAGTATAGCCAAAGTTAGAAATTCTAGCGATGACGGAGAAACAAGCTATGGAAGGGATGGATACGCCCCTTAAGAAGTTGACAAAAGGTCTTGCACAGCAGAGAGGAGCTCTCATATCGCATATATATCTCATACCGCATATATATTTCTGATGTCATATAGTCGTTTTCGAGTGAATAAGTGAAACAATTCGTCTTTAGCGTGTGGTAAAGCCAACCGCATCGAACGAGCACGGAGCAGTGCCGCAGTTCCATTTTACGGTGTTTGAAACTAGGCGAAGTTGAAACGCACACATTTTCAAGTCTACAAGATAATATATCAAGAGTTGACTAATGCCTTTAAGCTAATTCGATTGTGCAGTACTATATTAAAGTGTGTAGAAAGGTTGAACATTTTCAAGATTATAATTCGAAAGATATTGGCATTTTAAGACGGCAGACAAAAGTGATTTTCTCGCCACCTGAGAAGCACTTGTCTAATATCACATTCTACGCTACGGCTGACACTGGTATTGCAACCGTGCTACTACATATTGCATTTGATGATATAACGCTGCATTCTAACATGGAACAATATAATATGGCAGTTCTTTCAACTATTATAACGGAAATGGAGATGGAAGGCTAAGGACTTGAATGCAATTGGGACATATATCAATGGAGTGAAATAGCAGCATGGAACTTCGCTAATCGTCTTTCTACAAAAGCGAGCATGTAGTGAACATCCAACTACACTCATGCATCGTGGTCCAACGCTGAATTATATCAAATGGCAGTGGAAACATTTTCATACTCCACAAATATGAATATTTCTACGGAAATAACTGCAATAAACTTCATGGCGAATTTCTACCAGAACTTCAGGGAACTATCAAGAGAGGCCAGGGTAGACCCGGCTCACAAAGAAGAGTTTTGCCAGAAGGATGTCTATCGTATACACGGAGCAGTGCAATTTCCGGAGGAGGAAGCAGTTCTATTCTCCGAGGGCGCTGGTTCCAGGTTCGAGGTCGGAGCACATCTTTTTGGTGAAATGGAACCATCACCAGTCTTCTTTGGAAGATTTTCCTCTAGAACTTCAATCAACAGATAAGGTAGTCGTGAACGTTTCTTGTTTTATTTGAGCCATTTAGCGATGTCTGAGCATCCATTTTCCCCATATTTTTGTCCCATATATATTATGCCCCATATTCTTGCTTGATATTTCTGTACTCAGTACACTTTGATGATTTATGCTTTTTCTACGATTTATTAAGACATTGTTAGGTCTTTGGCATAGTTAAATAATTTTGGATCAGTTGAGACTGATAATAGATATTCTTTCAGTAATTTAAATATTTTTGTAGTCACGATTTGACTGTAAAGTTAACGTTTATCTATGGCAGATTTGAATTCAGACAGCGTGTCATTTTATTAATGTAATTCTATTCAGTAAATTACTTTGACCAATTTTCTGTCATCATCAAGAAAGAAGAATAATTAAAAGATTTTAGAGCGTTAAAATCTATTACTGTATCGACGATCTTGGAAATACTAGTCGTTTTATGAACATGATTGCAACATAGACATTTATCGTCAGTTCTGAAATTACCATTGCATTATGGACAATTTTATGAACTATGAACTTTGATTACGATTTATTGAATACACTATAGTAATGAACTTTTGATAGGAATTTTTCTCAATACTAGATTGGAACAATAATGTTTGCATTCCACAGTCTAATTGTATTCTATTCAATTATTCATGCAGTTCAGATGAACTTTGTTTGAAGATAGTATTTTATACTACATTACTTAGGAGATATTAATCTCAATTTTGATAGACCAGAGAGGCGTGTATAATCGTATTTGCTATTAAATTTATTTGTGATTGGCAAATTTTTACTTCATATCGATTCATGAATGAAACCCACGAAGGTTAAATAAATAACAGTTTGAAACAATTAATGAATATAAGAATTTTTGAAGTGGAACTATGGATGTATAATCGTTAGTTCAGTGGACATGTAAAAGTCGCTGATGAATAATGCCCTTGAATAAGTGAAGGAGATTCCCACAGTAATGTTAATGTTGTTGAAGAATTTGTAAGTGGAGGTTTTTTGTGGAAGATTTTTATGCCATATATATTGAAATATATGATGAATTCTGGGCCTATTTTATGCAATTTGTGCTTTTGAGCGAAGTAATTTTCCGCTGAGTTTATTGTCCAGGTCCTTAGAAAATTAATCATGTGAAATTACTGTTAAAATTAACAAGAGTGTTAAATAATTTGAGATAACGATTTTGAATGGAGGTTACCGTCACTAATAATAATAATAATTATTAAAACTTATTAAACCTGGATTTATAACTTTTAAATATAACTAACCTTCATAGGTCGATTATATTAACCTGATTTGAGTAATTATCAACCGGATAAACGTGTGGTTTAATGTATTTCTAAAATAAATAATATTAATATTGTAAATAATTGTGTAAATATCTTTAACAATAATGTGAAATGAAAGGAATTAATAGAGGCGTGTGTAGATTTTGAATTGTCGTTTGACAATATTATAAACAATTTATAATTGTTATTAACAATTAATGAGCATTTGTTATAAACATTAAGAGTTTTGTTAATATACTCTAAAGAACGCTAATTATGCAAATGGATTATACCATTAAACAAGTTTTGGGATTATTAGAGTAATCCAGTAATATTTGATTGGAGCATTTAAAAGATTTACGTGTTAATATTTGAGTTGAGTTGAGGACATTTAAAGTGTTTGAAAAGGAGCTAGGCTCTGATGTCACGAGCATATGCTAAGGTTAGCTGGACAGGTGGGTCCGTTTGACGACGTAGGCATGCGACATGATGTAGGGTGGATCGCAGCTGGCCTGACAACTGTATGTTAGAGACCAAGGTCGACCACATAACAGGCTTGCAGTTATAAATAAAGTGTGATGTTTATGAAAGAGGAAAACAATTGCTACATGTCTCGCCCCAATTCCCTCGTCCATTCCAAGTGTATTACTATTATTACGTTCTTTATAAGCTAGTGAAAGATAAAATTTTGTATGTAACGTCTACAAGTCCTACAGGAGGACATGATTATATTGACAATGGCTTCTGGTTGCCACGTGTATTTTGTTGAATTTTTGTTAGAGTCACCCCTTTATGTGAAATAAATTATTGTACAGTTTAAAGTTTCTTGTTTCCGTCTTGGTTCATTTTAAATATCATGGTGGAGGTTATTGTGTGGGCATACTTTAAGTGATCCAGTTGACAACCCATACCCGAGATTAATTTGAAGAGGTAAGTAAAGGTAAGTATGAACCCCCGTATGTTTTGGTGTGTTCCACAATAATTTCTTGTTAACTGCTGTGCTCTAATCTCGGTAGTATCTGTCAGTGCCATTTTCATTGATGTAGCTGTGCCGGTGCGTTTGATTATTGGCAATCCGATTGAGGGGGGCGGATATCTGACAGCCTACTATCCGGATTTACGGGGACAGTACCTCACCAGCCGGAATATTTCCATTCCTCGGAGCTGTCTGCCGGTTCACTTGACAAGAATCAGGTTAGAAAACACCTCGTTGTGTAGCGGTCGGAATTCTTAGCTGTCGCCCGGGAGTTCCAAGTTGGATTCCCGGCACTTTCAAGGAATGTTATTCCAGTCTGAGGGCTGGAATGGAGTACACTCGGGCTAGAGAGGCAAAGACTGAGAAGAGGCGGATTAGATACCAATCTCAGATATCAAAGAAGTGGTTTTCCGTGGTTTCCCAGTTCTATTCCAGGCAAATAGACAACGGCCATCTCCGTCCCAGTAATCACCTCAGTAGCAAATACAAACACAACTACAGACACAACAATATCTGAGGCTATCACACAATGTTTACATACTGCGATGAAATAACCACGATGTCAAAGCCCTTCAATGAAACAACAACAACATATTCATTCTTGAAATCCTCTTTTTGTAAGTGATAGAGACAGTAATTGATATTGCAATTTTCAGTCGGTCAACACACTGTATTCCCAATTACTGGGATATGCGAAAAATAACATGAAAACATTACATGTGATTAAAATATATATATACAGGGTGGACAAATTAAAACCGGTCCGTAATACATTAATTATTTCTTTATTAGCCTGCTTTTCACATTTTGCAAAAATGAGGAAAAAGTAGACTTATGAGATCAAACCGGGAAAATGTCTGTCTGTCTGTACTTCTGTCTGTCTGTCTGTCTGTCTGTCTCTCTGTCTGTGTGTGTGTGTCCCGTATCAACTCCTAAACGGCTGCAACAATCAAAACAACATTTGGTATGAGTAATACCTGATTATCTCAATGCCGTATTTGAAAATATTGTCAGTGTTACCAACTGCTAAAAAATCGCCATTGAAATGTTTAGCTCCATGTTGGATATCATGGAAGGTATGCATGGGAGCAATTTCAAAATTTGCACACGTATAGATAATAATATTTCAGTTTAATTTCCAGGAGGCCATATATGTCAGTGTTGCCAAAATGATTCTAAGCCTGCTGAGAATTCCAAATTTAAATACATGTAACTTCTATACTATCATTTAGATTTCAACCAAATTTCGTGTGTGCTATGTGTACCATAACATATATGACTGTGCGTATTCCTAAGAGCAACCAGGGCTGCCAACTGTTAATAATTACTGTCTCTATTTTTGTTACCCTAATATCAATATATCAGAAAGTATGCAAACCAATTGCTCTAAACTTTGCATACGTATAGTACCTGGCATTGTAGATTAATTTGGAGTAACTAATGTACATCAGTGCTGCCAACATGATTTTAAGCCTGCTGATAGGTCCAATTTTAAAATTCATGTAACTTCTATACTAACTAATGGATTTCATTCAAAATTGGCACAACAATAGGTCATATTATTTCAGATTATTTCTGACCAATACATACATGACATTGTTGCCAACATGATTTTACGCGCGCTGTTAGTTCCAATGTTTAACTGCATGTAACGTGCATGCTATCCATTGGACTTCAACCTAATTTTGTATTCTGTACCTTAATAAAATGGAACTAAGAATATATTGTGTCACCAGGGATGCAAACTGTAGTGCTCTATTAGGCTACATTATGCCAGGTAAACAGTATTTCGAACTAATTAGAAATTTCGATGTTACCAACTTAATTTCTAGATAGATCCACATAGATTAATAATTGGCATGCACCTTAAATTTTAAGATAAGTAGGCTCTTTAGTTTGTCACGGAACTTCTTGTTATTTATGTATTTAATTTCTTTCGTTATTTATTTCGCTTCAACGTTGGAGTGAGTACGAGGTGGCAGGCGTGTTTAGTGACCAGTTGAATGCAACAATGGTGCTCACGGTAAAACAGAGCTTATTTATTGTCGAATGTAATGTGAAACACAATTCATAGAACACGTGTGCGGAACTGTTTTCGTAAGAGATTAAAACTGGCCGTGCTTTGACAAAACCTCCAGCAAAGAGTTCAATGCAGGACATAGTGGCGAAATGACATGCAACGGGCAATGTAGCGAATAAACACCGTAACTCTCCGAAAAGAGTTAAACACCTGAAAACATTGTACGACTGAAGGAAAGCCTAGAACAAAGTCTGACGAACTCTCAACGCTGTTTATCTGCGCAAGTGGGAATTAAATGATCGTCGTGTCGAACCATTATCACAAAGGACCTGCTTCTGTATCGTTACAAATTTACTGTTGTGCATGCGTTTAAGTGTCCAGAGAAACCTTCGCGTGTTGAGTTCTGCTGGTGGTTCCTCAGTGAAGTGGAAGCAAGTCTTTTAGATCCTCAGTTTTTCATTTCGTCATATGGGGCCTGGTTCAGCTTATCAGGGTACGTGAACTCACAAAACATGCGCCATTATGCATCCGAAAATCCCCATTAGTACCTTAAAGCGCCGTCGCATAATTGCAAGATTGGTGTTTGGTGTGCCATGTCTGGTGTCCGCATTGAGGCACGAATCTCTCACTAAACTGTTATTGTGGTCCGGTATGTCCAGAATCTGTATGATCCATATGTGGTTCAACTCACAGGAGACTGTATGGATATTTTCATCAGGACGGAGCAACAGCACACATCGCCTTCACAACCTTGGAACAGGTGCATGAAATGTTCGGTGAGGATAGGACAATCAGCAGAGGCAGTGCAATCTCCTGGTCACCTCGAACGACTTATCTTTCTACCTGTGATTTTTACCTGTGAGGCAAATTGAATATGAAATCGATACTAAAATAAAATAAATTACGAGCCTTACAGTAGTCGCATGTGATGTGTAACATCTGACATAGAAGAAACCTCACGTGAAATTGTTGATACACCGGTATTTTATACTATTATTGGCTCAAATATTAATCTCTTGTAAAAGGGGGTGGTGTTTTACAGATATTGTAGTTTATAATACGAAACTCATTTTATTAGATGATTTGTAGCCTCCACCGGCACTAGCCTAAATAAAGAATACGATATGGATCAACTAGATTAATAGACGCAACACCACTCATAACATTAAATTCCTTATAAATAGGCCAACTTGCGAGTAAATGCAATGTGCACAGCAGTAGATCATGAGAGACTTGTCCAGTTCCTCTTGATTCACAGACCAACACGTAATTTCATATGGATTCTTTTAAAATGAGTCATATAGATAAATATCGTTTAAAATGATAATTAGATAGCAAAAATATCTATCCCGTCCGGGATTCGAACACAAGATCTCTAGATTCACAGACCACGGCTATTTCGACCACGCAAATATAGTGCACAAGTTGGTGACTTATTTTCACGTTCCAATAATACTGCATTAAGGAATTGAGTTTCATTTATATTTTGCTTGTTTCGATAAGTTTCCTGCGTGAAATTGAGTTTAAAATTTGAGTAAAGAGACTGTATTCAGCAATAGTTCATGAAGGCTTGCCTAGTTCTCGTTTAAACACAACGATATATATTATATTGATGACTGCATTACCGTTATGTGGGTTAATATTTGAATAGCCATTGTGCAGAAATATAATACCGGAATTGCCGACTACTTACTATGTTTCATATTAAAGCATATAATCATTTAAATACTGATATGAAGACTTGAACCATGTGTCATGCTCTTTGTGTTTCAAACAGTTGACACCAGAGTTCCCATGAGCGTTTACCGTCAGAATGACAGTGTTGATCACTTTTATCCAGTGATTGAAAAACAGACCCTTAATAAAACATAATTGTTTTCAGCAAATATGATATAATTAATATTTTTACACCAAAGAACGACAACTTGAAGATGATTTATTGTAGGAATATTTGTAATGGCACCTCGAAACTTTGAAGTAATCCGTATGAGATATACATTCCACAGCAGCCAGGAGGGATACGATCCAGCTGGAAGTCATACACACTTCCATCCGTTCCATTTCCATCCCATTTTAAAAAATCACTCCCACAAAATATCCAGCAACCGAGTGGAAAGATGTTACATATCAAAAATTACAACATTGAAATAATCTTATGTCTAATTGAGAATACTGAAAACGTTCTAATTTTTGGCGGTTTACCTCAGTAATAAACAATTCACTTGTATGCACTTTGCTAACAATCACCACTGGTCTAGTAAAAGTAACAATGTGCGTAATTAGGTCATTACATAATGTTACAGGGGTGTCCAAATTTGAACGTTTATTCACTACAATCAATGCACAACACTGCCCGATGTTCGTCGCATATCGCTCGTCGGCAAGACAAGCACATGAGTTTTGTCATCGCTTTGTATTTCGCTCCAATCCAGTAACAAAAACAGACAGCAAAACTGGAATAAATTGAGTAAATTTCCAACTCACATAATATATATACTCACCCACAAAAGTCACACTGGGGTCCGACCAACCCCACGCTCGATTCAACCACCTACTAACCGGAACGCAGTTAAACAATGAAGCTGCTGGTTTGGCCTTGGCTCCACAATGGTGCCTACTTATTTTACGTAGAATGGCAAGGCCATGATTCCCGTGCTATCCAATTCGTTATGAAAACAAAAATCGCCAGGGTCTGAGGGACCCCAGTGTGACCATTGATGGTTATTATTGACTATATCGGCTTCGGTGGCGTAGTTGGTAGCATGCTGAACTGCTGTTCCCAAGATAGCGGGTTCAAACCTGGCCGAAGTCGTCGTATTTTTAATAGCGTTAAAAATCCTTCAGTATGCCTTCCTTCGGAGGGGAAGTAAAGCCGGTGGTCCCATGTTATAGATTGATGGCATGTAGAAGAACCTTCCACAGACTAAACATGTGTGAAGCTAAATTGTTAGGTTAGATTTCATCGGAACGATTTATCAATGTTCCAACGTTCACCACTAGGTATCATTGATATCTGGTAGCGAAAGTTGGAACTACTTGAAATTGAACGGAACTTGTAGCTCACTCTAAGGGTGTCCACTGGAAGCAGCTACAGACTAGGATGAGCCGAACATGTCCTCGGACACTCCCGGAACTAAAAGCTATACGATAAATAAATTGGCTTACATTATAAGTGTGCTACTTTTATTAAGGCCAACAGTTTGGCATGTGAAAAGGTTGATTTGAGTGAAAATTGAATTTATTGTGAATCGTTGAAAGCTGACCGGACCACGACGCCAGTATAATTTTCAATGTGGAAAACCACGAAGAGCGATTGAACTTGTGAAACTGTATTAAATTGTTTGAGGCTTATATTTGTGTGCATACAGTCCGTGAGACGTAATTCTTTTTTCTGTGAACGAATCTTTGCTTGATTCCAAGGGCTTTTCTCGATATTTTTGCAGTACTTAAGAGTCTGTGAATTAACACCATACGTGTGTTTTAAAGCCTGTAGCAGACATAAGGGCCATTCTTGATAATGGTCTGCAATGTTGAGGGCCAGTGAGAACTGCTAGTATAAATGTAAAAGCAGTGCCACAACGCACTTCAACTATGGAAGCATTTACTATTCACCACGTGGAACCACATGTAACTATTCCTGAGATGTCCAGCATGGAGTAGACCATTATGTTGTGAGAGTTGATGCCGATTTAATCCCTCAAGATGAGGAAAAATGAGCTATGTAAATAGGGAAGTCTGAGAGTCGAACGGAGGACTGAGGAAGGATCCTCGTTCGCAGGTACCATAAAATCCAGATCGCCGACCATGTGAGTTATAACCAACAGTCTAACTTTGCTAAAGGTATGTTGCTTCAGTTGATTATGTTAGAACCGCACTTTTATAGCAACCAATTAGGTAGGGCATGCCTAGCTTTAAACTAATATCTACTTTTCCTTAGATTTTGACTAGCCCTTGTCCAGATCACGTACTCGTGAAACATACAGTGGCGTGGGAATGCCACGCACTGTCCATTATGTATGACGACGATGCAGGAGAGACTCCTACAAACTTCTACAGCCCTAATAATTTGCTTATTCTTGACTAAGAATTTGAAAACAATTTTTGAGACATCCTTTATGAGACCACTTCAGTATTGATTTATTTTCGGGAATGCAGAAGCATTAACACACCTCCTTAATGTATTCATTACTCATCGTATCGATTGACAGGAGTCAGGTCTGCACTGTCGTTTTATTCCCCATCATTTTTTCTGCAGTTGAGCCCAGAAGCCACTCAATTATTCCTAGTGTATTGGAAACTAGTAGGAAGCTTGCTTCTGCCTTTTGAAGCCGTGTAAGTTAAACTACTCATCGCATCATTTCACGACACACAGTGCACAGGTATTGTGCCATTATATTTTTGGTTTAGCGTCGAGTTTGACACGCACATTTTTTAAAGACTGTGAGAATAATGTAGAGGAAAGTATAGAACTGGAAGGAACTCTGATGTGGAGTACGAGGTGTGCTAATTTTACGATTTAACGTTCCAAAGCACTTGGAGTGCACTGGAATATCTTTCTCTTAGAGCAATTTGGTTTTACATTGTGTTTTCATGAGCTGTTTATATGACTAAGTTCCTAGTGTGCAGTGAAGGGACATGTGATGCGAACATTCATTGAGAGCCACAGATAGGAATTTCGTGTACTGACAGGCTCAAATTTACAATCCATTCTAATTTGTACCAGCAATATCCGCGCTCGATAATGTGTCATTTATATGTGTGTCACACCAGGAGGTTAGAAAGCACGGTTACCCAGAGTGTTCAGCGACTTTTATTTGTGAGACAACTATGAATCACACACACGACTGATTGTTCGAAAAGAATGCTTGTTGTGATGTTAGGTTACTGATACAATTGTTGAACACAACTTGTCACTATTAGAATGTATTTATATGACTAACACGTCACAGCTTATGAATGTCGTTTATGCTCACGACATATTTGTAATAGTTTTCATTAGTTCATGAAGCAGAGTAGTAAGTTTTCCCAGAGTCTAAGATCGGACCAGATCATGTATAAATTTATAAACCTTGTTGTTATTGTGTCTTTTAGAGACATAAAACGGGATTGATTGAGTTCATCAGCAATATTGAGGTATTCCAGCAAAGATGATGATCGCTTTTTGGATCACACTAGCCGAGGTTTTTAGCGAGCCTGAGCGCCTCTGTTGTGCTTTTTATTAGCCAGTGTTATTGTTCTAACCGTGAGGAGGTAGCTTACTTGTTTATTGTAGCGCCATCACTTTTAAAGTGGGTGGTACGGTTCTTCGATATGTGGCTTAAATGGCCATTAGGTATTTGTTGAGTTATGGTGGTGTATCCACTTTTGAAGCGTGTATTACTGTTTCTACGACATGTGTCTTAAATGGTCATCAGGTATTTAAACTAAACTGTGAGGGAATAAACATGAACTAAACTTACAAAATAAATCATGAGACCTTAACTAACCTAAATCGATGACTTTAAATAGTAATTATAGTTAATGTTGAAATTATTCTAAATTCGCTTTACCATTTTTATCTTTGACAGACACAGTGGAACGACGATTTAATGGAAAAGACCATTTATTACGATGAGCTGACACTATATTTTCAGACGACGTAGGATTGCTAGAGCCACGTTAGTTAGTAACTCGTGGGCCTCTGCGATCAATGCAATGTCAGACGCAGTTTTAAATGTGCTTATGCCACCGTAAACACATGCTCTTAGGTGACTGTCGGATACAAAGAATATTCCGGCTGGCGTAGGCAGGATTGCTTAGAATATAAGAGTGTATTATTACTTGTTGTAGGTTTATTTTATTGTACCCTTGTGTGTACAGCATTTGATAGTTAGTGTTTTTTATTGAGTTTAGCAATTGGTTGTTATACTAGATTTGTTTATTTCTTTGCTGCGGACGCGTCTCATCAGTAATTAACGTAAAATGAGGACTTAACTAACTGTTCAACGTAATAATAAATGTCGAATGTGACACCAACATAACTTAGCCTATTTTCTGTTGGTGCACCAAATGTAAATAAACTTAGCCTTGTGAACAAGTTAAATGTTTTGTTTCGCAGTAGATTCGATCATATCACTATTTGTATATTTAACTGAACCTTTGTAATTTTTTAGGAATTTCTTTACGTGCCACATTCGTAGCGTTGAGTTTGAACTTCATACGAATTTTGTAATTAGGATTTTCGAGAGTGTCTAACTTAACTTCCGTTTAGAGAAGGATTATTTATTTTTCTATTTTATTAGATTTGCGGACTAACCGGATTTTAACGCTCCAAAGAAGGATAGGGGATAGTGTGATTATTGAATAAATTTCTAATGAATTTTACCTCAGTCTGGACTTATAATTGCTAGCTTTAGTTTTTGGGAGCGTGTTTCCTTTGGCTTGTCTATATCCAATCCCTCATTACATCTGATACTCTCCCGTGTGTCAGTCTCGTGCTTGACCTGGTCTGAGGACACGCCCGATCCTCTCAATGAGTGTGTCGGGAGGATGGGGCGTCTGGAATACCACTTGCGGTTGCTGGCGTCCCGACAGCCCTGTCTGACGGGCACAAGATATACAAGGCAAAATTGCTCTACAAAACACTACCAAACCTACAATGAAACCCACTAAGGGTCACTGCCTTCCAAAAACAAAACAAAATCATCAAAAAGTTAGAAAGTGTGGCAACTATTGCTGGTAAAATCTAAAGTTTTAAACAACACTGAAGAACTGGCTTCAAACCTATGTATAAAGACAGTTAAGTTATGCTAATGGAAAATATGAATCATAGTATTTCGTCGATCCGCTGATTTTGGAATTCCTGCCAACTTGGAAAGAGTTTGCAAGAAGTCGGCAAACAATGAGACTTCAATCATTGACGTCAACAAGCTGACATGGAGCGTAGTGTTGAGGAGGGTTCTACTTTCCCTCTATATGTATCAGAATAGTGGTCTGCAGCGATATGAAGTTTCATCGCGATGCTTGTAGGAAAATTTCAGCTGGTAACTGAAGCAGGCTTGATGGAGTTCTTTATTCTGGGACTACTGCTCTTCATTATAACCATGTCGTGCACTGCCGGGAGCTTTATTATGCTAGCCTGACTCAGGCAGTGGAATGTGGGTTACATAATTAGTTACGTCACTAACACTCGTATGGAATCATAGCAATAATGTTATGGGTCCTGCATTCCTTTTTACCGCTTTGGCTGTAGAGACGCGGATTGCCTGAATATTGTCCAGACGGGCTTCTTTTAAGTGTTAGTAAATCTACTGACAAGGATCTTCCATATTTAAGCAGCCCCAAAAGCTAGACGACTGCACCGCCTTTAGACCCAACATATCTGGGCACATCAAGTGAGAACCTTAACGTTAGGCTTCGTAACGGGTCAGACTGGGATCAAATCAGTCCTCGACCAGATTAGTATAAAACCTGGGTATAGTCGGTAATGCCTTGATTGATATGAACCCCTCAACGGTGGGCACATATACCTAGTATTCAATAATAATAATAATAATAATAATAAACAGCGTAAATCCAGTTATAGCCAAATGGTGAGCGAAACAAGGAGTTAAGTGACTGCAACCTCATTCACTCGATCCAACAATCCACATAATAGAGGCATGAGGAGAGCGATACTTCTAAAGATATCTGTTCTATTCTCTTGAACGAAACGTATTATACCGAACTAAATATCCATCTTATCACTCTAACCAATTTTAGCCCATATTCATCATCTTTATATATAAAATAATGTGTATATCTGTCTCCGAGTCCCTTCATTAATTTGGCTGGAATTGATGGCAAATGGCCCAACCGGTTTGCATGAAAGTTTCAGGAAATCAATACCTTTTAATCAGGACTGACTAGGCTTTAATCTCCAATATGTTAGGATGTCGAGGATACGGGGGATTTATACTTCCATGTCTGTCATAAAAATGATCATGAATTGGGATAATGGGATACACTTGATATTACGTTTTCTTGTCAGCAAAAAGGACGTTTTCAAACTTTCAAGCTTTTTTTTTAGACTCTTTTTCGGGGAGTGTACGGTTCATATCGAAGTTTTTGTAATACGCTTCTATCAAGGTGCAAGGTAATATAGCATAAATATATGGCAGGAATGAACAGGAGAAGGCCAAAATGAACAATATTATGTTCAGAGCGAAAATAACAAGTAAAACACAAACTCGAGGGAACACCCTCTTAACCTTACACCCAAACGTTACCATATTAAACAAAAAAATAAACCTCAACAGAGATGTCAAACAAAATAACATGACCTGAAATATGGCCTGTGTGGACGTGATCTGACGAAGCATGCAAATATGTGTGAGTACTCGATACGTGATTAGTTGCCAACCCGCGAATGCCTTCAGACAACAAAGCCGCATCTGAGATATTCTAGCGATGGGAACTAAACAACTACAATTAATGCAAATATTATTACTGACAC
The DNA here is from genome assembly GCA_946902985.2 of Meconema thalassinum. Classification (NCBI taxonomy): domain Eukaryota; kingdom Metazoa; phylum Arthropoda; class Insecta; order Orthoptera; family Tettigoniidae; genus Meconema; species Meconema thalassinum. Next base: position 727,348,170 of record OX336389.2, read on the forward strand.
TCGCTAAACTTAAATATTTACAACACAATGATTTCAGCTGAAATCTAGACCAATGTGCACAGAGCACCAAAAATGCCTCAACACAGGACTTCCAAATCAACACAAGAATAAGTAAACGTCACCAAGAAAATACACAACAACAATACAAATGACCGCATGCCATTTTTATAATGAAATACGCAACAAGGCGCCAAGAAGAATTTACATAATCTAAATGAAACACAGATTCTCAACAGCATACAATTATATTACAAGACAACATTTCACTTGAACGTAACTCACGAGAAACAACGCGGGCGTGGCGAACTCATCCCTTATTATCATATCACTTTAAAATAACAAGTCAGCAACATTTAACAACTGGGTAAGCCAAGGCCATTCCCCCTAACTAAAACTGTCTAGAAATACCCAAGACCTGCGCTCGTGTAGTCCTTCGCTATCATGTGTCAAACCACCCACGTGTGTGTCACATCTCAGGCCCGCATAAAGCTTGGCCCCCAAGATCACGAAAAGCAGCTGTCAACTCAGCTCAAAATGCATGTGTGTCACCAAATAATTATCCCATCAATTCCCCTTGGAATTGCAAGACCAATTTGGACTGGCTGAGGTCTCCTCGGAGCTTCACTCACCATCCGTAATAAATTGCAGCCGACAGAGGCTTGGGCCTTGCCATCCTCCCGCGTATATAATTCACATTTACCACACATTAGACACACAGACACAGTAATATCACACGCTTGGCTTGGACTATAACCTGAAATAAAAATACGCAAATATTCACCACACACAGCGCGCGCCTGGTCTCAGTATTCTGACCGAAGAAAAACAATCTAATTATCAAATGCCAATAAAATGAAATGAAAGAACAGACGGCTCTCTCCAACTTCATGTCGCAACAAGGCAACTCAAAATTAATACTTGTTTATTCAAAATGTGGCAAACACAAACACTTGTTTTCGCCCCTTGCTATCTTTATCGAAAATCTAACACAGCACCACTTATCACCCTGGCCGTTCCATGTGTACGCCAAATCAAATCCCCACATGTACGAATTCATGGATTACAAATTACACAAAAATATACCAATCAACATATGGTCACCAGTCCTCACGGATTTTAAAAATGAGTGTCGGGACACCACGTTACTATAAAAAAATGAAAGAAGAAAAATCACAAGAAAATTATATACAAGGTTCCCATGCCAAAATAACTATATAAAGAATCAATCAGTATTTGTACTCAATACATATCGGCTCGTCACGTCAGCGGACATCACTTTCCATGGTCCACCGTCGTATTTACACAACCATGATGATCGTCTTCGAAGAGAGCGTGATCACCATCCCATCGGTCGACCCATAGTTCATCATCTTGCCGTCTTCTAATAAGATGAAAAATTCAATGTTCAAATTAATAAATCTATTTCTACTATGATGCAGTTAGAGCTAATCAATCACTCTAAAGTTCTAGGCAATTAATTCGAAGTCACTTTCCCTAAATAAGCACATGCTAGTTTCACACGCAAAAACATATTACTATTCTCTGAAAATGTTATTTTAAAATGTTAATCATCTCACTTGAGATCGTGTTCAAAGTACTTTAACAAACGTATAAGAGCTCTTGGCTCTGCCAAAATAAGATCGTATAATATCAAAAATATCACAAGTCCACTCTGGGCTATCAAAAATCACGACGTGTAGCAACGTGAAGTAGGCCCCCGCTACCTCAAAGTAAGAACAAGTTCGTTAGCACAGACTCTCAATTTATACAAAACTGGACCGTGGCACTATGGAGGGGACTGTACATTATCAATAAATCGAAGAATTCGTCGTAAAATTTAGCGAGTGGTATCAAACTTCATCATTTTTCATGCAGGTTTTAACACTGGTTCGCTGATCAAAATCGCATCATGGATTAATCAGATATGGTCTTGCCGCGCTTTCTCAAGGCGATCAGCTTTCGCGCCAAAATGAGATTGGGTCCGCATGATTCGTGGATTCATACGAGAATTCGTTGCGGAGATCACCTAGATCCTCCCTTCTCAACATCATCAGATGTATCTTCTTCTCACAAGCCCGTTCAACTCGCTCTCTCTCTTGTCCCATGGACAAAGGTTTCTGGCGCGTAGGAACGCTTGGCCTTGACGTTCAGTGACCCTCTTCTAAGAATTATCCAAATATAACTTGCATCTCAACACGGCCAACTTCTTGCAACACTACTGTGCTCCCAACTTACAACTGACTGCGGACATCATGCAGTATATAAAATAATACATGAACATTTATTCTATGATCAATTGGATAAGTGTTCATATTCCTCCAGCAAGGTTTAAAAATTCGAAGAAAACATGATTTGAATTTTAAAACACCCACACACTTCCACTTCAATCCGTGGACTCCATCAGCTCTTTAAATGTCCCGGTGCCAGTCTGAGTATCTCACATTCCTCAGCTCTCTAATTGCTTCTCCACTTGTTGACAAACTGTACCTTGACCTCGCTGAGTCGTCATTCACCTTTCACATGCCGGTCTCTCCCCCTTCTTTCATAACAACACGTAGACCTGCTTGCCTCGCCAATATGTTTGTAAACACATACACTCTCATTCATTCTTCCTTCCAATGGCCCCGTACGTTTCAGTGTGTTTCCTTAATTTGTACTAGAATTTGCAACTGCATCAATTTCAACTTGTTCCCAAGGCTCTCTTTTATAGTATAATTTCAGATTTGCAATATTAATAACTGACTTCGTCCCAGTGCTCACTTCCTCAATCCTGTAGGCGTTATTTCCTAGATTCTTAATGATGCGAAACGGGCCCACGTACTTGACACTAAATTTTGCGAATACCTTGTTCTTGGGATCAGATATGGGTGGTCGACTTACAAGTACGAGCTCGTCTTCGCGAAGCTCACGGTGAAATTTCTTCCCTTGGTATCTGCCTAATCTTCGCTCTGCCTGATTCTTCATATGTTCCTGAGTTGTCTAGATCCTCAATTAAATGTGCCACCAATGGATCTTTAGGACATGGAATGATATTGTCCCAAGTTCTCTCTGGTACTCTGTTATGATGCACTAGCAATGGCACCTGTCCCGTAGATTCGTGCTTAGTTGTGTTCATAAAATGCTCGATGTCACCAACTTTATCTACCCACTTATTATGTTCATTAGGTATCAGAACACGATAATATTTCTCCACACAACGGATTACTCTCTCGCTCGGATTGGCTTGAGCATGACGAATGCTTGATAAAATTCGTTTTATCCCAAGATTTTCAATTCCTTTCCAGAACACAGAACTGGTAAAATAACTACCATGGTCTGACAAGATGTATTCCGGTTTTCCTAGCGTAGGAATTCTGCTGAGTATTTGTTTGGACGTGGTCTTTTGGATCGGGCATAACAATATAAATTTCGAGAATACATCAACACATACTGAAAGATGTTTACACCCACGTCTTCCTTTGGGTAAGGGTCCCAGTGTGTCGATCGCCAGTAGCTCACACGGCTTCTGCGGTAATAACGGTTTCGGAAATTGTTTCATGGGGTAGTTTTTAGACTTAGTGCACTGACATGCGTCACAAGTCTTAATTACCTCTACAATAGTAGATCTCATTCTTGGCCACGTAAAAGATTCCCAAATCGTCGCTTCTGATTAATCTATGCCCACATGTCTTGGAGTTTCATGAACATGCCACATCAATCCTCTCTGAAGAGAAGCTAGAACTATAATTCTGAGTTTGGTGCGCTCTTCATCCACAAACTTGTGTAGAAGGCCATTTAAATACTGGTACTTTGCTTCCTTCGTTCTTGCTTCACGATGTTCTGGCATCCCCTGCTGTATCTCTTACCTGAAATATCTTATCGTCATCAGCATCCACGGATCTCGTTCTTGCTCCATATGAATATTATTAAGTGTATCCAAAAACTCTCGGTCCTTCTGTGTTAGTTCCACATGATGTACTTCTACTGCTATCTAGTTATCCTGCTCAATATTTCTGCTCAAAGCGTCGGGAATGACATTCATTTTCCCTGGAGAGTGCTCTATGGTAATGTCGAATTGCTGGATATAAATAGACCAACGAGTGACTCGTTCACTCACCATCGCGGTCTTGAAAACGAATGTTAATGCATGGTGGTCGGTTCTCACAATAATGGAATATCCAAAAACAATCTTTCTCCACCCTGTAATGCATAGAGTATAGCCAATAACTCTAGCTCCGTAACTGGATAATTTCTTTCATGTTTGCGCAACTTGCGACTTGTAAATGCCAAATATGATCGGTGATTTAAATTTGAAGTGTCCTCTTGGTACAACATTGCTCCAATCCTAAATAAAGATGCGTCAGCCTGAATTACAAATTTCTTTCCAAAATCCGGGTAACCTAATTGCACAAAATTGTCGAGCAGTTCTTTCGTGGCATTGAAAGACCTGTCGCACTCCTCGCTTCTTGACCATCTATTCGCTTTCTTCAACATTTCTTGCATGGGCGCTACCGTCTCGGTGTATCCTGGACAGTTCTCCTTGAAAAATCCAGTGACCCCCAAAAATGCTCTCACATGCTTTACTCTGGTTGGTGTCGGAAACTTCATAATAGCATCTATCTGGCAGGATTAGGTCCCACACCTTCATGATCAATAATGTGCCCTAAATACAGTATTTCTTTCTGAAAGAAGTGTGATTTCTTGATGTTTATTTTGAAATTCATAGTTCTGAAGTTGTCTAGAAGTTTGTTAAATTTTACCATGCATTCTTCCATTGTTACTGAAGCGAGAAGAATGTTGTCAACATATCTCGTAGTGAACTCCTTTACTTCATCTGTTAAGTTTCTATCCAGGACTCTTATTAGTGCACAACCTGCTGTTTTGACTCCAAATGGCATCCTGTGCAAGACATAGGTTTGATTATCAAATAAAAACCCCGTTAGCAACTGAGATTTTTCCTCCAACTCTAGGTGATGAAAGCTGCTGGTCAGATCTACGCTACTATAGATCTTCTTTCCTCTAAATCCCTTTAGTACATCCTTAATCAGTGGCGCTTTATCGTGCTCGGGCAGAAGTTTGCTATTTAAAAAACGTGTGTCTAGGCATAGCCTAATAAATCCTTTTGGCTTAGCTACTGCCAGAATAGCATTTAAGTATGGTGTTGGTGATTTCTTGATCATTCCAGCTTCGAGTAAATTGTCAATAATATCCTTCACCTGAGAATGATGTGTCTCCGGGATTGGGTAAAGTTTGCTTTTAAAAGGTGTCCAGTCATCCACTTGCATAGCATACTTGAAATTGAGAACTTTTCCTGGTATAGTGTCAAACACTCCCTTATGACGGCGTAAAATAATTTCTAACTTCAATTTATCCAAGTCCCCAAATTTCGCATCGTTCAGCCGCTCCTGAATAAGATTTTCAAATTTGGATCCAGAATGATCTTCTTCAGCCAAATATGTCTAATGTTCCTGTGAAACATCGTGACCTCCAAGTTCCACTAGTGCTGTACTAATTACATCTCCCCCTTGCATGCTTATCTCGTCCGTGACGTCATCTGGGATTACCTCCATTGTCCAAGTACCAACCTCTCGTTCCAACATCGTCTCGTCCATGTTCAGACAAACATGACTCAACTCTTCAACTTGCTTGAAACTGACAGTGTTATTCCTTAAATCAATAGTTGCGTGGTACACACAAATGAAATTTGCCCCGAGAATAACGTTGTAATTCATCTTCGCGATCACTATGAAATCTTGTGCAAAGTTGTGGTTTAAAATACCTACCTCCAAATATGCCTGATGTTTACATGCTACAGTCTTCTCCTGTATGACTCCCCGTACTTTTAGTTCTGATACTGGTATTAATGGAACAGTCTGCTTCCTTCCTATTTACTTGATCAGAGCTTCTGACACCAAGCTAAATTGACTACCAGTGTCCATTAGGCAACGCAACTTCAATCTTCCTATTCTTGAATATATCACATGTAATTGTCATATAACATTCTCATGTGGCCTTACTACTTCCTCCAGACAATCATCCGGGAACGCAATCCATTCCTCAATGTAAGCAATGATTACATCACGGTCATCAGCCACTCCCGTTCTCAGCCTGTCTCCTAGTTTGTACTTTGGGCTCTTTTTTATCGCCCCAAAACCCTTCTTGCAAGTTCCGTCCGCCATTGTTCTGTCTCTCTTGTTGCCGTAACAAGCTATCTGCTCCTTCACCGTGATTGTCAGGATTTCCGGCTCCTCATTAGCGTGCAATTCTTATAAATACTTTTGTGACTCCCTGTAGCGTTCATCCCACTTGTTTCTGTACTCTCTTGGATCCTCTTGCCTTTTATCCCGTTGGTTTTTCCACTGGCGTGTGTCACCACTTCTCTGATACTGCAAGTCTTGCTGTCTATTTACTCTCCAGTTAGAGTATCCTCGCTGGTATGGTCTTCTGTTATTACTATTGTAGTACTGATTGTAATTGTTTTTATTCTCATAGCGACCCCTGTTGTCATTTTGCTCCGGTCTCCTTGGCGTGAACTGCGTGTTCATTTCCTGTGATCTCGTATTCGCGTGCTGATTATTATTATTACTGTTATTCTGGTGTACTATTTCCGCTGTTTTAATGCTTTCGATATTTCTCTGGTGACTTTGGGCTGAAACCATACTCGTTTCATCCAAATGACGGAGAATTTCCTCTGCTTCTATGGCCGTTTTTACGTTAGCTGCTACTAAGAACTGTTGTATATTAATAGGTAACTGTTTGCCTATAGTTAACACTAAATTTTCCTTTGACGGCAGTTCGTCGAGATCCTTCAGTCTGATCATTTGTTGCGAGAAAAACTCTGAGAATTTCGTCGTATGTGTGCTGTGATACTCCCTAGCGTACAGATCCATTCTTAAGCTCTGCTGTAATGAGGGACTCCAGAACGTCTTTAAAAACGCTTCTTTGAACTGAGCCATGTTTTCAAACGTATATTTTAAGCTTTGGAACCAGATAAGACTTGATTCCTGTAAAAACTTCTCTACCATCCTTAATTGTTTAATGAGACTTCTCTGATTATCATTGTAATAATCGTCCAGTTCGCGGAGAAATGCTTTTGGCGTAATACCTTGCCCGTCTATGAATTTTCCAGGTCTAAAATCATTTCCTCGTATCTCTTGAATTACTTCTTGTGTCGTTATGTTCGGTTGTGGAGTAGAAGTCTCACCCCTGCAGTTACGAAATACTTCCGTGTCGATCCCTGACTTTACGCTGTTTTCCTGGCTCATAACTCCCGTAGATTTAAATGCCTCCGGACTTCCAATGTTGACAAGTTTCCCTGCTACTTGTTCTGACGTAATTAGTGTTGTGTTCTCTAACGATCAGATCTCGCTTTTAATGATTAAGTCGGCATGCTCTTGGAACTTAGTTTTCATACATTCTTCCAGCGCTTGCATTCGAGAATTATTATATCCTAATCTCTTCAAATTTGATAATCTGAGTCCTTTATTTTCATCCACCTGCTGCATCCAATCTTTTCGGATCTTGTTTTCCAATGTTTTCAATCCCTCTTCGAAACGTTCCTTTATCTGCTCCTGCTTCGTATCTACAGTATCTTTTGTTCTAACTGATCCAGATTTTTATCTATGCGTTCTTCTATCTGCTCCAATTGTTCTTGATTTTTCTCTTGGCCTATCTTTAATTTTTCCATCTGCTCGTCCATCTGCATCTTGTTTATTTCTATATTCTTCTTTATCTGCTATTGGTCAGCTTCCAAATTTGCCCATCTATCCGTAGATTTAATGTTCAACCGATCGAGTTCTTTAATTAACCCCAATACATTATCGTCAACTGATTTTATTTGCTCCTGAATGTTTACTGTTATGGACTCGATTTTCTTGAATTCACCCAGCAATTCCTCCTGCGTAGTTTTTATTCCTGCAGTGTTGTTCGTACAAGCTCGTTCTATCTATTCCAACTACGCATTAACCATTTCGTCTAACTCTACCATTTTCAAGTCAAATTTCGCCTCTATGGCTTTAATTTGCCCCACATGCATAGTATTGTTATCATGCATTTCGGTTGCCAGTTTGTCTTATTATATATTCGTGTTCTAGTTAATTTCAAGGGTGATTTTGCTTAAATTTTCAGTCTGTGCTACCGCCAGTTCCGCAAGTTTACTATTTAATGTGATTAAGTGTTCACAATTGTGCTCTTTCATTTTATTTTCAGTGTAAGCATTTGTTCCTCACTGCGCTCTTTCATTTTACTCTCCAGTGTTTGCATTTGTTCATTACTACTCTCATTAATTTCATTCCTTAGTGGTTGCATTTGTTCACTTCTACTCTGATTAATTTCATTCTTTAATGTTTGCATTTGTTCAATACTACTCTACTTCATTCTTTAGGGTTAGTAACTGTTCGTTATTGTTCTCCCGCATTTTACTTTCTAATGTCGATAATTGTTCCTTATTACTCTCCTGCATCTTAGCTGAAAACCTCTCCAGCAGCTCACTAATTTCAGCAATTGTTGTCATCACAACACAAATACACTTTGAGAAATAGGACCATGCAACAAGTGACCTCCAACGCACTTACACACATGTTTGACATTTAATAATTATTTACACTGAATCATTTACTTTTACGTTAAAAAACACACCCCACAATCAAAGCATCAATGAGTATTTGAATTTACTTTTAATTTTAATTTCCCCTCGTTCTGATCATAAATTCCTAATCTGAATGAATTTACATAACATCTTTTAATTAACCAATGTTAATTAAAATTTCAAGGCAACGCCTTCCTGTCTTATAAATATTTCTGAATTCATTGAATCGAAACAATCACTAATTTAATTATTTTTGATTGGGCGCCAGGATCACATCATAAATCAATATAATATTCAAATATACTGTGTTCCGTATTTCTAACCTTAAATGAACTCACTGATTTTACTCATACACTTGGTGGAAAGACTTCACCTAATTTACTGATTCTACTAATTAATTATGCAATACCTGGTATCATTTTTTGGGTAGCGTGCCTGCCTCTCACCCAGAGGCCCCGGGTTCGATCCCCGGCTCCGTCAGGGATTTTAAAACTGACGTGAGGGTTGGAACGGGGTGCACTCAGCCTCGTGAGGACAATTGAGTAGCTGTCTGACAGTGAGACAGTGCCCCGGTCACGAAAACCAAGATTAACGGCCGAGGGGACCCGACGCGCTGACCACGCGTCACCCCAAAATCTCCAGGCCAATTGGCTGGGCAGCGGTCGCTTGGTAGGCCTAGGCCCTTCAAGGGATGTAGTGCCACGGGGTTAGTTTTGGTATCATTTTTCTACAAAATACTACGATGTAAGCAAAAACATCAACAAACCTCACTTGGGCAGCCTTTTTAGATCAATGAACCCTTGCGGGAAGCTTTTTTATGAGACTCTTTTTCGGGGAGTGTACGGTTCATATCGAAGTTGTTGTAATACGATTCAATCAAGGTGCAAGGTAACATAGCCTAAATAAATGGCAGAAATGAACAGGAGAAGACCAAAATAAACAATAACAAATTTATTTTCAGAACGAAAATAAAAAAACACAAACTCGAGGGAACACCCTCTTAACATTAAACCCAAATGTTACCATACTAAACAAAAAAATAAATCTCACCAGAGATGTCAAACAAAATAACATGACCTGAAATATGGCCTGTTTAGCTGCAATACATGTGTGGACGTGATGTGACGAAGCATGCAAATATGTGTGAGTACTCGATACGTGATTTGTTGCCATCCCGCGAATGCCTTCAGACAACAAAGCCGCATCTGAGATATTCTAGCGATGGGAACTAAACAACTGCAATTAATGCAAATATTATTACCGACACTCGCTAAACTTAAATATTTACAACACAATGATTTCCGGTGAAATCTAGACCAATGTGCACACAGGACCACAAATGCCTCAACACAGGACATTCAAATCAACACAAGAATAAGTAAACGTGACCAAGAAAATACACAACAACAATACAAATGACCGCATGTCAGTTTTATAATTAAATACGCAACAAGGCGCCAACAAGAATTTACATAATCTAAATGAAACACAGATGCTCAACAGCATACAATTATATTACAAGACAACATTTCACTTGAACGAGACATATGAGAAACCGCGCGGGCGTGGCGAACTCATCCCTTAAGGGGAGATAGTCAAGCAATAAAATATTGAATTTTTGTGTTTTCTTTTTTTTCCTTAATGTATTCATTCATATAAACCTTGATGTTAGGCTCCTTAAGATAGCAATTATCATAATCATCATCATCATTCATATATATGCTTTCATAGTACAAAAGGATTTTGTGAAATTCCAAAGAGAAATGTAGAAAAAATATAATTAAATACTAGCCTGCAGCTGAGGAGTGGACTTTGGTGCCATCTCCTGAGCATTCCCGGTATTCCAGTGTTCTTTGAGATGCAGGTATTTATTTATGCTCTGTGATCATAAGTTCTTTGAAGTCGTTTGTAAACAAATGAGTGTCAACATAGTATAATCTGGTGAAAGTGCCCAAAGGATGTATTTGTATCCAAGCAAAATGAAGAACTAGCTGTGACAGAAGCTGTTTCACAGTTCAATCAAAGATGCTATCTGACAGAAGCAACAAGAACAACAGAGACCACTCCAATGACAGCTATAAGGAAGCGACTAAGCAAAGTTAGAGACGAGCGACGAAGGAAACAAACGGCAAAACGGTGCTTAGAATTCCGAAAACGAATAAAGCATTCATCGAGATTGACGGCCATACACACTGAGGAAGCTCGAAAGAGAAAAGAAGGAACAATATACAGTCCATGTGGATTTTAGAGCAAGGATCGGCGGACGATTGTGTTGTGTAACTTTGACTGCGTTTATCTTTAAATTGTGAAATTCAACATTTAAAAATAACTTTTTCCTAGTAAATATTTTCTGAATTTGATGAAATTTTTGGAGAAAACCCCTAATAACAGTCCTAACAGTCTTGAGCATCATTTTTGTAAGTATTTAGAAACGAAAATATTGATAAGTATATGTTTTAATTATTTCGATAAGAAGATTAAAAATTTTGAAAATTAATTTAAAGGTCACCACACAAGATACCCAAAAAACTTACAGAAAACTGTTTGGCTATATTATGAGATACAGTCTTCAATTTTTCATGCACATTAAAGTAAATTTGCTATAAAACGATGATTTTTGAAAAACCCCTAAAAATAAAATAAAAAATATTTTCCTCAAATACGGTTCAATCAATTGAGTTGTAAGTTTGTTATTGTGTTAAATACTACTCACAAATTATATGTTTGAAATTTGAGAACAATTGATAAATTAGGGAAAAAGTTTCATTTTTTACCTGACTATCCCCTTATATCACATCACTTTAAAAAAACAAGTCAGCAATATTTATCAACTGGGTCAGCCAAGGCCGTTCCCCTCACTAATTACGGTCTAGAAATACCCAAGACCTGCGCTCGTGTGGTCCGTCGCAATCATGTGTCAAATCACCCACGTGTGTGTCACATATCAGGCCCGCATAAAGTTTCGCTCCCAAGATCACGAAGAACAGCTGTCATCTCAGCTCAAAATGTATGTGTGTCACCAAATAATTATCTCATCAATTCCCCTTGGAATTGCAAGACCAAATTGGACTGGCTGAGGTCTCCTCGGAGCTTCACTCACCATCCGTAATAAATTGCAGCTGACAGAGGTTTGGCCCTCGCCATCCTCCCACGCATATAATTCACACATACCACACATTAGACATACAGACACACTAATATCACGTGTTGGGCTTTGACTATCACCTGAAATAAAAAAGTACACAAATATTCACCACACACAGCGCGCGCCTAGTCTCAGTAATCTGACCGAAGAAAAACAATCTAATTATCAAATGCGAATAAAATGAAATGAAAGAACAGACGGCTCTTTCCAACTCATGTCGCAACAAGGCAACTTAAAATTAATACTTGTTCATTCAAAATGTGGCAAACACAAACACTTGTTTTCCCCCCTTGCTATCTTTATCGTTAATCTAACACAGCACCACTTATCACCCTGGCCGACCATGGGTACGCCAAATCAAATCCCCACATGCACAATTACATGGATTACAAATTACACAAAAATATACCAATCAACATATGGTCACCAGTCCTCACGGATTTAAAAAATGAGTGTCGGGACACCACGTTACTATAAAAAAATGAAAGAAGAAAAATCACAAGAAAATTATATACAAGGTTCCCATGCCAAAATAACTATATAAAGAATCAATCAGTATTTGTACTCAATACATATCGGCTCGTCACGTCAGCGGACATCACTTTCCATGGTCCACCGTCGTATTTACACAACCATGATGATCGTCTTCGAAGAGAGCGTGATCACCATCCCATCGGTCGACCCATAGTTCATCATCTTGCCGTCTTCTAATAAGATGAAAAATTCAATGTTCAAATTAATAAATCTATTTCTACTATGATGCAGTTAGAGCTAATCAATCACTCTAAAGTTCTAGGCAATTAATTCGAAGTCACTTTCCCTAAATAAGCACATGCTAGTTTCACACGCAAAAACATAATTACTATTCACTGAAAATGTTATTTTAAAATGTTAATCATCTCACTTTAGATCGTGTTCAAAGTATATTAACAAACGTATAAGAGCTCTCGGCTCTGCCAAAATAAGATCGCATAATATCAAAAATATCACAAGTCCACTCTGGGCTATCAAAAATCACGAGGTGTAGTAACGCGAGGTAGGCCCCCGCTACCTCAAAGTAAGAACAAGTTCGTTAGCACAGACTCTCAATTTATACAAAACTGGACCGTGACACTATGGAGGGGACTGTAAATTATCAATAAATCCAAGAATTCGTCGTACAATCTTGTGAGTGGTATCAGACTTCATCATTTTTCATGCAGGGTCCAACAGTGGTCAGCGGATCAAAATCCCATCGTGGATTAATCAGATATGGTCTTGCCGCGCTTTCTCAAGGCGATCAGCTTTCGCGCCAAACTGAGTTTGGGTCCGCATGATTCGTGGATTCATACGAGAATTCGTTGCGGAGATCACCTAGATCCTCCCTTCTCAACGTCATCAGATGTATCTTCTTCTCACAAGCCCGCTCAACTCAGTCTCTCTCTTTTCCCATGGACAAAGGTTTCTGGCGCGTAGGTACGCTTGGCCTTGACGTTCAGTGACCTTCTTTCAAGAATTATCCAAATATAGCTTGCGTCTCAACACGGCCAACTTCTTGCAACACTACTGTGCCCCCAACTTACAACTGACTGCGGACATCATTCAGTATATAAAATAATACATGAACAATTATTCTGTGATCAATTGAATAAGGGTTCAATATATTTCCCGTAGTAGGTCAAGACTGGCCCTGTTATGTATCTATACTTCTATGAAGACAGGCATCTTAGGTAGGAAACTCATGTTTACAGCTGGGTTCCAGGATAGGACACGAGGTAGTGTTTCTGTATACCACTGGAGTAAAGTTGTTGAGCCGAAGTTACACACCAAAACTGATGGAGGGGTGAAGAATGCATGTGTGGTATATCATTGCATAGGTCGTCGTTGGCATAATTCACAAAATTCAATATATGACATCTAAATATCCCCTAGCTTAGGCAATTGTTCACATCCAGAAACAGGGTGAAGGTTTGGGGCCTCTAGTTGGAGTCAAAAATATGTTTCATCTTCCACAAGGTCATTTCCCAATTCGTCTCACAATATTTTGTGAGTAAATACGAAGACATAATTTACAACTTGCATAACACTTTCAATGGACTTGTTTCTAAAATGATACCGTGCACTGGGAAAGTAGATAAAATTTATCAGCATACCTGCTTCACATGCACTTTCTTGACCTCGTTGTGTAGCGGCTAGCATTCATTTTATCGCCCTGGAAGTCCGGGTTCAATTCCTGGCTATAAACAAGAAATGTTCATCCTGGTCTGAAGGCTGGAATGGGGTACACTCAGCCTTCTGAGGTAAAACTGTGAAAAGATGGATTCGATTCCCATTTCAACTTAAGCCCATGGCTTTATCCTTCCCAATCCACATCTGAATTACAAATACGTACACGAACACAGCCATTACAATAACACAGGTTATCAGACAAAATACACACACGCAGGTACACGAGTCTACATGGCCCTGAGGGGCAGATAACCTCGTAATTCTACCCCTTAAAACAACAATAACTAACATCATGACCACGATGTCACAAAGCCTCTAAATCAACAACAACTTTCTGTAAACCTGATAACAATGTTTTGAGCGAGACCTGGGGCTATGTGAGTTATGGGTCAAACTCCGGTCTGGTAGATAGGGATTGCTACGGAACTAACAGGCAATCGAATTGCTAATCGAAGGGGTAAAAGATGGAGGAAAGTTGAACTAGCTATACCTGACAGGGGCGTATATACAATTTTCCGGGGGGGGGGGATGACTATACAGAAACCTTGTGAGTTTTCTCAGGGGATTATCTCTGCAGAATACCAAGAAATATCAGCCAATATCTTAGAGCATATAACTTTGTGTAATTATTTTAGTTAAGTGTTAATTGTAAAATTCTTATTTTATATAGCCTACAATTAGTGGCAATACAAAATAGGTTGGCCTGTTTGCCATCTCTTGATGAATGCAGTACATTTGCATTTGTCTGTTGGCACAGACTAGAGTAAAATATGGCTTTTCACCGATGTCTTTGTCTTACTCATAGCTGTGATTATATGGAAGCTACTGAGGTATGGGTGGTGCTTAGGAATGGCATTCAGGGCGCAGTCAGTGCCTGTGGACGCTGTAAAAGGTTCTACTCATACGGTTAGTACTGCTGTTCTGACTCAGTGAGAAAAGCAATGGCAAACTACCTCACTCCTCATCTTGCCGAGTACGCCTCAATATAGCGCTGCCTTGGGTTTTTGTGGGTATCTACCCACAGACAAAATAGGTGTAAAATACAACACAATACGCAAAAAAATTGTATACTTAAAGAATTTTCTATTATGGCCTATGGATTATGAATGGCAAATATCTAAATATTTGTCAATTTACTAAGCAGAAAGGTAAACAGTTATTTCTTTTTACAAATTCATAATTTATTTCTCAAAAGGACCGTACTGTGGAATTCTCAGTTTTGCCTCATAAGGCTGAGTGAACCCCGTTCCAACCCTCAGACCAGAATTAGAATTTCTTGGTAGAGCCAAGAATCAAATTCAGACCTCCGGGGTGGCACCCAAGAATGCTAGCCGCTACACCACGAGGTAATCTAATTTCAATCTTATATTGTTTATAACTTAAGTTATAAGTTAAGATTGGGGTACAAACAAACTTACAATTACGTTATGCTATTACAAAAGCAACACATTCTTAATTTGTATTGGCTTTACCGAGGCGGGGGGGGGGGGATGGATCCCCCACAGCTCCCCCCTTATATACGCCGCTGGTACCTGACAGTTACAGGTTAAGAAAACCATGGAAAGGGACATAGTTTCGGTAAGGTACGTAAGTAAATGATTAATGTGAATGATAAAAAATATAACCCCTGACACTACAGCCCATGAGGGCCTAGGCCTACCAAGCGACCACTGCCCAGCCATTTGGCCTGCAGATATTGAGGAGACGCGTGGTTGGCGCTTCAACTCCCCTTGCCGTTAATCTTGGTTTCCGTGACCGGGGCTCTGCCTCACTGTCAGACAGCTACTTAATTGTCCTCACGAGGCTGAGTGCATCCCGTTCCAGCCCCCACGTAAGTTTCTAAAATCCCTGATGGAGCCGGGATTCGAACCCGGGACCTCCATGTGAGAGGCAGGCACGCTACCCCAACACCACGGGGCCGGCCTGATTAATGTGAATATATTTGGAAATGCCAAAAATCGGGTTAGGATTATATCAATGTACGCACCATGCGAAGGGTCGAAGCTGGATGATGTACGCAGATTTTATGAAGTATTGAATGGTATCAGTGTTCATGGGGGATTCTTGCGTTAGGGTAGGAAATAAGACTGAGGGATATGAGAAGGTTAAATGGTTGAAAACACGGAAGCAAACACCAATAGGATATGCTTATTGGATATCTGTGATAGCATGGAATTAGCTGTTGCAAATTCTTTTTCGCAGCATAAGGAGGTTCACCGACATACATGTGAGGACGGAGGATCCGATCTATAATATACTATATCATCATTGGCTTTCAGCTCGGGAAGCTGATAAGGAATTGTATAGTATTATGGGGCGTTATTGATGAAAGAGACCACAAACTGATTTGCTATGAATTCAGCATAAATATACGTAGAGTGCAGAAAGTGAGGTCTGTATTGAACCCGTAAGACTCATGGTTGGCGATATCTTTTTTATTTCTTTTCCCAGTTAGTATTGCACCAAATCGGCCAGGATGAGCCGTAAGAGCTTTGATCTCGCTTTTATCGCGATTTTGACTATAGCAGTGGGCAGACGCACATTTTTCATGTCCGTCAACATATTATCCCATTATAAATTATACGCCACTGAAATTGGCAATGTACTACACTTTCTACTAATGATCTGGACTGATTTGAGATATTTTGATAGTACCAGATTATATTTTAACAACGCAGAAAGGTGGTAAGTCACATTATGAGGAGACCTATAGTTGCTCAATGACTAGAGTGCTCTTCCGGAACCTTCAGCTACGTCACGATAGACATCACAAACTCTTCTTGATCTGTGCGATAGACACACGTCAATTTTGTACCGGCAGAAACGAGTGTGAGAATTAATTGAATTTGTGCTACGAGGAAGCATAAACACCCTAACACGTTTGTATAAAGTGAACTAGGTGACAATTTAGCGATATTTTTCATATTTGGTGATAATTCTGCTAAAGTGTGGAGACCACATGGTCTTATTGTAAGTGGCGAGGCCACGAGGTGATCATGCAACTTTTATTTGACAGTAAAAGTACACTAAATGTACTGATATCGACTACAACAATCTCAAAAGCAACGAAATGACACTATTTCCATTACCGTACTACAAGATTCGAGATTGCCACGATTTCTTCTGATAACCGCTCTACATCATGATCTGTGAGCAGACACCATTACCATAGTGGCAAGCCTTTATCGCATTCATCACTGTTACTGCAAACACATAGAGGCAATATTGCTCTGCCCATCTTAACTTAACTTCGTGGATCATCTAGAACATCATGACTGAGATAACCGACAACTTGGAGAATTAGTATCCTGCGTATCCAGACAAGATTATTGATGCATTAAACCTACCAGCATGAGGGAGAAACCGAAACGTCAGCCGACACAATGGGAGAAAGAAGACGATGTAGCCGAGAGCTGAACCCAAGCTCTATCCTAGGCGCCACAGCTCGAGGAAAAACCAGCATGATAACACGCTGATAACGTGAGTTTTAATTCAGCTATAAAACCCATGTTAAGACCTGAGTCTATGTTGATTACCATTTATGTCGCACTCAAAGCAACCTGCCTGAATTCATCTTTCAGCCTATTTTTGGACTTGCCCTGGTCATGTCACTTGCCTGATGACGCCACGTGATATGATGGCGAACGCCACGTGTACGCAGGTACATCATTTTGTTAGGAGAGAGTTCCTGTATTCTCTGATACACTCAACCTGGAAATATTTATGGTACGAGGCTACGTTATTGATCTGATTGGTTTTTCCTTTTTCGCATGTATTTTTAATGAAGGAATTGCAGAAGCACTAAGAACAAACAGAGACCCTTAATCAACGTATCGTTTGGTAAGAGCTGAAGTTTACTCTACCGCTTAATAATGTAACATTTCAGTGGGCTCTGATGCCACTAGTCTTCGTTATTATGAACTTTTATATGTGTTAGAGGATAACACAGAACTTTTAGAAGCCAGGCAGTGTGATTGCCAAGTCTACAGTACATATCGGTTGATACACGTAAGATGTAGGTGTTGCCATTATTTCTGACTTATAGTGCTTATGGAGCACATTATGTTTTCGTTACAACGTAATTGAAGTATACAATGATCAGATGTAAACTGCGAGACTTGGGAAACTCTTTCATTACTCCAATGTCTTTGGAACAATTGGCAACATTCCACGGGGGGAAGTGAAATATCTGTGTTTAGCATTATTTGTTTTTTTTTATTATACCCACGAGCCTCAGTTCTAGTCAATCTCAATCATACTACAAGTGTTCTTATGTGTGAGTGAATTATCTTATGAGCCAGAAGATAGGACTGTATTCAAGCTGCTCAATTTTTAAATGAATGTGTAACGTATTGAAATCAAAGCATAGCCCAGTGACACACCAGGTCTACTGTGAGCGAATCGCAGATGGACCGGACAGCTAGCCGTGCATATGGCAAATGCTAAAGGCAGATTTCAACTCTGAGAGACGACTGATGTAGACTTTGACTGTATAACTTCTGTAACTGGCAACAATGCTAATTATCGATGAGAATTACGGTCGCATTATTATGTTCAGTAGGAGACTTTCATGTCTATATTTTGAACGACAACGGTTATTGGTAAAAATTCCATGAGTATTCCACCTAATTTGATTTTGTTTTTCCCAAGCTTTTGAATATGATTGACCAGAGACCATATATATATTAAGAAGCCATGCTATTGTTGTGTCGGTTATTATGGTAAATGATGGGATTGACGTGATTCACCCACATTATTATGAGGTATTTTTATTCCAGTGAATATTCATTCACCGAGGTTTAGCGAGCCAGTGTGCTGCACCATTTTCGCTATTTCTAGCAAGTGTTATTGTACTACCCGTGAGTGACGTAATGTTGTGTTATGGTACAGACAACTCCACTTCAGTGTCCTTTCTGTTGTTGCTTCGTGTCATTATGTTCATTAGGTCAAACTAAATCACACTATGAGGGATTAACTATGAAAGTAAACGGGAATTAAATCATAAAACTATTTAACTTAAACCAACGTTATAAATCACATAAACTAAATAAGAGTTGATTTTTTCTAAACTTGAATTGTATTTTGTTACATGACCAACATCTGGAACAGCTGATTATTAGAATTACAGACATTTAGGACAACTGACACGATCGTCGAGGTGGCAAGTTGCAATATCAGGGAATCCCAGTACACGTGAACATTTGACACCCATGTGGGACATAATGTTTTGTAGCTGGGTCACCGCCAACAAATTATATGCATTCAGATGGCGATCCATTTCAAACAGTACATGGATTAGTGTAGGAAGGAGTGTGATGATCATTATCTTGAGTTTAAGACTAAGAGTGTTGACCATTTACTTTAGTTGTATTATGTGCGTAATAGCTTAAGGTTTAAATGGATAGACTGGCTACTTTATTAACTTTGAATTTTCTTCGTCACAGATGCTTATCATCTAGTGTTAAATTTTCAAATTTAAATTCAAATAGCATAGCCTATTTTCTATTGTGCAATTAAATGCAAATTACACTCTAGTAGGCTAGTTGCTGCAGGTCATTTAACATTTTTGCTTTGCTGTAAATTCAGTTGTGAATATTCGTATCTTCAATTGGGTATTTTTGTAATTGCTTAGGGACGTTAATACGTGCCACATACTTAGTTTTGATTTTGTACTTCATTCTTTTCTATGTAATTAGGAATATCGAGAAGGTTAACTTAACGACAGTTTTGGGAACAATTATTCATTTATTTATTTTTATTTTATTAGCTTTGTGGATTAGCCGATATTTCGAACCCTCCGAAGCAGGATAGGGAATTGTTCTGCTTCAATTAATTTTCAACGTATTCTACTTAAGCCTGGACCATTCATTTTCAGCCTATTCTCATTTTATGAAAAAAAAGGCTTATGAGATGATCACTCTTTGACCGTGTGTGTCGCCCCCTAATAACTTCTAAACGGCTTGAGCGAGTTCAATGAAACTCGGTAAGGTCATAGTACTATTTCGGATGACCTCGACCGTGCACTTCAAATTATATTACGTCTCACCAATCTAACATGGCGGCTGTGCAAAATATTTCACCGGCATTCCATATCTCCGAATTTATTACCGATATCACTCTAAGGTTTTGTACGGTGATAAAGGGTAACACTAGAAGCTCATCTATGAGACCTTTAGAAACCTGCTAACTACAAAACGAGCATGGCGGCCAAGCGAATTTGAAAATTTTAAATTTTTCGCGATTTAATAACCATCCAAACGCAATGAAACCTGGAATAGCAAATGTTTATACACATTGTAATGCACTGGCATCTAATTTAAAGCAATTGTTTACATAATATCGAGATGGCGGCTGTGCGAAATATTTCACCGGCATTTTATACATCTGAAACTATTACTGATATCACCCTGAAATTGTGTACGGCGATAAAGGGCATTATTAAACGTTCACTTATGAGACTTTCAAAAACCTGTTAACTACAAACGAACATTTCTCCCAATCAAAGTTGAGACTTTTATATAGACGTTTGTCGCGATTTAACCATCCAAACGCAATGAAACTTGGTACAGCAAATGTTTAAACCTATTGTAATGCACTGACTTCTAATTAGGTTCAATTGTCTACATAACCTCAAGATGGCTGTTGTGCGAAATGTGTCACTGGTATTCTATATCTCCGAAAGTATTACTGATACCCCACTGAAATTTTGTACGGTGATAATGGGTACTACTAGAAGTTCAGCTATGAGACTTCCAAAAACCTGTAAATTACAAAACGGACATGGCGGCCAGGTGAAAGTGAAACATTTTAATAAATTTAACCTTCTGAGCGCAGTGAAATATGATACAGTAAATGTGTATACACATTGTAATGCACTGGCATCTAATTTAGTTCAATTGTTGGCATAACCTCAAGATAGCGGCTGTGCGCAATAAAATTAAGTTTCACTTCTTGTGTATTAATCATGCGATCGGAGTGAACGTTTGAATAATGAACCTACACAAAAATCGTCATCTAATAGTACATAACTCTGTGGCCTACATATATAAGAAACCATTATGGCGACCGACCAACGTATTTAAATGGTTCTCGATACATATTAATCTATGATAGCAATCAAACTGAAATATTGTATGTTGATAACCGTGCGAAATTTTTAAAATCTGATTTTCATTTCTTGTGTCCTAATCATGCGATTGAAGTTTGAATGCTACACCTACACAATACTCTTCATGTCATAGTACATATCTCTAAGACCAACATACATAAAAATCCAACATGGCAACCATCCGAAATATTTAGACGGTTCTCAATATCTCTGCATTTATTGCAACAATCAAACTGAAATTTTGTATGTGGATAGAGGCAATTAACATAAGTAGGATATATGAAAATAGGCCATATAGTACTTCACGGAACTACTTGTTAGATTTTATTTCATTTGGGGGCGTGCTTCCTCGGCATGTCTATGACTTTCGCTCTCTCCTTACCCGATACACTTAGGTTATTGGTCTCGTGCCGGAGCTGGTATGAGGACTCATCCCATCCTCTCAACATGTGCGTCTGAAGGGTAAGGAAGTCGGGAAGGCTATTTGCGACAAATAGTACTTCGATGACCTTGTCTAACGGGCACAGTTTGCAGACGGATTGCAGTCCAAACACTCCAGGATAAGGAACTTAGACAGATATATGTACATGGAAAAGATTGGTGAGCAATTGCAAAGAGTAGATGGTAAGGAATCTCAGGACATTGAAATGGAGTGATCAGGATACAGGAATGCAGCACTAGAAATAACAAAGGCATGTCTTGAGGCAGCAGTGTGTAAAGACAGGATAAAGCGCACTTACTGGTGAAATTACATAATGAAGTCGGCAAGCGAAAGTAAAGACATGGCTTATAAACATGGCTCCAAACAAAGAATCTAGCCGACAGAGAACTTTGCGTAGCGAAAATGATTAAAACCAAATAAATAACAGTAGAGTCCGGAAGGAAACTAAGGGAGGAATTTGTAGATAAATCAGAAATATTAAATCAGGCGGCCGGAGTGACTTTTTGGGGTGTTAATGAGATTTGTAGGAATGGATGAAAAATAAAAATGAGTTGTGTTTTAGATTGTTCTTGGAAACTCATTGTAGGTGTCCTGCACATTCGGCTAAAACATTTTGAAAACTCACTAAATGAAAATAGATACTTTTCTGGCGATGAGGAAGATTTTAAGATTGTAGAGTAGATGAATGAGGACGGGAACAGAATCACAGTTGAGGAGGTAGAAGAACTGGCAAATAAACTACAATGTCACCATGCAGCGGGAAGGATGAAGGCAGGGATGAAATAATGTTGCAAAGGATACATTACTGGACAAAAGTAGTGATCTTCTCAATTTATAAGCAAAGTAACGGAAAAAATTGCAATAATTATAGAGGAATTCCTTTGATAAGTGTACTCAGGCATCGTAGAAAGGAGATTTCGATCATTGGCCATGAGTAAGATGGGTGAAATCCAGTGTGGCTTTAGACCAGAAAACGTTTGTGCCAAGTTATTCAGAGGAATAGACAGTTGGATTTGTGTTTTGTTAGATATGTTACAAATGAACCTTTGGTATAAGGCAGCTCAGATGATGGGGTCATGTCATGAGAATTTGGTTACGGATTAACTGGGAAGATACTCATTTCGCCTATAGAGGGTAAGGGAAGCAAAGAAGGCTAAGGTTAGGTTCAATGTTTACCAATTTGAAGGTGTGCGATGTAATAGCAGAGGAGATACGCAAATACTGTAGACTAGACTGGACGCTGAAAGGCAAACACTCAAAATGAAAATGAATTAATACTTCTCTAGTGTATTGGAGATAGTGCCTAATCACGTGACTTTAAACTCATGTTTTCCAGTGCTGGAAATGTGTTTATCGGAGGAATTTTGGGCAAAGGTGGCAGCTTCAAAAATATGGGCTGGGCTAAGCTATCAAATTTCAATAACCTCATTTTGCTATCTTAAGATTTTCATTTAAATGCCAATTTCCTGAAATTCACCGGTCCTACAATGTTTGTATGTTAAGATTGAAATTGTTACCATATATTTATCAAATTGTAGTTCACAAACCAAAAGCTACATAGTCCATAACATAGAATATCTACTTTATTGACAGGGGTGACTTGTAGGGTTTACAGATTTGTTTTGCATACCTTCGTTATAGATTCCCCGAACATGTTGAAAACACTTCTTGTTATAATCAGCACATTTACATGAAAGGTAAAAAAGATTCTGAAGTTTTACTTCACACTTGGGGCATGACGTTTACATTTGTATGTAAAAAAACTTAAAAATTTTTGAATGTGTGAGCTGCGTGCACTGTACGTTAACAGTGCGGAAATGTAACGCCAAACGAGCTAACACGTATCTTTTAAAAGCATCCATGCAAAAAGAAAGCATTATTCACTCTTAACGTTTTCCCCAATGGTAGCAGAATTTAACAAGCATGACAATTTTCCACACCATTAAAATATTAGTAGACAAGGCATGCTAAACTGCGCTTGAATATTTACAGTACACGACCTGCGACCAAAGTATATAGGGGCCAAGTTCATATTGATACGTTTCATAACCATCACTGAAAGATCATAAGATACTGGATTCTCCATCAGACCTAATGATGCATTCAACAATCATAATTGGCAAATCATAAAATTCTACAAATGGTATCAGCCATAATGATACTTATAGTAATTATCATTGGCATATCAAAGACGATACGTATCCATTACACACAGTAATGCATTCAATAGTCATTCCTCTACGTATTGCATCAGACAAAATAAAACAGTACATTGAGAACAACAGAGCCATTTTTTTCTGTGCTTCCTTTTAAAATGATATAACAAAAACTGCTCCTCAGTCGGTCAACACTGAGCTCAAATATCTCGTGCAGTTGATTCTAATATATTCTAGATAAATACCTTAAAAATACACTTTTACAAAGTGTACACTTCAAGTAATTCGGGGGTGACGTGTCCTATTCGACACGTGAACGTCTTCACATACAGACTTAGTTTGTTAGTTATTGTTGTTTTAAGGTGCGGAACTACGAGGTCATCTGCCCCCACATTCAGACTAATTAGGTAAATACTATGAGTCATGAAATATACATATAATTTCTTACTATTATTAATGTGTAACTAACTTGTGGTTCATTACTGGCAATATTATTTACAAATAGTACTGGCCTGCCTATATCTTCTCCGAGTTTACGGCAATTATTACTGTGATCTATTGCAGTGATACGCGTTCTGAATTAAATCTCTATATAATAATAATAATAATTATTATTATTATGGGTAAATTTCCTAGACGATACGCCACCAGAACACTGAAACGTGTTACGCCATACGGCAACATCAAATACTAATGCTATTGCCTGCTTAAGCCTGACAACTATTCCTCGATTATAAACTGAATAATGTGGCATAATACGCGTGTGCATTCATGGGACAAATGAGTTGAATATTCTCATTATGCGCCCTTATTTCACAACCACACATTTTGAGATGGATTTCAGAAATGACAGACTAAAGCTTCATGTTCGCTTGTCAAAAATATCCACTACTTGGCATCTCTGAATGACACACCAGCGACGTGCAGTAGTCACTATAACTTTCGTACCAAATGTTATTTTTGTTGTTTTTTGTATATGCATGGAAATTATTTTTGGCCTCAGGAGGCTGAGTGAACCCGGTTCCAACCCTCAAACTAGAGCTACATATCTTTGTAGAGCCTGGAACGGAAACCCAGGATGTTTGGGACCGAAGTGTCAACACGTACTCCTAGACATCAGAAGACGGTGTACCTAAGCAAATGCTGAAGCTTCCAGCTTATATTTTGAAATTGCTAAAGCACTACAGTAAAATTGACACGCAACATGATGCTCCCGAGGAATATGAATCAGGGAACACACTAAGTACAATATTTCATTGCAGTACCTCAACCATATTGCTAAAGAATTTTATCGGCTTTCCATGAAGTTAATGGAATGCATCTTCCTGAAAGCTCTCGAATTCCGAACCAAAGTGCTGTCAAAAGACCATCAGAAGTTAAAATAATATTGAACACTACTCTAAGAATAGTTATCGCAAAATGCAAATAATTTTGTTGAAGTACTCACTGCTCCTTATGAGGCAGCTGTCACGGTTGAAAGATCATAGGATGCAAACTGGCGTCTCTGCAAAGCCACCGAGAGAAGTACTACATACCAACTTGTGAGAAAAGATTTATAGCAGTGTTTAAAGAACTAAGAAGTGGTATTGGGTGTTTACAGCAATACATGCATGAGTACTGAATCATGTGAACAGTCTCATAAGGAATCACAGGTAACATGCAACCAACAGTCCGGACAACTGGAAAGTATCAGACTGTGGTATTAGATACATTGAAGCAGAAGCTCGCTGTGTAGGAGGCTTGGGAGGTACATAAAAACCAGGCAGCATAAACAGCATAATGCTTTGTTCACCACCAACTATAAACTGTTTGGTCTTTAACTGAACCTCACGACGAACAATCAGACTAATCAGCTGCCCACTCTACATGCCATATAACATTTTTGGCCAATCTTGTGATTATTACATACTACCATGGATCGAGTGTGACGATGAGTGTATGTCTAACTTTCCCGAAGTAGAGAACAGAACAACTGAACTAGTCACTCGAGTAATATCAACTATACAGAATTGAGAAAAATCAGAACGAGATGGTATCCATAACCTCCGACTCAAGCGGTTTACCTCAAGCCACCAACACCTTGTGCAACTGATATCTCCCATGCAGGACACTTCCTTCACCAATCGTTAAAGAAGTTAAATCGGGAATTTCAAAGAGTAGGGGGATGATGGGTGTTCTAAATAGTTACACGAGCCGCTCGGCTACGCTGAACTCTTATGTGGATTACTCGCGAACCCATGGTCCGATTTTGGCATGCGACATATCTTTGGACTCGGGGTGACGCCCTCTTTACAATGGACCACTCATTTCAACCCCAAAATAAAACCTACCCCTTCTGGGGGGTGAAATTCAATTTTTTTTAGTAAATGTCGCTTTTCAAATGCGACAGACATGAGGCCAGATACCAGTATGAAATTAAACGTTGCTGCACATAAAGCGCGTGCGTACAATTGGATGCCGCTATGATTTAACATTTTTGTTTTTGTTTTTACGCATGCGCACTTGAGGATTTTGTAAGAGGGCGGGCTTTTTGAATAATGATTTATTGATGAGTGTTTTTTTATATAACCAAATGATGTAAAACTAATAGGTCATGCGATTTTTAATATCTCGTGAACCCATAAGGATACGGACTTGTATGAGGGGTCGCATAATTTGGGATGACGCCCTGTGTTTCAATGTATTTCCGATTTTTGTCAAAAGGGCCTAACTGCACTTTTGTTAATATTTTGAGAACCAATAAGACTACGGACTTGTGTGAGGGGTGGTTGGACTTGGAGTGACGCCCCGTTTTTGAATGTAGTTTTGATTTTTGTCAAAAGGGCCTAAGTGCACTTCTGTTAATATTTCGGGAACTAAGAAGGCTACGGACTTGCATGAGGGGTCGTTGGATTTGGGATGGCGCCCCGTTTTTTGAATGTAGTTTTGATTTTTGTCAAAAGGGCCTAAGTGCACTTTTGTTAATATTTTGAGAACCAATAAGGCTACGGACTTGTATGAGGGGTCTTAACACTTGCGGTGATGCCCTGTTTTTGAATTGTTTTTTTATATTTTTGTCAAAAGGGCCTAACGTCATACTATATGTTGATTTTTTTACTTTTTTTTACCTGTCCTAATTTTAATTAGGCGTGGTCGTTGAGAGAGACGGAACTGCTGTTATGTGTCTCAACGAGCCTGTTGTCGAGCACAGTGACCGTGCCCGGAAGAAATGAATTACTATTTTGGCGGTACAGCGGGGCGGGTTATGACGGCTGTTTTTTTTTTTTTTGTGATATTTACTATGACGGATGAAGGCGAATATTTGAAAATGCGTCACGTGTGCAAATATTTTTTACCCAGAAGGGAATCTTTAACGTTTTAGTCAACGGTGATGAGCGAGATCTCTGTCTGGCACAGCAAAAGGTTGTAGAATATAAAAACCTATAACATTCGGTCGACCAAGCAATGTGCATGAACGCAAAGAACCAAAACGGTAAGGTCTTTCTCCAAAGATTTTATAAACTAATCATTGGACATGCTGAATGTGTATGATTAATGTGTACATGTATTGAGGATGGCCGCTTGCTAATGATTATTATTATTATTATTATTACAGTAAAATGTTTAAGACACATACGATTTCATTGCTAGCATACACAGTCTTGCTTGCTCGCACTGAATACTGTAAGTAGCCAGAGGCCTTGTCAGAGCTGTTGCTGCTGTTAAGACAGGAATGTCTGTGTAAGCAGGAAGTACAGTATTAGGTTACTTGCCTGGTGGCGGCTAGCAGGTGTCGCATTTAAGCAGATCCGCCATTTTAGTTCCTAGACAGTCGTACTACACGTGTATAAGAAGCGGCCATTTTGGTTCCTTATTAAAAACATGAAACTAGTATAAGGTACGCGAATCTTATGAAGCTTAAGGAATGTGGGGAGGCGTGGGAACATGTGCGAGACAGACAACAGTTCAAGGTCAAAACGCTGAGAAAATGCAACTCTCTCTGTTGCTAAGCAGACTGATAAGGATTGCGTTAGTCATGCACTTACCGTTTTAGCAAAAGTAGTGGGATGAGGGGGGAGCTGGACCACTTCTTATTGAGCCACCCTCGTATTTGCCCCGAACTTGATATCTCGCTAACCAAACATGGGATTAGAACATACAGGGTGTCCTAGCACTGCTAGTAATGCCCCCTACTTTCCTATAGGCTCTTTATTTGATTAAAAGACCAAAACTAAAAGGTCATTCGCGAGTAGTGGGGTAGTGTTGGTTTCCTGAAGTCGCGCTCGTGCTTGAATATGTATGCCTATGTTGGGAAAGGGTTAGGTGGTGGGGGAGGAGTAGGGTCGAGTGAGGGGTCGTTTAGATGGTATTTTTTCCGCTCTAGATGATGGTGAGGTTATTTTTAAAAAATGGATGGAATTGGGAAACGCCATTTGGGGTAAACATGTTGTTTTTTGACATTTTGGCGATGAATGTTTTTTTATACGCATGCGCACTTGAGGAGTTTTGTAAGAGGGCGGGCTTTTTAAATGATGATTTATTAATGAGTGTTTTTAATATGTATTGAAATAAACCATAAAAACTAATAGGTCATCGGCTTTTGACTATCTCGCTAACCAATAATCGGATTTAAACCTATGAGGTGTCGTAGGACTCGTGGTGAACTCTCCTTTTCCATGGACGAGGTATATCCACACTAAAATAAAAAACGTGGTAAGGGGGTGGGGAGCTGCACTACTTAGGAAGTTGTGAGCCCCCGCGACCTTGGAATGGAAGATTCATGCTAGGAGGGCGTGCTTGGATTCGTTTTTTTCATTTCGTTATGCTCTTTACGGGAATGTCGGTGTCGAAAAGGTGAAGTTAGGGTTTTGGGTCAAAACGTGCGTTTTTCACATTTTTGCCGATTTTTGGAAAACGGGCCATGCTAGGAGGGCGTGCTTGGATTCGTTTATTTCGTCTCGTCGTGCTCTTTACGGGAATGTAGGTGTCGAAAAGGTGAAGTTAGGGTTTTGGGTCAAAACATGCGTTTTTCACATTTTTGCCGATTTTTGGAAAACGGGCCATGCTAGGAGGGCGTGCTTGGATTCGTTTATTTCGTCTCGTTGTGCTCTTTACGGGCATGTAGGTGTCGAAAAGGTGCACTTAGGGTTTTGGGTCAAAACATGCGTTTTTCACATTTTTGCCGATTTTTGGAAAACGGGCCATGCTAGGAGGGCGTGCTTGGATTCGTATTTTTCGTCTCGTTGTGCTCTTTACGGGGATATAGATATGGAATAGGTTAAAAGCTGGAAACATGGTTTTTTTATATAATTAAATAGGGTTTTATTACAAAAAATTATGTTTATTGACCCATGAATTATACGTGGAAGGAAAACCTAACCACTTTACAAAATATTTTGCACCTTTGACTTTAATTACTCGTTCAATGAGATAATCGTTGGGATATAATGTTTTTTGCACTTCTTCATAATAGAATCGTCCCTGAATGGGTTGACCGCTCTGATCTTCTAAGAGATACGTCACTGGTTGGCCTAGCTTGACTTGGCGAATTTTAAAAATTTCTGTCGACCATTGTGGAGTATACGATTTTGAAAACACACTTCTATGTTTACTAATGCGAAAAAAATCTCCAATTTTAAGGCGATGTCGCCTTGGATCTACCCTTTTTATAGGGTTAAACAGTCTATTGAGTCTGGGTAGGTTCTTGGTGACGAGGCGAGGTTTCATGCCGATGGTGGAATGAATGGTGTTGTTGTAGCGAGACACAAGTTGAGGTAACCAGTCTATCCATCGATAGGAACCATGTATTGTAAACTCTTTCCACATATAACTTTTTAATGTTCGATTGAAGCGTTCAACTACACTAGCTTTGAGATTGCTATAGGTGGCATAATGGTGAATCTCCTTAGATTTGAGAAAACTGGAGAAATCCTTGTTGAAAAATTCTTTCCCCTGGTCGGTTTGTAACAAATGAGGTTGACGTTTTGATTGTTCAATAATATGTTGAAAGGCCTTTGTGACAAAGATACCAGTTTTATTTTTTACTGGTTGAACAAAAGCCATTTTGGAATAGACATCAATGACAGTCAACATATAGCGTACACCGTCGTTAACGTTAGAATAAGGTATCATTTCAACCAGCTCTGCCTGCCAAAGTTCATCGATTCCTTTGGAAATGACACGACGACGTTCATAAATGCGTCGGGCTGGTTTATGCAATTCATGAGCAATGCCCACTTTGATGGGGGATGGCTTATAAGATAACTTTAGCATCTCGGAGTTGTTGTTCAATGAGGGCGATTTCCGCCTCATGTCCAGTGTGACCAGCTTGTTTTGATGCATGAAGCAAGTATAAGCGCTCTACTAACTGATTGGGATTATTCCAAAAGGTTATATCTAGGTAGGGTTTTAATTTCTTAAACCTTACACCAGAGGCAGAGTGATGTTTTTGCTTACCAAAGATGTTTGCAATGATGGTTTTATATTTTTGGGATATATTGGCATTGACCTGCTGAGAGGATTTATAGTTTCTTTTGTGAGCGTTGGTGTCTAATAAAATGGATTTATATTTAGCAAGGTCCTCGGACGTAAAACCTTGTGTCGAGGGGGTGCGAGAAAATAGCAGCTTTAACAGACCTGGTGTTAATTTATAGTTGATCTTTTTAATGACAGCTTTCGTACGAGCAAATTTAATGGATGAATCCCCAATTTTAAAACTAACATTCTCATAGCGAACACCATACGTGGTATCTGTCTTTCCAATAAATAGAAGGGTCAAATACGGTTCCAGGGTTGCCCCATAATGTTTGATTAAAATGTTTTTGAGTTGAGCTTTATTTTGAGGGGTTGCCAAGACTTGTGAAAACGGAGACGATGTGGAGGAAGACGGTGTTGCCGCTATGACGGAAGATTTTTGTTTTGTTTTTAGAAACTGTTGAAGGGGTGACGATTTCTTTTTTCTTTCAGGACTAAATACGCTTTCGCTGTCACTTTCACTTTGTTCATGCTCTTCTTCTTCTTTCTTTTCATGTTCTTGATGTTCTTGTTCACTAACATTAGAGGAGGAGGAAGAGGAGGATTTTACCTGTCGTGTGGATTCTGTTTGAGTAAATTTTGAACTTGTTATGGGTTTGGTTTGAGAGGTAGCAGCAGCAGCAGCAGTAGCAGCAGAAGCATTAGGTTTAAATCTCATGGGATCAACCGATGATGGAGCATGTTTTATCATGGGTAAAGGATTGACGTTTTTTAAACGTTGCAATTCACGAAATTTATATCGAATCGTATTTCGTGCCTCAATAATACGCTGCATGATTTGAACATGTTTCTTGTACCCTATGGCGTTCGCCATGGTAAAGGTAAAGACACACTAACAGGAAATGTCCAACCCTGGGTCTTTTTAAACAGAAATAAAATGATCAAAACCCAAGCGATAACGTCCCTCACATCGTTCACTCTGTTTATTTATGACCAAACAGGCATGGGGATGATGGTTCCAACACGAAGCACACAATTGCGTGAAAGCTGTAAAGGACATATCTGGATTCACATGATCTTGAAAAATATGATAGAGATTTCTAGAGTCTTGGCGAAAGAGAACGATGAAATTGGCATTGTCACGAATCAACTGTTTGGGGATTTTGGAATAGGTCTGAGCCAGATAAAAACAATCCACTTGTTTATGGCGTCCCATACTAAAATACTCTTGAATAATGGCCTGTCGTTGAGTGGCAATATCATCAAAAATTATAATGGAATCTGGTTGAATGCGGTCTGGTTGAATGACATCTTGAGGTGAGGTGAATGTAAAATAGCCCATGGCTTCTTTATTTAACGAAGACATAATTTGTTCCAGATACACGTACAGAGGCTGGTACAAGGATTGGCAAAAATATAAATATTTTGAAATCGTAGGCCATGAGGTGCGGTAATAATGTTCAGCAAAACATTGGTCTTTCCACAACCCGAAGGCCCTACCATAATACATCGAACGGTAGATGGGAATAGGGTGCCATGACGTTTAGGTTCGCACACGGACAGTGATAGCTCTGAAACCAAATCAGAGACGGGCAAAGCAAGGGGTTGTTTCATTAATTCCATTGTGTCGATGACTGAGTTTTTTTTCATGTGTGTATAAGGTTTATATATATATATAGGCAAACGGTGAGTAAGAAAGGTTAGTTAACGTCTATCACCATGGACGTGTTTGGGAGAGCTCGTGTAACCATGGTCACGGCCGCCTCTTTGTCAAAACAGTCACGAGAGTTGGCAACAAAAAGCTATGTCGATCGCAAAGTGCAAAGTGTCTATCACATGGCCCCGAGACTAACCGCTGAGGGCTATTCAGCCAATCATCATCGTATTATTGATGTGCAAGAGCCTCGAGACGAAAATGATGTCTGCACGAAACGTTATGTGACCTATCAAATGAAAAGGCTTTATAAATTTGTCCCATCTGTATTTTTAGTGTACCTGTCAAATCAAAAACTGGACAATGACGAAAACCATTCCCCACCACCACTACCACTGGTGAATGATGATCTTACCTATATGCTTGCTTCCGGTTTAAGTCGTTATCGACTGCATTATGATGGTGTCATTCATATTAAATATGTCATGCCTGATGAGAAACATTTAAAAATACAACTAAACGGTGATAGAGTGTTGGCCCACAACCATCAAAGAGTAAATGTGGGAGATGAATTATCCTTTCATCTTATGCTTACGTTTGAGGAAAAGGAAGCTGGGAAAACGGTGAATGATTTCCCGCTTTATATAGAATTGGAATATACTGCTATGAAATAAGGTACTCTACGTTAGTTGTTATCGAATGTTTGCTGTGAAAGGTTCACCAAGTAGCAGCATGGTGAAAAAAAGATATGCTATGAACATGAAAAAAACAAATCTCAAAAAGAGAAAAAAGCCAGGTCGGGAACCAAGTCGATCTGCCTCACACCCAGTGTTAAAACGTAAAAAAACAAAAAAAAATCTAAAAAGAGTGGCTATCGAAAAAGCTTTACAAGCGGTGCGATTGTCTACAGCTCCGAAATCGCAGCATCATGTATGGATAAAAAGAAAAGAAAGAAAGCAAAAACGTGGGCGAGTCATTTCTGTTGCTAAGCGTGGGGGTTTTTTGCCGGCTTTATTTGCAGGGTTGGCAGCTTTGGGGTCCCTTTTGGGTGGTGCCAGCGCTGTAGCGAAAACCATAAAAGCCGTCGAGCAAGGCAAGCAACAACTCAAAGAAAGCGAGCGACACAATAAAACGTTAGAAGCCATTGCGATGGGAGCTAGAAATGGCAATCCTTTAAAGCCAGTCTTTTATCCACAAGGTAGTGGCCTACCGTCTAAGAAAAAAAAATGTCCATCATCGATAAGCGCTTAAGCCAACTACCTCGTCATGCCATGACCCATGAAGAAGTGGAAAGCTATGCCAAACAACTAAAGATTTCTCATTTTCGAGGTGTATTTATGCGAAATGAATTACCCAAAGCACCGTGGAAAGAAGAAAGAGCCATGATGAATTTAGATGATGATGCAGGCCCAGGAACCCATTTTGTAGCCTATGTGAAACAAGGTTCCACAGTATGGTACTTTGACAGTTATGGAAATTTACCACCCCCGATCGAGTTGCTACGTTATTTGGGAAACCGGGTAAAGATATTCTATAATGTGAATCGTCAACAAACCTTTGGCAGTCAAGAGTGTGGCCGTTTGAGTTTACATTTTTTATATAAGAGGTCGCGTTAAGCCAACAGTTTCATCATTATGAATGTCAACGCCAAGACCTTTACCGTGCACAGTCGCGGGCCTGAAGTGTCCCTGGATTTTTCCCTCCCATTGAATTGCATCCCGAACAATCCTATGTGCTAGGATTAATTTCTTTGGAAAGTTACAACAGAATTTACAATATTCAAGTGGATATTAATGACAAATTTTATTATGATGATTATATGTTGACACTACCCCCTGGAGGTTATACCATAGACGATGTGCATGAGGCCATTAGCGTGTCGATGATAAAACAATTTGGTGTCAAACCATTTGCGGATGGGACACACAAATTTGAACTTACAGCCAATACAATAACTCATCGCTGTCGTATTTTCTCTACGTTTAACATTGACTTTGAAACACGAGTTCATTCTATTGGTCCTTTATTAGGATTTAAACCAAGAGTGTTGGCAGCTCAGCAAGCCCATGAATCAGATTATCCAGTGAAATTCATCGAGGACCATCACATTTCTGTAACTTGCAATATTATTAGAGACGTATTTACGAATCAAGAACAAAGCCATTCCCTGTATGATTTTATTGTCACCTCTCCTTGCGGCTATATTATTCGTGAACACCCTTCAGTGGTTCTCTATCATCCTGTGTGTGTCAGTGATATTAGTAATATTACCTTACGCTTAGTGAATAGAAACCAACAACTGATTGCTTTGGACGCCAACACCCCTGTGACCTACAAGTTGGTTTTAAAGACGCTATGAAATTTATCTATAAAGCAACAACAACGTCAACGAGGTCGGTTAGTTGCCCACCGTGTATGAAACGGTTGACACGAGTAAACCGACAACGCTTACAACGCCTTGGTTATACGCTACACCCCAATCATGAACAAAGAGCTGTTGCAAGTGTTAAATCCCATACAAGTGGAAGATGGCGTCGTGCGCATTGATATGCATTCCTATCAACCTCAAGCAACAGGACTGAATAACAATGACGAGATTCAATTCATCATTAACAATCAAGATATTTTTACTCTACCTCATGAAAGTGTCCTTCAAATTGAGGGTAAATTGATGAAAGCAGATGGCAGTACGCCCACAACGTCTGCGTTGGCGAATCATGGTTTGGCTTTTCTGTTTTCTGAAGTACGTTATGTGATAAATGATATTGTCATAGATATGACTCGAAATGTGGGCATGACTAGTCTTATGAAATTATATCCATCCTATAGCGAGGAGGAAAGTAAAACGCTTTCTATGGCAGGATGGTGTCCCAACAGTAGCAATAACTGGCTAGTTCATACCGATGGCACTTTTACAGGCTTTCTACCCTTAAAATTACTCCTTGGCTTTGCCGAAGATCACAAGCGTATTATTTTAAACGCAAGACAAAGTTTGTATCTGGTGAGAGACCGCAGTGATTATAATGCACTGAAAGGAGCCTCTGACCAAGTGATAGACTCAAAAATTCAACTGCTTCGATTACTATGGAAAGTGCCCCATGTGACGCTATCGGATCGTAAAAAGCTAAGCATGTTAAATTTGGTGCAAAAAGATAAAGCCTTGCCTATCGCCTTTCGAAGTTGGTGTCTGCATGAATACCCCTTGCTACCTACCACTGACACTCATAGTTGGAGTGTCAAATCGGCTCGCTCTACCGAGAGACCCCTCTATGTTATTATTGGTTTTCAAACCAATAGAAAATACCAACAAAGCAAAGATGTCACCTTGTTTGATCACATTCACTTGAGAAATATACGACTATTTTTAAATAATGTTTGCTTTCCCTATGAGGGGTTGGAACTCAATTTTTCAAAAAATAAGTTCGGTCCCCTTTATGACATGTTCGCTAAATTTCAATCGTCTTATTATGAAAAACAGGATTGTCCTATGTTGTCGCCACAAGGGTTTAAAGCAAAAGCACCACTGATTGTTTTCGACTGTTCGTATCTAGAAGAATCTATGAAAATCACCACCATTGATTTAAGGATAGATTTTGAAACACAAGCAAATGTCCCAGACCATACCAGTGCCTACTGTTTGATTATTCATGCTAGACAAGTGAAATATCATCCTTTGTCCAATTATGTCACCAGCATGTAAGCCATCTGTGGTCGAATGAAAACAAAAAAAAAGATCATCATTCATAGGATTGATGATAAGCGTCTGCATGCACAGTATCTGTTGCGCTCTGGCACTGTGCGCACATACGACAACAACAAACATCATGTGTCCCTCAATAAGCAACAGCAACAACAACAACAACAAAAACAACGTGACAGACAAACCATGGAATTTAAAATGTGAATTTAATCGTTTGAAAACTTTTGAAACATGGACAGTTCCCTTTATGGATTGTGGAGAATTGGCTGCGAGCGGATTTTATTACTTAAAACGTGGGGATGTGGTCAAGTGTATTTTTTGCAACATTGAAATTGGAAACTGGGAAATAGGGGATCGACCCTTTAGCGATCATCAGCGATGGAGTCCATCCTGCCCTTACCTCAATCGCTATGATGTGGGCAATATTCCATGGAGTTTGAATTATCCTGTTATTGTACCAGACACTGCAAAACTAGGAGATACCTGTGGACCGTATGCGCAAACTATTCATCTGAATGCTGTTCCAAATTAAGCCAACAAACTTTTTGTAATAAAAATGTAAGTGTTTTTTTTTTTTGTTATGAATAAAACCTCAAAAACATATTTAGCTGTTGTTCAATTCATTTGTTCCTTTTTTTCCCTAAAGTCCTTTGACTTTTGCCATGTTAAACCATGGCATGGGTTAGTTGTTGATTAGACGTCAATGAGGTAACAAGTAAAAATAAAACAAAGCATGATGCGTACACTCATCGTGGATTGTCAGGGGTTTAAAATTGCAGACAACAAATTTATATTTAAGGAAGTCGCTTTTATCGATTGTAGTACGTTTTGGGTGTCTAACCCTATTCATTTGGTGTTTAAACCTCCCTATGCTTTCGAGTTGCTTAGTGAGAAAGATAAAAAACAGAGCCAATGGATTGAAAATCATTTGCAGTTAGCATGGAACCAGGGTGATATTTCTTACAAGTATCTTGACATTGTCATGAAAGCCCATTTGTCCTCGGCCAATGTCTTATTTGTTAAAGGGAGTGAAAAATGCCAGTGGCTTCAACCATTTCTACCCTCTCACTGTCAATGTATTGACCTTTTAGATCTGGGTTGTCCATCCCTGCAAACGCTCATGGACACTTGTCCTTGCGACAATATTCAGAATAAAGCCTTAGCGCATGCATGGCAATTGTTTCATTGGCTCACCACGAGTGCATGTTGGGAGTTGTTCAATAAAATTAAAACTGAAAGTGTATCGTCCAATGATAGCAGTGAGACGTGTACACGTGAGGTGAAAACATCAACGTTATAGACATGGACGCCACTACAATCGACAAGGCTATTGGAAAGTTCTTTGTGTGCAAGAAAAAACTGATTAGCTTTACACAACATGAATTATTAGCACTACCTAAATCATTTCTTTTTTATGTTGCTGCCAACACTGTCAAAGAAATTTGGGAAAAGGCGCCTGCCGAGTGGACTAACGACTCTGTATTGAGTGAACTACAACCATGCAGTCATTTTTCCCATCACAAGCAATTAACCATGGCAAAAATACCTTCCATTCGACAGTGTGCCACATGCCAATTAATGAAATTATATCATGATCATAAAACTCAGTGTAAAGACATTGTTTCATCATTCCATGGCTGTCATGCGGAAAACAACCACCACCTACCATGCTCGTCAGGAGCCGCCGACAAACAACAACAACAACAGCAGCAAGAACAAGAACAAGAACAAGAAGAAGAAGAACAACAAAAAAAGAGTTTTTCACCGATTGAAACCTCTATGTCCCAGGTGTACTGGCCGTGGAATTATTGATAACATTATTAAAAACTTACCATTCGAAGCTCACTTACCTGCTTACAGCTTTTGCGGCCCTGGTACTCGTCTTCAAGATCGTTTGAGGAGAGGGGATATGGGAATCAATGCTTTGGATCATGCATGCCTTAATCACGATAAAGCCTATGAAAACAGTGATCCCACACTAAGACGCATTGCCGACAAAGTCTTGTTAAGCATTGCGAAGCAACGATTAACAGCTTCAGATGCCAGTCTAGCAGAACGAATGGCAGCATTTATAGTGATTGGTGCTATGAAGAGCAAATTACTTTTATCTAGATATGGACTTTAACGTAATGATTTTATTTAAAAAAATGTATAGTATCACTGTTATCATGACAAAAAAATAAATAAAAAACAAGAGTCCATGTTGTGTTTTTTTCCATTATTATTATTCACTCATAGTTTCATTATTATAATTATAAATGACAAACAATAAAAAAGGGACAGCAGTGCATCGTTAAAAAATATTACTAATTGTAGTAAATCTATTTTTCAATCACAAACAATAAAAAAGGACAAAAGTCCATTATTTTAACTAATAGTTTCATAATCATTATTATAAAAAATTATATATATACATGGTAATTGTACTAAACCTATTTTTTTTAAT
The DNA here is from genome assembly GCA_946902985.2 of Meconema thalassinum. NCBI lineage: Eukaryota > Metazoa > Arthropoda > Insecta > Orthoptera > Tettigoniidae > Meconema > Meconema thalassinum. Next base: position 727,386,048 of record OX336389.2, read on the forward strand.
CACAAACAATCAAAAAAAGGACAAAAGTCCATCATTATTCATTAGCTTCAAATGCCAGTCTAGCAGAACGAATGACAGCATGAAATCTTTATCTACTCTAGAACCAGTTTTTTTTTGTTAAACGCTTATTATTGAATAAAATAACATGTTACTAGAATTTAATCATTATAAATTACAATCATTATAATAAAAAATGCTATAAATGCTATTTTAAATCACAAACAATAAAAAAAGGACAAAAGTCCATCATTTTAACTAATAGTTTCATTATTATTATTATAAAAAATTATATACATGGTAATTGTACTAAACCTATAAACAAAAAAAATTCCACCATTAAGCATAAGTTTTGAAAATTTATTTTTATTATTATTTATCATGGTAAACGTTGAGCAACAATTAATAAACGTCAAACTGTTGAGCCCAAAAAATAATTTTATTTTATTATAGTTATTAAAGAGTAGGGCATGAATAAACAAAAAAGTTACGGCTAGCGTACAATGATTATTCGTTTTCAATTTTTACAAAACGAACCATGCATCGATTATTTTTTCACCCTCATAAATTAAATACACAGGGTGAATACTGGAATTGACATCTTCCATGACATTATCAGGTAGGTTATTAAATCGTGTGGGAAGAAATGTCTCAAAGTCTTGACAAATGCAAAGAGCTCGTTCACCAAATTTGGTTTTCAGTTTTTGAATTTTATGTATGCGAAAGGGTGTTTGCGTAGGCAATTCACTCATTTTCTTGCGTGCAAAGCCACAATCTTGACCAATGGCGTTCAAGGCGTCCATGGTTGTCTATAACCAAAGAAAAGAGTGTTACTTTCTAACACTCTTGTTCTTATATTACAATAGCAATAACTTTGTACATTAAAGTATATTGTTGTTTTTTTTTAAATCCTGAGTGTTTATGACCTGAAGTTGTAGATAGATAGTATTGGATAAAAATATAATAATAATGTTTGTATCATTTTTTCAGTCAAAACATACATTTGGAAATTATTTAATAGGAAATGTTTTATCAAAATTAAGTGTGAATCTCTCTTGGAGGTAAATGCATGTCTCTGTTGTGAATGGGAATTAGCCTATCATTCCCTAGTCGAATGACTTGTATTCGTTTGCTCTGTTGTTGTGCAAATTCACAGAGCATTCTGTTAAATAAACAGTATCAACAGATACTAAGAGCAAACATGTGAATGCTTTTGGTAACCTATAAAAGGCAAAGTTAACACGCTATGCATTTAATAACCATGTCTACATCCAACAAAACAAAATTCAAAACTACAAATTTAAACCAGTGTGTATGTGTTCATCAACGTGAATAAACGATAAACTAAAACAAACAAAAAAATAGCCAAATGTATTCTAAACGTCAAGTATGCACCTGAGAGCCGAATGCAAACAAAAAAAAAGCCATAATCATGACGTAATGTTGTTAGTTTCTAACAAATCTCATTCTATGAGGCGAATATTGATTGATAGGTAAGCTAAGACAAAGTTGGCGAAATGCTTGTTGTCGATACGAAGTGATTGGTTCCTCAGCAGGAAATTTATAAAAATGAAAACAAAACATTTGAGAGGTTATTGGAAAATAAACATTAAACAGGGGTTTTGTACATATTGTACACCAGAAATCTGGAAAGTGATCCTCGTCAGCTAATTTAACAATCACTTGATTCATGGTTAAACCGTACCATGCTTTATGAATCACTTGCGTGGATACATTATTTTCAAAGCCAAAATTTAGCATACAGGATTTACAAAAGTGATGCCCTGGGTCATGAAACAAATCATCATCATTATCATCACGATTCATGAAGCTGTCATAAAATGTGGTGTCAATGCGTACTTTCGTGTTTCTATATTCTAAAGGATAGGCCACACGTTGAGGATTATGAGACATCATCATGGCATATTCATTGAACGTGGTGTGTTTTGTGACGATAAAACGATCTTCACCGTGGATCATGATTGAATCTGAAAAGTAGTCGTTGCCGTTTACTAAGTGAATTAATAAAAAAATACAATGTACTATATACACTGTCTGTCCCCTAAGGCAAAAATAAAATAGAAAATAAGCAAAACACAAATAAATAAATAACCATCTGTCTGGTGACTTCTTTAGCTGTAGGCAGCAAACATAACATGCAACAGGTTAAAAAATAATTTCTGTTCAGATATTTCAAATATATCACCACTCATAACTCTAGCCATAAAGTGAGAGTTTTGTCCACGATTATTATTATTATTCTTTTGTTCTTGCATGAGACCTACTAAGCCACACCCTAGTGTGGCCTATTAAGCCGCATGCCTACTGAGGGTGAATGGTCACTTTGCCGAAACATGAGGCCTACTAAGCGACAACAATAGTGAGAGTGGCTACTTGTTTGTTTTTTTCCTAACCTAACCTAAAGAAGTCAACATGTTTTTAATCTAGCCTGTGCACAGTGAACCATGGAAACGTTGATGCATGGCTCTCTTTATGCGTTGACAGGCAAATAGCACAAGACATACAGTTTATGTACAACTATTTACAGGCATTCACACATCCATGCATACACCCATGCACACAGGTTAAAAAACAAAAATTATATGATACACTACAATTTTTTATTTTTATTCCGAGGCTCAAGATGGCATCTCGCATTTGATAGCAACCAAACCAAACACTTGCCGTGTTGTACAACAACAATAGCTACAACCACTACTGGTTGTAACCAAATGGGACGCTTGTCATCATATCCTGACACCACTATCTCTTGTCGTCTAACAAAGCGAGTGTTTGTTTTCGCTGCTTCATTAAAAATAAATCATGATTTTTTGAGAGAATCCTAAACTGACTATGTGCCATGGCTGTGTGGGTCTGAAGGACATGTAAATAATCATCCACACAGAGACGTTTAACCACATGCTGGCTAATCCCTTTGGCTCGCATAGATTCGCATCGATCCACCTGTCGAAAACTATACATTTTCGGAGCGAGACCTACAAACTCAGTCATCATGGTGTCTGAACACTCATCTTTCATTAAACCAATTTCTTTTTTGTTCAGACGGGGGATATCGAACACGTTCTTGTCACTAAACGAGGACGTGTCAAACCATTTTGGGTTTTGTTTCATAACGACATACGGATCACAGTCATGGATATGGTAAATAAAACTATCCGTGTCTGTATATAACAAGGAAATGGTACCAAATCGCTGTATTGCAAAACCATAATGGAATTTATACATGTGCAATTTTGAAAAATCTAAAATGACTTGGCCTAAATAGATAGGCTTATTCATGACCACTTTAGTTTTAGCAAGTTCAATAGTCAGTAGATCATGATCAATAATGTTTAAAGATTTGAAATTTGGTTTTGCAATATATTTTTGAGCCCCCCATTGTCCATGCCATGTGTTGACCAATTTAATGTCCCTATACTGCCGTACATTTTCCAAACTCTTGCCATAGATGCAATTATTCATCAGTTTAAAAAAATTGATTTGAAATGGTTGAGTGGCACTTTGTCTGTGACTGGTATTTAAATCCATGTATGGTTTCAACCACGGTTTCTGACAAAAAGAAATACCTCTATGGATTTTTTTCAGGGTTAAGCCCTGAGCTAAACATTCTACCAGCATGTCAATATGCAACACATAGTGATTTTTATCATACAAGGTACCCATCAATTTCTTATGATTGCCCTTACTCTCGGGCGGCACCATTTTCTCTATGCAAAAGGGGAAATCACCATGACGCTGTCTGAGATGGGGGGGATAAGCTAAGTCGACATCAAGAACATACCCTACGTCCTGTTGCTTGCTAGCGCTATGCACATTAAAATCTTTAATTTCATCCTCAGACAGCCAGACAAAGTTTCTGTACGGCAGTGGTCGACTCATAGCGTGACCGTATAAATTGTTTACGTCGAAATACATTAGATAGGATTCTGGTTCTTCGGGACAATAATCAGGCATGTAATGATTATTTGCCTTGGCATGTCGCTGATTGAGCGATACGAATCCCCCACGAATCCCTTTTTCCATCATGAGTACCATATCGGGATCCGTCAGTAAATCAAGCTCAATGTGGGTAAATTTGAGGGCGGCGTCCCAACTTAACCCTGGACTGGTATAGTAGTGAGCGGGGTCAAGGCCATAAATCGTGTGACATAGCTGACGAAACGTTTCAAAAACGTCGGTCAACAACAACACGTCTAATTTTAAGTAGTGCATAGCATACTGGCCCATGGTTTCTATGCCAAACACTCGCCAAACATGCTGTGCGTGGGCATAGTCTTCTTCACTGATGGTGCTTTGAGTCAATTGAGAAAAGAATTTTTCTCTTGGCGGCAAAGTCGTTTCTTCAAGCACCTCGTAACTTTCCACATAATCGTATGGAAAATGGCCTTTACGAACACACAATTTAAATTGATTTGTATCCGTAAAGTGGGAATGGGTATGTTTCAACTCATCTTCGCTTAAGCCTTTCACAAGACTATCCAGCGAACTAGACATAAACTTGAATGAGTCGAGAAAGCGAATGCTCATGCTTCCTTTTCTCCATGAAAGTGAGGTAAAGCTCTCATGGTTCTTAGCCAAAATGCTGAATTTGCTCTTATCTACATGAGCAAATTGTTTTACAATGAAGTGAAGGTCATACCGGGAGAAATTGTGTAAGTAGACAGGGAGGAAGCGAGGTGTAGAGTACTTCAAATTGCATTCGTTATGGGCAGCACCTCTAAAATGCCCTGTCCTGTGGCAGTGGTCTCTTACTTTTTTTTCTCCGCCTAAGATTGGCGTTTCACATATGTGGCAGGTGGTGGCTTGATCATATTCTCTTTGCTGTACGTCATTCATCTGAATTGGTACAGGGTTGTTCAAAATAGTTTCTACTTTGCCTGCTAAAGCCGCCATTTGATCAACAAACCACCGCGCACAATCCTGACCTTTATGACTTACATACTCACATTGTGAATTATCATAGTGACAGACAACATAATAGGCTACAGCAAAAGGCTCATGTTTCTGCACTGGATAGGTTGAGCTTGTATGGGGGCTTGGTTCACATCCCTGAATGGGAACAGTAAGGGCCTCAAAATCAGCGTAAACAGTAAATGGTACCATCTCTTGTTTATTAGTGGCCTTAAATTTTAAGACTGCGTCATTCCCTTCGGGCAAGACTAGCTTTACTGCCGTCTGCCCTTCACAGTCTTCTGTATGTCGTTTCAAAAGTTCATCAGTTCCAAAATATTGAAGGCAGCGCTCACAAATGTGTTTTGCACACCTATGGTTAGACACTTGGCTGCTCACCAATTTACTTAAATTCTTTATCCAACAATAATGGCTTTTATCCCCATCAGACAGGAAAAGCAGGTGAATGTGATGTTGCTTTACCTGTTTGGTGGCATACAAGGGGCCCACAATATTGGATCCTTCGATGCCATACACCATGAAGGAGAAATTTGGATTATCTTTCTCAAATAAATGAATTTTATCTAGAGGCATGGGAAATGAAACACGCTCGAGATTGAGAGTTTGTTTCATGCGGTTAAACACATCTTTGTACTGCCCTGGTCTATCAACATGACTGTCACAGGGTTGCAGACAGCTCACTATACTCCACAAAAAGCAGTAATCGTCTTTGTTGCGTATGTTGATCACTGCCTTTCTGGAAGCGATAAAGCTCGGTGTGGCAATATAGCTACTTCCTGCATTCAATGGATTGTATTTACAAATATTGATTTGCAAATAGGCAATGCTATTGAGGGCCAAGCCACTGGACCCTCTTGCAACTTATCAAATTTAGTGATAAGCGCTTGAATAGCTTTCTCCTGATACCACGTTTCCAAATTATCGGCTATCAGTACTTTCTCCATTTTTGTACAAAGGTTGAAGGTGTGTTTCTCTTCAACATTATTTTTTATCAATGTAAATTCACATAGTAGTTCGAAGTTTATTTTTAAAGCCTGATGCAATCTTAAGCCTTGTTCACATTCACTCAAAAAAATGGGAAAACATAATTCCACAAAATCTTTAGGCGACAGACTGTGATTCGCATTGTAAATTCGGCCTGAGCATACTCGCGTTTTGAAACATTTGGCCAAAGGCTGCCACACTAACACTTCACTCTCTGATATAGACATGATTATAAAATGGACTAATAAACGTGCAACCCTTACCTTAAAATAGGTTAATCCAAAATCTGCAATTCCAAACGACCACGCTTATCGATTTTTACTGACTGGCACACACAATCTCGTTCACAGGTAGACAATGGTTGTAGTAATTTGGGCCCCCAGCAGGAAATGATCACCAACAAAGTTGATATAGTTTTAATATCAACGACAAGGTTTATCTTGTTTTTTGTTTCCAATGATTTATCTGAAAAACAAACCAATACAATCCGTTATTAGTCATGGTTATATACATTAAACATGTGCATTCATTCATTCATTCATCCATTCATTCATTCATTCATTCATTCATTTATTCATTCATTCATTCATTCATAAGACTTACTAAAAACAAAAGGTTTCAAGTGTGCACACATAAATAAGACACTCACTCGAAAATAACAAAGTCATTTACAAAGACTCACCTCTTTTTTTTAATATCGAAAGCGTCAAGGTAGTTAAAACCTATTCACTCCATATATATCTTCATTCTGAAACAATAATAAATACACGCCATAAGTATATAAATTTCCGTGAAATAAATGACATACATTTAACAACAACAACAACAATAAAAGTAATGGAACAACATGTACTCACCATATAATGAATTATAATACTTTCAGCAAATGTGCTCTTTGCCGCCACTGTCACTGTCACTGTCACTGTCTCTCTCTGTCTGCTTTCCCAGACTTAATGATGTTGTTTTTAAAAATCTGCAACAAACGAAATCCCCCAAAAATACCATCAGTCACTAACTTACTTTTCATGCATACACAAAATAACAATAAAACCAATCATGCCATAATTAACAATAATGAACCTACCTTAGCACAAGTATGGCCGCGGTTCACGTAATATTTTACAAAGAGCATAAGGCACTTGCATCCGTCACCTTCAAAGATGAACACGAGAATGATGAGTCTCTCTTACCCTCAGAACATATATGTCTCCTCAACAAGATGCAAAGTTAACACTTTACTTTTTTTTTGTTCCTATGAGTAGGATGTCATGGAGCGCACAAGTCAGACCGATTCTCACAAGCTTTTGCAATCTCTGCATGAGTATGCGTGGGAATGCAATGATCAGCTTTTCGACAGAGCTGTTTGTCCTTCATCGAGATATCGGGTAACACGTCTGGGTCAGATAACAGCCACCTGCATGTGAACAACAGGCTGTTATCTCTCTCTGCTGCGAGGCACGTACGATGATAAGACCTGTGTCTGTCTGGATCGCCGTGGGTCAGCCTCAATGCTTTCAATTCTCATTGCATTAAGCAAGTTCTCTCTCTGCGTGTGAGCCCTGACCAGTCAAGACAAATAATAATAATAATAATAATAATGCATAAGTGTTTTATTAACATCAAAGCGCATAACCTAACGTGACTTCAAATCTGGTTTCTTACTTTTTCCCCGTTTTCCTCAACGATCTCGAAAAAAAATATGACGGAAACCATGATTTCAGGTTTTCCATACCTACATTCCCGTAAACTGAACAACGACACAAATACATCGACATGCCCATCATAAAATTCGCCTCATTCGTTTTCCAAATAACGCGAAAATGAACAAAAAAAACACCTTTTCCATAAGAAAACCATGTTTCCAGCTTTTTACCTTTTTCATGTCTATATCCACGTAAAGAGAATAAAGAGACGAAATAAATACTATCACACACGTCATTCTCACGTTTTCGGTTTTCCAAAAATCGACAAAAATGTGAAGAAACGCATGTTTTGACCCAAAACCCTAAGTTCACCTTTTCGACACCGACATTCCCGTAAAGAGCACAACGAGACGAAAAAAACGAATCCAAGCACGCCCTCCTAGCATGGCCCGTTTTCCAAAAATCAGCAAAAATGTGAAAAACGCATTTTTTGACCCAAAACCCTAACTTCACCTTTTCGACACCTACATTCCCGTAAAGAGCACAACGAGACGAAATAAACGAATCCAAGCACGCCCTCCTAGCATGGCCCGTTTTCCAAAAATCGGCAAAAATGTGAAAAACGCATTTTTTGACCCTAAACCCTAACTTCACCTTTTCGACACCTACATTCCCGTAAAGAGCACAACGAGACCAAAAAAACGAATCCAAGCACGCCCTCCTAGCATGGCCCGTTTTCCAAAAATCGGCAAAAATGTGAAAAACGCACGTTTTGACCCAAAACCCTAACTTCACCTTTTCGACACCGATATTCCCGTAAAGAGCATAACGAAATGAAAAAAACGAATCCAAGCACGCCCTCCTAGCATGGCCCGTTTTCCAAAAATCGGCAAAAATGTGAAAAACGCATTTTTTGACCCAAAACCCTAACTTCACCTTTTCGACACCTACATTCCCGTAAAGAGCACAACGAGACGAAAAAAACGAATCCAAGCACGCCCTCCTAGCATGGCCCGTTTTCCAAAAATCGGCAAAAATGTGAAAAACGCACGTTTTGACCCAAAACCCTAACTTCACCTTTTCGACACCGACATTCCCGTAAAGAGCATAACGAAATGAAAAAAACGAATCCAAGCACGCCCTCCTAGCATGAATCTTCCATTCCAAGGTCGCGGGGGCTCACAACTTCCTAAGTAGTGCAGCTCCCCACCCCCTTACCACGTTTTTATTTTAGTGTGGATATACCCCGTCCATGGAAAAGGAGAGTTCACCACGAGTCCTACGACACCTCATAGGTTTAAATCCGATTATTGGTTAGCGAGATAGTCAAAAGCCGATGACCTATTAGTTTTTATGGTTTATCTCAATACATATTAAAAACACTCATTAATAAATCATCATTTAAAAAGCCCGCCCTCTTACAAAACTCCTCAAGTGCGCATGCGTATAAAAAAACATTCATCGCCAAAATGTCAAAAAACAACATGTTTACCCCAAATGGCGTTTCCCAATTCCATCCATTTTTAAAAAATAACCTCACCATCATCTAGAGCGGAAAAAATACCATCTAAACGACCCCTCACTCGACCCTACTCCTCCCCCACCACCTAACCCTTTCCCAACATAGGCATACATATTCAAGCACGAGCGCGACTTCAGGAAACCAACACTACCCCACTACTCGCGAATGACCTTTTAGTTTTGGTCTTTTAATCAAATAAAGAGCCTATAGGAAAGTAGGGGGCATTACTAGCAGTGCTAGGACACCCTGTATGTTCTAATCCCATGTTTGGTTAGCGAGATATCAAGTTCGGGGCAAATACGAGGGTGGCTCAATAAGAAGTGGTCCAGCTCCCCCCTCATCCCACTACTAGCAAACAGACGTATACAGTAGAGCTCTGAACTGAACTTTGGAAGAAAAAACCTTTTTTTAAGTACCTATTAATGATTATTTTAATAATGTAATGCTAACGAACCTTAAATTTGTAGTTATTGATAAGGTAATAAATGATTTTTTATTTATTTGTTCACAGATAACAGGTATAGCTGTCATGTCTGAGAAAGAGACCATTGCACTTTTGAGCCCACTAGAAGAAAACAGCGATAAGCCAGTATAAGTAAAGTGAGATTTCTTTAAACTAACTAGTTTCGTTTTTGTTTGATATTTTTTAATGAAATGTATGTATTAACCTGAATTTACTGTAGGTATTTATAGCGGTTTATTTTATTTATTTATTTATTTATTTATTTTTAGAAACTTGGAAAGAAAAGCTTTACCGCCGTAGCAGTCACTGAAAACCCGAGACGCACTAGAGTGCAACCATTGTTTCCAGGCAGTGAACTATTGAAAACTCAGGTAAGCCTAACTTAAAATGCTATTTAATTTTACCGCTATTGAAACCCCTAGACAAACAAAATCATTACCTGAACATGACTGGGACGATGATAGCTTTCACGATTAATGACTATGTATTGGCAACCGGTACAAGACCATATTGGTTGTTGACTGGGAAAAGTACAAGACCATATTGGATTTTTTTTAACAGAAAATAAATTCAACTGACGTGTTGTTCCCTATGGACTCAACGAATATCCACAGGTTTGAACAAGATGATCTGGACAAAATGACATGACATGTATTGGTTAAAGGGGCATGTAAATGACTGCAGTTTTATAAGAAAAAATAGATGGGATAGTGTTAGTGCTGACAAACAGTTTATTTTTTAATATTTCTGTATGGTGTTTTCATTTAACGTCAATGAACGTTAAAGTTTTATTTACAAGTATTGATTCATTGATTGATTGAGTGAGTGACTTTTTTTTAGGTGTGGTCATGTGCCATTAATGTAGTGAACAGACAGTGAACAAGCATACATTGTGATTTAAAGTACTCTGTGCTCTTCTGCAACGTTAACAACTTACAATATTTCTTTTTTTTATTATAACACATGGCTTTAGTACAAAATACAACAAGTGAGCGAGTCGGTTTTCCACGTGGGTTAAATTTAAAATCAGAAAACGATCGTTGGTTAATATTTGAGTCCTAGCCTTTAGGCTTTTTGTCAGCACATAAACTTGTTGGAGCTAGTTTTTACTACTTGAACTGAGAAGATGTTGTGGGTTGTGTTTTGTCATGTTGAACTTTCACACTGGGAAAAAGGGGATGATCCTTGCGATGGTATACTCATTGTCCTTACATGTTTGGAAAACAAGTGGGTAACATACCAGTGTATCCATTCCACCGTACCACAAGGCCATTCGCTACTATTTACGTTGCTGAATCACAAATAAATAATAATAATGATGTATTACCAGCCAACGGTTGTGTCGATATATGTGGTCCATATGCAATAGGCAGTGTTGAATTGGCTTGTGCTTTTGAAAAATTAGGAGTTTCAAAGACTAAAGCACTAGCACACCCAGAGTACAGCTCTGTTGAAAAACGTTTAGCATCTTATAAATATGTTTGGCCATTAATATTAAAACACCTTACAAAAGAAATAAGTGAAGCTGGTTTTTTTATACTGGTGAAGGGGATAAAACAATATGTTTTCATTGTGGGTTTGCTTTAAAGGATTGGCAGATGACTGATGACCCTTTTGTGGAACACGCTTGTTTGTTACCTAACTGTAGATACATGGTGTTGCTTGAAGGTCAGGAATTTGTGAACACTATTTGTGAACCAAACGTGATTGCAGAACAAGAGATAAAAGTGACTTTAGTGTTAGAACATGCGGTACAAATACATGAGGGTGAAAAAAATATGTGTCTGACCAACAAATACAAAAGTGTGACCAACAATTATGTAAAATTTGTTATCAAGAAGAACTATGTGTTTTATTTTTGCCTTGTGGACACTTGATAGCCTGTGTCAAGTGTGCATTACAACTTAACACTTGTGCTATATGCATAAAAGTAGTATCTGCTTGAGTTAGGGCATTTGTTGCATGAATAGTATAATTTATTAGCAATGCATAGTGCAAAATACCTAAATGCACAATATTACTACAAGCTGTTGAAGGGTGTAATAGATATGCTTTTGTTTTGTTTATAGACTACTACAATGAATATTTTGAATGCTGCGGGACAAGCATGTGGTTTAGAGACAAAGAAGCTCAGCGAATTGCCAACGCATATTCCATTCCGCATTATCAAGGTTCGGAAATTGAAAACAGCATGTGGTGATCGTGTACTTTGTGTATGTGAAAACTTTGAGACATTTCTGCCTACACCGTTTAATGATATGTCAGAGAGTGTTTTTGATGAAGTGAATAATGCTATACAACCTGTACACTTAATTTATGAACGTTTTAAGAACAATAGGTGTATAGTCCGTTTTAATTAATTAAAAAAACAAATGTGAAATAATAATGGAAAATATAAGTGATGAAAATAGACTGAAAGAAAAAAAGAAAAATGTACATAAAGTTTGTAAATAAATGTAAATGATGGTACAATGTTGTTTTATTTTATACAAAGATAGAATATTTAACATTGCAGAGTATACATTATTATGACAATAGATGCACACTGAATATAACTCTTTCTCTCTTTACGATAGTCTGTTATAGATTTTAAACACAAGTCTTGTTATAGATCTTTTTATAGCAATGTCCATTCACTGTTGTTTTCAAACACTGGAGAAGCTACAAAGGTTTTATAGGCTTAAAACCCTTATTGTTATTACTATTTAGTCATTTTGATCCTATTGCAATACTACCTTTTGCATATCAAGAGCAGATGACCTAGCTGTTCCACTCCTTAAAACAACAACAACACCACCTCTTGCATAGTTTGTGATGTTCATGGCTGTTGAGACGCGAAAAATGGATTAAACATAACTTTTAGAACAGGGGTGTCGGCTTCGGTGCCGTAGTCGGTAGCATGCTGAACTGCTATGCCCAAGATAGAGGGTTCAAACCCGGCCGAAGTCGTCGGATTTTTAAGAGCGTTAAAAATCCTTCAGTATGCCTTCCTTCGGAGGGGAAGTAAAGCCGGCGGTCCCATGTCATAGATTTATGGCATGTAAAAGATCCTTTCACAGACTAAACTTGTGTAAAGCAAAATTTGTTAGGTTAGATTTCGTCAGAACGCTCTATCAAAGTTCCAACGTTCGCCACTAGGTATCATTGATATCTGGTGGCGAAAGTTGGAACTACTTGAAATTGAACGGAACTTGTAGCTCACCCTTTACGGTGTCCGCTGGAAGCAGCTACACACTCAGGCGAGCCGAACATGTCCTCGGACACTCCCGGCAGTAAAAGCCATACGATAAATAAATAAAATAAATAAGAACAGGGATTAAACGTTGCTCATTAAACAATCCATTATTTTGAGTAGCAATATGGTTTTCTTGATTTTTTTGTCGACAGCAACTGTGATTCACACAGTACACTACATTGATGATCGCTGATACTTAAAACATTATTATTTTTTTCTTTTTAGGTCACCACGTCAATGCTTGGAACGTTGTTTTGAACAACGCCAAATAACAGTTCCATTTTAGTGGTTCGTTTCACAATATATGAATATCCTTTGGGCCGATAACCTGGATGTTAGGTCCCTTAAAACAACAATTAGCATCAATATAAGAATATCCCTTATAGTATGCATAAGGCATGCCATACCTAGTCACTGATACTTCCATGTCAACTGTCAAGCATGGACTAAACTCAAGTAAAGTCAACTTGTTAATAAGAATAATAGTTTAATGTGTGAGCAAATATGGTAAGCGGTTACGTGGACCCATTACACAATAACTTAAGCACGACGAAGCTCTTGTTCAATTCCTTTGATTTTCCAATTGTGACCGCTATGTCCAGCTTGTTGTAAAGCATGTATGTGCTGAACCCGTTGAATTAGCTTACTGGGATTGTTCAGGTATACAAATTTAACAAATGATTTTTAGGTGTAAACAAAGCATTACCATCATTATCATCATGCTGATTATTAGCATTATGATTATTATCACGATCATCATCATCATCATAACTATTACTATATAGTCCTTTTTGATTCTCTTGCAGTACCAACTTTTTCATAGTTTGTGTTGACTTTGATGGTGTTTAGGGTTTCTTGGACGTTGACTACGGTTCTAACATGATTTTTTGAGGACATGATAAGTGATTTTCAACAAACACTGCACTATTTTGAGCAGCAATACCTTTTTCTTGGTCGTGCTTTTTTACACTGGTAACAGTATTTTGTCCATTTAAATGTGTATTAATTTGAGATTCAAAATGATGCTCGTTCTATGTAAGTACGTTGGAGTCTTTTGTCTTAATCATTCCTCAACACTTTTAAGATCTTTGTTTTGAACATCGCCAAATAACAGTTCCATCTTTATTGGGTGTTTTTACAATATATGTATATCCTTTATAGTACACACATGGCTTACCATGGCTGGTTGTTGAAACTTCCATATTAACTAATGCACATAAATTTAATTTTAGTAAAGTCACCTCAGTAATAATAACAGAAAAAAATAAATGAAGTGGATTGATATTTTTGAAAGGTGGAATTTACATGAACAATTTTTAGACTACAAGCGATTTACACACTCACACTCCTCAATGCCAAGCTTTATATTGAACACAATTTCTAGTGATCATCATTTTTATTGACTGTGATTCATAGTAGCCACGGTTAGTAAGAGCAATTTATACTGGGTGCGTTTTATAGCATGTTCAATTCATAGTAGGCGCATTTGATACTGGGTTCGTTTTATATCGATTATGATTTATACTGAGCGCTATTTTTACTGGAATCAATTTCACCGGGCGTAATTAATTACAGACGCCATTTATACTCAAATCAGTTGGTAGTAGGCGCGATTGGTATTAGGCGCGATTGGTAGTAGGCGCGATTGCCACTGTCCCCGTATATTCTAGAGGCGGTCTGTTGGATATCCGATGCAGCGGCTGGATTCGTAGTCCCTGACTGCTCCGGCGCAAAATATTAGTCAAGGATCTACGTCCAACTAGACCCTCGCGAATATACGTGGCGGAAATTACAATACTACTGTGAATTACATGAAATATACACTTAGATCGCAGTAAAACACCTACCTTATTCTCGGGGATCTCATGATCAGCCTCTCTGGACCTAAAATGGGTTTCACAGTTGCATCTCCTTATATCTAAAATGAATCATGACGACACGGCTTCTAATAAAAAATAAACGATTCAATAACAAATGTAAACTAGGGCTAAACATTCACACAATAAAATAACACACTCCCATTCGCTCATCTCCACACTCACGCCACTGACAGAACTGCGTTCTATGAACATTATGACAAAAGTTGGTGTAGCTTGTGCCCATACATCAAGCTGTACAATGGTTACACACCTCTGTGTATTTACATTATTCTGGCGAGCTCCCAAGAACATATGGGCGCTCGGCGCACGCGACCCTTTCCACGTGTCCGTTGACATAACATTCACCGTTGCATTCCCAGTCTAGCTGGTTTAAAAAAAAGAAACAGCGCGAGCCGTGCGGTTCACAACAATTCTCCCCATTTGTGCGGCCTGGCCGAGCTATGGCCTTGGCCAGAAACGAGTTTTAAAGAAGTCCTCGCTATTCCAGCCTGGTCAACAAATGAGCTCTCCATAACAAATCCATAACGCAAATCCTACATGCTACTGACATAAAATTTCTATACACACTCTCATTCATACTGTGTTAAAATGAAGCAGATTCACGTCAGACAAATACATGAACTGTACGCAAATCCTACATGCTACTGACATAAAATTTCTATACACACTCTCATTCATACTCTCGCATTGTGACGTCCCAATGGAGTTCATTTCATTCGCACTGAACAACAAACAAACCACATACAGTCACATACTCATTCATACTCTAACCTCTACGTTAAACAAACTATAAACTTCCTATTCCTAACATGTTATACACTCGATTGGCAAATAATAAAGGTTAACACAAAATGAATTTATAATGACGCTTATAGCATCAGCTATAGTCCTTCCAAAGTGAAAGCGTCTAAATACACTCTAGCCTGTGCTCTCATCTAGCAGTTATGTCAAATACAGTGAACTGTGATCTTTAAAATCTTCTACATCTCCAGAAATAACCACCACCAGTCTCTCCTCTCTGATCTGGTGTCAAAATAGTTTTAAATACATTCGACCACTTAAGGTGAAACATATACCGTTACATGTTTGGTTTAATAATCTCGATAAAAGTATAGCATAACAGCTGTCATCATCAATTTCCTGTTCCAATTTCAACCGTGACCCTTCCTGTCCTCTCTAAATCCCAGGTCGTGTATAACAAAATAAGGAGTACTCTCTACTCACACTTTAAATGCCATGCCAATCCTAGTCATGCCCACGCAATGACTGTACTTCATAAATGCGGAACTCACCTTCGCAATAACCTCGCATGCCAACTACATAAGGAAATACATAAAAAACCACTATCAAAGGGTTATCAACTCCACTTCTTTCAACCTGGCATTCCTTCAAAAGGGCATAATTTCACAGCGTTGTCACCACAATCGCTGGTCTCATGAACAATAACAACAATTGTTAAATTATTAATTTATACAACTTAACGACCTCTGGAATTTACGATACTGACCTCCTCACTTAATACTCCTGAAACGATACTCTGATAAGTATAAACTGTCGTGCATACATTTAATAAAAATACTACATCTCATCTTCACACATCTGGGCTCGACTTTAATCGAGGAAGGAATATTATGTCTACAACGTGACATGATATTACTCCTCTTAAATATGTAATCACAAAATCATATCTATGTGTTTGTGTCCAACAAGAATCTATCACGACAAGGATATCAAACGATAAATACCCTAACGTCGGATGATAATTAATCATTCAAGAAGATTCTAACTTCCAATAAATTAAATGACTGAAAGTTCAAAGCTTTCTTCAATAAAACATACAGTTAGTCATATTCGTATTCTCTTCATTCAGAACGAATGTCTATGAGTTCTGACGATAATAATCGTGACCACGTTAAATGTTTCTTTTCCACAATGTGACATGATATTTCACAATATATCACTACCAAGATCTTCTTTCTTGACGTTTCTTCTCGACGGATAAAATGCCCAAATTAAACTAATAAAAATTAATGTAATGGGTAACATAGACGAAAATGTCTATCACCTGCATTCAGAATGAATACAAAAACGTCGAAAATAAATACTGTTCCTTAAAGGAAATGACAAAATCTTGTTCCTCGAACAAGTAAATAATCTCAGTTCAGAAACTGGATTCCTAACAAACGAAGTTAATAGCGTCGCAAGACGATCACTATAATAAAGTTCATAGAATAAAAATGCTATACATGGAGTACATGAATACTGTATCGAAAAATGGATAGAGGATTTGCTCAGAAAATGTCACTACAAGCTCTAACTACAAGGTTAGTGAACACTGCTACCTGGTCTCGAAGTCTAGAAGATCAAGATAGAGTATAACAAAATACTCGGATGTTACATCTCCCAAAGATCTGGGCTGGGTCCTAGCTCGTCTCCACGAACTCGCGACCTCAGGAAAGGAACGAATTCCCCCACTGGAAACAGCAAGCTCCGACCGGAATCGAACTGCGAGCCTCCAATCATCCTCTTCATTTTGACCGGGATAACCCTGGACCTCTTGATAATCTTGATGTTTCTTTTATCTCCGTCACAGCACAGTCTCATCATAACAGTGAGTAACGTAGTAAGTTCTGCTTTCCACTTCAAAAGGCATTTGAAGAGAAAGTCTTGGACCTCACTCGTATAACGAACATTCATGTAGATGGAATCTGAACATCGTTCTGTAGTCTCTGATGTTAATGTCGAGCTCATGTTTGACAAGAATACACTAGAATAGGGTTGTGCATCAAGTCTCATGATTGCTCACTAAGTAGACATTCACGAACAGTCTCCTCTAACGAAGCTCCATCGCTGCCTATATTGCTTCTATCTGCCTATACTCCTGGCGCACATAATAATTTAGTCCATAATAATCTTCATAATAGTAGACTGAATAGTGTTCTTCAATATGGAATACATCTCCATCCTATGTGTTTTAATGCATTTCCACACAAGCAATGCTAAACAAACACTCGTACTCACTTGTGGCTGTTGCATGCGCTGTAATCGCTCGAACAAAAATTGTCATATGGCGCTGGAAAGAAACACTTTTCTCGCGCTTCACAAAACTGCTTATAATTGCTGAAATACTTCTCTCAAACTTCTGAAAGTTTGTAATATACAATATCTGCTAGTCAGCTACAATACGTAGTTGAAATAAATTCTCTGAAGCCGATAAGACCGAAGTGATTGCGGTATATGTGATCCTCGCAACTTCACCTAGATTTAAGGCGCAGTCGTCTAATAATTCCGCCCTTGCTTAAGCCTTGTCTCCACGAGTCATCTTCTACTAGCTCGGTGAAACACTCGGAATTCCTTTCTCTTCCAATTGCACACGTCTGACCTCTTCGACGTTCAGATACACAAGAGCACCGGTGCTTGGCGTCTCCCCTCCAAGTCTACCGATTCTAGCCTTCATTTCGAGTTCCCTCTCGAATTCGCGCGGGCTCTAGCAAATCGCTTATTTCTTCCAATAGCGACCTGCTATCGACTTATAAAATATTTCCAATATTTTATTATCATATTCTTCTCTTTTCCAATATATAAATTCATTCTCTAAGGGCTTAAATGAATTAAATATCCATAAAATTTAGTTGCTGGAACTCCCGTCTTCTCTAAAATTTCTTCCTATTGGCTGTAAGCTCATATCCAATGGGATAATTTATAACAAAATTTAAACAAATCCTGGGAATATTCGCTGTTGCTTGGTCGATTCCAAGCTTCTAGAAACTTCCATTGCGCAATACAATCACGTCACGGAATTTTCCTCCTTGCTCGACGTCGCCTCACGACTGGTTTCTGCCAAGTTCCAGTCATCATATTCCTTGGTTAAATTTTATCATGGGTTTCGAAAAAATGTATTATTCCCATTTTCATCCCTTATAATTCATTTTACGGGGGCAGTACTAGGTGCGATTAATACTGGGAGGGATTTATAGCGATATATATATTATGTTGGCTTACAACCCACTAAGATTCCAAACAAATTCTAAAGTAACTTATGGTTAATGATTGACTAAGAGTGTAATAATGGCAGTTAACCTACCCTAACCTAACCTAACCTCACCTAACCTAACCTAACTTTACCTAGCCTAATTTCATTCAACCTAACCTAACCTAACTTTATCTAACCTAACTTTACCCAACCTAACTTTACCTAACCTCACTTCATTGAACCTAACCTAACCTAACTTTACCTAACCTAATTTTATCTAACCTAACCTAGCCAAACTTTATGTAACCTAACCTAACCTAACATAGCATAACCTAACCTGAGTGAGTGCTTGTACGCACCGTTAGATAGTATGCTAGTAGTTCAGTTAGTGCTCGTATACACCGCTAGGTAGCATGCTAGTAGTTCTGTTAGTGATTATATCCACCGCTAGGTAGCGGAAACATGATTTGCGTGTTGCATATGACTATCTCACAAAGTTTGACCGCCTGTAAAATGTGCTTGTATAAGCTGTGTATATAAATTCAATATACAATTAACGACTAAGTGTTCAGAACTAACATGTATAGCCTTGTGTAGGGTATATAGGGGATTCTTAGCACAAAAAAGAATGTCTAACCCACCAGTGTACAGCCTTGTCATATCCAGTAAGCAGGTGTAAAGAGTGTGAAAAGACTTTTCTTTGAGACTATCATGGGAAGCGTCACGAAGTATCGTGTGGTGAATTTCATGAGTGCAAGACCTGTGGTAGTAAATTTAACAATGTCTACAAAACATTACAGCATTCTTTATGGCGACGTCTGTTATATATAATATAATATAATACAATGTTCTGGGTATTATCCAGAAAAGAAATTAAACGAGAAGATAAGAGTCGTATCCGTCATTAACTATGTATGATACTGTGCGATACTAAAGGAAAATTAACTTTAAATAAACTGTACTGCAGAAGTGATTAACTACATGAAAATAAACCTTTCCACAGTACAATTAATTTAAGGCTCGTTTCTCTTTATGCTCCTACATAGAGAAATGAACCTAACGTGAATGGTTCTGTTGGACGGATGAACCACCAACCGCTGGGAGGCGTGACCAGTCGTAAGGAAATAATGGAAAGAAAGAGCATTGTCAGGTACGCGGTATTAGAACTTCAGAGACGAAACACCGAATATAAACATCGCCTACTAGGTCTACCTCTGCTTCTCATACCATCTAGAGCTAAGTTTATTCATCACCTAGGTATTCTCCCATTTCCACATTC
The DNA here is from genome assembly GCA_946902985.2 of Meconema thalassinum. Taxonomy (NCBI): domain Eukaryota; kingdom Metazoa; phylum Arthropoda; class Insecta; order Orthoptera; family Tettigoniidae; genus Meconema; species Meconema thalassinum. Next base: position 727,405,956 of record OX336389.2, read on the forward strand.
TCATCACATAGTCGCACCACCTGAGTCGGCTAATAAACCTACAAACAGCCTCATCATTCATCTGTTTGTCAATGAAATCATTCATTCTACCCACATATCATATATCCTGAATCCACCCAGCTCTCACTATCATACAGCAATGTTGGTCTCAACACTAAGCGAATGTTGCTACACTAACTTCTCTCTTTCAGAATACAGCCACTAAGAACTCACGGCATTGACTTTTCTACACCTTGACACTAGCTCTTCCACTATACTACCACCCTGAGAGAGTACACATGCCTAGAAATTTACTTAAAATGATCTACCTAATCCAATTTCGTTCTTCTTACCTTGCATCTTATTTTCTTGTGTCCCTTTTCTAACGACATCACCTTAGTTTTTGAAATACTGAAATACTATATTCTCCATTTTTCTGTTCAAGTTCTGAATGCTAGTTTGAAAGATTTCGGCAGAATCTGATATTACATTCGGGTCATCAAAACAAGCCAGATTGCTTATCTGGTTTCCACATGATTGAAACCGACCCAGTTGGATTATACGCTTCATCAAATAGCCCAGATATAAATGAAACACCAACGGTGAAACATTACTGCCTTTCCTAATTCCTGTGACAACTTTAAAGTATGAACTCATCCAACCAACATCTCTCAGTGCGAGGAAAATCTATTAAAACCTTTCAATTTCGCTTGGCTGCCATGTTCGTTTCGTACATTGTAGGGTTTTGAAAGTTACGTAGATAAACGTGAAGTAGTGCCCTTTATTATCGTGCATCTCTTCAGGGTGATATCAGTAATAGTTTTGGAGATATAGAATGCAAGTGAAATATTTCGCACAGCCGCCATCTTGAGGTTATGTATACAATCGTACTAAATTAAATATCAGTGCATTACAATGTGTATAAAAATTTGCTTTACCATGTTTCATTGAGTTTGGATGGTAACATCGCAAGAAACGTCTATTTAAAAGTCGCAACTTCGCTTGGCCGCCATGTTGGTTTAGTCGTTACCGGATTTTGGAAAGTCTCATAGGTGAACTTCTAGTAGTACAAAATTTCACGGTGATATCGGTAATAGTTTCGGTGATATTGAATGCTGGTTAAGTATCTCGCACAGCCGCCATGTTGGATTGGTGAGACGTAAAAAATATCAAGGGCATGGTGGGGGTCGGCCGAAATGGTGCTATGACTTTACCGATTTTCATTGAAATCGCTCCAGCCGTTTAGAAGTTATTACAGGGGGACACACACACATGAGACAGCCACACACGCATCACACAAACACACATACGCACACACACACACACGCCAGGTGATCTCATAAGCCTATTACTTTTTCATAAAATGAAAATAGTCTAAAAACGAGATTTTAAAAATTCGCACAGCCGCCATTTCGATGTTATAAAAAGAATTGAAATAAATTAGATGTCAGTGGAGTAATATTGTAAAAGCATTTACCGTACCAAGTTTGACTGCGCTCGGAGGGATGAATCGCGAGAAACGTCCATTTAAATATTTATATTTCGGGTCGCCGCCATGTTGGATTTGTGCTCACCAGGTTATTGAAAGTCCCATAGGTGAACATATGTTCATAGCCTTTATCAACATACAAATTTTCAGTTTGATTTCTGCCTTAGATAAGTAGATATTCGGAACCGTTTAAATATTTCGGATGGCCGCCGTACTGGATTTCTATATATTATGTAAGCCTTAGAGTTATGTACTATTAGATGACGATTATTGCGTATGTTCATCACTCAAACGTTGACGTCGGTCACATGATTAGGACACAAGAAAAGAAAATTCGCACAGCCGCCATCTTGCGGTTATGTAAGCAATTGAACTAAATTTGATGTCAGGGCATTACAATGTGCTAATAAATATAATGCATTATTCTGATGTGGATATTTCACGCAAGCCAAAGCTTGACCTTTTAATTATTCACACTGAAACCTACGAAGCAACGGTAACGGTATCACTAATGTTGGCAACTATATGAGTCGAGTATAGTAGGCAAGGGATAGTAACAATGAGTATACCTTCGTTGAGTAAAGACTCCGTAAAGGCGCAGTATTTCCGACAGCGCAATATCATCACGTCAGTACTTCTGTTTACCGAGCTCATACAGTGTTGCTGTTTGAGTCTTCAGTCTTTTGACTGGTTTGATGCAGCCCTCCATGCCTCCCTGTCTTGAACTAATCGTTTCATCTCTACAGAGCTACCACACCCTACATCCGAAGCAATCTGTTTAACATATTCTAACCTTGGTCTACACCTTTCTCATAAAGTAGACCGCGCGATATCGCCTGGAAAACAGTCATAGATCGAATCTTAGAGGAAGAAGCTTTACTTTTTCCAGTAAGCATTTTATTTAGTCCATAGTAAATTTGCAAGTCAGTGAAACATAAATTAAGCATTTGGTGCTTGACATTTCTCACTAGGCCTTCCAAACTTCTTGTATGATCTATGATAAATAAATAAATAATAATTATATTAACAATAACAGTAATAGTAAAAATAATAATAATTACCAATACAGTATTTATAATAGGGTATTTCAAGAAGGGCCCGACTTCAGAGAACTTATCTTTACTGGAGATACCAAGGACTGTTTACCATCCAAATTGAAGTATAACCTTACCATTGAGAACTTTTACAAGAAAGAGGATATACCGTACATAAACATACTTTGACTAAAAATCACTTTATTAGAACTTAGAATTATTCTTCAACCGACTTTATTGGCCGATCATAAACTAAAATAATGCATATATTTTATCAAGTACATAAGAACTATCTACTTCAGCAGTCCCATTCATCAGTTCAATGACTTTTGATCATCAATCAGATTCATATTAAGACACATTGTTGTTTGTTGGTGCTTGTATTTTGTCAGATTTAAGCTGAAACTTATATTGATCATTTTCAACATTAAAATAACGTGTAGTTTAAGGACATCCAACAGTTTGGGGAAAATGAGTTGTGCTCAAACCATGTTGGCTACTACTCCAGTAAAAGGGTTTATCACGAAACATTTTGGAACACATTTAACATACGAGTATGGTCATTCTTTCCACCCATAGATGGCCCGGCATGCCACAAACACAAAAGCAACAAGTAGTTCCGTGAAGAACTATACAGCCTATTTTCATATATCCTACATATGTTAATTGCCTCTATCAACATACAAAATTTCAGTTTGATTGCTGTAATAGATTCGTAGAAAGCCTATTGAGAACCGTCTAAATATTTCGGATGGTCACCATTCTGGATTCGAATATGTAGGTCTTAGAGTTATGTACTATTACATGGAGATTATTGTGTAGGTGTAGTATTCAAACTTCAATCGCATGAATATGACACAAGATATGAAAATCAGATTTTAAAATTTCGCACAGCTGCCATCGTGTGGTTATGAAAACAATTAAAATAAATTACATGCCAGTGGATTAAAATTTGTATAAGCATTAACCGTACAAGTTTTATTGCGATCGGATGGTTAAATCGCGAGAAAAGTCCATTTAAATATTTATATTTCCTGCCGCCGCCATGTTGGTTTTGTGTTCACCAGGTTATTGAAAGTACCATAGGTCAACTTATGTTCATAGCTTCTATCAACATACAAAATTTCAGTTTGATTGCTATCAAAGATTAATAGATATTGAGAACCGTCTAAATAATGCGGACAGTCGCCATCTTAATATTTATATAGGCCATAGAGTTATGTACTACTAGATGACGATTTTTGCGTAGGTTCATTATTCAAACGTTCACTTAGATCGCATGATTAATTTTCAAGAAATGAAAAAAATATTTTATAATTGCGCACAGTCGCCATCTCGAGGTTATGTGAACAATTGAACTAAATTAGGTGCCAGTGCATTAGAATGTGTATACACATTTACTGTACCATATTTCACTGCGCTCAAAGGGTTAAATCGCGAGAAAAATCTATTGAACTGTTGCAAATTCGCTTGGCCACCATGTTCGTTTTGTGCTTAACAGGTGTTTGAAAGTTACATAAATGAACATGTGGTAGTGCCCTATGTCAGCGTACAAAATTGTAAGGTGATATCAGTAACAGTTTTGGAGATACAGAATGCCGGTGATATAATTCGCACGGCCGACATCTTGAGGTTATGTAAACAATTCTACTAACTTAGAAACCATTGCATTTCAATGTGTATAATAATTTGCTGTACCAAGTTTCATTGCGTTTGGATGGATAAATCGCGAGAAGAATCTATTTTAAAGTTTCAAATTCCCTTGGCCGCCTTGTTCGTTTTGTAGTTAACAGGTTTTTGAAAGTCTCAGAGGTGAACATCTAGTAGCGCCCTTTATCACCATATAAAATTTCAGGGTGACATCGCCAATAATTTCGGAGATATAGAATGCCGGTGAAATAATTCGCACAGCCGCCATGTTGGATTGGTGAGACGTAATAAAATTTGAAGGGCACGGTCGGGGTTGGCCATAATGGTGCTATGACCTCGCCGAGTTTCATTGAGATCGCTCCAGCTGTTTAGAAAATATTAGCATACATACATACATACATACATACATACATATATTCATACACACACGCGCGGACAAAAGGTGATCTCATAAGTCTACTTTTTCATAAATGAAAATAGGTTAACAAATGCAAAACTTGAAAACATGTCAATTTTGAAATACCCATTTCGAAATGATATGTCACGTCCTGTGGTTCGGATTTCACGTAGAAAACGAGATCTTGGGTTTAATGGTCGTGAGATTAATGGTCATGAAAAACTATAAGCTAGGAAAACCCAATTCAAATATATAAATAGTTTTTGAAACTAGCAATGGTCAATATTTATGTTGTTATTTTAGACGCAATTGAATATTATACCTCCAAAGATGCTCCTGGTGTTGTCTTTGGAACTGTTACCTGCTTTTCTGGAAATCTGACGTTTCCTTTTAATTGTTTTCTCACGACACAGCAGAAATGTGATGGGTTTACTGTGATGTTCTTGGTTTGTCTGCAAGTGTATTTTTAGTTTCATTGACTTCAAACTGTCGTTTGCTAAAATATCCAAACAAAGAAAGCAATCTGGTCGTCTTGGTTATTCAATATAAAGTTGGTAAACCCAATTTTAGATAATCGTCTTGATATTTACTCACTGTGGTCTAGGGCATGGGTGGCCCCTGACTAAATATCTAGGGTGGGCCAGATGATATTATTGCTGTTTTATATTAAATGTTGTTTTATATTTGACATTTATTGTTGTCAATTGACTATTTCCAATATCATATTTCCACACAACACAACATTTGAAACAAATTTTAATAAATAGTTCATGCATATAAATTGTACTCACATTCCTGCTTATTTGCAAATATATTCTCCAATCCTATTCTTGGATGACGCAAATGTATCTATCAGCTAAATTGATGAGGTCCTAATTGTTTAGCCTATTTTCATAATTTGAAACGAGTTGTTCCGTGGAGAACTAAATAGCTTATTTCCAAATGCCCTAATTGCCTCTATCAACATACAAAATTTCAATTTGATTGCTGTAATAGATCCGTAGATATTGAGATCCGTCAAAATATTCCGGATGGTCACCATGTTGGATTTTAGCCTACTTTTCACATTTTGCAAAAATGAGGAGAAAGTAGACTTATGAGATCGATCCGGGCAAATGTGTGTCTGTCTGTCCTTCGGTCTGTCTGTCCTTCTGTCTGTCTGTCTGACTGTGCGTGTGCCCCCCCCCCTCCTATCAACTCCTCAACGGCTGTAGCAATCAAAACAAAATTTGGCAGGAGTAAAGATCTATACCTGAATATCCCAAAGCCGTATTTGAAAATGTCAGTTTTACCAACTGCTGAAAAATCGCAATTGAAATTTGAGCTCCATGTTGAATATCTTGGGAGCTATTAATGGGAGCCATTTCAAAATCGGCACACGAATAGACAATAAAATTTCAGTTTAATTTCCAGGAGGCCATACATGGCAGTGTTGCCAAAATTATTATATGCCTGCTGATAGGTCAAATTTTTAAATGCATATAACCTCTACACTATCAATTGGAATTCAACGAAATTTCGTCTGCGCTATGAGTACATAAACAGATATTACTGAGCGTATTCTTAAGAGCGACCAGGGCTGCCAACTGTTAATAAATGCTCTAAATTTATTTTATCCAAATACCAATATATCAGAAAGTTTGCAAGCCGACAGCTTTAAACTATGCACACGTATAGTACCTGACATTCTATATTATTTGGAGTAACTTATATACGTCAGTGCTACCAACATTATTCTAAGCCTGCTGAGAGGTCCAAAATTAAATATATGTAACTTCTACACTCTCATTTGGATTTCAACCAAATTTCGTATGTGCTATGTGTACCATAACAGATATGACTATGCGTATTCCTAAGAGCAACCAGGGCTGCCAACTGTTAATAAATACTATCTCTATTTTTGTTACCCTAATATTAATATATCAGAAAGTATGCATACGTATAGTACCTGGAATTCTAGATTAATTTGGAGTATCTAATGTACGTTGGTGCTGCCAACATGATTTTAAGCCTGCTGATAGGTCCAATTTTAAAATGCATGTAACTTCTATACTAACAAATGGATTTCATTCAAAATTAGCACAACAATAGATCATATTATTTCAGATTATTTCTGACCAATACATGCATGACATTGTTGCCAACATGATTTTACGCTCGCTGTTAGATCCAATGTTTAACTGCATGTAACGTCCACGCCATGCATTGGACTTCAACCAAATTTTGTATTCTGTACCTTACGAAATGGAACTAAGAATATATTGTGTCTCCAGGGCTGCCAACTGTAGTGCTCTATTAGGCTAAATTATGCCAGGTAAACAGTATTTCGAACTAATTAAAAATTTCGATATTACCAACTTAATTTCTAGATAGCTCCATATAGATTAATAATTGGCATGCATCTTAAATTTTAAGAAGAGTAGGCTCTTTAGTTCGTCACAGAACTTCTTGTTATATATGTAGGCCACAGTTTTATGTACCATTTGATGAAGATTATTGCAAAGGTTTATCATTCAAACTTCAATCGAAGGATTAGGACACAAGAAATGAAAACCAGATTTTAAAATTTCGCACAGCCTTCATTTTAAGGTTATGAGATCAATTGAAACAAATGAGATGTCAATGGATTAAAATTTGTAAAAGAATTTACCGTACCAAGTATCACTGCGCTCGGATGGTAAAATAGCGAATAATGTCCATTTAAATTATTAAAATTCGCGTCACCGCCATGATGGATATGTGCTCACCAGGTTATTGAAAGTCCCATAGGTGAACTAATGTTAATAGACTTTATCAACACACAAAATTTCAGTTTGATTGCTGGCAGAGATTAGGAGATATTTAGAACCATCTAAATATTTCGGAATATCGCCATGTCCGATTTTTATACATGTAGGCCATAAAGTTTTTTACTGTTAGATGGCGATTATTGTGTGGGTTCATTTTTAAAACGTTGACTTTGATCGCATGATTAGGACACAAGAAATACAAATTAATTTTAAAATTTCGCACAGTCGCTATCTTGAAGTTATGTAAACAATTGAACTAAATTATATGGCATTACATTACAATGTATATATACATTTGCTGTACCAAGTTTCACTGCATTCGGATGGGTAAATCGCGAAAAAAAGCTTATTTAAATGTTTCAACTTCGCTTGGCCGTCATGTTTGTTTTGTTCTTAACAGGTTTTTGAAAAAACATATATGTGAAATTCTAGTAGTGCCCTCCATCACCGTAGAAAATTTTACGATGTTATCTGTTGTATTTTCGGAGATATAGAATGTCAGTGTAATATTTCGCACAGCTGCCATGTTGGATTTCTGAGACGTAATAAAGTTTGAAGGCCACGGTTGGGGTCAGACAATATAGTACTATGTCCTTGGCGAGTTTCATTGAAATCACTCTAGCCGTTTAGAGTTTATAAGGGGGAAACACACACACATATACACACGGACAAAAGGTGATCTCATAAGCCTATTGTTTTCAGAAATGAAAATAGGCTAAAAATAGCAATAGGTTGTATGACGTCCATGCCATCCTCACCACAGGCTTCAAAGAGAAACAAATAAAGATGAATAAAAGTGGACATTGAGTTTGAAGGATTTAGCCTAATTTATTAAATATAACAATACGTTTAATAATTTAAATTGTCTCATCCTTTTTATCCTTACAATGATAATCATAACAATAATAATAATCACTCAGAAAGCAAATCAATGAAAACACATTGCTCAATTGATCGTTGTAAAAATTTACGACCGGCATCAACACTTCACTTTTCAGGGTTTGAATAACAGATTCTAGTGCAGTGTATCTCGTGAGTACAACCACATACAATAGGCCACCCGTTTAAATAGGAAAGGTTAATTTACAATATAATCAACAAAATAGTGTAGACATTATTTCTGAAGATGGTGACAATAATAATTAAATAAAACACTGGCTAATTAGACACTTAAAGTACATTGGCAAAAATGCAACAAGGATAGAAGTGAACAATAAATTCTGCAAATAAAATTGACGCGTTACACAAGTTCGTACGAACTTACGTAATCTGAACATTGTATATACATTTGTGCATAAGTGTAATTATTAAATATCCTGCATTTATCAAGCCTAAGTGAGCAGGATCTGAAAATGATCGCTTGACGATCGAAACATGTCATCCAGTTAAGTATCCTCCATTTTTGTACATAGAAGCGTGTTATTTAGTGTTTAATATCTTATGTAATATTTTTAATGTTAGGGCATAAAAATACTTGTTATCCCGCCTAATGTAATTGGGCACAATTTGTGTTGACCGACTGGAAAGCTTTCTTTAACAATCAACTTCTGTGAAATCGAGTTCGAGAAGCTGTCAAGTGGCACCTCCATAATCAATCAAAACTGGTTTCTTATAAGCTGCCGTAAATGTTGATATAATGGCCGCCACTGATACATTAAAATCAAGCATTAGAATATGATTCGTTGACCCAAGGATTTGAGCAATTCCAACGGTGACGTCAGCTAACGGTCCGCAATAAAAACGTCCGCATCCCCCACCCAAACGTTCTATGAAAAAGGACATCTCAAAACATTCGACACGCTTGCAACCATTGACACACTCAAAGCAGTCGTTATAGGTTTCCCAAGGATTGGGGATATCTCCTTGTAGATGTCATCCTTGTTTGCGCCATTCACACAATATGGGGTGGGGAGTCCTCCAGGTTGGTGAGGGTGCGGGAGTTAGTGGAGGATCTCGCTACTACCTGAAAAGGAGATGGTGTGGGGAAACAGACTCTGTCAAGTTGGTCACACTAAGGGAATGTGACGTCATGAGGTTTGCAGTCCTGTCACCCAAGATGGCTGCTTCTTATAGCACGATTTCAATTGGAATTTTTGCTAGCATATTCATACACTCCACATTGGTAACCATCCACGTGACTGCCACCACTAAATTTTATTACTTGACCACATCGCTAGTCAGCGCCATCAGTTACTAGCCTCCTATTTGGCCTGTTGTGGCTATTAGCAGCTAACATTTTACATGCATACCTTTCATCATACATGTTTCTTTAACCTATTTTTATTTATGAAAGAAATTGGCTTATGATATCACCTTTTGTCTGTGTGTGTGTCCCCTAATAAAATCTAAACGACCAAAGCGATTTCAATGAAACTCGGTAGGTGCATACCTTGTCCGATCTCGACCATGCCTTTCAAAAACACAAGAAACAGACTTGAATTTTCAAGTATGTTCGGGTCCTCTGGTCCTCCTATGTACCTTAGAAGGGTAAGTCAAACATGGCGGCCGTGCGTAATATTCAACTGGCATACCATATCTCCACAACAGTAACAGGTATCACGCTGAAATTTCGTACGGTGATAAAGGGTACTGCTAGAAATTCATCTAAGTGACTTCAAACACCACAATGCTAAGTGACTTTCGTAAACGAAACGAACATGGCGGCCAAGCGAATATGAAACATTTAAATAAACTGTTCTCGCGAATTAACCATCTGAGCGCAGTGAAATTTGGTACAGCAAGTGAGTACACACATTGTAATGCACTGCCATCTAATTTAGTTCAATTGTTTACGTAACCTTAAGATAGCGGCTGTGTGAATTTTTATAATTAAGTTCTTATTTATTGTGTCCTACTCATGCGATTGGCGTGAATTTTTGAATAATGAACATGCGCAATAATCTACATTTAATGTCGCCTAACTCTATGGACTACATATCTAACAATTCAACATGGCGACCATCCGAAATATTTAGACGGCTCTCAATATCGATGAAAGAAATTTTGTATATTTAAAAAGGCCATTAACATAAGTTCACCTATGGGATATATTATGACCCGGTGATCACAAAACCAACATGGCGGCCAAGCAAAGTTCAAACATTTATATGGAACTCGCGATTTAATCATCCAAGCGCAGTAAAACTTGGTACGGTAAATGTTCATATTAAAGGTAATTACTGACATCCAATTAAACTCAATTGTTTTAATAACCCTATGATAGTGGCTATGCAGAATTTTAAAATTAAATTTTTATATTTGGGTCCTAAGTAAAACCAGTAATATATACAGGGTGTAATTGATATAATAGAAGTCCGTTACACTGGTGATAGAAGATGGTATTCTAAGCAAATATCTTCAGGAAATTTTGTCGTATCTTAATTAGTGTAGGTGGAATTAAATCACAAAAATCGTCGGTCATTGTCTTGGAAAAGGGCTTATACTGCGTTCCCCTCAGCAGCACAGCTGACTTTTCCCCGTTGCCCTCTCCTCCAACGCTGAGGAATGTTTACAAGAGTCTGAAGTTGAGTGACCTTTTCGTCTTGTCTGCCAATGACATTGAAATACACGAACCGAGCCTATGAACAGCTGATTCACACATTCATGGGGAGTGCAACATGACTAGTGATGGTGGATCTGTTTAGGATTTTTCCAGCCTCGTGTACTATTCATAGAAAACGGAAATCCTAAAGATTTGGTAAATTAATTTAACGAACTGTTGGTCTATCTTTGTGTGAAGACAGTGTAACAACTGTAATAAAAATATTAATAATCATATTATATTAGGCTACTACTACTAATAATAGTAGTAATAGGCTTTTAGACACACTAACTTCTTTTATGTTTTTCTTTTCTTGGTATGTCGAGTTGCCAGACTTTTATGTACGTAGGATTTCTTTTATGTGCCATGAAATCCATGGACATGAGCGCATTAGATCACATTCATATACTACATGACTAAACGTAGATCGCACCCTCGGGAAGGTGAGCACTCTACCACCGGAGCTACTCATGCTGGCTCTTATAATAATAATAATAATAATAATAATAATAATAATAATAATAATAATAATAATAATAATAATAATTGACACGGTGGTGGCCAGGGTGGATGGGCCGGCCTACTTACCTTTTATTCAGAGGTCCGCGTCGCTTTCACTGCAAAATCACCTCCAGATGGCATGCCCCAACAGAAGAACACCAAAAGGGGTAGAAGGAAGGTGGAGAAGGGGAAGGCACAGGCTCGACTACAGACACCCCCCAATAACCAACAGAACTGCTGCCGACAAAATAATGCCACAACAGTTGCTTAAAAATTTTAAAAGAAAATTTAATGTTAAAATTAAAAAAAAACCTCCACCAGAAAACAGAACATGCATCAGGCAGCATAAATTTCAAAATAAAATAAAACCTCAGCTAGAATTCTCACTGTAGAAATAAAAAAAAATTAAGGCCGATATCAATAAACAATTACCTGAGGTAAGAGAATGAAAAGCTACAAACCAAATAAACACTAAATAAGCACCAGACATATTCCCAAACTGGACCATGAGGACCTTGGAGAATTAAAAAAAATAACTAGTGCAAAATTTTACCATAAACAAGGTAACGAAAGAATAACGTAGGAGTACAAAAAAACTCCAAAAAAGGAAAACCGAAGGAAAATTTAAAACAAAAAGTTAACCAACACCACCATGACCCAAGAACGTGCACTTCAAAAACACGCCAGAAAACAAAACCCACAATGCACTTCAGTCAACAAGTTACCATGGCGACCAAAGAACAGTTGAAGGTACATCAGTACGTATTTATGTGAAACGCGTAATTTACATTTTTAAATTAAATCTTCTCCAGTGAGAAAACAGCTAGATATAAACAAACTCAAGACATTACGAGTTCAAATATTTTTAAAGGCAACGGATCAGACTAAAAATCGGCCGACTAATGAACAAATTTAGGCCTAGTGTTAATAGATTCGTCTGGCCTGTACCATAATATTATAAGAAGAAAATGCCTTAGCCAGATGCCAAATAATAAAATAAGAAGAAAAACAGTAGTGTTCCCCGGACAAATATAGTTTAACAAAAAATTTACATTTTCATAGGTGACATATCAAGGCCAAAGTCAACCATCAGAACAAAAAAAACTTTCAGTACACAATGCAAAATATGGAGCTCCAATAATTTAAAATAAATACAATGCAAAACATACCTTTAGGGGAGACACTAAATTTTTCCTTTCTTTAAACTACTTAGATATCCTTAAAGGATTTATATCCCCAAAATTAAAATTAAATATGAGATGGCTGACAACTGCCGGTCGAAGAGAAGCACACCAATATCGTATTTCCATATTAAGGCCGAAGAAACTATTTACACGATTATCACAGATGATAGTTGCACACTAATACTTCATGTATCATCAAATACTGGGATATATTCCCAAGTTAGCGTGGACGAGGGCAAAGCCCTCGCCCTGGCGAGATTCACAATATGCGTAGTTCTTTTCCCAGCAATCAGTCACAACTCTTTATTCACAAGATGGATGACAAAAAGCGAAGAAGGCCACCCAGCATGCACCAGGTTTATTTAAATTGGACCAATCCCAATTCGCCACACTCACTACGACAATGTGAAAACCAAATAATATTCACACGACACCACTAAAATATTTTGGCGGCATGATGTATATATAGTCTTTTGTTTCATGACGTAGAATAATAATAGCCTTCAAATAATTCTCGATTGGGAAGATACCAGAAGGCACCGCAAACACACTCTAGCGGTTGAAGAAGCAACTACGACTATGGGAGCCGCAGTCCGATAGAAGCTGCCATCTCGTGTTCAACATCGGAACCAAGCCACCAGGCGGTCGTTTCAAAGGGCTTGACGTCACATCTAGGGAAGATACATATTTAAAAACGTTGGGACGGGCATTGCACGTAACAGTCTCCCTCCCTTAAGCGTGAACACCGTTCACGAATATGCCTAGGCATAGGCAGTACTCCAAAAGTAGTTGATTCACCAAGCATGTTTCCCGAAGATAATGTTCACCAGTTAACTCCAATTGATGGATACAAACCGCATCGTTTTGGTTAGGAAGAGTGCTGGGTCAGATTATCAGTGATGGGATAATTGATCACCTCGCAAACCACTTAGTCAACAGCATCACTCTGTCCATAAGTCTTCAGAAACGCATAACACCAGCACCTGCAGTGCTTTCAGAGTCCGAGACACGTTAGGTAAATTTTCAATAAGTCCAATGTTGTTAGCTTTAGGCGAAGTAGGTAGAAGCAATGTGCCAGATATCATGCGACGCGTGGGCAGCCATTTACAAAACAGAAGTTAATCTTATTTCAAAAAAGTTTACAGAAATTACTAATTCTTACTACATTTTATAAAAGAGAAACAAAGTTGAATTTAAATGAAGAAAATCCTGACCATGACCTAGATCCGTGCTTACAATAGTTTCATTAACAAGTTTACCTTTTTACAGACTATTAGTACATTTCTATAATATGCGAGTTGAATGACTATACATTTAGCGGGAGCTACGGTAGAGGAATGACCACTCAAATTCCCAAGGAAACAGGTATACAAGGTTACCATGAGTTAGGTCTCCCACCGAGTCCAACTTACATGCTAGCATCTTTTATGAAAACATCAAAATTAGTTTCAATTTTACAATTTACCATAAAATGGGAATTTACCCTACAGTTACAAGTTGTATCCCACTAGAGTTTTTAAACTCAATTAAATTCAAAATTCCAGAAGGAACAGAAGCCTGAAGGCTTCAATGAAGGTTAGGGATACTCTACATTATACAAAATCAGTTTACACAATTTATGGTAGCATTTCCTCATTAGGAACCTCTCCACCTCGTTTTATGTGCGACAGATGCACTCTGGAAATTTTGTTGGCCTTAGGGTTTCGAAAAAGAAAATTAAGTAAGCTGACATGTATGCCTCTACATTTGTTGGTTCGTGATCGCACGCATTACTTGGCACGGGGACAATGAGGAATACAAACGCAGTTACAGTAACGACAAAAACGAAGAGGAAATGGCAGCGCAGAAAACCAAACACCAATACACTAACACAAGGAACGCAATTGAGGTTCGACACCAGATGACTATACAGCTGAAATCCGCCTGGGTGAGAAAAATCCAACATAAAAAGAACTAAGTTCAACAGTACACGAGGTACAATGCGGTTTCCCCGTTCAGGTTAAGACACGAACACGTACAAGCAAAGGATGCCTAACATGGCCCGAAAATACGGTTAGATGATAAACAAGCCGCTCTTGTCGAAAGACGAGGCTAACAGGGAACACAAACGCACCATTCCAAACGATTTAAGCAAAAAATAATAATTGATTTACCAGTCAGAATCAGAAAATTTTACTTAAGTTATAGTGGCTGATGACCGAGATGCCCATAACATGAACTAAACAGTGGGCCTATGTCATTTACAGTTAGCATGAGGCAACTGATGACCCTGATTTCCAGCAACAACAGATTACTGGCTTACAACCCAAAACAAGCTGACTTACAGAAGCTGATGACCACAATTTCCAACATAAATTTAACCCCAGTAAATTTAGAAGACCCTATATTAATTAATTAAGCAGAAAAGCACATTACATTATGGCTGTTCACGAACTGAGACCTCATATTCACAACAACGTATTCATCGCACACATACTCAAATAACAGCGATACATAATATTTACCACCCACAAAAATAATTCCCATTAATACTCAAATATGCAAGTTATGTAGTCGTAGAGATATCATAACACAAACAAATACAATTAAAAACACAATACCCTTACAATTACATTACATGACACATACTTGCATGTCATCGAACAGACCAGTCCCATACCAAGCCAGTTCGGATCGTGCAAGTCCTATTTACAACCTGCCCAGGGATCAAACCAAGAAATAATCCCATACTTCTAACCTAGCCAACCCCAGACAGTAGATATCTCCACGTAAAACACTCCTACATATTATGCTTCGTTCAAATTTAGAAGGAAAGCAACTAATAAAAATATGATCCTAGACTTACTTGTGCAAACACAACAATGCCTGAATTACCCCACCCTACACATCAAAATCTAACGTTAACACATACACCCAGACACGATTTGCACAACATACACACTTATCCCAGAACGATTGCAGCATAAAGTAAGTGTATGAACAAAAAATTACAAATCGCACACTACGATAAAAACACCTCAAAACAAACACTTACCTTCAATGAGTTTGGGAAGAATTTCTAGCCAATTAATAGTGACATGCACGTCAAATGTGCCTTCTGGCACCACAATAGGGACATAGGGAGGGCAGATTTCCATAGTTTAGCCCTTTTAATCGGACTACACTTTGCCACAACACCAGTAGGCGTGATAGTAGCATAATAAAAATATCACGAGAACAGCATATCACCACAGAATTTCACGCACAAGAAACATACAGGGACACAACAGTCTTCTTAAGCACCGACACTGCCTCGATACCGGAAATTTCGACAAAAAAAAATCATGCACAAAGTTGCTCAGGTCTGCAGAAGTCATCGCTAGCTTGGCTCCAGAAGAGGAAGCTAAATTACAAAAAATTGACACAACCCACATGGCGAACAGCTTCAGACAGGGCTCCTCGAGGTCTTCACTAGCAGCATGAAGGCTATCAGAATATTAACAAATCCACATTTCCCATGCCAAGAACACATGCCAGTCACTTACCAAGCTTGAATATTCACTGGGAATGTTGTATTACAAACAGGATAAAATACAGCAGCAAACACCTCGCTTGGAACAGGTCACTTACATCTCACCACATGGATATTCAGAGGCAAACATGAAATTAAACAAACGACAAGGATTAGCATTTAACAACATCGAGTGCACTGGCATGACAGATCCCATCAACAACCGCTCCATCAGCCCCAGAAGGGTCCATAAA
Organism: Meconema thalassinum; assembly: GCA_946902985.2. NCBI lineage: Eukaryota > Metazoa > Arthropoda > Insecta > Orthoptera > Tettigoniidae > Meconema > Meconema thalassinum. Next base: position 727,422,264 of record OX336389.2, read on the forward strand.
ACGAGCCTGCGGGAAAGGAGGGAGGGGATAGTTGCAGAAGCGAACACGAGCTAGGCCTGCTACCAAAATGACACGGTGGTGGCCAGGGTAACATCTAGGGAAGTTACATATTTAAAAACGTTGAGACGGGCATTGCACGTAATAATAATAATAATAATAATAATATTATTATTGTTATTATTATTATTATTATTATTATTATTATTATTATAATTATTTGTATCATCATCTACATGTGGTGCTAGTGTTGAGACGGCTTACCATTACCGGCCGATGTGCTAGTCGGGGCGTGATGGCGCTGCCGTACAGCTGTTGGTCTCTCACCACGGCGGACCGGGTCTGATTCCCGGTCAATGCATGTGAGATCTTCAAAGTGAAATTCCATGTCCTGTGGTTCAGATTCCACATGAAAAGGATGTCCAGTAGCCCATGATCACTATATTTACGGTCGTGTAAATCCACAAGCTTCCTTACTTCCCACCATCGTCACAAGATGATTTCCCGTGGCATCTCATGAGGCTAAAGTTGGGATGTCCCACGGCTGCTTTCTTTCCTATCCCCGCAGTGTAGGCATGCGCTTTTAATCGTAGCAACAAGTCCGGTAATTGGAGGTCCGAAGTCTGCACCGACTGTGGCTATCCTGAGTTTGGATTTTCCCGGATTCTTCCACGAGCTTTCTAAGCACATGCCGGGATAGTATGGTACTTGGTGTCCCGGAGCACCAACCTCATTCACGACCCTAATAACTACAGCTACACATACTACTACAGTCACCACAGAACCACAGTTTATCAGATAAATTCAACATACACCCAACTACACGGGGCTGATAAACAAATGTCCCAAGCCCCAAAAATGAATTAACAACAACCATCACAACAGGCTTGCAAGTCTCTTCCATCATCATTGTTACCAATAATATTTACTTACTGAACGTCCTAAACAATTGGAACCCTACTTAAAAAGAAATAACAATCAGTAAAGATATAATCTTTTATAATTTGTTTAATAGTCTAATAATAATAATAATAATAATAGACTAATAATACTGTATGTTGTTAGACACACTATTTTTATGTTTCTCGGGGATGTCGAGATTCTGGAATGTTGTGTTCACCGAGTTTCATGTACGTGCCATTACATCCATCGGCACAAGGTTGTCGCATTTGTTCACCTTCATTTATTACATGACTGAGCCCAGATCGAACCCTCGAGAAGGAGAGCACTCTACTGCTTGAGCTACACAGCCTCACTATCATTTAATTATTAGTATTATTTTATACAGTACATATAGCACATTGCTGGTACATCACAACATAAATATACGGGCTTCAGGGAATCAAAGTATTGTTACTGAAACAGTCACTTCTAAGCTGGAAAGTCGATATCGCTACCCATGAACTTTCGGGCGAATCGGGTTGTTGAGAGAACAACTGCCTTCTGCATTAGTTTGTACGGTTGAGTATTCACATCCAGTTCTTTAAGGTCTTGGAGCAAGGTACTTGGGATCACGCCCGTACTCGAGACAACGATAGGTATGGTCTTTACCCGTTCAACATGCCATTGCATTTTGATAGGGCTGAACAACTCGCTATATTTGCTTTATTGTTATTATTATTATTATTGTTATTATTATCATTATTATTATTATGATGCACATGTGGTACCGTACTAGTATTAAATCTTGGAAGTAGATTTCCATGGGTTTCCACTTCTGCCCCAGGCAAATGCCGGGATGTTTCCAAACTTAAAGCCACGGCCGCCTTCTTCCCAATAACCATAACCCCTGGCAGTACAGCCCATGAAGGGCGTAGGCCTACCAAGCGACCATTGTCCAGCCATTTGGCCTGCAGATATTTGGGTGACGCGGGGTCAGTGCATCGGGTCCCCTCGGCCATTAATCTTGGTTTTCGTGACCGGGGCTCTGCCTCACTGTCAGACAGTTACTCAATTGTCCTCACGAGGCTTAGTGCACTCCGTTCCAGCCCTCACGTCAGTTTCTAAAATCCCTGATGGAGCCGGGAATCGAACCCGGGGCCTCCGGGTGAGAGGCAGGTGCGCTGTCCCAACACCACGGGGCCGGCTCCTTCTTCCGAATCCTCACCTGAATTACAAATACCCACATTACTACAGAAACAACAATAGCACAGGTTATCAGACAAATTCTACCCACACCAGAATCACCAAGCCTCTCAAACAAAACATCAAGTATTTTACTTCCGTCTTAAATGCTAGTTCTGAACAGACGGAATTTTGTCCCATTGTATTTCATGACACACCAGGGCTGATTACCGAAATTATTTTATACATGAACATCAATCAATGAGACCCTCACTTACAAAATAGGTTACACAATACTACCGGTCCAAACGTCCCATGCCATTGCGTGCGATTTCAAAAACAACAACAAGAACAACAGCAATACACATTTTCTTACGAGACGGGTACAGATTGTCCTCTTAACAGCTGATACTACCCCTCAACAGGTAAGGTCAATGCTCCGATTACGTAACAACTTCCCCTCCGCGCCTCATCACACCTCGCCCTGCCTCGTTCCCCCAATCCAGCCACACCACCTTCTGCTCGAATAGTTTCTGAAAGAACTAAAAACATTGACTTTTTAATGATTAATTTTCAATTTTTAGATAGGTGACAAATTTTTTAACTAGGAAGCTTAGAATAGTTTCTTCTACCACCAGTATAATGGACTTCCATTATATCAATTACACCCTGTATATAATATGCTATTTACTTCATCACGGAACTACTTGTTTAACACCGAGCCCATTTTCGAGCACGATCCCGAAGTGGGAATGTTCCCCTGCTAGAATTTTGAAACTTGACATAAAGTTACAGGAAATTTATACTACTGACGGCATTTGTGCACAGATTTCGTCCGTAAAGATGGCGGCCACAAGTACTATTATACATTAGGATTGATAAATCCGACCATAAATGAGCAATTATCATGAAACTATGACAGAAGAGTCTTGCATCAGTGACCCCAGTTGCAGAAATTACAAAGCTATGATAGGGATTAAAACGCCGAACTGTTATCTTGAATATATAAAATACTAAGATGAAATCCATAGAATACTAAATAGCGATAATAACGAAACTTTGAAAGAAGAATTTACCGTTGCCGATAAGATTGTTACTATGTTATGTGCAATAAATTTTCAGATTTATTATCATGGATTTCCACCATCTTTGAATCAAGAACTCATAAGCTAGTAAATAAAACACTATACGGCAATATAAAATAAACTTCTTCATGTTTTAGAAATACAATAACGAAACTTGACGGTAAATAGCTAATGAGGAAGGAATAGCGACTCCATGCATTCAAGATGGTGGCAGGGGGTAGTTGTAAATAAATAATGTAATTGTGTAATTAACGCATCGTAGGGGTTTAAGAGGAATATCCTATCTGAGACCGCGCTAACGTTCATTATAAGACTATCATTTAGCACATAGTACGCATCTTGACCATGTAAGACATTAAACTTGTATGTAGAATTGTTAGCTACCTTATCATCGAACTTTGCGAATAAGTCCTTGGCTAGCCAACAAAGGTTGAGATGCTCTGCATAGTATGATATAATAATAATAAGTTCTGTTGGACGCCAGGTCACAACAAGCCATTGCATACCAAATTTGAATATTCATAATAATAATAATAATAATAATAATAACATAATATATAGAGCAGCAAGGTCTTCTTCTCTGAAACCGTGGCGTGACGAAATCGACCCACTAATCAACAGTTGATTTAGGAATTAGGGATGCCTTAAAGTAATTTCTAACTAGTTAAGAGAGCAACCCCAGTTTAAAAAAATACCTAAAACACAAGCTAAGCAAATGCAGTCAAAAAATATAAATAATAATAATAATAATAATAATAATAATAATAATAATACAATACTGAATCTACTGAATTTAAAATTTTACGTTGCTTAATTAGACAAGGGAGGAGTACTACCTTAAACTGAAATTAAGAAGGATTGAATTTACTCTTGCCCAAAGAAAGTTTCAGAGTTACACATGTGTTGCAAATTTCGAAGCTCACCAAGTAGACATCTCGTAGACGGTTGAATTAGTTGTTGTTGCTGCATCGTGGATGATGAATTGAAGATCTGGCGTTGGCGTAGAAGTTGATGAAAATGAAGTCGTTGACGTTATTGAAGTAACAGAAATGTTGCTTGTGGTGACGGAATCCAGATTCCATGAATCACACTCGTACAAATGACCCTACAAAATCATGCCACGCGTCAGCTGAACCGAATATGGTAAGTCAACCGACTTCAACTAGATATAAACTAAGTTCATCTCCACTCTTATGGTTTTAGAATGAATGTTGAAAGTACAAAATATTCATCTGTACTGCTTTTGTAAATCAGACTGATGTAACTGAAGTACAGAATAATTTCAAAATCTCGCTGACAAATATAATAGTCAAGTCCCTCTGGACAAATATCAAAGTCGTCCTTTTGGAAATAATAATAGTCGTGAGAAAGAGGAAATTTGATATTCCACCGATCGGAGCGTGGATTGTTAGAAGTCTGATAGGCAGTGGAAGGTTAGAAAACATAGAAAGATATATAGATAGGTTGAGGTTGGATTTCGTTGGGGTTAGTTAAATGCGCTGGCAGAAAGATCAAGTCTTCGGGTCAGGAGACTATAGGATCATTAGAACTAAATCAAACAATGGCCAAGCAGGGTTTGGTCTCATATTGACTAGGAAACTTGGACAGCGGGTAGAATACTCTGAGCAATATAGTGACCGGATTATTGTAGCAAAAATCAATACAAGACCAAAGTGCAACACAGTGGTACAAGCCTATACGCCCAACAGGCAAGCTGACGATGAAGATGTTGAAAATGTTCTGAAGTTCTGATGTATGTCAAGGGTTATGAAAATATTATAGTAATTGGCGATTGGAATCCTGTGCTAGGAAAAGGAAGAGCGGGGAGAATGATAGAAGAACTCGGATGAGGTGAAAGGAAAGGTCGAGGAAGCAGGCTGATGGAGTTCTCCAACGAGCATGAGTTGGTCATACCTAACACCTTATTAAAAAACGAAATAGAAGAATATACACATGGATGAGACCAGGAGATACAGGGCGTTATCAAATCGACTTCATTACGGACAAGCAGAGATTTCGAAACCAGATTTTGGATTGCAGAACATTTCCCGGTTCTGATATAAACTCCGACCGTAATCTGGTTGTTATGAAATGCAGACTTAAGTTGAAGAAATTCAAGAAAAGTCAAAAGCCAAAAAGGTGGGCAATAGACAGATTGAAAGAAAAGTACGTGAACAAACGATTAAAGACGAGTATAAAGATAGGACCAATAAGAAAACCTGAACAAGCTACAATTGCAGAGGAATGGGCAGTTTGAAGAATGAAATAACAAAATGCGCAGAAGAGAACATTGGTAGGAAAGAAAGAATAGGTAGAAAACCGTCGATCACGCAGGATATACTTGACTTAATGGACGAAAGGTGGAAGCACAAGAATGAAAAAGGGGACAGGGGCAAAGCAGATTACAGGCGTCTGAGAAATGAGGTTAACAAGAAGTGAAAGGAAGCAAAAGAAGAATGGTTGAAAGATAAATCTACAGGTATAGAAAGTTGTCTGAAATTAGGAAAGGTAGATACAGATTATCGAAGGATTAAGAGTACTGCACTCGAAATTATGAGTACCCACAAGAAAGGAACTGACAGAGATTCGTACGGAGAGGCAGAGGAAAAGATGTGTATAAAATAAATCGTGATTTGAGTTATTTTTACGCACAGGAAGGTTGGAAATGTGCAAGAAAGAGATTTACAAAATTTTAGCCTGAAAAAAGATTGTTATTTAGAAAAGAAATTAAAATTCTGTGTTATGAATTATTTTAACCAAGGGAGAATGATTGGAATAGTGACCAGGAAAGTGCACAGTTTTGCGAAGTTACGGGAGAGAAACCAGTTTTGGTAAGCGAGACGAAGCGACAAGGAGACTTGAAGGTCGGACACGCGCCAGAAAACCTGAGGAGGGGATAGCTCAAAAATATCACATTTGATAACAGGGAATCAACCGATCAGATTAATGGAAGAATACGAGAGACTACTGTATATCATTATTAAAATTATTTTTATAATATTATAATGGATTGGAGTATATCAAAAATACAAGCAAGGGAGAAGAAATTTAATTGGCAAAACAGAAATTGAATTAGATGGCTACAATAGAAGATATGAGCAAATATGTAAGTTTATGAACGAGTGAGAGGCTAGTGCGGTAAATTTGAGAAGGAAACAGAACTAAGGAGGCTAGCAGCAGAGGAAGAACGGGGTTCTTATCATTCGAGTATTATAAGAGGCAACACGTATTGAATATCGCTCTACAAAATACGATGCAATGGCATCAAAGAAAAGTATAAAATTGTAACAGGAGGAGATACCTTGTTAGCAGTCAACTACCAGAGATTTTGTGAATGTATATTGGAAATAAGAAGAAGATTGGAAACGATTTATGAAATATATAGGCAGAATATTATAACGTCGAGTTAGAGAAAGTATACTTGGATATACTCTACAAATATTCACTGTCATATAAGTGAAACTTCAGCATGATGGAAAGTATTATCAATACACTACAGTATTCTAAAAACATCTACAAGACACTTATTAAGATGTGTTCAAGATTAAGTCGAAGGGGAGGAACTACAGCTAACGACTTTTATGAAATGAGAATGATGTTCTAACGTCACCATGGAGGGAAGTTAAACTACACTAACCAAGCGAGGTCCAGCGATGATCAAAATTATGCAACAATGGAACTTTACTGCAGAACAAACAGCAGTAAGCTTGGAAACCAAGAACAAACTACAACATGGAGAAGAGATTCACAAGTTGACGTGGAATTCTCATCGTAAGCATATCACTATCTGTAAACGACCATCAGGAACATCTAGAGAGCAGCCAAATGAAGAAGTGCTATAAAAGAAGCGAAAGCAGAATCTAGATCGTAGATCGCGAAGACAGAAGATGAAGGCGCGCGTGAGGGTCATTGGCAGGCAGCGAGGGGGAGAGTGCTGGAACATATGAGCTGGTAACCAGTCGAGGACGGAAGCCAAGTCTCACCTGCGAGCCAAGCAGCAGACACTCCGAGAATGCAGGCACGCGTGTGCTGGAATGTGGACGTGCTCCCAGCACACGTGGCCGAATTCCTCAACTGTAAAGGGCCATAGATTCTGTATGAAGCATTCCAGACACAAGCTAGACCAGTGATCTTTAACAACTATGTAGCTAGTATTTGTTTATGGGTTATTCCAGTGTTTGACCAACGACTGACTATTTTATTCCTAGTTCATGTTATTGTTGTTGCTATAAAATTCTGAAAATTTTCTTTGAGTTAACGAATATCGTTTGTGACGTATTTTTCCTACGTTTATTGTTAGTATTTTCACATTAACTGTTTTTCACTCGTGTAAGCTGATTTCTTTTGAACTTTTCATTTATCTAATTTACACCAGAGAGTGAAGTAATTTCGTAAGTGTGTTGTACCAAGTGAAGCTTTGTCATGAAAGAAATTAGAGAAACAGAAGGGATATTGATATCTGAAATAAAATAATTTCGTTAGATGAACGACACACATATGTAAGCAGAAACGTTAACTATTGCCAGGAGTGTTCGACAATTGCGTTTGAGACACTCGAGTATAGACAAATAGAATATTGTGAAACCAAGAATTTTAACACTAGAGCATAAACAGTATGCGTAGTTTGAAGCATAGCTTATGAACAGAAGGTGAGGTATGACAATACAAATCAACCGAGTGTCGTAGAGAAATCTTGAAAGACCACAGTAAAAATATTTCATATCAGATGTAATTACGAACGTGAGGTAATGTGTATTTTATTGAGTAACGAACACGAGCAGACTTGATTCAGAAAGAAACTACAAATTGTGTAACAGAGGTGAATGATAAAAACATTAGGAGGAAGTACAACATATTTGTGTGATAAAGAATATAAAGATGTACTAAGAAAGTAACGTTTGGTTGGACGAATAAGTAAAGAATAGCACGGAGTTGTATAATCGACAGAATTGATGTACGCGGAGGAATTGTTTCTTGAAGTTATTACAGTAGTAATAATCAGTAGGGTTACTGATTTTCTTACATTGTTGAATGTATTTGAGATGGTGTAGAATTTTGTGAACGTGCTAAATGAGAAAATGTATGTGAAGATTTATTGTTTAAAGGAGTATATATGAGACACGTAAAGATTATTCACAGAGTGTGAAGGTTAACTGAGATTACAGAGAGAAAATATGGAAGTACAATATGTCAATAAAGTAATTTGGACGTTTGAATTTGCACAAGAAGGAAGTGCGAGTAGTGAGGATTAAATGCCACTCACATATATAGATTTGGATATAGTAATCTGAAAGTCTTGCATCGTAGTTCAAAATATTATTGCAGTATTATTAAACCAAAAATGTAAAATGGAATAGTAATGAACATAATTGTTTCATACATATATTCACATGGATGTAACTATATAATTTCAATAACAAACAGAAGTATTGTGTGAACTAAACAGAAGTGAGGTGAATTGAACTTTATATCAGAAAAGTAGGAGTAGAAAATCGTGCAGGTCGCGATGATGTAAATAATAGACATTAGTGAAAATAATAATAATAATTTCATGAGTATTACTATAAATAATGTGTAGATTTTGAGCAACAATGCAAATAATAATAATAATAATACTATTATTGCAGCTAAACAGCCATTAAATACATTTAAATACACTATGTTTGCGCACCTGCGCCTTGGGTAGCATAGTCTTTTATGGACTTTATTCTTTTGCTGCATTTTTCAATATGGTAGCGTTCACATGTGTGTCCGCATAGTTGACATACACATGTGTCATCCGGATCATGGTATGCTTTGTTTGTACAAATCAAATGGTGAAAACCATGAACTGCCAGGCGTGTGAACATGTGCCTCATCTCAAAGCTAGCAGATGTCCACGCCCGGTCAACCATGGCCCCCGTTCCATAAAATTCCAGTGGGATTTCTTCTCTCTTCCTTCTGAGAGTCGTTAATAGGTTTTCCGCACCTATTGTGCTAGGTAATACTAGAAGCGTTCTAAAGTCATCAATTAGGAATGTTTCTCGCGCGAGGAGGTAGACTAGCCGAGATTTGGTCGTCTTGGAAACTCCAATAGCTTTTTTAATGTATAATGCTTTAACACTTTCAAGTGATGATAGATTCTTTTCAGTGAGGAAAGGCCATATGATTTCTATTCCGTATGTCAATATTGGCATTATTTTATTTTTAAATAATGCCATTGCTGTCTCGAGGTTGAGTGTTCTTATATATCTTATATCGTGCATCGCCCGAACCGCTTGTGTAATTTTTTCTGTCACATGTTTTGTAAAGCATTTTGCACTTGTTTGTAGAGTGATGCCTAGGTATTTGAATTCTTTTACTATATTTTTTTTTTCCTGTATGAAAATTTCTGTTCCGGTCGGTACCTTTCCTCCTTGTCGAAACACCATCATTTGTGTCTTAGATGTGTTGATGTCAAAATTATATTCAGTGCACCATTCCTCCATGTCTTTTAGAATGTTTTGTAGTTTTATGATGTTATGTGATCCGATCACAATGTCATCAGCGTACGCATATGATACAATATCTGTCTTTTGAGTTATTCTCATTATGTCTTCCGCTGCTAGGATGAAGAGCAAAGGGCTGATTGGGTCACCCTGTAGTACTCCATTCGTTTGAATTATCGGATCAGAGAGTGATATATTATCCGAGATTCTTATGTTGTTCCAATGCAATACCGTATGTATAATTCTTGTCCATACATTATCTCTATCTAGAGCTTTTTCCAGCTTCAGTTTCACAAGATCACGGTTTATGCGATCAAATGCTTTTGTGAAGTCTATAAATACTGCGTAAAATTTTTCTTTTCTTTCCATGACTTGCCAAATGTTATTTAATAATAGTTTTATTGCAGTAAGAGTTGACCTTCCTTTCCTGAATCCAAATTGTGTTTCTGGTAGTTGTACATCTATTTCTTCTGTGATTCTTTCTGTTATTAATTTAGTGAATATCTTGAACGGAATGTTCTCCAGTGCGATGCGTCTGTACATATTTGTATCATATGGGTCACCTTTGCCTTTATATAGAACTTTTATGGTAGACTGTCTCCATCTCTCTGGTATTGATGCCGTCTCGATGCATTTATTATATAATTTCGTCCATATTGGTAATAGAAGGTGTGCCGTGTCTTTTATGTATTCACCGAATATGTTGTCTGGTCCAGCAGCTTTGCTTTTCTTTATGCTTGCGATTATATTTTGAACTTCTTTTGTTGTTAGTGGAGTCCATTCCAATGTCGTTGTTAGGTCAGTTCCTTTTATGTTTTCCGGTATGTTTGTTATTCCTGCCCTGTTGAGTAGATCGTTAAAGTGTGTCGTCCATTCTTGCATATTGATATAGTGTGTCTGTGCCTGTTTCCTAGGGCGTAGTGCGATGTATGGGTCATTCTTGGCCTCTTCCACGATTCTTTTTCCTTCCGCTTCCCAGAATGTCTTTTTCTTTTCACGTATCAGTGTCTTGTAGTCACTTCTTTTCTTGTTATATTCTTGAAGGAAAAGATGACTCTCGCAATTCGTCCTTAGCTGATGTAAGGCCGCCAATACGTCTTTTTTAGATAGGTAGCATTCCTGGTCGAACCATTGTTTTGCCTTTCGATCTTTCCTAGGGGTTGTGGCTTGTATTAGAAGTTCTTCAAGGGCTTGTACTGCTTCATCTAGTCTTGAATCTTCTGTTAGTGTTTCTATTTTCTTTATAAGGTCGGGTCTACCTTCTACTTTCCCACAGTCTATCTTCCTTGATAAGAGCTGTTTACTTTGCCTCTTTGTTGTACACCAGTCTCCCTGTATTACTATTTTCAAAGGAATATGCTTTCTTATAGGTGTATGATCTGCTGTCCATAGTGGAGCTATTTCTCCTTTTATGTGACCTCTTATAAGCGCAACGTCTATCGCACTTTTCCCATTATGGCATATATATGTAGGTATGTTGTGGTTATTCAGAAGGTGTAAGCCATCTTCCTGCATTTTTTCCATTACTAATGTTGTTTTATAGTTTTGTACATCCAGCCGACAATTTAAGTCTCCGGCTAGGATTAGAGGGATGTCGTGCCTACTCAATGATATTAGTTGCCCTACTTCATCTATTATCTCCATGGCCGTTGTATACGGTTGAAAGTAACAGGTAATAATGGTGATGTATTGTGTTTCAATTAGCAGAGAATGATCTAATTTAATTTCTGAGATTATTGGCGTCAACCATGGCTTTAATAGGATAGTAATTCCACCTGCAGGTCTTCCCCTTTCTCCTTGTTGTGCTTGAAGATGTATACAGTAATATTCTGCGTGTTGCCAATGATCTGTGAGAAATGTTTCTGTTAATAATACTGCGTCGTATCCACTCAGGCAATCTTTGGGTGCTGAGCTTAGTGCGTTCTTCAAACCTTCAATGTTCCATAACATTATTTGTAAGTTGTCTTTTCTCACACATTCTCCATTTTTTGAGTTACTCATACACCACTTATTTGTTTTATTCTGGTTGTATCCTTGCATTCCTCCGAAAAAGCCGAAAACGACTTACGGTGATGTTTGCTGGCCAAAAGTCTTCTTTATTTATTCTTTCCAGGTATTTAAAGGGAATTCCCACTTTGAAATACTTTGTATCAAATTTCGTTAAGAATTCTTCGCATATAATTTCTCCTATAATTTCCTTTTTGATGAGGAATTTCTTTATGGACTCGGCTGTGGTTTCCTGTTGCACTCTTCCTATAAATATCCAGGCCATCTTTTCTACTGCTTGTAGGTTTACGTCTTCCGTTCCTGTGCCTGTTATAGATGCTTGATGTCGTGGTAGTTGTCTTTGTTTCCTGCCTATGACTTCCGTCCATTTCTCTTCAGCTGTAATGTTCTTTGGTGTTTCTTGATTATGAACTTGTGAAGGGTTGCCAGTTATTGGTGGGAAACTAATTGTTTTTACATTGTTTTCCACATTATTTTCTGTGGGAGTCAATTCTGATTGAGTTCCTATTTGCCTATCGAAGCGATACGGAATTGATTGTTTTGATTTTTTATTTCCTAGATGGGATCCTATTTCAAGTTTACCTTTAATTTCAATTTCATCTCTTATCATTTTTTTGATATTACTAGTGATGTTCTCCATCATTGTCTGCATTTGATGTGCTATTGTTTCTGTAAGTTTGTCTTCTAGCGCTCGACCTATCTCTGCGCTTTGTTCGTTATACTTTCCTCCAGTACGTGTCTGTAGTGGTATGGTACTGCTTAAAACTCTTTGCTTATTACTATTTGGTTCATGTACACCGCTAGTAGAAGACGCTCCTTGCTGGTGCCTGTCTGTTTCTTCCACTGCGTCTATTCCTTTATATCCCACCAACTTCTGGCGCTGTCTATGACTATTATTGGTGACATCCTGCCCTACCTCAGTGGGTTTCTTGTTCGCTTTCTCTCTGATAGGCGACACTATCTGCTGGTTGTTATTTAAATTTTCTTCCTCTCCGTTAGATGTCGTCCTCTGGCAGCGCCGTTTGTCATTGCCACTCGTAGCTTCATTCTCTGCATCAGTAGATGTCGTTAGTTGTTCAATAATAATAATACCGATGTATTATGTAGGGAGGATTTTTGTGAAAGAAAGTAGAATTGGAAGTGGATTAATTTGGAAGATTAACACACGGTGTTTAGAAAGTGTATTTTATTCGGTTAAATCTTTCAAAGAAAGATCACTTATAAATAGCACAAATTTTAGGGTATGAAGACTTAAGGAAGTCGGATTTATGTCCAGTAGAGACATAATTTTGAGTTTTAGTAATTATTTATTTTTGATTTTGATTTTATATGATTAGGGACATGTGTGTATTGTCCTAGCCTAATAAATTTGCAGGCACATTTAGTTTGGTTGCTCCGTTTTTATATGATCTGTTTTTCATTCGATGCTGAATTGCGATATAACGATACTACTAGTTCGATGCAGGCAGTTTTTTCGACATATCTATACCTTATCAACCCCGAGAGCCGAGTTGCTCTAGGTGCATTATTTCGTTTTAGAATGTTCTGTGTGCAACTAGTTAATAGTATGGTTAGATATGTGTTATGTAAGTCCAGGGTTCCCTAGTCATCAGTCCGGTAGGGAAATGTTGATTTCATAGCCGGGTATTGACATCCCTTCGATACTTTTTCCATCTGTGCGGATTCTGGACGCTGACTTTGAGGAATTCGGGCGCAGTACTTTTGGGGAAAGGTAGACTAAGTGCTGTAATATTAAGTACTCAGATGGAAAACCTCTAACAGATAGGGATATAAAAGGTTGTATAAGGGAAAAGAGAGATAGAATCATGCTATGGAAACGGAAGAGGAAATTGATTAGGATGAGAAAGGAGATTTAATGTTGAGATCAGAATTTGACAGTGCATTGGAAGACTCAAGCAGGAACAAAGCACCTGGCATATATGATATACCGATTGAGTTGCTAAGCTGCATAGGTGATGTAGGTCTGATCAGGTTATTTCGCTTGGTGTGTTAGATTTATGAGACAGGTGAGGTTCCCTCTGATTTCAAGAAGAATGTTATCATACCTATACCGAAGAAAACAGGAGCTGACAGATGTGAAGATTACCGTACCATCAGCTTGATCACTTATGCTTCAATGATCCTGACTAGAATAATTTACAAGAGGATGGAAAGACAAATAGAAAGAGTGTTGGGTGAAGACCAGTTTGCCTACAGGAGAAACGTAGTAACAAGGGAAGCTGTACTAAGTCTTAGGCTGATTTTGGAAGCTAGAATAAGGAAGGATAAGAGAACGTTCATTACATTTGTAGACTTAGAAAAGGCATTTGATTAGGTTGATTGGAGTAAGTTGTTTTACATGTTGAAAACGATTGGAATAAAGTACAGGGATAGTAGGGTGCTCTGCAATCTATACAGAAACCAGACAGCAGTTATTCCGGCGGTAAGACATGAGTGAAAAGCTGGTATTCAGGAAGGTGTAAGGCAAGGCTGCAACTACACCGATACTTTTCAATCTACAGATTGAAAAATGCAATGAAGAAAATTGGAGATGAACTCAAAGTAGGAGTAATCATTCAAGGAGAAATAATTTCAACTATGAGATTTGCTGTTGACATCGTCATCCTAGCCGACACACCAGAGAATTTGAATGAGTTTATAATGGTATGGATTTTGTCTTGAGGAAAAAAATCATTAAGAAAATTAATAAATGTAAAACAAAAATATTGGAATGCAGTCGAAAGAAATCAGAAACCCATATGGATGTCGAATTTTCAGGTGAATGCTAAAGGAAGTAGGTGACTCTGTTACTTAGGATGCAAAATAACCAGTGATGGACGGAGCAAAGAGGATAAAAGGTTAGGTCAGCACTGGCAAGGAAAGCATTTCTTCAGAAAAGGAATCTGTCGACATCGATTTTAGATTAAGGTATTAGGAAGTCGGTTTAGAAGGCCTTTGTCTGTAGCATGGAAGTGAAACTTGGACTTTTGGAGCAGTAGAAAAGAGGAGAATTGAAGCGTTTGAAATGTGGCGTTACAGGAGAATGATAAGATCAGATGGGTAGATTGGGTTACAAATAAAGACGTATTAAGACGAGTGGGAGAGGTGATATGTTTCTGGCGACTGCCAATGAAGAGAAAAGTTAGGTTGGTAGGACACTTACTAAGACACCCAAGATAATAAAATTAGTTTTTGATGGAACGGTCAAGGATAAGAACAGAAGGGGTAGAGCAAGGTTTGCAATATATTAAACAGATTGCCACGGATGTAGGTTGTGGTAGCTATGTAGAGATGAACAGATTCGTTCAGGACAGGGAAGCATGGAGCGCTGCATCAAACCAGTCGAAAGACTAAAGACTGAAACATCAACAATAGTCGTCTGATCTTCGTCCCGCACAAGCTCATATCGACCTCTTGATTTCCCTCTCCATCACGGTTCTTCTCCTATTCAAGTAGTGGTTGCCATGGATACCAGCCCCACCTACTCTATATTCATTCTTCTCCCCCGATGATAGTTTGAAGAAACTGTGTTATTAGTGGCTTTTAATTTCGCGCACTTGAATATCCCTTTAGCGGACTGCTTAAGGCTAGATGTTTACGTGAAAAGTTTCAAGTTCATCTCGTGAATATCCAACATCCGTATTTATGTTGCGCCCCTCCCAGGAAAGCCTTGAGTCTTGCGCAGCTCCCGTCTCTGTTTTCGGAGTACATGTTTTCTGGGTTTGTTTTTATTGAGTTATCACCACGTCATTACTGGGCCTATCCCAAGTGTAAAATCGTAGACCCCTGACTGGGTTACTTTTGATGAGCAAACAAACACGTTGAGCAATCTACTTGAGTACTGCCTAACTTATTCCCAAATAAAATGTACAATCTCCCCGAATCTAATTGTTTTACGTAATGTTAATAAAACTGAATATGTGCAATATAATAATAATTTATTTACGTTCCACGGCATATAAATTATATTCAATCAATAATTTGAATATAATATAGATATAAAATTAAAAATAGAATTGATGTTAATGACAATAAAAAAATTAAGACTTCTATATCATAGTCAGAAGTTGGGACCATTGCATTTCGCCCCAGAGACTTACGGTATATATGAGATTATACTGCCGTGATTCTCTCAACAGGTGTATAACTCACATAAAATCACCCTAAAAACAAACAAACAGCACAAAATACCGTAATATACCCTTAAAATTCACATCTATTCCGTCTGAAACCTCTCTCACTCAGTTCAAGGGTTCATTGTGTTCATATGTTACAGTTGATCGTACCATTTGTACATCTCTACTTACAGTAGTATAAAACAAAGTCCCCGATTCTTGGATGTTACGGGTAAACTCGAGAACCACTGGATGGATTTTGATGCGGTTTTCACCATTTTGTAAAGGATATATCGAGGATGAGTTTTGTAGAAACTAATTTATTTATGATCAAAGGGAGCCGAGCAGTAACGATTTCAGTGAAAAAGTCGAAAAAAAAACAGGTGTCCGAGCGCTTTGTAAGCTTACGCTGGGCAAACCGTTAAAAATATCTAAATACTATGAGTGTACGAATTGTTCAGCATGAAAAGTTCTACAAAAAAGTCCGCGAGAGCATATGTCTATCTTCAATACATCACCCACTATACATATTTTTACGTTTTAATTTCTTCCAACCATGTCCATTCAACTACTGAGGCGACAGTTTACGAGCTAGCTAAGAGCGAGTCTATCATATCTGTTACAGCCTAGCTAGCGGGCGAACATATTGCCCCAGATACAGCCTGCAGCGAACCGTTGAGTCGTGTTGAGTTAAGACTTCTGAGAAGAGTGGTTGTGTTTGGAGTTTTCCTGGAAGTGCAACTCGGGTTTTCGTGATTTCGCCTGTGACACACAGTCAAGTTAAGATTGGACGGAAGGGGGATTTGGGTTTCATTCACCTCGCCATTCCCTGGAAGTGCAACTCTCATTTTGCCTGTGAACTTTTCGTTCCGCAAAATTCACAGTCAATTTAAGATTGGACGGAAGGGGGATTATATTAAATTATACTGATTGGCGTATAATCTCTACTTAGTATAAAACAAAGTCCCCGGTTCTTGGATGTCACGGGTAAGCTCGAGAACCACTGAATGGATAATGATGCGGTTTTCACCATTCTGTGAAGGATATCTCGAGGAAGGTTTCTGTATAAAATAAGTTAGGTAGGTCCAAAGGAAGTTAAGCACTAACGATTTCAGTGAAAAGGTCGAAAAAAAGGCGTCCGTGCGCTTTTTAAGCTTACCTGGACAAACCGTTAAAAATATATACTGTACTATGAGTGTAAAATTGTTCAGCATGAAAATTTCTACAAAAAAGCCCGGGAGAGCAAATCTCTATCATAAATACATCGCCTACTATAAGTGGTTTTACGTTTTCATTTCTTCCAACAATCTCCATTCAGTAACTGAGGCGACAATTTACGAGCTAGCTAGGGGCGAATCTATCACCCCAGTTACAGCTTAGCTAGCGGACGAGCTTATTGGCCCAGATACAGCCAGCAGCAAACAGTCGAGTCGTGTTGAGTTAATAACGTTAGAGAAGAGTGGTTGTGTTTGGAGTTTCCCTGGAAGTGCAACTCGGCTTTTCTTCATTTCGCCTGTGAAATTCACAGTCAAGTTAAGATTGGACGGAAGAGGGATTTGTGTTTCATGCACCTCGCCATTCTTAAATCACGTATGACAAGAAATTGTTGCACATGCATCTCCATGATAATATAATTAATAGTCCAGTGAGTGATTTTAACCCTTCATGCCGAGACGTAAAGCGGATATTGGCCGTTGTTCATTGACATTGAAAAAAAAAGCGCTTATCACGTAATGCATTCATAACTGTTCCCGGGAGAAGCCGGGTTGGGTTGCTAGTAATTTATAACACCCTGAAATAAAATACATATATACACTTCACTTCTTAATGACGGATTTGCATCAACGTAGATTTACTTGTTTGGGGTATTGTATGACTTTTCTCATACTATAGCTTAAGCACTGAGGACATGGTAATATGCGTTTTCCGGTGTCGAGCTTATTATTATTATTCTTTAATATGCGCTTGTCTGTCATATTAGCATATGTGTTACTATAACTTCACTTCAAACGATATGTGACGCAAGCGACACTACTCTACTTGAGTTCCTCTGAAAAAAAAAACTTGTGTCCTGCTATCAATTACTGCAGAAAAATATCAAACTTAGAGAATTACCCTAGGCATCTCAAATTCCATTGCAAGTGTAGTACACTAACGCTAATTTCCCATGTATACAACATGACACTTACTCTGAATCACCGCCGACAAATATACAGTATACACACCATGTGCTACTTTGGCACAGCACCACCTGCTTACCTTAGACTTTACACCCTTCGTGAAAACATTATGTCTTTAGAAAGTGATCTCCGTCTTACGAAAAACAGATTTTCTATGTTTGAGAGTGAAACCAGCTCTCTCCAATTCCCTAAAAACACATTACAAGTGCAATGAGTGCTCTTCGAACGTTCCTGAACTAATTACCGAATCAGATATATACATCGTGACAAATTTCCCCGTATCGCTTCCTAACGCAATTCCTAAAGCCCTAATTAGCGGAGAAGAACTACTCTTAATCCCAAATGCAACTGTACAAAATTGAAAAAATATTATTCTGATAACAGAATGCCGTGTGCGGCCAGTGTTCCTCTTTCAGTTCAACCTGCCAAATACTCGAACTCTGGTCTACACAAGTAAACCACCTCTTACCTTTGAATCTCTGGACCAACTCCTCAATAGACTGAGATCTCAACTCATCTACTGAAATGTGACTATTTAAATGTCTAGCATCAAAACGAAGTCTAACTTCACCATCAGACTTAGGTACAACAATAAGCGAATTTATGTAAGGACTTCCTGAAATTTATAAGGCACTGGATAATGGTGACCTACGAAGACATTGCGATCATGGACACTTAGTGAATGTACACAAAAATTAGCTAAGCTTACCCGGTTCCAGAATATGTGCTTATTCCTGAATAACAACTCAATTAATTGATCCACTTGATCGTCAGACATGCCACTCTGCTTCGCAATGTCACGCAATGTGTCCTCCAGGCAATCATTCGTCAACATACTGATTAAATTATACATAGAATTAGGTTCCCTCTCAGGAGTCACCTCGACATAAATATCGACCTCTCTTGCCGAAAATACATCATTAAGCACACAAATATTCTTCGAACCATTACCTAACTTACCTGGATAACTAAATGACATGATCACATCTCCATCCAACCATCTGAACTTAATACAACCATCCTTATAGCATAGCTAAACAGAATGCCGTGACATCCAGTCAGATAAGATCATACACCAGATCAGGAATCACCAGGCACACCTGTGTTCCAACCTTACCTTCCACAGTAATCTCCACCACAACTTGCTTAGAAATAACGTGAGATTTCGTTCCCACAGCTGTTACCACAAACGTTGATTTAATAGGAATTTCTTCAAAAATAATGCCTGACTCTCTCATCATGGAATAAAATGCTGCACTGATACAAGACCTCTGACAACCAATATCTAAAAGTGTGACAACACACGCCCCTAAGACGTGTAAGTTGATGACCGAATTGAAATTATAAAAGGTAGGATTCGTAAATAGTGCAGTAAATCATTAAGGAGATCACCTCTGACATCTAGGTCATAGCCTACGTTCCACTCAAAATCGTGTGAGCTGGGAAAATCATAGATTGCCAACCTGTCCCTCTGTCCCAGTCTGGTTCCCGTTTAAATTACTCGTACTTGGATACTGTTCACCAGCACTCACTTGGTTGTTGGTCTGACGAGAGTGGCTACCCTGACCTCGATATTCCTCTCTCTGTCCGATACCACCTGAGTTACCTTGGAGAGTACCTCTCTAGTTGTAATAATGCTGCCCATTGCTGCTTGGACCCAAATTGTTTCCTTGAATAGCATTGTTGCCGTAAATAGTATTGCTACCATGGTGTCCTGTGTTGCCCCGATTATTGTTGCACTGTCTCTGGGTACCTTGATGTTCTCCCATACCCTGGAATTGGCCTCTATTACTTTGGAAATACTGATTTCCGCTATCTGGACTTCTACTACTATTCTGAAAGTTATCATTGTTCTGCTACCTACCATTGTTGCCATTCTCTTGGTATTGTACCGTTTTCTTTTATTCGGCCTGATTTACGGTACATGTACCTATACGAACCGTTACACCACACGGCAGGTTTTGACCTAGTTTTGAGAGCGCGCATAGCCATGTGATCGTTTGCTTAGCTGTTGTCTCATCAACAACCTTCGGAAGAGAGTGTTTCGCTTGGAGGCCGCGAGGATGCGCAGGTGTCCTTGAGCTGGCAGTAGTGGGAGATTGACATGTATATTTGAATATTATTTGGAAATGAGATACAGATATGATGTCAAGTATATACTTGAGTTCGATATTACAGCAGAGAGA
The DNA here is from genome assembly GCA_946902985.2 of Meconema thalassinum. Classification (NCBI taxonomy): domain Eukaryota; kingdom Metazoa; phylum Arthropoda; class Insecta; order Orthoptera; family Tettigoniidae; genus Meconema; species Meconema thalassinum. The sequence continues at coordinate 727,442,365 of OX336389.2, forward strand.
GACAGTGCAGTCGTGCTTTTTAGTAATGGCATCTGTAACATCAAGAATATAGATTTATATATCGACCTGTCTCAGAGAGATCGTCTCGTCATGCGCAGTAGAGACAGTGCGCCAGTTGCCTCCTGCAGGCAGACACAGGCGACGACGGACAGAGCACGTTTCAACTCAGACGTATACACGCTTAAGCAGAATTTGTATCGCAATGTTGTTTCGGCTGGAAGAAGTGTCAAGCTATTTTGAGTTCACGGCGGTGCTAGTTGACTTTTATACATCGTGTGGTGACGGATTAAGGTCATTATAATAAAAGTTCAGTGTCGAATGAGAACTTCAGTCGTCAGAGCGCCTGGCATTGTATGCGGGCAGTATTCTGTTAGTGGAATCACTCTTTTCACGAGTTACGGAGCGAAGTGCAGTGATACATAAAGGAGGCTTGCTTCTGAAGTCTATGCATACTGAGAAGGCGTGCTATCTTTTCTCATGCCAAGACTATTGCAACTAAATATCAAGTACATTCCGAGTGAAGCTTTTTAACAATGTATAGTGCTTGGAAGTCCGAGGTGTTGGGGGAGATATTTAGAATGCATATAAACATATTAGCCATGAGCGGCTAGGCATTTTAGTGTGGACATCGCTCTCCAAGCAAATGCAGCGGACGTCACGAGTAACCACAATGCTGTTTGCGAAGTAGAACATGGCATATTCGCGACGCGGGCTATTGGCTTGTGCAACATGAACTTTTGGTAACATGCAGCCGAAAATAACTCAGGCTACCGTTATGTGTTCACTTGCTTATCGAAATGTTGCATTCGCGCGCGTGATGTATTTTCGGACCGGCTTAGAACTATTCGAAATTCGGGCTAGAACAATTTCCGAGATGAGGAAGCAGTTCGTTTACTACCAGTGGACTTGGGACATTGGAGTAAGGGATCCCCAGTGCGTTCATTGGAAATTGGAATGGAACCGTGTAGTCCTGCTACACCATGGTGGAATCAGATGGTGGGCATCTTCACGCTCCATATTGCCGTCGAGAATCTTCAGCCAGGTAGAGAATCTACTTTTCATGTAGCGTTGCAAGGTAGATAGTCCAGTTTAAACACTTTGCCATCTATTTTCTTTTTTCATTTTGAGTAGTATGATTGTGGAGTGGAGTTTATGCATGGCTATTCCATGTCATGTGTGACTTCATTTTCAGTCGAGTTTAGGCCTGATTAACCAGGTGCACTCATTTCATAATATTTTATTATGAATTAATTGTTTATTTTCAGCTTAATATTCTATTAAATATAAATTCATTAAATGTATTCCGAACTTCTTGATTGTGGAGAACAGATCTTCGTAGGAGAAGAAATCTACGTTATTCTCATAGGGAATTGTTATTGTTTTTTTTATCAAGCTTTGGCTTGAGGGGTCGTCGTTCCATTATCTTAGTGTTCGACAATTGCGAACTTCGAATTTTGCTTATGCGCTCTTGCATTATAATTATTAAATTACAGTATAGAATGTGGAGTTTGATCATTCTTTTAGAATGGGAATTTTCTTTTCTCTTGAGGGTAAGCGAGGTCATACTGCAATTCTAATGTATCAACAGAATTTAACTGGAGTCGTTAACTGGATACATGCTGTAGATTCAGTTTGATTTTCGTGAATTCTCTTGAGGGGACATTTCTATTTTTCTGATCAACGTTAACGTTTGATTTTGTAGTCACGTGTACTTGGATACACCTCGTTGTTTTTATATTTATTAATATTGCTATAACTGAACTTTGATTCAGTATTTCGAGTTTTTCTTGTTTAGAACATAGCTTTAGAGAACTATTTGAAGAACAAGAATCTTTTACTAGACAGATCCCAGGGATTAACTTTAAGGGGAAATGAATTTTTATGTGACTGTGAATACAACTCTGTAAGGCAAGCTTTTTGTGATCCAGTGCACTTGATTAAGTAGCCACTCATGTTAAATTTATGTTGCATTGGATTGAGAAATCATAATAATTAAGAAATACAGCTGAATATATCTGATTACTTGTTATCGAATAAAATAATCACCATGTGGGTGATAGTGTGTGAAGAATCGTCAATGGGCGTGTTATATATTTACGATGGTACTCGTTGAAGTACGTTCATATTAAAATGATAGTAAAAGCATCATGTGTAATGCGATTATAAAATATAAACTTGGTAATGTTGGCGGTAATGCCCACCGTATTCAGAAATCGAGGTCATGAGTGACCATTTTTATGACAGTAATTCTTTTATCAAGCCCCAGAGTTTGTTTTTGTGTGGCATCCCCATTTAATTAATTCTTCGGTTGTGCTCAGTTTATAAAATTTAAGCAATGCTAGATATGATTCACGATCGTTATATTTTAAATTCTGGATGAATTTAAATAAGTACATTCATACTGAAATATTGTTGAATCTTTGGAGATTCTGAATTACGAATTTCACGTCTTTTTAGCTTGAGTGCTTGATTGATAAAAATACATTTTGAATACGTTGCTAAGGCAATATGAGTTATGCAATTTCAATTTTGACAAAGCAGATAAGGAGTACAGAATTACCTGTTTGGAAAGGCATTTACATCTGAAGGTGTAATAACATAAATAATGATTTCGCTGTAAATAAGTAAATATGTATATATATATATATATCTGAAATAATTCACGTGTTCTCTAATGTTGGAATGGGTGGAAGAACCATTAAGGTGATTTATCTATTTTTTGGGGGTTTTTCTATTGTTCACATGATTAACAATTTCTATTGAGGGTTAAATGCACTCTTGGTCCATAGGGACTGTAAATGCATTTATTGGCATGAATCGAGTGCCCAATTTCTTCGTTTGTGTCCAGTCAAGGACAATTTGGTCTGACCTTCTGTCAAATTTCTTTTGAAATAAATACTTTGTCATTTCTTTTAATCGGGTGATGTGATGATTTACAGAAGTATAAAGAGGTCGCATTAAGGGGGGCCACAGCTAGATATTTCTAGAGTTTCCCACACTCCTGAGAGGGTGTTTGCCCACGATTCTCGTGTTCTTAGAGCTGTTCGCTGTTATGCTTTGGTCGTGCTTAATGCCACCTCTGTTAGGTTTTACTGCACCCTATTACTCCTTTTCCCTGTTGGTAGGATTTGGGGACTTTTCTAAGCCGGGGGGGTTTCAGGTCCTACGATCCAGCTACCTTCGTGGGATTTCAACAGGTAAAGGGTAGGTATTTCGGGCACAGTATCTAGGCTAATATGACCTATATTCTGCCCAGACTGCACCTCACTTGCATTGTCTGTCTAGAGCATCAAATCCGACTAACAATTTTTCCAACATCTGATTGATATTAGTGCGTTGCATACATGCAGCCTCTGTTACTCAATACTAAAGGAAAGTGTTTCAACAATAGCTATCCTGGGTCATCCCATATAAATATTTGCACACTAATACGTGACTTAAAAAGTACTCAGTCACCTTTGGGCTGGTACATCCCAAATATGATGGCCTCACGTTTCTGAGCTTGCGTCTCCTCGTTCCATAACTTCTCACAGAACTTTCTTCTAAAATCATAAAAATCCACTTATGAGTGATTGTAGTCAGAAAACTAGCTCCTGATTTCCTCCACAAAAGATTGATCTAATATATCCACTGTCGAACTCCACTCAATGTTCCCTTCCTCTAGCCTGTCCTTAAATTTTGACTCTACTAAGTCTATAAAATCCATGGAACATCCCTGCCTATTTGAGAATTTAACCAATTCCACCTCCACTAACCTACTATTTCCGTAATTTATCTCCTGCCTAAATGTATTCCTAAGACTAGCTTCTACTTCAGCTATCCCCTTGTCAGCTACCTTCTCCACCATTTCCACCCACTCTATAAAACTATTCTCTTTCTCTACTAAATCACTCCTTACCACCGCCTGTTTCTCATGAATTTCCTGGAAACTTTCAGAGTTCTTAAGCTAATTCTCTTCCACCTTGCTATATTATTCTGACACACTCTGTCGATTTCCTCACCCAGTTCTTCTCTCACCTGCCTAGTATCCTCCTGTACTAATTCTCTAAAGATACCCAATGAGTTACCATCTTTTCCTGAATTTTCGCTTGTACCTCTACTAATTTCTGATCTACATCCCTTACAATTTCTTTAGCTTTTTCCTCTAATATACCCATAATCTCACTCCTGATATCTTGTTTCACCCCCTCAGTTCTCTCCTGCAATATCCATACTTCCTATTCAGCTCCTCGTTCACCTTGACTACATTATCTAGCTTCAAATTATTCTCCCTACTATTTCCATCTAGCTTCTTATTATTGGCCTCACTCATCTACTATTCTTGTTACTCTCCTCTAACTTCTCATGTCCCTATAGTCCTATTACTTTCCTCTAATTTCCGATTGTTTTCCTCGAACTTCTGATTCATCTCCTTACTATTTCTATGTATCTAATTTACTGTTCGTCTCCGCATTCCCTTTCTTTATAAATGGCACATTATCTTGAACATACTTTGAAAATCTAATCGACATTCTTTCTGACCACTCGTACCAGGATTTACCTCCGCTATCCCTATACTTTCATTCACCCTACCATTCTCATCACCACCTTCACCACTCTCCATGCTTCCAGTATTCTCCCCACTAATATGGCCAATTCTCAACTACATATCTGGCTTTGACATATTGAATAATGCCTCTTAATACTTCCTCCAAAATCACTGTCACATGTACAGAAAATACACTCCCTCCCTCTGCAATTATTGATTGTTTTTCCTACGTTTTGGGTGCCAATTGAGATAGTACTGTACTGGGATTTGCGATGCAAAATTTTTGATAATTGGCCTGTATTGTAACATAGCCCATGATATAAAATCTGGACTCTGGATGTGTGCCAAGAACCAGGTTCTGAAGTCGCGTTAGTAACAGTGGCCGGCCAATGAAATAATTCGCTTCGGAAAAACAAGCCTAGAGAGAAGAAAACAGGTCTCGCTTTGATGCCGACGTGCCGACGGAAGGGAAAACTGATACCCGCCGAGCAGAGGAACGTGTTGAGGTCGCTCGATTGGAAAGTGTCGCAATAAAGATGCCACGTGACCAGCTATAGCCAATGAATGCGCTGGAATGAGGCAATTGCCATAATTATTGACACCGTGGACGGCCAGCGTGGATGGCCCTACTTACCTGTTTTAGAGGTCCGCCTCGCTTCAGCAACCAAAATCACCTCCAGATGACATGTCCCAACTGAAGAGCTCCAAAGGGGTGGAAGGAAAGTGGAGAAGGGGACAACGCACAGGCTATTCTACAGACACCCTCCAATAACTAATGGAACTGCTGCCGAAGAAATAATGCCACAACAGTTGATTAAAAAATAAAAATAAAAATTTAATGTTAAAATTTAAAAAGAAACACCTCCACCAGAAAACAGAACATGCATCAGGCAGCAGAATTTCAAAAATAAAATAAAATCTCAGCTAGAATTCTCACTGTAGAAATAATAAATATTTAAGGCCGATATAAAAAAAAAATTACTTGAGGTAAGAGCATAAACAGCTACAAAACAAATAAAAACTTAATAAACACCAGACATATTCCCAAACTGGACCATGAGGGCCTAGGAGAAATTTAAAAAAAACTAGTGCAAAATTATTACCATAAACAAGGTAACGAAAGAATAACGTAGGAGTACCAAGAAAACTCCAAAAAAGGAAAACCAAAGGAAAATTTAAAACAAATAAGTTAACCAACATCACCATGACCCAAGAACGTGCACTTCAAAACACGCCAGAAAAACAAAACCCCCACAATGCACTTCTGTCAACAAGTTACCATGGCGACCAAGAACAGTAGAAGGTACGTCAGTACGTATCTATGTGAAACGCGTAATTTACATTATTAAATTAAATCTTCTCCAGTGAGAAAACAGCTAGATATAAACAAACTCTAGACATTACGAGATCAAATACTTTTAAAAGGCAACGGATCAGACTAAAAACCGACCGACTAATGAACCAATTTAGGCCTAGTGTTAATAGATTCGTCTGGCCAGTACCATAATATTATAAGAAGAAAATGCCTTAGCCAGATGCCAAATAATAAAATAAGAAGAAAAACAGTAGTGTTCCCCGGACAAAAATAGTTTAACAAAAAATTAACATTCTCATAGGTGACATATCTATTCCAAGGTCAACCTTTCAGAACCAAAACAAACACTCAGTACACAATGCAAAATAAGGAGCTCCAATAATTTAAAATAATAAAATGCAAAACATACCTTTAGGGGAAACACTAATTTTTTAAACACTACTTAGATATCCTTAAAGGATTTATATCACTAAAAAATATGAAGAGGAGATGGCTTCCAGCCGCAGTCGAAGATATGCACACCAAACATCGCCTTTCCATATTAAGCCCGAAGAAACTATTTACACGATTATCACAGATGATCGTTGCTCACTAATACTTCATGTATCATCAAATACTGGGATATATTCCCAAGTTAGCTTGGACGAGGGCAGAGCCCTCGCCCTGGCGAGATTCACAATATGCGTAGTTCTTTTCCCAGCAATCAGTCACAACTTATTATTCACAAGATGGATGACAAAAAGCGAAGAAGGCCACCCTGCATTCAGCAGGTTTATTTAAATTGGACCAATTAAATTTAGCCACATATTACGACAATGTGAAAACCAAATAATATACACACGACAACACTAAAATGTTTTGGCGGCATGAAGTATATATAGGCTTTTGTTTATGACGTAGAATATAATTGCCTTCAATTATGCCACAAATAGGAAGAGTGTAATAAGGCACAACCAACACACTCTAGTGGAGACGAAGGAACCACGTGAAGAAACCCCGAAGTCCGACAGCAAGTGCCATCTCGTGTTCACAAACGGAACCAAACGACCAGGCGGTCGTTTCAAATGTCATGAAGTCACATCCAAGGGTAGATACATGTTTGAAAACGTTGGGACGGGCTCTTGCACGTAACAATTATCATTACTCATTGAGATGGCTATTAGAGGTTCCTTGACTACATGAAAAGACGACAAAAATTATTTTAAAAGTTTGAAAAATTCCTGAATGGAATTGAAGGTCTAATTACGATGTAATGAGCATTATTGAAATATGCGCAATAATTCATACAAGTTTTTATAGAGGACGCTATCATCAATGTTGGAGTGGGGGTGATGCGAGAAGACTCGAGTTCTTATCTGAAGGAAACCTCTGGGGAGGACAGACGTATGTTTTGGAAGTGTGGAAGTGCGCGATTTTGAAATAATAAATGTAATTGTTTGGTGCGTCACATTATAAATGATAGTGAAATTATATAAGTGAATTCATAAGAGAATAATTACGGCATTATAAATAATTGTGTAATTGTGAAATTTATAAAAGTGGAACTTTGAAGGTGTGAGATTACGAACATATTGAGAGTGCGCACTTGTTACTTGAACTTGTACGTGAAAAAGAGACGGTAATGGTAAGAATTGTGAAGGACGTTACATGAACAATATCCGACGCAGTATTTTCGCATAGAAACTGTTATTTCTGGCGAAATCAATTTACACATCGAATTTAATATTCTACGTAATTTGGGAATATTAGTACTACAACGAGTAGTGTGCCTAGTGAAGGCTTCGAAGGTGACATAGTCATTCACATATATTTTTATTATCACCATGGTTGAACAAGTGAATTTGAGAGGGATGATTACACTTGATTCCGAAGAGATTACGATGACTTGCTAAACATGCTGTTAGGAACACGGACTATGGAGAATATTTGAAATGACATGTCCAACGAAGACGCAGGGGAGACTAAGATCTACTTCTCCTGCGTTCTCAAAATATATTCAAGTCATTAAAGTAAGCTTCAAATATGTATAAAACTATATTATCAATTCTACACGGAGAGTTAGACGAGAAGAAGATGTCCATGAACGAGGGAACGAGGGTGGACCCAGTTCGATTCCTGCGCGTGAGAGTAAGGGCGGACCCGACTCTAGAAGACCGCAGAGGTGCTGTCGTAGGATGGACGCTGATAAATCACCACGATAATGAATGGAGTTCTGATCCGAATCCAGGAGATAACTTCTTCATGTGGCGATGAAGGAAGATCCAGGGCGATCCAGGAAGATCCACGAAGGCAGTCATAAACAGAGGTACCCCAGGAACACGCCGTTTATGATGTTCAGCGAGGGAAAAACCACTCCAAGACACCTTTAGACTACTCAAGGTAGATGCAAGACCAATTATCAAGTATCCCATATTTCTGTGGATTGGTTGCATTACAGAATATCCGACAATTCTTCTATGAATGTCATTTTTGCCAATTTTGCAGATTTTCTGAATTTTTGACTTAACATTTCGATCGTATTTTCATGTAGGATTTTGATGGCATTATTCATCGGATTTAAATATCTTTATGAGGTGATATGAGTATCCAGGTTCGATGTTCTCTTTTTGGAACATTTTATATTTGATTTGGAATTTATCTAGGAGATATTGGAGATTATACCACAATAGGTTTGATTTATTTTTATGGAAAATTCTATTTCCGAATGTAGTTCCAGTTACGATGGTATTTTGAATCAACGATAGTTTATCGATCTATATTAAAGATCTGAACATAGTTATTTTGTTAATGACTCATTGTCAGATTGGGTTACGAATGTTGCTCACATGTTTTGTGACGGATGTATCAAGTTAAGTAAAATCAAGTAAGGATTATGGAACGTTGTAGAGTTCTTAGACACGCTGGAAGAATTGCATTAATGTTGTATTTTTGAAATATAACTTTGATTAAATACTCATGAGGAGTATATCAGTTGACATTTGATATAGTCGGAAAGTTAATATTATTGGAAATATATCAGAGCTATGAATGATATCAGTCTATCATGTTACCAGTAATATTATGACGTCTAAAGAACAAATTATTTATCGTAGTATTTATTATGAAATTTGTGTATAAATTGAGAGTAAAATTTTTCGCAAGTATCATATCAGATGTTTTGGAAGACACAGTTGTTTTTGTACAATGGAGAAAGAAGCTGCGATGATATAAGTAAGGATTGGTAAAGTATTCCCGGTGGACGGATGATAATATTGTTATGACAATGGACTGGATGACATTATTCTGTTGTTGGATATGGATATCTCGGTTGACAGATCTGCGAAAATTAGTTGATATGGAAACATAATTACTGTCAGGAGTGTGAGAAATATTAAGGTTATTATTGTTGGGAGTTATCGATCGACAGTGCGATTGCCCCTGAAAAAAGTAGGAACAGCTGATCTCTGTGAAGCTGAAATTGTAATCAATTTATATGGTTCTGTATAAGAAAGAAGGTAGATATGCTGTTAATAATTATTAATTTTTATGGAAGGTTATTATTATCATTATATATATTAAGATGAATGATCAGAAGGTGTTAATGTACTATATCTCTACTTAATTGTATGGATTATACAGGGCGCCAAGAAATGTTCTCTGCAGTGACTGCCGGCTTCTGCCAGAGCTAGCATCAGCAGTTTGTTTGGCAGCACGGTGTCCTTGTTAGGGTGAATCCCACACGTGTGGGCCGTAGGCTGTCGAAATCGTCAGTGTGTATTGCAATAAGAGCGCGTGTGTGTCATCAGCACTTGCTGCATCTGTTATGAATGGCTGTGGTGAGTACAAAATGTATTGCTTGTTTGTTTATTTTGATACAAGCGACAGTAGTGCTGCCAACGTAATTACTGATGCTAGCTCTCTCAGACGCACGTAGGCACTGCGGACAACATTTCCTGGCGCCTGTATTATATACTGCTGTATACTGCCATATTGTTCACTTTAGCCCTCTTCTCTCACCATCGCCAAACGTCAGAGCCGGACACTCAGCGGCTGGATTTGTACACGCCTTTATTTGCGTATCTCGCCTTGTTGCGCGGTTAAATGGAGAAATGAGAGCAATCTTGCAACGCGGATGGAAAAGTGACAGCCACTGACCTAATTTACGGTAGATAAGAAGACAGTTAGGTCATGAGTAGGGAATGTGGAATGTCATGTGTTTACTTAGAACGTACAATAATCCATGATTACTTTGTGCTTGTCTGATTGGTTGTATTGCGTAGCTCGTATCTCCGTCAGAGATAACATAAGTTAGTGTGGCCAGATATGTCGTCAGCTTTACTGCAATGCTGTCAGCTACTGTGCCCTAACCTGTGTCATTGTGGTGTCCTTACAGTGAGTAGCTTGCCACGTTGAGTGAGTGGTTATCGTGTCAGACTACCAACCCCAAGCTCTCAGGTTCGCTCCTGGCCGTGATAGGTGATTTTTGAAAGGCGACAAAAATCACGGCACGCATATCATACGCTGATGGCATGTTAATGAACCCATTTTAATTCAGTAGGCCGTGTTCATAGTGGCAAAATTAATCTCGGGATTTTCACCCAACACAAAAATGTCCTACTTTCTCTACTAGAAAGCGCTATAGTGTCAAGGAGCTTAGATATCTAACCTCCTTGACTTTCTTAGCGTTCCAGGGAATAACAAAATTAGACATGCTAGTTGCCCTCTGGGCGTCGATAACAAAGCTTGCACCCGGCATCCGAGGCCATACGATATTACATTGCGCCAGGAATTGTTCTCCGCAGTGATTGCCGGCTTCTGCCAGAGCTAGCACCAGCAGTTTAGTGGGCAGCACGGTGTCCTTGACAGGGTGAATCCCACACGTGTGGGCTGTAGGCTGTCGAAATCGTCAGTGTGTATTGCAATAAGCGAGCGTACGTATCATCAGCACTTCCAGCATCTGTTATGAATAGCTGTGGTGAGTACACAGTTTACTATATTGGCTTTCACGGCAAGTGAATTAAAACTCAGCAATTGTTCTAGGTTTGTGCCGTGTCTTGTGTGGGGTTTCGCCTAGGACACCAAGCTGGCTCATCGGCGGGCTCTTGGTGTCCCCGCCCGGACCCCCACAGGAGTAACGAACTGCGCTCTACCTCCCTTTATATTAGGTGCAACTGCACCACTTGACTGCGAGAACTAAAAGCTCAAGCTGCCTTAACCTCCCTATGAAGGCTTCCAAAAAGATGGTATATTGGCTTTCACGGCCAGTGAAATTAAACTCAGCAATTCTTCTAGGTTTGTGCCGTGTCTTGTGTGGGGTTTTGCCTGGGACACCAAGCTGGCTCATCGGCGGGCTCTTGGTGTCCCCGCCCGGACCCCCACAGGAGTAACGAACTGCGCTCTACCTCCCTTTATATGAGGTGCAACGGCACCACTTGACTGCGAGAACTAAAAGCTCAAGCAGCCTTAACCACCTTATGAAGGCTTCCAAAAAGATGGTATATTGGCTTTCACGGCCAGTGAATTAAAACTCAGCAATTCTTCTAGGTTTGTGCCGTGTCTTGTGTGGGGTTTTGCCTAGGACACCAAGCTGGCTCATCGGCGGGCTCTTGGTGTCCCCGCCAGGATCCCCACAGGAGTAACGAACTGCGCTCTACCTCCCTTTATATTAGGTGCAACTGCACCACTTGACTGCGAGAACTAAAAGCTCAAGCAGCCTTAACCTCCCTATGAAGGCTTCCAAAATGATGGTATATTGGCTTTCACGGCCAGTGAATTAAAACTCAGCAATTCTTGGGGTGTTTGAAGCCATATTTTCAGTGTTGCCTTAGTAAACAAGAGTTTAGTGCTTTTCAGTCGGTCAACACGAATGTACCCAAAAGAGATGGGTTATGCCCTAATCTCATGTAATTTATTTCAGGATTAACATGTTTGATAATTAATTATTATTTGAATTAAGAATGTTTTGTCGGTTTGATATTTAGTATAGAGGTAGTATAGGAGACGGGAGTTATTACTGAATTGAGTAATAATTAGTGATTGTAATGGTGGAGGACTACGCCATAAGTAGATTCATTGCAGATAGTAGTTGTTTTGTAACTGTTCTAGGCCCACCGCCACCGCTCCACCGCCCAAGATGACGACTGCGCGCAACCACGCTCATGGATGGCGCGCTTTTCAAATAAAGATGTTGAGCATGGCTTTACCTAGCCTATCCTAATCAAGCTAATCTAGTATAGTGGAGCTAAACAAACCTAATCTGATGCTATGCCAAAAGGGCTTAACTATACGTATGTTGATATTACCAGAACCCATGGTGGGATTTGGACATATGAGGTATTGTAGTACTTGGGGTGACGCCCCCTTTCCTATAAACAAATTATTTCCACCCCAAAAGAAAAGCTACCCCTACCTGGGGGAGAAACAGCGATTTTTTGAATGCATGAATGCTCGCGACTTTTGTAAGAGGACTGGCTTTTTAAATGATTATTTATGCATGAGTTATTTTTTTAAATTTTATTAGGGGACGCAAAACTAATAGGTCATCGTCTTCTTAATATCTCGCTAACCAAAACACATAAAAATGATAAATAAACCTAAGATCTTTTGTTTTTGATGAAAAATAGTAGGGGTGGGGGTGTGAAAACTAGCCCAAAATTGAAAAGTCGATATCATGGAAACTAAGAACCCCAAAATTATGTGTTATAGCTGAAAAAATAGGTAACCAAATACTCATTTACCTTGATAGGTTATTTCACCCTACACAATGAATGGTGATTTTACAAGGGAAAAAGGTGTTAAACACCTAAATATGATAAATTATGCTAAGATCTTGTGTTTTTTATGAAAAATAGTAGGGGATGAAAACCACCCTAAAATTGAAAAATTGATACTTTGGAAACCAAGAACCTTAAATATATGTGTTATAGCTCAAAAATGGTAATTAAATACTCTTTTACCACGAGAGGTCATTTCACCCCTAAAACAATGAATGTAGGTTTTACAGGAAAAAGGGGGAACCAATAATCAGATTTGGACACACGAGGAGTCATAGGACTCAGGGTGACACCCCCTTTTTGAATTCATTATTAATTTTTGAAATTTTGACAATGGGCGTAACTACACATTTTGAAAATTCTGATTTTTTAAAATTTTAACTTCTTTTAATATTTTTTAATAGAGAGAGACGGTACTGGTTGTGTTTAAACGAGCATGTTGCCGAACACGGTGGCCAAGTCCAATGGATGAATCGATATTTTGTGATGCATTGATCGGAGGAGGTCATGATTTTTCCTATGGTGTCCTTATTTATTCAAAAGACCCAAAACAGCAAGGTAATTGACTTGAGATTTTATAAACTAATAATTGAATTTGAACACATGAGGTGTCCTAGGACTTCAAATGGCGCGATATTTCTTTTTTTATGACTTGTGAATTTTCCCAAAAGACTGAAAACAACAAGATCATGGACTCTTGTTTTTCTTAATATAGTGCAAACCCATAATGTTAGATTTTTATGGTGAGAGTTGAAACATAGCTAGGTAGAGAAACCATTATTGTAGGCTACACGTATGGTGACCGACAAGACTTTCACTATTGAAACTTGTTTCCAGACCAGACTGCAGTACAGCTGGAGTATAGGTTGCAGGCATGAGTTAATAAATGACAAACGGTGTACACAAAACCTGATTTATCGATCCAAGAATTATGAGCAGACTATCTTTAATTTGAATGGCTAAAGTGGGAGCAGAAAGAACAAAATGATGACTATACTGAACTAAACCAAACCAAATCCAAACCATCCGAACCAAACTGAATCAACCGAACCAAACCGAACTAAACCGAACCAAACCTAATCAAGAACAAGCCATGGGTTTAAGTGTAAAACTTGTGGGTGGATGCTGTCATTGGCGATGTGAAAAAGGAATGGGATAACACTATACTTATAGAGGGTAAAGTACAGCTAGCGCATGGTGCTAATGCACACTGTTTTAATCCCTTGGTTGGGGGGGGGGGGGGTAGTTGGGATAAAACACGGTTGTGTTACTGTGTTAATTTAGAAGACTGTACCTGGGTGAGAGTAGCTTCCCGTAGCTGGGAGAGCTTACTAGTGTAGTGTGTTGGTGTTTGGTGTCTAATCTATTGGGGGTGTCCCTGCAAGATGCAAGTATTTGCTAGGGGATGTATCTCTAAATACAGGCCACTATACTGGCCTGCCAGCTGGGCGGAATGAGTAATACAATAGACGTGCTAAGTCAGTGGCTCGACGCTATGCAGTCGAGTCGCGTGCTGTGAGTACAATGTAGTCTGACAAAGCAATTACTGGCTACTACGGTCACGGGCAATTGTGACGAAGGTCAGGTGGGGTATGAGGATGTGAGGTGGAGTGTAATTAGTAATGCAAGTGTAGCTTACTGACCATGTGTTTATTGGTCAGTAGACGTAGATTGGTATGTCCCTCTTGGGGAGTTTAGACATGTGTGAAATACAATTTATGTGTACAAGATTGGGGTAGGTGTATACAAGATTTAAAGGAATCTGAGCACGACTGAATCTCACCTGGTGATAAGCTGGAACGGACGTCGGGCAAGGCCGCTGGCGACGCACAGAGTAGAACAGAACAGATAGATAATGGCTCCAGTTTGGACTCCATTCTTACACCTCCCGGCGCTGCGTGGTCAGTATTGCGTAAATGTAGCTGCCCTAGACAGCTGTTAGTGTAGATATTTCTGTATGTTTTGCAAGTAGTTGGTTAACCTCCCAGGCTGGGTGGCCGCCGCTTGCTGTGTATAGATAATGTTCTGGTCTTATGGTGTTGCCAGTTGGGGTGGTTTTGGTAAAAGATGGGGGTGGCTCTCAGGGGGTACTGCCCCCCCCCCCCCCGGGCTGTACAAGTCCCCCTCATCGATTAGTTCGCGTCCCCGCGAACTGGAAGTAGAGTGGGCGCGTCGATGTGATGTTTTCTTCTTGGTTTCCCCTCGTACCTTTTCTTCTTTGTCGTCCGTGTTGGTGTAGGTGTGTCGATGTCGTGGTGATGTGAGTCCAGCGTGTGCTCAGAGGGGTAGGTTTTGGGAATACATGTTATACATAGTTAATCTAGAGTTGCTTATTTTTAAAAGTGGACATTTGAAATATTAATGATAAAGGTACAACAAAAATACGTGATCGTGACATTAAGTATATATATTGGTATTATCCAGGGAGGAAAAAAAACATGGCTGGACGGCTGGTTATGCCGTCCGGCGCTGTGTTGGAGAAAAAAATAGCTCCCTGCAGTGTATTGTGTGAAAGATGGAAGAAGATAGCAAAAATAGGTGCCCCAGGGTATAAGTTAAAGGAATATATCAGAATGATTTATTGTTGGGATGAAACGGGACACCTTTACAAATTTTATCGATAGTAGGAAGAAAAATGAAAGAAACAAAAGTATAATCAGTGTGCGTGTATATGTGTACATTGGTGGTCATGATGATGATAACAGGTATGAGCTGATAATAATAATAATAATAATAATAATAATAATAATAATAATAATAATAATAATAATAATCAAGACATTTATAATATTTATGATAATTTATAAGTAAACATAATAAACATAGTAATAATAATGAGCATAGTAAAAATAATGGTTGCCATGTTGGTACTCTATGTATAGGTATGTTGGCCAACCATGTGGAACCTTTTAATTGTATAACGTTATCATGATATGACAAGAAAATACAAAATAATTTACAATTTACAATTATCAACTACCATATATACCTTGTAGAGCTCTTTTAAGTGGCCAGTTATTTTATACCTCTTACTCTCGTGCGCACTCTACCATCATGCCTTGTCTACCGCTCCCTATTCGGCCGTTCCTGGTGCGGTTTAGTGGCTAGTCCGCTATTCCTTCCTTGTACTTATTATATAACCTCGTGGTTTTCCGTCGTGGGTCGGAATTCCACCTTAGGGTCGAAGGTTCGGCACTTACAACCTCCGTGCCGCCCTTAGATCCTGAAGTAACGCTTCATTTGCGTGTGCGGGATGTGTTTTCGTTCAGCGATGTTCAGCATCCCACGTATGCTGTCCACCGCTGGCCACTGACGTTGTCACCTTTAAGGGTGCAACTAAAAGTATGCGATGGTGTATGTGTTTGTGATATAGGAGAGTGTGTACAAGTTGGTGTTGGAAATATATTTACAAAAGGCTTGTGTACAATCCTCGTCATCTTCAAAACAAAAATGTGTTAATGGCCGTTTATCTGGAAACATGTACATTCCTTGCTTTCCTGAAAAATAGAGTATATTAATACATGTAGCATTTCCATCGCTGCGCATATTATAAAAATCAATTATGGCGCCACTTAAGTCTAACTTAATCTAGGTTAGCCTATGCTAGTCTATTTTAGCCTAAGTATTGTCGGGCTTACCCTGGTGACGGATTTTGGTTACCAGGTGCCGAACGGTTATATCTTAATGTAATTTATCTTAACGTATTGTTGGGCTTACCCTGGTAACGGATTTTGGTTACCAGGTGCCGATCGTGCTATCTTAATGTTATTTATCTTAACGTATTGTCGGGCTTACCCTGGTAACGGATTTTAGTTACCAGGTGCCGATCGGTTTTACCTTAAAAAAAGTTTGCCTTAAATTATATTAATTAGTACTAAATGTAAAAATATTCTGTATATACATGCCGAGTGGACCTTAACCTAATGCCGAAATGTGCTGTAGCTATTGTTTTGCGACAGCGCTTACTAAATTTGCTTAAATCTAAGTGGCCTTTGAAATGGCACTGAAACTTATACACTAGAATTTTGATGGAGGCTCGTCCGCTCGATTTCTCTTACGGGGGCCCATGTAGCCCATTGTTGAGACCGGAACCCAACAATGTCTCGTAGTCCCCTCCGTCTTAATACTAATTGTCGACATTATCTTATTAGTAATTAATAAATAGTAATTAATAAAGTCCCGGGCGACTGCGCTTCTAAAGAGCAAAACGCCTCGCCCGGCTATCCTGTTCATCGCTGCTGTACTTGCCTATGTCGGCATCATTCTCCATTTGTCATTTGTTGATATATTTATCATTGCTGGGTTTGCCCACGAAAACCCCGTTTGGCAGCCCGCTGCATACCTATTTAATATCTCTGGCCGCCCGGTGCGTGACCATTTAAGCTCTGGCGACCCGGTTTCGTCCATTTATGTGGGCACGGAATCGAATGATCGCATTCATTCCGTATATATATTGTTCATTATTTGTTTATTATCATTTATTTGGTTGTCTTCACCCCGTCTCGCGAGACGAGGACTTGGCGGATCCAGGATTGATCCCGCTGAATCCTGAGATCCTTCTTCACTTCACGCGAGCGGAAGACTAACTTCCCGCCATAGAAGCTCTACTTAAATTAGATACTTAACTAGAAGTCTAGTCCTAATGTGGTCGTCTCTAGGTTTGTCTCCTGAGTCCAGTGTGGAGCTGGCTAATTCTCCCACTAGCCGTCAAAAAGTCTCCCCTGCAGGTCCTGGCTTCGATGACCGTGGCGCATAGTGGGTGTAACTTTTCTCCGCCGAGGGGGTAGGCTAGACGCACCCTCGGTTTTGACGTTTGCCCGCGCCAAGCCATCGATACTTCAACCTTAGGTCTGTCAGTCAGTCAACTGGGTCAGGCCTAATCAGTGCCTTCTCCAGCTCTGCTCTTGCGTAGCGCCTCTGCCTTCCATTCACATCTCATCACCATTCAGTGTGATATCAGACTCCTTTTATTTTCCAAAAAAAAAAGTGTGATTTGTAATAAATTTTGTGTGTATCATGTAATTATGTAGAATTTTAAGTGTCCTGGGGTTGTAGGATCTTCTAAGTGCATTGTCTACTTTAGGCCTGTTCGCCATGTCGGATTTCCAGCGGTAATGCCTTGGTAATTTCTTGGAGGCGTTAGTAGGTTTTTATGGCGTTGGGTCCCTTGTTATTGGGATCCGGGGGTGTTATCAGCTGATTGGGCTTAATGCGTGGTAGGAGAGGGTTGTGCATCGCTGGACTCCATGTTAATGGTGGCCGGGAGCCGGTGAGGCTGCTAGGATGTTTTTACAGTGAGTGGATGGGGTAGGTTTTTCCCAGGTGTGCAAAGAATTTTCAAAAGTGCCATGCAGGAGCGATAATGATAAACCCTGGTATGTGGGTGGGATATTCCATGCATGGGGATGGATATGAGGCGTATCCGCTCTCATTTGAGGATAAAGTATGGGTTGAGGTGTGATAATTCTATGTCCCTTGCATGCGGGATTATTTAGTAAGAAATACTTGTTAGTGTAAATGCGGCCTCATCTCTTTATACAGAGATGTATGTGCAATACGCTTAATATTGTTTCCGACTCACCCCTAATACTCGGGTATAGGCATTTGTGACCAGGGTGCAGCATACCCGAATTTGGGTAGGTGCATGAAGTCTATCAACCCCGATGTATATTTTGGAATGTAATCTAGCTGTTTTTATGTGTTTGCGTTGGATAGTGTTGTAAGTGACAGGTTGTGTAGGGAGAGGGGTGCTAGGATGGTATCCCGTGGTTGGTGACCCTGAAGGCACTATCCATCTCTGCTGCTGTCATTCTTACTTGGTCAATATTTGTTTTCTATCCGCTCCTTGGGATGTGCAAGTGCGGTGACGCTGTGACGTCACGGCCTAATCTGGTCTCTTATTTATAATGTTAAGGTAGCAAGTGATTGTGAGTGTAAATGGACATGTCCTGATCGCCTATGATGGTTTTTTAAAGATAAAAAACACGAAAAGAAATTATTAGGGGGGGAGTGTTTCCTCATGGAATCTGTCTGTATCCGCCCCTAATTGTTGGGCGCGTGTAGGCAGGAAATGTCCTCGGCTGTAATTAGCGCGGCTGCGTGTGTGTGGTCGCGTGCCGCTACCGCATGCTGGCGCGCGGGCCGTTATCGGATAAGTCTTATCGTGTGTCGTGTGGCTAATTGTCAGGCGGCGCGTGTAGCTTGTTATCGCCCTTGTAAACACGTTCCTAGTGGCGGTAATGGTGGGACTATGGGATCCTGTGTTCCCTAGGTTAATATGGCCCACAGTATCTGTGCATTACTAAATGCCAGGCCTATCGTAATAACGCTGAATCCTGTGTCAATATCCGTGTATCTGTATGCTGTTATTATTGTTGGTTTATGACAGTGTCATCATATTTGCGTGTCACTGGCACGTTTGGGTGCGCTGGGAATGTCTACCGGCAACAATGTTGAAAAGCGCTGGAATTCGCAACTCAGTGTTTTGTTGTGTTTGTTTTTGCGTCCTTGTATACGGAAAGTCTCTGATGTTATGCGTGGCGGCTGGCGGAACGTGACTTTTCCCGTTGTTTGTATGTTGACATTGTTTGACATACTGGGAGGGCCAATGTGTTAACCTGTCGTGTTTTCGTTATCAATGTTGTGTGGTCCTTTCTTCCGCAAGACCTTTGCCTTGTGTAATTATCTGTAATTCATGTCTAGGAAGTCTATTGCCCATGTTCGGGGTAATCCAACTTTGCCATGACTTTTGGCCGTAGAAATGTGGTGTTACCTGTTTCGTGTCTGTGAGATTGGCGTCCCTTGTATTTATGTTAACGAACCTTCCCGTGTTCATGATTGTGTGGCTCAACCGTTTATGTGCTTGTGTATGGCACTATTGCAATGCATTTTCCACCTTTAGTGCATGTTTAAAGCGTGTACAGTAATAGTATGTCATTCATATGGATATAACTTAAACGTTCTAATGCCTATTTTCATTCTTGGCTGTACTCTATGGGGCACAGTGTCTGTATGGGACCCTATGGTCTTTTCTGTAGGGGATGGTGTATGGATGATATTTGTGCGATGCTACTCGTGTAATTGTCTGTAAGTAATCTTTAGTCGGTCGACTATTCTTGTTTTGCACGGTGTCCGCTTTTATCGGGCATTCGGACCCGCGATCCCGTGTAATGCTCCGTGTTTTATGTCTGCGTTGTCTGTTGGGATTTGTGCGTCCCTAGTGTGGCTTCTGATTGTGTTTTCGCGCCAAAAATGCCATTGGTTAGCTTCTTTTTTGGCACGTTTGTATTGTGTTTCTGTGTGTTCGCCCATGCCTTGGTCTAAGGCCTCGGTATTACAATTTCTGTACTGTATGTACCATGGCCCGCGTATTGTGAGTTTGAGACACGCGTATGAAAATATACGTTAGCGTGAGTATTTTATGCCATTCGGGACGATCCTCGTACCCTAATTTCGGGAGTTATCGTGCTTTGAAATTGGCGTGAATGATCGTGTCTACTACGCCGGGGCAGAGCGCTGTTAGTCCGCCTGGCGCACGAGTAGGTCGGCTGCTCATGTATGTGTTATCGCTGACTTGGCGATAGTATTAAGTTTCAATTGTGTGGGCAGTACTTGCCTGCCTGTTTGGCGGCACGCTGAACACATGTGTCAAGACAGTGTGCGTAGTTTTGCTTATGCGCCTTTCTAATGTCTGCATATACAGTGTGCCTTGGGTCCCTCGTAATGTAAAAAACCCTACCTCTGTGTATGTTTGTGTCCCCAAATTTTGTGTTATTGTGGGCCTTGGGTGAATATATTCCTGTTAGTGGTAGTTAGATGTCGTTATGTATGTGTGTCTCCGGGCCGCTAGTCGCGTGTTTGGTGACTAGGTGTCGGAGGTGGTTTTATTATTTTGTGCGTATGAATTCCTGTTAGCGTGACTGTCCCTTATTGCTCTATC
This sequence comes from Meconema thalassinum, assembly GCA_946902985.2. Classification (NCBI taxonomy): domain Eukaryota; kingdom Metazoa; phylum Arthropoda; class Insecta; order Orthoptera; family Tettigoniidae; genus Meconema; species Meconema thalassinum. The sequence continues at coordinate 727,462,899 of OX336389.2, forward strand.
CTTCAATTGGATAGTTACCCGACCTTGCATTCCTGGTATTCAGAAGGTCGCGGGTTCGAGACCGTCTTTGTCCAGGGTAATTATTCCTGGTGCCGTTTGGGCGCGTGTCTCCGGGACAGTTTTGTTAGTGTTAGTGACTGTTTGTATGGTATTTACGTTTAGTGCGTGACCTCAAAAATAAATAATGGTATTTCCCCCTGAACTGTGAGTGTTACCCCATGGTGTTTATGCTTAGTTTGAGCGCTGTTATAGGGGAGGCAAGAACATGTTATGGGCAGTGTAATAAATAACGTACACCTATGGATCAAATATATACAGTTCAGCCTGGAAGACTCGAACTTCAGGGGATTAGTAAAAAAATTTGGGTTATCCAAACATTCGAATTAAGAAAGTTCTTTGAAAAGAGTAGAGAAAATATATTATATCACGTTTACGTAGTGATTTACGTTCACCAAAGCAGATTAACAGACGACGGTACTTTATAAAGATTGTATCGTAAATAATCTCAAAAGTTTCGAATAAAAAATAAAACCTAAATGTATTATTCACCTATTTAACGGCGTTAGCAATACAGTAATTTAGTTACGCCTCAGGGAAATCTACTATTTTTCAAATTAGTTTGAGATTCTTGACTGTTTCCTCCGATTAAGTCTCTCAGCCCTCACAAAAGAATCTAGCAAATTGTAGGAACGGAAAATAGAACAACTTAGTCATTTCTACTTAGAAAGACCCGCCTAAGCTCTGTGCTGTGGTTTGTTGCTTAGGCTGCATTCGGAACAGTTTTTTCAGGACCTGAGCCGCGTGACCCAACTGATTGGCCTCCGATTGGCTTTGTACATTAAAAACTTTACATGATCCAAAATATAATTTGAATTAACCACGATTATAAACCATTGATGGCCTATAAAATGCTAGGGGCCATGAAAAAAAATTCGAATTAAGAAAAATTTCGAATTATATAATTTTGAATTAGCCACGTTCCACTGTATATACATGTAAAATGTACAGTTTTGTGCATGAGTCTCTGCGTGTCTGCCGTTTACAGGGGTGGAACCTGTCCTTTGTGTATCAATTGTAGTGTTTCCTATATGTAAAAGAACCTTCCCGTATGTATATTTGTGATTCAAGTGACGTTAGTGTATTTATATACAAACCCTGGTGTCTGTTTAAGACATGTACGACATGATCTGTAAGTACCTGTACATATGATATAAATTCTTCTGTGCGAGCATGATCCTAATACATGTGGGAAAAATTGCGTCTATGGGAGCCTATGGTTGTTATGTGGGCGTGTGATTTACGTTGTTTATGAGGTGTCGCCCGTGGAATTGTCTATCATTGTGTCTACAGCCATGGCTTCAATTTTATTATGCCATGTGAGTTGCATTTTTCCCGGGCCGCTTTCCATTACTGGAAGAGTGGATTTTGTCATAGTGGAAGTTGTTATCCACGTCCGAGCGGCATTGCTCGAGAAGGTGAATACTATCGCCCTGTCACTAATGCATAGGCCCCAGATACCCATTGGGGTGCTTCTTTACTATTTTCTAGAGGGGTTTGTAGTAAAGTAAGTCTGGGCCTACGTTCACCGTAGTGCCTCGATATCAGCCTGAGTGTGCTTGTGCCTGAGGGGCTGATTGCGTGTCGCGCTACCCTGGCAGTGTCGATAGGGGTGTGTGTCCTCCTGTCTGCCTGGCCTCGTGGGGTAGGTAATAAAACCTTTCTTATGCCCCGTGCATTGTGTGTCTGCGCCGGGGCAGTGTTCACAGGCGTGCGTTTTGCACCCTGAGGGGCTGAAGGCAACACCCTCTTATGCATTTGTACTGGGGATGCGCATGCCAGTGTCCGCCTCCATTCTGGCAAAATTGCCCTCTGAACTAGCGGTAAGGGTCGTGTATTCGTCTGTGATTGCCCTGGCAATGTGTTGGAGGGTAGTCCGACCGATTTCTGGCCTATGGCCACGGTAGACTCCTGCCCTTGTGTTTGCCTATGTGTGTAGGTTTGTGTGGGCTTAATGTGCTGTGGCACGGGCTCTACGTCCTCAGCCCATGACATAGTTACCTCCCGGTTCCTCCCTGTGTTACGGAGTGTGCCCGTTAGCCCTGGCGTCAACTCCCTCTCGTTCGTCCGTTCTGAGGGGGTTGGCGTAGGTTCTGCCCCTCGGTCTGGCAAAATTGCATCCCGAACCGGAGCTGAGGGATGTGTGTTCATGTGATCTTGGCCCTGTAGTGTGTTGGAGCCTAACCAGGCCGTTTTCTGAACTGTGGCCACGGCGAACTCCTTCCCTTGTGTGGTGGTACGTGTTGAGAGGGACATCCTCGCAAATTGCTCCGTTAATGTGTCTATGCCTATGTCCTCTCTATGCTGGGCTGGTGGCCCTGCCATGAACTCAAAAATGGCCATGTTAGCCTGGAGCTCCCTATATTCTTCCCAAATTTGGGCGTACTGCCTATTGAGGCATATGGCCTGTACGGCAACTTTGGTGCCATTAGTCCCTATCCGTTGGTGTTCCCTGATGATTGTTTCCCATTGCTGGGACATGAATTCGTGTCGGCAGTGTAGTTGCCAGTGTGCCTTAATGATTTGTGTACGGAGGGTGGGGATTTTCGCTCGAATCCTTCGATTCTTGGCGCTGCGGAGTGGCCGGACAAGTGCCCTTATAATTCGCATATACTGGGCGTGCAGTAGCTGCTGATACCTTCTGAGGTAGTCCTGTCTTGTCTCAAAGACCTTGTGCCAGGCAATTAACTCCTGGTATTCCCCAATGCTCCTCAGCACAGCTAGGCGGTATAGAGGGGCCATGCTGAATCAAGTGTATGTATAAAAAGAACTGTGTGTGTTTTGCAATGTATTATATTTCTGATTCTTTCCAGGGGTGGGGGTGGGTGGGTTGATTAAAATTTCCCTCGTGTTTCAAGAGTGAAGGGGAAAAAAATGCTTTTTCTCAAAATAAAAATTACTATCGCTTGGCTGTGTGCGGTACGGATCGTTTCTACCACGAGGGTTCGTTGTATGATTCCTACCCTTATTGTGCGTGGTAGTAGCGCCTCCACCAAATATGTTTTAATCCCTTGGTTGGGGGGGGGGGGTAGTTGGGATAAAACACGGTTGTGTTACTGTGTTAATTTAGAAGACTGTACCTGGGTGAGAGTAGCTTCCCGTAGCTGGGAGAGCTTACTAGTGTAGTGTGTTGGTGTTTGGTGTCTAATCTATTGGGGGTGTCCCTGAAGGATGCAAGTATTTGCTAGGGGATGGATCTCTAAATACAGGCCACTATACTGGCCTGCCTGCTGGGCGGAATGAGTAATACAATAGACGTGCTAAGTCAGCGGCTCGACGCTATGCAATCGAGTCGCGTGCTGTGAGTACAATGTAGTCTGACAAAGCAATTACTGGCTACTACGGTCACGGACAATTGTGACGAAGGTCAGGTGGGGTATGAGGATGTGAGGTGGAGTGTAATTAGTAATGCAAGTGTAGCTTACTGACCATGTGTTTATTGGTCAGTAGATGTAGATTGGTATGTCCCTCTTGGGGAGTTTAGACAGGTGTGAAATACAATTTATGTGTACAAGTTTGGGGTAGGTGTATACAAGATTTAAAGGAATCTGAGCACGACTGAATCTCACCTGGTGATAAGCTGGAACGGACGTCGGGCAAGGCCGCTGGCGACGCACAGAGTAGAACAGAACAGATAGATAATGGCTCCAGTTTGGACTCCATTCTTATACCTCCCGGCGCTGCGTGGTCAGCATTGCGTAAATGTAGCTGCCCTAGATAGCTGTTAGTGTAGATGTTTGTGTATGTTTTGCAAGTAGTTGGCTATCCTCCCAGGCTGGGTGGCCGCCGCTTGCTGTGTATAGATAATGTTCTGGTCTTATGGTGTTGCCAGTTGGGGTGGTTTTGGTAAAAGATGGGGGTGGCTCTCAGGGGGTACTGCCCCCCCCCCGGGCTGTTCAACACACTCAAGTAGATGAACAACACACAACTATTCTATGCTGTTTTCATGCGTTGACTGTTAAAACTTGCTCAGTGATTACTGGGCAAAATGGTCACTACGCACAACAAAGTTTAAGTACTTGAAGCTAGTAATCTATACACGCACATGCAACAAAGTAAACTGTCTTGCTGGCAGTGCTCAGACATTAGGCAGATGGCAGAAATGCATCGTTAACAAAAAATACAATCATTTCCGGATGTCTCATGTTACCAGCTAACCATTTTGTGTTGCATTGGCAAGTAATTGCGCCTCTTGCTCTGGAGATCTTAACTCAATTTCCAGCTTTTAGACCTAGAACGAATCAAATTAAGAAAGAAGGGCGTGATGGGGTAGTGGTTAAGCTGTTAGCCTTTCACTAAGGTACACCAGGGTTCGATTTCAGGTTAATATGCATGTCATAAACATACAAAAAATGCAGTGATGATGTTTAAAACTGATTACACTAGTCTCTTTTCAAATTATTACTTGGATTACAAATACAAAGGTGGACTGGGTTTGATACAGTTAGTGCATGTAAGATTTTTTAATTTTAGACTTTTGATTTTAGAATTTAGATTTTAGATTTTAGATTTTTGATTTTTGATTTAAGATTTTAGTTTTGCAAAAAGACCAAACCATAACGTCATGACTTTACATTTTCGGTAACTAATTATTAAAGAAAGACATATAAGGATTTGTATTACTTAGAATTACATTTCCTTTACGATGAATTATATTTATTTTTTAGATTTTAGATTTTAAATATTACATTTTCGATTTAATATTTTACATTATTTTAATTTTAGATTTTGGGAAAAGACCAAACCATCATGTCATTGACTGAAAATGTTTGGTAACTAATTATTAAAGAAAGACATATGAGGATTAGTAATACATGAAATAATGTGTTTTATTTGTACTAAACATTTTTTACAATTTAGATATTAGAATTTTGATATTGGATTTTAGATTTTAGGTAAAAGACTAAACTAATATTGACTATTTATTCTACACTGATATGTAGTTAGAAAGATGATTAGACTAAACATTAAGATGATTTTTTAGGTCTTGACTGGCCTTGCAATAAGAATTGACTAACCAGACATGGATTAGCTACCAACGAAACACTTTTGGCGACTATGCTTGTTTTTGACCAGTGAGTAGGTTTTTAGGAAACTGTTTGCTATTTTGGGTTAAGCTTAGACCTAATGAGTGACCATGTTTGCTATACAAGACATTACACAAGAGACAATGAGGATGTATATCTAGCTCAGGCAAGGAAAGCATTTCTACAGAACAGGAATCTGTTGACAATGAATATAGATTTAGGTATTAGGAAGTCATTTTTGATGGCCTTTGTCTGGAGCGTGGCACTTTATGAAAGTGAAACGTGGACTATTGGTATAGCAGAAAAGTGGAGAAATCAAGTGTTTGAAATGTGGTGTTACAAGAGTATGATGAAGATTAGATGGGTAAATAGGGTTACAAACAAAGAGGTATTAAGACTAGTGGGAGAGGAGAGATGTTTCTGGTGAGTGAAAATAAAGACAAGAGATAGGTTAGTTAGACACATACTAAGACACCCAGGAATAGCAAGCTTGGTTATGGAAGGAAGGGTTGAGGACAAGAACTATAGGGTAGACCAAGGTTAGAATATGTTAAACAGATAGCCTTGGATGTAGTGTGTGGTGGCTATATAGAGATGAGATGATTAACTCAGGACAGGGAGGCATGGAGATCTGCATCACACCAGTCAAAAGGCTGAATACTCAAACTGCTACAACATGTAGAGCTTACCAAAATAATGATGTGTAACGATAAATGTTAGTCAAAGAACAGTAATGCATTACTAAAACCCATGACACAATAACTATGAGCTATTTTAAAATTATATTAAAATGCCATTAACCCTATATTAAACACCCAGTGCACAATACTCATAACTTCAATGTTATGGAAAAACAAAACAAAAATTCTACATTTAAAAACAAGCAAGTGGTTGAGTCGTTGTACACCGGAAAGTTTTGTGAACACTCAAGTGTACAGAACGAATTCAATTATTAACTGTCAGGTTGGCCTAGTGGTTAAGGCGTTTGCCTTAAGTTCAAATTTCCAGTAGAAAGAAGCAATGGCTTGAACCCTTTACCTGACATAACTGTTACGTGCAATGCCCGTACCAACGTTTTTAAATGTGTATCTCCCCTATTTTGCATGTGTCCCAGACTTTAGAAGGACCGCCTGATGGATTGGTTCCGCTTGTGAACACGAGATGGTAGTATCTGTCGGACTGCGGCGCTTCTAGCGGGAGTTGTACCTTCTACCGCTAGAGTGTGTTTGAGGTGCCTTCTGGTATCATCCTAATCAAGACATATTTGAAGGATATTGTATTCTACGTCATTGAACAAAAGACTGTATATACATGATACCGCCAAATTAATTACATAATATGCACATTGTTACTTGATGTGTCATGCTGTGATTGGTCATTTACAATTAACATGAATGCAGTGCTGTTTTTGACTTGGGATTCTCCGCCATCTTGTGAGTTTTATAGGCTGTCGTCAAGAAATCAACAAGCGAGTTGGTCGAAAAAGTTGTTGCCGTGCCCGGGGGCTTGACCCCCTGGCCTCCTCGAAATATGGATATACGATAAAAGGGAATTGCCTGTGCTCTTCAGGCTATTATTTCATCGTTTCGCAGTGAAGAAGAAATTCGGATAGTAATCGCATCTCGATGCAGACAGGAGTGCTTGTGTCCCAAACGAAGCATGTGCTGGGTGGGCCATTTTCAGGCAATCTAGTGCCGTATAACGTTATTTGGTTTGTGTGTTAATTATTTTATTTTTATTGTGTCTCCACAGAGAAGTTTTAAGGTACGTTATTATTTTTAATATATTGTTTTGGGAGCTCCAATATTGGCCTTATATTAATGTTTTAATTCTGTATTTTGTTTCGCCTGGTAGGCCTGATGTCCCTGTTTGTCAACGTTACCTAATATGTAAATTTTATTGTTTTCTTCGTACCTTTCTGGAGACACGTTTCTAAGTTATTTTACGTTGTAAATTTTTTATTTATTTAGTTTTTGGTAGTTTTTGGGATAGCCCTATTATTTATTTATTTTACGATCCGTTGCAGTCTAGAAAGCCTCATGTCAATAGTGTTAAGGCGTAATTCTTTCCTCTCCTTTGTTCTCTCTGGTGATTTTAAATTTAGTTTTATGCTAATTGTTTGCCGTAATTCGATTTGACATGCGGTCGTCTGTTTTGGTGGCCATGTTTGTTTTTGTTTTGCCCGACTGCATTCTGGTCTTGGGAGTGCATTCTCTAGGCGTCGACCGGGAAACTCAAAAGTGTTGTGGTGTTAGCTTAATATGTTTTTGTTAATCTTGCTTGTTTAACTTTGTGTTTTTGGTGAATGTTCCTGTGTTTTTCTCCGTCACGAATGTTGTGGATTTCTTAATTGATCTTATTTTATTTTATTAATTTAATTTTAAATTTTTCGTTTTGCATCGTGGCCTTGATCTCTGCATGTCGGGTTGGTATTGCGTACTAGTAAATTATCAAGCCCTTTCTCATTTGGTAATTCCTGTATTCAGTTTGTTTTTATCTTTTGGGCATTATTATTTAAATTTTAAATTAAATGCTTTCTTTTAGCTCAGCAAGCATGTTAAACCGTCTCTTGCCTACTTATGTAAATAACTTATGTTGGCCTTAAGCCATATGCATCACCAGAGGTTGTTGTCGCCATAGAGTTTCTTCCTTTTTTGATAATTTTTGTTAAATTCTTATTTTTCCTTTGCCCCTTTTGATAATTAAATTTTATTTTAAATTTTAAGCAACTGTTGTGGCATTATTTCGTCGGCAACAATTCTATTAGTTATCGGAGGGTGTTTGTAGACGAGCCTGTGCCTTCCCCTCTTCTCCACCTTCCTTCCACCGTTAGGTGTTCTTCTGTTGGGGCATGTCATCTGGAGGTGATTTTGCTGTTGAAGCGATGCGGACCTCTCACCCTGGCCATCCCTGTGTCAATAACTATTGCCAGAACATGGCTTTGCGACACTATATTATTATGATACTCGGTACACAAACCACAGATAGAGTGTATTGTTTAAGACCACTCACTTTCTGAACATAGCTAGAGACTGTTGATGGTTAACAATTGCATTAATAGTGTGACATGAGGATAACAATTAAGAAAAGCAGACAATACCCATACACAATTTTTATTTATTTAATGTAAGTACAATATAATATTTACATATAAATTACACCTCTTTTTTCTCTATTACTATCTAATCCTTTTTGATCCTCTTGCAATACTACCTCTTGCTTATCAAGAAGCAGATGACCTTGTAGCTCAGCCCCTTAAAACAACAACACCTTTTGCTTAGTATGTGATGTTGATGACTCTTGAGACGAGGAAGATGGATCAAATATAACTTTTACAACAGGGGTTAAACTGTTCTGGTAATAGAATGATTTAGCGTTGGCTTTTATATTTAACATGTACAGTTTAAAGTGACAGCAACAGTGAGAACAAAATGGTAGCAAAATGGTAGAATATATTACATGTATTGTTAAGAAATAGTTTAAGCGGTTACCTGGATCCACTACATTATAATTTTGGCACGATGAAGCTCATTTTCTATAGCTAATTGTTCTTCCTCATATTCAGTATGACCAGCCTGTTTACAGGCATGCAAGTGCTGAAGCCTCTGGATTAGCTTACCGGGATTGTTCCAGTAAATAAATTCAACAAATAATATTTAGGGGTAAACAGAGCATTAGCATTATCATCATAATCATCATCATTATCATCATTTTCATCATCAGCATCTTTATCGCTATTATTATAATCACCATCATTGTAATAAACATCATCCTCAACATCACTAAAACTATCGAATTTCTCATGTTCCTTTTCCATTGAGACTCTTCCGTAGTCTGTGTTGACTTTGATAGTGTTGAGAGTTTCTGAGAGGTTGACAACTGTCCTAACATAACTTTTGAGGACATGATAAGTGCTTTTGAACAAATACTGCACTATCTTGAGCAGCAATATCATTTTCTTGAACATGCTTTTTAGCATTTTGATGATTTTTTGTAAACAGCAACCGTGGTACGTTTGGAGCACTACATTGATGAACACTCACATTTAAAACCTTTCCATTTTTACTTTTCCTATTGCCTCAACATTTTGTTGACCTCTCATTTGAACATCGTCCGAATATTATTCCATTCACATTCTGACGATGATAGTTGTATGAGTAGTCTTGATAGAGTGCTCGTTGGCTACCATTGTTGGTTGTAGTAAGTTCCATAGTAGTAACTGACCTGTCAGTATGATGTTCACACTACATAGGTTACAACTGTTTTGGTGATGGAGTGACTTACCATAAGCTTATATATTGGTTTTTGAATTGGTAGTTGTATTGGCTTTTGTGATGGCTTTTATGTTGGCTTTTGTGTTAGCTTTTGTGTTGGCTTTTGTGATGGCTTTTATGTTGGCTTTTGTGTTAGCTTTTGTGTTGGCTTTTGAGTTGGCTTTTGCATTGGCTTTTGTGTTGGCTTTTGTGTTGGCTTATTTGACAAGTTATTTTTGTCAATGTATTTAATGGATTTTTCTCTTGGTCTTGGAAAGTATCTCAGTCCTTTCTATGACAGCATGATGCTTACTGCCATGTTTGTGAGCAACAACAACAACAACAACACACAAAAATTCCATAAAAATCCAAATTACGCTAAGGTTAATCATTGACTCTAAACTCTTACTCTTACCACTACCCCCAAGTCCTAGTCAAAAACATTATATTTTGAAAATTTTTCCTAAAAATTTGAATTGCGAAAGTTGGCTATATGTCTAAACTTAAACATCATATAAAGTCATATGGTATCTCTTACACCTACCTCTATCCCACTCTCAGTCAAAAAATAATACTCTATTGTTCAATTTTTTAAAATTTTTATTTTATTTTAATATGTTATTTATTAGAGAGAGACAGTACTGGTTGTGTAGATAGTATTTTTGTCATAGCCACTTGCTTATGATGATCGTAATGCGTACATGATATCACCTCTGATATCACAATGTTACAGTGTCAATGTTTACACCAAGTACAAAACAAAGAGGGAATATTTTAAGACTTAACCTCAGCTCACTTAACATAACTTTGCCTAACCTAACCTTGTCACGTGACATGTTCTACAAGTTTAGACTTGCTCTAAGACTGGCTATGACGTCATAGATGTATGGGGGGTGGTAGGCTGGCAAAAAAGGAAAATGTTTTGGTTTAATGAAAAGTCATGTCCAGCCTCCAAAAACCATTACAAAAACCAATACATAAGCCAACATAAAAAGTCGACACAAAAGTCAATACAAAAGCCAACACAAAAGCCAATACATAAGCCAACACAAAAGCCAACACATAAGCCAAAACCAAAGCCAACGCATAAGCCAATATATAAGCTTATGATAAGTCACTCCATCACCAAAACAGTTGTAAACTTTGTAGTGTGAACATCATACCGACAGGTCAGTTACTACTATGGAACTTACTACAACCAACAAAGGTAGCCAACGTGCCCTCTATCAAGGCTACTGTTATAACTATAATCGTCAGAATGTGAATGGAATAATATTCTGACGATGTTCAAATGAGAGGTCGACAAAATGTCGAGGAAATCTGAAAAGTAAAAATGGAAAGGTTTAAAGTGCGAGAGTTCATCAATGCAGTGCTCCAAACAAACCAAGGTTGCTGTTTACAAAATATCATCAAAAGGCTAAAAAGGAAGTTCAATAAATTGATATTGCTGCTCAGAATAGTGCAGTGTTTGTTCAAAAGCACCTATCATGTCCTCAAAAGTTATGTTAGGACAGTTGTCAACGTCTAAGAAACTCTCAACACTATCAAAGTCAACACAGACTATGGAAGAGGTCTCAATTGTAAAGGAACATGAGAAATTCGATAGTTTTAGTGATGTTGATGATGATGTTTATTACAATGATGGTGATTATAATAATAGTGATAAAGATGATGATGATGAAAATGATGATGATGATGATGATGATTATGATGATAATGCTAATGCTCTGTTTAATCCTAAAAATAATTTGTTGAACTTATTTACTGGATCAATCCCGGTAAGCTAATCCAGCGGCTTCAGCACATGCATGCCTGTAAACAGGCTGGTTATACTGAATATGAGGAAGAACAATTGGATATAGAAAATGAGCTACGTCGTGCCAAAATTATTATGTAATGGATCCACGCATCTGATTAAACTATTTATTAACAATACATGTAATATATTCTCCCACTTTTCTACCACTTTGCTCTCACTTTTGCTGTCACTTTAATCTGTACATATTAAATATAAAAGCCAACGCTATATCATTCTATTACCTGAACAGTTCTTACCTTTGTAGTGAGAAAATCATACTAACAGGTTAGTTGCTACTATGGAACTTACTACAACTAACGTAGGTAAACAGCGTGTACTCTATAAAGGCTACTCTTATAACTATAAACGACAAAATGTGAAAGGAATGATATTCTGGCAATGCTCAAAACAGAGGTCAACAAAATGTTGAGCCAATCTGAAAAGTAGAAATGGTGAGATTTTAAGTGTGAGTGATCATAAATGTAGTGCTCCAATTGAAACACTGATAGTGTCAACACAAAATCATGACAATACTAAAAAGCTAGTACCAAACAAATGTTGCTACACAAAATAGTGCATTCTTTACTAAGCAACGTTTAACCCCTGATGTAAAAGTTATGTTTAATCCATCTTCCACGACTCAAGAGTCATCCACATCACAGACTATGAAAAAGGTGTTGTTGTAAGGGGCTGAACTACAAGGTCTTCTGCACTTGATATGCAAGAGGTAGTATTACAAGAGGATCAAAAAGGACTAGATAGTAATAGAGAAAAGAGAGTTGTATTTTATATGTAAATATTGTACAAGTACTTACATTAAATAAATAAAAATAGTGTATGGGTATTTTCTGTTTTTCATAATCGCTATCCTCATATCGCACTATTAATGCAATTGTAAACCATCAACACTCTATAGCTATGTTCAGAAAGAGAGTGGTCTTAAACAAAACACTCTATCTGTTGTTTGTGTACCGAGTATAATAATAATATAGTGTCGCCCAGCCATGTTCAGGCAATAGGCATGTCAGGTAAAGGGTTCAAACCCTTGCTTCCTTGTACTGGAAATTTGAACTTTAGTCAAACGCCTTAACCACTCGGCCAACCCGACAGTTAATAATTTAATTCGTTCTGTACACTTTGGTGTTGACTAAACATTCCAGTATACATTGACTGAACCACTTAATTGTTTTTAAATGTAGAATTTTTGTTTTGTTTTTCCATAACATTGCAGTTATGAGTCTTGTGAACTGGGTGTTTAATATAGGGTTAAAGGCATTTTAAAATAATTTTAAAAAAACTCTTAGGTAATGTGTCGTGGGTTTCAGTAATGCATTACTGTTCGTTGACTAACATTTACGTTACACAACATTATTTTTATAAACCGCACTCGTTCCAGGTTCCGTATTGACCATGTTTACAAGATGTATAACACAATTTACACTCGCCAAAACAATACTTTACTTTACTAAAAATACTATAGGTACATGTTTCGGAAACTTGATATGTTTCCTTCTTCAGCCCATATGTTGGTGTGAAACTTCATATGACATCGAAATCCTAACCAAAAATAAAAGTACAGTTCGTAATTTTTCTCTTGTTCTTTATTTGTTGAGCCTGTGTCATTAGACATATTAATGTCAACCATGGAATAAGCACTTATTATTTGAAGTGATGAATGAGTTACGTGAAACGTTAAATATTTATTCCTTGTACGGATGATTGGGTGTGGTGTCAAGAAATTTTGATCAAGTCACGATATATGTAGGAATTAATCTATTACGGCGGGGGTTGAGGAGGCAGTTTTCTTTTTTTGTTATTTAAATGATCTGCTAATGTATCAAATAATACGTTAGTCTCAAAGTTAATCTCGTTCATATTATTGCATTCATTAGATCTCTGATAAGTGTTGATATGAATATTTTCCAAAACATTCATATAGCTGCCTTTCGATGCGTATTGCAAAATTTTGACATCATTATTTATGTCCGTGAACTTATGTCCCGTTTCTTCCATATGTACCGCCATGGCTGAGAACTTCCTGTGCTTTATGGCCGAAACATGCTCAGCATAACGAGTGCGTATGCTCCTACCTGTTTGTCCCGCGTAGTTTGATTTGCAAAAATTACATCTGAGCTCATAAATTCCCGATTTTAAAAGCTTATCAATACTGTTAACTTTTTTTGGTTTTAAAAATTTGTTGAAGTTTGAATTATTTGTTTTAAAGGCGATGCTCATATTGTGTTTCTTGAGGATATTGGTTACTGTGTACACACTTCGATCGACGTAGGTGAAGGTAGCAAAAGTCTTCTTAGATGTGTCCTCTCTAAGTAATTTAGTTAAGGGTCTATTTTTTTAACTTGTAAATTAATCTGCTGACATAATTGTGGTTATAACCATTGAGTTTAGCTATTTGATATATAATATCAATTTCTTGCTTCCGTTCATGATCAGAAGAAGGGATGTGCGTGGTTGCGCGCGATCGCCATCTTGGGCGGTGGAGCGGTGGGGGTTACAAAACAACTACTTCAGATAATTCAAGTAATTTAACGACAGTATTTTTGTTTTTAACTCCTGTTATCTAAGTCGCAGCAGTTTGTCGCCAAGGTTAATGTATTTTGAAAGCAGTAACTCGAGCTTGTATAAGCGGATTTTAGTTAATTATCTTTGTTTCCAAGGGAAAATATTTAATTTTATTTTAGGAAGTTTGCTTTTCGATTTTCATTTTTGATTCTGATTAATCTGTGACTTGTGTCTCTGTAATAAACAGACAGGCACGTGTGTTGGGGATCCTGCTATTTTTATAGAAATTGGCATTATCTTTTGTAGTTAATTGTTAGTGGAATGTGTTATAGAGGTGGAGGATTTTCATTGAACCGATCACTATCCCGTTGGCCGAGATTTTTGATTCTCTTTCTCCCAAATAGTGTTAGAACCCTTTCCATTTGTAGTTAGATTATATAGCACATTCAGTTGATTTCCTTTGACCCTTCTCCGGAGTGTATTCAACAGTAGCTCTATGCAGTTTTCTAGCCGGGTAATTCAAGATGCTGCAATTCTTCTCCATCTGTGGATTTTGTGGATCATCTCAGGAATAAAGGGCACAGTACGATACCACAATAACAAATCTTCCCACTGTTGGATGATGACAAATGAGATGCTTTTGGCAGCTCTTGAAGATAATAATAAATTGTTTTGGGGGCTAGATCACTACAACCCGTTGCAAACCAAATTTGAATATTAATAATAATAATAATAATAATAATAATAACATAAAATATAGAGCAGCAAGGTCCTCCCCTCTCATACCGTGGCGTGACGAAGTCGACCAACCAATCAACAGTTGTTTTAGGAGTTATGGATGCCTTAAAGTAATTTCTAACTAGTAAAGGGAACAACCCTAGCATAAATTGAAGAGAATGAATTCATTATGTAAAACACAAACTATGCAAATACAGTCAAAAATCTAAATAATAATAATTATAAAATACTGAATCAACTAAATTTAAAATATTACGTGGCTTAACTAGACAAGGGAGGAATACTAGTCTAAATATAAATTAACAAAAAAAAAAGGTTGAATTTACTGTTGCCCACATAAAGTTTGGTTTGGTTGGTTGGTTGGTTCTTAAGTTTAGGGGCTGCGACAACGCGGTCATGTAGCCCCGTGTACTTTGTGTGTGTGTAGAATCTGTCTGTTAACCGGTGTTAATTGTGATGACTGTATTAGTGTGTGTTATGTTTTTTAATTTAATACATACTGCAACTTCAGAATTTTTCAAATAGTTCCTACTTTTGCCGCCAAGCGCCACCGTCAACGACTACTAGGCCAAGTTCAGAACTTAGCTACTAGACGACACCGCAGTCGGCTCTTGGCAACGAACGTAGAAACCTAAGAGCGTTGTTTACATTCTTAACCTATCCAATTTAGCTTCACACAGGTGTAATTAGTGGATGGTTTTTTAACATGCCATAAATCTATGACATGGGACCGCCGGCTTTACTTACCCTCCGAAGGAAGGCATACTGAGGGATTTTTAACGCTCTTAAAAAATCCGACGGCTTCGGCCGGGTTTGAACCCGCTCTTGGGCATAGAAGCTCAGCATGCTACCGACTACGCCACCGAAGCCGCCCACATAAAGTTTCATAGTTACTCAAGTATTGCAAATTGCAAGTAGACATCTCGTAGACGGTTGAATTAGTTGTTGTTGCTGCATCGTGGATGATGAATTGAAGATCTGGCGTTGACGTTGAAGTTGATGAAAATGAAGTCTTTGACGTTATTCAAGTTACAGATTGTTGCTTGTGGTGACGGAATCCTGATTCATTCAATCACGCTCGTGCACATGACCCTACACAATCATGCCACGCGTCAGAGGAGCGAATATGGCAAGTCCTCTGACTTCGACTAGATAGAACCTAAATTCAACTCTACACTTATGTTTTTTGAATGAATGTTGAAAGTTCAAAACATCCATCTCTACTGCTTTTGTAAATCAGACTGATGTATCTGAAGTATAGAAGAATATCAAAGTCTCTCTGACAAATACAGTATAATAGTCAAGTCCCTCTGGACAAATATCAAAGTCGTCCTTTTGCACAGAATAATATCCGTCTACTCTTCGCCACGCTCAATCTCATATGGACCTCTTTATTTCCCTCTCAATCACAGTTCTTCTCCTGTTCGAGTAGTGGTTGACATGGATACCAGCCCCACCTACTCTATATTCATTCCTCTGTCCCGATGATTGGTTGAAGAAATTATATTCAGGTTCAACTGTGCTATTAGTGGCTTTTAATTTCCCGTACTAGAATATCTCCGTTGCGCCCTGCCTGAGGCTAGCTGTGTACGTGGCAAGTTACAAGTACTCGTACATCACGTGGATTTCCAACTTCCGTGTATGGCGCGCCCCTTCCAGGAAAACCTTGAGCTCCCGTCTCTATCTTCGGAGTACACGTTGACTGGGTTTGTTTTGATGAGTAAACCCCACGTCATTACCAGGCCTATCCCAAGTGTAAAATCGTAGACCCCTCGCTGGGTTTCTTTTGAAGAGCAAACAAACACGTTGAGCAATCTACTTGAGTACTGCCTAACTTATTCCCAAATAAAATGTACAAACTCCCCGAAACTAATTATTTCACGTAATGTTAATAAAACTGAATATGTGTAATATAATAATAATTTGTATGTGCCAGACGTATAAATTATAGTCAAACAATTATTTAAATATAAAATAGATATAAAATGATAAATGATACTAATAATAATAATAATAGTAAATAATTAAGACTTTGGTATCATGGTTAGAAGTTGGGACGATCACAGGGTCTATGTAGTGATCAAGAATTTCAGTTATGTTCTATTCTGGATCTTAGGACCAGAATACTTGGAATATTATACAGTGCCTTTGTTTCAAGTAATGGCCAGCCGACTTAAAGCGAGACCATTTCGCCGCCAACAGCGAGCTGCTTGCCCTTCAGCTGTCTAGTAAGTACATGGAGTACGCACAGCTGAGTGGACAGAACCGGTTAGACGCAGGGTTAGAGGCAGTATTGCTCGCCACCAGGTGGATTCGCTAAGAGAAGCTTGCTGGCTGGCCACGACTTAAAACGAAGGCACTGTAGAAAGAGATACTTCATGTTGAGGAAGGTTGTTTGTTAGTAGGATGGAGTGGTCTCTGTGTTTGTAAATTTATAGCTCGTTAACTGACAGTTCCATTAACTAGAATGAGTAGTATTTAACATTTCTGAATGTCTCCAGATGTTACTGATATTGATAAAACCAGTCGGCCATCAGTTTTACAAAGGTAGTTAATAAACATGTAACTTATAGACATAAAATAAATCATACAGAATATGAATTGTTTATCACCGTAAAAATTAGTTTAGATAATAACTCCTGCTGGGCTCACGTCTGTTTGTCGATAATAAAATTACACTGGTATAATTTTAATTACATTTTCGTTTAATTAAATACTAATAATATAGTTTAGCTTCTCATACATCAGACAAAATATGTAACGCATATGTAACCTCCACAAAATAATTTAATCTTTTAATCTTTTATTATGGAAATGAAAATATATTGTGTATCAGAATATCCTAATTTATGTACAGTGTATTCCGAAAATTATTCTTCATACTGAACAATAGTCAATAAACAACGTTGCCTCTCATACCATATTGAATATTGAGAATTATTCAAGAACCGAAAAAAACAATTCCACACTGAGGAGTGGGTACCGGGGCTGAAAGCACCCGTGCCGAGTATGGTTTGTCTTTCCACACTCATACCAGACAGGCTTAACCCGTACATAATTCAAAGTCCCAAGGTAATGATCCAAATCATAAACCAAATAATTACAGTTACACACACTAACACATTTACCGTTACCGCCGCATCACTGATTTTCAGAGAAACCCTTCTCACATCAATGTTCAAAGGGATGATGATCAAACATGTCTTTACACAGCAAATCACACAATAGCAACCCGATTCCTCGATGTTTTGCAGCCAACCAGAGCTCAGCGTCCACAAAGATAATAAGTTATGTTTGACTTGCTTTACGTTTTCTTGATTGTCTGACGACTATCCACCTATATACAATAGACATCACGCCCTCTGAACTCCTGGTTTCGTACAACGCGTCTGCTATGAATCACTGACCCCTGATAGTGGGTCCCTTCTCGGCAGAATTAGTAGCCGGGGAGATAATGTGCAGTGGAAACATATTTTAGCTTCCGAGTCATGTTACGGAACAGAAGAATCTTTACTTTCGCCATCTAACCACTATCTGTTTCAGTGGTGATTTCAGTTTCACTTCTCACTAGACAGGGTGTTAATAGCCTATTTTTTATTTTTCCTTGTGAGGCCTGCTGCTGCCATGTTGTATTTTCTTCTGTTTCTCTTTTGTATATTTTTGTTACAGCCCATTAAAATGTTACCAGCTCAGCAATCTGATTAAGGGAGGCATTTATTTTCTAACAAATTCAATATTCCAGTTGTGTAGTGTGGCATATAAAGAGGTCCATCCACGTCAGTTAGTAGCGCTTAATGTGCATAAATGATCTTTTCTGTTGTAATTTATTGTGCGGAAGATGTGTAAATACGATCCGTTTCCTGGGACTATGCGTGCTGTTTGAAAGTAAACGTTGCCAAGTGCCACACGCAGAACGGCGTAGGGCCAAAGCCGGTGGACCAACGGCGAACCCATCCCCACGGACAGGTAGAGTGATATAGTGACACAAGTCCTTTACAATGTTTAACATAGACAAACCCCTTCCTCATCAACCATAGAGGACGGGCATAAGGCAAGCCGGAATGAATCAACAATTTTGTTGGAAAATTTCAATTGGTACCAGAAATTAACGCAACTCTCATAAGATTGGAGTATAAGGAAACCAAAGGTAATCAATCCTCATGCATTACATTAACGAACAGGAGTACAGTCAGGTTCGTGAGGAGATCAAAGATTGTTTTATAAAATAGAGAAAAGCATGCTGACACTGACGCAAGGGGCTGCGTTAAGCAAGGCTGAAAACAATAGAGAGAACTGAAATACGACAGACAGAAGAATTTAGCACTGATCTGTTGTTAACCTACCAAGGTTTGGTGACGTCTATGGCAGGATTTACCTTTCGGGGCACATTCAACATTCTAGGCACCAGTAATAAAGCGTTAGATAACTTCCAGTTCCACAATCGCCTATCGCCTTTATATCATATCGGCTAGGAAGTAGCCTCTGGAATGTGCAATGACAAACCAATAACAGTTATTCATTTTAAGGATCGTCAAGCTCCATGGCTAAATGGTTAGAGAGCTAGGCTTTGGCCCGAACGGTCCCGGCCGGGCCATTAGGGATTTGAATCACCTGGGGTTAATTCCCGTGGCCCGGGGACTGGGTGTATGCGACGTCTTCATCATCACTTCATCCTCATTACGACGCGCAGGTCTCCCACGGGCGTCAAATTGGAAGACTTGCACTCGCCCTTTCAGGAAGCCACACGAAAAAAATATCTTAAGGATCGACATTTTCTGTGGCATTGAAACAAACATTCTTCAGCTGGCATCCGACACCTTATTTATCAGCAGATAAGCAAACTACATGCACGTCAGACCCTAAATACATTAATGGCCATTACATGAAATACTACTAATTCCTCTACCGCCTCAGAGTTGATGGCCAAAGATATCCCAAGCTCTTGAAAAGACGAAATAACAATACCATCGTCTGCCGCTTAATAAATGAGATAATGAAACAAGCAACGAATACGGAATAATATTGTCGGGTCAGACAGTTAATACGCTGAAAGACTTTGAAAACTTCTTAGGGAGTAGATGTCAAGCTCTTTAGCTAGAAAACCAGGTCACGAGGCAACAACAGGTTTCATATAATCTAAGGAACACAGAGGTAAAGCAGCTAAGGGGAAGTCGGCTCACGCCAAAACTTCATTCCAAAATCCTTGTTTCTGCTGTCATAATAATAATCATATCGTATATAACTGCAACTTACTTCTGAGTGTCTACACACATCAGTGGTACCGGTATGCCTTTGTAAAAATCAAACGATTAGGTTTCAATTGTTGTCACCCACACTTGATTAAACTCCTATTTATACCCGGCATGCGTTGCAATGCCAATCAAACAGAAAGAAAGGAAGATTATAATAATGTTATTGGTTCTACGTCCATTTTAACAACTGCGGCTTTTAGAGACGCCGGGGTGACGGAATTTTGTCCCGAAGGGTATCTTAAACGTGCCAGTAAATCTACTGACACGGCCACCTCGCATTTGCGTGCCCTCAAATGCCAACTGGCTAAGCCAGGATTCGATCCTCCAACCATGGTCCCAGCAGGCGAGAACATTACCGCTGAGCCACGCAGTCAGACCAAGAAAGAAAGAATAAAAATAAATGTTTGATTTGTAATTTCGTTTACTGAAGTGCCTTTGGATAAACAATATTCTTTGTCTTTCTGTCCGGTGCGTATACAAATAAATCTGAAGTTTTCTCGACGCGTGAGCACGCCACGTACAGCTGACCATGTGTGAAGCATTGGATTTTCAAATTTAGTCCTCACACTTGTAGGGTTTGTCCCTGAGCTTTGTTATTCTTCTTTCTTCGTTTTGCCCACTTAGGGAGCGCGCTTGAACTTGTTGACTCGGGTTGATGGAGCTTTCCTCTTCTTCTCCTCCCAAAATCTCCTCATGAACTCACTATGCCCCTTCTTACGTTCCTCCGTCCATTTTTTTCCAGTGGTCTTTTTAGCTTTTTTGGCGAAAGAATGATTTGTAACTCGGGTTCCAAAAGTCTTGCGATTCATGATGCTATCTTCTATAATGTTTATTTCCTTTAAGTCCTGTTTGATTTCTTCTAACCAACTGATTTTGACCTTCTTTGAATTAATTATATCAAGCAGTTTTTTTGCATATCTGGTGTTGTCCATTCGGCAGATGTGACCATAAAATTTCAATCGTCTCTTACGCACGGTATCAGTGAACTTAATGATTACTGTGTACAAGTCTGTGGTTTTCCTTTTAATCCATATACCATTAACATAAACGGGGCCATATATTTTCCTGAGAATTTTACGTTCCTGGATTTCGATTTCACCAATTTGAGAGTGGCCTCCTAGAGATATAGTTTCGGAGGCGTACAATGCTTCCGGAAGAACAACTGTCTGGTAGTGCCGTAGTTTTGCATTTCGTGACATCACTCTTTTATTATAGTGATTCCATGTTATTCGGTATGCTTTCTGAAGTTTGGTAGCTCTTTCTAAATTAGCTTTCCTGTCCAATCCAGACGGTACAATAATTTCTCCTAAATATTTGAAGGAAGGTACGTGTCTAATTATTCCATAGTTGGTCTGTAGTGGAGATCTCGGGATATTCTGGTCTCCATTTACTATGAAATGCGTCTTCTCATACGATATTTGGAGTCCTGTCTTTGATGCTAACTCATGTAACTTCTCTATGGCATACTTGGTTTCTTCACTAGTCTTGGTAAAGATAGCTAGATCATCAGCAAAAGCTAGGCATTTTAATTTTATTTTCTGTTCCAGAGTACCAATGCTTATGCCTTTGATGTTGTTTTCCACTCCCTGATGACTTTGTCTAACACTAAGTTAAAATGCAGTGGGGAGAGGCCATCACCTTGTCGAACTCCGGTATGTACTTCGAAAGGCTCTGATAGTTCACCTAGGAACTTCACTTGAGATGTTGTGTCAGTGAGAGTCTGGCGGATTAAGTCCCTGGTTTTCCTGTCAACTCTGAGCTCTTCTAGGGTGTTCAGAACAGTTTGTCTGTCAATAGAATCATACGCCTTCTTAAAATCCACGAAGGTGACAAATGTGTTGGTACTGCGGCGTATCCTTAATATCGTCTTTAGGCTCCAAATCTGCTCCGAACACGATCTACCTTTCCTAAAGCCTGCCTGGTATTCACCAATCAAATGATCAGTTTGTTGTTCTACTCTGTTTAAGAGTGCTTTAGATAATACCTTGTATATAATTGGTAAAAGTGATATACCTCTGTAGTTGTTGGGGTCCGCTCGGTCGCCCTTTTTATGCAACGGATGGATAATGGCATTCTTCCAGTCCTTCGGAATTATTTCCCTCTCCCATATTTCTGTTAGGAGTGTATGAATTCTCCTTATGAGGTCATCTCCTCCTATTTTCAACATCTCAGCAGTTATTCCATCGTTCCCAGGGGCTTTGTTATTTTTGAGCGATTGGATTATCTCTTTTATTTCTTGAGTTGTTGGGGGAAGTGAGTCTGGGTTTGGTACAGGTTTTTCAAACTGCAGTCTTTCCACTGGAGGATCACAGTTCAGTAGAGTTTGGAAATAATCAGCCAGTATCTTGCAGTTCTCCTTACTGTTTGTTTCTAGTCGTCCATTACGTCGACGGAAACTTAGAGTTGGTGGTTTGTACCCTGACAAGTCCTCACGGAATGTCTTGTAAAAATTTCGAGTGTTGTTTTTCTGGAAATCCTGTTCTAACCCTTCGAGTCTGATTTTGTTGTAGGCACGTTTTTCGCGCCGGATTGTTTTAGAGGTCAGGTTTTGAGTTTTTAGGAAGTTCTCCCATCTTTCCACTGTCCGATGTCCATTCCACTGATGCCATGCTTTGACTCGGTCATTGACGGCTTCATCGCAGGTTGTGTTCCACCATCTGTGCTTTCTTTTCCTAGGTGGTTGTCCTAATTTCATGGCTGATGTCTGTAATGTTTTGCGAAGGTCTGGCCACTCCCTAGGATTTTCTTCCTGTAAATCTCGTACGAAAACCTCGGCGTTCTTCCTCAAGCAGTCCGGATCAACTCTTGGAAACCGGTTGCCTTTAGGTTTGGAACTGTTTGGTTGAAACCGAACCTTGATTTGCGTGAGGTAGTGATCCGAATCTACCACTCCCTTTCGTACCTTAACATTCTGAATCTCCAGCATATTCTTTGCGGAAATAGCCACATGATCTATCTGAAATTCCCCTAATAACGGGTTAGGTGATCTCCAGGTTTTCTTTTTGTGTAATGGTCTCATAAAGTGCGTGGACATGAGTCTCAGCATGAATAATGTACAAAAGTTTATTAGACGCTCTCCATTCTTATTAGTCCGCCGATGTGCGGGATGTAGTCCTACTATTGATCTGTATATTTTCTCTCTGCCAACCTGTGCATTGAAATCCCCTAATAAGATTTTCACGTGATGTTTGGGGATTTTACTGGTAGTTTCCTCTAGTAATTCCCAAAAGTCTTCTACATTCTGTGGATTTCTCTTATTGTCTATGTTAGTGGAAGCATGGGTATTTATCAAGGCATATGCCTTGTTGCTTGATTTTACTGTGAGCACTGAAATTCTTTCGCATGGCGATGTGAAGTCAATAACTGAATCTAAGATAGTTTTCCTCACTGCAAAAGCCGTCCCAAACATTAATAAATTGCCTGTGATATTAATGGCTGGTTTACCCTTAAATATCCTGAAGTTTTCAGAGTCGAAATGGTTCTCATCTTGGAATCGTGTTTCCTGAATTGCTAGGATTTGAATATTAAATTTGTCCAGGACGTCAGTCAGTTGTTTGAGCTTTCCTGTTTTCAACAGGGTATTGATGTTAATAGTACCCAAGAAGTTCTTTTTCTTGGGGCGAAGAGATTTTGAGAAGCTCCGATCCTTCTCTGAAGCATGATTTCGTTCCCGATCCCCCAGAATCCGATGATCGGGAAAGACCGGACGTGTGTCCGGGGCCTGGGGTAGTTGCGTTAGTAGTGTGTGTTCCATCATGCCTTAGTTACAAGTTGAATATACAACTAGTGGTGATCTTAAGATAAGATCACGAAATTACTACTCGATTGTTGAGATCGAGAGGTGCCTCTAGGTGTTCTCTGGCTTAAGTGTGTTTGGTCCGCGAGAGCTATTTTATTTCGCTCAAGTCCGCCGGCAAGCCGGTGAGGACCCCCCTATCCGCCACCTGGGACGCGCCACGTCGGAGTATCACCTCTCCGCCTGCTACGACAGCGTAGTAGGTTCGTGGTGAGCTTTGTTATTATTATTATAATTTTTATTATTATCGTTTTAGACATACCATTTACACAGTTAATTTATGCATAGTAAACAACATAACACAAATAAATATCAAAGCACTTCTCACCAATTTCGACCAGAACCTAGCAACATCAAGTGCATTTTGTGTTGCATAAAAAGGATCATCTTCGGTGCAGGAAGATGGGCACAATGGACACTGGAGCATATATTGCATAGTTTGTTCTTCACCACAGTCACATGTGGTGTTGCTGGCATCGATATAGCCCCATCTTGCTAGGTTGACTTTGGATCTGCCCACTCCTGTCCTCAATCTATTCAAGGACTTCCACACAGTCCAGTCTTCATGACAGCCAGGTGGCAAAAGTTCTGCAACTGTCATTTGTCCTGGGATAACGGAAAGCTTGGCTTTCCAAAGCCGTACTCTCGCTGTGGTAGATGATCCAGTTAGTTCACCAGACGTTCGTAGGAAGCTTTTTCTTGACTTAAGTCTCTGAACTGGAGGTGTATGGCCATGGAAGGGTTGAGCACTTCGTTGCTCCACTCTACGCCTCTCTTTTTCTTGACTTTAGTCTCTGAACTGGAGGTGTATGGCCATGTAAGGGATGAGAACTTTGTTGCTCCACTCTACGACACTCTTTGTCCGCAGCTATTTTCCTTCGAATACAAGGTAGAGCAATTCCTGCAAGACAGTAGAGTTTATCAACTGGAGTAGACTTTAAACAGCCAGTCACTAGTCTGCAAATCTCATTGAGGGCCACATCCACCTGTCGGGCATGGGAAGAAGATTACCAAACATGACATGCATATTCTCCGACGGAATAGCAAAGTGCTATTGCATATGTACGGAGGGGTTGTGGTTGACTACCTCACTGTGAACCAGCCAGTCTGTGGAGTAGGTTATTCCTTGCCGACACTTTGAGTTTGCAGTTCATGCAGTGCTCCTTAAATGTGAGAGTTCTGTCAAGGGTTACACCCAGATATTTTGGAGTGTCGCAGTTCTGTATGTGGATACCAGACCACATTACTTTGTGTTTACAATGAGCACACACCTGAGTTTTTGAAGAGTTGGGCTCTAACTGGTTTTCACTGTAATTGCTTGTCAAGCATTCAAGGGCAGTAAACAGATTTGTTTGAACTGTTTCAAAATCTGTGCTCTGTGTGGTCAGGTCGAGGTCATCAGCATACAGGAAGCTTCTGGTGTTTGGAGATACTGGCTGACCGTTCGTGTAAATATTAAAAAGAAACGGAGCCAACACACTTCCTTGATGTAGGCCATTTTTCTGTATCCTCCAATGGCTTCGCTGTCCTTGGATTTAGACGAAAATCCTTCGGTTCTGGAGAAGCGCAGCGATAAGTCTAGTTAAACCATTATCGTTCGTCAGGTTGTAGACCTTGTCTACTAGCACTTGATGGTTGGCAGTAGCATATGCTGCTGATAGATCCACAAGGACTACACCTGTGAACTTAGGAGTTTCATATCCATCCTGTATAAATTGTGATAGGTTGAGTAATTGTCCGGTACAGCTCTTGCCAGGATGAAACCCACACTGTTGTGGTATTAATAGTGTGTCAATGGCAGGTAAAATACGATTTAAAATCAATCTTCCGAACAATTTGTAGAGATGGCACACAAGCGCTTATGGTCTGAAATCTTTTGAATCAGTGCCTTCCTCTCCGGGTTTCAGCAAGGCAATTACTCTAGACCTACGTCGTATCATTGGTATCTGGTATTTGTTCATACAATTATTGAAAACCTGTGGAACCCTTTCTTTGGTTTTGAGTCCAAAATTCTTAATTTGTTCGGACCGGATATCATCTAGGCCCGCGGCATTGCTAGTTTTACTTTCTCTAAAGACCTTGTCCAATTCCAGCATACCGAAAGGGATAGTGAGGTCGTCTCTCTCTTCCTGTTGTTTTTGCGTGTTCTGCGAAATGTTCCTTTCTTGATAGCTTTTCCATTCAGCAGTAGCTGATGTGCAGTGATGTTAGAATGGCCAGTCATTTCCGTTGAGTGGTTGTTGAGGCGCTTCAATAATCTCCATGCCTTGTGGCTGTCTCTAATCAAATCTAGTCCTTCTACTGTATTGATACACTGTTCTAGTTTTATCGCACCTAATGATGATGTAAGGTGGTTACCAGATCAATTGTCTCTTCTCCAAAAGGGTTATTTTCAAACAATGATTTATATTCCTTGAACTGGGCAGCTAGGTCAGAAGTGAGACCTATAATATATGATGATCTACAACCACGATGTCTAGACATTCTGGAGCATTTTTTCACAGCTGCAGAAAAAGTGTCGTAAGATTCTGGTGTTGGCTCAATAGTATATATTCCGTGAACTTTGGCCAATTAGCTTTCTTGAAATTATACCTCCTACGGAAAGGAACGCTCTGAGGTCTTACTGCTGCGAACACTTGGCACATTATTGATCTGTGCTGTTTTTTCGGTAGTGGACTACACATTGACTTCGCACATTGCTGGCTAATGTTATTGCTACTAAATATGAGATCACAGAGTTGTAGCCCCATCTCCATCCCCCACTTTTGAAAGATGCTGGGAGCTTAGAGTCGTGTATGCGAGTAGGGTGACTTACTTCTGCCCATTCCTATAATGCGATGCCACTAACGTCATCGGATTCATAAAAAAAACTAACCCCGTGGCACTACAGCCCTTGAAGGGCCTAGGCCTACCAAGCGACCGCTGCCCAGCCAATTGGCCTGCAGATTTTGGGGTGACACGTGGTCAGCGCGTCGGGTCCCCTCGGCCGTTAATCTTGGTTTTCGTGACCGGGGCACTGTCTCACTGTCAGACAGCTACTCAATTGTCCTCACGAGGCTGAGTGCACCCCGTTCCAACCCTCACGTCAGTTTTAAAATCCCTGACGGAGCCGGGGATCGAACCCGGGGCCTCATCGGATTCATAGCCCCATAAAATACTGTAGTAATTAAAGTCGCCAATAACTATCCGTATATGTCGATTCCCAAAGTTGTACGTAACGTTTGCTTTGAAGTGGAAGTTGGGTGGTTTATACACAAAGGAGATTGTGCAATTACTCAACTCAACCGTGAGAATTTCAATATCGTCTACATCTCTAAAAGCAGTCGAAAGTATCTGGACATCTGGCCGGAAAAAGATAGCACTTCCGTATATACCGTGGGGTCTCACAATAGCACGTAACATTCCATTCAACTTTGGTCGGCGCATAACAATACCTCGGTGTGTTTCCGGTATGCACAGGATATGGCATTTGTGTCGGCTGCATAGATCTTGTAGTAGCTCCTCTTTGGCTGGTGATATGCCATCCATGTTAACAGAGATAAGTGTTAACTGTGGCCCTGAAAAGGGCTCAACTGTTGATATTATGGTGTGAAAGGATCATCCGGCAGTGTTTCATTAGTTGACTGACGTTGCCCAGGACTCGCCCGATTCTAAATCGTTCCCTTTGAATTATAATATAGGCACAATCTTCGGGGAGGCTCCCTTCGTGTGTCCCAGCTTTGTTGATGGTCATCGCGAATGCGATTCCCTGGAAACTGCAAACGTTTGAATTGGAATGGCATATCTGTCGGAATCATTGGGATGCGTGTCAACAATACATCTTCTCCTTTAAATTTAACATTTAAAATTTTAGCTTCGATGATGTTGTTCATCATCTTTTTCACTGAAAGCCTGGTACCGTTGCAAAGTCGTGGTGGATTGATGTTTCGGACAATAATGATAGACACTCCAATTTTCAATGTTAAAACGTGTGGCGGCATGCCAGGCAAATCAAGTGAACTCAGTAGGATAATTGATAACTTCGTCTTGATTCATTACAGTATTGAAGGACATATACGTTTTCGTTTCGCCTGGTATTTCTTTTAGAATGCTGCAATTGATGGCATCGACTTCGTTGTTTTTGGTTGCTAACATAGCACGTGCACTGAGCCACTGATGGTGTTTGCAATTCTGTGCGATATTTGGGAAAACGTTCTAAATCAATTCATCTGGGGTTGCTGTAATTTTACAGAAGTTTGTTGGCAATGTTATACATTGTGTGGATTCATTCATAGTCATGTTCCCATTTCCAATAACCAACATTTGCTTTGCGAAACGTTTAGCGGATGCAACATGTTGTAGTTGTACGCGCATATTGGTTTCCAAAGTCAAAGTTTATACATGCTGCCATAAAACTGATGATTTGAGACATGCATTAAGTTTATCAGCGGGTGTTGAATTGGATATAACTGGTAAAGTTTACCGAAAATCACCAGATATCAAAATGATTGCACCACGGAAGAGCAGTTCATTTCCTCTCAAATCTTTTAGTGGACGATGAAGCGCTTCCAATGCTTTTTGTGTGCCATAGTACATTCGTCCCATATAATGAGTTGACATGATTGGAGTACTTTAGCCATTGCAGAATGTTTGTTGATATTACATGTTGGTGTATCAGTGATTTGCAAGTTCAATGGCAATTTCAGTGCTGAATACGCTGTTCGGCCACCATCCAAAAGAGTTGCAATTCCAGGTGAGGCGATTGCCAGTGCCATATTGTTTCGTGATCGTATTGTTGCCGAAATAAGTGAAATGAGAAAAGTTTTACCTGAGCCTCTGGGTGCATCTAAGAAATACAATCCACCGCTTTGGCATTTAATTGCATGCATAATTCTGTCATATGCTACGCGTTGTTCTGGAATCAATTTCAGAAGATTCGATTCAACTGATGTACGCAATTCGCCGACATCAGAGTTTGTTTCTCGTACAAAAAGGCCGTTAGTAGATCGAATCAGTGCAGTCATTTCCAATTGTACCAGTGTTTTGTTAGCGATTGCTAAACATAAGTCCTCAATCAAAACCAATGCATCATTATACAAGTTTACTGTGAATTGAAGGTCCGGATTTTGATTCGTTGCACGCAAACGATTGCATAATTCTGTCATATACTATGCGTTGTTCTGGAATCAATTTCAGAAGATTCGATTGAACTAATTTATACAATTCGCCGACAACAAAGTTTGTTTCTCGTACAAAAAGGTCGTTAGTAGATCGAATCTGCACAGTCATTCCCCATTGTACCAGTGTTTTTTTTTAGCGATTGCCAAACATAAGTCCTCAATCAAAACCAATGCTTCATTATATAGGTTTACTGTGAATTGAACGTCCGGATTTTGATTCGTTGCACTCAAACGATGCAGGATGTCTTCACTTACGTAGTCTTTGCATTTTGCCCAAAGTTGTTTTGGATTGGATGGCCGGCACGTTGTCAATATGATTGCAAATAATGTGCATATTTGCTGTGGTTGAGCAGTATATGCTGCATCAGCGATTGAAGTGACCCAATGTGCATCGTTTTCGAGAAGATTTAATCCTTGGCAGGCTTCACGATAAGTTGCATATACCTGACCGTTTACTGTTCTAAAATCTTGAAAAGATGTCGGCCCACGTTAGTTGATTAACAGTAATCGCAGGTAAAAGCATTCTGCATTGTATGGATGAACAGTGGACAGGCGGCATAACGCATCGGTCGAATATAAATTGGGATGCCCTTCAACTGCTTTACCTTGTTTGCAACGTTGAAACTTCTTCGCTGATGCATTCCATGTGAAGTACGTTGGCACTTCAGAGTAAAGTAGCGTTTTCGCAAACATATCTTCCTCGCACAATGAAAAATATGCAGTTTTTGGCGGTGGTGACTATGTCCTTGCACGTGCATTTTCAGTTGTGAAGTACACGCGCTCTCCATTTTCAAGGTGCACTGCCAAATGAACAACTGTTGGATGTCGTTCAGGGATTGGAAATGATAAAATGCGCCACACGGCTTCATTACTACTAATGTAGCGTCCCAGTTGGTATTGGTCGATTTCATCGATAGATGCAGTTGCATATTCTGCCACTCCAAAAACTGCCATATCACTTCTTTGTTGACGTGTTTGCAAATGTATTTGATGGATCTCACCGAATTGCAATACTCGACATTGATGTGTGCTTTATACGTTTTTGAGAGAATCGGTGAATACGATACAACCCAATGATTATCGATTTCAACGTCATTGTTTCGTACTTAAAATTCATGGGTTTGCCACCATCTGCAGTTGATCGTCGACGATAGAGTGGATATCTGTCACTGACAGTGATATTCTCGGCAAGTAAGTCCCTTGGGTATCATTTCGTGCATTTCCCATCAGACATGCATGGTTAATTGTTGTTGATTAAGCCACATGGACCATGAATCATGGTTTTCGTGACGACTTCAAATAAATGTGGATCACTGTCGATATCTGGTATTTCTGATTTGATCACTTGATCAATTTGTTCTGGCGTAAGCTTTTCGATTAACCAAATCGAAATGTGCGCATGTGGCAATCCCCTTTTTTGTTATTCAATGGAATACATCCAACAGCGTGTCTCTCCAAAAACATGATGCTTGACAATGAAATCCATGAATGATTTCGATTTTTGTTTGAACACACGCGCGGAAATATCATGGCGATCCGATGATGACTGTCCATTTATTAAAAGTTATTTTATTTCACTCCACGTAGGATTGCATGTTAATGTAATAAATAAATCTGGGCGGCCATATGCGCGAACGTATGTCATTGCATCTTGTGCGTATTTATGCATGTGTCATAGACACCCAGTAAATGTGGCCGGTAGTATGACCAATTTTCCCAAATCATTAGGATTCACATTGCCATCATATATATGAATGTGCTATTCGAAACGCAACTTAGTTTGATTTAGTCGAATGTATAAGAGTCGTTCTGTTTCGATTTTTGCATACATATCGACAATATATTGATGGAACAATTGTCAACATTTCAAGATATGATTTTCAGTGTTTTGACGAATCATCAATCTATATGAATAGTAATTCATGGCACTGACTTTCTTATTCATTTCCTCATCTGGTTGTGTATTTCTCAATTTGATGTTGAAATTAAATCCAACTTCTCCTTCCCAAAGTAAAATTGGATATTGCAATCCGTCGTATGAGTGAGGAGAATCACCATTTCTCCGATGAAGAATTATATCACGTGAGTTAAATTCTTCTCCAACTATAGCGATTGCTACTTCATCAATTATTTGTGCATTGTATTGTCTTTCGTGTTGGCCGGCAGGTGTTTTGTCTACTCTAACTACAATTTTGTATTCATCAGCTGACATTAGTTCAATGGCAGTTCTGAATAATCGAATTAACTTGTTGTGTTGATGAAATAATGTTTGCAATGCAGCGATAATTTCTCGTTTAGTGCCCGCATTGAGTTGACAACGTTGTTCGATTTGTTCATCAGTATTTTCCACGAAATAAATTTGAAGAAATTTGTGATCTGCGTTTGGAAGTGGTAGTAGTGAATCTGCACGATGATACATTTGCCCTTGTACTTTGAATGTTGGCATGTAATTATCGCGCACGATGTGTGTTGCACCGAACGATGTCATTTGGAACATGAATTGTACTTGCGTATGTTTGTCAAGAAATGTTTCGATTGGGTTGTGTCACCTGATAACAACGTTGACAATGGTTCGGTTGGTGAATGTAATTGTGACAATTTCACTTTTCCAACCGCGCAGTACAATCCTGGAGTTTCATTCTTAAATTTGAGGGCACAGCAATACACTCGTAATTTATCTATTTTTCCAATAACCACACTTGGATGATGACTGTACTCATAATTAGCATCGTAATGGAATGCACCGCGATTTCAACCATCGTGCAGTGCTCCTCTCAATAGAGGAGTGGCTTCCATTCTTGTTTCCCGTTGCTTGGATCGGGCTTCAAGTCTTACTTCCCTTTCCTCGTATGTTTCAGTTGAACGGGCTTGAGCAGTGTGTAGTCGATCGGTTTCGAGTCACTTGCCTTTCCTCGTCTGTTTCAGTCGAACGGGCTTGAGCAGTGTGTAGCCGATCGATTTCGAGTCTTACTTCCCTTTCCTCGTCCGTTTCAGTCGCACGGGTTTGAGCAGTGTGTAGTAGATCGGTTTCGAGTCTTACTTCTCTTTCCTCGTCTGTTTCAGTCGGACGGGCTTGAGCAGTGTGTAGTTGATCAGTTTCGAGTCTAACTTCCCTTTCCTCATCTGTTTCAGTCGGACGGGCTTGAGCAGAGTGTAGTTGATCAGTTTCGAGTCATACTTCTCTTTCCTTGTCTGTTTCAGAAGCTCGTGATTACTTTTTATATTTGTTTTGCTTGTACAGTAGATCTACCAATTGCTTGACGTTTGGGAGGAATATTTAATTATATGATGAATATAATGCAATCCAATGCCAAGATGTATGTATGAAAGTGCACTAAGTTATTCTTCACCTTAGGTGATGGATGTTCATCTTAAATATGTTGAATTAATATAAAGCTTTTTAGTGGCAGTTGCAGTTTCACCCCTTAAAACAACAATAACTAAATAATAGAGTATAATGTTTATATTGTGCCCGTCAGACGAGAGTTTCTGGGAGCTGCCGATCATAAACAGCCCTTCCGAGACCCTCCTTCGGCCAACACACAGGACTCTGGGAAAGAACGTATTCGTAGGTTGGGCTAGCATGGAAAACTGTACTCGTGGGTGTCGGGAATATGAGCGTTCTATTGTTAGGACCAGACCAGTGGAATACACTCACAGGAAAAAAAAAACACAAAAGCTACCACGAAATGATGAGGACAGACAACTTGGAGGGTGGTGTTGTTCAGTTGCACAATAATAATATCTAAGCTATGATGGTATTCTCTCCAAAATTTACATTTACATAAAATTTAGCTTATCCTGCCTGACGTCAAAATACTACTGATAAACGAGACGCGTTTATCCTAAGAAAGTAAAAATAGCAAAGGTATGCACATTCTGTCCTAACTTAATTAAAATTGCAGAAAAACATCAATGCTATTTACAACACAAATTGCACAGGTTCAGTACACTCCTACTGGTAATGCAATGGGCATTCCTACCTGCTCAGTTTCCAGCGGTTTGCAGAGAGATGGTCATACGTGTTAAAAGGAAATTATGTTGGCCACTGCTGTGACAGGCTGCCCCGTTAGATCACCTACGTCCCTGGAGGGGATATGGCACTCTAAATTTATTTTTTCCTACACTTTTGTCCAAGCATCATCACCGCCATGAGTGCCTGAGAGAGCCAGCTTGAACTGTGGCAACTCTCCAAGTTACATGTGTGTTATCAATCACTTCAGTAAGCACAGTGGTAACGACAATAATGTATTACCTTATTTAGGAGCTTGGGGTGTCTCTTTTATTGTCGTGTGTACTTACTGAAGCTTATCGACAACTTCAGTTCTACGTGTCAGCTTCACACCACGGTTCTTAGTAAGCCTACAGAAACATTTTTATGTTTCCACTTACCAATAATCATTTAATTATGTATAATATATAGTACTTATTTCAACCTAGTCTGGTCTTCATCACATAAACATTATGTTCATCATCATCAGCTTCTAAAGGCTAAAAGACTTGTCGTTGCAGCCATTTCTTACGGTCTTCAGCAGTTCTCTTCATATGGGCATACGGGTCACATTCCATCTCCTTGACAATGTTCTTGAGATACGATTGTCTTTGTCGTCCCCTTGGTTTCTTTCTCAAAACTTTTCCTTCAAAAATTACCTGGAGGAGAGTGTCGTCTGGGTATGTGTCCCATGAATTTTGCTTTCCTTTTCTTGATGGTGTTCAACAGGCATCGATTCTCCCGAATTTGGTTCAGAACAAGCTCATTTGTCTTCCTTTCCATCCAGCTTGTTCTGGTCATTCGTCTCCATTCGTCAGCTGCCTCAAGTTTTGCTTCTTCGCTTTTCCCAAGTGTCCATTCTTCACAACCATAGGTTAGCACACTCCAAACAAAGCTCTTTCTTCGCCAACACTATTCGTTTCTTAATTTCTGAGATGCATCTGTTGTCATAATTAATCACCCTTCCCAAATAGCAAAATTCCGTTACTTGTCCAATGGCACCATCATTTCACATTATTATTAGCTAAAATTTGTGTTTCTTTTCATCAACCACCATTAATTTTGTCTTCCGAGAATTAACTCTTAGCCCGAATTTTCCTAAGGATTTCTGAAAAACTTTTAACATTCTATTCATTTCACATGCAGAGTTTGCTAAAAGTGCAATATCATCTGCAAAGCGAATGCTA
This sequence comes from Meconema thalassinum, assembly GCA_946902985.2. Taxonomy (NCBI): domain Eukaryota; kingdom Metazoa; phylum Arthropoda; class Insecta; order Orthoptera; family Tettigoniidae; genus Meconema; species Meconema thalassinum. The sequence continues at coordinate 727,496,677 of OX336389.2, forward strand.
TGAACCTGTACTCCATTAAATATAATCATTTTGTTTTCTCTTTTAATGCATTTACTGCAACTTCTATATAGATATTAAAAATATATGGTGATAGAGGACAACCCTGCCTTACACCCCTCCTTATTTTTGCTTCTCTTTTATTGCCATTAACTGTTATTTCGGTAGTGTGATATTTATATAAGTTCAGAATAAGACACCTGTCTTTCCAGTCAATCTCGACTTTGGCCAATGTAAGAAATAAGGTTTTCCAATTGACATTAACAAATGCCTTTTCTATATCGATGAATACAATATAGGTTTGTAGATTAACTTCCAGTCTTCTTTTTTAAAATCTGGCGTAATGCTAGGATATCATCCCAAGTTCCTTTCCTTATTCAAAATCCATACTGATCACTATTAAGATGTTGTTCAATTTTCTTGCTTAGTCAATCTATGATGATGATCAATAACATCTTTGATGCATGTTAAAGAATGGCTAAAGTCCTCTAATTTGAACATTCACAAGCATTTTCTTTATTGGGTATTGTAATTGTTCAGCTTTTAATAAAATCAGGAGGTACAATTCCAACCTAATAGCATTTAGTAATGATTTGAAAAAGGTATTCTTTAATGCTTAAATCACAACATTCTAAGAGCTTTGCAGGAAAGTTATCTTCACTAGTAGCTTTATTTCCTTTCAGTTTAGTGAGTGCTGTATAAAACTCTGCTTTAGTTATAGTTGAACCTTTGTCATCTTCTTCAATTAGTTCTTCATCTTCTATATAAGTATTATTGTCAGTAATAGCTGGTCCATCATACAAATCTTCAAGGTATTCCTTCCATCGCTCACATACATTTTTATTTTCAAACAATATCTTCCCTTTGGAATCCTTAACCACGTTGCTTGTGATGCGTTTTTGATGGCTCAATGATTTCACTTTAAAATAAGCTATATCAGGTTTCCCATTTTTCAGGTCATCCTCAATATCCACGCATACCTCCATCATCCAATTTTCTTTCTCCTTGCGACATTGCATTGTTATTTGATTCTTTAGAGACTTATACGCTTGAGTGTCTATATTTCTAAATTTGTTCCGTTCTTCAATTAGCTCTAGGATTTCCTGGGTCATCCATTTCCTTTTCGGTTCCAATTTTCTCTTATCCAGTACTTCCCAGGCGGCTGTTTCTAAGCCATTTCATATATCATCCCATCCTAAAGTCTCATCCTTAACCAATTTGCTAACATCTTAACATTTTTGGACTACATTAGGATCTTGAATCATATTTAAACACCATATCTTTTGTCTAAATGTTTTATTCCTCTTGAACCTTATATCACATTTAGCTGCAACTAGGATGTGATCACTATCAATTTCCGCCCCAGGGTAACTACGGCTGGCTTTCACTTGGTTCCTGTATCTTTGTTTAACTATGATGTAGTCAATTTGAAACCTTCTTCTATCTCCAGGTGCTATCCAGGTGTAACGTCTTCTCTTGGGAACTTCGAGACAGGTATCATTTATTATTTATTTTATGTCATGTTGCTTACAGAATTCCAGTAATCTTTCTCCTCCCACATTGGCTGGAAACTGACCAGCATATTTAATATCATTATGAGAGCCACCGGAAGGATTAAAATCACCCATTATAATAATGTTTGAATTCTCCTTCACCATGTCAAACAATTCTTCTATTTGATCATACATTTCTTCATTTTCCTGATCATCAGCATTTTCAGTGGGAAAATATGTTTGCATTATCACCAAATCAACTGGAATTGCTTTTAACTTCATTAGAATTCTGATACTAATGTGATAAGTGTCTACTAGGTTGTGAGCCCATTTTCCTCTTAATACAATCGCTAAACCACTATTTCTGGCTTTGGTATTGCCTGCGTGGATTACCCTGACGTCATCAGATATTAAGTCTCCATTGCCTCCCATCTAGTTTCACACATTCCTGGGACATCTTAATTCTTCTTAATCATAGAGTTTTTACCTTCTCAAGCCGTTCGGGTAGTAGAAGAGGTCTTACTTTCCACGTAACAGTAATCTTTACCCTTATAAGCCAGGAATGATCACCAATCTCCGCAGCTGGAAAATGGATCGTAGCATCTTGAGGTCCCCAGCTAGAAAAAATTACACAGTGCTACTTGGCGAATACACTCTGGATAAAGGACAGGGATATTCAACTTAATTTGCTATCTTAACAAACTACAAAACACAAGGGTTCTCAAGGCTACCCGTGAATACGAGAATCGGAAATCATGGGCGTAAGGATGCGGATCAGGTCCTAGGAAAATCCTCAACCCTATAGCACATTCCGCTACCAATTAACTACAAAGACAATGCCAAATTTATATAAAATATCAGGGAAACGTAAGTCACGTGCCAGTCATTTATTGTCGACACGTTCATAGGAAATCAAAATTCCAAATGCAATTTAAAGTACATTAAACATGTCTTAAAAATGATGTTGACTTAAAAAATAATGTCACAGCCTTTAAACATTAAGGAATTAATTATATGTTCCTTTAAGGAACATATTATTAAAATAATTACTTAAACAAACTCAAATAAAAATAAAACGTTATGAATTATCGCACAAGACTGCTGTACCCTGGATCACGGGAATTAACAACAAAAATTAAACTAATGTCGTTAATATTAAATTCCCCTCAAAACAAATGAATTTACCAATGACGTAGAGCTCCGTCATTACAAATGCTATGTACTAATCTATACAAAATAACTCCCGACTTCCTATAGTCTTAATAACCTTCCTCAGAAGCGATAAAAACTACAATCACAAATTAACATTAAAAATACGCTTGAAATTACATTAATAAAATTCCTATAAATATTATACAAGTTGTATACATATTACAAATCTTCACGTCGACTAGTCATCATCAAACAAAATATTTACAACTGGCAAAAATGCCAACTTCAAACTTGAAATAAAAATATGTACATCTGCATTACTGCTTCCTTTCACTACTTATTTATTTCAGAATCTAGAAAAATCTTCACGCTACTATGTCTTCATCAGTGTAAACATTTCAATTCAGGATTCTATGATCCGTACAGCTAAGTATAGAAATAATTCGTTCACTTCTGACTGGACTGTCGTTAAAATTTAAATAATTAATAAGTATAACTCTCTTTTCCGTCGAATAATTACATTTAATATAAATGTCTACTTAGAACCATTAAAATAGAACTCAGCTTACTCTCAACTTTAACAAAGATTCATTGCTCCTATAATTTTCAAGGAATTTCAACTATTGAGACTATCTCAATTTCTTCAAATACTCCTTTACAATAATACTGCATCTTAACAATTCTTACTTTCAATTTACGCAGATCTTTCCCTATAGATATTTCTTCAACAAATTAAACAATGACTTAACTGTGCTCATTGCCATTAATACAATGTGTTCCGCCGTCAATACGGGAATATAATAAATATCTCTCCTAGATATATTTCGTAGTTCCTTCCTCATACAACATCGTAATCTCAAAATATATAACTTCACGTTGCTAAATTCTTATTACCGTTCATACACAAGTTTAATAAAAATACCATAATAAAAATACTGGTTCTTTCGATAAATAATTTAAACAGGTGATATAATAAAATACTATTCTTTCCATAACACTCAAATTCATTTCATGAATAACATTACAATATAAGCTTCAATCAACTGGATTGCTTCAGTATTTCTTTCACATTTTACCCTTCCAATATTGCGTCGTTACTCGTAGTTACTTTTCCTCATATTACAATCTTATTTCAATTCCTTTCGCTAATACAATTCTCAATATAGTATTCTTGGAACATAGTTTCCGTTAAATATCCTTCATTATCAAAAACGAATTAATTAAATTTAAACAATCAAATCGAAATAAAATTCGACGAATAACAAATAATTCGAATTAAATAAATTCGATCTAAACAAGAAAATTTGAGCTAACCAATAAAATCTCAATCAGATAAATTCGAAATCACTCAAACTTTTGAATTTCAAAAATCAAATCTAAATCGTCATAAATCGCTCGCAAATCAAAATTTGGATGAAAATCGAGAATGAAACCTACATGACATAGCGATGAAAATAAAGAATCGAAAAATATTAAAATAAATCGAAGATGTAGAAAAATGGCATCAATATAGAGAGTTGTCAGATATTCTCAAATGTACCTACAATTCTACAAAATGCGATATTTGGGTGCTCTCAAGGCTACCTGGTGCTGGCTATAGCTGACTGGGAGTTGATTTCCCTCGTTGTTCATCAGAAACGGATCGTTTCTGATAAATCGTCCCGCAAAGATGTCGTATGGGACACTCCTCAATCTCCTCCTAAAGTCGCCAAACTGCCAGGAACTGGATTCGAACTCCAACATCAACGTGTGGTCGTCCATTCTGCTTGGCAATCTTCTTAATGAGATGGGAAATCCTTTCTCTCTTGATTCGCGCTGGGATAACCCCAGCCGAGCTCGTGCTGGATTTTCATCTGTCTTCTTCGCTGAAGTTCAAATAGGTAGCTATATCCGCCATTGGCATAGTTGAAATGACTATTGTAGATGTAGATATGATTTACGACGGAGAGAAAAGATGTTAACCACCCCTGCGTCGTTAATATCATGCCATTTCAGATATTCTCGTGCAGTCATAGCTTATGTCCCCTGTAGCATCTTAGCAAGACATTCCAATCTCTGTAGATTCAACTATGTCTGTTTCTCCTCTCAACTTAAACTGCCACAACATGGTGATGAAATCCGTGGAAATATTATTTTTTTCATTCACATTGAAGCGTAGTCCCTATTAAAATATTCGGAATATATTTAATCTCTTATTAGCGGATTAAATTCTCTGTAGCGATTATGCAAGTATGCTATAACACTCGCTGGATAATATACTCTTGTAGTCAGCTTTGTCTTTTTGTTGTAATTGTAGCGAAGTCGATTTGCATATCCGCTCTCTATGAAGACTTGAGAAATTAGAACCACGATCTTGGTTGCGTATCTCCTACTGCAATCGTAAAGTTCGCGTCCCCTCATATAAAACTTGCCTAATTGGTGCGATAATAGCGAATATAATTTTATGATATAATGAAGCATTTAAATAGCTGCAAATATCTATAAATAATTCTTATTTATTATTTAACAACTTCCCTGGTGTCCTAAAGTGTTAAATAACGCTGGTAATTTGATATCCTCATTGCGCTAATAACTTTTGTCGATGTAACGCGTCATCCTATTGGTTGCCTTGATCACATGGGTAGCGTGCTGCTCGGCCTCCCTCCACGCGGCCAGAATTCCATTCTCGTGTGCCGTCTCCTCAGGACTCCTCGGCTCACGTCATAATCGGTAGCGCTCGGCTAATTTCGCGAAAGAACAAAGCTTAGCCCCGTTTCGATCGTCTCTCCTTGCTACGTGCCTGCTAGAAATTACTTGATTGACTGGCCTGGCTAACTAGTTAACTAGCGAGGTGATACGAAAATGTTCTTGGCCTCTTTCCAGACACAGTTTTAGATATCATAGGCTAACTTTCAAAACTTTCAAATGCTCGAATCTTTCAAGTCTTGAATACGAGTACAATCCCCACTCAACTTTCATTTCAAAAGCAAAAAAAACAATGCTTTTGAAATGCTCTCTTCAGATATTAAACTGTACTGTATTTTATTTCTTATTCCATCTGTCTATGCATTGAAGTCTCCAATTACTTGATCATCAATGAGGTTGACCATTTGGTAGCAATTATTTCCAAAACTCTCACATACTCTGAACGGGCCATAATAGACCTTTTAGAACTTGGGATACACTTGCTTCACCACGTCAACTTGATTAGGTTTCCTGATCAACACCAAGTTGCCTCTTCTTAAGGGTGCATCATAGCGTTTGCCTAGAGTACGCTTTTCTCTCTTCTCCGCCGCTGATATCAAATTCTGGTGGGCTACCTCTACTCTTCTTTCCCTCGTAGGTAGTCTATCCTTAGGAATTCCCATAAATACTTCATCCCAGGGTCTTTCTGACTTTATACCTCGATGTAATAGGGCTGGGATATTTGCTGTACTCTCATGTACCGTAAAATTTTAGCAGTCTTCAATTAGAGGTACAATCCTAATCAACCCTCGATGGTTGTCTGAACAATAGAGTCTTGTGAATTTCCTAATTTCACGTATCGATCTCTCCACTGAATTGGACTCTGGATTTCTCACGGAACTAAATATGTGTCTAATCTCGAGCCTCTCCATCGCTATCTTAAACTCCTCCGAAGTAAATTGCGTGCCACGATCCATTAGAATACTCGCAGGTTTTCCTGCTCTTGGGATTGCATTCTTCTCTAAATGCTTATTAACGTTTTTAGAATTAGTTTTCTGCACAGGATTTAATATCACGTACTTTGTGAAAACATCGAAATCACAACAAGTACTGATTACCTCGGTATCCCTTAGGAGCTGGACCAAATCTGCCCTTCGCTTAGATTTCACGTGGTCTTTCAAGTATAATTGACCTCGGCTTGTCTTTAAGCAAAGATGAAGCGTGCTTGCTTAACTGGCAATCATTACAGGACCTAATAACATCAGCTACAATGGTTCTCATATGTGTGCAAATAAACTGTTCTTGAATAGTGGCTAAGGTCTTATCCACTCCTCCATGACCAATACTGTGATGAGTTAACCATATAATACGATTAATAAGGTTAGGTGGAACTACGACTCTTATTTTCGTATTTTCAGCGTCCTTGTATTTGCATACAATCTCTTCACAAATCAAGTACTTCTGCGCTCTTTTCCGAGTTTCTTCATAGGCAGGATCTTCCTCGTCCATTCATCTCTTCAAGAACCGAAACATTCGTCGCGTGGGTGCATGACTCTTCTGCGACACTGCGATGGTTTTCAGTCGGTCAATAGTAGCTTGATCTTGACTATCCATCTCGATCACGTTAACTAGGATACTTTTCACTGGGTTGCGAGATAAAGCATCTGCTAACAAGTTATGCTTGCCAGGCTTATGCACAATTGTTGCATTAAATTGCTGTAAAACAGTGACCATCTAATAAGCATATCACTAAACAAATGTGACTTTAACATAAATTGCAGTGACTTATGGTCAGTAACAATAATTATCTGATGCCCGATAAGTACTTTCTTCCACAGGTGTAAGGCCGAAATAAAAGCTAAAGCTTCCAATTCAGTAGTGAAATACTTTGCATCATGCGACTTCAATTTCCTGCTGCTAAAAGCTATATAATGCTTGTGGCCCTCGTTATCTATTTGATATAGAACAGCACTGATACGAGAATGGCACGTAAGATCGGCCCTAAGCAATTACATCGAAATGATTACGGGAGGATCAAATATCAAGAGAGTCTACAGCAAAGCAAGACATTTACTTGTTTACAAATACTAGAATATTTACATTTAGTATCAAGGAGAACATTTGTCCTATGCTATGACTGTGCCATCTCTAACATTTATCTTTAAAGTTAAGTGTTTAGCTAGTCCTAAATATCATTAATTAATAAACGAGATGCGTTTATTACTAAGAAAATCAAGCTATGTGCACAATGATGCTGAATAAATAAAAAGCTATGCTAATACAACATAAATGCATACAATAATTCAGCACTCCTATGATTGTGCAATTGGCACTGCCTGCGTACTCGATTAGTTACTGTTTGTAACAAACGGTCATAGTGTCAAAGTGTTAAAAAAGTAGAAAAATATAGGAAAGCCTGCAAATGCGATAGTAATTAAACAATTACATCGACTCATATTGCTACTAATCTGATGTGTGTGCTTCTGTTATCACATCACCAATTAGTTGTCGACTATTCATGTGAAAATGTATCAAAATTTATCTAAAACAGCTTAACATTTTCTAAGTGTTAACATTTGGTCCAGAAAATAGTTTATTTTTAATGTTTAGACATGTTATTTAGACTCAGGGGGAATTATAAGATTCGTTAGTTTTCAACACCCTATTTTTGATTATTAAAGCTTCCCACAATTATTTATCCCTGACAGTATTGTTGTTCAATTTATGGACCTTTAAAAGCGTTCAGTGTATTTAGGTAACATGTGTATCCAACTTAGGCAAAATAACTCAATAGTTTAATAGTTTACCAGACACGCTGTGTCTCCACCAATTACTTCATAATTATTAGACATCCTGTGTCCTCACCAATTACTTTACTCTTATTTGGGATTCATCGATCCAGGCGCCCTCGGTTTGGTACGACTTCAAATAGTTCATTGCCACCGGTATAACCACAATAACAATGTCGGAGGTATTAATTCACCGTCACGACTCATATGATACTCTCATAACTTTAATTTACAAAAGTGTGGATTCCTAATTGATACACGTTTGAAGTGCTGGTAATAAAGATTATGTGTACAGAAAACACATCCTGACAACGCTTTAAGTAAACATGAAGGCTTCTGATACAAGCTAAAAGTGTGTGTGAGCATTTATAAAATTGCCTCTTCCCTGAATAAGGTCGAACCTGCGTTCATTTGGTTACGAAATACAGTTGCATTCATTGCCTGTCTGGCTTCTCGTAAAGAAATAAACCTGTTTTCAAGTATTGATCTGGCCAACAAATGTGAATAACGGAACTCTGCATTCCACTTGTAGTAATGTTAAGAATCTCACAGCCTTCTAAACAAAATACTAATGCATTGCCTAGAATCGAGTGTGCTGTGTAGTGGGTTTGGCTCGTAACCTTGGCCTCGGTTTAACATCTGCCAAACTAGTTTATTTGTCATCAGCTTGTCAAAATAAAAGTTGATAATAACTGTTTTGAAACGATACGAAATGAGCATTGAAAATCCAGCCTTCCTTTCGTCTATAAATGTTTAATAAAACTATTATTTCCACACGCGTCTTATAATTAATTACCTGCATTGTGCACTTAAATAAATGAAACCAAATTAAACTAATATACTGTTTCCAACTCATTACAATACGCTACAAATACTTGATCTGACTCACAGATGCAGCGACACTTGGTTCGAGACCCGCCATGAGATGTTATATGCGGTCTCGTGTATGGCTTTAGATTCTCTTCTCATTGTATTTGGACATCTTCCGCTGCTAATTCCCCACGCATGATTTAGAAATCACATGCCATCGCGTGGTTGGGGTTTTGAAGATCTGATGGTTTAGCATGATTGTAATGTTTGCGTTGGTAATAACGTAGCACTTAATTAACGAAAACTTGCGCGCACTGAAGCTAATATGCGGTAAGAAATTGCCCATTCTCACTCCGCCACTGGTTCTAGTCTTGTCGCTTGTGCGACACTCACTCGTGACTTTTGCACTGATATTTACAGAAAATATTAACATAAAATATTAAACCAAAAATACTGCCCATCCGGCAAATAAAGATTGTTCTCGTAGATTTAGTACAGTTAATTAATTACACAGTTTATGTAACACTGAAGTGTGTGTGACCATGTGGTCATAAAGTTTGCCTTACACAAGTCCGTCATTTCACCTCGGAGAAAGAAAATATATCACAGTTTATGTAATGATGAATGTCTCCAATCTTGAAATTGTTAAATAATGCCATGATGGCTATCCATGAGAAAAATATCCACTGATATTTCGTGCCACATGGTTTCCCTTCACGGACGTACTTTCATTTATGCTCCAACATGTACATCGATGTTGCCTCATCCAAAGACAAATAGGAACTGGTGTTACCAAATATGGCGTGCTCTTAGGATATGAGCTAGCCGCGTAAATTGATAGTTTCATTGATTTACGAAGTATGCTGTACTTCAAATATGCAGAATTACTTGGTTATAATTATAATTGATTTTTGGAATGTCCAAAATATATAAAAATATGATCATAAGCGATATTGCTTCAGCTTTTTCCCTCCGCTCGCAGGGTATGTTCAGTTACATTCCAGCATAAGTTTTAGTCTTTGTTATCTGAGCAAACATGCGTCAACGGGCGCAATACAGATCTCAATATCTTTCAGACGATCTACCCATTTGTGATGTTCATTAGGCACAAATACTTTGAAAAACATTCAAATATTCCTCATCACGCGTTCGCTTGGATTCGCGAATGGATGCCTTATCGAGGATAAAATATGTTTCATTGCAAGATCTACCATTCCCTTCTTGAAAGCATTACTGGTGAAGTAGCTACCGTGGTCAGATAATAGGAACTGAGTTTTTCCCATGGTAGAAATAACTTTATTTCTGAAGCGGCTTAGCACTTGTTTTATAGTAGTTTTTGCATGGGGCCCAAAACCACGAATTTCGAAAATACATCTAAGCACACTAGTAGATGTCGGCATCCTCTCCTTCCCTTAGGAATTGGGCCGAATGTATCAATAGCAAGTAACTCACAGGGATTGTGCGGTAATAAAGGTTTAGGAAACTGTTTCATGAGATAATTGTTCGGTTTTGTGCGCTGGCATGGGTCACATGTTTTAATGACTTCGTATATGGTTGTTGTCATGCGAAGCCTCGTGAATGCTTCACCGATGGTTGCTTCAGATTTATCTGTGCCGATATGTCCGAGACTTTCATGAACGTGCCAGGTTAATCCACGCTGCAATGAAGCTGGTACCAAAATCCGTAATTAAGAGAGTTCATCATCAATGAATTTATGCAATAAATTGTTCAAGTACATGTATTTTCGTTCCATCTGTTGAGCTTCCCGGTGCGCTGGTGTTCCTACTTGTAGTTATCCTTTAAAGTAGCGTATCATCTGCCTCATCCAAGGTTCAGCTTCTTGTTCTCTGGGTAATTCCTTCAATTCATCTAGAAACTTGCGGTCCTTGTCAGTCAATTCAATATGATATATTACAGCTTCATCTTCGACTTCCGCTTCAGGGTTCCTGCTGAGAGCATCCGGTATAACATTTAATTTGCCAGGGCAGTGCTCAATCTCGATGTCAAATTGCTGGATGTAAATTGACCATCTGGTAATCCGTTCACTGAGCATTGTAGTTTTAAATAAGAACGTCAGAGCTTTATGATCCGTTCTTTTTGTTATGTGGTAACCAAATACTATATTTCTCCACTGTTGCAGAGCGTGAAGTATAACCAGAAGCTCCAGCTCTGTCACAGTGTAATTACGTTCATGCTTGCGCAACTTGTGACTTACAAATGCTAGGTAAGACCGGTTCTGCAGGTTGTTTGGATCTTCCTGGTATAACATGGCTCCAATGCCTACAAACGAAGCGTCAGCTTGGATGACAAACTCGCGACCAAAATCTGGGTAACCCAATTTAATACAATTTTGCAATAGAAATTGTGTAGCTTGGAAGAACTTGTCACAACTGTTATTCCAAATCCAATGATTATTCTTTTCGAGGAGTTCCTGCATAGGGGCTACCGTCTAAGTGTACCCCGGGCAATTTTCCTTGAAAAATCCCGTAACTCCAAGAAAAGCACAAACAGGTTTCACCCTGGTTGATGTGGGGAAATTCTTAATTGCTTCTAATTTGGCAGGGTTCGGTCTCACACCCTCCTTATCAATTATATGGTCTAAATACAGTATTTCGTCCTTGAAGAAATGGTACTTCTTGAGTTTAATTTTGAAGTTTGAAGTGCGATGGTTTTCCAATAAGGTATCCAAATTGTTCATGTATTCTTCAACAGTGTCAGAGGCCAACAATATATCATCAATGTACCTGACAGTCATCTCTTTAACCTCATCAGTAAGGTTAAGATCTAAGGCTCGTATTAGGGCACATCCAGCTGTTTTAACACCAAACGGCATTCTACAAAACGCGAAAGTCTGATTGTCGAACAAGAAACCTGTCAACAATTGTGATTTCTCATCTAACTCAATATGGTGTAAGCTCGAGGTCAAGTCCACACTACAATATATGCTTTTTCCTCTAAATCCTTTTATGACGTCTCTTATTAACGGCGCTTGGTCATATTCTGGCAACAATCGAATATTGAGCATTCGGGCGTCTAGGCAGATCCTAATAGAACCATTGGGTTTGGCGAGAGCCAAAATTTCATTTAGAAAAGGTGTGGGTGTCTTCCTTATAACTCCCGCCTGTAGCATTCCTTCAATTATATCCTTAACTTGACTGTGGTGTTTTTCTGGTATTGGATACAAACTGCTTCTAAATGGGGACCAATCATCCACTTGCATTTAATATTTAAAGTTTAAGATCTTCCCAGGTACAGTGCAAAAACCTTCCGATGTTTCCTGAGTATGTGTTCAAGTCTCTCCTTCTCTGCACCCCTTAATTGGACCCCTCTCAGCCTCTCCTGTAGTTGATCTTCGAAGTCGTCCGTGCTGCCATCTTCTTCAGCCAACAATGCCCATATCTCAATTCCTTATTATTGTCCTTCTTCCAGTTCCACGATTGCAGTAGTGACGTCATCAGTGTCTAGCTCCAGTATTTGTTCCTCCGTTTCCTCGGTAATAGCCTCGAGCAACCAGGTATTTTCCTCCCTACCTTGGTAACTTCATCCATATTTAGTCCGAATTTCCTCATTCCTTCAATATTTCTAAAGCTGACAATGTTTTGGTGTAGGTCGATAACCGCTTGATATTCACATATGAAGTTTGATCCCAGTATGATATTGAAATTTAGCTTCGGCAAAATCACGAAAGTCTGAGCAAAGGTGTGCTCCAGAATGTCCAGCTCCAAATATGCCTGTGTTTTACAAGTCACGGTGCGCTCAGGAATAACGCCACGTACTTTCATCTGAGGGACCTGAATTATAGGAACATCATAATTCCGCCTTATTTCTCGTACTAAAGCCTCAGATACTAGACTGATCTAAGCCCTAGCATCAACCAAGCATTTAACTTTTACACCGCCGTTTCGTGCGTATATTACAGGTAACTGTGTCATGGTAACGTTCTGTGGTTTTATGACCACCTCAAAGCAATCCTCCGGTCTCGCTACCCATTCCGTACTACTGGCAATAATCCATCCATCTCCTTCAGAACACCGTCCGCTTCTCAGGCTGTCATTTTGATCAATTATTGTGGTTATTTTACCGGCCCCCATTTGGATGGTGCCGACCCTTCTCCTGTCGTTCTTCTGCAACAATAAGCTCTGTGCCCCGTCTTCCTCCATATGAATGTCTGGGTTTCTGCGTTTATCCATTATTCGTTCCCAGCGGTCTTTCTCTTCTACCCCCAGCGGCGTGCAACTCGTCAAGATAACGCTGCGACTCCTCGTACCTCTGGTTCCAATTTCTGTGGTCATCCTGTGGTTCGGATTTTTCGTTATACAGCTGGTTCCTTCCATCGGCTTGATCAGCATACCGTCTTCCCCGCCATCCTGGATTGTATCGATTGCCATTATTCCCTCTTCTATATGGTGTCTCCTGTCTTCAATAAAAACGTTCCTGCTGATATCTCCTTTGATGATATCGGCCGTCATTATGAAATCTGTCTCGCTGGTTGTCATGGTATCGTGGCTGGAATCTCCTCTCTTTCCCCTCATCATTATATCGCCTCGGGTCATTCCCAGTGCTGGTCCCTTGTGGCTTGGTATGTGTCACATACGGCTTAACGGCCTCAGCCGTATTTACAGTTTCCATCTGTCTTCTGTCCCTCCCGTGAAATTGGTTATTAGTTTCATCGAGATGACGTAATAACTCTTCCGCTTCTATCGCCGTGCTCACGTTAGCTGCCGCTAGGAATTGCTGAGCGTTAACGGGAAGATGCATACTTATTGTCGTAATCAGGTCCTGTTCATTAGGCGGGTTATCTAAATCTCGCCAGTTCAGCATCTGCCTTGTTAAGTACTCCACGGAATTTGTCTGTGGTGAACTGTAATATTTCCTTGCGTACAGGGCTAATCTTAAATTTTGCTGGTGGCTGGAACTCCAGAACTTCTTCAAGAAGGCTTCTTTGAAACCGGCCATTGTTTCAAAAGTATAGCGGAAGCTCAAGAACCTGATAAGGGCAGCGCCTCCAAGATACATCTCTACCATTCTTAACTGTCGCTCAGGGCTTAAATTTTGATCCAAAAAATAATCGGCCAGTTCTTTGAGGAAAGATTTTGGGGTAGTCCCTGTGTCCGGAATGAATGTATTAGGGTGAAATTCATTTGCTCTAATTATTTGTACAACTTGTGTGGGTAGTTGACCTTCCTGCGGTGTTGGCGTACGACCTTCACAATTCCTGAATAGCTGCGTGTTGACTGTGCCTGGGCTCTTGCCAGTATCTGAATTGTTTGACATAACTTCCCTATCTATACTGTCCTTATTTTTATCTACTAACGAAGCAAGTATAGTCCCTCGTTCCTTCGATTTCAGTTCATTTTTATGAGATGATCATTGTGCTCCTGAAACATAATTCTCATGTTTTCCTCTATCGCTTGTATCCTAGTGCAATTTTCATCTAGCCGTTTAATTATCATTAATTTTTCATCCTTGGACTCCGCCGTCATCTAGTTCCAGTCTATCCTGATTGTATATTTTATCTTGTCTAATCTCTTATCCATATCTTCGCTATTATTAGCTTGATTTGATTCTATGGTTGTCAATCTCGCTAACAACGAGTTGTTATTTAGCTCAATGGTCTGTTTTAATTCCTGTTGTTCCTCCTCTAATTCCTTCCACCGCTCCCCTGATGTGAGCTCTAACTTACTCAATTCTTTAACCAGGCCACTAATTTTACCGTCCATTGTGTTAATTTGTCCTTGTACAAATGTTGTTAAATCTGTCTTCTATTCTACCCCGTGCCAAATTTATTTCTGATGTGTTTGTTGAACATGCCTTTTCAATTTGATTGAGTTTAGCCATTACGACGTCATGTATATTTTGTAATTTGCCGCTAAATGTGTCCTCAATCTTCTTAATTTCTTCCAACTGTTTATTATTATTAGTTTCGTCATCGCTTGCTATTAATGTTAATTGTTGCTTAGTATAGTCTTTGATTTCTACTGAAAGTGCTGCTGATTTCTCCATGTTTCTTTCTTCCAGAAGTGTCATCTGTTCTGTGTTTTTCGCGCTAATAGTGTCTTTCATAACCTCTAATTCACTGGACTGTTTTTCACTCTGCGCGGCTAACTGGGTTTCTAGCTCCGCTAACAGTGTTTCTAATTTACTTGATTGTTTCTCACTTTGTTCCACAAACTGTGCTTCTAGTTTACTTGATTGTTTCTCACTATCCTCGGTAATTTCGATAGTCATTTCACTCCTTAGGTCTAACAATTGCTTTTGGGTGCTGGCTGCCGCTTGCTCAATAACCGCCCTTATTTTATTTACGGATGCCATCTCCACACACACAAATATCAAATTCACTTAGAGAACACAGGACAATGACAATAGGTACCGTCAATATGGCACACACACACGTAAACAAACGCAAGTTAACCCATTAATTACTCAATTCATTTACATTTATCCCCAAGCAATAGCATCATTGAGTATTATTATTATTAGTATTATTATTATTATTATTATTATATTTCTTAACCCTTCAATTCCGTATCAAATTCTAGCCTTGCTTCAGAATAAAATAACTAATTAATCAAATATTAATCAGTTTTTAAGGTGCAACCTGCCTGTCAAAAAAAATGGAGTTTGGTTTGCTAAACAAATCTAATTTTATTAGTATGGGCGCCTGGAACATCTGATTTAATATTTTACCATAAAATCTCAATCCAACTACAATGTTCCATATTTATATTTTACACAAACTCCCTGATTTTACATGTGAACAAAATTCATAGCGGTAGCACAGTGCTTAACTACTTTAATAAAATGATCACATCCGGTGATCTAGTTATAAGTACAAAATGTTTCAACTGGTCTAGCCATTCCATATTGCATTCCACAGTTTCCACATTTAGCGCCTTTGTACAAAATACAATAAAAAATCGTCACGAAAGCTCAGTCGGTTATATCCTCATGCCCCACTTTGCTCGGCGCCATAGTATCCCTTATGTGCCCTTAGGAAAAGAAGCACTACACAAGACTTATATTCGGGGTCGTGATCAGTTCTTGAAAAGTAGTATGAGGAGAAACGTGCTTCTTATAATTTCCAGGATTCATTGGGGAAAGTTACAAATAAATTATATGACAGGTTAAAACAAGTAACAATTTCATACTATACCCGTTTAAACCATTAGAGCTGCTTGTCGTATCCGAAGATCAACTGGATTGCAGAATCTCGAGGTCCCCGGCTCATAAATCTGGAAATCCTACCAACAATAGCTTAATGGAGGGGTGCACACTTCCTAAGATCATGTTTTGGTAAAGAAAAATGGGTGGATTAACTGATTAAACGAAGAGCTCGAGAAACTTACCATTCTCGGTTAAGTGGGCGAAATTA
Organism: Meconema thalassinum; assembly: GCA_946902985.2. Taxonomy (NCBI): domain Eukaryota; kingdom Metazoa; phylum Arthropoda; class Insecta; order Orthoptera; family Tettigoniidae; genus Meconema; species Meconema thalassinum. Next base: position 727,512,954 of record OX336389.2, read on the forward strand.
GTGGTTAAATAATACCTCAAATGCACCAAAACATAATCCTTCTTCATAACTTAAATAAATCATCAAGACGTGGTTACAAAACTAACAAATACATTTATTAATAAAGTGATAATAAAAAAAAATTAAATCAACAAATATCCCTATAATAATTACATATGATCCGCAAAATGATTATGCGTAAATCCAGTAATCAGATAATAAAATAAATCACCGTACCATGGACGTTAGAAGTACTCAACTTCTCTTTAAAAAATAAACAAATCATCAAACAGCTGTTAGCACAACAGCGCTTAAATTTACACTTGTTCTCTAGTAATATATGAACAAATATCGGTATTAATACAGCCAATATCTTCCAATGACATTTCTACTTACTATTACAAAACCATCCATTGGTAAAAATAATGAAAATTATATTATATTGATCTTCCATAAGATCACTTCTGTACAATAATAAACAACCTTAATGTAGTCAAAGAACGTCGTCACGTTCTTTAAACGTCACTCTTATTAATGGTTTAAACGTTTAAAAGATTTATAATAAATTAAACAAAAGTTTATTTGTCAAATAAGATTCCCTAAATTATTTAATGATTAACAATAGAAATTGTTATTAAATGTTTAATGAAAAGCTATTAATATTTCCAAAATATTAATTATGTTTGTAAAATATTTATTATTTAGATGTTTATTAGTTATCTAATATAATTATTAATCGTGTTAATTCAAATAATAAACAATATTATTATTATTGTTTTAGGATCAGCTGTTTATCGAGAAAGTTATTCAGATAACTTTATTATATCGTTAAATTCTCCTAGTTATTAATGATATTATGTTTATATATTGTTAACGTAATGTTTTATATTATTTACACCATTCGTGATGATTCTCATTCATCCAACCTTCATTCTCTTGTCAACTACTGACAATCCTTACTCTTAAATAAATGGCACTGTTACAAAATCATATCACATTGTTATCATCATAATATAGTTGTTTCGTTTCATAATTGGGCATACATACATAGCCGAACGGTTGAGTTATGCTTATATAATTACTGTCTTGTTCTTGATAATATTTTAATAATAATTAACAACATTGTTACTTTCAATCCGTTTCCCAAATATTTTCCGCCAATATAACTAATCAATTCAACTGAGAGTCGTTACACAATAATAATGGACAACAAAGGTCTTACATAATTCTTGACTGTAATATAGTAATACAATGTAATATAGTTACTTATAATTTCAAAATAAACGCTTACAACGCGTTCCCTTCTCTGATATACTGAACAAATATCCACAGAATATGTAGACGACTACTTCTCTCAATTACACAGGTAAATTCCATATAACATTTTTCCCAGCTTGTTATCAAACAAATATAGCTGCTATAATTCTTCACTTCGATCTCTTAAAACAGTATTCCGGCGTAACAACTTCTTTAAATTGCATATAATGCCTTGCTTTCATAATATATTTATATATAATAATTACAGCGTATAACTCTTTCAGATATTGTGATAATAAATAATAGTCGACTCTAATAAACAGTGATGACGTAATGGCTTGCTAGTATATGTTACTCTAGATTTTAAATAACTGTTGTTAACATTTAATAAATATAAACATTCGTTACTTCTCCTTGGTCTTTCCAAAATATTGCGTTAATGCAATCAATAGTCAACAACAGTCTCTAAGAGTGTTGCAAAAATTTCGTAGAATACTCAAATGTGTTGATTTGTCTAAGCAGATAAGATCTCTCAAAATAAAATAATTTATCCACTGATAAATTATTAATAATTATGACTGGCTAAAATTGGAATGTCCAAATAATGTTTCATCCTTCCACCAATCCAAAATGCTCGATTGAATAATTACTTGTGTAGCATCAAACTCGAAGTTAGCTATAACACAATAACTATATTTTCAGAATAAAGGATAACTGTTCCTAAGATTTGCAATAAAATCTTGGAAATGTCCAAGGAAATGATTCATTTCCAAAGAAATATCATTTTCCTAGTCTGGGTTGCTTGGGTAAATTAATATCATATTCCAAAATGCTGAATATAATTCGGTAAAATTCGATAACATTAAATAACATTCAATAAAATTCGATAAAATTCAATAAAATTCCCAAAGAATTCATGAATCGAAATAAATTCGAAAAACGAAATTATTTATAAAATGAGTTCAAATCTCGAAGCCTAAAAGTCAAAAATCCAAATGTTAATATCCAAAATCTCACTATAATAAATTTAGTATTTAAATACCCAACGTTGAAAAATGATTTCTGTGCCTAAACTATATCACACACAATAAAAATGGTTCAGCGTTGAAATGGTGCCATGCTCTCTGATATTCTACTCTACAACTAACTACAAAAAGAACCAACAACTACGAACGAAGATTTCTCTTTCTACCTTACGATGACATCTTGTAGAAATAGTGTGGAGAAAATTACTGACGACACCAGTAATTCCACACTCGGTGATCTTCATTCTCTTCCTCCGGATAATTGCCTCATCACGACTCGAACCCTGATCTCCGATCGTTAATCTCCCTAGCTGGTTACGAACGCGGACTTCGCCTCGATCAGCAATACCGCACGAACCTCCAAGTCTCGAAGTGCGATGAACTGCTTCAGTTCGGTTTTGATAGTTTCTAGCCATGACGCGATAATCAAGTTCCATCTCGGAATGTTGGACTGTAGCTGCGCAATAGTTACACCACTTCTTATAATTTTAAGATTAATGTCGGTTGCCTGATATTCTAGACTGACAATGTAACGTCACGTTCCCTGCGCATAACTTGGCTTAGTTCATGATCACAAATGCGGTAAACTCAATGTTAATTATTCCCCTTAACGCTTGCATATCGAACATCTCGACAAAAAATTATCACTGAACAGAGACTTGCTATACTAGGGTGCCGCTGTCCTTAAAATATACTGGAACAGACATATAACGGGCCATCCCCCGCAGACGCTATTTGTCTCACTGCCAAGCGCTTGCAATGCTGGCACGCACAGAGTGAAACGTGCTTAAATAATGTGAATGCTTTCAACAAAGAAAACTATCTTATTCTTTCAAATATCGTCCTGAAACTTTTACGAAATATACACACGATGTTTCTCTTTAGTTCAGTCGAACTCACGATACTAGTTTCACACGAGAACTGATATAATGACGATATTCTGTTTCCCACATCTTCAGTGGACTTCTCATGTTAAATTTTGACCGACGGGACCGACCTCCTCGCCGCCAAACTATGTTCGTGTGAGACCCCTATCTTGCACACGCTGATTTCGGGAAACCAAGTGTCGCTGGTCCATTCCCTACCACTGCTTCTACACAAAGACCTCGATTTGATGTGCGTCACCACGCTCGTTAAAACCAATCGACTGGCGCCTCATGAGGAAAGAGCGATAAATCATTCATTACTTATATCTTTCTGCAGGAATCTCAAACTTCCTTCTCTGAGTGACTAACATAAATCCTTTTAATTTAGATCCTTTCTCAATAGTTTTAAATGTGCAGATTCTCTCATCTCTAATAAATGGCTTCTCATTAAGCGCGCTCATTTTCTCCTTCCTCCTTGTTTCTAGCAATTGGATTAGCAAATCAACGCATTTCTCTTCCAACTCTGCACGTTGCTATGAGCAGTCAAGCGAAAATACGACACAAGATTGCCTAACGGCGTCTTCGATCGCCATTTTGCTGTCGTCAAACACAATCTGAAGCTTCCTCTCATAACAAAATTTTAAAAATATCGTTATTCTTCCGAAAATACTGCAATCTTCTCCAAATTTCACCAATACATCCAAAATAGCATCCTGTCCATCCTGAAACATTTAGAATTCGAGTTCAATAGGGAATCATCTGATTTGACAATAAATTGAATTCCACCCTTATATGAAACCATGAGTCATTTGCGTGCTACAAGTGACCTGCAAGTAACCCTGTAGCCCACATGCTACATCCAGGCATCCGACATTATGTAAACAAAGCCGGTCAAGGACCCAGAAAGTCCCGCACGTATTTGTTCCCAGAGTGTCCTCAAACCGTGTCAGCCGTCAAAACAAATGACTGACTCAGAACATCACTCCATAAAATAGCTACCTCAACAAATAAGCTTAGACAGCTGTAAACTACGAGGTGTACCAAAACGTCACCTCAAGAGAAAAATGACTCTGAATAGAAAAAAATAGAAAAATTACAAAAATACAAAGAAACATGTTTACGTGATGTATGCGCTGTCGAACAATTGAAATATATGAGTACTAGACGAGAATTCATTCCCGTTCGACCACTCTATTAAGTCATGAAATCCCGTTCTGCGGGTTTGAGATCACGACAACTATGGGAACACACTAAATGGCAAATACAATAATAAACACACTGACATAGTCTAACCCTTTATAAACAATCAATAATACACCAAATGTATATTGACAATTATCAGCAGCCGAACTAAGCGGTCTTAGGCTATGCAAATCAACACAAGGCAATCACGTGACATACAAAAACCTATGGTTCGCCGTATGCGACCTTAAAAATGACATTAAAACAAATCTCACCACAAGGCGCGTCATAGTATCCGGTACTATAGACAATAAAAAGCAGAGTGACCTTACTAAACTTGGCAGCGAACCAAGCAACAACAACAAAAAGAACATGCCTCATCAGGCGAACAAAACAATTACATATTACACTTCGATCAATACGGTCGCAAAATTAGTTAGATTAGCGGCATGGATAGCTCCCCATTAATTGAAAATATCATAATTTAACAGGCAGGACATTTAATTTATTTCCAAAGAATACATTAGCGCGCACGCTACTGCTTATCGCATTCCAGATCTGACTACAATGGTCATTCAAGCTCTCTCTCTCTACTGTGCTTTTGTGTGTGTAGACAAAAATACCCAAGCCTGGATTCTCATAGATAGCCTCACTGGCTCCTGAAATCGCGAGACATAATAAATCAATACCATCATATTCTTGAAAAATCCCCCTTGGGATATCAAGATTCACAACATCAGCAAATGTGCCACGCAGGTTACGCAATCTGAAAATATAGTAGCAACGGTCCTGATCCACAGCCCAAACCAGCTCACAATCGAAGCAATCACACCTAGCACACACACATCATGGCATGACATAATGACTCCCACTCTTACTTCAGACTAAGAATACATTACAAACAAGACTAATGACCTGAATACAGACAGGCGGACGGACTTCTGTAGCAACAAAAGTTTGCACACAGCAAAACAAAATCAACTAGCATTTGCCTGATAAATCATAATCCAAAAATACGGGAAAATTCCCCCATGTCTAATATTACAGTTAAAACACATCCATTTGTCACCCCTATCTAATATTTCAGCCGTAAGTAATCTCAATAGCACGATGCTTTCAGGTGCGCTAGCGACCTAAGAGCAAGCACTGTAATAAAAGCGAAGGGCAAAAGCCACAAGAAAAACTCACAAAAACCTAATATGTACAACAAATTGTCACGTGATAGATGCTAAGAAAGATAATTATGTCAGTGAAAGATTTACATTTAACACAGCATATCAAAAAAATTACAAACAAATTTTCCAAACATTGCGCGTGATCCCACCCCGTCCAAAATTAAATATATTTAATTGTGTACTCATCACTTCAGATTTGCCCGGTGCCTGACAGCACCCTTGTCATCGTCCATCTGATGACCTAGCCCATCGTACTATACATCATGGCAGTTGAAATAACATGGTCCAAATCTTCCATCTTGTAGCTGAACATCTTGCTGTTGGTAAATGTTATTATATTATTAATATGACTAGTTTGACTGCTTAATAAGCTACTAAATTCACTTGCATTGTTCGATGCAGTACCGAAGAACTTTCCCTAGCCTGTGGAACTGTCTCCACCTAACACACATCACTTATCACAATACATGTAGCGCGAAACACAACACAATTAAACATCAAATTCCTAAGTGCTTCCATGCCACTCGCAAAAATTTCAAGTATCAACGCGCCTCGCGCTCGGACAGAGTAACACCCTATAAACGTCTCAGATTCAGAAAATCAAATGTTATGTCTGTTCTAAGACCGTAGTACTTACATGTTTTATCACAACACCATATGGAAGGGGTACCTCGCTCCGCAATAATTCTTAATATTTGTCCCATAGACTTCGGACACATCTCTATCAACTCGTGAAAATCAGCGCCTTCCATTGACAATCGCGTGCAGAAACTCGCATCGTGGCAACACACATTTCTTGATTTCGCGGGCAAATATCCATGCCTCCAAAATGTAGCGTCCTGATGTTATTGGCTGTTCAATCAAAAAATTTGAAACATTTAGGTGGTGAACTCCTCCCCCAATATGACGAAGGTCGTGAACTCGGTTGCTACCTAGACTCTGCGCTCTCACTGTAACATCCTCCAGACAAGGAAAATCAACTGACTTCTCGTTTGTAATAAGCAACGGATTTTCATCTCGCAACATCATTTCCCCTTTCTTGGAAACGGTCATATTTAGCTTGGCCGTTGGTCTTGCTGGCGACATAGACAGGCTACTTTGTTCAACCAGACAGACTACTATTACAAAATATGACCAACAGTTTCCTCAACTGGGCTAAATCAGAGATGAGGAAATAACATATTTGAAGACTTTAATATGGTCTTATATTTGAGGGTTTAATATATTGAAAATATTTACGATAAATCCCGTCGACTAATCATCATCAAACAAAATATTTCCAACTGGCAAAAATGCCAACTTTAAACTTGAAATAAAAATATGTACATTTGCATTACTACTTCCTTTCACGACTTATTTATTTCAGAATCTAGAAAAATCTTCGGTCCCTTCATTCTGGACCGTCGTTAAAACGAAAATAATTAATAAGTATAGCTTTCTTTTCCGTCGAATAATTACCTTTAATATAAATGTCTACTTAGAAAGAGCCTCCGTGGCTTAGGCGGCAGCACGCCGGCCTCTCACCGCTGGGTCCGTGGTTCAAATTCCGGTCACTCCATGTGAGATCTGTGCTGGACAAAACGGAGGCAGACATTTTTTTTTCGGGTACTCCGGTTTTCCCCTGTCAATATTTCATTCCAGCAACACTCTCCACTATCATTTCAATTCATCTGTCATTCATTTAATCATTGCCCCAGAGGAGTGCGACAGGTTTCGGCAGCCGGCACAGTTCATATCCTCGCCGCTAGATGGAGGCTTCATTCATTCCATTCCTGACCCGGTCGGAGACTGGAAGCAGGCTGTGGATTTTCATTTCATAAATGTCTACTTAGAACCATTTAAATAGAACTCAGCTTACTCTCAACTTTAACAAAGATTCATTGCTCCAATAATTTTTAAGGAATATCAACTATTGCGACTATCTCAATATCTTCAAATACTCCTATACAACAATACTGCATCTTAACAATTCTTACTTTCATGTTACGCAGATCTGTCTCTACAGATATTTCTTCAACAAATGAAACAATGATTATAACTGTGCGCATTGCCATAAGTACAATATGTTCCTCCGTCAATACGGGAATATAATAATATATTTCCTAAATATATTTCGTAGTTCCTTCTTCATACAACATCGTAATCTCAAAATACATAACTTCACGTTGCTAAATTATTATTACCTTTCATACACAAGTTTAATAAAAATACCAAAATGAAAATACTGTTTTATTGGATAAATAATTTTACAGGTAATATAATAAAATACTATTCTTTCCATAACACTCACATTCTTTTCAAGAATAACATTTCAATATAAGCTTCAATCAGCTGGATTACTTCAGTATTTCTTTCACATTTTATCCTTCCAATATTACATCGTTACTCGTAGTTACTGGGTAGATTATTGGCTGAGGAATAACCTAACCACCAACGGAAGATGATACAGAGAAGGAGATGGGTTTCGGACCAAAGAAAAAGGATGGAGAAATATGAGGGGAGTATGACATCAGTTATGCCTAAGAGTTCTTGTTCAAATGCAACAAGTGGTGAAAACCATATTAAGAGATTTATTTGCATTAAGTAGGGCATGAACCTAGGAAGAGTTAGGAAAGCCAGGATCTTGCCTAACTGTTATACTAGAAAAATGAAAAAGCGAAAAGGAACTATTAATTTATTTAACAATTCAAAAGAATTTGATGAATTAAAAAATATATATTTTCAATTTTGTTAACAATTTGGGGTCGCAGACCTCAGAAAACATTTAAAGTTTGCGCTAGGCAATTAACAATTCATTAGGTTTCAAACCTTTATAAAATCCTCGCAAGATTTTGAAATAGCGAAGATAAAATACAAAGTTTGAAGACAATTAAAGTGATTAAAGTTTGACAATAAATCGAGTACAAGGTGTGTACTTTAAGAAATTCTGGGTAAATATCTTGAAAGGAGTAACAAATTCAAAAGTAACAACACAAAAAGCAGGTAGAATAAAAGAGAAGTTCCTATAACTTCTTGTATTGAAGCTGAATTACTTTTAGTAATTACTCAAATAGGGCAGGTCACTTACTGTGAAACCTGAAGAGAAAGTCAAAAGGAAGGTTCTAGACCTCCTTTGTTTATGTAGGAATCACGAGACAAATGGGGCAAGTTTCCCTTTCGTGAAACCTAGAAATAACTCACTTATGAGTTGAAAGAATTGTATTCCCTAAATTAGAAGGGAGAAACAAGATAATTAGAAACGTGTACAAGACACGTAGTTATGCAGAAGTTAATTAATTACATGTAAGCAAAAGTGGGAGGGCACGTCTTTAGCGTGACACCTCATTGAAAAAGACCTAAAGTAACAATTTTATTTTGGGTTGTTAGTAAGGGGTTTAGGAAAGATCAACTGGGATGGAAGGTAAATGTTCATGGCCGTATTTATAATAATCGGACGAGCGCGACGCGGAAGAAATACTGAAAGAACACTGTTTTTCACTATAGTCTGTTGAAATGGATGAAAAGTTCACTGTAGTAGCGCAAAAGTTTATGGCAAAGAAAGTTATTGCAATGATGGAAAATAACTAGTTGCACTGGGTAGGCGAGAGTCTATTGTTTGAGAAGGTTGTAGATTATCATTAAATACGCCAGAGAAAATTCCAACGGAGGAAGGAACATTAGCCATTGAGCAGTAATTTATAAGGAAGATTCCTCATTTTTAAATAGTATTCCCACAAGTGAGTGGAAAATACATGACGGCACGACTTGTAGATAGAGTGCAGATTCTGGAAGGTTCCAGAACGATCCTAATAGAAGAATGGGGCCAAAGTTAGTCCAGCGGTGGAACGAGCTTAATAATTTATAGACAGTGGGTATTCAATAATATCCCACGTTGTGAGAAGATCTCTCATTTAACAAGCATAAGAAGTGTTGCTTTTTACGAAGATTGGCTTAGACAGACAAAGCTCAATATGGAAAATCCCGCGAAGGATGATTATTGCCACAAATAAGTAATCTCACACTGCCTATAAATGATTATTAAAAGCATGTAGTTGTTAAAAGACGATGAGAATGAGGTTAAAACTTGAAGTCTGTACTTATCTTTGCTTCATGCCGATGATGAAGTTCCCTTTGACGATTAAAGATCCAACATGGCGTGGAATCTAAAGAATGCCTCTTTAGTTCAGGAGGCTGGCTCTAGTTGAGCCTTGACTGACTAAGTCGACTGCCGACGTACAAGTGAGACCCACTCAGCGAAGCGCAAAGGGACCAGGAAAGGGAAAAGAGAGGGGGTAGGAGACAAAAGGAAAACATATAAGCATAACCAACATTGAAAAGTTAAATTCTCTTGATAAGAAGGTCTTCAAAGAGTTGATAGTAGGCGACACTATCGCAGCCTGTTGGGTGAAAAAGTAGACGAAGTTCTCTTGATCACGGAGATGATAGCTGGCGATGGTGACGAGATCTGGTGGCCAGATTGATAAGGAAGTCCTCTTGCACCGGGAAGAATTGAGGAACTTCAGAGATTCGCTGCTAGATGACGTTAGGTGAGTCATGGAAGATATATATCTAGAACAGACTCACGAATAACATGAGAACCCTAAACAGCAAAGAGAACATAAGAGATCACTGTTGGTGTTTGAGAAAAAGGAAGGAATGAACAAGCAAAGAGCATTAAAAAATATACTCTATCTTACCGTGTATTCCAAGAATACACCAGTTACTTTTCCTCATATTACAATCTTATTTCAATTCCTTTCACTAATACAATTCTCAATAGAGTTCTTAGAACATAGTTTCCATTAAACATCCTCGTTATCAAAAACGAAATAATTAAATTCAAACAATCAAATCGATATAAAATTAGATCAAAAACAATAAATTCGAATTAAATAAATTCGATCTAAAAAGAAAATTCGACCTAACCTATAAAATCTCAATCAGATAAATTCGAAACCACTCAAACTTTTGAATTTCAAAAAATCGTCGAAAATCGCTCGAAAATCTGAATATCGATGACAATCGAGAATGAAACTTCTACATGACATAGCGATGAGAATAAAGAATCGAAAAATGTTAAAATAATTCGAATATGTAGAAAAATGGCATCAATATACAAAGTTGTCGGATATTGTCAAATGTATATACAAATCTACAAAATGGGATATTTGGGTGGTCTCAAGACTACCTGGTGCTGGCTATAGCTGACTAGAAGTGGATATCCCTCGTTGTTCATCAGAAACGGATCGTTTCTGAGAAATCGCCTCGCAAACATGTCGTGCGGGACCCTCCTCAATCTCCTCCCAAAGTCGCCAAACTGCCAGGAACTGGATTCGATATCCAACATCAACGTGTGGTCATCCATTCTGCTTGGCAATCTTCTTAATGAGATGGGAAATCTTTCACTCTTGATTCGCGCTGGGGTAACCCTAGGCGCGCTCATGCTGGATTTTCTACTGTCTTCTTTGCTGAAGTTCAAATAGGTAGCTATATCCGTCATTGCCATAGTTGAAATGACTATTGTAGATGTAGATATGATTTACGCCGGAGAGAAAGGATGTTAACCTCCCCTGCGTCGTTAATATCATGTCATTTCAGATATTCACGTGCAGTCATTGCTTGTGTCCCCTGTAGCATCTTAGCAAGGCATTCAACGATGTCTGTTTCCCCTCTCAACTTTAGCTGGTACAACATGGTGATGAAATCCGTAGGAATATTAATTTTTCATTCACGTTGAAGTGTCGTCTCTATTAAAATATTCGTAATATATTTAATTTCTTATTAGCGGATTGAATTCTCTGTAGCGATTATGCAAGTATGCTATAATTCTTGCTGGATAATAGACTCTTGTAGTATGCTGTGTCTTCTTGCTGTAATTGTAGCGAAGTCGATTTGCACATCCGCTCTCTATGAAGACTTGAGAAATAAGAACCACGATCTTGGTTGCGTATCTCCCACTTCAATCATTAAGTTCACGCCCACTCATAAAAACTTGCCTATCTTGCGTGATAATAGCGAGTAAACTTTTATTCCATAATGAAGCATTTAATTAGCTGCAAATATCTATAAATATTCGTATTTATTATTTAACAACTTCCCTGGTGTCCCTATGTGTCAACATAACGCTGGTAATTTAATGTCCTCATTGCGCTAATTACTTTTGTCGATGAAACGCCCCATCCTATTGGTTACCTTGATCATATGGGTGGTGTGCTGCTCGTCCTCCCTCCACGCGACCAGAATTCCATTCGCGTGTGCCCTGGGCTCACGTCATAATCGGAAGCGCTCGGCTAGTTTCACGGAAGAACAAAGCTTAGCTCCGTTCCAATCGGCTCTCCTTGCCACGTGCCTGCTAGAAATTATTTGATTGGATGTCCTGGCTATCTAGTTAACTAGCCATGTGATACGAACCTGTTCTTGGCCTCTTTCCAGACGTAGTTTTAAATATAATAGGCTGACTTTCAAAACTTTCAAATGATCGAATCTTTCAAGCCTTGAATACGGGTACAGTACCAATAGTGAATTTGTAGTTTTCATTGCAAGGTGTTCGTTGAATGACGACCGAAGAGGCATCGCTACTGTTTCCGCTTTTGCCAGATTTTGGTTTCCGATTCTCATGATCAGTAGAATCACAATCACTAGAGAACCTCATCATGGCTGTTATACTTGGAATATCCTAGGAACTTTAATGGAGTGGCTTCCCGATGTCTTCTCCATTCTATACCGTTGGCCACCTAGTAGCTTTTCCGCCTTTAGGAGCAGTTTCCCCCTCGAAGGGCAAGAGAGTGCCCTCCTTCTACCCGCTAATCCGCCCTCCGAAGAAACCGTTGGCACTTGATAAAAGTGGTCGCCTTATCTCGGGCGATGTTCGGTGCCTGATATATGCCCAATAGACGAACAAATACCATTTGCTCTATTAACACGAGCACTGGGCTGCCTCCTCCACCATGTGCATTGTACCAAGGGACTCCTTCTCCACCACAGGTGCTGTTGAGATCTTCACTCATATCCCACAGCTGGGCCCGCCCTCCATATGTATAACCCCAGGAGAGAGAGTGTCTCAGTATCCCTAAGCCCCCAAGAATTGGGCTACCTGTTGGCCCGCGGGTTCTATTGGAGGGTATTCGAACCAACCCTAGCGTTACTGTAGCGGCCCGCTATCCGCCTCCTGGGGATGCGTCCTCTAGGGGTTGCAGCTTTTCATACCGTAACTTGCTAATATCTGCTTCTGATATTCGTAAAAAATACAACCTCACTTTTAGATACAACTGTTCTTTTAAAATCATCGTTAAGTCAATTTTGAACAATGCATTTTGTTCTTCATTTCAATACTTCCCTTTAAGAAACCCCTTTTTATGGGATATTGGAAATCTGTTATGTGTAATTTTTTTAGCTAATGGTGATCTTGCTTGTTTTTTACATTCTTGTTAAGAAGGAACTGTGCTATGCTCCATCATTGTTTGTGTGGATTTTAATATACCTCAGATTACATTATAGTGCTTATGCTCGAGTAAAACTTGCTGACTAAAATCTGCTTTTAGCCTATTTTCATTTAAGAAAAAATAGGCTTATGATTTCACCTTTTGTCCGTGTGTGAGTGTGTATGTGTGTGTGAGAGTCCATGTGTGTGTGCCCCCTCCCCCAAATAACTTCTAAACGGTTGGCGCGATTTCAATGAAACTCGGTAAGGTCATATAAGTATTTCGACCAACCCCAAACCTGTCCTTCATATTTTATTATGTCTCACAAATCCCTCATGGCGGCTGTGCGAAGTATTTCACCGGCATTCTACGTCTCCGAAATTATTACTCATATCACCATGAAATGTTGTACGGTGATAAAGGGCACTACTAAACGTTCACCTATGTGACCTTCAGACACCTGTTAACTATATGACCAACATGGCGGTCTAGCGAGGTTGAAACATTTAAATGGACGTTTCTCGCGATTTAACCATCCGAACACAATGAAACTTGGTAAAGCAAATTACTATTCAAATTGCAATGCATTGCTACCTAATTTAGTTCAGTTGTTTACATAACCTAACGATGGCAGCTGTGCGACATTTTTGAATGAAGTTTTTATTTCTTAAGTTCTAATCATGCGATCGAAATCAACATTTGAATAATGAACGTACACAATAATACTCATATAATAGTACATAACTCTATGGCATACATATATTAAAATCCATCATCGCTACCAGGGTTTTTCTTTCAAGGGGTACGCGGGGTACCCTTACCCCTTAAACAATTGACAACTCTTGAAGAAACAAGATGTTCAGTAAAGAACATATTGCCTATTTCTCCTAAATGCATGGGTATAGTTATAACTCTTGTCCTTTTCAAGAAGTATAATTCAATGTTGGTTATAGAAGCTTGTAGAAATACAACGCGCTATACGGATATTAAATGTTGATTGATTGAATCCTCACCTGAATTATATATACGCTAATACACACATCACAATAACACAGGTTATCTGAAAAATTCAACATTCACCCAAGTACCCAGGGATAAATGACCATGATGTCCATGCATCTCAAATGAAACAACAAAAACAGATTCGTACCCAAATCCTTCCTCGTATAAAAGTACACACAATAGCAACCCTACAGACATCACTGTGACATATGTTATTAGACAACTTCTACAAACACCCAAGTAAACGGGACTACAAGCCCATGATGCCGCAAAACCCCTAAAGAATCAACAACAAAAACAACAACAACAACAACTAGAGTCTCTGAAACGGATCAAGGTCAACGAATATTAATCGCTCTATTCGATTGTTGAAATATAAGAATATATATATATATATATGTGGGAAACGGTTTCCAAATCATCACACTCACAAGCATCGAATATAGAACTGAATTATTTATTATAACAATGAAACTGATTAAAATACAGTAGAGAATTAAGGGAATGTGTTTCGCGGCTCATCGGAACTCGGAATATTGCTTCTCTTCTTTTTATTCTCAGACAATGGCGCTGAGCTTACTCCTGCGCCCCCTAGATCCCATACTCGGCCGTCTTGATCCTCATCCGGCTCCCACATTCGGCCGTCCTGATCCTCATCCGACCTGGATGAAGAAGATCCGCCCGGCCAGGGCTCTATGAACTCCACATAGGACGATGTGATTCTTGGTCCAGCATGGTCTCCTTCTCTGCTGACGTCATATGTATCGTTGAGTTTAACTCGAGCCACTCGATAAGGTCCTAGACTTTTGGTTCTTAGTTTCAGATGTGGACCGATCTGAGTGCGTTTGATGGCAACCAGGTCGTCGACCTGATACTTCTTAGGCTCTTTACGTCGTCGGTTGAATTCAGCACGATTTTCAGATTGTACTTTTTCTATCTGCTTTTTTGCATCTTCTCTCATCTGATCACGTTTTTCGTTGAACGAATCGATCAGCTCCTCTTCGATGAGTTGCACTATACGTAGATCATTTTGGTTGTGCATTCTGACTCCTGTCAGCAGCTCGAAAGGTGACATTCCGATGCTCCTCTGGAACGTAGAGTTGATAGCTCGTTGCACGGATGGTACAACCTTGTACCATTTTGTCGGATCGTCAATGCTAAGTTTAGGGATGATCTTGGTCACTGTTGAGTTGACTCTCTCGATTTGACCATTGGCTCTTGGCAGTCCAGCTGTGATCAAGACGTGCTTGATACCCTGCGATTTACAGTAGTCCTGGAACTCATGGGAGGTGAACGATGGCCCCCTGTCGGTGATCACTTGAACTGGGTTTCCAAAGTTAGTCCTCTGAAACTCCATCTTTTCAATCGTCTCGGCCGATTTGGTAGTTTTCACAGGATACAGCCAGGTGAACTTCGTGAAGGCGTCTATCACACAGAAGATGTGTTCATATCCCTTGTGTGTAGACTTAAATGGTCCAATGTGATCCATGTTGTAGATGTGCAATGGCACACTCTCCTTGAACATCGGATGTAACCAACCTTCTTCCTTGCCTGCCTTCCTGTTAGCCACCAGACACTTCACACAGTTGGCTATGACTCGTTTCACCTTGTTGGCCAAGTCTGGAATATAATATTCCTGCTTCACGTCTTCTTCAGTCCTTTTAACAACGTATTGTCCCTTCTCATGTGCAGCTCTGATGATTTCATGGTGCATTGCCCGCGGGACCACCAACGTCTCTCGCCCGTCAACAAATTTAAACAGCAGTCCATCTCTCACGATGAAGTTTTCGTAAGGCCCTTTCTCCAGTGTCGCTTTTAACTTTGTCAATCCTTCGTCTTTTCTCTGGGCGATTTTGATCCTCGCTGCAAGGCCATCAGGGAATCCAAACATCACTGCTGGACATCGGCTCAGGGCATCGACATGTTTCATCCTGGTTGCAGTTCGGTGTTCGATGGTATAGTCAAACTCCTCCAAGGCCATAGCCCATGTAGCTACTCGTGGGACAAGGTCCGTTTTGTGCATTGTCTTTTGGAATGCCATACAGTCAGTCACAATCTTCCATTTTTCTTTTTGACTACCACCACTTGGCATGTATATTCTTATTGACTCGGTTCTATGATATCTTCCTCCAGCCACGCCTCGACTTGCTCATCGACAAATTCGTTCTCAAGCGGTGCCATTCGTCTGGGCCTGCTAAATATCGGTTTTTCTTCTTTCAATGTGATTTTCATCTTGACATCAGTAGATTTCGTCTTCTTTGGTACATATCTCGCTACCAAATCCTGGATCTGTTCCCTTTTTTCCTCATCAACGCAGTTCTCGATATCCAATTCCTGTTCGTCGGCTACCCTGATCAACATCATTGGGACCAATAGATCGTTACCAGTAACCATGTCCCACTCTATTGTATCATCAGAAACATAAACGTTGGTTTGGAACTCCAGCTCGTCTACCTCAACGACAATGGCGCTGAGCTTACTCCTGCGCCCCCTAGATCCCATTCTCGGCCGTCTTGATCCTCATCCGGCTCCCACATATATATATATATATATACATATATTGAACCCTCGCAAAGGAGCATATGAGACTCAATTTCGGGGGGTGTGACAGCCCAATTCGTAAAGTTGTTGTTAAGCGCTTCTTATAACATGCAGGGTAACATATAAAAAAATAACATGCAGGAAAAAGTGAATACCAGGATTAAAACATATGAATTTAATAAACAGATCAAAAAATTTACACTATTTACAGCAAAATCACAAGGACTCCCAAATGACACCCTCTTGAATTAATAAAAATGCCAAACTAGGCCTGATCTCAGGAGAGATCGTAAACATCTGGACCAAATGTCCCAAATTACTGCAATGACATGTGCGTGTGCGGCTTTCCTACATGCGGTACGATGTGTACAATTTAATGCGAGATTCGTTACCATCCAGTAAACCTTCAGGGGACGAATCTGCATTGTCATAGAGCTAGACAGACACGAGGAACCAACTAAACACTAATTAAACTAAATCCGACACTTCCTACACTGAATAAGACAAAATAATTTCCGCATGAAATTGGAATCAAGGAATTGCCGTAGCAATCCACACTAACGCCTAAAATTAGGACTTTTAAATCAACACAAGTAAATCAACACGTGACCAATCAAGAAAAATACACACATGGCCGCTTGCCATTTTTACATGAAAATACGAAATACACCCAACGGTGTCACAACAAACAACAATCTAACATATACGCAACTGAAATGAGTCACAGAAAGCACTAGGCTCAGAGCCAACATTTACATCATAAAACAAATATTTCATTTCATACGATATGCAGTAATTCGTAACGGACATGGCGAACTCCCAATTTAATATTATGATCCAAAGATCATTACAAGAACAGGTTTGCTACAGATAGCTTACAGGGGTCAGTCGGTCAGCTGGACTACCTAAACAATGAATCACCAGACATAGACGGGCGCAAGGTGGAATCTGCACATCTGTCAACCCACGTGTAAACATACCTCGACCTGCCCTAGCAATGGCTCGAGTCTCGAAGAAGCGTGCTCCCAATGGCACATAATCTACGTGTGTGTGTCAAATAAAAATATCTTAGCATTTCCCAAGGAAATCCAAAAATCAGCACAGAACAAGGTACAGTAGCCTCCAAGAGCGCTCCACCTTTCCATAAAATACCATCAAAATTTGAGGGCAGTAGACACATTCTACCCCTCATCACGAAGAATCAAATACACACACCTTGACACAATACACACACCAGAATCACACGTATGGGTTTGACAGAAACCTGAAATAAAAGACAAAAATATTTCCACCGACTTGCGTTGCCAGTCTAGCCCGTGACTGAAGATCCTGAAAAGGGATTAAAAAGAAAACTCAAAAATATAGATCTAAGGTGTTCTACAGTGACATCTTAACGTGTTGCGCTCGGCAACCCTAGTATGAATAAAAACATCTAACAACTGTTACCCCCTTCTCCTACCTAAAATGAATTTGGATACAGCACCATTTATCGACCATGACGAACTACGCATTCGCATGAATAAAATCCAAATGCACGCGGCGTGCATACTAATAATGACTCATAAGAAAAATATACAATCACACAACAATTTTGGCCACGTGCCAACGTACATTTAAAAGAAAGAGTGTCGGAGCACGAAATCTAAAAAAAAAACAAGAAAAACCATGAATAAATTTATTTACACGTTCCCGCGTCTAATCTAGCTACATATTGAATAAATCAATGGTTTGTACATCACCGTCCAGCTCGCAGAAAATCAACCTCCATCCCAGAGCATTCCCCACGGGAAAATTACTCCATCATCGTCGACATTCTGGTAGAGGCGTAGCACAACATCCCACCAATCGACCTTGCTGTAGACATCTTGGCGTGGATTCTTAAAAAGAAATGTTCAAAATTAAAATTATACCCTGCTAAAATCGCTATGAGCTACTGACTTTCACTCAAGAGTCCTGAGCGATTATTCCACGTCGAACTGACCCTATCTAATCATTTGCTTAATTCACAAGCACATATACATCACAAAATATAACACAAAAATATTACAGAAACATATTACAGTCTGGTCAGCCACGTAGCTGGCATTTAAGATTCTCTCAAATACTTATGCCGGGTAGCGATTATCTCAACTAGAGATCTCCCCTCCGCTTGGCATGAACTCTGCTCCCAAGAGCACAATAGAATGTTTCTCAAACTGGCGTGAACTAAGCCTTTCGGCGCCTGATCAAATTGTGTCTAAACTACTCATCACCGATCAATTTATGAGAAACTGGCAGAATGGAGTGGAGTAGGGGCAATCTGAGAAAATAATCTGTAATTTTCAACTCACAGACTTGGGACTAGTATCAAACTTCTTCTTTTTATCTAAACGTCTCAATGCACTTATGCGGAATTCCATCCTATCAGCGGTTCTTCCTACACGTGTTTTCAGCCTCTTTTTTATGGCACACACCTCGCTGCGTGGTCCAGGCGTCCTCTCTTCTGATTCGCTGATTCAATCGGGTATCGGTTGGAAATTCACCTCTGGCACGCCCATAATGACGCCAAATTGTATGCGCGTTCACCCAGAATTTGTCCTTGAACTTGGCTTAGAAGGTCGTCCCCAGAAATAACTATCACGCCACCTCTGTTGCAAGCGTTGCAACTCACTACCTGCCTTCCGTTGTCCACCTCAACAGGCACTGCCTGGATATAAGTAATAATAATAATGAAAATCATGAAGACTTATTGATCGGCTAATCAATAAAGGTTCAATATATATATATATATATATATATATATATATATAATATTTTCTATTGCAACTACACAATATATATGATTAACATTATAACGTGTGAGTAGTTATAAATCAATAAATACCAGAAAAAGAAGCAAACCTGAAGTGATTTGATCCACGAACCCGCAGACTATGAGCCCAAGTCACTACAATTACGCCACAGATAAGCTACGATAATTCATCATATACAACTGGTTTAGTATAATTGTATCATAATGTTGAAATCAATGATTTTATTAGCTTTTTTCTGGGGTTTTTATGAACCATTTGATACTAAATATGTATTATTTTGTTCAGTGCATTCCTAAAAGGATATACACTTTAAGTTACGGAAATATATGTATTTACGAGCAAAAATAGCGGTCATTTTGACAACGGGACAGCACGGGCCCACAACGGTATGGCAAGGTTAGCCTGACTTGTTAGTCACTTCTACGGTTACATATTCTATTAT
Organism: Meconema thalassinum; assembly: GCA_946902985.2. NCBI lineage: Eukaryota > Metazoa > Arthropoda > Insecta > Orthoptera > Tettigoniidae > Meconema > Meconema thalassinum. The sequence continues at coordinate 727,532,615 of OX336389.2, forward strand.
AATACGCTAATATCTTGCCGGTCACCTCTTTGAGAACAGATCAAACCTCCCAATGTACGAGAATCTTAATTGTTTAGGACAGGCCTCATTAATCGTAAGTAAATTTTTGGCTATAACACTTGCATGATTCATACATCCACCTTCTTGTAACGATTTGGCTGATGCCCTTGTAATTTGGATTAATGACGCTTCCCAAATTAAGGTATATTGTTGCAAAATCAGTTAGAGATCGGATGGTCAGGTTAGTCGTAATTTGATTGAAGCTTTGAACATTTGGGTGGCCGGCATTATGTTTTCGTCAAAATGGCGGCAATATAAATCATGCCACTGAGGTGCCCTATGCTAGTGCTATCTCTGTACCAAATTTCGTTCAATTCAGTTTCACCGTGTTTGAAGGGATAGGGGGAATCGATTTGCACACATACATGGCCGCCATCTGCAACTATTGAGCTGGTGTCCTTGTAGTTTGGTTAAAAGACGCTTCCTTCGTAAAGGTATGGTGTTGCAAAATTTGATAGAGATAAGGTGATAACGTTAGACTTAATTTCATTTAAGCTTTGAACATATGAGTGGTAGTAGGGAGGCTGAGGGGGTTTTGAACCAAATACCGTTATTTATGCAAATTAGGGGGGCGTGGCAAGGTCAATGACCTTGAGGTAGGTCATGCTCAATGACCTTGAGGTAGGTCATTGACCCCCAAGGTCGCCGGGACCCCTGAAGGTAAACAAACCTTCGGAGGGTCCAGGAACCGGTTTGAGGGGGTGTGGGTGGAGGGGGAGGAGTGGGGGTTGGGAGGGGGGGAGTGGGGGGTGGGGAGGGGGAGGGGGAGGGGGTGGTGGCGAGGTTGGGGGATGAGGGGGAAGGATGGAAGAGGGTCTGCACGAGACCCTCTTCGACCCAGTCTCTCTCTTGGACTGAGCGCCTTCTCTGATATTATCCTGGGCTATATAGCTTTGCTTTGATCCCGACGAGATCCGAGTGTTGCCGAAGGTTTCCGAATCTTTGTCGGTGAATGAATCGTCAGAGAATTGAACGGTCAACTGGTGTGTGTGTGTGACGTCACAGCATATTACGGGATGTGAGGTAGGTCATGAACGGGAGTGTTTTGAAATGGAAAACATTAGTGTAACTGGTGTGTGTGTGACGTCACAGCAGATTACGGGATGTGGGGTAGGTCATGAACGGGAGTGTTTTGAATGGAAAACATGAATGACGGTGGATGGCGATGGTTGTTTGGACCCTGACGTGGTAGGTTGGTTAGGTGTGAATGGGTCTGAGAGACAAACAAGATCGGGTTGAAAGCGCTCAATGGTAAACAAACATCAATGGTATCGGGAGTAGTGAATGGAATTGAGAGAGAGAGAGAGGTGGAATGAACTGGTTGTTGAATGTGCTCAATGGTAAACAAACGTCAATGAATCAGGAGTAGTATTTCCTGTAAATGGAAGGGTTGGGTAGGATACAAATCGCATGGCATGTTGAGTCGGCCAGCTCGACATGAAATAAAAACAAGAAGGTGTACACCAGATCTGATTTATTAATCCATGAATTATATGTGGCATTAAAACCTAGCCACTTAACAAAAAGTTTATTGCCACGTTTTTGTACAATTTTTTCAACAAGATAATGCTTGGGATATTGCGTCCTTTGCAGTTCCTCCATGTAGAATCCTCCTTGGATTGGCTGCTTGTTGAGGTCGTCAAGTAAATAAACAACTGGATTAGAAAGTTTTACCTTGCGAATACGAAATATTTCCGTGCTCCAGTTTGGTGTGTATCCTTTGGCGAAGATTGATTTATGTTTACTGATGCGCACATAATCACCAATACGTAATTGATGACGTCGTGGATCTACTGTTTTTATTTTGTGATGAATGCGATCCAATTGCGCAATGTTCTTGGTTACAAGGCGTGGTTTCATTTTGATGGTTCTATGTTTAGTGTTGTTGTAACGTGTCACCAGATCGCCTACAAGTTCAAGCCAGCGATAGGATCCTCTTGCTGTAAATTGTTCCCACATGCGCGTCTTGAGTGTGCGGTTGAAACGTTCTACAACACTTGCCTTTAGATTGCTAAAAGTGGAATAGTGATGGATGTCAAGCGATTTGAGATAAGCGGAAAAAGTCTTGTTGAAAAATTCTTTGCCTTGATCTGTTTGAAGCAAACGAGGTTGTCGTCTTGACCGCTGAACGATGGTCTTGAATGCAGCGGTGACCAGTTGTGCAGATTTATTCCGAACAGGTTCAACAAAGGCCATTTTGGAATAAACGTCGATGACGGTGAGCAGATAGTTGACCCCGTTGTTAGCTTTGGCATAGGGAATCATTTCAACCAGATCAGCTTGCCAAAGATCGTCAACGCCTCGTGTGATGACACGACGACGATGGTAGAGACGACGAGCTGGTCTATGCAACTCGCGAGCAATGGCAGCCTTAACAGGCGAGGGTGTGTGAACACGTTGACTCATTAGACAATAATGCCAGCATGACGAAGCTCCTCTTCTATTTCTAAAACTTCCGCCTCGTGTCCGGTATGACCGGCCTGTTCCGATGCACGCAACAGTTGCAGACGTTTAACCAACTTATTTGGATTGTTCCAATAGGCGAAATCGATGAATGGTTTCAAAGTATTAAACGTGATACCGGACGCTGAATTTGCACGGCGAACACTTGCATAGGTGGGAAACAATTTTGATATGATGGTTTTATATTTGAAGCCCTTATTAGCATTTATTGCTTCAGAACGTTTATAATTACGTCTAAAACCATTTGTAGCCATCAAGATGTCTTTATACTTTTCAAGATCTTCTTTATCATAGTCCTCGGTAGAAGGTGTACGTGAAAATAAAAGTTCTAAAAGCCCTGACGTCAATTTGTAACGAACTGTTTTAACAATCAAAACATTGTCACTTATCTTGATTGCTGAATCGCCAATTCGAAATCTATTGTTTTCATAGCGAACACCATAGGTAGTATCAGTTTTCTTAGTAAAAAGATCTTCAAGGAAGGGGGTAACCAACGCACCATAATTTTGTAGTAAAATGGATTTTAACCGCACATATTGTTCGGGCGTATTCAATATTTCTTTAAGAGTAGGCTGCTTTTCTTTGGCTCTAGTGGGTGTTTCAGCAATTATTGATGTTTTCAAAAACTGGGGCAGCGGTGATTCTTTGGAGCCGGAAGACGGAAGCAATGGAGAAAAAACATCCTCAGGTTCTCCATCATATTCTTCCTCCTCCTCCTCCTCTTCAATTGTTTGTGTTTCTTTTGAGCGTGTACTAGGCTTTGTTGTTCCTTTCAACACAGCTTCCAGAGGTGATTTCAAATGTTTTTCGACAAACAATTCACTGTCGGCATGTGCACGTTTTAGATAGCGAAACTTTTGTCGAATGCTATTTCGCGCACGGATTATGTGCTTTTTTAATTGACTCCCTGTTGTCGCCATGACATCTGAACTAATGATGTTTAGAAAAGCGATGCAGCTACTTAAATACGAATGAAATGATCAAATCCCATGCGGTAGCGTCCATTGTTGATGTTGCTCTGCTTATCAATAACAAGACAACTGTGGTGATGTGCGTTCCAACACATGGCACACAACTGTGTAAAGGCTTGAAAGGTCATGTCTGGGTTCACGTGATCATCGTAGACGTGATGCATGTTGCGCTCATCCTGACGGAAGAGAACAATCACGTTGGCATTGTCACGAATCAACTGTTTTGGTATTCGCGAATAGGTTTGAGCGAGATAAAAACAATCAATATATTTATGACGTCCCATGCTAAAGTAAGCCTGAATAATGCCCTGTCGTTCTGTGGCCACATCGTCAAAAATCATAAGCGAATGGGGGCGAACATTGTCTGCAGAAATGACATCTTCGTGCGCTGCGAATGTGAAGTAGCCCATGTTGCGCAGACCTGACATGACCTGTTCCAAGAACACATACAGCGGTTGATACAGCGATTTGGCAAAAATATAGATATTTTGAAAGCGCACTCCGTTTAAGGAGGTGATGAGGGTAAGCAGAAGATTGGTTTTTCCACATCCCGACGGGCCGGCGATGAGACAGCGAATGGAGGATGGGAAGAGTGAACCATGACGTTGTTCGGACGATGTTGAGAAGAGGTGTGAAACCAAGTCTCCCACCGGAAGTGAATGTTGTTGCTTAATAATCTGCATATCAACTAAATGTGAAAGGGGAAGAGCTGGTCTCTATATACATGAGGCAAACGGGTGTTTCAGTTCCAGTGTAACCATGGACGCCTTTGGAAGAACTCTCAAAACAAATGAACGATTTGCTTTGACAAACGATCCAAAACATGATACAGATCCGGCTACTAAACGATATGTCGATGCTAATGTATTGTCACGCACTACAGATGGCAATTACGACTTTAATGGAAAGCGATTGACCAATATAACAGAACCCGTATTACCCTCAGACGCATGTTCAAAAAAGTATGTAGATTATTACCGATTACGACGTATCAAAGGAGATTATGAGGCTCAGAATAAACGTATTACAGGCGTTGCAGATCCTGTGAACGATCAAGATGTGTGCACCAAAGCCTATATGTTAACCAATGCTGTGGTGTTAACAGAAGCAAAGGACTATGACGTACACCAACGTCGAATCACTCAGCTGGCTCTTCCAACAAACAACACGGACGCTGCTCGAAAGGACTATGTAGATAACAAGGTGAAACAGGTGCTCAGTATTGTGCCCACCCTAACTGCAAAGGGCTATACAGCAAATAATGCACGCCTTGTGCATGTGGCCGATCCTGAAGATGATCAAGATGTTTGTACAAAACGGTTTTTAAACTCTGAAATGGAAAAGGTGTGGGAAATTAAGGAGAACGCTCTACAGATGAAGCGAAGACGAATAGCCGAAGTTGCTGATCCTGTGCAACCTCACGACGTGACGACCAAACGATTTTTGGAACAACGGTTATCGCTTTTTATTAAATCAATACCCTCTATATTTCTGCTTCACATTGTAAACCAACACCCGGTAAAAGATCCCAATAACCTCGCCTACATACTACGTTCGGGGTATGACAATTACCGTTTAATGTATGATGGTGCCATTCGTGTAATTGAGTATGCACCAGATTTGAAACATTTAGAGGTACGATTAAACGGTAGTGTTCAACCACTTATTGATCAACCGGTGAAAGCCGGAGACAAATTATTCTTTCACTTGAAACTCACGTCTGAAGAAAAAGAGGCGGGGAAAACGATGAACGATTTTCCTCTGTATATAGAACTTGAATATACAGCCACCATTGAATAAATAACTACAGGTTCCCTTCCAGAGGAGCGTTAGTTGTGTTCTATACTTTGCGGTGTGAGGTTGTCTTGTTCTTTGGTCGCGATGGTGAAACAGAGATATGTGGTGAAGAAGAGGAAGAAGTTGTCAAGAAAGGGAGGCTTTAAAGCTATTCTTCATGCGGCACGTCAAGCTTCGCGCGGAGAAACAAATAGTGAGTTGGCTATTAAGAAAGCACTCCGAGCAGCACGATTGCATGCGAATCCCAAAAGTAAACTACGTTTTAGAAAACGTGCCCGAGTTATTCCTGTGCCGAAACGTGGTGGATTTTTACCTGCACTGTTTGCTGGACTAGCAGCCCTGGGTTCACTTCTTGGAGGAGCAAGTGCGGTAGCACGAACGGTGAAAGCTGTTGAGGAGGAGAAGCAACAGTTGAAGGAAAGTGAAAGGCATAATAAAACTATGGAGGCCATAGCACTGCGCGGTAAAGGTGTGAACATGAAGCTAGCACCCTACAAGAAAGGACTCGGCATTTACATGTCGCCAAAAAACGGTTAATCGATGCACTGCCACGACGAGCCATGACGCATGAGGAAGTTATAAGATATGCAAAACAGCTTAAGATCTCCCACTTTCGAGGCGTGTTTATGCGCAACCAACTACCGTCTCGACCACGGAGCCATGAAAGTGCAGTTGTCAATTTGGATGACAGTCATGGACCGGGAACGCATTATGTGGCCTACATAAAGCATGGGCGAACCGTGTGGTACTTTGACAGTTTTGGAAATCTTCCTCCTCCGACAGAGCTTGTTCGCTATTTTGGAAGCAGTGCAACAATACACTATAATGTGAAACGAGTGCAAAATTTTAACACGCAACAGTGCGGTCGTCTATGTTTGACTTTTCTATATAAGAGCGAGCACGGCGGGTGACGTGGTCATTATGACAACAGAAAGTAGAACGTTTACAGTGCACGGACAAGGTGCGGAAGTAACTGTTGACTTTTATCCTCCTATTGAATTGGGACGACGACCCTACGTGCTGGGACTTGTTTCGTTTGAAGGCTATAATAGAATCTGCAACATAATTGAAGACGTCAATGATAAGTTCTACTACGATGACTATGTGTTAACTCTACCTTCTGGCAGCTACACCGTAGATGATATTCACGATCACATCTACACAACTCTCACCAAAGAATTTAGTCTAAAAGCATTTCTGGACGGGACACGCAAGTTTGAACTCATAGCCAACAACGTGACACATCGCTGCAGTATTCTTTCTTCTTTTAGGATTGATTTTAAATCTCAACCAGATTCGATTGGGTCATTGTTAGGCTATTCACCACAAGTGTTAGTACCGAACGTGATACACAAGTCTGACCAACCGGTGAAAATAATTGAAGATCATCACGTATCTGTCACGTGTAATATTATTACAGACGTCTACACCAATCAAGATCCCTCGCATTCGCTTTATGATTTTATTGTTACTTCACCTGGTGGTTATATCATCCGCGAAAACCCGTCGGTGGTGCTCTATCATCCTGTGAGTGTGACCAACGTCAGGAATATTACCTTAAGACTGGTGAATAGAAACCAACGTCTCATCCGATTAGACCCTCATACACCTGTGACCTACAAACTGTATCTGAAGCCAGCATGAAACAAGTGTATAAAGCGGCAACGCTGTCAAGAGCAGGTGTTAGTTGTGGTCAACGCGTGTACAGGTTAACACGTGTCAACAAGCAGATCCTACAACAACTTGGTTACATCTTACGTCATGAATTCGATTCTAGACGTGACAAACCCTGTCGAAGTTCAGGAGGGTATTGTAAGAATTGAACACCATTCCTACCAACCGTATACTCAGGGACTAAATAATAATGATGAGATTCGAATTACTATTAACCAACAAGATATCTACACGCTTCCACATGAAAGTTACATCCAGATTGAAGGGCAACTCACCAAATTGGATGGTACCATTCCAACAACGTCAAAGTTGGCCAACAATGCTTTGGCCTTTTTGTTTTCTGAGGTTCGCTACGTGATCAACGGTATTGAAGTGGATACTACTCGAAATGTTGGCATAACAAGTGTCATGAAACTTTATCCCTCGTACGGAAGCGAAGAGAGTAAAGCTTTTTGTATGGCTGGTTGGTGTCCCAACTCAACCAACGACTGGATGATTAACGATGATGGTACATTTACTGGACATTTACCTCTAAAATTAATACTAGGCTTTGCAGAGGATCATAAGCGCATTGTTGTGAACGCAAGACAGGATCTGATTCTTGTACGAGACAGGAGTGATTATAATGCGCTAAAGGGAGCTGATACAGCGCCAATAGATACAAAAATTCTACTGCAACGAATTCTATGGAAAGTACCGCACGTTACTCTATCAGATCAGAAAAAATTGAGTCTGCTCAAGATTGTGGAGATGGATACAGCTTTACCCATTCAATTTAGAAGCTGGGAGCTGCATGAATACCCGGTATTACCACTCTCCGATACACATACTTGGTCTATAAAAACCTCACGGTATACAGAGCGGCCACTCTACGTCCTGGTTGGATTTCAAACAGATCGCAAATATCAACAGAATAAAGATGCATCAAAATTTGACCACATCCAATTACGAAATATACGACTCTTTTTGAACGGAGTTACCTTTCCCTATGAGGGAATGGATTTAAACTTTAACAAGAACAAATATGGTAAGCTCTATGACATGTTTGTAAACTTTCAGTCTTCCTATTATCAGAAAGAGGCATGTCCGCTATTATCACCACAAGACTTCAAGTCCAAGGCGCCTCTGGTGGTGATGGACTGTTCGTATTTGGAGGAGTCGATGAAGGAAACAACAATTGATATCAGACTAGAATTTGAAACATCGACAGTTATTCGAGAAAAAACAACAGCTTATTGCCTTATTGTTCACGAGGCGCAAGTGTTTTATCAACCGCTGTCCAATATGGTGACCAGAGTATAAATAGCATGTCTTCCTCCATTGCCCTTCACAGTCATGGAAAGCTACGATGAAGTCACAACCCCCTCTGCGAGGTGGGTCTGCAAATGTGAAAGTGATTCACCAGGCTCAGATGAAGATTCAAGGTTTACCATTTATCGCGCGCTAGTGAGTGAAGCTATAACTGCCTATCACAAGAATCATACTGTGCTTAGAATGCCGCCGCATCTGGTTCACTATTTACCAGATGGATTCATGTCTACGTTTGGTATTCATGACAGGGGCTACAACAACAAGCCCATCGCTAATCAAACAAATAATGTGGACGATGGCGTTGCCAAAGCTTCATCTTGTCATGTTGGAGAGCGGGTAGATTGTATGGACTGCAAATGCGATCGTTGCTCAACAAGTCGAGACGCTGATGCAGCATTTGAGATTTATCGCACCCTGGTGAGCTTAGCAATACGCGCCTACCATAAAGCACAATTTCTTCGTGAAATGCCGCAGCATCTGATTGCCTATTTACCAGCTGGATTTCTGACCGCGTACGGTGCACACGACATTGACCTTAATTGGGATAAGCTACCATTACACCTCCGTATGTCGGCGGATGTTGCAGCCTGTCGTCCTTGTCGTAGACACTTTATGCATCGAGGAGATTCTCACTGTGATTGGGATGGTCCAAATCCTATGATAAAAAATTGTAAGCGATGTACTGATAACTTTATGAATAAAATTGTGTAATTGATTCTTTGTGTGTATATTATTTTCCCGCTCCTATCCAATCAGTTAGTTGTTAAGAAGCAGCGGTCGTGGAAGGTCTGATATCCGTCGCCATGCCGAAAACAATGATTGTCGACGTGCAGGGTTTCAAGGTGAACGGAAACAAGTTTGTATTTAAAGAAGTAGGAATTATTGACTACACAACCATGTGGGCACCAAGAGTAACCAGTTTTGTCTTTGAACCGCCGTTTCCATTGCATTTGCAGTCAGACGAGGACAGAAGACAAACAGAGTGGTTGCAACGCAATTTGGGACTAGTCTGGAAAGAAGGCGACATTCCTTACCAGCATCTATCACTTGTTCTGAAAGCTCACTTGTTTGGTGCTGACCTTGTATTTGTAAAGGGAAGTGAAAAAAAGGAATGGTTGCGTCAGTATGTTAATTCATCATGTCAACTTGTTGACCTTCATGATCTGGGATGTCCTGCACTGTACAACCTGTCCGTGCCTGATGAACCTCTACAAAATAAAACACTTCAAAATGTTTGGAAGCTTTTTGATTGGCTAGCTCGCAGAGCATGTCAAAACTTGCATGTCGAGTGCAAAGCGTCGTAACGTCAGCTTCAGTGTGAGACATACCAGTGATCAGTGTGGACGTGTAGTAATATGGCAGCAATTGAAGGTTTGGACTCAAACCCCACAGAGCGAGCTATTGTCAAGTTTTTCGCCTGTAAAAAGAAGCTTGACAGTTTCACAGATGAGGAATTGAACGCTTTACCCAAGGCGTTCCTTTTTTATGTTGCTTCAAACGCGGTGAAAAATATTTGGCACAGTGTACCTAGTGAATGGAGCAGAGATCCTGGTCTGCGTGAACTACAACCATGCACTGACTTTAGTCATCACCAGCAAGTGTCTATTACTAAAATGCCATCCATTAGACAGTGTGGAACGTGTCAGCTCATCAAATTGTACCACGGCCATACAAATATACCGTCCTGTAAAGACTTTGCTTCATCATTCCATGGTTGTGATGAAGACGAGGAAGAAGAGACAGCAGCGGCAGTATCGCCAGCACCAAAAAGTAAGACAACGATTGAAAAAGATATATCGGACCTTTGCTGGTCATGGTCTAGTTAACAAGGCCATTGATGTACTTCCCATTGAACTGCATATTCCCGGCTATCAATTTTGTGGACCTGGGACTAAACTAAACCAACGTCTAGCACAAGGTAATTCTGGAATCAACAAATTGGATGCTGCGTGTAGAGATCATGACATTGCTTACAGCGACAAGAATGCAGAAGTACGTCGAGTTGCAGACCACATTCTTCTAAGAAAGGCTGTGCAGCGCGTGACATCATCTACTGCTTCCATTGGTGAAAAGATTGCAGCCTTGATCGTGGCAGGAGCTATGAAGTCAAAGCTAATGATTGGTGGTGGATTAGCGAGGAAAAGGACAAAGAAATAACCATGAATCAAATATTGTTAAGTATTTATTTGAGAGTCAGTCCACCAGATTACAGCATTCACAAAAGATGTTTTGGTTTCTTCTTGTAAAAACATACAATTGTAATAAAAAAGAATTGAAAAATTAAAGTGTGTTCTTATTTACTAGGCGTGGAAATGTCCAAAAGGCAAGCTATTTACACCATCCCACAACCGTTTATTGTCATATGTAGACAGCGATGTTTTATTTTGATTTACTGTAAATATATTATGGTTCTTTGAAAGAATGCGTGTTTGCTGGTACAAGCGAGAGGTGTTTGTGTAGAGTACACATCGATATTCCTCAACATTGAGGAATTGTGTGACGCTACGAAGAAAACCCTTCGCTTTGCATTGACCTTTATTCTTTTGTGTTGAAAATGCGTACATTTTCGGCGCTAAAGCCACAAATTCCGTCATAACATCGCCAGCACACTCATCCTTAAATAGACCAATGTGTTTTTTATTCATGGGAATTATGCCAAACATATTGTTAACCTCATAGTTTGAGGTATCAAAGTAACTTGGATGTTCTCTCATCACAGAGTAAATATCCGTCTTATTGGTTTGATAAATAAGACTGTCTGTATCCATATACAGTAATTTTACATCTCCAAACTTTTGTTTGGCAAACTCATAATGAAATTGATACATTACAAATTTTGAATAGTCAAGTATTACCATTCCTAAGTAAATTGGTTTGTTATACATGATTTCTGTCTTTGACAATTCAATGGTTACTAAATCAGTTTCAATAACTCGTACTGAATGGAAATTGGGCATAGCAATATATTTTCGTGCGCCATATCGACCATCCCAGTGGTTTACCAAATGAATAGTTCTTTGCTTTCTAATATTTTCCATAGATTTACCGTAGCATGCATTGTTCATTAATTTATAAAAATTTGACTCGAATGTAGTCTTGGCGTGCTGCCGATAATGAGTATTTAATTGCATGTACGGTTGCAACCATGGTTTCTGGTCAAAACAAATAATGCGGTGAATGGTTTGTAGCTTCAAACCGTGTTTCAAACATTGCATTAAATTTTCGATGTGTATGACGTAGCGATTTTTCGGATTTAACGTTGCCAGCAACTTTTTATTGTTGGAACGTGAACTGGGAGGTTGTAGTTTTTCAACGCAAAATGGTAGATCAGAATGATCATTGTGTATCTCGCGGGGATATAATATGTCAACTTCTAGAACATAGCCACGTGTGTTATTGCTCAACGCGTCCTGTAAATTAAAATTTGAAACTTCATCTGAAGTCAGCCATCGAAAATTTTGATACGGAAGCGGTTTTTCCATAGCATATCCGTATAAATTGTTACAATCCAGGTAGGTGAGGTATGTTGTAGGTTGCTTTGGTTTGTATGTATCCATATATGGATTATTTGCTTTGGCATGCTTTTGCACAAGCGATACAAGCCCGCCACGTATCCCGCGTTCAAAAAAGAGCAACATGTCGATGTCAGTTAATAGTTCCAGTTCTATTTCAGTCACCTTCAACATACAGTCCCGACTGTATCCGGCAAGGGTGTAGTAATGGGCTGGATCTAGATTGTAGATTTCAAGACACAGTTTGCGAAAGTGTTCAAACACGTCTGTCAAAAGTAGTGTATCAATTTTGAGGTATAAATCAGCATACTCGCCCAAAGTTGATATCTTGAACACGTCCCATACTTTTTGGGCGTGTAAATAGTCTTCTTCAGAAATATGACTTTTTGTTAAGTCATTGTAAAATTTATCCTTTGAAGGGAGTGCAGTTTCCTGCAAACATGCCCAATTGTTTACATGATTATAGGGAAACACCCCTTTTCGAATGCATAATTCAAATTGTTCGTCACCAGTAAAGTTTTGACGTACAGAATTCAAATTGTTTGGGTGAAGCCCTTGAACCAGCGCATCCAATGATGATGCGAGGAATCTATACGAATCTAAAAATCGTATACTAATTCCATTTCGCCATTTTGTAAACGAAATAAAATTTTCATGATTTTGTGGAATTAAAGAAAACTTTTGGTTTTCAAGGTTAACAAATTCCTTAATAATTAGATGACTGTCATACCGAGACATGTTGTGCAAGAAACAAGAAATATAGCGCGCTCTTTTACAGGCCAAATTACATGCACTATGAGCCGCTCCTCTAAATTTGCCAGTGTACCGATTATGGTCTCTCACTGGCGTGTCACAAGTTGCTATTGGTTTTTGACAAATGTGGCAAGTGGTTGCTGTTGCAAAAGCCACCTCGTCTGCATCCATCATTTGAAGCGGAATTGGGTTTTCCAGGATATTGTACACCCGATCTGCCAAGGCGTCCAATTCATTTAAAAACCAAGCAGCAGCATTTGCATCGCGATAAGATTTGAAGTAAGAAAGCGAAGGATCATATGAGCAAATCACGTTTAGAGCACAACTGAATGGCACATGTTGCTGTACTTGTTGAGTGTACGGGCGTGCTGGATCCGGGTTACATGTGTCAATGGGTGTGGTTAAACATTCAAAATCTGCATATACTGTAAATGGAAGCGGTTCTTGACGAGACACATTTTGAAATTTCATACTGGCTTTATCCTTTTCTGGGAATGTAATTTTTACAGCTGGTTGTGTAATGCAATCAATAGTATGGGCTGTCAACTTTTGATTGCTAGTAAAATATTGCAAACAGCGATCACATATATATACCCTATTTTTACTTTTTGTAACTTGTGAACGAACTAGTCTGGAAAGATCTTTGATATAACAATAATGGTTGCACAATTCTCCTTCAATGTACAATAAATTAAAATGCTTTTCTTTTTTTTCCTTTGTCACATAGAGTGGCCCAATAACTTTGTCCCCTTCAACTCCGTATACATTAATGGAGTAAAGCAGATTTTTAGATTCAAAACGAGAAATGGCGTTGAGGTCCATTGGGAATTCTATGTCTGCTAAATTTAGACTGCTCATTAATTCCATAAATTTCTGGTGATATTTGCCCATTCTGTGAACATGTTTACTTGCAGAACATAGCCCAGCAGCCAGAGACCACACAAAACAGAAAACATCATTATTATCCACATTGATAACTGCGTGACGGTTTTCCAACTGTTTAGGCAAATTAACATGAGATGACCCACTATTTATGGGATCAAAGGTGCATACATTAATTTTAAGATGATTGATAGCTTCCAGCGATTTGCCGCTTTCTAATTCTTGAAACTCGGCAAAGCGTGTTGTGAGTTGATCAACAATGTTTTTACTATACCAACTGTGTATATTATCAGTGCGGTATAATTTAGTCATGTGGGTGTGTAAATAGATCGGCTGAATAAATTCGACACCTTGTTTCAAAATAGCAAAGTCACATAATAATTCAGCGTTAACCTTTAACGCTACATGTTCTCTTAAACAGTCTTGTATTTTGTTTTGAAAAATGTTGTAACTAGTGTTTAAATATTCATTGAGATTTAAAATGTTTGCATCATTATTGACTTTAGTGGAACAGATATTGTTATTGAAACAACTATCCACATCTTCCCAACTTTGTATCGGTGACGACATGATGTCCCTTAGTACTTAACAATTACAAAAAAAAAAAAAACTGAACGGTTTGCAGAGAGAGTGAACCAAAGTTTATTTTCCCTGCAAATTCCGTTTTACATAAACTAATTTTAAATTTTATTTTTTTCTTCTATGAATTCAACAAGACATCTTTTGTTTTCCAGTCCCATGTATTTTAAATAGATGGTTCCTTTGTTGAGATCGGCTACATCTTCTTCGCTGAGTTCCTTGAATCTCGACGGTAGAAATACTACAAAGTCCTCCAGTTCACATAAAATGCGGTCCCCAAATTTCGTCTTGACTCGACGAACAGCAGTTACCAAATAAGACTCGTTTACCTGCAGATCCTGTAGTCGTTTAGTCTCTGCTCCAGCATCTTTCCCTATGGAATTCGCATTTTTTATTGCCGACATTCTGAAATCGAATTTGATATCTATAATAGTGTTTTAGTATACCTAAGCCATTAGCAAATATGTATATACACACAAAGTTATCAAAACCCTTCTACACACCCATTATCGCTAGCCACTAATTTAATTGTCAGCAGCTTGCGTTCACCATTTTCCTACTTCTCCTCATTCCATTACAAGAACACAGGTTATCAAACAAGTTATACACCCAGGTGCTACATGGTCAGGTGCTGGTCATGACTGTACTTTGATGAAACCGGGTCAGATTGTTTGTATAATTTTACCGTTCCCTGACAAAGCCGGGGCAAACTGCTTGTGTAATTTAACTGTTCCCCGGTCGAAGCCGGTTTACAACTGTTCCCGGGCGAAGCCGGGGTGGATTGTCTGTATAATTTAACTGTTCCCGGACAAAGCCGGGGCAGATTGCATGTATAATTTATCTGTTCTCGAGCGAAGTCGGTGCATGCTTTTGGTATAATATAACTGTTCGCGGGCGAAGCCGGGTTGGGTTTCTGGTATAACATAACTGTTCACGGGCGAAGCCGGGTCGGGTTGTTTGTATATTATATCTGTTCCCGGGTGAAGCCGTTGCAGGTTGGTTAAATAATTTATGTGTTCAATACACCCTAGTGCGTGGGGGCCTACATTAGTTGGGAGGTGATGATTTAAATGTCCTTAACTAAATAGGTTACTTGACTTGAAACTAAAGTATAAAAGTGAATCCATGGCTCAGAGCTAATGTTACATAAGAGGACATTATCTATTCCGCCGGGCGAAGCCGGTTTACAACTGTTCCCGGGCGAAGCCGGGGCGGATTGTCTGTATAATTTATCTGTTCCCGGACAAAGCCGGGGCAGATTGCATGTATAATTTATCTGTTCTCGTGCGAAGTCGGTGCATGCTTTTGGTATAATATAACTGTTCGCGGGCGAAGCCGGGTTGGGTTTCTGGTATAACATAACTGTTCACGGGCGAAGCCGGGTCGGGTTGTTTGTATATTATATCTGTTCCCGGGTGAAGCCGTTGCAGGTTGGTTAAATAATTTATGTGTTCAATACACCCTAGTGCGTGGGGGCCTACATTAGTTGGGAGGTGATGATTTAAATGTCCTTAACTAAATAGGTTACTTGACTTGAAACTAAAGTATAAAAGTGAATCCATGGCTCAGAGCTAATGTTACATAAGAGGTCATTATCTATTCCGCCGGGCGAAGCCGGTTTACAACTGTTCCCGGGCGAAGCCGGGGCGGATTGTCTGTATAATTTATCTGTTCCCGGACAAAGCCGGGGCAGATTGCATGTATAATTTATCTGTTCTCGTGCGAAGTCGGTGCATGCTTTTGGTATAATATAACTGTTCGCGGGCGAAGCCGGGTTGGGTTTCTGGTATAACATAACTGTTCACGGGCGAAGCCGGGTCGGGTTGTTTGTATATTATATCTGTTCCCGGGTGAAGCCGTTGCAGGTTGGTTAAATAATTTATGTGTTCAATACACCCTAGTGCGTGGGGGCCTACATTAGTTGGGAGGTGATGATTTAAATGTCCTTAACTAAATAGGTTACTTGACTTGAAACTAAAGTATAAAAGTGAATCCATGGCTCAGAGCTAATGTTACATAAGAGGTCATTATCTATTCCGTGACCGCCTCGAGCACGGTCATTATCTCGCGGAGCAATGCAGTGAAATCGACAACATTTAATTGGATAATAACAGTACTTATATATAATTGAGCTGCCTTCATTTTATATATCCCAGGCAGCTAGTGGTTTAAAATGCAAGTCACGTTAAAACCAATCTTATTACATGCTATGAATTCTGCTCGTTTCAAACATGAAGTAATTATTGCTTGTCTGATTCGTACCATCTGACTTTTAAACCAGCTTTGTCAATAGGCCATTATACTATTAAAATTCTAAACATCTTCATGTGGATTTAAACATACCATCTCATCATTTACAAGTACTGTAATGTACAGTTGTTGTTTGAGTCTTCAGTCTTTTGACATGTTTGATGCAGCTCTCCATGCCTCCCTGTCCTGAGCTAATCGTTTCATCTCTACATAGTTCCGACACCATACACCCGACACAATCTGTTTAACATATTCTATCCTTGGTCTACCCCTACAGTTTTTGTCCTCGAACCTTCCTTCCATAACTTAGCTTGCTATTCCTGGTGTCTTAATATGTGTCCTACCAATGTACCTCTTCTCTTCATTAGCAGACGCCAGAAACATCTCTCCTCTCCCACTCGTCTTAATACCTCTTTATTTGTTACTCTCTCTCTACCCATCTGATCTTCATCATTCTCCTGTAACACCACATTTCAAATGCTTCAATTCTCCTCTTTTCTGTACAGTACAATTACTTATTTTGTAAACTATCTAGCTGAGTTAGTCTCCCAGTAGCACATAGTCAAATATATACACTAGGATATACTTTAAAGTTATATACTTAAGTATGTTGAATATTACCTGATAGACAAGGATCCAAATTACAATCTGGTGTGAACTCTGTAAGCCCGTGGACAACTCTACCTTTATTTCAATTCTGCTCGAGTATTTATACCCCTCCGAATACAGGAAACGTCTCTGGATTACCGTTCCTTTCACACAAACATGACCTCCATACGGCATTACCCTGCGTTAATACAGGAATCGTTACTGACCTTCCTTTCACCAGAAATAGCTCCACACTGTATAACCCTGTACAACAAGTTTAAACACATCTAATTAATCCGCCTTTCACCAGAAACTACACACAGTATATAAGGAGGACGTTCCTTTTCACAACATATCATTCGCTACAATGTCTGGGGACAACAACATGGAGATGCCAGAAGAAGAAAACCAGGAGGAGTTGTCGCTGGATCTGTTAATGTAAGTATTATTTATTTACTAAAGCCTTATGTAGCAGCACCCCAGTCTCTCACGGCTGGGTGCGTGGTTTAATTCCAGTCACTTTATGTTAGATCTGTGCTGGGCAAACCAAAAGCAGACAGGTTTTTCTCTGGGAACACCAGTTTTCCCTGTCAAAATTTTCTTCCGACAACATCCTCCACTATCATTTCTCTTTTTATCTGTCATTCATTTAAACATTGACTCTAAAAAGTGAGACAGGCTTTGGCAGCCAACACAGATCTTTCTCGCCGCTAGATGGAGTTTAATTCATTCCATTCCTGATCTGATCAAATACTGGAAGCAAGCGGTGTTTTTTTTTTCTTCAAAATGATTGGAAATACTGAGCGTAGTTACCGCCTTTGTAGCCCATGTTTACTTGGGTGTGAGTAGAATTTGTCTGATAACCCGTGTTATTGCGATGAATAAAAAAAAGGATTGGGAAGGAAGTCAGATTTTTTTTAGGTGTGTTAAAATCCTTTAGTATGCCTTCCTTTGGAGGGGGAGTACAATGCACAGATTACCCTCATCATCTTTCTGACATAATACTCCAGCAATGCCTATATGTGAAGCATCTGTCATAACCACATATTCCTTATCTTTTAACGGATATTTCAGCACTACACCCATGTTTACTTGGGTGTGAGTAGAATTTGTCTGATAACCCGTGTTATTGCGATGAATAAAAAAAAAGGATTGGGAAGGAAGTCAGATTTTTTTTAGGTGTGTTAAAATCCTTTAGTATGTCTTCCTTTGGAGGGGGAGTAAAGCCAGTGGTTACATGTTCTCACTTTATGACATGTAAAAGATCCGTCCACAGACTAAACTTGTGTGAAGGTAAATTGACAGGTTAGATTCTGTCAAAACAAGTTCCAACATTTACCACTAGATGGCATTATTATCTGGTAGCAAAAAAACTTGGAACTTGTAGCTCACTCTAATGGTGTTTGCTGGAAGCTGCTACACACTCAAGTGAGTCACACATGTTCGTGAACGCTGCCAGCACTGAAACCCATACTCAAGTTCGAACATTCACCACTAGGTATCATTAATATCTAGTAGCAAAATTTTGAAACTACTTAAAAATGAACAGAACTTGTAGCTCACCCTAAGGGCGTCCGCTGGAAGCTGCTGCAGACTTAGGTGAACATGCTCTCACACACTCCCAGCAATTCACAGCACCTAGATACTCAAGTGAGTCACACATGTTCGTGAACACTGCCAGCACTGAAACCCATACTCAAGTTCGAACATTCACCACTAGGTATCATTAATATCTAGTAGCAAAATTTTGAAACTACTTAAAAATGAACAGAACTTGTAGCTCACCCTAAGGGCGTCCGCTGGCACATTCACCACTAGGTATCATTAATATCTAGTAGCAAAATTTTGAAACTACTTAAAATTGAACAGAACTTGTAGCTCACCCTAAGGGCGTCCGCTGGAAGCTGCTGCAGACTTAGGTGAACATGCTCTCACACACTCCCAGCAATTCACAGCACCTACATACTCAAGTGAGTCACACATGTTCGTGAACACTGCCAGCACTGAAACCCATACTCAAGTTCGAACATTCACCACTAGGTATCGTTAATATCTAGTAGCAAAATTTTGAAACTACTTAAAAATGAACAGAACTTGTAGCTCACCCTAAGGCGTCCGCTGGAAGCTGCTGCAGACTTAGGTGAACTGTACTTGCTCTCACACACTCCCAGCAATTCACAATCCAATATTTAGATAAACAAGCGTTATAAAACAATTTTGTTGTACTCTTTATTGTATACATTTTTTTTTATAGCTTTGGAAATGATCCAGTGTTGGTGGAGTTTTTCACCCAATTAATGGCGGAGATGGAAGGGTGCCAGAGAGTAGGAGATGATGAGGAAGAAGAAGATGATGATGATGATGAAGAGGAAGATGAAGAGGAAGAAGAATGATTAATAAATCAGATCTGGTGTACACCTTCTTGTTTTTATTTCATGTCGAGCTGGCCGACTCAACATGCCATGCGATTTGTATCCTACCCAACCCTTCCATTTACAGGAAATACTACTCCTGATTCATTGACGTTTGTTTACCATTGAGCACATTCAACAACCAGTTCATTCCACCTCTCTCTCTCTCTCAATTCCATTCACTACTCCCGATACCATTGATGTTTGTTTACCATTGAGCGCTTTCAACCCGATCTTGTTTGTCTCTCAGACCCATTCACACCTAACCAACCTACCACGTCAGGGTCCAAACAACCATCGCCATCCACCGTCATTCATGTTTTCCATTCAAAACACTCCCGTTCATGACCTACCCCACATCCCGTAATCTGCTGTGACGTCACACACACACACCAGTTACACTAATGTTTTCCATTTCAAAACACTCCCGTTCATGACCTACCTCACATCCCGTAATATGCTGTGACGTCACACACACACACACCAGTTGACCGTTCAATTCTCTGACGATTCATTCACCGACAAAGATTCGGAAACCTTCGGCAACACTCGGATCTCGTCGGGATCAAAGCAAAGCTATATAGCCCAGGATAATATCAGAGAAGGCGCTCAGTCCAAGAGAGAGACTGGGTCGAAGAGGGTCTCGTGCAGACCCTCTTCCATCCTTCCCCCTCATCCCCCAACCTCGCCACCACCCCTTCCCCCTCCCCCTCCCCACCCCCCACTCCCCCCCTCCCAACCCCCACTCCTCCCCCTCCACCCACACCCCCTCAAACCGGTTCCTGGACCCTCCGAAGGTTTGTTTACCTTCAGGGGTCCCGGCGACCTTGGGGGTCAATGACCTACCTCAAGGTCATTGAGCATGACCTACCTCAAGGTCATTGACCTTGCCACGCCCCCTAATTTGCATAAATAACGGTATTTGGTTCAAAACCCCCTCAGCCTCCCTACTAGTGGTCGCCATTTCGTTTCCGTCAAGATGGCTGCAATATAAAACAAGGCACTAAGGTGGTCTTTGCTAGTGCTACATCTGTACCAAATTTCGTTCAATTCGGTTTCACCGTGTTTGAATGGATAGGGGGAATCGATTTGCACACATACATGGCCGCCATCTGGAACGATTGGGCTGATGACGTTGTAGTTTGGTCATAAGACGCTTCCTACATACAGGTATTGAACTCGAATACAGCCCAGCTTAAGACTTTGACTGAGCGGAGGTTCGAACCGACTAGTGAACCATGGGAGAGAAAAATTGGAAATTTGGAGTTAAAATAATTTAATATTTATGTATGCATTTTGGGAAGTGAATAATGCATAATGAAACTATTTTGGAGCATTTTTGAAATTATTATTTGGAAATATTCTGGTGAATGAGATTTTAACTAAGGAAGAGCCAGATCATTCGAGGCTGGAAATTGAACAAGGCTTCATGTTAGCAAGGAGAAAACCAGTTTTGGTTGGTCAAGGCGACGATAACAGATTATGCAGATTATGATAAGAGGGTAGATCAAGGAGCTTCTAACATTATATTTCAACAGCCAATCAGATTGAGGCACATAAATTTTGTGGGAATCGCTTTTATATAAATTTGGCTTATATAAAGCGATATGAACACTTCTACAGGTGTAGAATACAATATGGAATTTTTTTGGTTAAATAAAATTATAAATTATTGGCTAGGAGAGAAACTATGAGTATATTACTATTAAAATGCATCCGTGCGAGGCTAGCAAAGCAGGCTATTTTTGGCACGCGCGTCATCGCAGACAGGGAAGCCAGGACTCGTACTCAGCTTCTTGAACCGAGCAGACGTTTTCAGTCACGCGTCCAGCAGAGCATTACCATGATAAAGAAGTACGGACGACAGACGAAGTAGGACCGTTTGGAGATCAACCATTCGCCGAGGAAGAAATAAGAGAAGCCGGTGAAATATAAATGCACTAGCTACAGAAGAGAAAAGCATGTATTCAGTATCTAAACCATTAGAAGAAGACTTCGCTACAATAGCACTATTCATCAGCGAAGCGATAAACAGCAGCATTGCTTACTACAGCTCTATTATTGCAGCATTCAACATTCTACAGTACAATATCACAGTCAAGATGACCGTAATAAACCTGAGTCAGGGAGGACAAACTTATTCAACTATTATTGAAAAGATTATAATGAGCAACTAAACAAATGAAAGGAGGTTAGTCAATACCATGGATTGGAGATTCAGAGTGATCTAGAAGACCGGGAATCGATAAATCTACAACTGCTTAACAACATGCAGTATTCTGAGATGACTTCCGATACTACAAGCGAGAAATCCATTACCACCAGAAAGAGATATCAACCCAGGACATTCAGATCTACATTGATGGTGACGATCTGCTACACGAGAAGAAGAAGATGGACGCATGCAATCGTTTGGACCAAGAGATCCAGATACCAGATCACTGACCGTGAAAAGAGAAGATTTGCCGTTAGCCGAGAAGGACGAGCTGTCTCGCAGGTGTTCGCAGCACGATCCAGACCGGGGAGCGATCATATGGCTGACACACGCTTGGCAGGAGCCCGTTTCCAACGCAGACGACTCGCGCCAGCAGTTCGAGCCAGACATCAAGCTCATCTAATGAAGGTATTCACGACACCAGAAGCCATCAGAAAGGTAGAAAAATTGAATGCTCTAAGATCTGTAGTTTTGCAGTAGTATTTTTTGTTATTGAGGGGTGACCAACTTCATTGTAGATATACTCATCTTTATCCTATGTTTATTGTAGCTAAATTTCAGAGATTTACTGTAATTCTTTGATACGTCTACGCGCGTCGTTTCAGACGTAATTTCATTCATTTTTGACTTTAGACACTTCGTTTCTCATATATTTTTGAGGGAATCGTTTTTAACATGCTCACTTTTGAACAAAACTCGTTTTAGAAGGGAATGCTTCGATAGTAACGTATTTCATTGGAAATACTTTCCAATAGCATTTAAACGTTAAGATTGTTATTGTTAGTTACAAATGCGTAACAGCGACATAATACATTTGTATAATTATATTGCATTATTATAAAGGAAATCATGATTGTAAAATGCTGTAACATTGTTTAACAAACAGTATTATGTCAGAATATAACTGAAACACTTATTTATAACAATATGGAAGTTATAAAATTCCAATTGCGGAATACAATTTATTTGACAATGATATAGCCATGGACTATTGTTATTATGAGAGTACACTATAAAAATGATCATGTTAGTGACAATTGAGGTCAAATGATGCCTATAGTAATTAGCAATTTCATTGGAAACATTGTTAAATTGAAATTATTGCAGACAGGAGATTTGTTAGTCTACCTGAGGTCTTGTATGTTTTAAAACAAGCTTAAATATGAATAATTTCATTCATCTAAATGTACACCAGATGCGTGAGGAAATGTATTTATATTTATTAACTAATAAAGACGAGCGAACTACGGGTTAGTATTGTTTATATTTGGTAACGTGGAAAACCAGTCTATTATGGAACTAAGTGAACGAAAAGCGCTATTGAAAAAATAAGAAATACTGTGTGAGGTGAATAGTAGTGAACAAACATGTAATTGTTGTTAAAAATGCACGAGGTTAAATAATTTATAGGAGAGATATGGTTAGGAGTGCACTCTGAACGGTAGTATACAATTGCGTATTTACCTAGTAAAGTCACTGATTCTTCTACATGTTTGTAGCAAGATGGGTTTCTTATTGAAGTAATGCCGTGCGGAGTGATAAAGATTGTTGGTAGTAATCAAAAGAAAGAAGTATGTTATGTTTGGAGCGTAGCAGACGCTATTTATGAATATTGTTCACCGTATTACGAGAGAAGGAAACGCATTGCCATGTGGAGCAATGAATTGTTACAGTATGTGTAAAAAGCACTGACATAATGGTTAGTATTTTTATTGTTCATGTCAGAGAGTATCAGTATAATATCCACGAAGTATATTTTGAGGTTTTTTAAGTAGTTTCGCATCGCTCTTTATCTTATTGCATTTTATTCATTGACACGACTTATTCTAAGCCATATTTAACTTCAGTGTTCGATATACAAGATTTACATATTATGACTAGTTACCAGAGATACCTGAAAATGTATTGTTGAGTGAAACATTGTTCATAGAACTGTTTTTTCTTAAAACAGAGACACTAGAGGACTGTCAGATCGCGACTGATAGTGCGAATAGTATTTTTAATACCGTGTTAAACATAGAATGGTGTATACAATGTATATATTTCAACCATATTTAATTAATATTATTATCATTATCTTATATATTCACATTTTACGCACGTATGTGTATAATTCAGGGTTTTTATATTGTTAACTTAAATTTTGATGATTGAACAGCTGATGCTGATCAGACTGCTTCAGTAACAGAGTCACAGGGTGATTATTAAATGCTTAAACATTTTATTAATTTCTTAAATAATTACATTTTTGTAATGACATTGTTTATGAACACGTATAGCGCAGATAGAAGGACTATCTGACGTGTGATTTATTTTATTTTAATTTGCTTTATTTTTATTGCTGATAGGGAGTTTATTGTTTGTATTTTTGGCAATAAATCCCAGGCACTTTTTTTGTTTGCCTGTTCGTTTTTATAAATCTGATCACCTTTTCATTTTGCAATCGACATGCGATAATAATGCGAATTATTTACTAGAATTCACGTAGTCTCAACTTTCACCGTTTACGCCCGAGATCCGATACTCTCGTCCTACCATCTTGTTATGGGTATTTTATTTCTAGTAAATGTGTAACTAATCAGTAGTGTTGTTGCATGGCCGGTATGTACCGAGAGTTTCCTAGTCATTATCCTAGTAGGGTTGTGTTGGTTTATCTGGCTGGGTATCGACCTCCCTACAATCCTTTTCCATCTCAGCGGATATAGGCTATGACTATGCAGAATTCGGGTGCAGTATGTTTTTGCAAAATTTGGTAGAGATCAATTAATTACGTTAGCCGTAATTTGATTTATGCTTTGAACATTTGGGTCTACGCGCTGTTCACAACAGCCAGAAAAAATGTCGAGTAATTTTCGATTTAAATCAGATCTATCGAATCAGTTTCTTGTGGTCGGTAACTCGGCACTCAGCAGCATAATTGAAACAATATGCCATATTATATTATGCTTGACAGAAGCTTTGTGCAATTGTGCCTTATTCAAAGAAGTTTACTTGTTTAGCCAAAAAAAAAGGACATACTCTAGCAACCGTGAAAAGGATGTTCCGTTCTTATAAGCACGCAGGCTAGTTTTTGGAGACGGGGTGAGTTGTTATTTTGTGCGTGTGTTTAATTTTGTAGGATGAGGATAATAACCCAGGCATCGGTTAACTTATATTTAAAGATTCGAACATAAACAATGACGGAGAAACGCCAACAGTGTCGTGGGGAGATGCAAAAGAAGATCACAACAAAGATCTTTCGAACGTGTGTAACAGTGTGGCGGAAGAAATTCCCGATGCTGGAATTTGAAGAAAAAGCAGGAATTTTGCAGTAAGTATGAATAGTTGGTGGTAAGAAATAACAAATTTGGCTTCAAAATTTTTAAAGAAGTTGGCACATCACGAGGGAAGAACATTTCACAGCATTGGGTTTCAGTTTCAATTTGTGCAATTGGTGAAACTGAAAAGAAATCTCAGAAAATGCTTCCTCTCCGCAAGAAAATATTTATATATAAATATAGTTCAGCTCATCAGGCAGCAGTTAAAATACTAAAACCCCGGGGATTACGTAAATTCATGGTTCCTGGAAGGATGACTTCTGGAAACCGACAGGAAAAGCAAGTAGAGGAAGCGTGAAGATGGCAGTGATCAGCCTCTTTTACCAGTCAGGTATTTACTGCAAGCAGACAGCAAAATGACACACTACCACAGTGCTTATATTTATTTTACTTAATTTTTAAATGTAAAATGATTAGAAATACTGAGTGCATTTACCACCATGACCAGTTTACCACAAATAAAATAACCCAATGCACATTTTATTTGACAGTCAGCCCGAAAAGTAATAACCGGACTCGGCAAATTGTCGAAAAATGCAAGATCGTGATTTTTGTGGACTACAAGTGAGAAAACCCCTCAAATGTTTTTTTAGAATAAAAGCACTGATTGCGACCATCCGGAATATTTAGATGTTTCTCAATATCTATTAATCTAGGCCACGCCAACGCGAGCACTCTGTGCTTGCGCGCCCCTGTACTGCACCGAGTGGCACCGGTGCTTTAACCCTCCCTCCTTTCTTTCCTACCCGTATAGTGGCGTTAGCACAGTCAGATTTGGATGTTGAGAAATAGATCGCTGACCTCGCTTCCATGATAGACGTCACGGGGTTATTTAAATGATTCAAATACCTCGTTTGAAGGCAAAATTTTATTAATCAGTACTGTGACCGATCCAGTCAGGGTCAATTACTGGCCCCGGATGATAGGAGATCGAGAGGAGACCGGAGGGTCAGTATGACGTCAT
This sequence comes from Meconema thalassinum, assembly GCA_946902985.2. Taxonomy (NCBI): domain Eukaryota; kingdom Metazoa; phylum Arthropoda; class Insecta; order Orthoptera; family Tettigoniidae; genus Meconema; species Meconema thalassinum. The sequence goes on from OX336389.2 coordinate 727,558,362, forward strand.
GGCATGACGCGGCGAGGTAACCGCGATAGTAGGGGAATGCTCCAGGAGATTCCAACCCCTTGCACTTTTTTTTTATCTCGAGAGGAGGACCCAGTTCCGGAATGTTCAGTTAGTCAGCGGGGCATGGACGAGTATGTTATCCAGCGTGGCACGGACGAGTAGCCTCTGTCACGTGGACTGAAATTTGCATCGGGAACTTGAACGGTTTATGTGAGTGGTCAGTGCTCGTGGCCATTTGATACGAGGAGTGATCAGCAGGCCATGAGGCTAGCGTGCGTGTAGTGCCAGTGAGTTGTTTACAGTGAAGTGTGTCAGTTTATTTGTCGAACAGTGTTCAGTAAGGTGTCACTAGAACGATAATCGTGAATTTCAAGACGATATCGGACTCGCTAGTATTTGAGGAAATAATCAGAACTGATAAACGAAGGTCCGTTAAATTCATGCATATGCTGCTATTGATATGTGAAGACGCGTGGAATATTATACAGTACTTTACCATTCTGATTACGAAGATTAATGCACGTGGTCGGGTTACGTTAGCGGACAGTAAGGTGTTGAAGGCACGTACTGTGGTAATAGCAAGACAAATTGAGCGCCTTTGAACGTCCGAGTGGAGGCCGTGATGAAAAACTGAATTATCATGCCGACAATTTATGTTAATTAAAGGTGAATACTAGGAGGTGTTTAACATTACGAGTATCGGGGAAAGAACAATAATAACGATAGTCGAGGCGAAGCATTATCGCGAGGCCCCTATATTGTAACAGACATTCATTCGAAAATAGCATAGCAGTGCTGGCATTTAAGAGACGCAGTGAGAATGTGACGGAAGGCTACATCTGTTTTAAGTTCGTGTTGAAGGACTGCAGGCGACTTCATATGTCGGTCAAGGCCAGGTCGAAATAGCTTCTCGTGGAAAGAAGTGTGTCACTGGTTGAGGAAAGTGAGTACATATAATTCAAGTGAACCAGGCACTAGACGCTATAGTGCGTGGGCGTGAAGGTGCTCTGATATAGTGAAATGTAATATTGCTACACGGCAGCATGAACCTTATAACCATGGACTCAAATATTCTGGGTATCAACATGCATATTAATACGCAAATTATGCTGCACTGAACCTATAAAGGGGCCGTAATGGGGTGAACGGTCGCGACGAGATGGACGAGTGGACCATGGTTTGGACGTCAGGAGACGCCGTCGCTGATGGTGACCGGGGGCAACCGGTGGGCGGGCATGGGCGTCGCCAGGAGATCGAGAGGAGCCGGGGGCGAATACCTCTACCAGTACGCTGGGAGACCACATCGCGGAGACGCTGGAGGAACGACGCCGCCCAAATGCCGCTGACGACGCCGATGCCGATGCCACGGGTTTCCGAGGACGCCGGATCTAAAGTAAGACGTTTCATTTCCATCCTTGTTCATCAGGAAGAAGAGAACTTCTACCTCGGATAGCCGTGCCATGATATGACCTGAGATCGTGTAACTTAACGCCATTCATAATCATTTATTCCAGATTGAACACGAGCATCATTTTCTCATAGGGTTGTACAGATTTTTTTTGTCCTTCCTTTTTGGGTCGTTTTGACTTACATAAATTAACAGTATCAATGGTAGGAGAAAGACATACATTTATTCTCTGAGACCTAATAATAATAATAAGTTGAAATTGGGTAACGATAATATGAGAGGCCCATTTTGCTGGGAGATTCTAGCATTTCGATTTCCGAGGTCATTATATGAATTTAATTCTGAAAGGTTTGTCACGGATTGCATAGATTTTAATAGCAAAAGGATAGCAACATGAATATGGTTGGAGATTGTCGAGTAAGGTTCCTTGGATAGGATGCCATATTATCATACGACCTCGTGGTCCCGATAAAGTTGATATGCTCTGTTAAGTGTGGGTTCTTGAGACATGCTAATAATGCATGATTTTTGTAATGATGTTGTTTAAAGTTAATGTGATAATTAAATATGGTATTATTCCGTCATATGTGACGAGGTTATTCACGGGGCGACGTATGACCGTTGAATTGAATTTGTGATGACAGGGTCCTTTACTTTTGACGAACGTGTTACGTTTATCGATGAGTTGTATATTGAATAGCGCAGGGGTGTAATTGATAGTGCGCTCTACATTCAGATTGTTCGGATCCTCACACAGAGTGTTTGACGGAAGGGTTGCGATTAAATGTTCGTTGTGAGAATGAAATACACTAGGGTGCCATATTACGAGGTTCTTAACCTTTTCTAAACGTTAGACAATGCTATAATTTAATTACAATAACAAATATGACAGTGTGGATCAAGGTTGTTGGAACGGCGAATAAATCAGTAATAATAATAAGAATTAGTAGTGTAAATATGTGAGCACAATCTGGGTGTGTTAATAATGTATGATAAGTTATAATTAATTGTTGAAATGCCATATTATGTGAAGCTGAGTTGATGTTTGAGTGCTATTTGATGTGATGTGATATGATGCTCTTTAGTTATTAATTTGCAGTTCGATAGAGGAGATCCGTCCATTGCTGTATAAGGGTAGACAGTTGTGATATACACAGATATTCGAAATTTTCTTCGAGTTTTTGCCGCGGGTGAACTTTGTGATAAGTGGCCAGTGATGTTTACATGCGTGTGCACCGATAAATTAAGGTTTAATTTAGTTTTTGAAGGCGATCTCCTTGTCGGAACTTTAAGAGAGGACACCCAAGAGTTTGAATAAGTATATTTTTTTGTTTGTTTAGGGACTATGAACTTTATTTTTTTCGGACTTTGTCCCACCCTAACTCTATACTCGTGCGTGGTAGACAGGTTGCATATTTATTTATCCTTTGGCCAATAAAGGAGCAGATGTGATTTTACGAGGGTTTTTTTCTTCTCTGTTAATTCAAGTTATGGAGATTGCTTTTGAATCCTGGTTCAGTTTATTTGCCATCCCAACCCGTAAACGACCCGAGACCCTTTGTCTCTGGCTCGCTGGAGCATTTCTTTTATTCTTATCTGTATGAACCAAGATTCACGCCCTAATCTTTTTCACCCACTCCCTTGGCCGTTTCTTCTGATGGGGCCGGGATGCTGGCCGGGTGATCGCCTGCCCTTTTGGAGAAACGGGCACAGTACTATGGTTGACCGTATTGAAAGTTTCAAATTGCACCTTGTGCTTTTTAAAAGTCAGCTTCAAGAAGGAAATTGGTACAATTTTCCCTCTCTAATATCCTCGAATTTAATCATTTATGAACACATCAAGTCGCCTCCGTAGCGTAGCGGTCAGCATGGTTAGCTGCCGCCCCGGAGGTCCTGGGTCTGATTCCCGGCTCTGCCACGTAATTTGAAAAGTGGTATGAGGACAGGAACGGGGTCTACTGAGCTTCGGGTGGCCCAAATGAGGGGAGGGGGTTCGATTCCCAACTCAGCCATCCTCGACGTGGTTTTCCGTGGTTTCCCACTTCGTCTTCGGGCAAATGCCAGGATGGTACTGCCCCCAAAATTGAATTATTTTGGGACAAAATGAGGGTATTTTCCGTCCCCATGATAAAAATCAATCAGCAAATATAAATGCTGGAAGTGTGACACAAGAGAGTCGTGTTACAAGCTCGAGGCAGTGGGAGAGCCCGATCACGTGATATATTGCACAATAGACGCTTCTAGAACGCTGAAATCGGCATAGCAACAGTGATTTAGCCGTGGAATATTATAACTATTGTTATAAATTATGCTATTTGATCCCAGCCCAGAGCCAATGAGAAGAGGTCTTATTGAAGTCGGGATTAACTTCCACTACATAATTTGGTGAAATTATGCATTTAGGCCCTTAGAAGAAGATTTTCTTAATTGGTAATGAAGAGAACATTAAAAGAAATTATGGCTGATACTTTAAAAACCGCAGATCGATTGATCTAGGCAGTAATAAGCATTAGTAATTTACGCGCTAAAATTATGATGGTAGATTGATATGGCCGCCAAAATTTCGACTCGGACGGGGAGATCCAAGGATCGAGGTTGTTATTCCAGCAGTCTTTGAAGAGTGAGGAAGGGCTTTTATTGGGTTAACGGAGATCCCAAAGTTTTGTCCGAGTGCGGCGACTGTCGACTTGTGGAGACGCTAGGTTAGCAGGGTAGAACATTGTAGATTACCGCACTAACATTCTAAGCGAAGTTGAGAGGAATTTTGGAAGTAGAATATCTCATATATATTTGAGACTAGTATTCAACCAAGTGAATATATAGAAAGTGCAGGTCGAATACTACATTCTGTTGAAAGTCGAGCATTCTAAGTCACACCATTTCGACGAAATATGCCTGTTAAGACAGATTTTTAAAAGTGTTGGAAATATAAGCTGAATATCATTTTAGTTGCAACGTGAAGTTGGCGAACGCAGTTCAAGTGAACAGTAGCGGAGAACTTTAAACACTGGCGCAACAAGCGAACATTATCTTAATGACTATCATTATTCTCCGATTGGTTTCATTCGACATAATTAATATTGTTGAAATGATGAACTAAATAGTCATGCGCCAGAGACATATTTAATACAGAGTTAAGATACAACAATGGATCTTCGATAGACAACGTATTGCAGAATACAGACGTAGTGTACATTAAAACATGTACATTTTCGTCAAATCTACGAACACTAATGTAACATCGATTAACAATAGAAATAATTCATTCACCACCTAGATGAATATTTCTTTATTATTCAACGACGATGCTGATATATTTGTGACGGAGAATGAAGATTTCACGAAGCTTGGGTTTCCCAGCAACAACAGAAGAATTTTCCAGAAGGATGTCGTTCGAGCCCAGACGGAGGTTAGTGGATATTGGAGAGGGAACGTTTTCCTATCTCTGAGGTCGCAGGTCCGAGGTTCGAATGGAGATCCATCTCAGTATCTTGAACTGAGGAAACACCTAAAGTATCGTGTAAATACTTACCCAGATCTTCAAGATATCGTCCAAATTAAGGTAGCTGTGTCTTTTCCTTATAGTATAGAGCTTGATTAGTGACATTCTGAACCGACGTTCTTACTCCATATTTCATATTTTATGAATTTCAGTGTTCGCATGTATTTTACACTTCAGATGTGTGTTAAGATTTTTATGCTTCAAGATTATTAGAGATGATTGCCTTTCATCTATTGTTCAATTTTATTCTACGGATCAGTTGTTGAACTGACATTAAAATTTTGTTTGAGGAATCATATTGCCTCATAGAAGACGAGTCGTTTCGACTATTAAATTTTAATAATTTTATTTGAACCAAGAATTCAGACATTTTGTCATGGCTGCAAATTAAATTATTTTAAATTTAATTTGAGCACTTTAATGTAACAACTTCAACTTCAACAGCAGAAGAAACATCGAATATCATATCATTATTTTACATAAACTTTCAGCGATCTAGGAACTACTTGTCGTTTGATAAGACCGAAGTCTTAATCCCTATAGACATTCTTTGTGTAGAGTGGAAAGACATTACGACATTGACAAACCTCTTCATTATTTGTAACGCTGAGAGCTTTGTTCATTAATATGTTAGAGGAAATATCTTTTGATAGAAGACTATTCAATGCTAGTTTATCCCGGTCAAGATTGGATTCGATTTGACACTATAAATAACATGTATGTTATTTTACACTATTTGTAATATCACGTCATAATGTAGACCTGATATTGCATCGACATGCAATTTAAAGCTTGATAAGTGAGGTGAGACAGAAGTATTATTTTTATTGCATGTATTCGTGACAGACGAGTTAACAGTTAATTATCTTTTTATGTAGTAAACTTTAGGAGGTCAATCACGACAGTCTAATATCGTTCATTATTTTTGGATGTTTCGTTTGAAGAACTTAAGGATGTACAATAGTAGATCAGTAGTCATGTGCAACGACACTGAGGGTCATGCCGTTATATGAGATAAGGTCCTACAGAAGAAATGTTAATAACAATTAATCCGGTTTTGGTTATTGTTTAACATAGTGGATGATAATTGTTTACGCCATATATACTGATATATGAGGATTTGTAGAGCTATGGAGAGCTCGTGCAAAGGAAGCTCCGCATTTTAAGGAAGTCAAAGAATTATTGTTCTTTGATAATAAAAGCCTTGGATCATGATAAGAGTCGTTGTATACAAGAAGTCCAGTTCATGTGAAGTAACGTTTCAGCTGTGTTGACAGAAGGGTTTAAGCGGAAAGCAATTAGAGAACGATTGTCTACTCATGTCATTGATACTATTATTAATCTTTATTGAACCCGGAATTGTATAAATACGTACAGTTAATCTTTGTCAGTCGACTGTATTAGATCGACAATGTAATGAAACCTATATAAGACGATGTGTGAGCAGTATATAAAAACTAAAGAGTATTAGCAAATGTTTATGTGGAGAAACATTGTAAATAACTAATTACAAGTTGTATAGTAACAGAGAATCCAGAATCTCGAAGGTAACGTGTTAGCAACGTTAAATATTGACTATTATTTTGAACAAATTACATGTAAATATCTTCCGTAATGATTTAATAATTCAAATAATTTTCATTAAGATTTATTAATAGAATGTTTTGGGAATAGAGTACTTTTGTGAGCGAATGGTTTTGTATGGATGATTGCCACCTGTCACGAGTGACTGTTCAACCTAGTTGGTCTAGAACAACTACGGAGTATGAATGAAAGTGTGTATTAAAATTTCAGTATGATTGATAGAGAATTGGTTAAGTTATGAGCGTTTTTGTAATGGTAAAATGTAACCTTAATTCGAGGATTTAGACGCGAGCCAGACAGCATTGATCCAAGCAAATGTGGACAGAAAGATGAACCGTTAGCTGTCGAGTTCATAATATTACATAATGTGAAGCCAGATGGTCAGCCACTGCCTTGTAAAATGGGAGAGTTTTAGAGCGGAGCACTTTGCTAGCGTGTGTCAATGAATCAGGCCAATTGAGGAGAATATCAAGATGCGTGCCGCAAGAGGTAACCAGTTGTAAGGAATGTTATGAATGCAGGAGCCTCTGTTGAACGTTTTATTCACGTACAGTAGGCCAAGTTATGTCAAAGTTTTTATGCTTGTAATTTATACACAGTAATTGCAGTAGGATGTGTAGCGGAAGAGAAGTGTGTATGATTGTATGGTTATTTTATTTGTTATTTAGAATCGTATATTGTTATTTATTGTTTATATTAGATTAGTTTACACTTGTTTAATAAATTTTCACAGTTCATTATCTTTCGTCGGGGGCTGCGTGGCGCAGTCGGTAGAGGCGCTGAGCTTCTAACTGAAAGGGAGTGGGTTCGATCCCCACCCAGGTAGTGGATTTTAGAAACAAAACTACCACTTTCGGAAACGCAAATGGCCCTGGGGTTCACTCAGCCTACACCAGAAATGAGTACCAGGGTAATTCCAGGGAACAAAGGCGGCCCGGCGTGGTGCAGACAACTCCATCCCATCTAGTGCCGATGTCAAAAAAAGTGGAAGCCTCTACCTTCCACTACTCCTAGGGCCTCCATGGCCTGTACGGTGTTGGCTTTGCTTTGCTTTGCTATTATCTTTCGTCGTTGACGTGTGAATCATTATAAATATAAGGATTAGAGTATTGTGGATGTATTGTAGGCGGAACTGAGTCCCCTTACCCGAAAAACGTAAGTAAAGGTAAGTGTGCCCCGTGTAGTTTGTTGTTTTTCCTTAATATTATTGTAAATGCTGTATGTAAATCCCTAAAGACCATGTTGGAGCGATTTCTAATGAAGTAATTTACCGGTGCTGTTAGAAATAGGCGATCCAGCTGGGGCTATGGATATTCCAACAGGCTACTTTCCGGATTTACAGGTAGAGTACTTCCCCCGAAATTTTAATGCTACATGATGAAAATGATGATAATTTTCGAGCCCCATGATACAGTTAAACATTGAAATATAAATCTTGGAATGTGGCTCAGGCGAGCTTTGTTAGCGAACGCAGGCAGTGGGAGAAACCAGTCACGTGATTTGAGACGCTCCAGAATATACTAGAACTTTGAAAAGCGCCTAGCAAGTAGGTAATACCGCGAAATATAACCAAATAATGGTTATGAAATATATCATTGGATATATGCCCACAGTCAATGAGAGGAGGGTTTATGGAAGCAGATATGGATTTTACCTAGTTTATGTGATTAACTATTCCATTTAAGCCCAATGTAACAATTTTATTCCATTGAAATTTTGAAGAAAATTAAGAGAAGATATTAGTAATACTTTAAATGTCGCAAAAGGGAAGCAATTCACTGTAACAAGCACTATTACAAGTGCGCGCCATTAACTGCGCGGAACCAACAATGGCGTCGATATTAAGACAAGCTGGAATGGGGACGACTTAAAGAAGCGTTCTTATTCTGGGAGACTTCGAAGATACAAGGCGTGTTATCTGGGATAGTCCATTCCCGTAGACTCCAGCCGAGTACGGTACAACCCGACTCGAGAGACAGCGCCGATCACGGCTAGCATGTAGTAGAAGCCTCGCTAACCAAAGTAAGTGAAGTTGAGCGAAGGCAATATTAGTCTATAGCGAACAAGTATTCTAGTTCAGAGAAAGTAAATTGTATCCAGTATATACATTTAGATACATAGCAACGGTGTATGAAGATTTGAAGTGAATGAATTGAATAATTAGACAGTTTTAGTACGATTTAAATCAGTCAGAGAAAGTCGCGTATCTCAGTAAGAAGAAAGACTTTTTAGTGCGGCGAGAATACAGCATATTCAAGTCCACGTTACGGAAATAAGTCAGTAGCGCAGTGATATTGTATGAACATTGAGACTTTGTATTATTTGAACATTATGATGGCTACAAACATTTATCAAGGGGAATTGTTCTACAACACTTTGATCATGAGTGAGGTGATGGACTAAGTCTTTTGCGCGATTGGTGTATGCCGATACAGAGTTGTGGTTGACAACATGGAACAACGTTAAGTAACGACGGAAATATGTATAACATCTAGGATGTCTACAATGCCGAGACAACATGAAACATTATGTACATTTCCATCCAGTACATTTCATGTTCATTCATGTACATTAATTCTCGACAATGAGCAGTTATAATCTTTCATTGACCAATCCTACGAACTTTAACATCTGCGATAGTGATTCGATGTACAACTTACAAATTTATTTGTAACGATGATACTATTGCGAATATATTGCTCGATGATGATGAGGAACTTTCGAAAGATGTTGGCAAATGAAGAGTCGTCGTTGGGAAGACAGAAGATACCTAGCCCGGTGATTGTTCGAGACTTCGAGTCCATGTTCGAGAGACGAGGTTCGATGTCCGGACGAGACGAGTGTTTGCAGGGGAGGAAATCATTCTATCCCCGAGGTCGCTGTGTGACCACTGGCGGGGAGATAAAACAAAGAGGTATTTTCGAATAACTGATATACACTTCAACTGTCTACAAGTCAAGGTAGAATTGTTTTACATTATTTTATAGTTTGAGTATTATGACAGCTTTTGTGAGCACAAATTCCCCAGATTTAATTCATGTATTTTCACTTCGATGTTTATTAAGTTTATTCTACAAGATCGTAGAGGATGATGGTCTTTAGTCATCTATATTTGAAAATAATAATTCAGTTTCTGAACTGAAGTCAATTTGTTTGAGAATTTATTTTCCACTTGGAAATATTATAAGAAGTTATTATTCGACGATTTTCGAATTTTTATTCAAGATTTCAGACATTTTGTCTTTGATTTTTTAGTAAATTTATTTTTGAGGAAAATGAATAGGGCATTCTTATTGTATGAAGAATTTTACTTAGGAGAAGAGATCTACGCGTGATACACTGTGAAATATCTCCCATTATTATGATCAATTCGTCGATCTAGCAAGTTATGTTCGTTATGATTACGACGTGAAATCAAGTACTTACAAACATTCCTTGTATAGAATGAAGATACATTCCGTCGTTGACAAACCTATATTGAGTTGAATGAAGGCTTTGCCCTTCATTAAATGTAAATTGTATCAGTTATATCTTCTTGAAAGATAATTCATCCGACATTAGGGAAAGTTAGATAGAATCCCATCCAGTCGTGATTGATACTTATTGGACACTGGAATAACACAAGTTGTTATAAAGACACAAATGAGGGGCTGAGAACAAAAAAGCAGGTAAGTGACGGAATCCTAGTTTTGAGGAAATTGCAGTTAAAATTATACATGGCTTACAATATTACACAATAGTTTGGTTGAGTTTCCCTATTTATGTATCAATTAAATATATCTTAAGCATTAATACTGAGATGAAATTAAGTTGTAGCATTCATTATAGAAATGGTAATAATTATCCCAAAATACTTAACTGATATTGATTAACTTTTTATTTAATGCAAAAACAAGTTAAATGATTTCAATACGATTTTTTATTTATTTAGCTTATGGCTTTTAGGGCCGGGAGTGTCCGAGGACATGTAGCTGCTTCAATGCGGACACCCATCGAGTGAGCTACAACTTCCGTTCAATTTTAGTAGTTCCAACTTTCGCTACCAGATGTCAATGACACCTAGTAGCGAACGTTGGAACTAACCTGCAAATTTAGCTTTTCACTAGTTTAATTTTTGGAAAGTTTTTTACATGTCATAAATTCATGACCGCCGGATTTACTTCCCCTCCGAAGGAAGGCATACTGAAGGATTTTAACCCACTTTAAAAATACGATGACTTCGGTCGGGTTTGAACCCGTGATCTTGTGTATAGAAGCTCAGCATGCTACCAACTAGTACTTTCCTATGCTAATCAGAGTCATTGGAAAGTTCACTGTTTTCTTCATTGTTTGGAACTTCTTCAGGGACCACGGCCTGAATTTCGGTGAGGGGACGTCACTTTTGTCAAGTTTCTGGAACTTTATGATGAGGCAGACTGTCAAAGAAAGTATGATGGACAGGAGATATTAGCGGTTGAAGTTCCTGGAGATTCTTGTATTTTGCAGCCTTTATGGGTAGGCCTACATCTGCTGGATCGAGCTTTGAGAGCATTACTTCTGATGGTCTGCCGACCCCACGTTTTACTATATTCACTCACCTGAAGGGGATGTCTTCATTCTTCATGATTCTTTGAAGAGCTTCTCTACACGTATCCATCTTATTTTGTGCCACGACACAGTATTACCTCCTTCGTCTTTCGTGATGTTATTCATGTGAATTTGGCCATGGGCTGAACTGTAAAGAAATTTTCATTGTTCATTGGAATAACAGAAAAGTTTTTTGATGTTTCTTTCACAGTGCTCATCCAATCCTCAGGAACAAAGACATTATGAACCACACGCGTACGTTTAGAATGAGGCCAAGTCTTGGTCGCATTCCATGTAAGTATGGCCTGGCTCCAGGAACTTGTGATCGATGACTTGTATTGCAGATGTCTTCACGATATACATCCAAAATTTGACCAAGTTTTTGTTTCGGTTTTGACCACCGCAACAGTCACTGTAAGCAATGATTCGTCTCACTTCCTCTAAACCTTCGCAATACTTCCTGAGACAGGAACCAATTTCTTGCGATCATCTTGAGGCAGTGTTTCCCCCCACATAAACATTGTGGATTTTCCTATTTAAAGTTATGGACACAAAAATTATAAGTCCAGAGAACTCTCAGGTGGTAAACTTTGTTGCTGGTGAGTGAAGGTGTAGGCAACGTTTTCTGTAGGTCAAAAGTAAAAACAGTTTTGATTTTTCTTTGTCTATCATCTTTTGCTCAGTTGCTTTTTGGGCTTCCCTCAGGTGCAGTTCTTGTTCCATTCTTAACTAAGCAAGCTGCTGCACATCTTTCTCATGAATGATTTTCATGGAAAATAGATCACACTTATTACTAGTGTCAATATGTGGTCGATAAGTTGAAGCGGGTGTTAAATATTTTACGATAACACCATTCTTTTACTGAGTCATACCCCTTTTCATTACCGGTACACCTTTGCAATACAACTTATACATTGTGTCCAAACTTAGATCCTGAGACAAGTATTTCTTGTCAGGGTTATAACGTCCGCTGTAATGACTGAATACTTGGGAAAGGCGCTAATGTGTTCTTTTGTTTGGTTCACTAAAGTGTCACTTATTTTATTCTTGGCTGCACCCGTTCCAGGCATGTCCCTTGGTGAAACTCCATTTCCACTCATTGTATCTGTAGCCAGGTCAAATCTGTTATGGGAGATTCCTAAGATTCTTATAAAAAAACTTAGCACACACAGTGCCCTTTCAGATTTATAATTTTAGTGGAATTCTTGTGTATGGTTGCAGTCATTATGCTTCTTTTCGGTACTTTCAAAGTTACACAGGAGCATATAAAAGCCGATTGAAGATTCCAGCATGAAAATACCCAAAACTCTGCGAAAATGCTTTCCCCACATTCCTTATTAATATTTTCTGTGCATTTAAAGCGACGTGACCTATGATTTCCAACATCCTGCAAGACTTTGGCCATTTTCACAATACCCATGTGCCCTAGATACTCCTTCCCTGAATTCCGTAAAAGGTTTTTCTCCATTGACTTCCTCGGTTCCCTCTGTCGCTTACGGGGCCTAGGCAGGACTGTAAGAAGAATCACAACATTACGATGTAACTAATCAACCACTGCCAATGAGATCACTTGCCTGAGTTTTGCTCTAAACAAGAAATACGTTTTACAAAGACTACAAGTGAATGGTGCCTAGGTGGCAGCACTGAACAGTGCGATCACTTACCTGATTTTTGTCCTAAGAGATATCCGCTTGGGCTACCACAACCAGCACTTAACCCTTTCCACTCGAATTATTGTAAGTCCCGGTTTCTCCCAACTCGTATTTATTTCTGTCAGCATTCTTCATATTTTAAAACCTGGTATTAAGTACTGGTTGTAACAAAAATACAGGAATGAAGTACAAAATTAATGAAAGTCTGGCATTTACAGGACACAAAATAATCTTTTTAACTTTCTTAACGGTATGTATTGAGTGTGTGGAAGCGTTCAAAGCAAATGCCTGGATTGACCCTGATTGCTTCACATAATGTTATCGCCTCCTCCATGATTTCTTGCGACGCCGATATCAATATCGTCACTTGAACCACTCATGGATATATCATTTTCATCGCCAGATTCAAAAATTGCATCGCTCTTATGGTCACTATCATCAAAATCAGCCGAAATATACGCCCGGATCTCAGCTTCGGTCAGACTGTGCGCCGCTATGTTGCTTCACCGCGACTGCTTTTCATGTCAAGGAAACTGAGCAGTTTTCCCAAGCAAAGAGAAACCAAAACACTCGTGTTTCGTTACTTTAGATTTCCGGGACCAGCACTTACCAAACGAAGTCCAAAAGACCTGGCATGCCAGGTAACCTAGAAACGGGCAGCCAAACAATGTGTCGACTCAGGGTCGACACACGACATCTTGTTTTACCGCGACTGCTTTCAATGTCAAGGAAACGGAGCAGTCTTTCCGAGCAAAGAGAAACTAAAGCACTCCTGTTCGGTTTCTTTCGGTTTCCGGAACCACGCTTACCAAATGAAGTACAAAATCCCTGGCATGCCAGGTAACCTACAAACGAGGCGCCACGCCGCCATGTTGCTTCACCGCGAATGCTTTCCACGTCAAGGAAACGGAGCAGTTTTTCCGAGCAAAGAGAATGTAAAACACTCCCGTTTGGTTCCTTCCAGTTTCCGGAAGGGGCCAGCACTTACCAAACGAAGTACAAAAACCCTGGCATGCCAGATAACCTAGAAACGATCGGCCAAACATTGTGTCGACTCAGGGTCGACACACAAGCTATAACGCTAAGTGAAGGCTGTCAACCTCATGTCGACACACGAGCGGAAATCATTTTTTCATGAAATGTCACTTACCTGCTTTTTGTTCTCAGCCCCTCAAATGTAACACTACTTTATTTGTCAATGTAGTATTGCAGCCGTGTAATTTTGTAGTAATGATCATTGTGGAGAAACGTGTGTTTTTATTTTTATTAAATGTATAGAGACTCGGCAGTGTTATCAGAGTAACAACGTTTAGTAAACCTCTAAGAGCTTTCATTATAATCGTCCTGAGAACAATAAGTGTGTCATTAGAAGAGATATTGCTGTTAACATGTAAACAGTTGATTGAAACAACGATAAAATAAATGCTAGAAGGAAGTAATGCAAGTACTATTGATCAATTGTGGGAACAATTGAGGAGATGTTATTGAAGCTGGGTATTGGATATAAGAGGGATTCATGCTCTATATAGGTAGTTGTGGATTCTGCGATTGTAAGTAGAAATACGAGGGCATTGCCGTGTTATTGTATTGAAGTACTTCTGTGAGAAGAAGCAAAAGCATTGTTGTGCATTAGTAGAGTTGTTGAGAACTCCTGAGTGTGAATAGATCTACGACATAGCAGTTGGTAATAGGCGGAACGACGTTGGGAAACTTTATATAATCTTTGTCCACTAAACTAGTATTAATCTATATTAAACCTGGAATTGTAATAATAATATGAACTCATCAATGTTGATCGGTCATGTCAAACGGGAGATGACATCTAACCAATTTTGACTTTGATGATATAGCATTGTATATATTTAAAAGTATAGAAGAGGGAAACTTTAAACCAGAGATAGTTATAATAATCCAATTAACATACAGTAGTAAGATTGCTGTGAAAGTAAACGTGAGAACAATAGACGTGTGTAGAAATTGTATATAAACTTTTCATTATGGTTTAATTACAAGTTTTTATTATTTTTATTAATATTTATACAGGGTGAACAAAAAATGCCACACTTGGATGTCGGCTGCGATTCCTCATCCAATTGTAAGACAAAAGTTTCTATAGCAAAATCGGATTGGGTGCTTTTTGAAAACACAAGTGTGAAAACGAGACGATGGCAACACTGACACATCCTGCAGTGCATCGGGATGTACAGAGAAAGCTCCGGCAGAGGGCCAGGTTCCTGCGACCAGTTTTGCCCACGCTGCATGCAGTTTCTGCGTTGCCAGATACTCGTTCCTTAACACGCATTTCTGTTAAACCTATTGGCGGGACTAGATTTTGCCACATAAACATTTGTCGTGAAATTAGGCGAGGAACCGCATGCCAACCACCAAGTGCGGCATTATTTGTTCACCCTGTTTATAGCATGTTTTAGATATTGTCTATAGTTAGTAAGAGTAAATGTTTTTAAAGTGAGTGTTCGCGATAGGAATGAATGATGCGTGTATGGAAACTTCGTGAGTCATGAATGGCTTAAGTGGATGGTAGATAGTGTGTATTAAATTGTGTGTGAATTTGGCATAAGAATGATTGTTTTAAGAGGAGTTTTGTATAACGTAAATGTATAAGTTTATATCATTTCCACTGAGTCCAGACTGCGCGTTTCATATGTTAAACGAGACGGGAAACTTTGACAGGTGCAATACAAGCAGGCCCCGTTAATCTGCCGAGGTCAGATTGTTATATAAGCGAGGGGAGTTCCGCAGCTGTGTGTATTATGAATGAACGAGTCCTTGGACCGTGTCATAGCATTACGAGACGACAAGCCAGTCATGTGACAGGCACGTGTCCAGAATGTTAAACGTTTTTAGATGGAATGCAAGACTCATTTGATATCAAATAAATTGTTTTATTATTTTATGATTTCGTAAATGGCAGAGTCTATACATATTGTAATTAGGAATGTTAGAGTGCATGTGTGGAGTCATGAGAACTTCAGTGGCGTTAATGAGAAAGGATAATAGGATGTTAGTTGTTATTTATTGTTAATTAGTTTAATTAATAAATTTATATTTTCTACACCTTGTTTCGCGTGCCTTATTTTATACTATAAGCAGAGACGTGTTATGGATCAGCTTAAAATAGATAGGATGTCCTTATTTATCCTACAAAGCCCCGAGATTAAGGTAAGTTTCACACTCTACCAATTAAAGCTAGTTTGTTTAATCCACAACACGCTCGTATACTACTGTGAATAATCCCGAAGAGCTTATTGGCGTGATATTGATTGTTCATTTCGCCGGAAACATTCATTATTTTACAATCCATCTTTGCTTTGGATGATCAACAAGTAGATTCTCGATTTTTACGGGTACAGTAGAAGAAAATGACGGCCATATTATGGGGAGATCCCAGGCTTTCAGGAGTCATTGGTTTGACTATTTCTTTCAGTAAGAAAACGAACGCCCAACTTACGGGACTACGAATGAGGTTTGTAGAGATTCGTAGAGTATATTTCAGAGGAAATATAGCCTGCCCAATTGAAGTGATAATTGATTGTGTTAATATAGGTGATTTTAAATTGTTTTTAGTAGTGTTGCACTCGAATACAGATCAGATCTGATGGAAAACCTTAAATAGGTATAAATAGGTTAGGATTCTGTGAAAATAGCCTACGATCTGAATTCATTTTTATTTCAGATTATGGTAGTATAGATAATTTAAGGCAGGATCGAGCGGAACGAAACTATAAGTTTATTAATCTTAAGAGTTTATTGGTAAGTTAATATTAAGGTTTTACATAGACATTAAGAATGCCCAATTACATGGTTGAAATGGTTGTTCCAAATAGTTGTCATCATGCTCTGTTTTTGACATATCCCTACAGCAGTTTGTGAATTTATATCAATGCAATGGCAACGATGGGAAAGGAGGAGGTCCAGAAGGTGTTGGACGAGAAGCAGAGGAGTCTGCAAGAGAATTTTAACGAAAATTTAAAGAGTGTACAGTGTAACTTGCAGGAAACCCTGCTGCATAATTTGAAGGAGAATTTGACGGAGCAATTGAAGTGTGTACAATCTAATTTATAGCAGGAGATGACCGAGAATATAAAGGTAAATTTTCAGAGCTTACAACGCAAATTTCAGGAAACAAACAGGACCTGGAGCAGGTTAAGAGAGATAGAAAGGAAGATATTGGCACTGTTGTTGTAAAAGTAGTAGAGATCATTGTTTAAAACATTACAGGTCGAGTTACAGAGAGTGTGAAAGAGAGTGTCAAGGAAGAAATACAGGGTGTACAGTCCTCCTTAGAGGTATTGCAGATTAGTGCTACTGCAACAAATGATAATAATATGTCGCTATTGCAGGTCCGTTCCAAGGAGATCCAGACAAAGGTTGACACTGTGCAAACTAGGGTTGATAATGTGCAAACAGATGTAGGTGAGGTAGGAACAAATGTTGATACTGTACAAACTGATGTGAGTACTATTCAAATTGATGTAAATAATGTGCAGACCTATGTGAATAATATACAAACGGACGTTAACAATGTGCAAACGGAGGTCAATAACATGTTTATAGATGTGAATAGTGTTAGAGGGGATATTGACAAAGTTAATGCTAATGTTAATGGCATACAATCTAAACTTAACCATATTGAAACTAAAAATGTTACTTTTCAAAATGAAGTAAGGAAAGAGTGAGAGATATCCAAGACACAATTCAAAGAAAATATAGGTGCGTTACAGTCACAAATGGGTGATCTTAAAGAGAATGCGGATTCTTTGCGTTCTCAAGTCATGGACCACAATAAAATTTTGAAATATTATATAGAGCTAGATATTGGTGAAATGTTGAAAGCTACTGTAGTGGTGTGGGAAAATGAGTGGAATAAGTCCAGTAAGGAACATTTTAATGAATTTCAGGATAACGTAGAAAAGAAATTCGCTAGCACACAATTAGAAATATGTGAAGAGGTAACTAGCGTGCGAACTGATCTCAGTAAATGTATGGATTAGCTTCAACAAACACAAGTAGACAATAAAAATTAATCAAGTCAGGAAACGAAAGCGTTTAAAGATCAATTAACTCAGGAATATAAGCTATTGACAGATAAGATTAATAAGGTTGTCACTGACGTGAATACTATTAATGAGGGAAAGTCTACAGAATCAGAGTACTTTATAACAAGGAAACTTCAGAGTTTAAATCTAGGAGGTGCTGCTAGTATGGAAACATATAAGGAAGACTTGAAGATAGAAGTAGGAAAACTGTTGAAAGACATTAATAGCGATTTGGAAGAGAAAGAAAAGGAGGGGATAAGTGAATGGGAAGGTCATACAAGAAGAAATAGTATTGTCCATGAGGGAAGAGAACCCAGACCAGAATTAAGGGTACTCAGTCCGACAGAAAATCCCTAACACAGGAGTCAGTAGCCCGAAAGAGAAACTAGAGACCATAGAACTAGTTTTCCAAATACCCAACCGAGGAACGTAACGGTAATCCGCAACTTTGAGGATAAGCCTCGTCAGTTCAATAACCAGGACGGATTCACTTCGATTGAGTTTATCCGAAATCTGAGAGATTACTTTGTCGAAGCTCAGGTTCCGAGGGATAGGGAGATGAAGATAGTGGATCGCTATTTGTCATGAGCTCCGTTAGAGTGGTTCAGAGCCTTTAAGTATACATTCATAGATTTTGAGGAATTCGCCGAGTCCTTAATCCAGAGATTTTGGTCGATCGAAGCGCAGAACAGCTTACGCGCAGAAGTATACTCGAGAAAGTATTCTTCACAAGTCAGTTAGCCCAACTGAGATTTCTTCAGCCTCCTTTATCAACGGGGGAGTTAATTGAAGCGATATCAAGACAGCTTCCAGTCGAAGTTAGGAGACTAATTATCTCGTCTAAAATCAAAGATTTGGCCAGCCTAGATGTGCTTCTCAGGAAACTAGATTATACTAGTCCGATGCCGAATGTAATGTCAAGGAATAGTCGAGAAGACCACAGGGACATTAATACAGTCTAGATAGATCAGACCCAGCAGACGGAAAGTTCTAAGGAGCGAGATAAGAACAGCATTGGCCCTGAAAGGAACAACTATTTCAGAGATAGGAGACCTGAACCGAGGTATCGTAGATTCCGTGGAGGAAGACCTTACCAGCAACAGTAAGGAAAGTATAATGATAATAATAGCAGGAACGGTTATTATCATAACAAGTACAATTACCGTTACAACAATAATAACAACAATAATAGTTATAGCCGGAATAACAGATATAACCAGGGGTATAACCCAAACAGGAATTATGGAGAGAACGTGTTCACAAAGGAACAATACGATGAAAGACCCAAAGAAGGGAAAGCATATTTAAAGAACTTAAGGCAGGATGGAGAAAATGGAAAAGGAGTGGAGAAAACCCAAGTGTAGATCCCAAGCTGAGTACAAGCCAGCAGGGAAATGACACTCAGGGACAAAAACCTCCATTTTCAAAACAGAAGTAGGAGTGTTAGAAAATGCTATACCATTACATTAGATTACAATTAATGAGATATATGAAGTAACAGATGAAGATTTACTGGTTGAAAAAGAGGTAATTAAAGAGGAGAGACCATATGAACATAAATATAAATGTCGATGGACAAACGGTCGAGTCTTTGTTGGATACTGGCGCCGTCATATCCATCCTGTCAGATGAGTGTCACCAGAGACGGTTAAAAGGTGACAGAATGACGGTCTTACACGCATCATTAGTCAAAGTGCGTGGTATTTTCCAAAACAAGTCAGTAAAATGTAAAGTCCAGGTGTTGTTAATCTTCTAGATTTATAGTCGCACTTATGAGCAAATCTTCATTGTCGTGAGCAAGATTAATTTTGACATCGTGCTAGGTATTGGTTTCATTACGAAAGTTGGAGCAGTAATTGACATGAAAAAATGAATTATTAAATTTAGCGAAGATTCTATTAACACAGAAGCGTTAGAAGAAAAGGATTTTGAAAACAACCCAGATATGGATCTTAGGGAAGAAATCATGAACAATATCATTGAGGAGGTCGAGAAAGAAAGGGTATCATGGATTTGTAAAGCAGAGGGATTTGAAGAAATTAGAGAAGAATTTGAAGGGTGAATAATGGAATTCAAAGATATTTTCGACGATAAGCCCAGGTTAATCAAGGACTACAAGTACAGGATTCGATTAACCGATGATGCCCCTTACCAAAGGAGGATTTATCCCATCCCAGAAAAGTACTACGAGGAAGTACGAGGGATTATCAAGAAGATGGAAGTCGATGGAACCATAAAGAAGCAGGCGTCATCCTACCTCAATCCGATTACTGTGGTGAAAAAGAACAATGGTCAATTACGTCTATGCCTCGATGTACGGAAAATTAATATATTAATTCTACCCGAAACAGACCGACCACCGTAGATACGTGATCTGTTAAGGATATTTCTGTCCTTGACCTCATCGCTTCTTTCTATCAAATTGAGCGTGAGGAGGAAAGTAAGCAGTATACAGGCTTTTTATTTGACCAGACTTCCTGGGTATTTCAACGGGTTCCCTTTGGGATCATAAATAGTGGATCAGCTCTAATCCGAGCCCTCGACAGCAAGCTCACTGATGAGGTCAAGAAGAACGTGCTCTGTTACCTTGATGATTTAATTATCTCTTCCGAGATTGTACAGGAACACCTGGGGCACTTACGCAAACTTTTTGTGAATTTAAGAGAGGCGAATATTAAGATAAATTTCCATAAATTCCACATCTTACAGGAGAAAATTCATTTCTTGGGACATACTATCGACCAGCATGGTTATCACCCGAACATAGAGAAAGTAGAGGCAATTATGAGATTTCCAAAGCCTACTAAGGTCAAGCAAGTGAGATAATTCGTGGGTGTATGTCAATTCATCAGTAGTCACTGCCCGAAATATTCAGAAATTAGGGTTCCCTTCTACGACTTGTTGAGAAAGAACAACCGCTGGAAATGAACAAGTATTACGGAAGACGCATTTGAGAAAGCAAAAGAAATGTTAAAGAACAATGTAAAGTTAGAATACCCGGATTTTGACCGAATATTCTACATCGAGTACGATGCTTCACGTGTAGGCATAAGTGCCGTCTTATATCAAAAAGACGAAGAGGGAAATAAGCATTACATTGCGTTTATCGGAAGGAAATTTAAAAGGCATGAAGAAAATTACTTCACGACCGATTTAGAGGTGTTAGCATTCGTAACAGCCCTACAAGCATGGAAAAAGTTACTAATTGGTCACAAGGTAATAATAGTCACCGATCATAAGGCATTGCAATTCATGCTGCAGACAGATTTGTCGAGCGATAGGTTGACTAGATGGGCCCTATTTCCACAGCAGTCCAATGCGACCATAGTCCACCAACCAGGTAAAGATAATCTGTTGGCTGACGTTTTGTCTAGAAACCCTGTCAGGAATGTGCAGATTAACCGTGTGCAGCTTGAGCTAGCAGATCTTGAAACCGTGAGGAGATTGGAACGAATTGGAGTGTCGCAGAGGAGGCACGCTCCCATACGGAAGATGTAAAGGTTTCTGAAGGGGAATATGGATGTTGCAGATGAGGATTATGCAAGTACCCAGAGACGCTCGCATCACTATACATTTAGCGGAGATCTGGTATGCAAATACGCAGACCCCGAGCACATTACGATCCGCATAGTTGTGCCCCCTAATTTTGTTGCAAAATTAGCGTGGTTGGCGCACCACTCAATAGGACATGGAGTTCTAGATAAGACTCTTAATATCCTTAAAGAGAGGTTTATTTGGACTAATATGAGGTCATCCATAGCGGGAATTATAAGGACTAGTGGTTGATGCCAGAGAGGGAAATTCGCATCTAAATTACTGAAGGGAAGACCCAGAGCTTTTATACCGTCAATATCAATGGAACTGATGGCGTGTGATATTTTGGCCCCTGCCCGAAATGTTATCAGGGAAATCAGTTTTTATTAGTGACAGTGGATGTGTTCACTAAATTCGTAACCATGAACCCCATGCAGAAAGCGAACACGAGAAACGTTGTCAGCAGGTAAGAGAATTCTGATTTTCCTCAAGCAGGGAAACCGGAGTATTTATTATCAGATCATTGTAATCAGTTTACCTCAGCTGAATTTGAAGCGGACATGGAAAGGTTAGGAATTCGACATCTATTTTCGAGTGTGAGATATCCCGAGTCGAATTCTAGTGAAAGATATATGGCTGAATTTTCCAAGTTCTGTCGTATATTCTGTCCAGACGATCATCCTAGTTGGGTTAAGTATGTGCCTATGATAGAGGACTGCTTATACTCCACAGTTCAAAAAAGCACGGCGGAAGTTCCGATATTGCGACACTGAGAGCGGAATCCAGATAGACCGTGGTATAAGGTGTTCAACTTCAATCCTAGAGATCCTGATGTAGGAAGACAAGCTAGGATCGACAGAGCTAAGGAGAAACTTGAGAAGGCAGCTGACAAGCGATGGAAAAGTGTCGAAGGAAAACGATTCAGCACACCATTGGAAATTGGAGATTTAGTTTTGTTACGTAGACCTATTAATGCGGATGTGACTAAGAAAATATACCCTAAGTTCAGTCCAGTGTTTTTCGGCCCCTACCGCATAGAAAATGCCTTTGGAATTAACTGTTATGAACTCTTCGATGAAGAAAATATTTTTATGTTAGGAAAGTACAATGAGAAAATTTTTAGAAAATATCTTAAGAAAATAGGCTAAAAAGCACCCAAAATTTCAGTTCAGCGACATATCTAAGGTCCTGAATTAATGTTAATAAAACAATAGAAAACTGTTTTAACCTGAGATAAGAGTAGAATGCACCCGAAATTTGAATGCTACATGATGAAAATGATGATATTTTTCGAGCCCCATGATACAGTTTAATATTGAAATATAAATCTTGGAAAGTGGCTCAGGCGAGCTTTGTTAGCGAACGCAGGCAGTGGGAGAAACCAGTCACGTGATTTGAGACTCTCCAGAATATAATAGAACTTTGAAAAATGCATAGCAACAAGGTAATACCACGAAATATAACCAATTAATTGTTATAAAATATATCATTGGATATATGCCCACAGCCAATGAGAGGAGGGTTTATGGAAGCAGATATGGAGTTTACCTAGTTAATGTGATTAACTATTCCATTTAACCCCTATGTAACAATTTTATTCCATTGAAATTGTCAAGAAAATTAAGAGAAGATATTAGTAATACTTAAAATGTCGCAAAGGGGAAGAAATTCACTGTAATAAGCATTATTACAAGTGCGCGCCACAGACTGCGCGGGACCAACAATGGAGTCGACATTAAGACAAGCTGGAGAGGGGATTACTTGGAGAAGTGTTCTTATTCTGGGAGACTTCAAAGATACAAGACGTGTTATCCGGGACAGTTTATTCCCGTAGACTTCAGCCGAGTACGGTCAGACCCGACTCGAGAGACAGCGCCGATCACGGGTAGCTTATAGTAGAAGCCTCGCTAACCAAACTAAGTGAAGTTGAGTGAAGGCAATATTAGTCTATAGCGAACAAGCGTTCGAGTTTAGAGAAACATAGCAACCGTGTATGAAGATTTGAAGTGCATGAATTGAATAATAAGAGAGTTTTATGAGAAAGTTGCGTATCTCAGTAAGAAAAATCACTTTTTAGTGCGGCGAGAATACAGCATTTTCAAGTCCACGTTACGGAAATAAGTCCGTAACACCGTGATATTGTATGAACATTGAGACTTTGTATTAATTGAACATTATGATTTCTACAAACATTTATCAAGAAGAATTGTTTTATAACACTTTGATTAAGAGTGAGATGATGAACTAAAACTTTTGTGCGATTGGGGTATGCTGACACAGAGTTGTGATTGAAAACATGGAACAACGTCAAGTAACGACGGAATTATATATAACATCTAGGATGTCTACAATGCCGAGACAACATGAAACATTATGTACATTTCCATCCAGTACATGTAATGTACATTCATGTATATTAATTCTCGACTATGAGCAACTATAATCTTTCATTGACCAACCCAATGAACATTAATATCTACGAGAGTTATTCGATGTACAACAAACAAATTTATTTGTAACGATGATACCACGGCAAATATATTGCTCGATAATAATGAGGACTTTCGAACGATGTTGGCAAATGAAGAGTCGTCGTTGGGAAGACAGAAGATACCAGGACCTGTGATTGTTTCTGATTTCGAGTCCATGTTTGAGAGACGAGGTTCGATGTCCGGAGGAGACGAGTGTTTGCGAGGGAGGAAATCCTTCTATCCCCGAAGTCGCTGTGTGTCCACTGGCGTGGATTGAATTTGGTTTCAACAATTCATACCTGGGAGATGAAACAGGTGGGTATTTTCGAATACCTGATATGAACTTCAATTGTCTACATGTCAAGGTAGAAATGTTTTACATTATTTTATAGTTTGAGTATTATGACAGCATTTGTGAGCACTAATTCCCCAGATTTAATTCATGTATTTTCACTTCGATGATTATTATGTTTATTCTACAAGATCGTATAGGAGGATGGTCTTTAGTCATCTATACTTGAAAATTTTAATGATTCAGTTTCTGAACTGAAGTCAAATTGTTTGAGAATTTATTTTTCACTTGGAAATATTTTAAGAAGTTATTATTCGTCGATTTTCGATTTTTAATTCAAGATTTCAGACATTTTGTCTTTGATTTTTTAGTAAATTAATTTTTGAGGAAAATGAATTGGGCATTCTTAACATATGAAGAATTATAGTTAGGAGAAGGGATCTACGTGTGATATACTGTGAAATATCACCCATTATTATGAACAATACGTCGATCTAGCAAGTTATATTTGTTATGATTACGACGTGAAGTCAAGTATTTCTGCATTCTTTGCATAGAATGAAGATACATTCCGTCGTTGACAAACCTATATTGAGTTGAAGGAAGGCTTTGCCCTTCATTAAATGTAAATTGTATCAGACAAATCTTCTCGAAAGATAATTCATCCGACATTAGGGAAAGTTAGATAGAATCTCATCCAGTCGTGATTGATACTTATTGGACACAGAAATAACACAAGTTGTTATAAATACACAAATGTAACACTACGTTATTTGTCAATGTAGTATTGCAGCCGTGTAATTTTGTAGTAATGATCATTGTGGAGAATCTTTTATTTTTATTTTTATTAAATGTATAGAGACTTGGCAGTGTTATCAGAGTAACAATGTTTCGTAAACCTCTAAGAGCTTTCATTATAATCGTCTTGAGAACGATAAGTGTGTCATTTGAAGAGATATTGCTGTTAACATGTAAGCAGTTGATTGAAACAACGATCAAATAAATGCTAGAAGGAAGTAATGCAAGTACTCTTGAACAATTGTTCGGAACAGTTGACGAGATGTTATTGAAGTTCTGTATTGGATATAAAAGGAATTCATGCCGTATATAGATGATTGTGTATGCGATTGTAAGTAGAAATACGAGGGCATTGCCGTATTATTGTATTGAAGTACTGCTGTGAGAAGAGGCAAGAGCATTGTTGTGTATTAGTAGAGTTGTTGAGAACTCCTGAGTGTGAATAGATCTACGACATAGCAGCTGGTAGTAGGCGCAACGACGTTGGGAAACGTTATATAATCCTTGTCCACTCAACTATTATTAATCTATATTAAACCTAGAATTGTAATAATAATATGAACTCATATTTGTTGATCGGTCATATCAAACCGGAGATAACAAATAACCAATTTTGACTTTGATAGTATAGCATTATAAATATTCAAAAGTATAGAAGAGGGAAACTCTAAACCAGAGATAGTGTTAATTATCAGATTAACATAGTAAGATTGCTGTGAAATTAACGTTAGAACGATAGACGTGTGTAGATATTGTATATAAACTTTTCATGATTGTTTAATTAAGGGCTTTTATTATTTTAATAATAATTATATATAGCATGTTTTTAATATTGTCTATAGTTAGTAAGAGTAAATGTTTTTGGAATGAGTGTTCGCGATAGCAATGAATGATGCGTGTATGGAAACTTCGTCAGTCATGGATGGCGTAAGTCGATGTAAGAAAATGTGTATTAAATTGTGTGTGTATTTGTCATAAGAATGATTGTTTTTTCAGGAGTTTTTTATAACGTAAATGTTTGAGATTATGACATTTCCACTGAGTCCGGTCTACGCGTTTCATGTGTTAAACGAGACGGGAAACTTTGACAGGTGCAATACAAGCAGGCAGATTGTTATATAAGAGAGGGGAGTTCCGAAGCTGTGTGTATTATGAATGAACGAGTCTGTGGACCGTGTTATAGCTTTACGAGACGACAAGCCAGTCATGTGACAGGCACGCGCCCGGAATGTTAAACGTTTTTAGATGGAATGCAAGACTCATTTGATTTCAAATAAATTGTTTTATTATTTTATGATTTCGTAAATGGCAGAGTCTTTACATATCGTAATTATGAATGTTAATGTGCCTGTGTGGAGTCATGAGAACTTCAGTGGCGTGAATGAGAAACGATATTAGGGGGTTATTTGTTATTTATTGTTAATTCGTTTTATTAATGAATTTATATTTTCTACTGCCTTGTATCGTGTGCCTTATTTTATACTATAAGCAGAGACGTGTTATGGAACAGCCTAAAATGGATAGGATGTCCTTATTTATCCTACAAAGCCCCGAGATTAAGGAAAGTTTCACACTCAACCAATTAAAGCTAGTGTGTTTAATCCATAACACGCTCATAGACTACTGTGTATAATCCCGAAGAGCTTGTTGGCGTGATATTGATAGTTCATTTAGCCGGAAACATTCATTATTCTGCAATCCAGCTTCGCTTTGGATGAACCACTAGTAGCTTCTCAATTTTTACTGGTACAGTACCTACTGTAAGGCCACAGCCGCCTCCTTCCCGTTTTTGGCCTATCCATCCTAATATTCCCCTCCCTTCCCATCCCTCATTAGGCCCCTGTTCGCTTTGCAGGCGAGGCCGGCTGTGCGAGCTGCTGATCACACCTCCTCAGTTGTATCCGCTCCGACCAGATGCTCCCAACTCTAGGACACCGCCCATTGAGGCGGTAGTGGTGAGTTCCCTCGCTGAGTCCGTGAGAAACACCAACCTGGAGGGTAAAATCATTTTTAAAAAAATGAACACATCAGTGGGCACACAAAAGCATTACAGTCATTGCATAAAGAATTTGAAGATAGGTTTGTGGAAATAAAACAAGTAAAACCGGCACTTAAAGTCTTTATGACGCCATTTTCTGTTCGTCTAGATGATGCCCGGTGATGTCTCCAAGTTGAGCTGATAAAACTCCAGTGCGATCAATTTTGACATACCGCTATTACCATTTTAATGGTGATGTGATTCCATTTTATAAAGGCGTTGAGGAACAAGAATTCCCGACGATTAATGCCCTTGCCCTGAAATTTGTTGCTATGTCTGGAACAACGTTCGTTTGTGAACAAATGTTTTCAATTGTGAATATTAACAACACAAAAACAGGTTAAGTTTGTCTGATGCTTTAATGGAAGCTACACTTCGGATTGCAACTGCCAAAACTATTGTTCCAAATATCGGCAAATTAGTGGCTTCAAAGCGATGCCAAATATAAAGAAAGAATGTTTTCAATTAGTGCAAAATCAGGAACGCAATAAAACTATTATTTCTGTCTGTACACAAAGTTGGCATTATTATTATTATTTGTTTTCATAACGGTACGCCGCCTGACGCGCGCTGATTTGCCCAGCTCCATTCACCAAACAAAACAACAACACAACTCTCGCCTCGCGAAGCGCTGCCACTACACGTTCCTCTTCTACAGCAGAGCACCGGTGCTTTTGCCGGTGCCGGCCGATGCTCCTGAAGAACCTGAGTTGGCGTGGCCTTGATTAATTGTATACAGAAATCAAACTGAATTTTGTATGTGTACTGTATAGAGACTATAAACTTAAGTTCACCTATGCGACGTTCAATAACCTGGTAAGCACAATTCCAACATGCCGGCGACACAAAATTTAAATATTCAAATGGACGTTTCTCGCGATTTAACCATCCGAGCACAGTGAAACTTAGTACGGTATATGTTTAAATAAATTTTAATCCACTGGCATCTAATTCATTTAAATTATTTTCATAACCACAAGGTGGCGGCTGAGTGAAAATTCAAAATCTCGGTTTTATTTCTCCTTAGCCTTTTTTCATTTTTAAACAAGATGTTCAGTTAAGAACATATAGCCTACTTTCTTTAAATGCCTGGGTATTGTTATAACCCTTTGTCCTTTTCACGGAGTATAATTGAATGTTGGTCGTAGTGCCTTGTTGAAATATTACGTGTTATACGAATATTAAACATGAATAAGAGGTGACCTTTGCTAGTGCTACCTCCATACAAAATTTAATTCAATTCGCTCTCACCGTGTTTGAATTGATATGGTGAATCGATATGCACACATACCCGGCTGCTACCTGAACACTATTGGGCTGATGACCTTGTAGTTCAGTCCAAAAGATGCTTCCCACAAAAGGGTATGTCGTTGCAAAATTTGTTAGAATTCAGATGATTAGGTTGGTCGTAATTTGATGTAAGAGTTTAACATTTGGGTGTCCGCCATTAGGTTTCCGTCAAGATGGCGATGATATAAAACATGACACTGAGTTGCCTGTTGCGAGTGCTACTTGTGTACCAAATGGCGTTCAATTCGGTTTCACCGTACTTGAATTGATAGGGGGGATCGATTTGCACACATACCTGGCCACTATCAGCAAACTATTGAGTTGATGCCCTTGTAGTTTGGTTAAATATGATTTCCACGTAAAGGTATGTCGTTGCTAAATTTGGTCGAGATCGGATGATAAGGTTGGTCGTAATTTAATTTAAGCTTTTTACATTGGGGTGACCGCCATTACATTTCCGTCAAGATGGCGGCAATATAAAACATGACATTGAGTTGCCTTTTTCGAGTGATACCCCTGTACAAAATATCGCTCAATTAGGTTTGATCGTATATGAATTGATGGGGGAAATGTTTTGCACACATACATGGCCACTGGTGTATTCTTGGAATACACGGTATGATAGAGTATTCTTTTTAATGCTCTTTGCATGTTTATTTCTTCCTTTTTATAAAACACCAACAGTGATCTTCTAGTTTCTCTTTGGTGGTTATGTATCTTATGTTCTTTGTGAGTCTGTTCTAGATATATATCTTCCATGACCCACCTAGCGTCATCTAGTAGCGAATCTCAGAAGTTCCTCAATTTTTCCCTGCACAAGAGGATTTACTTATCCATCTGGCCACCAGATCTCGTTGCCATCGCCAGCTATTATCTCCGTGATCAAGAGAACTTCGTCTACTTTTTCACTCATCAGGCTGTGCTAGTTTCGCCTGCTATCAACTCTTTGAAGACCATTCATCAAGAAAAACATTTAATTTTCTTATGTTGGTTATGCTTATATGTATTCCTTTTGTCTCCTACCCCCACTCTTTTCCCCTCCCTAGTCCCTCTGCGCTTCGCTGAGCATGTCTCACATGCACGTCGGCAGTTGACTCAGTCAGTCAAGGCTCAACTAGAGCCAGTCTCCTCAAACCAAGAGACACTCTCTACATTCTACGCCATGTTGGCACATTAAGTTCATACGTCAAAGGAAACTTCACCTTCGCCATGCAACAAAGATAAGTACATACTTCAGGTTTTAACCTCATCTTCATCGGTTTTACTATTTTCATGCTTTTAACGATTATTTTATATGCAGTGCGAGATATTTATTTGTGGCAATAATCATCCTTTGTGGGATTTTCCATGTTGGGCTTCTGTCCAATTAAGCCAATCTTTGTAAAAAGCAGCATTTCTTATGCTTATTAAATGAGAGAGCTTCTCACAACGGGGGATATTATAGAATACCCACTGTCTATAATTATTAAGCTTGTTCCACCGCTGGAGTAACTTTGGCCCTATTCTTCCATTAGGATCGTTCTGGAACCTTCCACAATCTGCACTTTATCTACAAGTCACGCCGTCATGTATCTTACACTCACTTGTGGGAATGCCATTTCAAACTAAGGAATCTACCTTATAAATTAATGCTCAATAGCTAAATTTTCTTCCACCGTTGGGATTTTTTCTGGCGCATTTAACTGTAATCCACAACTTTCTTAAGCAACAAACTTTCGTCTATCTAGTGCAACCAGCCATTTCCCACGATCGCAATAACTTTCTTTGCCATAAACTTTTGCGCTACTACAGTGAACTTTTCATCCATTTCAACGAACTATAGTGATAAACAGTGTTCTTTCAGTATTTCTTCCGCGTCGCGCTCGTCCGATTATTATAAACACGGCCATGAACATTTACCTTTCATCCCAATTGCTTTTTCCTAAACCTCTTACTAACAACCCATAATAAATTGTTAATTTAGGTTTGTTTCAACGAGGTGTCAATCTAAATATGTGCCCTCCCATTTTTTTCTTATGTGTAATTAATTAACTTCTGCATAACTACATGTCTTGTACACGGTTCAAATTATCTTGTTTCTCCCTTCTAATTTAGGGGATACAATTTTTTCAACTTATAAGTGAGTTATTTCTAGGTTTCACGAAAGGGAAACTTGCCCCATTTGTCTCGTGATTCCTATCTAAACATAGGAGGTCTAGAACCTTCCTTTTGACTTTCTCTTCAGGTTTCACGGTAAGTGACCTGCCCTATTTGTGTAACTACTAAAAGTAATGCTGCTTCAATACAAGAAGTTATAGGAACTTCTCTTTCATTCTACCTACTTTCTTTTTGTTAATTTCGAAGTTGTAACTTTCTTTAAGATAGGTACTTGGAAATTTTTGAAAGTACACACCTTGTACTCGATTTAAAGTCTAAACTTAACTCACTTCATTTGTCTTTTTTAAATCTTACAAAGATTTTAGTACATATAAAGGTTTGAAACCTAAAGAATTGTTAATTGCCTGGAGCAAACGTCAAATGTTTTCTGAGGTCTGTGACCCCAAAATTGTTAACCAAATTGAAAATATATATTTGTTAAAGTTATTAACTTCTTTTGAATTGTTAAATAAATTAAGCGTTTCTTTTCGCTTTTTCATTTTTCTAGTACAACAGTTAGGCAAGATCCTGTCTTCCTTGGCTCTTCCTACTCAATGCCATTAAATCTATTGATAGGGCTTTCACCACTCGTTGCATTTGAGCAAGAACTCTTAGTGGATATCTCGTCAAAGTCTCTCTTAGCTTTAATAGCTTATTCTAACTGGCCAGTAAGGCAAGTACAGCTCGCTACGCCAGCTTCCTGCTTGTGGAGATCCTCTCCAAAATCTTATGGTTGGTTTTCTAAAAGATAAGTTTTTCTCTTTGCCTAAACTTTTAGTCGGCTCTTAGCTGGGTAAAAGCTTAGCCAGTTTTAAATGCAACTATTGTTTCACTTACCCAAATTATTCCCCACAGTATAATTATTTTATCACTATCCTTCTTGGACGCACTTGGTCGCTTTTTCAGGAACTCTACAACTTCGAAAACTGGAAATACCAAACCTGATTCAAATTATTGGCATTCTCCGAATTACTTTTGCAAAAACGAATTTCATTGAACAGACATACAATAAATCTGTTACTCTCTGCCTTGCCAGACCATCACCCTTCCCCATAGTAGGCAGATGCATGCTTGAGAGGGAATATACTAAAGCCATTCTCTTGCAAACCGCCCAAGTCCTAGCTGCGTTTCCCGTCAGCTTCGACCAGGTCCTTACCCACTTTAGGTATCAGAGAACGGATTTGCAGTGGCAACCGCCTCTAAGTGCATTTAAAGTTAAATTCATAACTTTTGTGGGACTCTCCTCCTATTTTTCTATCCTTTTTCTCCAGTCCGAAACCCATCTCCTTTTCTTTATCATCTTCCCTTGGTGGTTAGGTTATTCCTCAGCCAATAATCTACCCAAAATTTGGTCCCAGAAACCCGGGAGAGTCCATTTTCTATTCCTATTCTTTTTAAAAGATCATTAGGCAATACTTTGCAAATTATTAATATCTGCTTTGAATCTTTCAGCTATAACTACATCGAGCAAAGCCTGTGAAGGGGAAAGAGGCCGCTCCTGTCTCCCGTGGTGTGTTCCTTTCTTTCAACTTATTTTCTGCTGCCAGATTGACAGCATTTCCAAGATTCCACAGTTTCGTGAGTTACATTTTAATCTATTTTCCTTGACATGGCTCCTACTGAAAAGGATAAGAATGAAAAACTTACTTCTAAACGAGCATCTTATAAAGGGCAAATTACCCGATTCAGAAAGTACATAAAAGAGTTAGATCCCTCCGAAGCTCAATTAGACTTGTTGAAACATCGTGTAAGGGATTTTGAATGTTCTTATGAAAATTATTGCAACATCCAAACTGAAATAGAAACTTGTATGCTCAATCAAACCGAAGATCGAGTCGAAGTAGAAAACCAATATTACGAAGGCATAGGTTCTGCTTTCGAAATAATACGCCAACTCGAAGAGGAGCAGAAAATGGACGCTTCTGTTCTTGGTTCCCTTCACGAACCACAAACTTCTTTCCGTGATGGTACTTACAAGCCCATACCAATTTTACCTAAAATTGATTTAACCCATTTCTCTGGAGAGGAATCTACTTGGGATTCTTTCTATGAATTATTTTGCTCTCTTGTTCATGACAATGAAGAAATTCAAGTCATATACAAGTTTCATTACTTGAGATCTATCCTCCGAGGTCAAGCTTTGCAGTTAGTCGAAGCACTTCCTCTACGTGCCGAAAATTACCCCATTGCCTTTAACTTATTAAAAGAAAGATATGGAAATTTACGGTTACGTATTCAACGCCATATGAAAGCTCTATTCAACCTACCTGCGTCACAGCACAATGACGTCACTAGTTTGCGTACTCTCGTTGATACTACGCAGCTTCATGTTAAAGCTTTATCACAACTAGATCAACCCACTGAATACTGGGACACTTTCCTAATACATTTAGAGGTTTCTAAAGTTGATACTGCTACCCTCAAAGCTTGGGAAATCGAACTTTCTAGAGAAGACGATTACTCTTACGAGCATTTAGTCACTTTCATAAACGCTAGATGGCAACTCTTAACCGCTCTAGCTAATCAAAGTGAACCCTGTTCCCCGAGTTCCAAATTTGAATTAATGTCTATCAAACCTAAAAGCGAACGCTTAGCGTCTAATATCCAAAAACCCAGGTCCAGCTCATCTAAATTTAAATCAAACACTACTGGTTACCCAACTAGGTCTAGTGAACGTCGTGTTGCTAGCTCTATTGTTTTAAACATTCAAAGCGAACCCCGCAAGAATCTTTAAAGTGCATACTTTGTAAAGATCCCCATGCCCTATACCTCTGTAAATCCTTTAAAGAAATGTCTTTCGACGACAGAAGAAAATTAGTTTCCCAGAACAAACATTGCTTCAATTGCCTAGCGCCTACTCATTCTGCTTCAAATTGCAAGTCCACAAGACTTTGCTTCCATTGTGAAAAGGCTCATCACACTTTGCTACATCGTCATGATCAGGCAAGGTCATCGACAGCATCTACTTCTCAAAAAAGTGATAATGCTAACAGTTCTAATGCTTCATCGTATATTCAAAATGCCAAGTCCATTCGCAGTGTTCAAGACTGTTGTCTACTGTCCAAATCGAAGTTCAGGATAACTTTGGCAACTGGGTCCGTGCACGCGGTCTTCTTGATTCAGCGGCAACTCATGATTTTGTGTCTAATTCTTTGATTAGAAAACTAGGCTACCTGTAAACCCCACTTCTATTAACGTATCAGGCATTAACAGCTTAAAATCACAAGCTTTACAGTTCTCAAAGCCAACCATAAGAGACATTTGTCACAGAAACAACTTTCTCAAACTGAATTGTCTAATTCTCAATAGCATTGGAGAAGACACTCCAAGTCACTCTGTGGATATTTCAGGGTTAAACATTCCCTCACATTTAAGGCTAGCTGATCCTGTGTTCAACATGCAAAACCCTATTGACATACTCTTTAGTGCCAATGTTTTCTGGAATTGCCTTCGTAAACAGGTTCGCAAGTTATCCTCAAACGTGGTCGCCAGAGACACTAATTTTGGATGAATCGTCACAGGTCAACTTCCCCATTATTCTCCCCAACCCGCATCGCAATGCTACTTTGCCAATACTGACTTGGAACAGTTCTGGAGGCTTGAAAGCGTTGATCCTCCTAACGTAACCTCTTCAGAAAATGAATTCTGTGAGCAACTTTTTTTGAACACCACCACTCGTTCTTCTGATGGCCGGTTCGTTGTTCAAATGCCAAGATTACATAATCCTCCCAAACTTCTTAACTCTCAGCCCAAAGCTCGAAAAGCTCTCTTTGCTATCGAGAGCAAATTCAAGAAAGAACCTCTTGTTAAACAGCAGTACACTGATTTCATGGATGAGTATGAAAGCTTAGATCATATGGAAGTTGTTAACAAATCTGATGATGAATTGCACCCCCCAATTGAAACGGTTTATTTAAATCATCATCCCGTGCGGAAAAACCCTCTTGTAAAAGATAAAATCCGAGTTATTTTCAATGGTTCATCACCCGACGTTAATGGCAACAGCCTTAACGACACTCTTTACTCTGGTCCTGCTATTCAATCAGATCTATCTGCTATACTCTTAAACTGTCGATTATTTCCCATAGCTGTTATCGCTGATATAAAACAAATGTACCGTCAAATTTTAATTCAGCCTGAACAACGAGATCTCCAAAGAATCTTGTGGCGTGATGAAATCAGTAAACCCATTAAGGTATTTCGCTTAAAAATGGTTACTTATGGCTTAAAACCTTCCGCTTTCCTTGCTATCCGATCCCTACACTTGCTAGCCTCTCAAGATGGTCATTTATTTAATTCCAAAGCTTCTGAAGCGCTAACTACGTCATTCTATGTTGACGATTATTTGCAGTCCTTCCCCACTTTGGAGGAAGCTTCTTTCGTGTCCTTAGAACTTCAAGCATTGCTAAGGAATGGAGGTTTCCCACTTCATAAGTGGAATTCCAACTCGCCTGAGTTTCTCGCCCAGTTTCCTATTGAAGACGTTGATCCCTCCTCTGTCGAAATTTGTGGAAACTCCGAATCCATAAAAAACTCTAGGAGTTCATTGGTGCACTAGCACTGACACTCTCGTCTATAAAGTTTCGCTCGCCGAAGAGCTCCCTAACACAAAAAGACAAATTCTCTCTGAAATTGCAAAAATTTTTGATCCGCTTCAATTCCTTGCCCCAGTTATCGTTATAGCCAAACTCTTCATGCAAGAGCTGTGGTCGCTCAAATGTGAATGGGATGACACTGTTCCTCTTTCTTTTCTTAATCGTTGGCTCTCGTTTCGCAGCAATTTGCTGGATCTTTCCCTCATTGAAATTCCCAGGAATTTAATTAGCTCTCATTCTAATGCATCTTTTTTCCTTCATGTGTTCGCGGACAGTTCCGAAAAAGCTTACGGTTGCTGCGCATATTTAGTTTATCGCGGTTCATTATATGGATCTTCAGTTTCCAACCTTGTTTTTGCCAAATCGAAGGTCGCTCCTCTTAAAACTATCACTTTGCCTAGGCTTGAATTGTGTGCTGCACTCATGGCTGCAGAACTTGTTAAGAAATTACGGGAAGTATTAAAAGTCGAATTCTCGCAAATCTATCTCTGGAGCGATTCCATGATCACCCTTTCTTGGATCGCCAAGAACCCCTCTCATTGGCAAACTTTTGTTGCAAACAGAGTTTCCAAAATTCAAACTCTTTCTTCTGGATGTCAATGGAGGCATGTGCCCAGCGCTGATAACCCAGCCGATATTATCTCTCGTGGTTGTTTACCCTCTCAATTGGCAGCTTCCCAGTTGTACTGGCATTGGCCCTCGTGGTTAATCGAAGACTCTTCTTCATGGCCTTCTAAACCTCCAGCTACAAACTCCAACTTGCCTGACGCTAAAGTACCTCTATCTATTGCTTCGTGTCTTGTTTCCAACGCTTCTCATCCCTTGCTGTCCCGCTATTCTTCCTTTCATAAATTACTTCGAATCGTCGCCTATCTTCTTAGATGGAAATATCTTGTGGTTGAACAACCTCTTCTCCCCAAACCACACCTTACCAATCATGAATTGAATCTCGCTACCATTAAGGTTTTACAACTGACACAGCAAGAAGCCTTTTCTTCTGAATTGTCTTTACTTTCTTCTAAAAGGGATCTTCCCAAATCCAGTCGTCTTCGTGCTTTAGCCCCGTTCCTTGATGACCATGGGTTACTCAGGGTAGGTGGAAGGCTCTCGCAATCTTTGCTCTCTGAGGACAAAAAGCATCCCGTTATTTTGCCTTCTAAACATCACGTAACTTCTTTAATTATACGTGACATTCATTATCGTAATCTGCATGTTGGCACACGCACTCTGCTTTGCCTCTTCAGGGAAAAGTACTGGATTATAAATGGTATTCATGAAGTTTCTTCTGTAATTCACAAGTGCATTCCTTGCTTCAAAGCGAAACCTAAAATCAATACTCAATTAATGAGCGATCTGCCCTCCTTTCGCTCCTCTCCTATACGCCCATGTGCTCTAACTGGTGTGGACTATATGGGTCCGTTCCAATATCAACGAAATTCCCCTGAAGCTAAACGCAAATTGTTTGGTAAGCTTTATGTTTCTCTCTTTGTTTGCATGGTTACTGGCGCAATCCATTTGGAACTAGTAACGAATGCCTCTACTTCTTACTTTTTATCAGCTGTCACTCGCTTCACTGCTAGGCGTGGTGTTCCTTCAGAGATGTTCTCTGATAACGCTTCCACTTTTCAGGGCGCAGCTTCCCTGTGGAAGAATGCTCTCACTTCCTCTCCTGCCATGGAACAAATTTCTAATTTTTCCTACTCAAAGGGTTTCAAATGGCGTTTTATACCTCCCTATACTCCTCATCACGGTGGTAGATGGGAGTCCTGCGTAAAGCTCACTAAACGTCATTTAAGAAAGGTTTTAGGTAATCGCATTCTGACTTATGAAGAATTTAATTCACTCTCTGTTCTGATTGAAGGAGTTGTTAATTCACGCCCTTTAACTCCGCTTTCCAATGACCCTGATAACCTGCTTCCACTTACACCTGGTCACTTCCTTATCGGCACTTCTCTTTCTGCCCCTCCTCCTCTTCCCAATCCTTACAGGGATTCTAATTGACCTATCGTTTGGCGTAAACTTGAAGCCCTCCGTAATTCATTTTGGAAGAGGTGGAACTTGGAATATTTAACTTCCTTGCAACGGAGAGAGAAGTGGTTCCTTTCCAGTCCCGACATCAAAGTGGGGGACTTGGTCTTGGTTAGGGATGTCTCTCCCCCCCCCCCCTGGTCAGGATTTCTGGTAGAGAGACCGAGTGTTATCCTGGAAGGGATGGGAGAGTCAGGATGGCCAAAACCTTGACCACTAATGGTCATATCACAAGTCCACTGTCTTCAATTGCTTCATTACCTTTAAATGTTTAATTGTTTTTCCTGCTCTCTGTTGGTGTTTTTCTCCTCCCAGTATGGTGTATTCTTGGAATACACGGTATGATAGAGTATTCTTTTTAATGCTCTTCGCATGTTTATTTCTTCCTTTTTATCAAACACCAACAGTGATCTTCTAGTTTCTCTTTGGTGGTTATGTCTCTTATGATCTTTGTGAGTCTGTTCTAGAGATATATCTTCCATGACCCACCTAGCGTCATCTAGTAGCGAATCTCAGAAGTTCCTCTTTTTTTCCCTGCACAAGAGGATTTACTTATCCATCTGGCCACCAGAACTCGTTGCCATCGCCAGCTATTATCTCCGTGATCAAGAGAACTTCGTCTACTTTTTCACTCACCAGGCTGTGCTAGTTTAGCCT
This sequence comes from Meconema thalassinum, assembly GCA_946902985.2. Lineage (NCBI taxonomy): Eukaryota > Metazoa > Arthropoda > Insecta > Orthoptera > Tettigoniidae > Meconema > Meconema thalassinum. Next base: position 727,595,970 of record OX336389.2, read on the forward strand.
GCTATCAACTCTTTGAAGACCATTCATCAAGAAAAACATTTAATTTTCTTATGTTGGTTATGCTTATATGTATTCCTTTTGTTTCCTACCCCCACTCTTTTCCCTTCCCTAGTCCCTCTGCGCTTCGCTGAGCATGTCTCACTTGCACGTCGGCAGTTGACTCAGTCAGTCAAGGCTCAACTAGAGCCAGTCTCCTCAAACCAAGAGATACTCTCTACATTCTACGCCATGTTGGCACATTAAGTTCATACGTCAAAGGGAACTTCACCTTCGCCATGCAACAAAGATAAGTACATACTTGAGGTTTTAACCTCATCTTCATCGGTTTTACTATCTTCATGCTTTTAACGATTATTTTATAGGCAGTGTGAGATATTTATTTGTGGCAATAATCATCCTTCGTGGGATTTTCCATGTTGGGCTTCTGTCCAATTAAGCCAATCTTTGTAAAAAGCAGCATTTCTTATGCTTATTAAATGAGAGAGCTTCTCACAACGGGGGATATTATAGAATACCCACTGTCTATAAATATTAAGCTTGTTCCACCGCTGGAGTAACTTTGGCCCTATTCTTCCATTAGGATCGTTCTGGAACCTTCCACAATCTGCACTTTATCTACAAGTCACGCCGTCATGTATCTTTCACTCACTTGTGGGAATGCCATTTCAAACTAAGGAATCTACCTTATAAATTAATGCTCAATAGCTAAATTTTCTTCCACCGTTGGGATTTTTTCTGGCGCATTTAATTGTAATCCACAACTTTCTTAAGCAACAAACTTTCACCTATCTAGTGCATCCAGCCATTTTCCACGATTGCAATAACTTTCTTTGCCATAAACTTTTGCGCTACTACAGTGAACTTTTCATCCATTTCAACGATCTATAGTGATAAACAGTGTTCTTTCAGTATTTCTTCCGCGTCGCGCTCGTCCGATTATTATAAACACGGCCATGAACATTTACCTTTCATCCCAATTGCTTTTTCCTAAACCTCTTACTAACAACCCATAATAAATAGATAATTTAGGTTTGTTTCAACGATGTGTCAGTCTAAAGATGTGCCCTCCCATTTTTTCTTATGTGTAATTAATTAACGTCTGCATAACTACGTGTCTTGTACACGGTTCAAATTATCTTGTTTCTCCCTTCTAATTTAGGGGATACAATTTTTTCAACTTATAAGTGAGTTATTTCTAGGTTTCACGAAAGGGAAACTTGCCCCATTTGTCTCGTGATTCCTATCTAAACATAGGAGGTCTAGAACCTTCCTTTTGACTTTCTCTTCAGGTTTCACAGTAAGTGACCTGCCCTATTTGTGTAACTACTAAAAGTAATGCTGCTTCAATACAAGAAGTTATAGGAACTTCTCTTTCATTCTACCTGCTTTCTTTTTGTTAATTTCGAAGTCGTAACTTTCTTTAAGATAGGTACTTGGAAATTTTTGAAAGTACACACCTTGTACTCGATTTAATGTCTAAACTTTACTCACTTCATTTGTCTTTTTTAAATCTTACAAAGATTTTAGTACATATAAAGGTTTGAAACCTAAAGAATTGTTAATTGCCTGGAGCAAACGTCAAATGTTTTCTGAGGTCTGTGACCCCAAAATTGTTAACCAAATTGAATATATATATTTGTTAAAGTTATTAACTTCTTTTGAATTGTTAAATAAATTAAGCGTTTCTTTTCGCTTTTTCATTTTTCTAGTACAACAGTTAGGCAAGATCCTGTCTTCCTTGGCTCTTCCTACTCAATGCCATTAAATCTATTGATAGGGCTTTCATCACTCGTTGCATTTGAGCAAGAACTCTTAGTGGATATCACGTCAAAGTCTCTCTTAGCTTTAATAGCTTATTCTAACTGGCCAGTAAGGCAAGTACAGCTCGCTACGCCAGCTTCCTGCTTGTGGAGATCCTCTCCAAAATCTTATGGTTGGTTTTCTAAAAGATAAGTTTTTCTCTTTGCCTAAACTTTTAGTCGGCTCTTTGCTGGGTAAAAGCTTAGCCAGTTTTAAATGAAACTATTGGTTCACTTGCCCAAATTATTCCCCACAGTATAATTCTTTTATCACTATCCTTCTTGGAAGCACTTGGTCGCTTTTTCAGGAACTCTACAACTTCGAAAACTGGAAATACCAAACCTGATTCAAATTATTGGCATTCTCCGAATTACTTTTGCAAAAACGAATTTCTTTGAACAGACATACAATAAATCTGTTACTCTCTGCCTTGCCAGACCATCACCCTTCCCCATAGTAGGCAGATGCATACTTGAGAGGGAATATACTAAAGCCATTCTCTTGCAAACCGCCCAAGTCCTAGCTGCGTTTCCCGTCAGCTTCGACCAGGTCCTTACCCACTTTAGGTATCAGAGAACGGATTTGCAGTGGCAACCGCCTCTAAGTGCATTTAAAGTTAAATTCATAACTTTTGTGGGACTCTCCTCCTATTTTTCTATCCTTATTCTCCAGTCCGAAACCCACCTCCTTTTCTTTATCATCTTCCCTTGGTGGTTAGGTTATTCCTCAGCCAATAATCTACCCAACCACCACCTACAAACTATCGGGCTCATGACCTTGTAGTTTGGTCAAAAGATGCTTCCCACAAAACGGTTTGTTGTTGCAAAATTTGGCATAGATCAGATGATTAGCTTAGTCGTAATTTGATATAAGCTTTGGACATTTGACTGACCACCATTACGTTTCCGTCAAGACGGCGGCGATATAAAACATGGCACTGAGGTGTCCTTTCCTAGTGCTACCTCTGTACCAAATTTCGTTCAATTCGGTTTTACCGTGTTCGAATTGATAGGGGGAACAGACCTGCAGAGTACACACACAGACACACACACACTCACACATACACAGAGACACAGTTTTTGACCGTGTCGTGATTTCATAAGTCTACTTTCATTTTTTGAAAATTTGAAAGTAGGCTAAAAATAGGCTTATGAGATCACCTATTGTCCGTGTGTGTGAATGGGTGTGTGTGTGTCCCCCCGTAATAACTTCTAAACTCCAGGAGGGATTTCAATCAAATTCGGTAAGGTCATTGTACCATTTCGGCCGACCCTGACCGTGCCCTTCAAATTTTATTACGTCTCACCAATCCAATATGGCGGCCTTGCAAAATATTTCACCGGCAATCTATTATATATCTCCGAAACTATTACTCATATCACCCTGAAAGTTTGTATGGTGATAAAGGGCACAACTAAACGTTCACGTAATTGACATTCAAAAACCTATTAACGATAAAACGAACATGGTGGCCAAGCGAAGTTGTAACTTTTAAATAGACTTTTCTCGCGATTTAACTATCCCAACGCAGTGAAACTCGGTACAGCAAATGACTATACAAATTGCAATGCACTGACATCTAATTTAGTTCAATTCTTTACATAACCTCAAAATGGCGGCTGTGCGAATTTCAAAATTAAGTTTCATTTCATGTGTTGTAATCATGGGATCGAAATGAACGTTTGAATAATGAACGTTCACAATAAACCTCATATAATAGTACATAACTCTATGGCCTACATATATTAAAATCCAACACGGTGACCATCCGAAATATTTAGACGGTTTTCAATATCTATTAATCTATGACAGCAATCAAACTGAAATTGTGTATGTGTATAGATGCTATAACCATATGTTCACCCATAGGACGTTCAATAACCTGATGAGCACAAGTCGAACATGGCGACGACGAGAAATTTAAATATTCAAATGGACGTTTCTCGCGATTTAACTATCCGAGCGCAGTGAAACTTGACACGGCATAAGCTTATATAAATTTTAATGCACTGGCATCTAATTCATTTAAATTATTTTCATGCCACAAGATGGCGCCAGGGCGAAATTTTAAAATCTCGTTTTTATTTCTTGTTAGCCTATTTTCATGTATGAAATAATTGGTATATGAAATCACCTTTTGTCCGTGTGTGTGTTTGTATGTGTGTGTACGTCCGTGTGTGTGTCCACCCTTAATAACTTCTTAACGGCTTGAGCGATTTTAATGAAACTAGGTAAGGTCATAGCACTATCATGCCCGATTCCGGCCGTACCCTTTAAAGTTTTATATGTCCTACCAATCCAATATGGCGGCTGTGCGAAGTATTTCACCGGTGTTCTATATCTCCGAAACTATTACTCATATTACCCTGAAATTCTGTACGGTGATAAAGGACTACCAAACATTCACTTATGTGACACTCAAAAATCTGTTAAAACGAACATGGCGGCCAAGCGAAGTTGAAACATTTAAATAGAATTTTCTCACGATTTAACCATCTGAACGCAGTAAAACTTGGTACAGAAAATGACTATACAAATTGCAATGCACTGATATCTAGTTTAGTTCATTTGTTTACATAAACTTGAGATTGCGGCTGTGCGAAATTTTAAAATTAAGCTTTCATTTCTTGTGTTCTAATCATGCGATGAAAACCAACGGTGGAATAATGAACGTACACAATAATATTCATGTAATAGTACATAACTCTAAGGCCTATACATAAAAATCCAACTTGGTTACCGTACCAATAAATTAGGCGATTCTCAATATCTTCGAATCTAATACAGCAATCAAACTGAAAATTTGTATGTTGATAGAGACAATTAATATAAGTAGGATATATGAAAACCGGATAGTTCTTCACGGAACTACTTGTGTGATATTTTAATATATATTGCTTATGAAATAGATGAGTATTTAATTTATACGAATTTAATATACAAAACTAAGTGCATTGAATCTGTTTTCACGCGGTTTACTTTAACTAAAAATAACACTGTGTGTTGGGTAAGTTATGGGCTCTTGTTTTATATATTGAATTAATTTTATCTAGAAAATGAAAAAACTTTCATATGTGGCCTTCGTTATACCTTAATTATCAGGCATAAATTGTTATTTTATAAGTCTGGCTGCGTGGCTCAGGGGTAACGTTCTCGCTTGCTGAGCCCAAGGTTGCAGGTTCGAAACCTGGCGCAGTCAGCTGGCATTTGAGGGTGCGCAAATGCGAGGGAGCCGTGTCAGTACATTTACTGGCACGTTAAAGATCCCCTTCGGGGCAAAATTCCGGCACCCCGGCGTCTCTAAAAGCCAGGGTAGTTAAAAGGGACGTAAAACCAATAACATTATTATGTTATTTTATAAGCATTTGTGATAAATATGAGTATTTCATAAGAACTTTTCTTCTGTTTTCTATCTCTGGTTTCAGGAACTACATATCTTCTATAGGGAGTTATATTCCTGCTTGTGGAGTTTTGTAGTTATAATAACATTTCAATGGACGTCATTTTAGAAGATTTATTGGATGTCCATTTGGCATATATTTTTGTTAATCTGTTTAAAAACGCTCTTAGTAGTTAAGGTGGCTAAATCAAGCAACGCTGCTGTTTCATCTGCCATGCTGCTTGGTAGCAGGATTGATTCCCAGGATGGTACAATTTTTGCGGTTAATGCCATTTACATTGGATTAATTATGGCCACATACCTGTTCTATCAAGTGAATTTGTATTTGGACCTGAGGAGGACCGAATTTATCTGATTTTACGTAGTCAGATTGGACGACAACATGATGGTATGTAAGTAGTGTGTCCGATCTGACTTGTTTCACTCGGCTACGTTAACACATAATCACAATTTAGCAATGCTGACGTCACGCGATTTGCTTTGAAGTTAGAAGATCAACTGTAATTATTAGAACCGTGTTGGAGAGTAGTTTTCTTACGTCATAAGGATGGAGGAATTTGAGTAGGCCTATGTTACGGCCGTTTCCACCAACTCTTTACTAACGATTAATTAGTTAATTCCTATTTAACAACAATACCAGAGTTAATGCACCGTTGTCTTCGATGTATTTCACGAGGCCATTTGTTGTTTGCGATGCTTTCTTGAGATTTTCTGGAACATAATTATAAACGAAGGGAAATACAGATGACCTTATTCGTGGCAGAAACTTAAAATGATATGAACAAAGTATTTAGGAGAACCGGCAGTTTTGTGTATACATAGTTAACTTAGCTTACTAGGACACGCTCTCCTAGTTGTCTGCGTAGCGTAAGCGGTTGCGTTGTAGACTCTGAGTGCATTATGCAGAGCTGGAAGGTGTTCGATTCCCACTTCGTATAATGCTTTTTTTAAATTTCCGTATTCTTCTTTCTTGGTAATAAAACTTAGTAACTTCTATGACCTTTTATAATTCATTGTCATAAACGTATTTTATATCCATATGTATGAAAATTGATTGCAACAAAGAAACAAACCGGCATTGCGAGATGCTGTTTCCCTCCATATTAACGATGCTTTATAAAGTTGAGTGGTCAGATTTGGCCATTTAACGTAATTGCTTGTTAGTGGTAAGTTAACGAGCGTTTCTGTTTGATGAAAGTTAAATAACCTTTGGTGATGAATTAAGAGATAATTGGCGTTATTGAATACGGCCTTAAGTAAACTAACCCCACCAGCAAAAAAGGATCAAATAAGAAAACAAGAATCAACCCACGTGATTCTAAACTTTCAAGAAATGGAAGACACCTGTGCAATTATCACCAGCGAATCGTGAGTTTATCACAATGCAAGGCATGACAAGTGGAATAGATATTCTATTCATTCCGCACATTATTATATATAATAGCAGTAGTGCCCGGCTTCGCCCGGTGGATTTATTTGTTTTATGGATGATAATAAATACTACTACAGATACTTAAACTAACAGAAAAAAATATTTGAAAAATATAACTTTTCGTGGTGGTGGTGGTGGCGGTGGTGGTGGTGGTGATTGTAGTGAGGATGATAAGTAGTACAGTATAATGGACGTAACAATCACGTCATTTTCCCGCAATGATAATAATGATAATTATGAATAGGGAAAGAGCTATTTACTAACTACAGCACTGACACATGTAATTTGCAAACAAATTTTTAAAAAAATATTGGAAAGAGGAGTAAGTGAAATAAAAGACACCGCCTTGGGCCTATATCTAATTGGCAGTTAGAAATGTAGAGACCAAGAGTGTCGTCTTATGTCGCATAGCGCCATAGGAAAATAATCAGAACATTTAGGAAAACTTCGCTGTCCCAAATTACTGAGGTAGCCACATAGCGCTCAACGATAAGGTGTGGAATAAATGAAGGTAAATCAGAAAGCACCAACGCTTATTGCAGCTGGTAACCTCAATGTACTGAACCAACACCATTGCACTTATACCGAGGCATAATATTTTCATGATGATAACTGTTTTAAGGGGCTTAAGAATTATTTTTGCACTAATTACTCCCCGTGACTGCAATTTATAAACAGCGCAAAATGCAACTATTTTCGCAATTCTGAACCAGAACACTGGTGGGGGTGACGTGATGCAGCCAGAACTGCCCGTCAACAAGAGACTTATTAAAATACTCTTACAGTTACACTACTACGGACATGAATAGTTCTAGGGCATTAATACGCGATTTTCAAGTTCATTTTGTCGGTTATTCAAAATGTAGGAAATGGAGAGCGTTGTCCAAAATATCAAGTGGACAGTGTAACCAGCAGGGTTTCAAAATGTATGTAAACTTTGGTGCAATTAGGAGAAACGGTGTAGAGTTGTGATAAAGGGCCTACATACAGGGAATGGAGTAGTTTGTCCAAAATTTAATGTGGACAGTGTCACCCGCAGGGTTCCAAAGGATAAGTATACAAAATGTGGTTCAGATGGGTGAAACGATGTAGATTTGTGCCAAAGGACCTAAATGCAGGGAATGGAGTGGTCGGTCCGAAATTTCAAGCAGAAAGTGTTACTCGTCGGGTTCCAAAGGGTAAGTATGTAACATTTGGTTCAGATAGATGAAACGGTGTATATTAGGGCCAAAGGGCCAAATTACAGGAAATGGAGTGGTCTGTCCAAAATTTCATGCAGACAGTGTTACTCGCAGGGTTCCGAAGGGTAAGTATACAAATTTTGGTTCAGATCGGTGAAACGGTGTAGATTTGTGCCAGTAGGGGGATGATAGGAGTTTAAACTCCCCCCACCACTACTCCCAATGCGAGTCGATAACTCCCGAACCCATGGTCAGAGTTTCACGAATGAGATGTCGTAGGACTCGAACTGACGGGTGATTTGCTATTGACCACTCGTTATATTTTTGAAAAAATGTTTGAAAATATTTGTTTTGAAAATAGACGATAGTTTGAAAACCAAACATGATAGAACCTTGTACCGTGGCTCAAACGAACGGTCTCTATGTCCTTTATTTTTATAATAACACTTTTTTTATTTTTTATGTTTTTTTGACAAGAGTCCAATTTTGAAATTCCTATATTTTGGAAACTAGGAATTTTACAAAAAAAAAAGCCTCTAGGACTAAAACTGTGCAGTAGTGTGGTGAGGCGGTTTCTAACTATAATCGCGCGTGTGCTTGAATACGTATGGCTATGTTGGAAAAGGTTGGTGGTGGGGGAGGACTAGGGTCGAGTGAGGTGTCGTTTAGATGGTATTTTTTCCGCTCCATTTGATGGTGAGTTTATTTTTTAAAATGGGTGGAATTTGTAAACGCAATTGGAGGTAAACGTGCGTTTTTAACAATTTGGTGATATTTAATGAGCTTGTAAGGCTAGAATGATGTGTTGTTTAGAAACGGGATGACGTCCTCTTTGTTAAGAATGTGTGTTGATATAAAAAAATGAAAATTCTTGGTTTTGGATTTTTGATAATTTTGGAAACGGTGAATGTCGTGAAGAAGTTTGTTTGACGTGAGGTGAGGTGAGAGCTTCGAAATCTGCAAACACCACATAGGTGACAGTGTCACGCTTGTGAATGTCCTTAAACTTTAACACAGCCTTGTCCCCTTGTGGCAATATCAGTCTCACGACTTCCTGAGAAACGCAATCTACCCTGTGACGTTCCAAAAGCGTAGGGGTTGTAAAATATTTTAAGCATCGATCGCAAATATTTTTTTTACCATGTGCTTTGGACGCTTGACTGCTTAGCAATCTACTCAAGCTGTTAATCAGGCAATAGTGATTCACCTCTCCATAAGACAGATATAAAAGATGAATGTGGTGTCGTTTCGGTTCGTTTGTAGCATAAAGAGGACCACAATCTCATCACCATCAAGGCCATACACCATGAACGAAAAGTCCTGGTTGTCTTGTTCAAACCTATGGATTTCCGTTAAGTATATAGGGAACGATAATCTAGTTAAATTTAATGTTTGTTTCAATTCATCAAACTTGGCCTTGTACATTCCTGGTGGACAACCATTACGTTTTGCTGGCTGCAAATACGCAGCCACAGCCCACAGAAAGAAATCATCGTCAAAATTTTCAATATTTACCACCGCTCTCCGGCAGGTAATCGCTGGTGGTGTTTTAATATAGCTAGACCCAGCATTCAACGGGTTGAAATCACAAATGTTGATTTGCAGGTAATGGATTTTGTCTAACGCTAAACCACTTGGCCCTTGTTGCAGTTTATCAAATTTTGATAGCAAGGCATTGACCACATGGTATTGATACCACTCGTTCAGATTATCGGCTATCAAAAGCTCTTGCATTCTACTGCCAATATAAAATGTTTTTTATGCTCACCGTCTTTGTTTTTATAAATGAAATCGCACACGAGTTGTGTATTGACCTTTAAAGCCGTATGCAATCTTTGCGCAGTACAAATTTGTTCTTTAACATTTCAAAATATGATTCCATAAAGTCATTTGGGATCAAACTCTCTCTAACATTCACTATGCAGCCAGAGCACACACGTGACTTGAAACAGTACTCGAGAGGCTTCCAAGTTAATGTATCAGTAGCAGTGGAAAAAGACATGATTTTTATAAAAAGAACAATCTCACCAGAGTTTTCAGTCGTAGACTGCCTGGTAAGCAATAGCCCCAAACACACACGTTGCGGGTTTTCAGCAGTGGCTGTAGTGGACAAACCTTTTCCAACACACACTAAAAGAAGAAATAAAATAAACCACAATGAGTATATCCATTTCAAATAGCACCTTTCATAAACAAAAATAAATAAATAAAATAAAAATAAAGCAGGTTTTTTATATATAACAAAAAAATCTTACCTTGCTTTGTAAAAAAGCCCTGCGTTTGCCTTTCCCTAGGTTCAAGTGGAATGGGGTTTCTGTCTCCCAACACCAGGTATGCCAATTAACTAAAACAGAAAAATAACAATCCATCAATCAAATGGTAAACCAATACTCATTTAATCATTGATTAGCATAAAATAAAATAAACAGTTTATTCCAACATTTACCTCAAATATATAATGTATCCAATATAGTAACCAACTGGGGTTGAGCACACGAATGCAATCACTTTTATACACATGACACAGCCTATGTTTACACTGCAACGTTTAAAAGAGTAATGACTGACTGTGTGTCATAACATAATCAACACTCTAATACCCCCTGCCCTCCTCTCCTCGCCCAGCCCCTTGCCCTGTGTCCCTCTTGTCACAGCTGTTAACATCACTCTTGTCCTGCAATTGGCTATGGTAATGGTAGGGGGAGGAGTTATACTCGCTTACTGCATTATATCTCTGACGTCGTTGCGATATTGCTTGACCTCCAAGTGACCTCTACGTGACAGTAATTTTCCATTGGCTTGTTGTCAGCTCTGGCTCACATTTCTGAAACATGATAAGAGGATACATTCTGCTAGCCCGGCTCTCTCAGTCGGCCGGCCAGCCAGCCTGCCTCAACAATTTTTTTCTGTTTGTCGTTGAGGCTTCCAGCAAGTTCTTAATAACAACTATCAAACGTTTCCCGCTTTTTATTCGTCTCATAGCATTATTATCATTTGCCATGTTACCCACGACCCGTTTACAAACATGTTTAAAGATCGTCATGAGGGATTTTTGAAATATTCGCCTTCATTCGTTCGTAATAGGAAAATATCCAAAAGCGACCCCTCGTTTTGCCATACATCGTCCCGTCGAAATAGCCATTTCCTGTATGCACCATGGTCAGTCATAGCCTCGTTGGCACACACGCCCAGCGCTACCGGCTCTCTGTCTACAAACACTCTTTCATTAAAAAAATTAAATTAAAATGCATAGTTCTTGTCCTAGAGACTTGATATTTTTTTTCACGGTAGAGGGGGTAGGGACCTTTCATTTATGTCTAACAAACTTATTTGTGAACTTGTTAGTTTCCAAAATAGTAAAAATTCAAAATTTCAGTGTTTTCAAAAAAATCTCAAAAATATAAAAAGTATTATTATAAAAAATAAAGTTCATATAGACCATTCGTTTCAACTATGGCACACCGTTCTATCATGTTTGGTTTTCAAACTATTGCCTACTTTCAAAAACAAAATTTTTAAATTTTTTTAAAAAATACCAACACACATTCTTAGCCAAGCGCATGTCATCCCAACGCCAACAATACCTCGTTCGTTAAAATCCGACCATCCACTCGCCAATTATCGCCAATGTTCGCGAGAAAGTAGGCTATAATTTTTTCCTCCTACACCCTTGAAACTTGCTGCCCACCTAGAGGGCATACCCACCTTTCATTAACGTCAAACAAACTTTTTCACGACATTCACCGTTTCCAAAATAATCAAAAATCCAAAACCAAGATTTTTTTTTAAATCAACACACATTCTTAGCAAAGAGGACGTCACTCCGTTTCTAAACAACACATCGTTCTAGCCTTACAGGCTCATTAAATATCACTAAAATGTTACAAACGCACGTCTACCTCAAATTGCGTTTCCAAATACCACCCATTTCAAAAAATAACCTCACCATCAAATAGAGCGGAAAAATACCATCTAAACGACATCTCACTCTACCCTAGTCCTCCCCCACCACCAACTTTTTCCAACATAGCCATACGTATTCAAGCACACGCGCGATAATAGGTAGAACACGCCTCACCAACCTACTGCACGGTTTTAGTCCTAGAGGCTTGAAATTTATTTTGCGGGTAGAGGGGTCGGGTTCATTCATTTATGTCAAACAATTTTTTTGTAAAATTCCTAGTTTCCAAAACATAGGAATTTCAAAATTGGACGGTTGTCAAAAAACATAAAATATAAAAAAAAGTGTTATCCTAAATATAAAGGACATAGAGACCGTTCGTTTGAGCCATGGCACAACATTCTATCGTGTTTGGTTTTCAAACTACCGTCTATTTTCAAAAACAAAAATTTGGAAAATAAATTCAAAAATATAACGAGTGGTCCATAGCAAAGCCCCCGTCAGCTCGAGTCCAACGACACCTCATTCGTGAAACTCTGACCATGGGTTAGGGAGTAATCGACTCGCATTGGGAGTAGTGGTGGGGGGAGTTTAAACTCCTATCATCCCCCTACGTGTGCCAAAGGGCCTAAATGCAGGAAATGGAGTAGTCTGTCCGAAATTTCATGCAGACTGTGTTACTCGCAGGGTTCCAATGGGTAAGTATACAAATTTTGGTTCAGATTGGTGAAACGGTGTAGATTTGTGACAAAGGGCCAAAATGCCGGGAATGGAGAGGTCTGTCCGAAATTTCATGTAATCAGTGTCACTTGCAGGGTTCCAATCGGTAGGTATGCAAATTTTGGTTCAGATCGGTGAAAAGGTGTAGATTTGTGCCAAAGGGCCTAAATGCAGGGAATAGACTGGTCTCTCATAAATTTCACGAGGACAATATAACTGGCAGGGTTCCAAAGGGTAAGAATACAAAGTTTGGTTCAGATCGTTGAAACGGTGTACGTATCACTAACCATAACGCCAGCGCATGCGGATAGAGCTGTTCGTGAGCGCTTGTTTTACCGACTTACTGAACAAACATCAATCTTCAATCAATCTTCTTGAATCTGGCTATCACAAAAAAAATCGAATCGGACAGGTAGTTCCAGAGATTAGCGCGTTTAAACACACAAACACACAACCTCTTCAGCTTAATTATATTAGTATAGATTATTCTTTTTAGTCAATTTTACTCTCCAGGTTGGTGTTTCCCACGGACTCAGCGAGGGATCCCACCCCTACCACATCTACGGGCAGTGTCCTGGAGCTTGGAACATCTGGTCTGAGGGATACAACTGGGGAGGTGTGATCTGCACCTGGCCCAGGCGGCCTCACCTGCAAAGCGAACAGGGGCCTCGTGACGGATGGGAAGGGAGGTGAAGATTGGAAGGGATAGGCAAGGAAGAGAGAAAGAGGCGGCCGTGGCCTTACAGTAGGTACTGCACGCTTTTTCCCATGTCCAGAATATGACGCATTCTCAGCGCGACATTCCAATCTTGGGAGGAGCGAGTTAGCCAGCCACATCTTATGTAATTTCCAGCTGATACTTCGCCAAGCGGTACTTGCCGAAGCTCGCCGAACGCTCAACATGGTCACCCGAGTATACACGAGGCTAGACTCACGTGTAGCGATGACATATGCGATCCATATTGTTGACTCACTTTATCGAACCGCCCACCTGAGATTCATGTATATATAATATGAAGAATTGAGAGCTATATATGCATTTTGGTGTGTGTAGGAAGTTACTACAATATAGCATGGTGTGAATCATAACGTGTTTTCATGGATATAAGCACTTTAGAATATCTGGTAAGTATTTATCATACTGACATGCAAGTAATATCGATATATGCCACGCTGGGGTGGGGGAAGACGTGGTCTCCTACAACCCGCTGCCAGGCAGCAGCAAACAAATCTTATTACGTCTTGATTGACTTCACTTCGAAACGACGCGACGGGATGGAAAAGTTCATCCACGCTGTGTGCTAACACGTAGAATCTTCAATTATATTCCAAGTGTCGAAGGAACTCTAAATATCTCACATGTTTGTGGATATTATTATAGCACATCGGGCCGGAACTTACAATATTTCAAGTTCATATTACGATATGTTCACGTTCAGGAACATTGCCATTGAAATATCAATCACGCGGAGTGATATGAACAGTAGCCAATCTAGTCAATGCTACAATTGAAGCGATACGCCGAACAGGGGTCTAACCACCAATAAACTGTATTAGGAGTTAATTGCAAAAAAAAAGTAGTTAATCGAAATGTAGGTATAATTTGTGCCATTATGTGCAGATTGATAACTATTATGATGACTGAGGCAATGAAACAGCTCACGAACTACGTACAAAAGAAATGATTTCCATGGAACTGCGACACCCTTCCTTGAAGTATATTCCAAGCCAGCATCCCAAAGATGTTTGCGATTGACATCCTTACACTCATTCGCATTACGTTGCCCTCTTCTAGTTGCATTTTCATGCTATAATGCACTCGTTGTCACAAGCAAAGAACTATGCTCCGCCATCTTGTACTGGAATTAGATCCCTATTCCACGCGAGACGTAACTTCCCCACCCCCTAGCACCGCAACAAGCTCCGGATTCTTTCACATGACTACACCACATTGCAGGAATGTTCATATAGATCCCTATTCCAATGAAACATCATTTTCGGGAAAATGGTGGTTAGATCCCTCTTCGGCGCATTGTTTCAATTCAAAGAACTAATTATTATACATTTCATGAGTATAGTTCTTATTGTGAATGCATTTTGTAACACAGTTTTCTACACGGACATAGACAATTATTAACTTATTTCTTAATTTTCAACGCCGTTTTAAATGACAGGGCGTCGAGAGGAACGAATGCTATCAGTCTTGTAATTATGACTATGCAGGTTAAACAGTGAACATGGATATAGCTATCTAAGCATCGCAACGAACGATACGTGAGGATCCGACATTGCCGTGCATTTATTCATGTGGAGCAATAAACAGCTGATACTATAATATCAACCATGATGTTTCGCTGTAAGACAATCACGGTGAAGATGAACTTACTATGCGATTTAATTCGATTGTCGGGGCATAATTATGAGGCGATTGACTTCTTTCGGTCGAGTTGGAGCGTACGTGGAAATAGGGGAGACCATTTATGCTGTGAGGGAGCAGACCTGATGACATTTTCCGAGCTAAGGGAATAGTGGTTTTGTACGGGTTCTAATGCCACTGCCACCGCTCCACCGCTGGAATACTAAAATGGCAATATCTCGCGAACCAATCAGGCTAGAGACTTGTACGAGGTGTCATTGAACTCGGGCTAACACCCCCTTTCCAACGGACAACATATTTCAACCCCAAAATAAAACCTACCCCTACTAGGGGGGCGAAATTGTAATTTTTTAGAGAATCTCTCTTTCTAACAGCAACATGTGAGAGTTTGAATGTCAATATGGAATGAAACGTTGTTCTACATAAAGTGCATGTGTTCGGTGGATACCCACTATGAATTAACATGCTTGTTTTTGTTTTTTACGCATGCCCACTCATGGCTTTTGAAGAGGGTGGGGGAGTGGATCCCTGTGGATGGGTTATTGTTGACAGGTCATTGTTGGCAGGTCATTGATGACAGGTCCTTGTGGATGAGTCCTTGTGGACAGGTCCTTGTGGACGAGTCCTTGTTAATGAGTCCCTTTGGACTTATCCCTTTAGACCGGTTCCTTTGGACTGGTCCCTATGGACTGACCCATGGTCCCCAATGCTATAATGAAATTAAACGTTGTTCCACATGAAGCGTATGTGAACAGCCGATTGCTACTATGAATTAACATGTTTGTTTTCTGTTTTTACGCATGCGCACTTGGGGTTTTCGTAAGAGGGCGGACTTTTTAAATAATGATTTATATATGAGTTATTTAAAAAAAATAACCAAAAGATCCAAAACTAATAGGTCATTGGCTTTTTAATATCTCATGAACCAATAAAGCTAGGGACTTGTATGAGGGGTCGTTGGACTTGGTATGACGCCCCGTTTTTCAATGTATTTTTGATTTTTGTCAAAAGGGCCTAACTACACTTTTGTTAATATCTCGTGAACTAATAAGGCTAGGGACTTGTATGAAGGGTCGTAGCACATGGGATGACATTCCCTTTTTAAATGTATTTTTTGAAATTTTGACAAGGGGCCTAACTACACTTTTGTTGATATTTCCTGAACCCATGATGGGATTTTGACCTGTGAGGTGTCGTTGGACTTGGGCAGACACTCTCTTTTTTAATGTATTTTTGACATTTTAACAAAGGGCCTAACTACACTTTTGTTAATATCTCGCGAACCAATAAGGCTAGGGACTTGTATGTGGGTTCCTAGAACTTGGGGAGACGCTCTGTTTTTAAATATATATTTAATGTTTGTCAAAAGGGCCTAACTGCACTGTTGTTAATATCTCGATAACTAATAATGGGAGAGAGTCAAGTGAGTTGTTATAATACTAAGGATGGCCAACTCTTTCCCATGACCAATGAATTTACCTAAAATATCCAAAATATTAAGGTCATTGACCTGAGATTTTATAAATTAATAATTGGATACGGACATGTGAGTTGTTTACCGTGAGTGATGAAACATAGCTAGGTAGGGAAAGAACTAGTGTAGGCTACATGTATGGTGACTGACAAGTCTTTCACTATTGGAACTTGTTTTCAGATCAGACTGTAGTACAGAGAGAGTATAGGTTACAGGCATGGGTTAATAAATGACAAACGGTGTATACAAAATCGGATTTATTGATTCAAGAATTAAGAGTAGACTATCTTTAATTGATTGGTTAAAGAGGATAGCTAATGAAACAAAATGGTGACTACATTGAACTAAACTGAACCAAGCTGAATCAAAACCAACCAAACCGAACCGAACCTAATCGAAAACAAGCCAAGGGTTTAAGTGTAAAACTTGTGGGTGGATGTGGTCATTGGTAATGTCAAAAAGGAAAGGGATAACGCTCTACCTATAGAGGGTAATGTAAAGCTAGTGCATGGTGCTAATGCACACACCCAAGTCCATGAACCTCACACAACTATCCTATGCAGTTTTTATGGGTTGACTGTTAAAACTTGCTCAGTGGTTACTGGGATAAGATGGTCGCGACACACAACAAGCTTTAAATATCTAAGGCTAATAATCTATACACTCACTCAGACACACTTGTTCTAAACTAAACTGTCTTGCTGGCAGAGCTCACACAGTAGGCAAATGACAGAAATGCTTGGCTAAGAGAAATACAATCATTTTCGGTTGTCTAATGTTACCAGCTAAACATTACGTGCTATAGTGGTGAGCACATGTGCCTCTTTCACTGGAGATCTTAATTCGATTTCTAGCTCTAAGGCCTAGAACGAATCAAACTAAGAAAAAAGGGTATGGTAACGCAGTGGTTAAACTGTTAACCTTTCACTAAGGTAGACTAGGGTTTGATTTTAGGTTAATATGCATGTCATAAACAAACAAATAAAAGCAGAGATAATGTTTAAAACTGATTACAATTGTCTCTTTTCAAATTATTACTTAGATTACAAATACAAACGTGGACTGGGTTTGACATACAGTTAATGCTTCCTATCACATACTAGACTGTAAGAAATCCAAACAAGCAAAAGGCGTAGGTAAAGCAGTGCTAAAATCGTTATGTGTAGAGAAATACCTAACGGTTTTATGAACTGGCAAAGGTATGTCGCATAAACAGTGCAGGATACAATCCAGCAACCATAATTTTTATCTTGTGGACAAGAGAAAACATATGTATAGTGAGAGAGATATATAGAAAGCTTGTGTATGTGTGGGTAGCATTGGTTGTTTGACCAGAGAAAATACGGTGAGGTAGGGTGGGGAGAGGGAGAATTAGCACTTATATATGAATGGAAAATAGATTTTTTTCAATCGTTTTGTTTTTCAAATGCAGTGGTAGATAGTCGTTATTTTGTAAAACATTTTTACTTGCAGTAGTATAAGTCTCTATGGTTCCGCTAACACATAGATAGACTGTATTATTGCCATGGTCAAGCACTCACGTTAAGATTATTTACAAAATCATAAAATGAAAAATAAAAAATCTTGTTTTGGAAATATCGTTTTTCAACATACACAAAATAAATATATAAAAAATTTGTAAACAGCAAAATGGAAAATCCATGTTTCCATATAGACAAAAATTTAAAAACCTTAAACGGACATTTAAGAAGATATATGCAAATGGGAAATTGACAAATGTGTAAATATGAAAATGGAAAAATCCATGTTTCCATATCATGAAATTGAAAAACATCAAACTGTCATTTAAAAAAATGCAAAATGGAAAATTGACAAATTGCAATGTGTGAAATGTGAAATTGAACAAATGGTTATCATTATTTAAAAAAAAGAACATGGTGCTCTATGGTTGAGGTGTGAATCAAACCCTCTCTACTTATTTAGACCACTCGAGACTGAGTAGACTAGTTTTAGTTGTCATACCACTTTTAAAAGTTTGTGTTAAATCTAGGAATTTAACCTAAGAGCTTGTAGGGGAGATCCAAGGTTATAATATGTTAAACAGATAGCCTTGAATGTAGGGTGTGGTAGCTATATAGAGATGAGACGTTTCGCTCGGGGCAGGGAGGCATGGAGATCTGCATCAAACCAGTCAAAAGACTGACGACTCAAACAACAACATGTAGAACTCACCAAAATAATGTTGTTTAACGGTAAATGTTAGTCAACGAACAGTAATGCATTACTAAAACCAATGACACGATACCTAAGAGCTTTTCTAAAATTATTTTAAAATGCCTTTAACCCTATATTAAACACCAAGTTCACAAGACTCATAACTGCAATGTTATGGTCAAACAAAACAAAATCTATATTTCAAAACAAACAAGTGGTTTAGTCAATGTATACTGGAAAAAGTTTTATAAACACTCAAGTCCACAAAAATAATTAAATTAGTAACTGTCGGGTTGACCGAGTGGTTATGATGTTTGACTTAAGTTCAAATTTTCTGTACAAGAAAGCAAGGGTTCGAATCCCTTACCTGATATAACTATTGCCTCAACATGGCTTGACCACACTGTATTATTGTGTACTCGGTACACAAACCATAGATAGAGTGTATTGTTTAAGGTCACTCTCTTTGCGAACATAGTCAGAGACTGTTGATGGTTAACAATTGCATTAATAGTGGGATATAGGGATAGCAATTAAGAAAAACAGACAATACCCATACACTATTTTTATTTATTTAATGTAAGTACTTGTACAATAGTTATATACAAACTACAACTCTCTTTTGTCTATTACTATCTAGTCCTTTTCGATCCACTTGCATATCAAGGGCAGATGACTTTGTAGTTCAGCCCCTTAAAACAACAACAACACTACCTCTTGCATAGTCTGTGATGTTGATGATTCTTGAGGCGTGGAAGATGGATACAACATAACTTTTACAACAGGGGTTTAACGTTGCTCAACAAACAATGCACTATTTTGAGTAGCAACATCTTTCTCTTGTACTAACTTTTTAAGATTCTGATGATTTTTTGTCAACACCATTAGTGTTTTGTCTGGAGCACTACATTGATGATCACTCACACTTAAAACCACACCATTTCTACTTTTCATTTTGCCTCGACATTTTGTTGACCTCTGTTTTGAGCATCGCCAGAATAGTATTCCTTTTACATTTTGTCGTCTATAGTTATAAGAGTAGCCTTTATAGAGTACACGTTGTTTACCTCGGTTAGTTGTAGTAAGTTCCATAGTAGTAACTAACCTGTTAGTATGATTTGCACACTACAAAGGTTATCTCTGCTCTGGTAATAGAATTATTTAGCGTTGGCTTTTATATTTAATATGTACAGTTTAAAGTGATAGAAAAGTGGTAGAAACATGGTAGCAAAGTGGTAGACAAGTGGTAGACAATTGGTAACATAGTGGTAGAAAAGTGGTAGCCAAGTGGTAGAAATGTGGTAGAAAAGTGGTGGAAAAGTGGCAGAAAAGTAATAGAAAAGTGGTTGCAAAGTAGTGGAAAAGTGGTAGCAAACTAGAAAAGTGGTAGAAAAGTGGCAGAAAAGTAGTAGAAAAGTGGTAGCAAAGTGGTAGAAAAGTGGTAGCAAACTAGAAAAGTGGTAGCAAAGTGGTAGCAAAGTGGTAGAAAATATTACATGTATTGTTAAGAAATAGTTTAAGCGGTTACATGGATTCATTACACTATAATTTTAGCATCACGAAGCTCATTTTCTGTATCCAAAAGTTCTTCCTCATATTTAGTATGACCAGCCTGTTTACAGGTATGCAAGTACTGAAGCCGCTGGATTAGCTTATTGGGATTTTTCCAGTAAACAAATTTAACAATTGATTGTTTTGGGTGTAAACCATTATTATCATCATCATCATCATCATCATCATAATCATCATCATCATCATGGTTATCATCATCAATAAAATTATCATCAATATAAACATCATCACTATTACTATCTAATCCTTTTTGTTCATTTTGCAATGCAACAACCTTTGGCATAGTTTGTGTTGTCTTTGATAGTGTTAGAGGTTTCTTAGACAATGACTGTCCTAACATGTCTTTTTCATGAGATAATAAATGCTCTTTAACAAACAAAGCACTATCTTGAGCCACACTATTCTTTTCTTGGTCTTGCTTTTTTACCTAGGTTCGATTATTTTGTCCATTTAAATGAGTATTATTTTGAGATTTACAATCATGATCGATTGAAATAAGTATGTTGGAGCCTTTTGTTTTAATAATTCCTCGACACTTTTTATATCGTTGTTTCGAACAGCACCAAATAACAGTTCCATTTTTATTAGTTCTTTTTACAATATATGCATATCCTTTATAGTAAGCACATGGCTTACCATAGCTAGTCGTTGATACTTCCATATCAACTGTTAAGCATAAACTAATCTCTAGTAAAGTTAACTCGATAATAAAAATGATAGTTTATAGTATGTGCAGTTTAAAGTAAGAGCAAAAGTGAGAGTCAAATGGTAGAAAAGTGTTAGCAAAGTGGTGGAAGAGTGGTAGCAGTTTATAGTAGTCATGATCTTTTTTTTTTTTTTTTACTAGAATGTGATTTGAGTAAATGTAATTTCTAAACCTTAGCAGTGAGTAGTCAGTTTAGTCTTGGTTCAGACAAGCGTAAACAGTTCTCCAATGAATCAGAGATCAAGATTTTCATTATGAAACAGTTGTGTAACCAATTAGGTATCGGTACTTGATAGCTTCACACATGAACAAAAATTCCAACATATCTGACATGAATTACATGATTTGAAAGTTGACAAAGAATATCCAATCAACCATTGTAGTTACAATGTCAAACACAAAGACAAAATCAGCATGAACTTTTAAGTTACAGGAAAATTCTATGAAATAGACTATGCAGGAAATTTGGAAATACACATCAGAAGTTTGCAACACCATCCTTCTAGCCTATATAAATTATCGACATGGAAAGTGTGCACTGCCCCTAACATTAAACCAATTTATCAATAACACAAGTCAACAATCAAAACATTTTGTGTTGAGTCTATCATTTAATGCATATATTCTGTCTACATTGAACAGTAACAAAAAAACGCCATTCATAATTAATTAAGTTTGCTTTAATTCTTTATGTAATGATAAATACATATCTAAAGTTTTGGCTGACTGTTCAGGGTGAATCGGCTTTGAACACATAAGAGAGGGTATATTATAAGACTTAACCTCAGCTCACCTAACATAACCTAAATTTACCTAACCTAAACTTGTCATATAGGTAAGAAACAGGTCAAGCTATGCTTTCGACTACCGAGTTTCAGCTACTTTTCAAGGTTACTCTCCCGAACATTGCCGGAGACTGCTGATAAACATCTATGTTCCCACGGCGACGGCGCGCAACGACTTACATGACGCTCTTTCCCCTTTTCATTGAAGATGGCGGCCGTAGCTTAACTTAACCTAGCCTAACGTAACAAGATGGCGGCCGTAGCTTAACTTAAGCTAACCTAACCTACGAGGTGTGATCAAAAAGTTCCAAAAATGTGGCTGCGACTTAACCTAACCTAGCCTAACCTAACCTAACCTACAAGGTGTGTTCAAAAAGTTTCAAAATGGCGGCCGTAGCTTCACTTAACCTAACCTAACCTAACTTAACCTAAACCTACGAGGTGTGATCAAAAAATTTTCAAAATAGTGGTCATAGCTTAATTGAACCTAGCCTAACCTAACCTAACCTAAACCTACGAGGTGTGATCATAAAGTTCCAAGATGGCGGTCGTAGCTTAACTCAACCTAACCTAACCCTACGAGGTGTGATCAAAAAGTTCCAAAATGGCTGCCGTAGCTTAACTTAACCTTTGATTGATCCCTGTTGATTGACCCCTTTTGATTGATCTCTGTTGATGTATCCCTTTGGACTGGTCCCTGTTGACTAGCCCCTTTGAACGGGATCCTTTTTGAAGGGAGTCATTTTTTTACGGGTCCCGGAGGACGGGTCCTTGTTGACGGGTCCCAGTGGGCGGGGTCCTTTGGACTTATCCCCATGGAATGGCCCATGCATTTTATCCAAATTATGTCAAAGGGACCCGCCCACAGGGGACCCGTCAACAAGGACCCGTCCTCCGGGACCCGTAAAAAATATTACTCCCTTCAAAAGGACCCGTCCAAAGGGGCTAGTCAACAGGGACCAGTCCAAAGGGATACATCAACAGAGATCAATCAAAAGGGGTCAATCAACAGGGATCAATCAAAGGTTAAGTTAAGCTACGGCAGCCATTTTGGAACTTTTTGATCACACCTCGTAGGGTTAGGTTAGGTTGAGTTAAGCTACGACCGCCATCTTGGAACTTTATGATCACACCTCGTAGGTTTAGGTTAGGTTAGGTTAGGCTAGGTTCAGTTAAGCTATGACCACTATTTTGAAAATTTTTCGATCACACCTCGTAGGTTTAGGTTAAGTTAGGTGAGGTTAGGTTAAGTGAAGCTACGGCCGCCATTTTGAAACTTTTTGAACACACCTTGTAGGTTAGGTTAGGTTAGGTTAGGCTAGTTTAGGTTAAGTCGCAGCCATATTTTTGGAACTTTTTGATCACACCTTGTAGGTTAGGTTAGGTTAAGTTAAGCTACGGCCGCCACCTTGTTACGTTAGGCTAGGTTAAGTTAAGCTACGGCCGCCATCTTCAATGAAAAGGGGGAAAGCGCGTCATGTAAGTCGTTGCGCGCCGCCGCCGTGGGAACATAGGTGTTTATCAGCAGTCTCCGGCAATGTTCGGGAGAGTAACCTTGAATAGTAGCTGAAACTCGGTAGTAGAAAGCATAGCTTGACCCGTTTCTTACCTATATGACAAGGTTAGGTTAGGTAAATTTAGGTTATGTTAGGTGAGCTGAGGTTAAGTCTTAAAATATTCCCTCTCTTATGTGTTCAAAGCCGATTCACCCTGAACAGTCAGCCAAAACTATAGATATGTATTTATCATTACATAAAGAATTAAAGCAAACTTAATTAATTATCAATGGCGTTTTTTGTTACTGTTCAATGTAGACAGAATATATGCATTAAATGATAGACTCAACACAAAATGTTTTGATTGTTGACTTGTGTTATTGATAAATTGGTTTAATGTTAGGGGCAGTGCACACTTTCCATGTCGATAATTTATATAGGCTAGAAGGATGGTGTTGCAAACTTCTGATGTGTATTTCCAAATTTCCTGCATAGTCTATTTCATAGAATTTTCCTGTAACTTAAAAGTTCATGCTGATTTTGTCTTTGTGTTTGACATTGTAACTACAATGGTTGATTGGATATTCTTTGTCAACATTCAAATCATCTAATTCATGTCAGATATGTTGGAATTTTTGTTCATGTGTGAAGCTATCACGTACCGATACCTCTTGGTTACACAACTGTTTCATAATGAAAATCTTGATCTCTGTTTCATTGGAGAACTGTTTACGCTTGTCTGAACCAAGACTAAACTGACTACTCACTGCTTAGGTTTAGAAATTACATTTACTCAAATCACATTCTGGTAAAAAAAAAAGATCATGATTACTATAAACTGCTACCACTCTTCCACCACTTTGCTAACACTTTTCTACCATTTGATTCTCACTTTTGCTCTTTCTTTAAACTGCACATACTACAAACTATCATTTTTATTATCGAGTTAACTTTACTAGAGATTAGTTTATGCTTAACAGTTGATATGGAAGTATCAACGACTAGCTATGGTAAGCCATGTGCTTACTATAAAGGATATGCATATATTGTAAAAAGAACTAATAAAAATGGAACTGTTATTTGGTGCTGTTCGAAACAACGATCTAAAACGTGTCGAGGAATTATTAAAACAAAAGGCTCCAACATACTTATTTCAATCGATCATCATTGTAAATCTCAAAATAATACTCATTTAAATGGACAAAATAATCGAACCAAGGTAAAAAAAGCAAGACCATGAAAAGAATAGTGTGGCTCAAGATAGTGCTTTGTTTGTTAAAGAGCATTTATTATCTCCTGAAAAAGACATGTTAGGACAGTCGTTGTCTAAGAAACCTCTAACACTATCAAAGACAACACAAACTATGCCAAAGGTTGTTGCATTGCAAAATGAACAAAAAGGATTAGATAGTAATAGTGATGATGTTTATATTGATGATAATTATATTGATGATGATAACCATGATGATGATGATGATTATGATGATGATGATGATGATAATGGTTTACACCCAAAGCAATCATTTGTTAAATTTGTTTACTGGAACAATCCCAATAAGCTAATCCAGCGGCTTCAGTACTTGCATACCTGTAAACAGGCTGGTCATACTAAATATGAGGAAGAACTTTTGGATATAGAAAATGAGCTTCGTGATGCTAAAATTATAGTGTAATTAATCCATGTAACCGCTTAAACTATTTCTTAACAATACATGTAATATTTTCTACCACTTTGCTACCACTTTGCTACCACTTTTCTACCACTTTGCTACCACTTTTCTACTACTTTTCTGCCACTTTTCTACCTATTTTCTTGTTTGCTACCACTTTTCCACTACTTTTCTACCACTTTTCTATTACTTTTCTGCCACTTTTCTACCACTTTTCTACCACATTTCTACCACTTTGCTACCACTTTTCTACCACTATGTTACCAATTGTCTACCACTTGTCTACCACTTTGCTACCATGTTTCTACCACTTTTCTATCACTTTAAACTGTACATATTAAATATAAAAGCCAACGCTAAATAATTCTATTACCAGAACAGTGATAACCTTTGTAGTGTGCAAATCATACTAACAGGTTAGTTACTACTATGGAACTTACTACAACTAACCGAGGTAAACAACGTGTACTCTATAAAGGCTACTCTTATAACTATAGACGACAAAATGTAAAAGGAATACTATTCTGGCGATGCTCAAAACAGAGGTCAACAAAATGTCGAGGCAAAATGAAAAGTAGAAATGGTGTGGTTTTTAGTGTGAGTGATCATCAATGTAGTGCTCCAGACAAAACACTAATGGTGTTGACAAAAAATCATCAGAATGTTAAAAAGTTAGTACAAGAGAAAGATGTTGCTACTCAAAATAGTGCATTGTTTGTTGAGCAACGTTTAACCCCTGTTGTAAAAGTTATGTTGTATCCATCTTCCACGCCTCAAGAATCACCAACATCACAGACTATGCAAGAGGTAGTGTTGTTGTTGTTTTAAGGGGCTGAACTACAAAGTCATCTGCCCGTGATATGCAAGTGGATCGAAAAGGACTAGATAGTAATAGACAAAAGAGAGTTGTAGTTTGTATATAACTATTGTACAAGTACTTACATTAAATAAATAAAAATAGTGTATGGGTATTGTCTGTCTTTCTTAATTGCTATCCCTATATCCCACTATTAATGCAATTGTTAACCATCAACAGTCTCTGACTATGTTCGCAAAGAGAGTGACCTTAAACAATACACTCTATCTATGGTTTGTGTACCGAGTACACAATAATACAGTGTGGTCAAGCCATGTTGAGGCAATAGTTATATCAGGTAAGGGATTCGAACCCTTGCTTTCTTGTACAGACAATTTGAACTGAAGTCAAACACCATAACCACTCGGTCAACCTGACAGTTACTAATTTAATTATTTTTGTGGACTTGAGTGTTTATAAACATTTTCCAGTATAAATTGACTAAACCTCTTGTTTGTTTTGAAATATAGATTTTGTTTTGTTTGACCATAACATTGCAGTTATGAGTCTTGTGAACTGGGTGTTTAATATAGGGTTAAAGGCATTTTAAAATAATTTTAGAAAAGCTCTTAGGGATCGTGTCATGGGTTTTAGTAATGCATTACTGTTCGTTGACTAACATTTACCGTTACATAACATTATTTTGGTGAGTTCTACATGTTGTTGTTTGAGTCGTCAGTCTTTTGACTGGTTTGATGCAGATCTCCATGCCTCCCTGCCCCGAGCGAAACGTCTCATCTCTATATAGCTACCACACCCTACATTCAAGGCTATCTGTTTAACATGTTATAACCTTGGATCTCCCCTACAAGCTCTTAGGTTAAATTCCTAGATTTAACACAAACTTTTAGAAGTGGTATGACAACTACAACTAGTCTACTCAGTCTCGAGTGGTCTAAATAAGTAGAGAGGGTTTGATTCACACCTCAACCATAGAGCACCATGTTCTTTTTTTTTTAAATAATGATAACCATTTGTTCAATTTCACATTTCACACATTGCAATTTGTCAATTTCCCATTTTGCATTTTTTTAAATGACAGTTTGATGTTTTTCAATTTCATGATATGGAAACATGGATTTTTCCATTTTCATATTTACCCATTTGTCAATTTCCCATTTGCATATATTTTCTTAAATGTCCGTTTAAGGTTTTTAAATTTTGTCTATATGGAAACATGGATTTTCCATTTTGCTGTTTACAAATTTTTTATATATTTATTTTGTGTATGTTGAAAAACGATATTTCCAAAACAAGATTTTTTATTTTTCATTTTATGATTTTGTAAATAATCTTAACGTGAGTGCTTGACCATGGCAATAATACAGTCTATCTATGTGTTAGCGGAACCATAGAGGCTTATACTACTGCAAGTAAGAATGTTTTACAAAATAACGACTATCTACCACTGCATTTGAAAAACAAAACGATTGGAAAAAATCTATTTTCCATTCATATATAAGTGCTAATTCTCCCTCTCCCCACCCTACCTCACCGTATTTTCTCTGGTCAAACAACCAATGCTACCCACACATACACAAGCTTTCTATATATCTCTCTCACTATACATATGTTTTCTCTTGTCCACAAGATAAAAATTATGGTTGCTGGATTGTATCCTGCACTGTTTATGCGACATACCTTTGCCAGTTCATAAAACCGTTAGGTATTTCTCTACACATAACGATTTTACCACTGCTTTACCTACGCCTTTTGCTTGTTTTGCTTTCTTACAGTCTAGTATATGATAGGAAGCATTAACTGTATGTCAAACCCAGTCCACGTTTGTATTTGTAATCTAAGTAATAATTTGAAAAGAGACAAGTGTAATCAGTTTTAAACATTATCTCTGCTTTTATTTGTTTGTTTATGACATGCATATTAACCTAAAATCAAACCCTAGTCTACCTTAGTGAAAGGTTAACAGTTTAACCACTGCGTTACCATACCATTTTTTCTTAGTTTGATTCGTTCTAGGCCTTAGAGCTAGAAATCGAATTAAGATCTCCAGTGAAAGAGGCACATGTGCTCACCACTATAGCACGTAATGTTTAGCTGGTAACATTAGACAACCGAAAATGATTGTATTTCTCTTAGCCAAGCATTTCTGTCATTTGCCTACTGTGTGAGCTCTGCCAGCAAGACAGTTTAGTTTAGAACAAGTGTGTCTGAGTGAGTGTATAGATTATTAGCCTCAGATATTTAAAGCTTGTTGTGTGTCGCGACCATCTTATCCCAGTAACCACTGAGCAAGTTTTAACAGTCAACCCATAAAAACTGCATAGGATAGTTGTGTGAGGTTCATGGACTTGGGTGTGTGCATTAGCACCATGCACTAGCTTTACATTACCCTCTATAGGTAGAGCGTTATCCCTTTCCTTTTTGACATTACCAATGACCACATCCACCCACAAGTTTTACACTTAAACCCTTGGCTTGTTTTCGATTAGGTTCGGTTCGGTTTGGTTGGTTTTGATTCAGCTTGGTTCAGTTTAGTTCAATGTAGTCACCATTTTGTTTCATTAGCTATCCTCTTTAACCAATCAATTAAAGATAGTCTACTCTTAATTCTTGAATCAATAAATCTGATTTTGTATACACCGTTTGTCATTTATTAACCCATGCCTGTAACCTATACTCTCTCTGTACTACAGTCTGATCTGAAAACAAGTTCCAATAGTGAAAGACTTGTCAGTCACCATACATGTAGCCTACACTAGTTCTTTCTCTACCTAGCTATGTTTCATCACTCACGGTAAACAACTCACATGTCCGTATCCAATTATTAATTTATAAAATCTCAGGTCAATGACCTTAATATTTTGGATATTTTAGGTAAATTCATTGGTCATGGGAAAGAGTTGACCATTCTAAGTCCTATGACACCTCACATGTCGATATCCAAGTATTAGTTTATATAATCTCAGGTCATTGTCCTTGTTGTTTTGAATATTTTGGGTAAATTCGTTGGTCATGGGAAAGGGTTGGCCATCCTTAGTATTTTAACACCTCACTTGACTCTCTCACGTTATTAGTTATCGAGATATTAACAGCAGTGCAGTTAGGCCCTTTTGACAAACATTAAATATATATTTAAAAACAGAGCGTCACCCCGATTGCTAGGACCCCACATACAAGTCCCTAGCCTTATTGGTTCGCGAGATATTAACAAAAGTGTAGTTAGGCCCTTTGTTAAAATGTCAATAATACATTCAAAAAGAGAGTGTCTGCCCAAGTCCAACGACACCTCACAGGTCAAAATCCCATCATGGGTTCAGGAAATATCAACAAAAGTGTAGTTAGGCCCCTTGTCAAAATTTCAAAAAATACATTTAAAAAGGGAATGTCATGCCATGTGCTACGACCCCTCATACAAGTCCGAGATATTAACAAAAGTGTACTTAGGCCCTTTTGACAAAAATCAAAAATACATTGAAAACGGGGCGTCATACCAAGTCCAACGACCCCTCATACAAGTCCCTAGCCTTATTAGTTCACGAGATATTAACAAAAGTGTACTTAGGCCCTTTTGACAAAAATCAAAAATACATTGAAAAACGGGGCGTCATACCAAGTCCAACGACCCCTCATACAAGTCCCTAGCTTTATTGTGTCATGAGATATTAAAAAGCCAATGACCTATTAGTTTTGGATCTTTTTTTAAAAAATAACTCATCTATAAATCATTATTTAAGAAGTCCGCCCTCTTACGAAAACCCCAAGTGCGCATGCGTAAAAACAGAAAACAAACATGTTAATTCATAGTAGCAATCGGCTGTTCACATGCGTTTCATGTGGAACAACGTTTAATTTCATTATAGCATTAGGGACCATGGGTCAGTCCATAGGGACCAGTCCAAAGGAACCGGTCTAAAGGGTTAAGTCCAAAGGGACTCTTCAACAAGGACTCGTCCACAAGGACCTATCCACAAGGACCTATCCACAAGGACTCGTCCACAAGGACCTGTCAGCAATGACCTGCCAGCAATGACCTGTCAACAATAACCCATCCACAGGGATCCACTCCCCCACCCTCTTCAAAAGCCATGAGTGGGCATGCGTAAAAAACAAAAACAAGCATGTTAATTCATAGTAGGTATCCACCGAACACATACACTTTATGTAGAACAACGTTTCATTCCACATTGACATTCAAACTCTCACATGTTGCAGTTAGAAAGAGAGATTCTCTAAAAAATTACAATTTCGCCCCCCTAGTAGGGGTAGGTTTTATTTTGGGGTTGAAATATGTTGTCCATTGGAAAGGGGGTGTTAGCCCGAGTTCAATGACACCTCGTACAAGTCTCCAGCCTGATTGGTTCGCGAGATATTGCCATTTTAGTATTCCAGCGGTGGAGCGGTGGCGGTGGCATTAGAACCCGTACAAAACCACTACTTAAGGGAACGAAGAGTGGTGTTTCCGTGTTCGATTCCTGGAGACGTGGAGAATGCATACTATTTCCCAGTATGTATTGAGAATTGATGATTGCGCACTTCATCAACGCTAAAACGAATGATTTTTATTACACTGCGTTGAAATACTGACGTACAATATTTAGAATGTGAAATAAATCTTACTATTACCAATATCATTTTTCATCACTCAAATGCATCAAAACTACCATAATATTACCTTCAGTTTATGGAAGAATCATTATATTATGCGCTTAATAATACTTCTGTAATACAATTCACCATAATTACCATAATCTTCAAAGGTCACCTGGTCTCCAATTTCCACATCAATAATCTGAGCTTACACATATACTCTCTACTTATCAAAATATTTTATCATTGTACACTTCACAAGATTAATGTTAGTTTTCCGTTGTCATCTATTACATTAAACATCTACGTCAACTTTGACTTCATTTTATTAGTAAGCATTAATTTCAACTAGCTCGTTTCTTGTAATGAATTCTAATAATTACCGTATTCATGCATGATCTAATACACACATCAAAAAAAGTTTTGCATCACCTCGGTTCCAAGAGTTCCGGAACCTTTAAATACAAAGGGAATAGAGATCAACACAAACAACATTTCAGCTCGTTTTATTGCTCATGAGACCCACACATTGCATGTTGTACCATCATACAGCTAGACTTTCAGCATTTGTGGTCCAGATTGCAGTACACACCACTACCTCTAATACCCAGTAGCACGTCCTCTTGCATTGATGCATGCCTGTATTCGTCGTGGCATACTATCCACAAGTTCATCAAGACACTGTTGGTCCAAATTGTCCCACTCCTCAACGACAATTCGGCGTAAATCTCTCAGAGTGGTTGGTGGGTCAAGACGTCCATAAACAGCCCTTTTCAACATATCCCAGGCATGTTCGATAGGGTTCATGTCTGGCGAACATGCTGGCCACTGTAGTCGAGCGATGTCGTTATCTTGAAGGAACGCATTCACAAGATGTGCACGATGAGGTCGAGAATTGTCGTCCATGAAGACAAATGCCTCTCCAATATTCTGCCGATATGGGTGCACTATGGGTCGGAGGATGTCATTCAGGTATCGTAAAGCCGTTTCGGAGCCTTCCATGACCACCAGTGGCGTACGTCGGCCCCACATAATGCCACCCCAAAACATCAGGGAACCACCACCTTGCTGCACTCGCTGGACAGTGTGTCTAAGACGTTCAGCCTGACCAGGGTGCCTCCAAACACGTCTCCGACGATTGTCTGGTTGAAGGCATATGCGACACTCATCGGTGAAGAGAACGTGATGCCAATTCTGTGGGGTCCATTCAGCATGTTGTTGGGCCCATCTGTACCGCGCTGCATGGTGTCGGGGTTGCAAAGCTGGACCTCGCCATGGACGTCGGGAGTGAAGTTGCGCATCATGCAGCCTATTGCGCACAGTTTGAGTTGAAACACGACGTCCTGTGGCTGAACGAAACGCATTATTCAACATGGTGGCATTGCTGTCAGGGTTCCTCCGAGCGGCAATCCGTAAGTAGCGGTCATCCACTACAGTAGTAGCCCTTGGGCGGCCTGAGCGAGGCCTGTCATCGACAGTTCCTGTATCTCTGTACCTCCTCCATGTCCCAACAACATCGCTTTGGTTCACTCTGAGACGCCTGGAAACTTTCCTTGTTGAGAGCCCTTCTTGACACAAAGTAACAATGCGGACGCGATCGAACTGCGGTATTGACCTTCTAGGCATGGTAGAACTACAGACAACATGAGCAGCGTACCTTCGTCCTGGTGGAATGACTGGAACTGATCGGCTGTCGTACCCCCTCCGTCTAATAGGCCCTGCTCATGCATGGTTGTTTACATCTTTGAGCAGTTTTAGCGACATCTATGAACAGTCAAAGGGACTGTATCTTTGATACAATATACACAGTCAACGTCTATATGCCGGAGATCTGGGAACCGAGGTGATGCAAAACTTTTTTTGATGTGTGTATATTTGTAACAGTGAATTCAATTTATTTCACCTTATCACACAAATTCTAACTTTAAATTAATGTAATTAATTTCATTAATTATTATTTTAAATCATGTGGAATAATATTCGATAATTACCTATGGAGCGTGCAAGAAATACCTTATGTAATTACGAGTAAATGTAGTAATTGCCTCTCACTCGCACTCCTATGTCCTGCAATTAGCTTCGTCCTCTTCAACCCCGGCGATGTTGCCATTTCCCAATAATTGAAAGTGACAAATCTAAGAAAATGTTTGCGTGGTCTTATAGAGAATTTTCCGCTCTTAATGATGATGTAAAAATAAAAGCCATAAATAATTAATACATGGCCCAATTTTCACAATTACGATATTTTAGCGCGAATCTATATTTTTGCAGATATAAAACTTAAGACGCCATAGATAATGAACTAATGATCACAAAAGATCAAGAATTTGTATTTAGAATGCCTGATGTTGGTAGACGATACCCTATTTCTCAGGGGAGTAATTATTTCCATAATAAGAAAGTTATGAATTTATTTCTTAAATGTTAGACTACTTGAAAAATATGGGATGGTGTCGCAGAAAAGTTAGGTAGCGAGACACATTTTTGGTGTTGACTTTACGTTGGTGACTAAGGGAAAATAAATGTTCATTAATGTCTGAAATAGTTTTTAAAGCAAACCAGAGCTCTATTTTAGATAGCATTCATAAGTTATCGCTCTTTGCGTACTCCTCCCACCCAGCGCTAACACACCCAAAGTTTGTGTACCTCATGGACTGCGGTTGATGGAGGGTAGGTAATTGTGTGAAATTAAACTGTGAAAAGAAGTGGTCCTTGTGATCTTTATAAATTGTTCGCTTCGTTGCGTAGTGGCTGTCACTGTGCTGTCACCGCGGAGGCCCGGGTTTGAATCCCGGCTCTGCCAAGAAATGTAATTCTGGTCTGAGGGCTGGAACGGGGTGTACTCAACTACATGAGACAAAACAGAGAAGAGGCGGGTTCGATTCTTACCTCAACCATCCTCGAAATGGTTTCCGTGGTTTACCTTTGTTCATCCCGGGAATGAACAAGGGTTCGTTAATGGTGCAGAGTTGTCGTTTCTGTGCCTAAATAACACGGCAGACACCCACGACCAAATGGCAGGTGAAGTGTATGAAAAGTGGTTCGCCGAGCAATTGTTGCCCAATGTTCCTGAAGGACCTATCCTAGTAATAGACAATGTTCATTAATGTCTGAAATAGTTTTTAAAATAAACCAGAGCTTGATATCCGATAGCATTCATAAGTTATCGCACTTTGCGTACTTTTCCAGCCCAGCGCTGACACGCCGAAACTCCGTCTATCACAGCCGGAAAAGCGAACTCTAACTTACAACTTCCTGAAAAAAAAGACCGGATTATAGATTGGTTAACTAAAAATGGGTCCTTTTTCGAAATTATATGTTAAAACAGGAGCTTCTTTTTATTGTGACTCAAAACAGAGACAGATATAATAAATACAGTACTGGTACATCATTGACGAGATGGCTACATCAGCAGAAAAATATGTCCTTCGCTTGCCACCATACCACAGTGAACTTGAATCAATCGAAATGGTATGGGCGCAGGTGAAGAACTATATTAAATTGAACAACGTCTCATTCAAGAAACACGAAATGAAGAATTTAAATTCGGCTGCATACCACCACTTGGCCACACAAAATTGGGAACATTAGGTGGACCACAAAGCATATACACTGGTCAAAAAAAGTTTCGCATATTGCAAGATTTTGTATTTCTAAACCAAATATCATACCACGTGCATTATCCGATAATAGTGTTTAGTACAAACACATAAACAAGAGCCTCCGTGGCGTAGGCGGCAGCCCGCCGGCCTCTCACCGCTGGGTCCGTGGTTCAAATCCCGGTCACTCCATGTGAGATCTGTGCTGGACAAAACGGAGGCAGACAGGTTTTTCTCCAGGTACTCCGGTTTTCCCTGTCACAATTTCATTCCAGCAAACACTCTCCACTATCATTTAATTTCATCTGTCATTCATTTAATCATTGCCCCAGATGAGTGCGACAGGCTTCGGCAGCCGGCACACTTCGTATCCTCGCTGCTAGATGGGGGCTTCATTCATTCCATTCCTGGCCCGGTCGGAGACTGGAAGCAGGCAGTGGATTTTCATTCACAAACACACAAACAAACAAGTTATCTTAGAGTAAACACCTGAGCCAATGTGCAAAAACGTATATGTTATCATAACAGCAATGTAAACAATTCCTCACGTAATCCTTAAACCACAATTAAAGTCAATTTTCTGTGTAATCAGTAGTGTGGGTGGCCTCCATGAGCCCAGCCACATTCATGGAGGCGGTTTGGCATGCTCAATACTAGGGTATCCAGTACATTTGTGGAAGATTGTCCCATTCCCCTATGGTAGCAGGGATAAGGTCTTGTGGGGCTTGTGGTGGTTGGGGACGATTGGAAATAACTGTTTTCAGTCATCTCCATACATGCACCACGCAATTCAAATCAGGAGACGATGGTGGCCACACCATCCTGGGAATACCATGTCTTTCTAAGAACCTATTCACAGACTGTGCGCGGTGGGCACGAGCAATGTCGACCATGAAAGTGAAAACTGCTCAAATTTCAGCTCCAAATCCACGAACGATGGGTTCAAGGACGCTGTTCTCGTATTTTCGTGACGTCATATTGCCCTGGATGTGGACGAGTGGTGAGCGGTTGCCCATCATTATTCCTCCCCAGAAGAGTGCTGAACCACCACCTTGCTGGTAGCGTTCAATAATGAAAGTTTCATTGAAACGTTGACCATTTGCCCTTTAGACATGAATACTTTTGTCATCTGGATGCAACGAAATGCGTACCTCATCTGCAAATAAACGTTTGGGTCCATTGTTCCCGGGTCCAAGTTTCATATCTTGTTACCCATTCTACACGCTGACGTCTGTGGCGATATTCGAGGCGTGATCCTCTGAATGGCCTTCGATAACGTAGTCCTACATTCTCAAGTCAATTTCGCACAGTTTGTGTAGACACATTGACTCCTATAGCCGCTCTAAGCTCCCTCGGTAAGGTGGTTGCTGTGCTCCTCGGTTGTCTCCTAGCAGATATACAGATGTATCGGTCTTACGCAGCGGTTGTTTTGCGTGGTCGACCTATCCTAGGCTTATCAGTTATGTTGTGTGTCTGTTGGAATTTTCACCACGATCTGGAAACGTTAATTTGATTACATCGCACCACATGAGCTACTTCGGCTTGTGTCATGTGACCATGTTGCATTAACGTCACTATTCGAACTCTATCTGCTGCTGAAATCGTGTACCGTAGCATTGCTGATACTGCGGTGCAGTAAATTACACGGTAAAACAGTATTATCACGTCCTTTTCAACTGCACTCAATCAACCCAACGTCGCAACCGATCATAATCGCACACAAGTAGTGACTGTTTGATCACAGTGCCGGGAAAACAAATGGAACGCGTTTCAACGATGATACAAAACCACGAAATGCCACTTAATTTACCGGTCGTGATCAGAAATACAACATCTTGCAGTATGCAAAACTTCTTTTGACCAGTGTATATATATTCGTGAAAAATGTCATATTATAATTTATGTTCGACGATGTCGAAAGGTAAATATTATACGTCCGAAAACTGTATCATAATGATGGTCAAAATAGTACTTTTTTTCAATATGAGACAGTTTCTCCAGCCAAATAGAGCTCATTCATTGACCAATTAGGTAAGGATAGATTCGCGAATGCGCTCAAAATCCAACATGTCGGACATGAATTATATGATTTGAAAGTTCAAATTGGATATCGGATCAACCATTGTAGTTACAATCCCACAAACAAAGACAAAATCAGCACGAACCTCTACGGTAACAAGAAAATACTATGACATATGCAAGAAATTTATGAATATACGTCCAGAAGTTAGCAACACAGCATCCTTCTACATAAATTACCGCCATGGAAAGTGCACCGTCCCATATGTTCGCGTAAATAAACTGGCGAATATGAGACAAGAAATAGAACTGTACCTTACTATCCCCAACTCCAATTTCTACACAGCGCATTGCTTTCAAACGTCTTCGGTGACAATATTAGTGAATGCTAGTTCTGATCGGCACTAGACATCATGCAGGCTGTAAACAATAGCATTGTCAAGAAAAGTAAATGGTCTCTGCTTTCGAAATTCTTTGATCCACTCATGTGCTCTGTTCAGTCAGCAAACCACCCAGCGCGCTCTGTTCACTAACTGAAGTAACTGAATCACACAGATATTTATGAATATTTATGTCAAAACATATAATAAAGTTATAATTATCGTCGAACATAAACAGTCGTATGCAACTCGCCTATAATGGTAATTAAGACAGTCGTATGGAAAATATAAAACTCGCTACGCTCGATTTATAAACATACTCGTGTCTTAATTATTGCATTATAGGCTCGTTGCATAATGTACTATTTTTATAACGTATGATATTCGAGAAAATGTAACATTATAACATATTATAATATTATCATATTCATGAATAATTGAAAATTATTATAATGTGTGCTTTAAAATCGCGCTTTGAGCTTCGGTGTATCATATCTAAATAGTGTACCGTCGTTCGCTGCAAGGCATGAGGTACAGTTATATACAGTACAACAAAGAAATATTTTGGAAATTTCCTGAGTTTTGCGTAAAAGCACGCCTTTATAGCGTCACAGGCGTAGTCTGTTTCAAAACGAAATGAATATCCTGTAATCAGAATCGTAGTCGTTATTATTGGACTTTGGTATTTTGGGAAATGTAGATAAGTGATGAAAAGAAATAGAAAAATGAAGTTTCATTATTTGTTTTCTAATAAATTCTTCCGTCACTTGATGTTTGGAATAATGGGACGATTTAACAGATGATGGCGTACATTGCTTTTAATTTCCTATAACATGTAGAATAAATAGGGTTATTCACCTAAGATGTTACATGGAAATAATGTATAAACCATTAAAGATATCGGTATTCAGTTTTCATATGCGTTAATGCTACCCAGGGGATGGGAAATAATGTGCTACAGTACTTGTTTTCATGGGGTAAGTAATAACCGAGATATTGATACTATCTCCATATTTTGAATGGAACGGCACGAATTCATAAGGCTCGTCTAAATGTTCAACTGCGTACAAGTTTACGTATGTAAGTATTTTCAAAATCGGACAGTTACTGTTTGAGGTATCAATAACAACAACATAAGCTGTTGTGCATGCCGTATCAGACAGCGTGCAATCGGGCAAGCAGGTTCCTGGGTGTGATGCCAGCCACAGAACGGATGGATACCAGACATGTACTGTAAACTATCGTGCACATAATGTGATGTACCGTAACATACCCTGGGTGTGCAACGTTATTGTATGACTGGCGAACTCACCACACACACCCAAGCAAACGGGGCTACTTGACCACGCTATCAAAGCCCCGGAAATGAAATACTGTAACAACAAAAGTCACTCTTCTCCGTACTCCGTCGACTTTCTTAATCGCGTGTAGCCGCTTGGATTCTTAGCTGTGGCTGTGGTGGTCCGAGTTCAATTCCCGTCTCTGATGAGCAATTTAATTCTGGTCGGAGGGCTGGAACGTGGTACACTCCACCTCGTTAGGGAAACTGAGAAGAGGTGGGTTCGATACCCATCTCAGAAATCCTGGAAGTGTTCCGTGGTTTCCCACTGCTACTCCGGGCAAATGTTGGGAGGATTCCAAACTGACGACAACGGCCACCTCCGTCCCAATTCCTCACCTAAATTAGGAATACAGTACACCACTACAGACACCACAATAAAACAGGTTATCAGACACTTTCTAACATAAATACAGTACACACACACCCCCAAGCACATGGGGCTACATGACCACGATGTCCAAGCCCCGGAAATGAAATAACAACTATTCTCTGTACCACTTCCAGTGTTTTAGTCATGTATGTCTGGAGAGGTCGCCTCCTTAGTGTAGTGCAGCGTGCTTAGCTGCCACCCCGGAGGTCCGAGGTTCGATTCTTGGCTCTGCATCGATCAAGTGGTCAAGCTGTTGGCCTCTCACCAAGGTGGACTGATTTCAATTCCCGGTCAATGCATGTGAGATTATCGAAGTGAAATGCCATGTCCTGTGGTTCGGATTCCACGTAAAAAGGAGGTCCCGTGGCTCATAATCGCAAGATACACGGTCACGTAAAACTACAATCTTCCTTCCTTCATTTAATGGTTTGGACGTTATTTCCAGGTGAATAACCCTATTTATTCTACATGTTATAGGAAATTAAAAACAATGTACGCCATCATCTGTTAAATCGTCCCATTATTCCAAACATCAAGTGACGGAAGAATTTATTAGACAACAATTAAAGAATCTTCATTTTTCTATTTCTTTTCATCACTTATCTACATTTCCCAAAATACCAAAGTCCGATAATAACGACTACGATTCTGATTACAGGATATTCATTTTGTTTTGAAACAGACTACACCTGTGACGCTATTTAAGAGCCCCAACAAGCTATGTACTAGCCATTCGCTCTCACACACCGCGTCACCGAAAGAAGGCGGGGCCTAGCACAATTTTTAAATCCTCCATTTCTCAAAAAGTACTCGTCCGATTTGGGAAATAATAACACCGTTGAATATGTCTGAGTGAAATCATTTACTCTGTATGCAAAATATAGTATATTTCCATTAAGAAAAACGAAGTTGGTACCAATATCTCTGCTATTCACACAGAAAGGAACAAATAGTATAAGTTAATGTATGAGCCCCTTAGCACCATTCCCAAAAGTGAAAACAGAATATTGATATCTTCAACGGTTTAGAAGATATTGGCGAGTAACATCTTAGGTGAATAACCCTGTAGTATAAAACACCTCGAATGTTGTGTAAGAAATATTAATATTAATTAATTCCCAATAATGAATTTACGAGTATAAATATGTTCATCAAATTGCGATGTAACAGTCTCAGGCTATCAAAATGTATTATAATGGCATGGCCATGCTTATAATAATGTAAGTTCCCAAAGCAGTAGAATGCATGAATTATGCTATGCGTATTTAACTGTTCCTGATGTGTATAGCATTTCTTATTGTTTCAAGAACTCGTAATATTTCGCCAGCACTGTGGAACATGTGTGAGGTTACGGAACTGGTAGTTGTGGCAATGATTCTACTATGACTCACCCACGGCGTGTATCGCACTGTTCTGCGGTAACGATTTCACTCCTCTGTCGCTGTGTTGCAATGTTTAACAAATCCATTCCGTTTCCCAATATTTCTTTAGTAGTTTGATGTCGGCTCGCGTAAATTTAATCCCTACTTGTAACAGTATATCAAGTCGCTATTCACACAATTCAAATGTATGCCAATTTCAATGATTAGACCGTTTTACATAAGACCGGGTTCACAATTTACGGTATCGGTCTCGGTTCATACTGCGTT
This sequence comes from Meconema thalassinum, assembly GCA_946902985.2. NCBI lineage: Eukaryota > Metazoa > Arthropoda > Insecta > Orthoptera > Tettigoniidae > Meconema > Meconema thalassinum. Next base: position 727,635,422 of record OX336389.2, read on the forward strand.
TACCGAACATGTAATTTCAATACAGGCGTATTATAATGTTTCATCTGTATTGCACGAAAGTGCAGTAGATGGAACTGTTTCGTCTCGCACGGATTTGAGAACTGTATATAGCACCTCGCGGTGTAGCGGCAAGTGTATCTTTGCTGTCACTCCGGAGGTCCGGGTTCGATTTCCGGCTCTGCCAAGAAACTTCAATTTACGTGTGAGGGTTTGAATGGGGTACACTCAGCCTTGTGGGGCGAAACTGAGAGAAGGAGGAGGGTTCGATTCCACCTCAGCTATCCTAGAAGTGGGTTTCCGTGGTTTCGCACCTCTACTCCAGGCAGATGCTGGGTTCTATTCCTAACTGAAGGCCACGGGTGCCTCCTTCTGAATCATATCCCTAATTTACAAATACACACACTAGTACAGCCATCACAGTAATACAGGTAAACTCACAAATTCCAAACACATATCCAAATACACGGGGCTATATGACCTCGATGTCGCAGCCCCTAAAAATTCAACAACAACGAACACAACGAGGACTGTAATTGAAAACTGTCGTTTCTTGCATTCACTTGAGGACTGTTGTATGCTCTGACGTTCTTTCGATGTCAGAGAGTGGGATGATGACAAAAATGCTCCTTACTCTACCGTGTATTGTATGAATCATCGACTTCACAGCTTGTTGCTATTATTTGCCTCAATCATATAATAATGTAAGTCGCCTCCGTTCCGTAGTGGTCAGCGTGATTAGCTGTCAACCCGGAGGTCCTGGGTTCGATTCCCTGCTCTGCCACGAAATTTGAAAAAAATATGAGGACTGGAACGGTGTCTACTCAGCCTCGGGCGGTCCAAATGAGTAGAGGGGGTTCGATTCCCACCTCAGCCATCCTCGAAGTTGTTTACCGTGGTTTCCCACTTCGTCTTCGGGCAAATACCGGGATGGAACTGTAGCCGTATTACCTACCCTTTACCCGTTGAAATCCATCAATGGTAGCTGGATCGCAGGACCTGAAAATCCCCGACTAAAAAAACCCAGAACCAACCAACAAGTGAAGGGGATAATAGGGCACAAGTTATACCTAACAAAGGTGGCATTAAGAAAGACCATGGCTAAATGACAAAAAAAAAATAGCTCAGAGAACACGAGAATAACGTAAGAACGTAACCTCAGGAGTGTGGAAAACTCCAGAAATACCCAGCAATGGCCTTTAAAACGCGACCTTTTATCACCTCTATAAATCATCATACTGACAGGTTAAATTAAAATAACAAAATTTATTAACTCAAAAAGGAATCAATTAAATATCCTCACAAGAATATGCATCAAAGTAAACGATGCCATAAATGCAGTGAAAAAGTCCCGTTGGACCAAACTGCACTATACCCTATTCAACTTTACAACATGAATTGAACACAATGATGATCCAAAATGTCCAAGAATAAACCCTACTGGATCACCTGATCGCAGATTCCGCATCCAAATTTCGCATACATAAATCATTATAACCGTTATGTACAAATTTACAAATTTACAATATTATTTTTGCACCCTTAAGTGCGTTCGCAAAAATACCTTGTTAAACTGGCACTTCCCAAAAGTGTTATATTCGTGATGTTTCTCATTTATTATTAATTCGTCAATTTCTATTTTATTCCACCAAGCGATAAAGCTAAGAAGAATTATTATGTTGCCATTTTCAACTATCATCTCCAGAACAATAACTTGGGATGGCTAGAAAACTCATTCAGCATGGCGATTGGAATTCCAGACTATGAATCATACAAATTCTCCATCTAACAATTATCCAAACGTGCTCAGAAATGCATCGTTATCAATCAACACAATATTTCCGTAGATTTTCACAGAGATAAGCTTCAAATTATTTACGTCACACATGACAATTATGCTTCCATTCATTAATGGACTATTTCAACCATATTTCACAGGCTCTTCCTTTGAATACATTCATAATACAATTGCTCTTTACAGCGCAACAAAATATACATGTACTCCTATGTGTACTTAATTCATTATTACAATATAATTACCACAAATGTTTTCATTCTACGATCACCCTCCTGGTGATCTATACATTCGATTACTTAATTAACATTACAGATTATATTCCACACATAGTATTGTGTCGTTCACATTATACAATTTCATTACACTCAGTTTCAAATTAAATAGTATGGGTCCTTGAATATTTTTCATTTGAGTTGAATAACCTTGCTATACATAAGCATTATCATATTCACAAATCCTTTAAAAGGATGTGCCTCCACATTAATTGTCGTTGGGATTGTCGTTGGAAAAAGAGCGAATGCTCTTTCTGGATCAATCTGAAGTCGTCAGACTGTGTGTTAATTTCGTGAGAATAAATCCTCCCTACATGGATTTAGATCGTGACTCTAACAAACATAACTTTCATGCATCAAGAGCATGAAGTGTATCAAGGAAGCAAAATTGATCAAGCTAAATCAGATCCATCTCCCCTCAAATGGCTTCAAGAATGTAGCAATGCTCCTACACCATAGACCCAGGCAACCTAAAAAGTTAGCAGCTGTTAGCCCATTAGGTAACAATGCATACATCTATCGTCCATCAGATTGAAGATGGACAACAAAAGCGAAGGATCAAACTTAACAACTAGAAAATACTCTCTAAATGGAAATTCCATGCTATCAAAAAGCATTAGCGATATTAGAGGAAACAACTCTAGAGCATATAAATAGAGTGAAGCTCAACTACAAACGGAGCACGAATCAAAATTCAGCAATGCTGATGATGTCTAAAATGACATCAATAAATGTTCATCAAACTTGCATAAATACGTAAAACGCATATCTTCCCCTAAATGGTCCTCTTCTTTACGATCAAGAAGTTTCTAATTAAATTAATTAATTTACTAAATGTAAACCTTAATTAAATCAACAATACAATTTGAAAAGTGAATGCACTCGGTATTCGAACCAAAATACGATTGAGGATGGGGTCAGTCATGACAAAGCTATCATGCTTAAACTCCACTGTTCAATCATGCTACTAAAAAAGAAAGATGGCAGCAATGGAAACATTCGAATGTCCAAGCTTCACTACTAATGATAAGACTGGCTTCTCTGTACCTTAGAGGATTCTTGTAATCGGTGGATACACTGACGACCAAGATAATTTGGATCCTCAAACATGATAATTGAATGGCGACAATTGATTGCAGAAATAATGTATAGCTTAGCTGTAGAATTTCAAAGTGGAAATAGGATATCTTCAGTTGGATCATACGTTATAAGGGCATCTCCGACAGGAGGCACCCTTCTAAGTGTACTAGTTGGCCGCATTCTTCGTTAAAGGTTATGGAACATATTTCTAGTCGGTTGTCTGTTTTAAGGAAAATGCTTGTGATACAGGCGTTGCGACTCAAATGGCCTTGTTTCTCCATAAATGAGCAACATATCTACGTACTCGTCACTGGAATACATGATGAATGAATAACAGCTGTGATGTGACCTGGTAGGTGTGTATAACAATGTGTGTCCGTTCAAATGGGGCACGTTCTGTCGTTCAAAAATGTATAAGATTGCGTTCTAACCATTACTCTAGCGACACTCAGAGTCACCTTGAGATTGAGATTTGAGCTCTATGTTGGATATCTCAGAGATTATGCATAGGAACTGTTCCAAAATTGGCACATACATAGATAATGATATTTCAGATTAATGTTTAGGAGCTCATCCATCAGAGTAATTTTAAGGAACTCATCTATGACAGTGCTGCCAACATGATATTACGCGTTCTGGTAAGTTCAGTCTTTGAATGCATGTAACTTCCATACTATCAATTGGACATCAACCTTATTGCGTACACCATAATATATACGACTATGCCTATTCTTTAGAGTCACCAGGGCTGCCAACTGTTGATAAATGCTTTCTATAGTTTCTAATCCTAGTCTCAAAATATAAGAATGTATCTAGGCCAATGTTTCCAAACTTTGCACACGTATAGTACATACAATTGCAGATTCATTTTCAGCAGTGCAGTTAGCATTATTCTATGCGTGCTGAAAGTTTCAATGTTTAACTTCATGCAACTACCATAGCCTACTAACAAACTGATTTCTTCCGAAATCGGCTAATTTATATCAAAATATTTTAGAATAATTTTGAGCAACCCATACATGGCAGTGTTGCCAACATGACTCTTTGTGTGCCGATAGGTTCAGTGTTTATCTGTATAAATCTACCATAGTAACGATTGGATTTCATTCTTATTTATTACGTGCAATCTATACTTTATGACATAAGAAAATCCACAGCCTGCTTCCAGTCTCCGACCGGGTCAGGAATGGAATGAATGAAGCCCCCCTTCTAGCGGCGAGGATATGAACTGTGCCGGCTGCCGAGGCCTGACGCACTCCTCTGGGCAATGATTAAATGAATGACAGATGAAATGAAATGATAGTGGAGAGTGTTGCTGGAATGAAATTTTGACAGGGAAAACCGGAGTACCCGGAGGAAAACCTGTCTGCCTCCGTTTTGTCCAGCACAGATCTCACATGGAGTGACCGGGATTTGAACCACGGACCCAGCGGTGAGAGGCCGGCGTGCTGCCGCCTAAGCCACGGAGGCTTCACTTTATGACATATAACTGAGCTTATTATGAGAGTCAGCAGCGCTACCAACTGTCTATAAATATGCTCAATTCTTATGAACCCCAGATTCATTATCTCGAAATATGTGTACGGAATACACTTCAAACTTAGCAAACTGTATCTGCAAGATGTTTTAGACATACAGACAGTCAATTGTTAATGTAAGTGTTACCAACCTAATTCTTTTCAAGAGTATACAGTAGTTTAAATTTTCAAATGCATATAACTTCCATACTTACAAATGTATTTCATCCAAATTTCGCATGAGTAATGCATGTCTTAATAGATATTACTCGGCATATTTTCAGATTGATCAGCACTTACAACTATTGATAAATATTCTCCATAATTTTGAACCCTAGTCTCAATGTATCTCAATGCATGCAGGCAAACAGTTATAAACTTGGCAGATGTATAGATACCTATTTTGAAGATTCATTTTGGGCAACCCGTATACGACAATGTTGTTAACTTTATTCCAAGTGTGTTGCTAGGTTCAATATTTAACTGCATAGAACGTCTATAACATTTAATGGAAGACTAACAAACGTCATAACTACAGTGCATGCTGTAATGGATATAATTGTGCAAATCTTCAGAGGCAGCAGACCTACCAACTACCTACTGCTCGAGTCTAAGCTGCGTGGACCTGAGAGGAATGTGCATCGCAGACTATTAGTAGTAGTGGTGACGAGTGATGAGGTTTCTCGGTCCTTGCGTAGCAACAGAAGCAAATACATTAGTCGGTGAGTCAGTCACTCATTCCCAACGCCACACTGGTTTCAGAAAAGACCCATGTTAGCAGTATTGGAATAGACGAGAATGTCAGGTAACACGGCGGGCTGTCGACAGGCTTCTCAATTCTCGCCTGCTCCTACCCTGCCTCTCCCCTTCATCCCGCAAGTTCACAGAGCTTGGAACCGAGCAGTAATAACTCTCCCTCTCAGAGAATGTGAGCCGTAGTCTCTCAGTATGCCAGAATCCATCTACGAAAACTATTTCAAACGAACTGTAGTGGTCTACTGGGCTCCAATGTTTTTGGTATAGCCTATTTCAAGCCAATCATAAGTTCCAGTATTACCAACGTAATTCCGAAGTTCTATTTATTACTCTCATAAGTCTATATACATCAATCATTGGTATGATTCTTAAATTTTAAGAAACGTAGGCTCTTTAGTTTATCACAGAACTACTTGTTCAGGCATGAGGTGTGGTACCACGCTACGCGCGCAAGGTTTTTGTAGCGCTGTAGTGATAGTTCAGTTTGCTCTCTATTGTGTTCAAATCAAATAGATTATAGTAGCTGGGAAAATGTTATTAAGCAATTTATTTTTATACTAAAGTAACAAAAATGTAACAATTCGTTCTTTGACATTGTAACGGTAATTTCGTTACTCTTTTGACGAGTACCTGTAACTATAACGAAACTACTTTTGAAAAGTAACTTACCCAGCCCTAGACATAACGTTCACTGAAAAGTTCCAGCAGACATAAGGCCTGTTTCTTTTACTCAGGAAGGTGATATACGTAGTACTAGAATTAAGCCATCGATATATTGTTGAACCTAAGTGTTATCTGCAAATATCCATTAAAACTAAAAACGGCCTAAGTAAACAAGATCTGATGATGTTCACCTGACGAACGAAACATATCATCCCATTAATCCTCGTTTTCTCAAGAAGTGTATAAAAGTGTATAATTAATTCACGTAACTTATTCCAGGTTAGTAGATCGACGTAAATACGAGTTATTCTCTGCCTGTGTAGAATATCGTGCTGACAGACAAAAAGGCAATAATTGTACTAGATTGTGAAGGCAACTCTGAAGAACGACCCCTAAAATGTCTACAATTGGATTATATAATTAAGTAGTGTTAAGTAGTAGTCACCTGAAGTAAATTAGTTTTCGAGACTTTATTTGATGGACAAGTTGTTCCTTGAGTAAGGAAATGAAGAGAAATAATAGTCTTGCATGGTGTGACATCATACGTTACATGCCTTTAACGTTGGAAAGCACCTCCATGGCCATGGCTTTTCTGATTACAGACCCCGGTGGCTATAGTATCCTGCTCTATCATTCAGTGAGCGGGACAGGTACAAATGACATCATCCTCAGAGCAAGCAAACTCATAAATTAGGTCAATACACAGACGTGACTCACACACACCACCTCAAAAACAAACATGAGTTGGTTGAACATATTCAACCTCCAATTTTTCTGCTCTCTTAGCGGTTGTACCATGTGCTCAACGGCCTCCCAACTGATGGGTAAACATGGTTACATATTTAAATAGTACACCATAGAGAAATAATATTGAATTCATTGTTCTCTGGGTCTGCATTCACCTTTTGGAGAGGGGTTAGTGACCATCAAGGTAGATATGGCAACAGATGGACCAGGATAGTACAGTTTATCAAAGGAAATGTAAATGCATCTTAATAAATAAAAGTAAATGAATATTAGCTGTCGTTACAAATTTTAGAACTGAACACTTTTATGGTCAAGAAGTTAAAAGGCAACGTAAATTCCATACATGTACTGTACGTGAATCCATCTAGCGCCTCTATTATTAATCATGATTTTCTTCCATGAATTTGACACTGTAAAAAATCTGAACAGTTCCATTCTATTTTGCAAACCAAAATATTGAATTATTCTTTGGTAAGATTCTGAAGTGCATTTACTGTACTTACACTAAAAGCGTTAGTCATTTTATTAGACACAGATGTGGAGACGAGAAATGGTAAAGACTATTTCGGTGCCTCTCCTTAAATTGAAGTTGGTTGTCTCTGTATGATAATGAAAATTATGAAATAGTTTATTGTTGCATGACTTATTTTTTTTTTGGTAAGCACCAGACGGCCTAGTATTGGATTGAATCATCCATAATTTCCAATCAATACATTGAACAAGCAATGAAGGAAATTGGAGAAAAATTCAAAGTAGGATTTTAAGATTCGAGGAGAAATAATTTTACCTTTGAGATTCGCTGATGACATCGTCATCTTAGCCGACACACCAGAGGATTTGAATGAGTTTTAAAACGATATGGATTCTGTCTTGAAGAAAGAATTCGTGTTGAAAATTAATAAATATAAACAAAAATATTGGAATGCAGTCGAAAGAAGACAGAAACCCCTATGGATGTCCAATTGGCAGGTGGAAAGCTAAAGGAAGTAGGTGACTTCTGTTACTTAGGAAGCAAAATAACCAGTGATGGACGAAGCAAAGGCAATATAAACTGTAGGTTAGCACAGCCAAGGAAAGTATTTCTACAGAAAATTAATCTGTTGACGTCGAATATAGATTAAAGGTATTAGGAAGTCATTTGTGAAGGTCTTTGTCTGGAGAGTAGCACTCTATGGAAGTGAAACTTGGACTGTTGGAGCATTAGAAAAGAGGAGAAATGAAGGGTTTGAAATGTGGTGTTACAGGAGAATGATGAAGAACAGGTGGGTAGATAGGGTTACGCATGAAGAGGTATTAAGGCGAGTGAGAGTGGACAGATGTTTCTGGCGACTGCTAATGGAGAGAAGATATAGGTTGATAGGACACATACTAAGACACCCAGGAAGAGCAAACTTAGTTATAGAAGGAAGGGTCGAGGATTAGAAATGTAGGGATAGATCTAGGCTAAAATATGTTAAACAGATAGCCTCGGATGTAGGGTGTGGTAGCTATGTGACAGCTCAGGACAGGGAAGCTTGGACAGCTGCATCAAACCAGTCGAAAGACTCAAGACTCAAACAACAACAACTATAGGATCTATATAAAAAATGTTGTCAAGAGCCATTAGCTTGTGGCAGGAGACAATATTGACGTAATTTATTTTATTGTATTTTATTTTAAGACAACAAATAAATCTATACTAATATAAAGAAGCTGAAGAGTTTGTCTGTGTGTTTGTGTCTTTAAACGTGCTAATCTCTGGAACTACCTGTCGGATCGAAAAATTATTTTTGTATATGATAGCCAGATTCAAGAGGAATAGTTTAGGCTATGTTCAATTTCGGACAGACCACTCCATTCCCTTCATTTAGGCCCTTTGGCACGAATCTACACCGTTCAACCGATCTAAGCCAAAATGTGTACACTTACACTTTGGAACACTGCGAGTAACACTGCCTACATGAAATTTATGACAGACCAGTCCATTTCCAGCATTTAGGCCCTTAGGCCCAAATCCACACAGTTTCACTAATCTGAACCAAATTTGTATACTTACCCTTTGAAACCCTGCGAGTAACACTGTCTGCATTAAATTTATGACAGACCAGTCCATTCCCTGCATTTAGGCCCTTTGGCACAATTCTACACCGTTTCACTAATCTAACCAAAATTCGTATACTTACCCTTTGAAACCCTGCGAGTAACACTGTCTGCATGAAATTTATGACAGACCAGTCCATTCCCTGCATTTAGGCTCTATGTCATAAATCTACACCGTTTCTCTAATCTTAACCTAAATGTGTATACTTACCCTTTGAAACCCTGCGAGTAACCCTGTTTTCTTGCAATTTCGGACAGACCACTCCGTTCCCTGCATTTAGGCCCATTGGCACAAATCTACGCCGTTTTACCGATGTGAACCAAATTTCACATACTTACCCTTTGGAACCCGACGAGTGGCACTGTCTGCTTGAAATTTCGGACAGACCACTCCATTCCCTGCATTTAGGTCCTTTGGCATAAATCTACACCGTTTCACCGATCTGAACCACATTTTGTATATTTTTTTAAAATCGAATTTACCCTCCATATTGTTGGCTCCCACAGACTCAGCAGGGGAACTCACCTCTACCGCCTCTACGGGCAGTGTCCTAGAGCTGGGAATATCGGATCGGAGTGGATACAGCTGGGGAGGTGTGACCAGCACCGCGCCCAGGCGGCCTCACCTGCAAACCGAACAGGGGCCTCATGTGGGAAGGGAGGGATAGGCAAGGAAGAGGGAAGGAGGCGGCCGTGGCCTTGCAGTAGGAACCAACTCGGTATTTGCCCGAAGACGAAGTGGGAAACCAAGGAAAACCACTTCGAGGATTACTGAGGTGGGAATCGAACCCCTCTACTCATTTGGGCCACCTGAGGCTGAGTAGACCCCGTTCCAGTCCTCATACCACTTTTCAAATTTCGTGGCAGAGCCGGGAATCGAACCCAGGACCTCCGGGGCAGCAGCTAACCATGCTGACCACTACGCTATGGAGGTGATATTTTGTATATTTACCCTCTGGAACCCTGCGGGTGACACTGTCCACTAAAACTTTCGGACAGACCACTCTATTCCCCGTATTTAGGCCCTTTATCACAAATCCACACCGTTCCTCCTAATTGCGCAACATTTTACTTACACTTTGAAACTCTGCTGGTAGCACTGTCCACTTGATAATTTGGACAACGCTCTCCATTCCCTACATTTAGAATAACAAACAAACTGAACTTGAAAACAACGTATTAAGGCCCTTGAACCATTCAAGTCCGTAGTAGTGTAACAATAAGAGTATTTTAATAGGTCCATTGCAGACTGGCAATTTGGGCTGCATCACGTCGCCCCTACCTGTGTTCTGGTGCAGATTTGTGAAAATAGTTAAATCTTGCGCTGCTTATAAATTTCAATCTCGGGGATTAATTAGTGCAAAAAGATTTCTTAGGCCTGTTAAAACAGTTATCATCATGAACATATTATCCCTCTGTGTAAGTGCAATGGTGTAGGTGCAGTACATTGAGGTTATCAGCTGCAATAAGCGTTGGTGCTTTCAAATTTACCTTCATTTATTCCGAAACTTATCGTTGAGTGCTATGTGGTGGTAAATGATACTATTCTACCTCAGGAGCTCGGGACAGCCGAAGTTTTCCAAAGTGTTCTGATTTTTTTCCTACGGCGCTATGCGATAAAAGACGGCACTATTGGTCTCTACATTTCTAACAGCCAATGAGATATATACCCTAGGCAGTGTCTTATTTCACTTACTCCTCTTTCTAAACATATTTTAAAATTTGTTTGTAAATTACATGTGTCAGTGCTGTAGTTAGTAAATAGCCGTTTCCCCATTCATTATTATTATCATCATAACGGGAAAATGACCTGAATGTTTCGTCCGTTATACTGTACTACTTATCACCCCCACTACAACCACCATCACCACCACAAAAATTTATATTTAAAAATATTTATTTTCTGTTAGTTTAAGTATCATGTGCCAGTTCTGTAGTAGTATAAATTATCATCCATAAAACAAATAAATCCACCGGGCGAAGCCGGGCACTACTGCTAGTATAGAGATATTTTAGCATTTATTCACGGATTCTACAAATTACGTTGTTTCCGCGTTTGATATCAATTTGAATTAAGAAAATGAATGATATTACTGTACCGGTAACTCACATTAGATTCAAATAGCTCCTGTATCATTACACTGCAGATTACAGGAGTGATTGCTAGTTCACAGCCTAGAATAATCATCAGTAGACAAGGAATCACCCCGTATATAGGCAATACCAGCGGCGGCTCGTGGGGTAAAAGTTCGGTGGAGCCCAACACACGCTCGTGTGCTGTAAACGCATACATTTTGAATAGGTATGTTGGGTCATCTAGCTAGGAGGAAATCTGGTATCGGGGTGATGCATTTGGGAAGACAATGGCATACAAATCAACCGCTGTATTATTGTCATGTACTTACTTTAAATAGCACAACATAAGTATAAAATTAACTAAAAGAGCAAATATTACTCACATTCGGTCACGTCTATTGCTTGTATGTTAAATCTATTCTTCGGTCCTTTGAAGCAGCGAACTTGTCTATGATGTCATCGTAAAAGGGCATTGTATTCATCAAGTCGTTGAGCAGTGACTTCTCTAGGGATATGGTTGCCAGCGCAGTCAGCCTCTCCTGGGATGTTGAATTCCTTAAGTATGTTTTAATCCGCTTAAGGCATGAAAAGCTTCTTTCTACTGAGGAACTGGTAGACGGTATAGTAAGTATTAAACAAAATAATTTATACGCTTCTTTGAACACATCGTTAAGTTCATTCTTATTGAGCGACAAAATTATTTCCTCCAAACTGGTTTTTTTGTAGGTAGAATCAGAATAGATGTACTGAAGTTCGTTTTTTAACCTGTGTGTGTCAAATATCGTGGGATAAGAGATTTTTAATTTCTCTAGAGCAACAAGAGGGAGGATCTTAGAATATTCTTCAAATTTAGAGCTATCTCCTAAGCAAAGAAACTGGAGCTTCTGCATATCTTGAAATCTTGTATCAATTTCTACGGAGACTATATCCAATATGTCAAAATACACCACTCGATACTTAAGGAAAACCTCGTTTTCTGTTTTTAAACCAGAATGTCTTTTAAGTTCAATTTTAGTTTTCTTCTCAGCCATTTGAAAATAGGTTTTAAACGTTTCGTCATTCCTTTTACCTAGTATCAGTTGCCGCGAAGTGTTTATTTTTGAGATGCAGAAGTAAATGTCCAGAGACTTCTTTTGGAGCACGTTAAATAATATATTAGCAAGCTCAAAAATGGGATTGAATACTATTGATAAAAATGTGAATTGGAAGCTATTAAAGTTATTAAACAACCTCTCTGATTGACGAATGGTCTTTTCGTCTGACTGAGGGTCGTGCATAAGTCTTTCAAAAATATATTTCAATCCCTCCCACTCCTCGACAACCACGTTTAAAAGTTTTCCATGTGACGACCAACGTGTATCCACACCAGATGGTATTCGTTTCGCAATTACTGAATCAGCGACGAAAGTTCATTTGGCTGATGAATGAAAAAATGAGGGTATACCACCCAGACTCGCAAAAAAGAAAATACGGCACTCTGATATGTTGCTAATACTTTGCTTTACCACTAGATTTAATCGGTGCGCCAAACAATGAACAAATAATGCTTGAGGGGCATCTTCCTTTACCTTAGTTTGAAGACGGTTTAGATGGCCTGCCATGACACTAGCTCCGTCATAACACTGGGCAATCAATTTAGTTTTGTAAGAAAATTCACTCAAAACAGTCTGAAGCAAGTGGAACAAAGTAATCGCTGTACGGTCCGAACTAACATCATAAAAGCCAAGAAACCGTTCAACTAGCGCACCTTTGTAAGTAATATACCGAAGTATCACCGAACACTGCGATTTCTTTGTGATGTCAGTTGTATCGTCGACCTGAACTGAAAAGAAAGGGGTTTCTAAAATTTCTTCTTTCACAGCATCCCTAATGAAGGTATAGATGCAGTCTATTAGCTCACACTGTATGCTTTTCGATTCTCCGCTAAAAAATTTCTTTATCGAAGCATAATGCTGTTGCATTTCTAATGAGCTGCTACAGACTAGAAGTTTCAACAGTTCTTTGAAATTCCCTCTATTTAAGGAGGAGTCGCTCTCATCATGGCCTCTAAATGCCATTTCCTGTTTAGACAGAAATAAAACTGCATCGATTGGTAATCGCATGAAAATCTGTTAAGCCTCACATTCTCATTAAACTTTGTGATGTAAAGACGAGCATTTTCTCTTAAAGCGTCAGCAATTTGATTCTGATTCTTTTTAAGTTCTTTAAATCCCACGGCACTTTTTATATGCTCCGAGGAACCTTCGTGCTTTTGGAAAGACCTAGTAGCACAGGACATATTTTCAAATCCTGTGTGATTCCAGACTCCCTGTTTCATTCCTACAATAAGACAAGGCCAACAAAAGAGTTTCTGCAAATACTGACTACCGCATAACCACGGATAACTACTATACCAAGATACCTGGAAATTTCGCGTGTGCACCTTTCCGGAGGCAGAACCAGTTTTTTTTTGTGATATGTCTAAAGTGGTTGGGGTTGATTGTTTGATAACATTTCTTTTTTATCCTCCTCCTTCCATTTAGAAAACGGAGTTTCTCTTAAAATACAAACTAAATCTACGGACGGTTCCATGTTAAAACACGCCTTGGAGGGAACACTATTATTTCACATTATAAGAAAAGATTTAAATACGACCTCTCGCTCTACATAGGTACTCGTACTTATATTTATAACATAACTGAATTTCAAACGCACTTCCTCTCCAAACATACACCAATAATTATGTTAAGCTTAGCACAGTACGGTAACTATAAAAACGCCACTGGTACTGTATTCTCTTCAAAAGCGCTCGTTCTATTTACACTTCACTCACAATTAATGCGCCACACGGCCACGAATCACAATTTAACAGCACAATTTTTACTGTAAAAGAATACTTCGTACACCACACGTTGCTTCTTGTTACAACTGTTCCCGAGCAGTCTACCAGCGGGGAGCCCGAGTTATATTCGGGTGCGTTCGGATAATATCGTTACAGCTCGTGTGAAGCAGCCCAATATCCCGCTTGCTCGAACGGCTGCACCAAGCCACACCAAGCGGAATAGTTCCGCATGCATAATGCAGGCGGTTTGGCGCGATGTCATGGCAACCGTTCAGTTATACGTCACAAGTCAGCCCATACTGCTGTGAGCATTAGTAGGGCTGCACTCATCCCGCAAGGCGCAATCGTAAGGAAACCGACTGCGGGGCTTGCTTAATTTACTAGTAAGTAAGAGCGGTACGCCGGTTGTGTAATCACAACATATAAAGCGCACTCTTCGTTCTTATTAACGAATACGGTAGGTTTTAAAGAGAAACTATAGGGATTCAGAAAATGATAAGACAATTGGTTTGAGAAATGTTAGTACAGCCGGGCTGTACCTGATGCACCCGAAAAGCCGCTACTGGGCAATACAAACCCTATACTTTACTCTAAGACTTCACGCACTCAGCATCATTTATTTACATTATGATAGCCAATATTGGAGGCCTCTCGGAAGCATATTCTATATAACAATAAAAGGACATTTTCAGTTGAGCTGGTTGAGCATAGTTCCAGTTTAGGAGGGTATCTGACGAAGATATAATGTAACGTAGATTGCTAGTGGAACATGTGACCAAGCAGATAGGTATGAACTGTTTTAACACCACAAAAAAGGCGATGTGTTCTCAAACTGATGTTCTTCTACATTTGGATGAAGCTTTGAAAATTCTGCCCTAAGATCAAGCTCCAATCCATCAACTAATAACCGCATTAGGCAGGCAGAATCAAAATGAATTACTGGACGATGCTTATGTGCAAGTCGCTTGATTTTTTGATTGAATCTTGACAAACATCATTTAAGTATCATGGCTCATCTTTCTTCAATAGATGTTATATTGGATTCAGTGAAGATGACAGGATTGGGAGTAGCTTCAGTATAAAATTTTCAAACCCCAAAATACAATGCAGCTCTTTAACATCAGTCGGTTCCGGAGTCTTTACAAGATCATTAATGTTTCCACCGGCGGTAGGCTAGCGTGTTTTATCAATTCGACAACCAAGATACACCAGCCACTTAGGATAGACAGATTAGCCTATGGTCGCCAAACATTCCATTCTAGCCAGCCATTATATACAAAATGGTTAACCAGCCCCTTATTATTTACTTTTATGAAACCCAACTAACAACACATTTCTCCCACTGGTCGATATTGATCTGTGCCCTGCATGTATGACAGGAATGTAAATTGAGCCATGGGCCTAGCAATGAAGGAACGACCATGCACACATTCCCGTCAAATATTAAGGACCATTCAACAAAAATGTGGTCTATTTCTTCTTGAAAGAACACTCACAAATCCTCTCTAATACCTGCTTCTTCTGTCAGAAAATGAACTGCATGCCGGAGACTGTGACCGACACACGAGGAGAGGTTACTTCAACTCTCCCCCCTCGATAAAAGTAAACAATTAAAACAACTCCGCTACAGTTTTCTGTAGACATGTCAGAGACAGAGAAGTCCCTAAAGACACCGGACTCAGTATCCGGTGAAACGTTAGAAAATTCAAACCCAAATGGACCACACCCCGGAAAACGTTTTCATCCTCTTTGACGCCAGCCATGAATGATTTAACTGTTAAATTTATATCTTTTCATATTTTAGCCTGCATTTACATTAAAGAAATGAAAATGTGAAGTTTTGAAGCCTTATTTCCCATGTTGCCTATACAAAGTGTTAGTTTTTAACTCTTGAGTCTGTCAACACGGATTTGCCCAATGACTGGGTGGGGGTACCGTATATATAATATAACCTAATACGTAAATAAACACCCCTGAAAAAAAACATGTATTAATTATTATTATTATTATTATTGTTATTATTATTATTATTATTGTTATTATTATTATCATAATAAAAATTATTATTATTATTAACGGGGTAATTTAGGATTACAAGTTTCGAAAGTCAAGCGGTCATCAGACCATGATCACAGGGGTTGAGGTTTAAATGTATATACCAATATTATGTTTGTGGTCTTATTATACTTATACTCTGTACGCTTCGAGACAGGGATTGACATTTGGCCGGTTATTCCACGTCAGTCATCACCCATCTGCCTCTTGACCAATCCATGTTCGCATAGTTGATGTTATAATACTCTGCGTTTCAATATGTCAGCCCATGTGCTTCAGTGCCTGGTCAGCTGTGTATCTGGCTTGTACAGTTTGGCAACTTCGTTCTCAGACCACATGGCGAGACGAGAACTGCCAGTCGCATTCTCCCAGCTTACAGAGTTTAGTGTAATGTATCAAGTTGATATTTATATTTCGATTCACAGTTGTTATCTCGTTATTTAGTTTTGTGAACAACGTATGAGTATTATGCACGTGTATACAGTTAAAACATCACAATATAATAAGATAAAATTAGAACAAGCAGATGAATTCTATTACGTATATGGTTACTTATCCCAGCACCGCCATAAGTTGTAATACACGTGTATGTTTAGGACCAACACTTTACCGCTGTCCCACGCAAGCTGGCAAAAATAACAAAAAAGATAGAGATAGTGTCTACTTCCCAGGAAATATTTTCACATTCATTTCCTCACTCCACGATCGGTGACAAGTGATTGATAACAACTTGCCACTTCCTATACAGGTCTCATTGAAACACATGTATTAGAACTGTGATGTGACATCCATGTCAGGATAAATCACCTCTTGGTGACTCAGATAGCCCTACTCACACTTAGCACTGCGATGTCAAGAGGAGGATACCGATTGCGTAATTGGGCTACTGCGGGATTTAAGATTTTCCAGTTAACCCCCTCACCATTTGGTGTTACACAAATAATTCGTAGCCTAGTTCTATTTTAGTGGAGCCTACTATTTACATAAGAAATATCATGTCAATCGCTCCAGTAGTTTTGGCGCCAAACCCATGACAAACCGACAAATATTGAACTGAGGGTATATTTGATCACTATACACCTCATCCGAGATAAGTACAAAATTGTAGCCAAAGATTCGAAATGCTCAGAAAAAAATATACCTCTTTTTATAGAGATTGCTATTATTATTATTATTATTATTGTTACGTGCAATGCCCGTACCAACGTTTTTAAATATGTATCACCCCTATATGTGACTTCCCGACCTTTGAAACGACCGCCTGATGGCTTGGTTCCGATTGTGAACACGAGATGGTAGCATCTATCGATCTCCCTAGTCGGAGTTGCTTCTTCAACCGCTAGAGTGTGTTTGTGGTGCCTTCTGGTGCTATCCTAATCTAGACATATTTGAAGGCTATTATATTCTACGTCATGGAACAAAAGACTGAATATACTTGATACCGCCAAATTAATTACGTAATAATCACATTGTTGCTTGATGTGTCAAGCTGTGATTGGACAATTACATTAACATGAATGCAATGCTGTTTTTTACTTGGAATTCTCCGCCATCTTGTGAGCTTGATAGTCTGTCGTCAAGAAAGCAACTAGCCAGTTGGTTGTGAAAGAGGGTCTCTCCGTCGTGCTGGGGGCTGTGGCCCCTAGCCTCTACGAAACATGACTTTATTCAAAACTAAGGAAATGCCTGTGCTCCTAGGCTGTTACTTTATAATTTGCCTGGAAGATGACGTGTGATCTGCGTATTTTGCTGCCTACAACAAGGAAAGCCTTCTGGATGATCGAAGCGGATTCTGTGTTCTACCGCAGCAATGTGCAGGCAGTTCATATCTTTTATGTTATTTAAAATGTGTTAATTATTTTATTTTTATTGTGTCTCCACAGAGAAGTTTTAAGGTATGTTATTAATTTTTATATATTTTGTTATGGAGCTCCGATATTGGCCTTATATTATTGTTTTAAATTTGTATTTTGTTTCACCTGGTAGGCCTAATTTTTCTCCTTTACTAATGTTACCAGATATGTACATTTTATTATTTTTCCTTCGTACCTTCTGGAGACACGTTTCTAGTTTATTTTACGTTGTAAATTATTATTTATTTTCCTTTGGCAATCCTTGGGATTGCCCTATTATTAATTAAATTTACGATCCGTTGCACCCTAAATTGTTTCATGTCCATAGTGTTAAGGCGTAATTCTTTCCTCCCTTTTGTTCTCTCTGGTGATTTTAAATTTAGTTTTATGCTTATTGTTTGCCGTAATTCGATCGGACATGCGGTCATCTATTTGGTGGACATGTTTGCTTTTTGTTTGGCCCGAGTGCATTCTGGTCTTGAGAGTGCAGTCTCTAGGCGTCGACCGGGGAACTCAAACGTGTTGTGGTGTTAGCTTAATTTGTTTTTTATTAACCTTGTTGGTTTAACCTTGTGTTTTTGGTGAATATTCCTGTGTTTTTCTCAGTCACGAATGTTGTGGATTTCTTAATTAATCATATTTTATTTTATTAATTTAATTTTAAATTTTTCGTTTTGCGTCGTGGCCTGGATCTCTGCATGTCGGGTCGGTATTGCGTTCTAGTAAATTATCAAGCCCTTTCTCATTTAATAATGCCTGTTTACTGATTTTCTTCCTTTGGGCTTAATTAATTTTTTTTTAAATTTAATGTTTTCGTTTTGGTTCAGCAAGCAAGCATGTAAAGCCTTATCTAGTTTTCCAAGATAATTGTCTTATTTTGGCCTTAACCCACGTGCATATTCAGAGGGTGCCTTGGCCATAGAGTTTTTTCCTTTTTTTAAAATGATTTTGTTAAATTTTCATTTTTTTTTTGCATCCTTCTGATAATTAAATTTTATTTTAAATTTTTAAGCAACTGTTGTGTCATTATTTCGTCGGCAGCAGTTCTATTAGTTATCGGAGGGTGTCTGTAGATGAGCCTGTGCCTTCCCCTTCTCCACCTTCCTTCCACCCCTTTGGGTGTTCTTCTGTTGGCGCATGTCATCTGGAGGTGATTTTGCTGTGGAAGCGATGCGGAACTCTGAAGACAGGTAAGTAGGCCCATCCACCCTGCCCATCCCCGTGTCAATTATTATTATTATTATTATTATTATTATTATTATTATTATTATTATTAAGTCACACTAATCCGTGTTATCAGGAAAATTCCGCGCACGTTCAGGTACATGTTGCTAATGACCAATAATGTCCCTAGTCCCAAAATGAAGCATTAGGTGCTCAATATTGCATTAGGGGTAACTACAAAATTGGCTTTTTGTCACACACGTATTCATGAAAGATGAACGTGATGTTGGCTGTTGGAATTGTGTGTTTGTGAACTTTTTGGTAAATCATTGGCCGCACAGCCCTGCTCCAATAAATAAACACATTTCTTTCCATGTATAGTACAATTCATCTTTCCGTGAATCGAACGGGAACCTGAAATGCTTGTACTAATTGAAGATATTCTGAAAGGCGGAATCTGATTTCCCCTTAATGACATCAACAATGGAAATGTGAACTTAGATCCCTCGTGGCTGAAACATGAAGCGACCTATCATAATGAGTTATCTGTATTTCCAGATCTACATTTAGCTTGGTGGTTCAGTCAATTTAAGTAGTACATTTCAGAATGAATATGTAAATGAGTTCGCGATAATTGTGAAATTTATTGTCCCATTGAATCCGACTTCCGTAACATAATTCCCTAATTTAAATTCCTCCATGAGAGTGGCTGCACCTATCTACGGACAATGGGATAATAATGAACCTAGTTATCTGTTCTGAACTCAAGGGGACACTTCGTTCCCTTAGACCTAAATTGAAAACAGTGCAATAGTATTATTTTTGTGGGAAATAACTTTCTATAGTAGGTTACATTATATTATTAAATAGGTAAGGTATGGGCATTGTCAGTTCTACTCCTCCGCAGTACATATTACAGGGAGGTGATAGATGAATGGCATTTTCATTAACTTCTCACCAAGGCGGTCGATTATGGTATCCCGTTCGATGCATGAAGACTGCAGAAACTAGTACTCACAGCCCTGCGGTTCGAAATCCACGTAACACTGTTGGTGTTTCGATGATTGGTACTGGTTAAGTGATGACCCTTCACTTCCAAATTTGTTGGCTCACTCCAGACTCAGTCCACTGGCATACCAGGGTAGAATTACGTTAACGTTCCCGTTCAGGGGATCTTTTAAAATATTATGTGAATTAATTCAAAGTAAGAATGAGCAATACATGAAAATAATCTATATTTAATGACATGTAAAACAAATGAAATAACATTGGAATAATCTAAATGGGGACACGAAGCACAAGCTAAATGGCAATACAGTGTGCATTACGTGCCATGATGGTCAAACCTGGAAGTTCGCCAAAGCACGTAACACAGTACATGGCTTGCCACGTGGACTGCAGCAAAACGATCTCATTCGCTCCTTGCTCATTCCCTTGTGCTGCACAGGCCACATTTCATAACTGATATTCGAGAACATATGGCAAACCATGATAGATTTAGTAAATTACATTGAGTGGTTCGATCCTAGGGCGCGGTGATTTTCAACCCTGGGACTATTTTACCAATTAATTCCAGATATACTCGATACAAAAAAAGCAAAATCAACTCCGTACAGGCCATGGAGGCACTGGGAGTAGTGGAAGGTAGAGGCTTCCACATTTTGTGACATCGGCACAAGATGGGATGGAGTTGTCAGCTCCACGCGCGACCGTCTTTGCTCCCAGGAATTACCCTGGTACTCATTTCTGTTGTAGGCTGAATGAACATATACTCAATATTACAAACACAAAATAGAATACACAAAGATGTGTGTGATTAAAAAAATCCGAGCCTCACAGCAGTCGCATATGATGTGTAACATCTGACATAGAAGAAACCTCACGTGAAATTGTTTATACACCGGTATTTTATTCTATTATTGGCACAAATATTAATCTATTGTAAAAGGGAGTGTTTTACAGATATTGTAGTTTATAATACGGAACTCATTTTATTAGATGATTTGTAGCTACCACCAGCACTAGCCTAAAAAAAATACGATATGGATCAACTAGATTAATAGACGCGACACCACTCATAATCTTAAATTCCTCATAATCAGGTCCTCTTGATTCACAGACCAACACGTAATTTCATATGGATTCTGTTAAAATGAGACATATTGATATGATAAATATCGTTTAAAATTATAATCTGGTAGGAAAAATATCTACCCCGTCCGGGATTCGGACCCGAGATCTCTAGATTCACAGTCATAGGCGCTAACCCCACGCCAATTTCGACTACGCAAATACCGTGCACAAGCTGGTGACTTATTTCCACGTTCCAATAATACTGCATTACAGAATTAAGTTTCATTTATATTTTGCTTGCTTCGATAATGTTCTGGCGTGAATTTTTTTTTTAAATGCCTTATGAATAGGCCCTCTTGTGAGTAAAGAGAATGTATTCTGCAATAGTTCATGAAGGCTTGCTTAATTGTCGCATAACCGCAACGATTAGATTATATTGATGACTGCATTACCGTTATGTGGGTTAATATTTGAATAGCCATTGTGCAGAAATATAATACCGGCAATGCCAACTACTTAAAATGTTTGATATTAAGGCATTTTACAATTTAAATACTGATACGAAGACTTCGAACATGTACCATGAGCTTTGTTTCAATCACTTGACACCAGAGTTCGCATGAGCGTTTACCGTTTAGTATGTCATATACATTCCACATGGCCGAGAGTACGTCATGGTATGAACTTCTGACACCGCGCGCTCATTGTTTTTCTTACCACTGCCAGCTGGATCTTACCACAGCCAGCTGGATCTTACCACTGCCTGCTGGATCATACCACTGTCAGCTGGATCGATCAATCGAGTTGGCAGTGCGTCTTACACTTCCGGTCGATCCGCCACTGCCAGCTACCACACTTCCGTTCGAGCACAGTTCCGTTCGATCGAACGGAAGTGAACCAGCTGGTGCCACCTCAATCGTTCCGATCCACTTCCGTCCCATTTTTCAAAATCACTCCCACAAGAATATCCACCAACCGAGTGGAAAGATGTTACACATCAAAAACAAGGCTGATTACCATGACGTCCCTACCCTCCATTTCATCTTCATTGGGCAAAACGGAACCACACCAGACCTAACGTTTGTCTCTGCAGATCTTGCTGCTTGCATTGCAGACTGGCATGTAATGCTAGATTATAACAACAGTGATCATAGATACATCCTTTTTAATACTAGGCCTCGAGGAGGCCTAGTCCATGAAATTCCAATACCGTTTAGATGGAACGTTGATCACATGGATGGTGAAATTCTTCTTGCAGTAATAGCACAAGGGAAACAAGTTCTGGAGGATTTGTATCAACATAGCCCCGCGAATTCTGCAGAAACCCTGGTTAGGTCGACCATTGATCTCATTGTTAAGGCTTGAGGAGCATCCATGCCCAAAAAGAAGATTTTTCCGAACAAACGGCCAGCCTATTGGTGGAATGTTGAAATAGCAGAGGCTCGACGATTGTGTTTTCGATTAAGGAGAAGGGCACAAAGGCTCTGCAGAGATTCTCTAGAGTTTGCAAATGCGATAGAAGAGTGTAGAGTAGCGAGGAGGGCTCTCAAACGGGCCATAGCTCAAAGTAAGGCACATAAATGGGACGAGCTCATTAATGATCTGGATCAGGACCCATGGGGTCTGGCCTACAAAATTGTCAATAAGAAGCTCGGTGGTATTATGGTGTCTACTGCTGCTATGACGGCATCCCAGAAGGAAGCTATTATAGATGAGCTATTTCCTAATCATCCTGAGAGATTTCCCGATCACATTCCGGTGATGCTTGATGATATTCCGCTATTCACTAGAGAGGAATTACAAACTGCAGCACGATCTTTTCAGAATAAGAAGGCACCAGGGCCGGATGGAATTCCTGCTGAAGTGTTAAAGATGATATCCGAAGAGGAACCAGATGTTTTGCTAAACATGTATAATTGTTGTTTATTACAGGGAGTCTTTGCGACCCCGTGGAAAGTGGCCAGGCTTGTGCTCATGCCTAAAGGCAAAGGAGATCCCACTACTGCTTCAGGTCAGAGACCTCTATGCATGTTGGACATGGCTGGCAAACTGTTTGAGAAGATGATTAAAGGAAGGCTTCAGGCAGCGATTGTTGCTGCAGGAGGTCTGTCCCCCAAACAATACGGTTTGGTGAAGGGTAAGTCCACCATCAGCGCCATTGAAGAAGTGGTGATGGCTGTCAGATCCATTGAGCAGGGCAACCATTTCTCTAGGAAAATGTGCTTACTGGTTACTCTGGATGTGAAAAATGCCTTCAATTCTGCCCGGTGGATTGACATAATAGCTGCACTTGAAACAACATTCAACATTCCTCGCTACTTGGCGTCTGTTCTGAGGAATTATCTTTGTGATCGTTGGATACAATATGACACAGATGAAGGAGTCAAGTATCGCAAGGTAACAGCGGGGGCGGCTCAAGGTTCCGTGTTAGGTCCTGATTTATGGAACGTAAATTATGACAGCATTTGACGGATGGAGATACCAGAAGACACATCTTTGGTGGGATATGCTGATGATCTTGTTGTGCTCATTATGGAGCACTCCATGGAGGGTCTGCAACTTAAACTTAATCAGGTAATGCGGAGAGTTTCCACCAGGATGAATGAACATGGTCTCCAACTAGCAGTTCATAAAACAGAACTAGTCCTTGCTACTAAGAAGAGAGTTCCACGAGTTGTACCAATGCTAGTAGATAATCAAGCGATAGAAACAGCTCCTGCTGTTCGTTACTTAGGTGTTATGATTGACAGCAAGTTAACATTCTGGAATCATATCAGCAAGATTGCTGATAGGGCTGCAAGGATTGTTAACAACTTGTCGCGGCTCATGGCTAATATTGGCGGCCCTTCACCATGGAAGAGGAAACTGCTGATGAGAGTGGCGGAATCAGTTATTGTTTATGGTGCAGAGATTTGGTCAGTAGCTCTTGGCTCTGAGATGTATAGGAAGCGGATAACCTCTGTTCACAGGAGAGCTGCCCTCAGAATAACTTCTGCCTATCGTACAGTGTCTGGACCGGCAGTGCTAGTAATAGCTGGGGCGATACCCATTTATATCATGGCCAAGGAAAGGCGCCGTATATACTTGCGCAAAGACGAGCATTCTAAGATACGCGTGAAGATGGAGGAAAGAGACAGATCTCTTCTGGAATGGCAGGAAGAATGGGAACGTGAACATCGTGGCAGGTGGACCGCTAGGCTCATCAAGCAACTGAAGCCATGGTTGTCGAGGGAACATGGTGAGGTTAATTATTACATTACCATGTTTCTCTCTGGCCATGGTTATTATGATGCATACCTCCATCGAATGGGAATTTCACCGAGTTCACGGTGTCGTTATTGTGATGATCAATGGGACGATGTTCAGCACACATTCTTTGCATGCTTGAGGTGGAGAAATCTTCGAAGGCTTCTGGAGACAAAAGTTGGAGTCATTACACCAGACAATGTGGTGGATAAAATGCTCAGCAGCAGAGAAAGTTGGGCACAGATTGCTGTCTACATCTCTGAGCTGCTGAAAACAAAAAAAGAGGAGGAACCGAGAATATTGGTTGCTCAAGACAGTGAAGATGATGGTGAGTAATTTCATTATCATGAAGATGGTATATTGGCTTTCACGGCCAGTGAATTAAAACTCAGCAATTCTTCTAGGTTTGTGCCGTGTCTTGTGTGGGGTTTCGCCTAGGACACCAAGCTAGGCTCATCGGCGGGCTCTTGGTGTCCCCGCCCGGACCCCCACAGGAGTGACGAACTGCGCGCCACCTCCCTTTATATAAGGTGCAACTGCACCACTTGACTACGAGAACTAAAAGCTCAAGCAGCCTTAACCTCCCTATGAAGGCTTCCAAAAAGATGGTATATTGGCTTTCACGGCCAGTGAATTAAAACTCAGCAATTCTTCTAGGTTTGTGCCGTGTCTTGTGTGGGGTTTCGCCTAGGACACCAAGCTAGGCTCATCGGCGGGCTCTTGGTGTCCCCGCCCGGACCCCCACAGGAGTGACGAACTGCGCGCCACCTCCCTTTATATAAGGTGCAACTGCACCACTTGACTACGAGAACTAAAAGCTCAAGCAGCCTTAACCTCCCTATGAAGGCTTCCAAAAAGATGGTATATTGGCTTTCACGGCCAGTGAATTAAAACTCAGCAATTCTTCTAGGTTTGTGCCGTGTCTTGTGTGGGGTTTCGCCTAGGACACCAAGCTAGGCTCATCGGCGGGCTCTTGGTGTCCCCGCCCGGACCCCCACAGGAGTGACGAACTGCGCGCCACCTCCCTTTATATAAGGTGCAACTGCACCACTTGACTACGAGAACTAAAAGCTCAAGCAGCCTTAACCTCCCTATGAAGGCTCCAAAAAGATGGTATAGGCCTATTGGCTTTCACGGCCAGTGAATTAAAACTCAGCAATTCTTCTAGGTTTGTGCCGTGTCTTGTGTGGGGTTTCGCCTAGGACACCAAGCTAGGCTCATCGGCGGGCTCTTGGTGTCCCCGCCCGGACCCCCACATTATCATTATCATGATGTTAAATGAAATTGACTGAGACCTCTGGTCGTAACAGTGGCTCTACCCTGAAGTAAGGCTGAACAGGCAGTTCCGGGGTGGCCTTAAGCCAAGTATAGGGTTTGTGGGTTTTTAGTAGGTAAGAATCCTGCACAGTTGTAGGTCCGGAAGCTTGCAATCTGTCTTTTCCCTCGAAAAAAAAAATCATCCTCATCAAGACGCTCACGTCACCCACAGGCGTCGAATTGAAGGATCTTCACCTGACCTCCCCGGAGGGGACATGCCATCATTATATTATAGGATAATGACTTACCATCACACAAAATTCTCAAAGACCTCTTTACCTCTTCAAGACAAATTCTCTCGCATTTCACCAAGTTTTCCGGTACATGCCTCAAAATGGCTGAGTCAGTAACAGTCAGTTGAAAGCTCCTTCATTCCATTCATAATCTACAGTAATTGGTACGTGACACTTTTCTACAGTATCAGCATGAAAAATGCGGTGTATTCCACTCAAACAATCTGTGCTTTACGTTTGATATGCTGTTGTATTCGTAAGAGGGTGGAAGTGGAGGGCGACAGGCCTTCCAGAAATGTATTCCTGCCTATGACCATGGCACACTGTAACACAGTATCATTGGTTCACAGAATTATCCTGAGAGGACAGATTTCCATCTTTCTGTTTATTATTCTAAGTAGAATAATTCTATCTCATTGAATGTTTTGAAGTCGTATTCACACAGTTGTCTATGTATTCCTATGATTAGGTCAGTTGAGACGTTAATGGGAGCCCAACTACATTGTGTGTTCAATTTAGCATAATATTAAACATGTAGGCCAGTAGGATAAAAAGGCCGGTTCTGGCACAGGGGCTAATGGGCCAGATGGCGGTCGCGCGCAACCCCCAATGTTATTCTTATGGAGGGGTCAGTCATTGCTGCCACAGGGGCTAATGCGCAAGATGGCCGCCACGCCCTGAAACCGTGGATTACGTCACAGCAAGAGTTCGGCCGTGTAACGTTGCTAAATGAAATATGTATTATTTATTTATCATTTATTTATTATTATTTTTTATTAATTTATTATTTATATAAATTTTAATATTCTTTTGATTTCTTTATTTAATATTTAATTTTATTTATTATTTATTTATTATGTATTTATTATTATTTTTATTAATTTATTATTTATATAATTTTTAATAATTTTTTAATTTCTTTATTTTAATGTTTAGTTTATTATTTATTATTTTTATTTGTTGTGTCAAAGCACTAAACTGCAAGGTCATTAACCCAACAATTCTGTAACCCACAAAAACCTAATTTGAAAATTTAAATTGCTGCATGCCACATTATTTATTTTTTATTTTTTACATTTTACATTTTACTAAAACAGTAAACTACAAGGTCACATAGCTAATCTAACCTAACTTTACCTAACCCAACCAAACCTAACCTAACCTAACCTAACTTCAATGTGCGAGCAAATATACAGCAAAAAGTGGTAGCAAAAAGTGGGGGAAAAAAGTGCCAGCAAAAAGTGAGAGCAGAAAGTAAGAGCAAAAAAGTAAGAGCAAATGTGAGAGCCCAAATAATAAAATTAGTTATAACCTAACCTAACCTAAGCTAATATAACCTAACTTTAACTAACCTAACCGAACCTAACCTACAGAAGCCTCGTTTAAAGATTTAAATTAATGCATGTAAGATTTTTTTATTTTTACAATTTACATTTTAGATTTTTATTTATTTTTAGATTTTAGATATTTAGATTTTAGATTTTACATTTTAGTTTTTAAATTATTTTAGATTTTACATTTTAGTTTTTTAAATTATTTTAGATTTTACATTTTAGATTTTCCGAAAAGAGTAAACTACAAGGTCTTATACCTAATCTCACCTAACCTAACCTAACTTTACCAAATCCAACTTAGGCTAATCCAAAGGCACATACACAAAGTATGTAAGACAAATGCAACTATCCTTATGCTAGTCTTATAGGCTACTGTACAACATTTTCACTACCCCAACCAGCTCCTTTTTTATTTTGTTGTTTACACATTTGTCAATTTCCCAATTTCTCATTTCCAGTTTTTTTAAATGTCAGTTTTAAGTTTTCGAATTTCATGATATGGAAACATGGATTTTTCCATTTTTGCTGTTTACACATTCGTCACTTTACCAATTTCTAGTTTTTTTTAATGTTAGTTTTAAGTTTTCGAATTTCATGGTATGGAAACATGGATTTTCCATTTTTGCTGTTTACACATTTGTCAATTTACCAATTTCCCGTTTCTAGTTTTTTTTAATGTCAGTTTAAAGTTTTTTTATTTTGTCAATATGGAAACATGGGTTTTCCCATTTTGTTGTTTACATGATTTTTTGATTTAGTCCATGTACAAAGTTCCTATTTGCCAAACACGATTTTTCATTACATATAACAAGGCTGTATTCCTTATCCCAAAGCATATACTGTACGTAATACATGGGTTATATACACTTTTGACTACCTAGTTTCAGCTAACTAAAGCAATTTCTCAAAATTACTAGAGGTTAACAGTTTGGATTAGGAGTGGGAGGTGGGTAGTAATTAAAAATTTCCAAACAGTGTTCATACAATTTTTTTCTATTCACTTTAAATATATTTACAATATTTACACATAACACATTTGTTATAAATTGTAGAGTTGGTTTTATTTGTTTTCTATTCTTTTATTGTTAAATGTGAATACCATTTTTTCCTTTTTTGTTTTCTATTTTTGTAGTGCAATGTTTTTTTTAAATTGTTTGGTTTATTTATTTGCTACATGCAGGTAAAGCATTTTCATATTCATAACATAACGCTTTAAGCATGGCCAATAATTGAGTAATGACCATAGGCATGTGTACCTATACCATTCGAATCAATTAATCTTTTATCATCACCAGGACACAATGCAATTTTTTTTAGTCTTGTAGTTGATATGTCATGGTGTTTAGATGCTATAATGTTCATTGGTATTCTTTTTACCTCGTTTTTCATAATACAATCCTTATAATCTTGAAAGCTTATACAATTTTGTCAACACCTCTGCTAATACGTTTAATCTTTTTGATTTCTTTACCATTTATATCTAAAGCGTACATTTTACCTTTAAGTCCAACAAATGTTTTTATAATGTGTCCACAAGCCCCGTCTTTAAATTTCCCCCAACGTTTTCTTGTTTGATGTAGAGTAACATATGTGATTAGTAGGATAATCAGATGTGTCCAGGTGTTTTAGGAAATCCAACTTGTCTTGTTATACATCTTGGGTGTTAACCAAATACAAATGAACGAGTCGGTATCCATATACATGAGTTTAAGATTGTCCATGCCATAATAAGGTAGTAGGACATCATAGTTGTGGGAATACATGAGAGTTTTTGTAATATCCAGTATACACATTCCAATATATAAAGGCTTATTGAATACAATGTTACGTTTAGCCATGTGGAAAGCAGCTAGATTAGGACCATAAATTGTTCTGTCAATGAATGTTGGTTTAGCTATTAGCTTTTCAGCCTTTTTGCTGTCAGTCACAAGACGTATGTATATTCTTTTAGGAATATTTTCCATTGTTTTTCCAAAAATGGCATTGTTGAATAATTTGTACAGATTTTTTCAAAATCATTTTTTGCTTGTTTTCGAAGGTTGTTATTAAAATCAACGTATGCCTTTAGCCAAGGCCTTTGTTTAAACTTTAACACACGATGAATTTTTACCAATTTTAGTCCATGATCTAGAGCTTGTTTAAGTGCCATGTAGTGAACAACGTATCGCCTTCGATTTCCAAGATGAGGTATTAGTTTTTTCAGAGACGAATCCTTAGGTTGTGTACACTCTGGTAGGAAAGGTAAATCGTTGTATAGATAATGAAGGTTAAATGGGTAAACAACATCAACGTCTAGAATGTATCCCACAGGGTCGTTTTTTTAGATCAACAGTATCTGGATAAACCCACTGAAATCCACCGTAAGGAAGAGAGTGACACATATCCCACACGTATTGGTTGTTGGCATCATCATAGGAAATAAACTGCGATGGTTTCTCAGAATCATCGGTTTCCATGTACTTATTGTTAGCTTCAGTATACCGATGAGACACCTGGCATATGCCTCCACGTTTTCGAGACTCGATTAAAAGAATCTGATCATAATTCTGTAGCAATTCCAGTTCAATGCCAGTGTAAAGAAGCATTGCCTCGAAACTTAAACCAAGCGAAGTAAAGAAGTGTGCAGCATCCACTCGGTGTGTCTCTAATGTGTTTCGAAAAGTTTCAAAGATGTCTGCAAGAAGAAGTACATCTGAAGTTAGGTAGAGGTCACTATATTCCTCTACAGTTTTAATGTTAAACTGATTCCACACATTTTTGACATGCTCATAGTTTTCTCGACTAACATCTTCGTGATTTAATTTGTTAAAGAATGCCACTTTTGGAGGTAAACACGTTTCACTTAACTTTTCCCACGAACCAATGTAGTCATAACAAAATACCCCTTTACGAGTCATGAGCGTTGCATTTTCTTTTCCAAAGTCATTTTCTGTTTCAGGGTATAATGTTAAGTCGGAAACTAAGTTTTCCAAACTACTCGGCATTAACCGAAACGTGTCCACAAATCGAAGCTTAACATTTCCTACATATTTGGTGAAGGAAATGTACTTTCCTTTGGAGTTAGCGATAACATCCACTCTCTCAGTAGTACATCCCAATTGCTTTACAATGAAATTTGCGTCATAGCCACTCATATTGTGTAACAATACAGGAACTGGGTTACGTGTTTTACACCTCAAATTACAGTTATTGTGAGCACTTCCACGGTATTCCCCTGTAATATGGCAATGGTCTCGAACTTTCCAGTCCTCTTTGGTAAATGGTTTTTGACACAAATAACAGATTTCAGGACATTGGAACTCTGCTTCTTGATCCCGAGTTAAGGCCTTTGGAACATTTAAGCTGTAAAGGCGATCAATTTCATTAGCTATTGACATCAAACAGTCCATAAACTTTTCTGCAGCGTCAGGTCCACGATAAATAACAGGTTGGCTTGGAAGGTTTGTCTTTATGTGATCCACAGCCGGTGAGGGTTTAACGTATACCAAAGCTCATAGGAACATGACTTTGGTATGGGACTGTATAACTTGCCTCAGGATTAGGTAGACATTTTTAATATGGTAACAGTATATTTTCAAAATCTGCATAGATAACGTAAGGTATTCTTAGCATTATTTCCACAAACAAGAATTTAATAATTGGGTTTTTATTAGGCATTTCAACCCTAGCAATGTCTTGCTGGACACACAAATTTTTCAATTTTTCCATTCCTTGTTGATCATATCGATTATTAAAGTGAGTAAAACACCGTTTACACGTTTTAAAGGCACTATCTGTAATTTCGTTTATGTTCACGGTGTGTAATCTGATTTCCTCATAGTTTATCAAAATCTTTGATAAAGACGTAGTGGTTCTGTCCGGATGAAGAACTTAGCAGAAGGAGGTCACGATGGTCTTGCAGCTCTTGATCCACAACCTTTAGAGGGAACAATTTGTTGTCTTGTTCCAATCCAAAAACATTAATGGATATATCGTTGGATTTTTCAAATTTGGGAATGTCAGCTATCAATGTAGGGAACGATATTACAGAAAAATCATACTTGTTGTCCGGGTCCTTGTATTTACTAATGCGTTGAGAATTCTTTTTAAACAGGTTTGCTAAAATGGCATACATAAAACACTTTTCATCTTTCAAGGTTTCAGGATTAATGCAGGCTTTTCTTACCTTTATAGCTGCTGGTAATGGAATATATGTGCTACCACGCAAGGGATTGCACTTATTTATTTTCAATCGTACTCCTTCCACTGCTAACAAAGACCAATTACTGCCTTTTAGCTCAGATTCTTCCATTTCTGTAGTTAACTTTGTAAATTGTGTTTCCATGAAACTACTTAAGTCTGTTTCCAAAAATAGGGCCTGATTTGGTGTTTTAAAGGCACGATCTGTAATTTCGTTAGTGGACGTACGAATGAATCTACATTCAGCCACAAGATCAACTTTGATCGACTTGTGCATTGCTAGTTCTTTCTGCATAGCTCGTTTTATTTGCTGTTTGGTCTCTTTAAGGTATGAATTTAAATCCTTACACGTATCACAACGTATGAAATAGGATTTAAGTCGACCTTCAAAAGATGACTCGTATTCAATAAGTCCATTTTTGTCTGGGACCATTGAAAGTAGGTAATGTTTTGTAGGCTCCGCTTTTTGTCTTTTAGCTGCCGACACAACATTAAAAAAATCATCATGACGACGTCCGTTGTAGGCATTGTTCAATTTACTGCCACACGTTTTACACTCATGAAATTCCCCACACGAAACTTCATGACGCTTTCTAACATAGTCCCGAAGAAAAGTTTTTCCACACTGTTTGCACATATAGCTAGGAATGGTTTCTTCCATTATGGATGTTGATTTCTGCAAACAGCTGCTTATTGTGCAGTACAAGGCTCTACAATGGTTGTTTCAACAGTCTTTCACGATGTGAACACCGTGAGCGGTAGTAGTCGACTGGTAATATTCTTGTTAAGGGTCCTGTAATATACCCAAGTCTAGTCCAACAGCTCTTTACAGCGTATGACAAGGCTGTAGACTGGACAGTGAGAGGGTCTTTGACGATGTGAACACTGAACAAGTAGTAGTAAACTGATTGTATTCTTGCTAAGGGTTCTATAATATATCATAGTCAATACCAAAAGCTACTTACTGTGTAGTACAAAGCTGAACAATGGTTGCTTTGACGGTCTTTCACCATGTGAACCCAGTGAGAGATAATAGTCAACTGGTGATATTCTTGCTAAGGGTCCTCTAATATACCCCTAGTTATGGGTAACAGCTGCTTACTGCTTATGACAAAGCTGTAGACTTGTCGGTGAGACAGTCTTTCACAATGTGAACACTGTGAAAGGTCGTAGTCAACTGAAAATATTCTTACACCCTACTCAAGGTTATCCGGTACTTACTGCATATCAAAAGGCTGTACACTCGTGGTTAGACACTCTTTCTTGCTAAGGACCCCCTATATTCCCTACACAAGGCTATATATGTTAGTTCGAAACACTTAGTGGTTAATTGTTTATAAAAATTTTATACACAGCTTATAAACGCACGTTTTCACGCGGTAAAACTTTACCAGATAGTCAAATGCGACACGCAAAGTATGTTGCCGCTATCTAGCGGTGACTATGAGAACTACCTGAACGATCAGCATGGTACCTATCGCTCTATATCAACACTAACTAAACGACCGGCATTCAACCTAGCGGTCGATATCAACACTCACTCAACTACCAGCATGCTACCTAGTGGTCAATATAACAACTCACTCAACTACCATCATGCTACATGGCTTTTTTGTAGGCTTTTTGTTGTCTTTTTTGTTGGCTTTTGTTGGCTTTTGTTGGCTTTTTGTTGGCTTTTGTATTAGCACTCTCATATTTGCTCTTGCTTCTTGGCTTATTTGGTCTTGGAAAGTATTTCCACCCTTTTTTATCGCAGCATAATGCCTACAGACATGTTTGTAAGCAACAAAAACAACACACTAAAATTCCGAAAAATCCAAAGTACTCTAAGGTTTATCAATGTGTCTCAACTCTTACACTTACCTCTATCCCATGCCTAGTCAAAAAATAGTGTATTTTTCAAAATTTTCCAAAAATTATAGGGAAAGTTTGCAATTTGTTAAACTAAAAATCCTAAGAAATAATATCTTAACTCATACACTTACCTCTATATCACTCTCAGTCCAAAAATAGTGTATTTTTTTCCAAAACATATTTCCAAAAATGGGCTATATTTCCAAAATTAGGAATGTTACAAAAACGTTTGTCTGAGATAAATAAATGGCCTTTACCCCTTCTACCGCCATACCAAATTTCAAGTCTAGGTAAAAACAAAATTATTTTTTTCAAAATGGGCTATATTTCCAAAAGTAGGAATTTTACATAAACGTTTTTCTGACGTAAATCAATGGCCTTTACCCCCTCTACCTGTAAACCAAGTTTCAGGTCTCTAGGACACAACAAAATTATGTTTTGAAAATGGGGGTATATTTCAAGAATCATGAATTTTACAAAAAGGTTTCTGTGGCATCAATCAATGGTCCTTAACCCCTCTACCTAGAAACCAAGTCCCAGTTCTGTATGACAAAAATGAAAAAGTTCAATTTGGAAAGTAGGCTATATTTTTAGAATCGAACATTCTAAAATGTGTTCTATGGGCTTGAAACAATGGTCTCTATGCCCTTTATTTTTTATAATAAAACTTTTTTATTCTTTAAATTTTTTGAAAAACTTCAATTTTCAAAATTTTTATATTTATATTATATTTATATTTATATTACCATTTCCTACCAGAGTGTACACTAGCTAAGGATTCGTCTCTGAAAAAACTAATTCCTCATCTTGGAAATCGAACGCGATACGTTGTTCACTACATGGCACTTAAACAAGCTCTAGATCATGGACTAAAATTGGTAAAAATTCATAGGCGAATATAGTCGAAATCATTGGCAGCAGTGTTATTTCAATGCCATCAACTATAACGAATGTGTAAATCGACTCATCCGAACAACACTACCTTACGAAGGACATGAAGTGTCTATGAGGACAAAAAATAGACTCAATACGTGACAGTATCCCACCACGGGTCACTGTAGCTAAGAAGGTTAAATCGTTCTTCTCTGCTGTAACGTCAGCCATGCTGCAATGTAGCAGGTTCGATCCCAAGGCATGTAAGTTTTTTTTTCGCTTAATGCCGTTTACAGTAGCTGCACTACGGACACATATCTACCTGTTCCAATGAATGAATTTTTATTTGGTCCTGAAAAGGATTCGATGCTACGTAGGCAGGTTAGACGATGACATAATGGTCTGTAGGAAGAAAAGGAAGAAATCTTGTAGTATAGCGTGACCGTTAATCTCGCGATCATAAGCCACGGGATCTTCATTTTACGTGAATTCGAACCACAGGACATGGCATTGGTGAGAGGCAAAGAGCTTGACCGCTGCGCCACCACACCCCCGTGTGAAAAATAAATCAAGGTTCTCTGCATGTTCCGTGTAGCAGGTTTTCGAAATGTTGACCATCTTGGTTGATGCAGATTTCAGCACGACTTATTACAGATAGTCTTGCACGCTGTAACATCTGAGGTGTAACAGCTTGGCATGCCTCGGTGATTAGTTGCCGAAGGTAGTCAGGATCTTCAGGCTCCTGTGCATATACTACCTGCTTTAAGTGACCCTACAGGAAGAAGTCAAGTGGCGTAAGATCGGGTGATCTGGCAGGCCAGTGAACGGGTCCTCCTCTTCCTATCCATTTATTTGGATAGGTATCATATAGATGGTTCCTGACGACTAATGTCATAGTGGAGTGTCGAGGAGGCCATGGTCGAATGAAAGGCATTCTCTGTGTCACATACGCTCTGTTCAGTACATAAAACTGGCGAAATCTCGACTGATATTTATTAATATTCATGTTCGAACATAAAATAGTTATAATAATTATCGTCGAACATATACAGTCGTATGCAACTCGCCTATAATGGTAATTAAGACACTCGCATACGCTTGTTTTGTAAACTTACTCGTGTCTTAATTATTGCCATTATAGGTACGTTGCATAATGCACTATTATGTTCGATCATGCCGAAATATAAATATGATATGCTAGAAAACTGCGTCTTAAAGAGGCTCATTATAATTCAAGTTTCATTATGATAGAGGTTCTCCAAAAATAAGAGTTCAAGATTTTCATTACGATACAGCTGTTTGACCAATTAGGTATGGATCGCATCGCACATGCACTCACTTCCAAGGCCTCCTAATAGGAGGCTCCTATTTTAAATTTCACTGCCTGGGAAGTGTCATAGTGGCGTATTCGAGGAGGCCATGAAAGAATACAAGCGTCCAATGCGCAGTGTTCAGAAAACGAAACTCGACAGTTATTTATGAATATTTAATTTCCTGCTGAATTAACTCTCAGGTAGGATTATTTTTGAGCAAACAAAATAACGTGTGTTGGCATGCTTGTGGAATTGATTATCATATCTTGATCATCTACTCGAGGCCAACCTAAATCATCTAGGATTCTAGGAAGTGGTTTCCCGGGGCATCCCACTTCTCACTTTCTATCCTCGAGGTGTATTCTGCACCATCTGTAGTGTAAGCAACCGTGGCTGAAAATGTAACGCGTTGGACTACGGATTGAAGTATTCGTGGTTCGATACTTAGTAGAGGGGGAAGATTTATAATTTGTTTTCGGTACGTTTTACCGTCTGCGTCGACAACTTTACCAATGTCTTACGACAGAAATGATACAAGAGGTCACAGTTAATTATTGAGGATGGGGCACTAGTAATATAGCGAGCAGATGCATTTTCAGGTTGGATTCCATTAACGTTACGTAGTGTTTGAATTCGGTATTACACGAAACATCTTAATATGTACACGTCAAATAGAGTTTTCTTCTTCTTGATAGAATTTAATGACAAAATATATTTTTTAGTCGGTTTACCCTCCAGGGTTAGCTTTTCCCTCGGACTCGCTGAGGGATCGCACCTTTACCGCCTCCAGGGCAGAGTCCTGCAGCTTGAAACATAAGACTGGAATACAACTGGGGAGGTGGGACAAGCACCTCGACCAGGCAGCCTCACCTGCAAAGCGAACAGGGGCCTTATGAGAGATGGGGATATTGGGAGGGATATACAAGGAGGAGGGTAGGAGGCGGCCATGGCCTTACGTTAGGTATCATCCCTGCATTTACCTGGAGACGAAGTGGGAAACCACGAAAAACCACTTCGAGGATGGCTGAAGGGGAAATCAAACCCTCTATGCTCATTTGGATCACCAGTGGCTGAGTAGACCCCGAACAAAATAATACCACGGGAAATTTTCAGGAATACGTATACTTCGATGCTAGCACTGGCGATCAGAATCTTGTTTCATTATAGGGGCTAGAACATCGCGGTCATTTAGCCCCGTGTACTTGGGTGTGTGCAGAATTCCTCTGATAACCTTTCTATAGCGGTGTCTGTATAATGTATTAGGTGAGGATGAGGATGGGGAAGGAGGCGGCCGGGGCCTTAAAGTTAGAAACCGTCCCGGCAATAGCCGGAGCAGAAGTGGGAAACCACAGAGAACCACTTCCAGGGTGGCTGAGGTGGGAATCGAACCCAACTCTTCTCAGACTTGCTTCACGAGGCTAAGTGTGCCCAATTTCAGCCCTCAGACCAGTATTGAATTTCTTGGCAGAACTGGGAATCGAACATGGACCTCCGGAGCCACACGTCGATATTTTATGTTAATATCCATGGCAGTTTTTTTAATTTTCTACTATTACAGGTCACGTGGCAAAAACTATCAATTCGGTCGTATTCTCTTTATAAATCAGCAAAATGCAACCTACTCTTCACAAAAATACATCGTAAGGGAATGAATGTGGCTATGTAGTTACATCCCTATTAAAATAGAGCGTGGGCTTTTATTCAAAAAAGTATGCCTACCACTGGGTTCGATGCGCTATTCTACCCATTTTCGCCCCCCGTCTACGGCCGTGCTTCAACTGAACCAGCCACCAACGCATGGTAGACAACGCGCGCTGCACTTGCATTTGTTACGTAGCCGTCCCACCTCAAACGCTCAAGTCCATCTCAAAGTGTTCAATCACGGTTTATGGTGTTGATTTAACTTTCTACTATTACAGATCACGTGGCGGAAGCTATTAATTCGATCGTATTACGTGTATGTGTGTTATTTCAAGGAGCAATAAGTTATATGTTAGTAGAATGGGCCATAGTATTTGGCGGGGAAAAGTTTAAGGTCGGTTTTTCTATGCTAGACCCATGACCCAATTACATTGCTGTTACACAGTTTGAGGGCAGAGCAATATCGACCATCGGGAGAAATGCAGTGTTAGTTGGGTTTCATAAAACTAAATAATAAGGGGCGGGTGGACCACACTGTATATTGGAATGTGTATACTGGATATTATAAAAACTCTCATGTATTCCCACCACTATGATGTCCTACTACCTTATTATGGCATGGACAATCTTAAACTCATGTATATGGATACCGACTCGTTCATTTATTTGGTTAACACTCAAGATGTATAACAAGACAAGTTGGATTTCCTAAAACACCTGGACACATCTGATTATCCTACTAATCACATATGTTACTCTACATCAAACAAGAAAACGTTGGGGGAAATTTAATGACGAGGCGTATGGACACATTATAAAAGCATTCGTTGGACTTGAGCTAAAATATACGCTTTAGACATAAATGGTAAAGAAATCAAAAATATTAAAGGTATTGGCAGAGGTGTTGTCAAAAATTGTATAAGCTTTCAAGATTATAAGGATTGTATTATGAAAAACGAGGTAAAAAGAATACCAATGAACATTATTGCTTATAAACAACATGACATATCAACTATAAGACTAAACAAAATAACAAAATTGCATTGTGTCCTGGTGATGATAAAAGAGTAATTGATTCGAATGGTATAGGTATACATGCCTATGGTCATTACTCAATTATTGACCATACTTAAAGCGTTAAGTTATGAATATGAAAATGCTTTACCTGCATGTAGCAAATAAATAAACCAAACCATTTAAAAAATTAAAACAATAGCACTACAAAAATAGAAAACAAAAAAAGGAAATATTGGTATTCATATAACAGCTTAGGCTCTCACGGCCGGCGTTCATAATTAAGTACAAGTTTTTCGGGCTTGTAGGCCAGGAGATATCCTGTCTGGACCACGGCCTACAAGCCCGAAAAACTTGTACTACAATGGTATTCATATTTAACAATAAAAGAATAGAAAACGAATAAAACCAACTCTACAATTTATAACAAATGTATTATGTGTAAATAGTGTAAATATATTTAAAATGAATAAAAGTATTGTATGAACACTGTTTGGAAATTTTTAATTACTACCCACCTCCCATTCCAAATCCAAACTGTTAACCTCTAGTAATTTAGAGAAATTGCTTTTGTTAGCTATAAAACTAGGTAGTCAAAAGTATAGTATAACCCATGTATTACCTATATGCTTTGGGATAAGGTAATGAATATGTAATTGAAAAGGATAAGGATAGTTGCATGTGTCTTATATACTTTGTGTATGTGTTTTGGATTAGCTTAAGTTAAGTTTGGTAAAATTAGGTTAGGTTAGGTAGGGTTAGGCATGAGACCTTGTAGTTTACTCTTTTCGGAAAATCTAAAATGTAAAATCTAAAATAAATTAAAAAACTAAATCGTAAAATCTAAAATCTAAAAATAAAATCTAAAAATAAATAAAAAATCTAAAATGTAAAATGTAAAAATACCAAATCTTACATGCATTAATTTAAATCTTTAAACGAGATTTATGTAGGTTAGGTTAGGTTAGGTAAAGTTAGGTTAGGTTAGGTTAGGTGAAGTTAGGTTAGGTTAGGTTATAATTAGTTTATTATTTGTGCTCTCACATTTGCTCTTACTTTTTTGCTCTTAATTTTTGCTCTCACTTTTTGCTGGCACTTTTTTTCTCACTTTTTGCTACCACTTGTTACTGTATATTTGCTCACACATTGAAGTTAGGTTAGGTTAGGTTAGGTTAGGCTTAGTTGGGTTAGGTAAAGTTAGGTTAGGTATGTGACCTTGTAGTTTACTATTTTAGGAAAATGTAAAATGTAAAAAATAAAAAATAAAAATGTGGCATGCAGTAATTTAAATTTTCAAATTAGATTTTTGTGGGTTAGAGAATTGTTGGGTTAATGACCTTGAGGTTTAGTGCTTTGACACAACAAATAAAAATAATAAATAATAAATTAAATATTAAAATAAAGAAATTAAAAATGATTAAAAATTATATAAATAATAAATTAATAAAAATAATAATAAAGACATAATAAATAAATAATAAATAAAATTAAATATTAAAATAAAGAAATAAAAAAATATATAAAATTATATAAATAATAAATTAATAAAAATAATAATAAATAATAAATAAATAACACATATTTCATTTAGCAACGTTACACGGCCGAACTCTTGCTGTGACGTCATCCACGGTTTCAGGGCGTGGCGGCCATCTTGCGCATTAGCCCCTGTGCCAGCAATGACTGACCCCTCCATAAGAATAACATAGGGGGTTGCGCGCGGCCGCCATCTTGCGCATTAATCGCTGTGCCAGAACCGGTCTTTTTATCCAACTTTGGCCTACTATAGTAACTACAGTGTATGAAACTACATGTTGAAACATATATTACGCAGCTGTGTAGAAATCATACTTCAGTGTGCTTCAAGTATTCACAACTCCTATGAAAACATGTACCGTAATGAACTTAAGGGGGTCTTGCAGATAATTCAAGCTTTTCTTTACAAAATCATTACAACTTTGCTGTTTAAGCTAGATATATGACATTTTGGATTTACAATATAATAGATATACGTTTCAGGTGAAAATATACTGAAATATCAATAATATGTTATTTGCCAGAAATATTGTAAAATGCTGTATTTTACATGTATGCTGTAAATGTAGGGGCACATTACGATCACATCCGTAAAGCCCAGACATGTAAATATTTTACTATGGTCTATTTCGTATCATATTGTCTTATCATTTCATGAGTGTTATATCATATGTGCTATATCATTGCATCATATAGTATGATGATTTAATTATTGTATAATAGCAAGGAAGTGGCGTCAGAGATTTATGTAAATTATTCTTTTATGACTGTGGTAACTGGAGACATGCTCAAAGACTGTAACTATTGCTGAATGATGTTGAAACTACACGAGAATAACGAACAGGGTCATATGTCACTATTTCTGTTGGATGAAGGTCAGTGTCATCGCCTTAGTCCAAGCATAGCATGGCTTGGATGGTTTGAACCAAACGTCTATAACCTGTGGATTTGGTTCAATCTGTTGGGATGGTGGGTGACCGCGTGGTTTTAGAGATTAATATATAAGAACTTACCCTCTATTTTCTTGCGGTCAGTTGCACCCAGGGGCTTTGTGCGAGCGACGTCTGGTTCATTATATAACATTGTGGATTAAATTGTTTGTAAGAACGAGATGCAAGATATTAGAAGTAGGTCACTGAGTCAGGATATTTGTAAGTAAGCGCAGAGTCACAGGCCAAAATAAAAACCCAGGCCACTATTGTATTCAGCACTTGTCATATCCAAAAGTCACTGTCGTGAACAGCACATACGAGTCAATATTACAGGCTACGTGTTAAGTTAGATATATTATATCATTAGTACAGTTATTCAGACATGAAAGATTCTTTGGGATCAATAAATCATGAATCTGCAGTATTAGGAATGGTACTACGAGATTCCAGATGAAGGTGATCATCAGTTAGGTAAGTTGGAGATGTCACCAA
This sequence comes from Meconema thalassinum, assembly GCA_946902985.2. Taxonomy (NCBI): domain Eukaryota; kingdom Metazoa; phylum Arthropoda; class Insecta; order Orthoptera; family Tettigoniidae; genus Meconema; species Meconema thalassinum. The sequence goes on from OX336389.2 coordinate 727,676,337, forward strand.
ATATCACTCCAGTGCCATGTTACATGTCAATGTCATACGTTCAGTATGTTAGGGAACTCGTTAGCCTTGAACCGACAACTCATGTGTGTAAATATTCAATGTATAAATTCAAGCATTATTTCATGAGTTTCATTTAGTAGAGGTTTGACACATGTATTTAGTTGCCTAGATTACTCCTGATGGATTCTTCCCAAGGGTATATATCACCCCACTACCCGAATTGTGATTATCATAGAATGGAAGTTCTTACAGATTGTATCGATAAGAAGGAAATTAGAAATAAAATCGGTCAAAGAGTAGAAATGTGTTCTCCAAACGTGGGGTAAAGTAAGAAGTAGTGATGAGAAATACAGTTACAATGCTCTTATAAACAAACCGCCAGATATGAAATTCTAACCATGCAATCTATTTGATATTTTTATTGTAATATCCCACAGAGTTATAAGACCACTGAGCTACAACTCTTAATTTAAGTGTGGAATTTGTTTATTCATAACATTTTGAATATCGTTGTTGTTAGAGTCTTCAGTCTTTCGACTGGTTTGATGCAGCTCTCCATGCTTCCCTGTCCTGAGCTAATCGTTTCATCTTTACATAGCTACCACACCCTACAACTGAGGCAATCTTACCTTAGTCTACCCCTACTGTTCTCATCCTCGACCCTTCCTTCTATAACTAAGTTTGCTATTCCTGGGTGCCTTAGTACGTGTCCTACCAGCCTATCTCTTCTCTTCATTAGCATTTGCCAGAAACATCTCTCCTCTCCCGCTCGTCTGAATACCTCTTCATTCGTAACCCTATCTACCCATCTGATCTTCTCCTTTAACACCACATTTCAAACGCTTCAATTATCTTCTTTTCTGCTGCACTAATAATCCAAGTTTCACTTCCATGGAGCGCCACGCTCCAGACAAAGGCTTTGAATATCATGTTATCAAAAGTACCATTTTTGTCTTCATATGCAGTCCTATAAATCAAAATGTCAGGAAAAAATACCACTAATTAATTGTAGTTCCATATATTCAGCTGCATGTACTAAACAATACCTTAAAAATTCGTAGTACTGGCATTTGTACTTATTGAGAGAAGGCTGATACTAGTCCCAAAAATTCACATTACAGAAAACACAGTTTAAAAAATTAGTTTACTTATTTCTACATGTTGTGCCCGTTTCCCCGACGTCACGTTGGCTCGGCGATTTCAACGTGAAACCGAAGAAAGACACAGGCGATAAAGAAAAATTTAGTCCAGGAAATATTTGTCCCACAAAAAAAACAGAATAAATAGCTCGGGAATATCATTGATTTGGGAAGAGTACAACATCTACAGGAATAATTCGGAGAGTTTTAAAATCAATGTCCTAATTTATTTTTAGAGCAGACGGACACAAAAGAAAAATTAAATTTACACTCCCTTAACTCAATGCAATTCATTAGGTTGGGATTTTAAAATCCGTAATGACCACATACGCCAGTGAGATACCCTATTTGAATTATTTGGGAAGTACTCGCAAAACCAATAAGTTAATATGGGTTCGAGTGTTCGATGATAAGCTGAATTCTGTGATAATGAAAAAATAAACCACTTCACTTTCACATTCAGCTTCAAACAAAAAAGTATTAACTTCACTACATACAATTTCCTTCCCAACAATGCTAACTGAATAAGAATAATCTACACATAAATTTCACACACTTCCATTATTTACAGAAATTAGATTACCAAAAATTACCGTCAATCATCTGATTTGACTTAAATGATTTATGAAAATAAAAATATTATAATTATAGACAGAATTATTTAATGTTTTCTAATGGAAATAATATCAAGGCTGAATCATAAATAGCAATGTCCATTTATAGCATTCAACAAATAGCTTTCAACAAATAGCCTAGTCACTCAAACATCCTCAAATCATTAACTGGTTTTCTATCTCCTTATTGGATCAATTAAATTATTCAAATTGCGACCTTAGAAAAATTCTTAACATATTTTAAATTAGAATACTAATGAGTTACCTGTGATCTGCAGGAATAATAATCTTATATCAACCAGTTTATGTAACTGACAACATTTCAAATATCTTGATGATCAATTGAACAGTCATTAATAACTGCCATTGCACTAATTTCACCAACGTAAATTCGTAATATGATTACAAATATAAAGCACATTCTAATTCTTTAGAACCTAGGACTGCGTAAGCCCCTACACATCCTGGCATAATCATAATCATCCTCTCTTTCCTTGAAGAAATTAATAAATTGATTTATTAGTCGCATTAATAATTTGGAATGGTATTTCTCATGTCCAGCAGTTGCTACCATAAGGCCACTCTAAAGTGTCTACAACTCATAAGTCATTGTGCTTATATTCAAAGTACAGTTCAAAATCCTTTGACATAATGCCAAATAATCCTCAACGGTATTAATCTGCATTCATAAAACTGGTCAAAAGTTCCTAATGTGAATAATCATCGTTGGCTGACTGTATTCTTGTGCAATCTGAATAAAATTGCTGTATTATCTAGGACCATAGATCATGAAACAAAATTATAGTAATTACAGTGGCATTAAATTAATTAACACGATTCAATCATTAACGCTGAAAAAAGTCAAATGTTCCGTTCGCAATCGCCTTCATGGTAAAATCGCAATGAGAAAAAAAATCCTAAATTTAGAATAATTAAATTAGAATTCTACAATTACAAAAAAGATATTATTATTAAATATATCGTAATTTATGTGTGTGAAATAATCTCAATATCTTATAAATAATTTGCTCTCATAGTTTGGAAATTCATTCGAAATATATTTTAGCCACCTGGAATAAAGAACATTATAAATTCATGGTGATGGTTTGCCATATGTGTTCAGATGGGTGTTGTCTGAATTCATGTCCCTGGTTGACGATGAATGTGTCTCACATGCGTTCCCACTGCGGATACATCTTGATTCTGTTCTTTAATTTGCGAGATCGTCGAATTAGGAAATTGTGAAACGCCATCCTCATCGTGATGCATGGTCTATAGTGTATTTAGTCTCCCGGAATCCTGGATTCGTCTTCACCATCAAGTTTCTCTATAAAATGCTTAAGCCATCATCTTGAAGTGTATGAAAAGCTCCATAAGTGTTCCCATATTCCTATTCTTGAGTAAAAATTGCATAGTGGATGACATCAAGCACCCCTCAAATAGAATTGGGTGTTCGCCACTGACGGAAAAATGTTCCATGTATTTCACTGATATGGAATGTGTTGTGTTATTACAATTCTGTTCATTATTTATGAATGTTCTTGTTAGCAATTCACTTAATTGTTGACTGCAATTTGTTGAATGTGATGAAATTACAACTGTGGAAATGTTCAGCATTGACTAACTGGATGTCTGGTTTCGGAGCATGACAAAGTCTGCCATTTTAACGTGTGCTGTAACTTGTTGCATTGTGTCAAGGCCAATCTGCTGTGGTTTTAGTGTGTTCACTTATTATTATTTATTCGTTATCGCCAACTATGGACCACGTTTGACAGCTTTTACATTATTTGTTGCCATCACTCTCTGCCAATATCGCTTCATCCTCTCTCCCACTTTCTTCTCATTTCTTTCCTCACTCACAACTCCCCTGTCTCCTGGAAACCTGCAAACCCCTTCACCAGCCGTCTAAATCGCTCTCTATCCATTATGTCTTCTTCTTACCCCCCACCCATCCGATCCAAGTCCAATCTCACTGCCCGAAACCATTTCGGCTCCGTCTTCTTCTTCCTAAAGAATTCAAAAATCCTCTTCGTCAATCTGGCATTGTTCATCCTCACCAAATGTCCATAAAACTGTATTCTCCTTTTTGTCAATAGGGCTATGACTTCTTCTGTCTTCAGCTTCAGGTAAAGTTCTTTGTTAGGTTTGCGTCTCCTCTCTCCATCCTTGATATTTGGGCCTAGGATTTTTCGGAGCATTTTCCTTTCCCTCTTTCGGATATCTTCGAAACCACCCTTCCCAAACATATCTAGTGTTTCTGCTGCATACAGATATTCAGGTTTGACAACAGTATCTAAGTGTCGGATAATAATAGTTCAATCCTTACTTACATCAGCCACTTGTAGAAGTCACTGACTTAAACTTTATCTGTCACTCATAAATGAAGTTATAACTAGTATATCACAAGCTAATTGTAATGCTAACTTCGCATGGTCCCAACACATGCTTCTTGAACGTATAATGGTACTCTCCGCGAACACCCGTATTGTACAAGCTATGGACAGTCATCTGAACGTGTTCCACACCGCACTAGCTGCGCTGGTCACATGGTCAGTAGAGGGGTGAGGGAGAAATTATCATCGCTCATCCGTTGCGTCCCGGACACGGTCAAAGAAGTTGGTAAAGCCTTCCCTTTAAAGATGTTCGACTCTCTTCTGCAATATATACTAGATAATTTGTCAATTGATAATTTCTGTTATCTTGGCTTGACTAATTGCGAAGAATATTTCCATAAGTCGGGGTCTTTCACAAAATATACTTGCTAGAATGCGTCTCAATTGAGTTGCTTAAATCAGTTGTTTTCAAGGTCGCTCTGAGGTTAATACTAGACTGCTGGATCGCGAATCTGGGTAACTAAATCATCCACAACCGGCGTAGCCGAACATCATGGTGGATTTCGCTCACAATGTAAAGGCCTACTTGACATACACAAATTCCATATTGATACCCGTCATCATCCAGCAGCCTCTTCTCTCCCTTCTTCTTCTGTCTGACTTCCAGTGGAAGATTGGACGGTACTTTCTAATCTCAATTGATCCTGCTGTGATTTTTTATTAGCCTACTTTTCACATTTTGCAAAAATGAGGAAAAAGTAGACTTATGAGATCGGGCAAATGTGTGTCTGTCTGTCTGTCCTTCTCTCTGTCTGTCTGGCTGGCTGTGTGTGTGTCCCCCCCTATCAACTCCTAAACGGCTGGAGCAATCGAAACAAAATTTGGTAGGAGTAAAGATCTATACCTGAATATCTCACGGCCATATTTGAAAAATAATTTTCCGTTCTACCAACTGCTGAAAAATCGCAATTGAAATTTGAGCTCCATGTTGGATATCTTGGAAGGTATGAATGGGAGCTATTTCAAAATTGGCACACGTATAGATAGAAATATTGCAGTTTAATTTCCAGGAGGCCATACATGGCAGTGTTGCCTAAATGCTTATAAGCTTGCTGATAGCTCCAATTTTTAAATGCATATACCTTCTACACTATCAATTGGAATTCAACCACATTTCGTATGTACTATGTGTACATACACAGATATGAATGAGCATATTCTTAAGAGCCACCAGGGCTGCCAACTGTTAATAAATGCACTCCCTATTGTTTTTATCCAAATACCAATATATCAGAAAGTATGCAAGCAGACAGCTTTAAACTATGCACACGCATAGTACCTGACATTCTATATTAATTTGGAGTAACTTATATACGTCAGTGCTACCAACATGATTCTAAGCCTGCTGAGAAGTCCAACTTTAAATACACGTAACTTCTATACTATCATTTCGATTTCAACCAAATTTCGTGTGTTATGTGCACCATAACAGATATGACTATGCGTATATTTAGGAGCAACCAGGGCTGCCAACTGTTAATAAATACTGTCTCTATTTTTGTTACCCTAATATCAATATATCAGAAAGTATGCACGCCAATAGCTCTAAAATTTACACACGTATAGTACCTGGCATTCTAGATTAATTTGGAGTAACTAATATAGGCCTACGCCAGTGCTGCCAACATGATTCTATGCCTGCTGATAGGTCCAATTTTAAAATGCATGTAACTTATCTACTAACTAATGGATTTCATTCTAAATTGACACAACAATAGATCATATTATTTCAGATTATTTCTGACCAATACATGTATGTCATTGATGCCAACATGATTTTACGCACGCTGTTAGATGCAATGTTTAAGTGCATCGAACGTCCATGCTATCCATTGGACATCAACCAAATTTTGTATTCTGTACCTTAAGAGATGGAACTAAGTTAAGAATATACTCAGTCACCAGGGCTGCCAACTGCAGTTCTCTATTGGGCTACATTATGCCAGGTATACAATATTTCGAAGTAATTAGAAATTTCAATATTACCAACTTAATTTCGTCATTATTCTAGATAGATCCATTTAGATTAATCATTGGCATGAATCTTAAATTTTAAGAAAAGTAAGCTCTTTAGTTCGTCACGGAACTTCTTGTTTATCTTGTCAAATCCTATAGGCGGGTGAGGATTGTTAAATGAAACACACAACAATATTGACTTCCTTCCCTACCCTTTCTTAGGCATCTCGTAGCATATCCTGGCTTAATATTGCTTTCATAGGTACCAGAATCAGTATTATTGTATGGAAAAGATTTAAATGAGCTGCAAACTTACTTGAAATTACTGATTATACCCATTCTTCCTTAATCAAACATCCAGTATTCTTAGAATTAACAAATGCACACAAATCCCTAATAGCATGGAAGAGAAGTTCCAAGTCAATAAGCCGTAACAATGTGACATCCAGTTCAACATCCCTTAAATTCTTCACCATAATGTCAAATTCTTGTCCAATGTTTGATGAAGCAGAGAGGTTATGATTAATATTTCTAAATTCTTCATCGCGATTTTCAAGTCTTAATAAAGTTGAATAGAGCTTTTCCACCTTCCACGACGATCTATGTTCACTTGCAGCAAACATTTTGGATTAATTGGTACAGATTAATTCAATACTAAATTCAAAACAAAGCCTCAACTGTTATGTAAACATACTGAATTTAGCTGACACCTTGTGGCATAGAAGAAATGTGGCAGTCATGGAGATCTAAAGAAAGCATCATTTGCCTCTAAGTAACTTCTAACTTCTAAGTAACCTCAGAAAAGGGGGTTTGACATTGGACACCAAGTTAAACATTTACATCCATGCAATGCACTTCCAGGACTTCTATTAAGATAAAACGTATACGCAACGTAAGTTAGTCTTTGTAGATTACGATAAACATTTTCACAAAATATGGTTTTTGGCCCGCAAAACCATGACATCCCCCCTTATCATCCTACTTTCTACATCTGTAAGCAATCGATTTCCTCCAATTAAAAACAAAAACATGTAATGCTTTGAAATGACACCAATCATAGTCAATGTTTAGTAGTATTGAGAAAACACAAGATTTAATAAGTAAACTGTTTGTTAAATGTATATCGTTCCTACAAACGTAGTCCGTCCTTTAATATCAAGTGTATCCATAAATTTGTACCACCTCTTAGTTAAAAACAAGAGACCTGAAACCAGTTCTCTTAATCTATTAACTAAAAACTGTCCTGGGTATAAACTCACACGGAATTATTCTACTTGACTGAATTTTAATACATACAAGTTTATAGACAAGATAAACCAAGAACTCAAAATAATTAAAGGTATGGAAACGGGAAATCAAAATCAACACCAAAAAGTGAAGATCAATATCAAATATCAAAAATCAGCACAAAACAAAATACTTTATATAGCTGATTGAGTTTTATCATGGTTTATAACGGACTAAATATGGCTTATGGCAGCAGCGAGGAATGGTAAATTAAGTACTCGATTCTGAACCACTTCCAAGTGGAAAGTTTGGATTTGGATCATATGTTAAGTGCAGGATAGTGAAACGGTGGGAAACAACAACAATAAATGCATGTGACTCGAGTAGTCCTTACTAAATAATCTGAACATGTCAACACCCGAACCCGTGAGAATCAAATCCCTCCTAGTCAGAACACAAAATCAGAAATCAAAACCCAAGTAAAATCTAACTAGCCTAAAATCATCATTAAACCAAAACATTAGCCAAACATCAGCGTATCACAGCCCTACGTGATCATTTCCTTCGTCCTTACATGGGCTATCCTGTGGAAATAGAGAAATTCAAAATCAACATTTAAAATCCAAAATTCAAAATAGCTTTCCAAAAATGTAAATCCGAAATGGCAAATGCATAACCCCATGCATACAGACCAAAAAGAGAAATTCACTGGGAGCGAAACCAAATGTCCCTAAACTTTGCCCATGACCAGTGCTAAATATCGCGCATCTTCAAATCTACTTCGAAATCATTGAAATGTGAGCTCGAAGAAAACAAATTATTCAAATCTCAAAAATGTTATCATAAATCAGCCTGTAATGTTCCGAATACTTCCCCTTCTATTGCAAAGAGGTTCTGGTTTAATTCCTATAGATGTCATTTTAAAAGCAGCTATTTATTATTATTATTATTATAAACATTATTTGTGTTACACATTCTCGATTGATTCCATATTATAATTATTATATATATGTATATATATTAGTAGGATCTTTAACACTATTTTTCGTCATTTAGAATGGTAAAAACGGAAACTTTTACTTTTAAATTTAACTTAGACATGAAAAGAGGGCTTCTTTGTGAAATATCTCGTGTAGGCTGGCGACAGTCTCTTAGCGGGTGGTCAGCCGAGTTTAGACCTGAATTCCCAAAATTCGAACCGAGTTTCCTGGTGAAACAGCACTCAGATACAAAGGAGCGGGGGCAGTTGGCTCCGACGTCATAGATTTCTCGGAACATCAAGGCATCAGGAAATAAATTTAAAATTACTCATGAAGCTACACCACGTGGTTGACACGACTAATGAAGAGGCATGATTTGAAACTAATGGATCCTTAGTAGGGGGAATTGTCATCGCTGCACCTAATTGATTGGTGGAGGAAAATATGGAGGTGAGGGAAGCTTGACTTACATATAAACATCTGCGGAGTGGTTCTCAGCCACGCAATTACAACTATTATCAGGTATCTTCGTGACAATTTCACAATTTTCCCTACAACTGGAGCTCAACCTCCGTCACAACTTCAGTGACTACTTGGTCACAAATTACTTGCAGACTACTTCGCCATTTAACATACTAGTAGATCTTGCAACATATAAATCTTCAGTTTCGACAAGTATTAAAGTCATATTACTGACGTGAATATGATTGTGTCTCTAATCATATTCTCGAAAGTGAACTATGGAGTTAAGGCATTCACTCATGTCAGTCAGCAGCCGGAACCAATTAGTTCCTTGCCCCAGTCAAGATAACAATTTACGCGATATTGGATCTAGAGTGAAGCAGCATTCCACGAGGTGACCAGTTGGCAGTCCACGCAACCATCTTGAAGAATACGTCAGTGAGTTCACATATCAACTCCTATCAAGTCTCTTTATTTCATTTAATGGCAAAGTAGGTTCAAGTTTTGTTTTAATCATTTAAATTCATTTTCCATTTTTTATCTTTCGCCAACATAGAATTAACTTCAAGGATTATTATTATTATGATTCTTATTTTACATTACTTCTCTTTTGCGGCTTTTTAACTTCAACTTAATAAATTTTGATCTGATTTCATCGTAGGACTTTCATTCCAAGTAGATAGCTTTAGTCATAAGGCATTCCTTTTCCCTAACACGAAAAGCAATTGATTAATGGCCAAGCTATCCCACGAGTTGAGAAAAAGAAGTTTCAAGTGCCCCTGAATTATCTTTCTTAATTATTTTGGTACATCTAAATTATCAGATGTCCTGGTGCCCAAACGAGCGTATTATTATTATTATTATTATTATTATTATTATTATTATTATTATTATTATTATTCACGAGCAGGTAAATGGTAAGTATTGGATTTCTAGTGTCTGTGAAGCGGGACTTGTTCTGGCTGTGGTTCTTCCACATCCCTCCAGGAAAACGTTTCATTGTAACTCCGCCAGGAACAATACAAACTTATCCAAATAAAAATTGACTATGTTCAACCTGCTTCCAAATAACAACCAAGAAATTTATAGACATTTACTGCAATTTGACTATTCCAGGGTCAAGTTTACCTCGTAAACACAGGATTTGTGAGGAAATCTCGTTATTTGTAGACTACCCCATGGCCAATAGAATGAGTGGGCGCTGATTCACACATGATCAGCTTTTATCATAAACAACATAATGGCGGTAGAACTGGTTCACAGCTGACCAGCTACCATCGTAGGAAATATACTATCGGTGGGCCGGGCTTACACGTTCAGTCACCATCGAAGACAAAATAACCAAGGATGCTCCCCATGGATAGAGTCCTGCGCGGATAAACAAAACGTTATCCGAATCGGCCCCACATCCGCACGTCTGTTATCTGCATCCGCCCCGCATCCGCACAACTGTTATCCGCATCCGCATGACTCTTTGCCGCAATCCCTCGTTTGTTATCCGAATCTACTGGCATTACAATAGTATTTTTAACTATATAAAGCATAAATTACTAAAGCTACATATTAAGACATTTGAGGAAAAGGTCGTTCCCTTAGGCTTGGTATGTCATGTGGTATGCATAAAATGAATGTTATACAGGCAGAATTGCAACCCTTTCCTGTTCGGAGTGTTAATTATGCTTAATGACATAATTTGAATGAGATTAGCTTAATCATCATCTTATATTTGTCGTGAAAAAAAACATAACGGAAAAATATGATACCTGTATGTCATAAACATCCGGGTCCTAATAATGATATTAAACGTGTTCGGATTGCATTCTAAAAACTACCCACTAATTTTCTCCAAATATTATCCGCAGCTTATCCGCTACCCGCACATCCATGCAAACTATATCTGCAGAGCAAAAATGTTGCGTATACCCGTGGGTTGTAGCCACATCAGCGCAGCGCTTTACCCACGGACACAATGACTCATGACCGCGATGACTACCATAAAATGAAGTGTATTCGCAAATAGCCAATCGCCTGGCCATGTTGAAACACCGGATCCCATGAGAACTCCGCAGCTAAGCGGCATTGGGCGTGGTTGGACCTTGGTTGGATGGCCGGTTCAGTAGGACCACGCGCTGTTTGCGGCGAGTGAGCAGAGGATAGACCCTGGCCACCCTACCGCACGTAAACTCCGGCTGAGGATAGCCTCCATGGAGGCACGGACTTGCCTTCGGGCAGAATACCGATACAGTAATAATAATTCGCAACTACATAGAGTTGATACTGAGCCCGTCAGAGAATCTGTCAGGGTTGCCACTAACCGAAATTACTTCCCAGACAACTCGCCTGTCGAACTCATAAACCGGAGAGGATTGGACGCACTTCATATAGGTCCAACGCACGAGAACCGTGATCGCGGGGGGATCTGGGTAGACATGGTGTTTGTCAAAACAACCCAAGAAGTACATCACAGAAATACTTAAACTACAGAATAAGTACATCCAGACTTAAGTAAGCTCGTGATTAATTTATTTAAAAGACAACCAACACCTATCCTAGTTCGGAGGGTTTGTCTCGGCTAATCCGCAAGCTAATAAAAAAGGTAAAAAAACCTATACTGAATGAAGTTGAAAACCCTCTCGAAAGATCTAACACACAAATGAAAACAACAACAAAGCTTGGGTAGTGGCACGGAAAATTAAACCCTACACTATCAGAAATGGGTTACTAAAAAGCAGAAAGTAAGTTTAACAAAGCAACAAACAAGTGAAAGTTATGGTGGTACCACTCCAATGTTTACAATTACATTTACTGAATATAGCTAAGTCCTGACAGTAATACAAATATTTACGGCGAATGACGTCCGTAATCACAAACATTACATCAAAAGCTACATGATAACCACCACAAAAAACATTATATTTACTCCTAAGACTAGAATGTGTTCATCAACACTACAGGTACATGAGGATAATATATTATTTACACATGAATAAATAAAACACAGCATTCACTCAATATCTTATTAAACCATGCCTGCACATTCTGGAATACTCGTTGTATCCAAAAGTCGTCTGCCAATGTGTTCATTACGTTGGCAACTGCGCGGTAAAAACCACGACTTAGGTCACATGAGTCTCGCGCGCCACCAGGTATGAACTACTGGTTGGTACGCTGCTCTGTAATCTCAAAATCGTGTACTCTGTCTAATGTCATTTCCCAATGGAAATGGAAATATCTTCATGGCATCAGTCAGCTGGCACAACATTGGGAAATCAAGTTTAAATTCCAAACAATTAATTAATTAGTGAATCATTTATAATAATTATGCTTCATGATTATTATAAGTGTAGATTAGATTTATCGAAGGTTTATGACGATTGACTGATGAATCCATGATACCTAGGCTGAACAAAGCGAAGTCTTCGGTAAGATCAATCACTTGCAAACATTGACTCTGTAGTCGGAAAATAACACGAGTTGACAAACTCGGACACAACAATACATCTGTCAGAGGCGTACAGCTCTTCTGATACAGTCTCGGGCTACTCCCGAAAAATACGTGGTCGCAGATCTAAATCTGTACGACTGTGGTCTACAGGCACACAAAAATAACAACAATAGCCTCTAAACAGGGTGTCAGCATAGCCAATAACAAAAGATAAAATCTAGCTTTATATGAAAATACACTCTTAGAAATAGTGTCTAAATGATATCTCTTCCCAACGGCGATCATAACTTATAATAGGTTCGTCGTTCATGACGTAAGAAAAACATGTGATTTCCACAACATGGCGACTGGGCTTGACCTAGAGAATGATACAATCTCAAACGTAAATATAACGATGCTGAAGCATCTGTCTAAAGTAGCTCAAAGTTAGCCTTACAATACAGCGTGGTGCTTTATGTGTAACAAAAACCTGTCCTCCCTGTATTTGCAACTCGCTAGCTCCCGCTGCGTCAGGCAGTTTGTAATCACATTATGCAGGCAGCAATTCACTAAATAAAGTCCTGATGTGAATTGTGCTGATACAAACTATAACAAATAAAAACTAACAGTAGTTGTACCACGTAAAAATATGGTGTATGATGATATGTCATATATGACATTCCAAATAGTATTAACAAATAGATATGTCACTCCCTCGAAGTGCTTTGGTTGAAATAGACATGCCACTCAGCTGTTTACATTCCACAAGATAAAAACTTCCTGTGTTCCACACTTGACACAAATAAATGAATAAATGAATAAATAAATGAAAAATATTGAAGACAATCTCACATCTGCTGAGATGTACAAAATGATTCATTAGGTACCAGGATTCGATGCTATGTTAGTATGGTTAACTAGAATCCCTGTACGTTCTATCTACGGAACAAATGTGGCTTCATAGCTTCACATAAACTGTTGTAATCAAAAATTATACATAAATGTGATGATATCTGTCGATCATCCAAAGATACGACCATCTTAAAGAGCAGTGGCGTGACAAGAAATTTATAAAGAGAGGTCACTGCCAAAAAGAAAATAAGGAATTGATGTCCATCCTTCCTGCAATTAACCCATGCTAAGGGTTGACCAAATATAGCTCAATAACCATGGTCCAGTCTAGCAAGCAGTAAGAACATCACGTTCTACTGACATTGAACAGATTGCACCAATCGGTGTCTAACTCACACTGAAAAATAATGACATTAAGATGAGTGCTATCTATAAAATCCTACCTAGGCTGGTCATCAAGGAGTTCGAGTTCCAGTATGGACGACTCGAAACTCGGTTGTGTAGCATTGCACACTACACGGTGCTAAATAATATTTCACAATTATAGATTATAATTTCTCTTCACTTCACCTGGTGCGTGGACTTGTATTCTTCGTCTCAACGGACGGACTTAACAACACATCCAGTATGGACGATTCCAAACTTGGTTGCGTCGAGCATCGCTTCGCCTGCTGGGTCCAAGCCTATACTCGAGTCGTTGAGAGTCTATTGACTTCATTTCCGCCTATCTGCGGCGTAAACTACCTTTACCAAAAATAATATCATTAACATCACAATGTTTAATTAATACTGCATGACGATGTGGTAAGTTCTGAGGCTTCCAAAATAAAATAAAAAATAAAAAAATCTCTAGGATGAATGTCCAAAGTCGAGACAACATCCTTTCTCGGGACAAGCTATCTGCTGGTTCCAGGGTGCGTTCGGTGATGAAGCATGGCATGTAGATTACATGCACAGAAATATCACCGAACAATGAGCTCAGGCGGGCTCAATACCTGAAATAGCCAAACGTCAAAAATGTAAACTGAACTTAACTTGTATTCTCAAAATAGACACATGAATGACAATTAAACTGTCACTAATCTGATCCGACACTCATCCCCGGGTACTGCAAAGTCGTACCGGTACTTGTACAAGGACAAATTAGTAGATTGTAAAATTTCGCTCCAAAGCGAGCTTGTGGGATTACCAAAAATAACTAACTGGTGATACATTTACTTAATATCAGAAATCCAATACCACACCTTAGAGTATTAACACAGAATCATGAATATTCTAACCTACTATCTTGCATATTTACATTTTCCCGATGTGTCCTACAAGTAACACACCTTTTTAAACACACTTATCCATCTCCAGTCAAATATTGGCTCCGGATTACAGCCGTTCGCCTCATCATTGACTTAAACTGTCTTCTCGCTGTCCAGGGTTCAGGATTTGATAGGAACCTCCGTCAAAAGTCGAACCATCTTCGCTCTTACTGAGGTGTTTCCTAATCACATCAAGCTATGGCAACTATTCACGAACATATTATAAACACTGTTTAACTCTTATGAGCTTTTCCTACTAAACTTACGGAGCACCTTTCACACCCGCATACTCTACACAAATTACCGTCACTGATAAACGTTGTGTCTAACTGAGCAGCTCGTAATTCGTCACAAAATAAAAGATACCCGCTTCCTGACTTGCTCGCGGAATAATGTGGTCTCTCGCGAATACTTTGCGCTCATGGAAAACACTGTCCACTCACCCTGAGCGATAATTATGTTCAAATATGCTTCGCACCTGTACTAGTGCAATATGTGAAGTTACTGGCACACTCACGCAATATTTGGTACGCGAACCGCTTGTCTGTAATTACTCTTGCCAGTACCTAAATTTTGACTGTACCACGCACTTATGCGACTTAACCTACTTAGGCCTATTGTTAAAAGTATACTTGTGACTGATTAACAATTTGTTATTGTTTAGAGCACGGACTTGCGTGGAGACGACCCACGGTTCGACCCAAGACTGGATGACACTTGCCTGTCATAGGGCACATTTTATACCATAAATAACTTGACATAATGGCCGAAGTGTCCTAATTCTAACTCCTGTTGATATACTCGTATCAGTGAGAGCAACCATGTCACTTCTTGACGCATAAAGTTTGCTGATTTTAATGATGCCTCTCTCATTTATACTCGAACACAAGGTTTTAAATAATTTCAGTGTCGTCACTGACCATTGATAGTAGGACCGGAATCCCCTTCGAGGTTCCATTCGAATAGGCCAATCATGGCTGGCAAAGATGGCGGTAGGATCTCAGCACTTAGTGTTACTTAAATAATTAGTAATGGCATGGAAATAATGTTACTTTTCTCTTCCATAATTCTTCTTGTAATTTTCGTAGATCACCTCATCATTTGCATAATTCCAAATTGCTTCCCCTGTGAGATATTAAGTACCAAGGCAGCTTCTCTCTGTCCCTCACACACACTGCTGTCTTCTCTCACACACAGTTTTTGTTATATCCCTGCCTTCATGGGTCGTTGATAAGCTTAGTCTCCGTGCAGTGCACCCCTTTGCTCGATCGTCCTTGTAACGGTCAGCTAGTAACCTTAGGTTCTATTGCGCGCACTTCCTGTGGTACAAATCATTCAAAATGTTGCGAAATGCTATTGTCCAGACCTGGCAGAGCAATGTAAAATATTCAAAAGTTGATGCTTTTCATAATAATTTCCATCTTTATGAACGTGTGTGAGTCCCAATTTACAATATGTATATTAATTAACCCTGTTTTGAATTACTGATGATAGATCATGATATTCTTCATGTTTCCTTATATTCTTGATTTAATTTAATTTCATTTCATTTCGTTTAACGATTGGCTCAGGGTGGCCTTTCGGTACACTATCGATTGTAATAATTTGATAGTGCAAATGGATTCCATATTGAGTATATAACATCTACGCTTTTGGATCTTATGATTTCATCTCTTATACAATACTACCTTCTGCAATGTTTCAAATTTCTAAGTCTATTACAATTAGTTGGTGAATAAGTGATTATAATATTATACATATTCAAGATAGTGGATGTGCATAATATTCAAAATGATTACGTTGTAACTCGGGCATCTTATGTTCATCATACGAAGTTCTGAATGTGGATTATGGTGAACATTGATCTATTGAACCGTATGTCATCAATTATTATACTCGAAAATTAGAAGGTTGCGACCAAATTCCCTTATTAGTTCGTACTTGATATTCTAGTTTAGTTGGATCTCATGATTGATTTAGCCAGTAGGTGACTTATGCTGTAAAAATTCAAGTGGCCGCCATTTTGTTTTTGATAATATGGTGGTAATATGAGAACTCGGTTATGTTCTGTAGAATGAGGACCACCTCTGTGGTAAATTTCATTGAATTTGGATCAGGCGATCAGGAATTTATCGCACACACATAGGAAACACAGACTGACAAACTGACATAGACACACCGTCTCACACACAAACACATAAACCTATTTGTATGAAAACGGGCTGAAATTGGTTATCTGGTGGCAATGCAACACCCTCACAAAATTTCTTTGCGATTGGCGCAACCATTAAGGAGTTATTAGTGGGAGGGCGTAGACAGACACCCGCACATCACTCCATTAATGATCTCGTAACCCTATTTAAGTACGTGCAAAATTTGTCTTAATGCTATATTTTTGGAGGTGTGGAGTGGATATATTTTGCTATATGGATGGGTGACATGTTTTGAGAGGTGCAGGTGAATACAATAAGGAACTGTTGATTTCTTGTGTCCAATATTTCTCGAAATGTTAGGTGCTTTTTGGTTTCCTGCTGCGTGCCTTCCATATGTTTCTGTTAATTTGGTTTGGGATTTGAGACTCTGTGGCCATCTGGCCCACGTATTTGTGTATGTTAAATTTGTCAGATAATCTGTGCGTCTGTGATGATCGCAGTAGTGTTTGTAACTGTTGGGGTAGGTTACACTGGACATGACATAAGATATCATCCCGTTATTTGCCTGTAGGGTATGTTGGAAAACCTCACGATAGCCACTATCAGTGCTAGGATTCGAACCACTGATCTCTGAGCTTCCTGTAGCTTCAAATTATAGTCTTACAACATGACTCAATGCACAGTTTGAAATTGCTGAGAGTGTCTTTCGTCTGTGGATTCCCATGGTGAAGTATTCTAATACAGTGAATTAGTATTGATGAATACTGAAGTCTCTATTTTCTTCGCAGCTAAGTTAGGCCTATGCTGTATGAGAGTCGTCATTTTAAAGTTTCTATTGTTTTCCAAAGGAGTGTTTTTATATTATTATTGTTATTGTAATTATTGTTGTTTTAGTTGTCATTATTATTGTATCTAATGGTAAAGGGGTTTAATTGAACTGTTGAAAGAGTGATGTGGATGATTTTATATCCTATGTGACGTACGAAGTAACTGATAGATTTGAGTGACAACCAAAATAAAACTCCTTGGATAACTTAGTCCGTGTTGAGAAAGATACAATGCGCTCAATACCACAGCGCTTCGTCCCCTCCCGTCTATAAATCTGGTACGCCCACTCTGAGAACAAATGTCCTTCCGCAATGCTCTTCCAATGATATAGTTGACTTTGTCAGAGATTACTTTTTCGTTTAATCAAATCTTTGTAATTTACTACCTACCCTGCGTATTATTAAGACGTATATCACATTGATTTATATGAAAAGGGAATGTGTCGGGAAAAGTTATTAAAAGTTCGAAATCTTTTAAATTACTTCAGTGGAGATGAGATGTAGGGAGACCTGGCGCCGACCGCAGCTTTATATTATGGAGAGAATTTAATTCGTTATTTATTTAGAGAACAGATGTTTAGAAGTAGGAAAAGTCCATACCCATGTGACCATTTTAGCCACAATAACAATTCCGTATATTTTATGTTCTTTCCATATGCAGTGTGAATATTGTTGTTGCTTATATTAGGGGCTGCGACATCATGGTCATATACCCCAATGAATTGTGGTGTGTGATAACCTGTGTTATTGAGATGGCTGTGCTAGTGTGTATATTTGTAAATTGAGGATGGGATTGGGAAAGAGGTGGCCATGACCTCCATTTAGGAACCATCCCAGCGTTTGCCTGGAGTAGAAGATGGGGAACCACGGTAAACCAATTCCAGGATGGCTGAGGTGTGGAGACATTTGGGGGGAAACTCCTTGAGGGAGAACAGAAATTTTACGATCATAAACTCGAATGAAGGATGGGAAATTGATTGAGGCGGTAGGTCCTAATTGCAAAGTGGGAGGGAACATAAAGGATTATCCATGAACCAAGAGAATTAACAATCACGTAATTTATTATTTCTAAATAGCAACAAGTTTAATATAAATTGATGCAATTGGCACTGTAATGGCCTAAAGATTTTACACGTACTTTAAACAGAAATGACTGGAGTATCAGAAGAGAGGAAGGGTCTATAAAAGAAGCCCTTATATGTAAAAGAGAAATAGCAAAGTTAAAGAATTTCGTTACGTAATTGAAGGGGTTGAACACCGCTTGTAGTTATCATTATACTGTAGATGAAAATAAAGTTTGTTCATGTTTATGAGGTTATTGAACACAAAAGGATGAGAACACTGAAAACTTATATTTTACTTGAAGATGATGTGAAGATCTTGGAGTTGAGAAGGGCTATTCTCTAGAATGAATAGCGTGGTGAGCCAGTTCAATAAAAGAAGTTGTCCCAGCTATCTAGGATTACTAAAAGACATGCTGGAGATAACATGGATTGAGAAGTGAGCAGGCTTGACCACTGTATGGCCATCCTTTCGTCAGCTGAGGCCCTGATGTAGGCGTCTGAGTAGTCCTGAGGAAGGACCCAAAGACAGAAATTCCAGGCTTCTGAATGATGTTACTAGGTCCATGGTGATTGAAGAGAGTGACACGCCTTGTGTCAGAGAAGTAACATAAGAGTCACGACTGGTGTCGGCGGTATACTGAGATGTGGCAAGTGGAGAGAGAAGTGGCAGACTGGCGCTGGTGAATCGGTGTGGGAGGCACGACTGGTAACGTCAATGCCCTCAGGGTGGTCTGTACCCTCTGGAGTGGTCAAGATGTAGGCTCCTGAATAGTTACTGCAAGGACCGGACGATTGGCAGATTGGCACCGGGCAGTACCCTCTGGTATGGTCAAGATGTTGGCGCCTGCAGATTAACTACAAGGACTGGACGATGGCAGAAAAGCTGCAAGGACTGGACGATTGGCAGCTAGAACCCAAGTTTGTATAGGCATGTGGAAGCTTCTAGATGGAGTATACCACATGTCAGGCGTACCAAGCAGCTATTGGCTGCTAAGCGCGGTAGCAACGTGCAACACTCACATGGCGCGGAGGTGAGCAAGGCGGCCATCTTGAGATGATTAGTTTGAATACGCAGTGACTGAGAGCAGACGCACTGGATCAGCACTACGTTAAGTCTGTTAGAGTGTGACATATGATGCATCTACATATAGTATATGTAAGTAACGATTGATTGATATATATTTAAAGGTAAAGCATGAATTAATTGATATAAATACAATTATTTCCTTTTAGTGGCGTGAACACGTAAGACATATAGGACAGTTAAATAAGTTATCAAACCCAGCGGGGAAAATTCTGATACTACTAAATAATATTCACAAAAAGTGAACAAGGTGGGAATCGAACCCTCCTTTCATCTGGTTTGCCTTACGAGGTTGAGTGTACCCCGTTGCAGCCCTCACACCAGAATTAAAATTTCTTGCCAGAACCAGGAATCGAACCCGCACCTCCGGGGCGACAGCCAAGACCACTAGATTGTGTGAGCATGTAAGTTTGGTGGCTTAACCAACGAGAGAAGACTAGGCATCGTTTATCACAAAGTACTATCATGCAAGTAACTTCACTTATTTAGGCTGTACGCAGACATATGAATTCAACGCGTGTTTCTTCATCCTGTGAATTGGCCACGCAGCTGGATCACGAACCCCACCATCACATCTATCTTCAAACTGCACACTTCTGAAAAGTTGCAAATTATCACACGTTGAATTACGTGAGAATATAAATATATATAAATTGAATACATAGACCAGAAATTTAAAATACAGGCGTGCATTCCAAAGTTATTTTCTTTAGTGATTTATGGAAAATATGGGTCTTAGATCAGTTTTGAACGCTGATTCTAGTAGTAACTTCCGTTTGCATCCATCTCGACATTCTTACTCACGTTAGGATTTGTTATTTTTCAATTAATTACAACTTGAGAATAAGTATTGGAACAATGTGTCATTCTTTTCCGGAAAGGAAAGAACTTTTTTTGTTGTTAATACACGCTAAACATTAGATTTGAATTGTTCTATTAACATCTTCCCTGCTGTATAACATAACAAAAGAAATGATCCTATACTTTGCCAGCTTCCTTTTCTTGGCTATCTTACCGATCATTCAGTGTGAGTCTCCATCAGCAATCATATGTTATTTCCACCTTCCCTGGTACCTCTTCAACTCATTAATAACAAGACGATATATCTCTTTACTTCCTATTCCAACACGCCATTTATTTCGAATATTTTGACTGGCTGAGTGGCTCAGCGGTAAGGTTCCCGCCTGATGTGCCCAAGGTTGCAGGACTGAATCCTGGCGCAGTCAGCTGGCATTTGAGGGTGCGCACATGCGAGGGAGCTGTGTCAGTAGATTTACTGGCAATTTAATGATCCCCTTCGGTGCAAAATTCTGGCACTCCGGCGTCTCTAAAAGCCTCTGTAGTTAAAAGGGACGTAAAACTAATAACATTATTATTATTATTATTATTATTATTATTATTTTGAATATTTAATGTATTTTCCTTCCCAGGATGTTTTCAGTAACAGATCTGGAAGCCATCATTCTTCTGTTTCTCTTCACTCAATGTCCTGTCTCAGATTGGACATATAATAATAATAATAAATAGCCTTACAAATCCCATAAGGGCTATGGCCTCATGCAATTTGCAGGGAATTGCTCAGTTTTAACTCATCAGGTGAGCAAGTCCTGAGGAGCATTCGGGGTCATTCTTTCTGATTGGGCCTACTATATAGATGTGTAGCTGATTAAAAATTAAGTAAATTATATTGCGCTGGTATAACATTCGCTACAACAATCTGTTATATAGAAACATATTCGTTCATTGAGTCTGGTGATATTATTCCATGAACTCTGTTGGCCGTGCAAATGACTTCCCACAAGTGCTACAAGTGTTTTCCTTCACTCCAGTATGAACAACGCTGTGCTTCTTGAGGTGTGAGAAGCCTTTATTGTACACCGGACATATGTACCGTTTCTGCTGCATGTGCACCGAACGGTGTCTTTCTAATTGATGCATTGTTTATTGGTCACTGCATGTGAATTTCCCTAGGTCTTTCCACTCCTGCCTCATCTTTGCTGTTCTTGTCCATTGTTTTCCTCCCCATTTTACGAACATGTCTGCCCATCTGATTCTTTGTCTCCCAACGTTTCGTCTTCCCGTTCTTGGGTCCCACATCGTCATTTTGTACGTCCATCGGTTGGGATCTAATCTCGCTACATTTCCACCCCATTTCCATTTAAGCTGGTCTGCTAATGTCATAGCGTCATTCATGCCGGTTCTCCTTCTTATATCTTTGTTCCGTATAGGGACCAACAAATTTCTGTGGTTATTAGCCTACTTTTCACATTCTGAAACAATTACGAAAAAGTAGCCTTATAAGATCACCCGGGCAGATGTGTGTGTATGTCTGTGTGCGTGTCCCCCTATCAACTCCTAAACGGTAGCAGCCATCGAAAACAAATTTAGTATGAGTAAAGATCTATACCAGGACATCTCACGGCCATGTTTTAAAATGACATCAGTGCTACGATCTGCTAAAAACTCACAATTGAAATTTGAGCTCTATATTGGATATCTCAGAAGTTACGCATGAGAACTGTTCCAAAATTGGTACACGAATACAAAATCATATTTTAGATTAATTTTAGTAGCCTATATATGACAGTGTTGCCAACGAGATTCTACGCGTGCTGATCAGTTTAATGATAAACTCCATGTAACTTCCATTTATTAGAAATGGATTTCTTCCAAAATTTGCACATATACAGGGTGTTTCAAGAATACTTTAAAAACTTCGGGGATTGGTCCTTACAGCAAAACAAGAAAAAAACTCATATACACATATGTACCAAAATCCTTCAATTTCGATGTATTAATGGAAAAACATTGTAAAGTGACACATTAATTGACATCCTGTTTGAAAGTGTTTTACACATGAACTCATATAAACGGAGGGTTCCTGACACCGACAGAAGGAAAAACTGTCATATGCACAGGTGTCCCAGAATCCTTTGTTTTTCCGGGAGGGACTTTTGAACACATTGGTACACTGATACCACTTCACCTCACACAGCTCACAGCATGTACTAGAAATGTCCTCCTATTGCGTCGAGACGTGGATCAACACGTCGCATCATGGACTGCCGGACCCGTTCAAAGACTTCGGGCAGGTGTCGTAGGCGTCCAGGATACGTCGATGAAGAGTTCCACATCCAGGATGGCTACGGCATACACTAATTGTATCAGGTACCCCAACAGATAAAAGTCTAATGGATTGAGGTCTGGCGATCGTGCAGGCCATGGAACGGGTCCTCCTCTGCCCTACCATCTGTCCTGGTAGATAGTCGTCATTGCTGCACGAACAAGGTAACTAAAGTTGTCTTATTTGCAGGGGCACATCGTCGTGCAGTAAGTCTGGAAGGGTGTTCTGGATAAAGTATCTGTAGACAGCACCTGTAAGACGTGCTCGTAGAACATATGGACCTACAGACAGTCACCTACAATGCCAGCCCACAGATTAATCCTAAACTAGTGCTGATGGCGAGCCTGAACTACAGCGCGAGGATTACGATCCGCCCAAACGTGTTGGTTGTGGAAATTGGTAATACCATCCCACCCAAACGTTGCTTCGTCTGTGAACAATATGGATGAGAGAACAATGGATTGGCTGTTTGTGCTACAAGCCAGCGGCACAGTTTCTCTCGTGGTGGATAATCGACACGCGAATGGCCCTGCACACGTTGAATATGATAGGGATACAGGAGCTGATCGTGAAGTACCCTCCATACTGTACTGTGCGATGTACCAGTTGCCCGAGCCACTTGTCGTCAATATACTGCAAGATCTCTTCGTCGTGGTCCGGCGTATAAACAACACGTGGTCGTCCTCGATCACATGCCTGAGTTGCAACGGCTCCTGTCTGCGCAACACGACGTAAAACAGCCCCAAAGGTTGGATGACTCAGCTGTCTGCGGTCTGGAAACCCCCTCCGATACCGCTGAGCCACTTCGCGTCCATTACCATTCGCGCGACCGTACATAAAAATTATATCTGCCTATTCACGGAATGAATATGCTGCCATACTGTACTGTTGTGTAGTCAAACACGTGCGGGTACCGCACTAGTGAAACTGTGAAGACAGACTAATGCCACATGACTATGTAGACACGTCTCCACGGTCACACGTCGCCATCTAGCGATACGATGCAGTCCAATGCGGCAAAGCCTTTCTATCCGTGCATAGCGCAATGCCGTTGTGCGGTTGGAATCAAACATACCTGATGAGTATACCCATGTGTTTGCCACTCCCTCCCGGGACAACAAAGGGGTCGAGAACACATGATCATATGACCCTGTTTTCTTCTGTCGGTATCAAGAACCCATCCCCGAAGTCTGTCAAAGTATTTCTGAAACACCCTGCATACATCAAAATATTCCAGATTAATTTTGAGCCAACCATAATTGGCAGTGTTGACAAAATGATTTTACGCTCGCTGATAGATTCAATGACTTATTTAATGTAACGCCCGTACTATCTATTAGACTTCCACCAAATTGTGTGTGCATTCTGTTCCTTAAGAGATGGAACTAGGAATATATTCAGAGTTCCCAGAGTTACCATCTGTTGATAAATACTCTCTATAATTGTGGACCGTAGTCACAGTAGGCTAGTAAGTATAAATGCCGACAGATCTAAATTTTCAAACCAATAGAACATAATAATCCAGATAAATGTTGAGCAACCCAGACATGGCAATGTTCCCAACATAATTCTGCACGTGCTTATAGATTCAATGTTGAACTGCACGAACTTCCCATACTAACGTATGGATTTCATCCTTATTTTGTACGTGGAATGTATGCTTTAGGACATATACTGGTGCTTGAAATACGAGTCGCAGGGCTACCAACTGTGTAAAACAATTTAAGTGGTTTAACTCAAATGTCAAATTCTACTTTTTATACTGAGACAGTTAATATTTCGTCAAACCATTCATTCTATCCTTCAATTTAAAAACTAATGATTATACATTTCATGAAACCACGCGTCAGATAGTGGAACTATCCCTTTTTACAACATATGCCAGCTTTTCATAAAGTGCCACGATTTACATGAAATGACTGATTACAATATCTGACTACGATATATATATTGTCTACATTTGCCTATGAATTTCTAGGACTAGGAAGTAGAGCAAACGTCATAACAATGTGCTCATTGTGTCGTAAGACAGTTTACAGACCCATTTTCATATTGATTTTTATATGATAAAATGTTGCCAGGAAAGCACCCTACTCTATACACAAACGTTTCAAATCACTCTCTCAGACGTTGGAGGCACTGACGATTTCAATATCAAACAATGCCGTATACATTTGTACAGCCAACAGCTATCTGTTCCATGCAATGAGCACACAAGACCAATTTAAACTTCTGAAAAGCTGAGCCTGCGGCTTGTAGTTTTACGTGACCGTTAATCTCGCGATTATGAGTCATGGGACCTTCTATTTCCGTGGTTTCCGAACCACAGGACGTGACATTTTACCTTAAGAAATTACGCATGCATTAACCGGGAATTTGAACCCGTTTCGCCTTGCTTAATGGCAAGCAGCTTAACCCCTGCACCATCACGCCCCTCACACTATGCTTAATGAAGAGGTTCGTTTGTAGTGTAGACCACTGGCGTCACATCTTGCCTTCTCAATCTTCAGTGAAAGGATATTCAGGAAATCAGGCTCGTGTTATCGTCGACTATAAGGACCCGCTACCTGTTGTCTGCAGGGATTTCCCCCTGACACTGATGCCACGGGACGGGCTTGACACACTTCTGCGCAACTTGTGTAATGACTGTTGGGAAGATTACATATGCTCAACTTGATGTGGAATTACAAATGAGGTGAAGACTTAACTCGCTATAGGCACGCTCTTGCTCCCACATTCTAATTCTTGTCACCACTTCACAGACAAGGCTCCACAACCACAATACTAGTGGGATGAATCTTTAACAAGACGGAGGTAATTACTATGTATCACTAGAACAAACGGCAAGGAAACTTCTGAAAAACAGTCAACTTTTCTTGGCCCTTTCACAAGAAAGACATTAATCTAATTCCCAGTTCAAAATGAAGTTATGAGGATAGTTACTATCGATTTATCCTCATTATGCAGAAACAAATCCGGAGTGGATTCGTTAGATTCTTCTAGAAGAACTTACATACCGCAATTCTTCAGGCAATCAGTACTGAATGTGGTTCCATACAGGTGAATTTGCCTTGAAAATGGAACTAATGTCCTTTCTCCCATGTGTCCCAATTATTTTACAACTTATTTTATGAATTTTTGATTTTCTACCTAGGTATGTGTATTCTGCCTGAAAAAATTAACAAATCACTTGTTCCTTCTCGTGATGAATATTTATGTCGCTCGTAGATATTAGAGGCGGACTGGCATAGTTAGCTTAATCCGTCAAATCTATATGCCTCACATCACTCAATGAACCTCAGGTTAGAAGAACAATAAACAACTAAATAAACAAAAGAACTGCCCCTAGACCAACTCATAGGTACCCTCCCCCACCTCAAGTTAAATAAACAAATTGTCAGTATACACAATCAGATGGGCCCCCACCACACATCAAATGAACAACTAGTCTTCCAAGGTACATAATAATTAATAAATAATTAATTACACTCCGAAAATTCCCTGTCCTTCTCAATAAATTATATCAGGTGTTCCAGTCTAAGAAAAATTATGATAAGACAGAAAGTGCGCTCACACTGCTTCTTTTCATCGATCTCAGGATCGAGTGTATCATCGACATGAACGGATCAGGATCAATATTTTATTACAACGTAGGTCGTGCACTATCACATGGAAAATGCTTTTAATTGGAGGGAGAATTTTTAATGGAAAAGAGCAGTAGAATATATTGTGTCCGTCAGACGGGAAGATGGGGGCCTGCTTTGCTTACAACAGTCTTCTCGACACCCCCATCTGTCGAACCCATACCCCTGAGTGGATTGGATATGCTCTCAGACCAGCCCGCATGGGACCAGTGTCACGGGGTCTTCGCGGTGTTAGTAGAGAGCTGGAAATGTAAGGAACTAGCCCAAGAGGCACATCAAAAATAGCAGAGTTAATGATTAACAAAGTCCAGTTTTAAAATATATTTCGTAAATTTATTCAAAATTTACAAATCCCTATCCTACTTCCGAGTGTAAATTCGGTAAATAGGCGAAGCTAAAAATAAAAATAAAGTATCATTCTTCCCTAATCTGAAGTTAAATTATACCCTCGCGAAGTCCTGTTTCAAAAATATCAAAAGTTACTTAAGAAATGTGACACGAAAACAATCCCTAAGATACGTCAGTGTCACCCCTTACATTTATCATTACGTTAATAATTTATATCTAAACCTATCTGATGTTAAAGCGCCTATCGCAAAGGAAAAAAAACAAGCTATTACACAATTGGGTTTGCCTAACCTACAAAAACAATAATCTAAACACACACAAATATACAAGGATAAGCAACAACAATTAAATGAATAAGCCCTCCTATTGTTACGGCATTTGCGTCCTCCCTGCGCAAATTAGCTGATGATTACAGTTGATTGTCATCTATGCGTGGTAATCAGTTATGTTGGTGAGAGCGTGATAAAACAAAATCACGACTGACGTCACTTAATTGCTAATATCTGGGCTTCCATGGGTTACTCCAGAAATTGCAATTTGTCGCTACAAGAAGTGTCAGGTAGTCCTTGGCTTGTATATACAGTAGTTTTCATCTCAAATGGATGCGATTCGAAGATTCAGTTACATAATTACATATTAAAATTAAGTTCTCAGGTATTATTAAAATATCAGATTTTTTACTAGCATGTATACTTGAGGAAAATAATCCTTATCACATTATTATTATTATTACATTTAATTATTTTATTTCTCCCTCATAGTGTGGAGTGTCACAGTGTGGTGCAAGCGCACATAGTGTATGGTTATACAGTTTAGTTATTGAGGCTAGTAGTGGAGGGTCACAGTGTGCTACAAAAGCACATAGTGTAAGGTTATACAGCATTGTTATTGAGGCTAGTAGTGGAGTGTCACAGTGTGGTGCAACAGCACATAGTGTAAGGTTATACATTGTTGTTATTGTGGCTAGTAATGGAGTGCCACAGTGTGTTACAAAAGCCCATAGTGTAAGGTTATACAGTGTTGTTATTGAGGCTAGTAGTTGAGTGTCACGGTGTGGTGCAACAGCACAGAGTGTAATGTTATACAGTGTTGTTATTGAGGTTAGTAGTGGAGTGTCACAGTGTGGTGCAACAGCACATAGTGTAATGTTATACGGTGTTGTTATTGAGGCTAATAGTGGAGTGTCACAGTGAGGTGCAACAGCACTTAGTGTAAGGTTATGCAGTGTTGTTATTGAGGCTAGTAGTGGAGTGTCACAGTGAGTTGCAACAGCACATAGTGTAAGGTTATGCGGTGTTGTTATTGAGGCTAATAGTGGAGTGCCACAGTGTGGTGCAACAGCACATAGTGTAATGTTATACAGTGTTGTGATTGAGGCTAGTAGTGGAGGCTCACAGTGTGCTACAAAAGCACATAGTGTAAGGTTGTACAGTGTTGTTATTGAGGCTAGTAGTGGAGTGTCACAGTGTGGAGAAACAGCACATAGTGTAAGGTTATACAGTGTTGTTATTGAGCCTAGTAGTGGAGTGTCACAGTGTGGTGCAACAGCACATAGTGTAATGTTATACAGTGTTATTGAGGCTAGCAGTGGAGTGTCACAGTGAGGTGCAACAGCACATAGTGTAAGGTTATGCAGTGTTGTTATTGAGGCTAGTAGTGGAGTGTCACAGTGAGATGCAACAGCACATAGTGTAAGGTTATGCAGTGTTGTTATTGAGGCTAGTAGTGGAGTGCCACAGTGAGGTGCAACAGCACATAGTGTAAGGTTATGCAGTGTTGTTATTGAGGCTAGTAGTGGAGTATCACAGTGAGGTGCAACAGCACATAGTGTAAGGTTATGCAGTGTTGTTATTGAGGCTAGTAGTGGAGTGTCACAGTGAGGTGCAACAGCACATAGTGTAAGGTTATGCAGTGTTGTTATTGAGGCTAATAGTGGAGTGCCACAGTGTGGTGCAACAGCACATAGTGTAAGGTTATGCAGTGTTGTTATTGAGGCTAGTAGTGGAGTGTCACAGTGAGGTGCAACAGCACATAATGTAAGGTTATGCAGTGTTGTTATTGAGGCTAGTAGTGGAGTGCCACAGTGTGGTGCAACAGCACATAGTGTAAGGTTATGCAGTGTAGTTATTGAGGCTAGTAGTGGAGTGCCACAGTGAGGTGCAACAGCACATAGTGTAAGGTTATGCAGTGTTGTTATTGAGGCTAGTAGTGGAGTGCCACAGTGTGGTGCAACAGCACATAGTATAAGGTTATGCAGTGTTGTTATTGAGGCTAGTAGTGGAGTGTCACAGTGAGGTGCAACAGCACATAGTGTAAGGTTATGCAGTGTTGTTATTGAGGCTAGTAGTGGAGTGTCACAGTGTGGTGCAACAGCACATAGTGTAAGGTTATGCAGTGTTGTTATTGAGGCTAGTAGTGGAGTGTCACAGTGAGGTGCAACAGCACATAGTGTAAGGTTATGCAGTGTTGTTATTGAGGCTAGTAGTGGAGTGCCACAGTGTGGTGCAACAGCACATAGTGTAAGGTTATGCAGTGTAGTTATTGAGGCTAGTAGTGGAGGGCCACAGTGAGGTGCAACACCACATAGTGTAAGGTTATGCAGTGTTGTTATTGAGGCTAGTAGTGGAGTGCCACAGTGTGGTGCAACAGCACAAAGTGTAAGGTTATGCTGTGTTATTATTGAGGCAAGTAGTGGAGTGTCACAGTGAGGTGCAACAGCACATAGTGTAAGGTTATGCAGTGTTGTTATTGAGGCTAGTAGTGGAGTGCCTTAGTGTGGTGCAACAGCACATAGTGTAAGGTTATGCAGTGTAGTTATTGAGGCTAGTAGTGGAGTGCCACAGTGAGGTGCAACAGCACATAGTGTAAGGTTATGCAGTGTTGTTATTGAGGCTAGTAGTGGAGTGCCACAGTGTGGTGCAACAGCACATAGTGTAAGGTTATGCAGTGTTGTTATTGAGGCTAGTAGTGGAGTGTCACAGTGAGGTGCAACAGCACATAGTGTAATGTTATGCAGTTTTGTTATTGAGGTTAGTAGTGGAGTGCCACAGTGAGGTGCAACAGCACATAGTGTAAGGTTATGCAGTGTTGTTATTGAGGCTAGTAGTGGAGTGCCACAGTGTGGTGCAACAGCACATAGTGTAAGGTTATGCAGTGTTGTTATTGAGGCTAGTAGTGGAGTGTCACAGTGAGGTGCAACAGCACATAGTGTAATGTTATGCAGTTTTGTTATTGAGGCTAGTAGTGGAGTGCCACAGTGAGGTGCAACAGCACATAGTGTAAGGTTATGCAGTGTTGTTATTGAGGCTAGTAGTGGAGTGCCTCAGTGTGGTGCAACAGCACATAGTGTAAGGTTATGCAGTGTTGTTATTGAGGCTAGTAGTGGAGTGTCACAGTGAGGTGCAACAGCACATAGTGTAAGGTTATGCAGTGTTGTTATTGAGGCTAGTAGTGGAGTGCCACAGTGTGGTGCAACAGCGCATATTGTAAGTTTATGCAGTGTTGTTATTGAGGCTAGTAGTGGAGTGCCACAGTGTGGTGCAACAGCACATAGTGTTGTTATTGAAGTTAGTAGTGGAGTGTCACAGTGTGGTGCAACAGCACATAGTGTAATGTTATACAGTGTTGTTATTGAGGCTAGTAGTGGAGCGTCACAATGTGCTACAACAGCACATAGTGTAAGGTTATACAGTGTTGTTATTGATGCTTTTAGTGCAGTGGGACACCCTCTCTCCAGGGGTTATAAATATGGAGAGCCCGGCTCAGGATCTAAGTGAAGACCTCAACGGCATCTGTGGTGGTGAAAGAGTCCTTCGGTACAGCAAAGTTGGAGGAAGAGGCATCCCAGTGCTCGGGGTTAATAGAGTGAAGATGTTTGTCCTTATTATGGACACCCGTAGCGTTTGCACTCCAGAGGAGCGGCTACAAAAGGCGTCTGTTCTCCATGTTAGGAACGGCCTCGTTCATATCTGGCAGTAGGTCATAAATTGCATTTGGGAGTGGCGACCCCATCTTAATAATAGCCTAAAATGAAAGCAAATATGGTTCAGCCTCGGAAAATGCTAGGGCGACCCCTGCAGGCGACGCGCACTTCTTCATATGCTGGTGGATCTGTGAGAAATGGGCGACCAGCATCACAATATATCCGAATAGGGACAGTCAACATCGTAACCCTGTCGAACAAGACTGAGGAGCTAGTGGACTTCATGTTGGAGGAGGAGATAGCCTTCCTCGGTCTCAGTGAAACGAAATGGAAAGGAAAAGGGGGAAAACTAAAGGAAGGATACAGGCTGTTTTACAGTGGAGGACAAGAGGCAAAAAATGGAGTAGGGATGATTATAAGAACGGATGTCTTAGAGTATGTGGAAGAGGTGAAGAAGATAAGTGGCAGGTTAATCATAGGAAGGATACAGTTCCAGACAGGGACAAAAAATCTGTTTCAAGTATATGCTCCACAAACGGGGAATAAGGAAGGGAACTTAGAAGAATTCCTAGACGATGTGGAAAATATAAAGAGGATAAGGAAATAATAGTAATGGGAGATTTGAATGCACGAGTGAGAAGAGACAGACAAGGAAGACTGAAGATTTTGAGACCATATGGTTATGGCAGTAAAAATCCAGGAGGGAATTTCTTCATGGACGTCTGTCAGCGGAACCAACTAATTATAGGGAATACGTGGTTCAGAAAGAAAAATAGTCAGAAGATAACGAGGTGTGGATGGGGAGATAGAAGAACGAAAACTCCGATAGACTATATATTAGTCGAAAAAGGACATCGGAAAGAGTTAATGGATGTCACAGCCATGCCAGAGGAAGCCTTTGGAGGAGACCATAGGGCAGTGGTAGCAAAATTAAAAGTAGGAAAGGTCATGAGATTACCATAAAAAAGGGAAAGAAAGTTTAAGGTCTGGAGACTAAAGGAAAAGGAGGTTGCAGAAGAGTTTAAGAGAGAAGTGCAAGAACAGATACCCAGGATGGATATTACCCATGTGGAAAAAGAATGGGAAAATAGTTTAAGCGTGCATTTGTAACAGTGCAGAGAAAACATGTGGTACAACATCAGGAAATGCACGGGAAAAGGCGACAAAAAGGTGGAATGATAGAGTGAATGAAAAGGTAAGAGAGAAGAAGAAAGCTTGGAAGGAATGGAAAACAAAAAAGACTGAAGAAAGTAGAGTAAAATATATAGAAGCAAACAGAGATTGCAAGAAAGTAATTGCAGAGGAAAAGAAGAAAAGCTGGGAAGAATTCACTCAGGAAATAAGGGAGGATTTACATTGTGGAAATAAATTGCTGTTTGGAATTATAAAAAGCAGAAGGAATGAAAAGGTGAACACTGGGTTCGTGAAAAACAAAGAATGTAAAATATTGACAAAACCAGAAGAGATAACAGACAGATGGAAAGAATATTTCAGCGAGCTGTTGAAGGTGAGACGCCAGGCATGCGGAGAAGTTACGCAAACAGCCAAAACGGTGGAGGAAGAAATAGAAGAAGAACCAGACATTATTATGGCAGAAGTGGAATGGGCAGTTAGGAAGATGAAGATGGGGAAAGCTGTGGGAATCGACGAAGTGGCAACATAAATGATCAAGGTGGCAGGACCAGTGGGACTGCAGTGGACATACAGACTTCTCAGGAGTGTGTGGAGAGAGAAGATAGTACCTGAAGCCTGCAAAAAGGGAATAATATTGCCGATATTCAAGAAAGGAGACAGTAAGGTGTGTGGTAACTACCGGGGAATCACCATCATTTCGCATGTTGCCAAAGTAATGGAAAGAATCCTAGAAAAAAATAGAGTAAAGGTAGAAAGCCAAATAGAGGAGGAGCAGGTCAACAGTGGAACCCATTTTCATTCTGAGACAGAACATTGAAAAGAGTTGGGAATATGGGAAGGAGTGCTACAGTAGTGAGAAGACTAGAGTCGGGACATCGGAATGGTTTAAAATTGACACTGGACTAAAGCAAGGAAGTGTGTTGTCACCATTATTGTTCGTAATGGTGATGGATGACATCATGAAAGCAGCAATGAAAGAATATAGTAGGGCAAAGATGAAGGTAATGTTGTTTGCAGATGACGTTGTGATCTGGGGCGAGGATGAGATGGAGGTACAAGAACAGTTAGACGTAATAAATGAAAAGATTGAGCAATGGGGATTGAAGATAAATGTGGAGAAGAGTAAAACATAGGTGATGAGTAGAGATAAGAAAGAATGAAAAGGAGTAATCAAAGTAGGAGATAAGGAATTGGAAGTGGTGAAACACTTCAAATACTTGGGAAGTGAACTGACTGAAGATGGAAGACTAGATTTGGAAATAAGCAGAAGAATACAACTCGTGAGTGCTTTCTACCAACAGGTACGGGGACTAGTATGGAACAAGGATGTACCAATTGATGCTAAAGAAGTTATGTACAAATCATATTATGTTCCTATAATGATATATGCAGCAGAAACTTGGACAATGACTAAGAGGGATGAGAGCAGATTACAAGCAGCTGAGATGAGATTCCTCAGAAGTATTGTTCATAAAACGAGGAGGGACAGATTGAGAAATTAAGATATACGGAAAGAACTGGGAGTACAGAAATTAAATGACAAACTGGAGCAAAACAGATTGAGATAGTTTGGACATGTCAAGCGGATGAATGAAGTAAGGCTACCAAGACGAGCACTGGAACAACGGATGACAAGGAAGAGAGGAGGAGGAAGACCAAGAATGCGTTGGATGGACTCGGTGGAGAATAGTATTAGAAAACGGAACCGGGATTGGAACACTGTGTCGGAAGAGGAATGGTGGAACGACAGAACAAAGTGGAGAGGAACCATATTTTCCCCCACCCTGTGTCAACTGGAAAAGGGGAAATGAAGATGATGAGTGTTCTTTAATATTTATTAAAACCATTCAGAATACCAAAATCGAGTAGCAAAAACCACTATATCGATTTATATCACCAATATGCATGAGCAAGAAAACGCATTATCACAGTACATGACAGTCACCGCTTAAGGCGTGTCCTAATGACAAAAACATCTGTGGCTCCTACAACTCGCGTTAATATCTGGCCAACAGTCAGAAAAGACGATCATCGGTTGCCAACAACCACACACCCTTAATATGGGCGACCCATGTCTGCTCTCATATCAACTGTCTCTTAAAGACACAACAATAACGTTGTCCTCAATTCATACAATGGCCTTTGGTCTTTACAAAATACAAAATGGCTAAAGGGAAACAGCTGTTCACAGCTCTGAATGTAGCATAGATAAATCTCAAGTGAACCTCTGATAACAATTGTGGTTGGAAGTTGTAACATGAATATTTATTATCATTCCTAACATGCATTTCTGACAGCTAGAAATCATTGCATTCCATTCTCTCAAGCAATCACAAAGCCTTCTCCAAATTGTCATATAATGTCGTCTTTACTGTAGTAGCAATTAATGAAATAAAAATAGATCACTACTTCGCAGGTGTTTTGTGTTACTGGCACGGCTTAACAATAGATTTCCAAGGCCTCCCCTTGCCTCCTCACTGCCTTCCAAACTGTCCTTACGTTTACAAAATCTAGCTTGCTACTAGTATGCTGCCTCTCGGCTAAATCATTTCCTTTTCATTTAAATACATACACATCTGATGTCCACTCCTTGCTGTCCGGCAAGTTCACAGTTTATTAGATGGCCAAGAATTGCAAACAGTAGTATAACGGAGATATGACACCTGCTTCCTCCAGCAAAGTTGTCAAAATGATACGCAGAAATTCCTCCTAAACATGTTCACACGCCTGTCTTATTCCAGTCCTGCTTCTAACCAACATGCTATTCCAAAGCATACTAACGCGAAGAGAAAAATACATCACTAAATCAGATGATGTTAAAATGATTCCTAATAATGCATTGTACTCCCAATGCTGATGAGGTTATTCTTATTTACAGGGGCTGTTCTTCCAAACCATTAGATCAAATCTGTCTAGGAGAAAAATACTAAATATCACTAAAATTGGCTACAAAGATGCCACACCTGACCAATTGTGTATTGAGTGCGGTTAAATTATATTACTTAATCCACCGGCAAGTCTACCGTGCCGTAATGAATTATGGTAACTCACATATATCGTCGTTGTATGTTATGGAAATGGTTCTCCGATCATAGCCTGGATTCGGCCTTTTAGATCCATCCCAGTCGACGTTTCCTTTTGCGCCTCATGGTACTTGTATCAATCAGTGCAAGCTTTCCCAATGGTGATGTTTCTACTCCATAAGCCTTTCCATTGGGCCTGATGAATCTGCCATGTTGTCAGTTATCGCGGTTGATTTGGACTTGTTGAAATATTCCCTGAACCACTGATTCTAATGTTGTACTGGGGAACAATATCAACACTGAGTATACACTGGTGCGGGTAGTCAAAATTGCCCTTAGTATCCCGCCACAGACTCTAATATAGTTTCCGCAATGTATTACACAGAATGTAAGACTCTCACATTCACTATTGTACAGCCCCGGGGGGGGGGCAGTACCCCTGAGAGCCACCCCCCATTTTTCACTAAAACCACCCTAACTGGCAGCATCATAAGACCAGAACATTATCTTTACACAGCAAGAGGCGGCCACCCAGCTCGGGAGGTTAGCCAACCACTTGCAACACATACATAAACATCTACACCAACAACTATCTGGGGCAGCTACGGTGACGTAATGCTGACCATGCAGCACCTAAAAACTATAAGAATGGAGTCCTGACCAGGAGCCATGATCTGTTCTACTCAGTGCGTCGCCAGCGGCCCTAGCCAACGTCTGTTCCTGCTACATCAGGTGAGATTCAGCAAAGTGCTCAGACTCCTTTATTTTGTACCCCAAACCTGTACACACTAGTTGTATTTTACATTTGCCTACGACTTTCCAAAAGGGACATACAGAACTACATTCACTGACCAATAAACACTTGGTCAGTAAGTTACACATTGCATTACTAATTACTACTAATTACACTCCTCTTCACATCCTCATACCCTTCCTGACCTTCGTCACGATTGTCCGTGACCATAGTAGCCAGTAACTGCTTTGTCAGACTGCATTGTATTTCCCAGCACGCGACTCGACTACATAACGTCGAGCCGCTGACATAAGCACGCCTATTGTATTACTCATCTCGCCCAGCTGGCAGGCCAGTATAGTAGCCTGCGTTTAGAGGTCCATCCCCTACTAAACACTTGCATCTTTGCAGGAACACCCCCTAGCGTTTAAACACTAAACAACACACTACACTAGTAAGCTCTCCCAGCTACGGGAATCTACTCTCACCTAGGAACTACTTTCCAAATCAGCACAGTAACACAAGTGTTTTATCCCTAACTACCCCCAACTAAGGGATCCAAAACATATTGGTGGAGGCGCTGCTACCACGCAGAATAAGGGTAGGACTCATACAACGAGCCCTTGTGGTAGAAACGGCCCGTACCGCACACAGCCAAGCGTTAGTTTAAAAAAAAATTTTGAAGACAGTATTATTATTTTTTCTCTCTTATCCCTTCACTCTAGAAATACAGGGGAAATTTTAATCAACCACCCACCCCCACCCCCTGGAAAGCACCAGAAACATAATACATTGCAAAACACACACAGTTCTTTTTTATACATACACTTGATCCAGCATGGCCCCTCTATACCGCCTAGCTGTGCTGAGGAGCATTGGGGAATACCAGGAGTTAATTGCCTGGCACAAGGTCTTTGAGACAAGACAGGACTACCTCACAAGGTTTCAGCAGCTCCTGCACGCCCAGTATATGCGAATTATAAGGGCACTTGTCCGGCCACTCCGCAGCGCTAAGAATCGCAAGATTCGAGCGAAAATCCCCACCCTCCGTACACAAATCATTAAGGCACACTGGCAACTACACTGCCGACACGAATTCATGTTCCAGCAATGGGAAACAATCATCAGGGAACACCAACGGATAGGGACTAATGGCACCAAAGTTGCCGAACAGGCCATATGCCTCAATAGGCAGTACGCCCAAATTTGGGATGACTACCGCGAGCTCCAGGCTAACAAGGCCATTTTTGAATTCATGGCAGGGCCACAAGCCCAGCCTAGAGAGGACATAAGCGTAGATACGCTAACGCAGCAATTTGCGAGGATGTCCCTCTCAGACACTTACAAGACACAGGGGAAGGAGTTCACCGTGGCCACAGTTCAGGAAACGGCCAGGTTAGGCTCCAACACACTACAGGGCCAAGGTCACATCAATACGCGTCCCTCAGCTCCGGTTCGGAAGGCAATTTTGCCAAACCGAGGAGCAGAACCTACGCCAACCTCCTCGGAACGGACGAACGAGAGGGAGTTGACGCCAGGACTCTCAAGCACACATCGTAACACAGGGAGAAACCGGGAGGTAACCATGTCATGGGCTGAGGACATAGAGCCCGTGCCACAGCACATTAAGCCCACACAAACTTACACACATAGGCAAAAACAAGGGCAGGAGTCTACCGTGGCCATAGGCCAGAAAGCGGTTAGACTACACTCCAATATATCGCCAGGGCAATCACAGGCAATTACACGGCCTTTTCCGCTAGTTCAAAGGGCAATTTTTCCAGAATGGAAGCGGGCACTAGCATGTGTACCCCAGGTGCAAAAGCATAAGAGGGTGTTGCCTTTTGCCCCTCAGTGTGCAAAACATACGCCTGTGAACACTGTCCAGGCGCAGACACACAATACACGGGGTATAAGAAAGGTATTATTACCTACCCCACGAGGCTGGGCAGTCAGGAATACACACACCCATATAAACACTGCTAGGGTAGCGCGGAGCGCAATCAGCCCCTCAGACACAAGCACACTCAGACTAATATCCGGGCACTACGGTGAAAGTAGACCCAGACTTACTTTGCTACAAACTCCTCCAGAAAATAGTAAAGAAGCACCTCAATGGGTATCAGGGGCCTACGCCTTAGTGACAGGGCGAAAGTATTCACATTCTCGAGCAATGACGCTCGGACGGGGATAACGACTTTCACCATGAATATAACATACACTAATGTCACTTGAATCACAAATATACATACGGGCAGGTTCTTTTACACGCAGGAAACACGATGATTGATACACAAAGGGCAGATTCCACCCCTGTAAACTGCAGACACGCAGAGACTCATGCACAAAACTACACATTTTTCATATACATACAGGGGAACGTGGCCAACTCAAAATTATATAATTTGAAATTGTTCTTAATTTTTTCTTGGCCCCTAGCATTTTTTAGGCCATCAAGGGTTTATAATCATGGTTAGTTCAAATTATAGCTTGGATAACGTAAAGTTTTTAATGTACAAAGACAATCGGAGGCCAATCAGTGGGCCACGCGGCTCAGGCCCTCAAAGAACTGTCCCGAATGCAGCCTAAGCAACAAACCACAGCACAGAGCTTGGGCGGGTCTTTCCAAGTAGAAATGACTATCTTGTTATATTTTCCATTCCTACAATTATATAGATCCTTTTGGGATGACTGAGAGACTTAATAGTAAGAAACAGTTAAGAATCTCACATTATTTTTGAAAAATAGTAGATTTCCCAGAGACGTAACTAGATTACTGTCTTACTAACGTCAAATAGGTGAATAGAACACTCAGGTCCTATCTTTCATTTTGCAACTTTTGAAATTATTTACAATACAATCTTTACAAAGTACCGCCGTCTGGCAACCAGCTTTGGTAAACATAAAGCATTATGTAGACAGGATACAATATATTTTCTCTACTCTTTTCAAAGAACTCTCTTAATTTGGATTTTTGGATAAGTCAATTTTTTTTCTTTCACTAATCCCGTGAAGTGCGAATTATCCAAGTGAACTGTATATATTTGATCCATAGCTGTACCCTACCTATTACGCTGCCTATAGCATGAGTTTTTCCCCCTATAACAGCGCTCAAACTAAACACAAACACCATAGGGTGAAAATCCCAGACTTTGGGAAAACCCACATACTTCTGGAAGGCACACAGTAAGCTCAAATTGCTACGAAGCATCAGTAACACTTAGCAAAACTGTCCCGGAGACACAAGCTTAAAAGGCACCAGGAATAATTACCCTGGACAAAGACGGTCTCGAACCCGCAACCTTCTGAATACCAGGAATGCAAGGTCGGGTAACTATTCAATTGGAGGATAGAATAATAAGGGATGGTTACACCAACAGGAATTCATACGCACAAAACAATAAAATCACCTCCGACACCTAGTCACCAAACACGCGACTAGCGGCCCGGAGACACACGTACATAAACACAGCTAACTACCACTAACAGGAATATATTCATCCCAGGCCCACAATAACACAAAAATTTGGGGACACAAACATACATAATCGTAGGGTCATTTACATTACAAGGGACCCAAGACACGCTGTATATGCATACAGTAGAAAGACGTGTCGGCAAACATACACACATTGGCCAGGCACATGGGGCCAGCGGGCCAGCCAACAAGCCGGCAAAGCACTTCCTTACACAGCTGTAATCTAATACTATCGCCAGGTCAGCGATAACACATTCATAACCATGCGACCTTCACCAGCCGCAGACAACCCAACAGTGTTTCAGTCCTGGCTGTAACATACACAGTCATTTACGCCAGTTTCAAAACCCAATAACTCCCAAAATTAGTGTACGACGGTCGTCGCGTATGGCACAAAACATTCACGCTAAAGCATACTTTCATCCGCGTGTCTCAAACACACGATACGCGCGCCATGATACATACAGCACAGAAACTGTAACACCAGGACCTTAGAACAAGGCGGGTGCGAACACACGATAACGCCATACATTCGTGCCAAAAAGAAACTAGCCAATGGTATTTTTGGCGCAAAAATACAATCAGAAACCACACTAGGGACGCACAAATCCCAACAGACAACGCAGACATGAAACACGGAGTATTACACGGGATCGCGGGTCCGAATGCCCAGTAAAAATCGGACGCCGTGGAAAACAAAAAACCAGAATCCCACTTAGACGGAAGTTGGCCCCATACAAGTACATAAGCGCGTGAGCCACACAATTATAATAACAGGGAGGTTCTTTAACACACATGCAGGAACATAGATTCGTTCCAAAGTACTCGCTACCACAGCCTACTTAGGGCATTAGCGACCACAAAATACTTTTCTCTGAACCATAGCGCCCAACACCTAGATACGGGAGACGCCACATTCACAGACACAAAACAGGCAACACCACATCTTTTCCGGCAAAAAGCCATGC
Source organism: Meconema thalassinum (assembly GCA_946902985.2). NCBI lineage: Eukaryota > Metazoa > Arthropoda > Insecta > Orthoptera > Tettigoniidae > Meconema > Meconema thalassinum. Next base: position 727,716,196 of record OX336389.2, read on the forward strand.
AAAATTTCGATTACCCCAAACATAGGAAATAGACTTCCTAAACACAAGTTATAGCAATTACACAAGACAAAGGTCTTGCGGAATAAATGCCTACACAACATCAGTAGCAAAAACAGGACAGATTAACACATTGCCCCTCCCGGAATGTCAAACAATGTCAACACACGGACATTGGCAAAAGTCACGTTCCGTCAGCCGCCATACGTAACGTCAGAGACTTCCCGTATACAAGAACATGAAAACAAAAACACAACAAAACACCGAGTTGCGAATTCTAGCGCATTTCAACATTGTTGCCGGTAGACATTTCTAGAGCACCCAGACGTTCTGGTGACACGCAAATATGATGACGCTGTCATAAACCATCAATAATAACAGCATACAGACACACGGATATTGACACAGGATTCAGCGCTGTTACAATAGGTATAATATTTAGCAATGTACAGACACGATAGGCCGGATTTATCTTAGGGCCACAGAAGCATGTTTACAAGGACGATAACAGGTACACGCGCCGCCTGACAATTAGCCACACGACACACGATAAGTCGTATCCGATAACGGCACGCGCGCCAGCATGCTACAGCGGAACGCGACCACAGACACGCAAGCCTCAGTAACCACAGCCACGGGCACCTCCTGCCCACACGCGCCCACTAATCAGGAGCGAATACAGACAGATTCCCTGAGGAACAACCCCCCCCCCCAATAAATACCTCTCTTCTTGTTTTCTTTAAGCTTTAAAAAACCATCATAGGCGATCAGGACATAACCAGTACACTCACAATCACTTGCTACCTTAAAATTACAAATGAGAGACCAGATTAGGCCGTGACGTCACAGCGTCACCGCACTTAACCATCCCAAGGAGCGGATAGAAACCCAACATTGACCAAGTGAGGATGACAGGAGCAGAGATGGACAATGCCATCAAGATGGCCAATATACTAGCTACGGAATAACATCCCAGCACCCCTCTCCCTACATAACCCATCAATTACAACACTATTCAACACAAACAAACAGACACATAGAAACAGCTAGACTACATTCCAAAATATACATCGGGGTTGATAGAATTCATGCGTTTACCAAGAATTTGGGTATGCTACACCCTGGTCCTAAATGCCCACACCCGAGTATTAGGGGTGGTCGGAAACAAAATGAAGCGTATTGCACATCTCTATGCAAGAGATGAGGCCAAAGTCATAATAACAACTCTCTTTTATTAAATAATCCCGCATGCAAGGGACATAGAATTATCACACCTCGGCCGACACCTATCCACAAATGAGAGCGGATACGCCTCATATCCAGCCACATGCATGGAATATCCTACCCACATACCAGGGATATTATTATTACCATACCTGCATGGAACTTTTAAAAATTTTTATATACCTGGGAAATACCTACCCCCGTCCACTCACTGTAAAGACATCCTAGCAGCATCAGCGGCTCCCGGCCACCATAAACATGGAGTACAAAAATGCATAACCCTCTCCCACCATGCTTTAAGCCCATTCAGCAAATAACATCCCCGGATCCTAATAACAAGGGACCCAACGACATAAAAACCCACTAACGCCTCCAGAAAATTACCAAGGCATTATCGCTGGGCATCCGACATGGCGATGAGAGCGTGAACAGAAGGGCAGGGACGGGGCAAGACGCCAACAGATCCTGACCCAGACCAAAAAGACGGAACTACGTAAGGTTGAAGCATTGACGGCCTGGCGCGGGCAAACGCCAAAACTGGGGGTGCGTCTAGCCTACCCCCTCGGCAGAGGAAAGTTACACCCACTATGCGCCACGGTCGTCGAAGCCAAGACCTGCTGGGGAGACTTTAGACGAACGGGGGGAGAATTAGCCAGCTCCGTACCGGACTCAGGAGAGGAACCAAGGGACGACCACATTAGGACTAGACTCCTAGTTTAGTACGTAAGTAAGTAGAGCTTCTATGGCGGGAAGCTAGTCTTCTACTCGCAGAAGTGAAGGAGAATCTCAGGATTCAGCGGGACCAATCCTAGATTCGCCAAGTCCTTGCCCCGCGCGGCAAGGTGAAGACAACCAAACAAATGAATAATGAATAAACAAATAATGAATAATATACATGAAATATGAATAATATGGAATGAACGCGATCATTCGGGCCCGTGCCCACATAAATGGCTGACAGCGAGTCACCAGAGCTTAAATGGTAACGCACCGGGCGGCCAGAGATATTAAATAGGCATGCAGCGGGCTGCCAAGAGGGGTTCGCGTGGGCAAACCCAGCAATGGACAATAATGCCAATATAGGCGAAGAGGATTCCCGGACGCTAAATTCCCGGTTGTTATTATTAATGCCAATACAGGCGAAGAGGATTCCCGGACGCTAAATTCCCGGATGACATTATTTTATCGGACGATTTTCCCCGAACGATGTCCCATGCCCACATAAATGGCCGACAGCGAGTCACCAGAGCTTAAATGGTAACGCAGCGGGCGGCCAGAGATATTAAATAGGTATGCAACGAGCTACCAAAATGGGTTCCGTGGGCAAACCCAGCAATGATGAATACATCAACAAAAGACAAATGAAGAATGATGACAACACAGGCAAGTACAACGGCGATGCGTTTGCTCTCCAGCAGGGCAGGCGCCCGGAACTTTAGCAATTACTAGTTATTAACCACTAATATAAATGTCGACAACTAGTATTAAGGGAGCAGAATCCGGTGGTTTTAGAGACAACCGGTGTTTCTACAATACACACGGGTGGTGGTCTGGGGAGGTAAAACTGCCTCGGGCGATCGCTCCGGTCGAAATTTTAGCATGTAAGGCAGTTGCATTTGGAACGCAACTTAGAATTAAGCAAATTCAATAAGCGCTGTTGCTAAATAATAGCACAGCACATTTCGGCACTACATTAAGGTAAAACCATTCGGATTGTAAATACAAAATATTTTTTTTAATTATCATAAATTAGGCTAAGCACCTTAAGGTTAAGGTAAAACATTTCGGCGCCTGGCGACCAAATACCGTCACCAGGGTAAGCCCGACAACATATTAAGGTAAGTAAGATTAAGACAGCACGTTCGGCACCTGGTTACCAAAAACCGTTACCAGGGTAAGCCCGACAACGCATAGAATAAGCTAGATAATACCTAGGCTCACCTAGAAGTAAGTTACACCTCAGTGGCACCACACTTAGTTTTACAAATTAAGCGCTACCAACGGAGTGTTATATATATATACATGTAATGTATTGCAATGTATTGTAATGTCTTATTAATCATTAATTCACTTTCACCCACACAGGAAAGCGAGGAAGCAAACGAATATACATGTTTTCCTAATTGATGGCCAATAATCCATTTTTGTTTCACAGATGACAAGGAGCACGAGCATGTCTATTGTAAATATGTTTTCCACACCAAATTACACATACCCTTATCTCTGTTACACAAACACACTGTTCCTCATCGTTCTTCAGTCGCGCCAATAAGGTGACGGCGCCACGATCAGCGACGTAAGGTGACGTGGGGCACCGAGCGACGCTGACGCAAACACACGTTCAATACGCTTCAATAAAAAGCAATATTCGGTAGCCAGGGGCGGTGCAGAGGTTGTGAGCACCTACCCTCGCCGCCAAGGTAAATTTTTCCACCCACGGGGAAAATTTGCGAAAGGAAAAGTAACGGCATGACCACTAACCCACAGCCATAGGTGAAAGGCACCTACAGCTCAGCGAGTAATAAATGATGGGAGAATGAGTCGACAGACGAGAGCGCTAGAGAAGGACTAGAGAATGAGACGAGGTACCAGGCTCATGAGCAAAACGGTCTAGCAATTAGGTTATTATTTTATGTCATTTTATGTTATATTATGTTATGTTATGTTATATCATCATTGTAAAAGCAAAAACTGTAAACCCAAAGCATACACAAAGATAGTGGTGCTCAACTGTACACCTACGCACATAAACTCACAAATTGTCACGCCATTTTACACGCCATAATGTCAACACTGAATACACTGTTTTTTTTCCTTTCTACTCTACTAACGCCAAAATTTGTGAAGGTGTCCCGTTTCATCCCAAGAACAATAAACCATTATGATATTTCCTTTAACTTATACCCTGGGGCACCTACTTTTGCTATTCTCTTCCATCTTTTAAACAATACACTGAAGGGAGCAATTTTTTTCTCCATACAACGCCGGACGGCACAACCATCCGTCCGGACATGGTTTTTTTTCCTCCCTGAAAAATAACAACATATGTATATACAACGGTGAGACCATGCATTTTTTTGTGTTTCTATCTTTATTATTACCATGTCAACTTGCAAAAATGAGCCATTCTAAAAATTAACTATGTATAACATGTATATCCCAAAACCTACCCCTCTGAGCACAAGCTGGACTCACATCACCGAAACATCGACACACCTACACCAACACGGAAGAAAAGAAGAAGAAGAAGTACAAGAAGTAATCAAAAACGAACCATCACATCGACACCCCCACTCTACGTCCCGTTCCCGTTCGCGGGTACGCGAACTAATCGAAGAAGAGGACTTGTACAGCCCCAGGGGGGGGGGAGGCAGTACCCCTGAGAGCCACCCCCCATCTTTCACTAAAACCACCCTAACTGGCAACATCATAAGACCAGAACATTATCTTTACACAGCAAGAGGCGGCCACCCAGCTCGGGAGGTTAGCCAACCACTTGCAACACATACATAAACATCTACACCAACAATATCTGGGGCAGCTACGGTGGCGTAATGCTGACCATGCAGCACCTAAAAACTATAAGAATGGAGTCCTGACCAGGAGCCATGATCTGTTCTACTCAGTGCGTCGCCAGCGGCCCTATCCAACGTCTGTTCCTGCTACATCAGGTGAGATTCAGCAAAGTGCTCAGACTCCTTTATTTTGTACCCCAAACCTGTACACACTAGTTGTATTTTACATTTGCCTAAGACTTCCCAAAAGGGACATACAGAACTACATTCACTGACCAATAAACACTTGGTCAGTAAGTTACACATTGCATTACTAATTACTACTAATTACACTCCTCTTCACATCCTCATACCCTTCCTGACCTTCGTCACGATTGTCCGTGACCATAGTAGCCAGTAACTGCTTTGTCAGACTGCATTGTATTTCCCAGCACGCGACTCGACTACATAACGTCGAGCCGCTGACATAAGCACGCCTATTGTATTACTCATCTCGCCCAGCTGGCAGGCCAGTATAGTAGCCTGCGTTTAGAGGTCCATCCCCTACTAAACACTTGCATCTTTGCAGGAACACCCCCTAGCGTTTAAACACTAAACAACACACTACACTAGTAAGCTCTCCCAGCTACGGGAATCTACTCTCACCTAGGAACTACTTTCCAAATCAGCACAGTAACACAAGTGTTTTATCCCTAACTACCCCCAACTAAGGGATCCAAAACATATTGGTGGAGGCGCTGCTACCACGCAGAATAAGGGTAGGACTCATACAACAAGCCCTCGTGGTAGAAACGGCCCGTACCGCACACAGCCAAGCGTTAGTTTAAAAAAAATTTTGAAGACAGTATTATTATTTTTTCTCTCTTATCCCTTCACTCTAGAAATACAGGGGAAATTTTAATCAACCACCCACCCCCACCCCCTGGAAAGCACCAGAAACATAATACATTTCAAAACACACACAGTTCTTTTTTATACATACACTTGATCCAGCATGGCCCCTCTATACCGCCTAGCTGTGCTGAGGAGCATTGGGGAATACCAGGAGTTAATTGCCTGGCACAAGGTCTTTGAGACAAGACAGGACTACCTCACAAGGTTTCAGCAGCTCCTGCACGCCCAGTATATGCGAATTATAAGGGCACTTGTCCGGCCACTCCGCAGCGCTAAGAATCGCAAGATTCGAGCGAAAATCCCCACCCTCCGTACACAAATCATTAAGGCACACTGGCAACTACATTGCCGACACGAATTCATGTTCCAGCAATGGGAAACAATCATCAGGGAACACCAACGGATAGGGACTAATGGCACCAAAGTTGCCGAACAGGCCATATGCCTCAATAGGCAGTACGCCCAAATTTGGGATGACTACCGCGAGCTCCAGGCTAACAAGGCCATTTTTGAATTCATGGCAGGGCCACAAGCCCAGCCTAGAGAGGACATAAGCGTAGATACGCTAACGCAGCAATTTGCGAGGATATCCCTCTCAGACACTTACAAGACACAGGGGAAGGAGTTCACCGTGGCCACAGTTCAGGAAACGGCCAGGTTAGGCTCCAACACACTACAGGGCCAAGGTCACATCAATACGCGTCCCTCAGCTCCGGTTCGGAAGGCAATTTTGCCAAACCGAGGAGCAGAACCTACGCCAACCCCCTCGGAACGGACGAACGAGAGGGAGTTGACGCCAGGACTCTCAAGCACACATCGTAACACAAGGAGAAACCGGGAGGTAACCATGTCATGGGCTGAGGACATAGAGCCCGTGCCACAGCACATTAAGCCCACACAAACTTACACACATAGGCAAAAACAAGGGCAGGAGTCTACCGTGGCCATAGGCCAGAAAGCGGTTAGACTACACTCCAATATATCGCCAGGGCAATCACAGGCAATTACACGGCCTTTTCCGCTAGTTCAAAGGGCAATTTTTCCAGAATGGAAGCGGGCACTAGCATGTGTACCCCAGGTGCAAAAGCATAAGAGGGTGTTGCCTTTTGCCCCTCAGGGTGCAAAACATACGACTGTGAACACTGTCCAGGCGCAGACACACAATACACGGGGTATAAGAAAGGTATTATTACCTACCCCACGAGGCTGGGCAGTCAGGAATACACACACCCATATAAACACTGCTAGGGTAGCGCGGAGCGCAATCAGCCCCTCAGACACAAGCACACTCAGACTAATATCCGGGCACTACGGTGAAAGTAGACCCAGACTTACTTTGCTACAAACTCCTCCAGAAAATAGTAAAGAAGCACCTCAATGGGTATCAGGGGCCTACGCCTTAGTGACAGGGCGAAAGTATTCACATTCTCGAGCAATGACGCTCGGACGGGGATAACGACTTTCACCATGAATATAACATACACTAATGTCACTTGAATCACAAATATACATACGGGCAGGTTCTTTTACACGCAGGAAACACGATGATTGATACACAAAGGGCAGATTCCACCCCTGTAAACTGCAGACACGCAGAGACTCATGCACAAAACTACACATTTTTCATATACATACAGGGGAACGTGGCCAACTCAAAATTATATAATTTGAAATTGTTCTTAATTTTTTCTTGGCCCCTAGCATTTTTTAGGCCATCAAGGGTTTATAATCATGGTTAGTTCAAATTATAGCTTGGATAACGTAAAGTTTTTAATGTACAAAGACAATCGGAGGCCAATCAGTGGGCCACGCGGCTCAGGCCCTCAAAGAACTGTCCCGAATGCAGCCTAAGCAACAAACCACAGCACAGAGCTTGGGCGGGTCTTTCCAAGTAGAAATGACTATCTTGTTATATTTTCCATTCCTACAATTATATAGATCCTTTTGGGATGACTGAGAGACTTAATAGTAAGAAACAGTTAAGAATCTCACATTATTTTTGAAAAATAGTAGATTTCCCAGAGACGTAACTAGATTACTGTCTTACTAACGTCAAATAGGTGAATAGAACACTCAGGTCCTATCTTTCATTTTGCAACTTTTGAAATTATTTACAATACAATCTTTACAAAGTACCGCCGTCTGGCAACCTGCTTTGGTAAACATAAAGCATTATGTAGACAGGATACAATATATTTTCTCTACTCTTTTCAAAGAACTCTCTTAATTTGGATTTTTGGATAAGTCAATTTTTTTTCTTTCACTAATCCCGTGAAGTGCGAATTATCCAAGTGAACTGTATATATTTGATCCATAGGTGTACCCTACCTATTACGCTGCCTATAGCATGAGTTTTTTCCCCCTATAACAGCGCTCAAACTAAACACAAACACTATAGGGTGAAAATCCCAGACTTTGGGAAAACCCACATACTTCTGGAAGGCACACAGTAAGCTCAAATTGCTACGAAGCATCAGTAACACTTAGCAAAACTGTCCCGGAGACACAAGCCTAAAAGGCACCAGGAATAATTACCCTGGACAAAGACGGTCTCGAACCCGCAATCTTCTGAATACCAGGAATGCAAGGTCGGGTAACTATTCAATTGGAGGATAGAATAATAAGGGATGGTTACACCAACAGGAATTCATACGCACAAAACAATAAAATCACCTCCGACACCTAGTCACCAAACACGCGACTAGCGGCCCGGAGACACACGTACATAAACACAGCTAACTACCACTAACAGGAATATATTCATCCCAGGCCCACAATAACACAAAAATTTGGGGACACAAACATACATAATCGTAGGGTCATTTACATTACAAGGGACCCAAGACACGCTGTATATGCATACAGTAGAAAGACGTGTCGGCAAACATACACACATTGGCCAGGCACATGGGGCCAGTGGGCCAGCCAACAAGCCGGCAAAGCACTTCCTTACACAGCTGTAATCTAATACTATCGCCAGGTCAGCGATAACACATTCATAACCATGCGACCTTCACCAGCCGCAGACAACCCAACAGTGTTTCAGTCCTGGCTGTAACATACACAGTCATTTACGCCAGTTTCAAAACCCAATAACTCCCAAAATTAGTGTACGACGGTCGTCGCGTATGGCACAAACCATTCACGCTAAAGCATACTTTCATCCGCGTGTCTCAAACACACGATACGCGCGCCATGATACATACAGCACAGAAACTGTAACACCAGGACCTTAGAACAAGGCGGGTGCGAACACACGATAACGCCATACATTCGTGCCAAAAAGAAACTAGCCAATGGTATTTTTGGCGCAAAAATACAATCAGAAACCACACTAGGGACGCACAAATCCCAACAGACAACGCAGACATGAAACACGGAGTATTACACGGAATCGCGGGTCCGAATGCCCAGTAAAAAATCGGACGCCGTGGAAAACAAAAATCCAGAATCCCACTTAGACGGAAGTTGGCCCCATACAAGTACATAAGCGGGTAAGCCACACAATTATAATAACAGGGAGGTTCTTTAACACACATGCAGGAACATAGATTCGTTCCAAGGTACTCGCTACCACAGCCTACTTAGGGCATTAGCGACCACAAAATACTTTTCTCTGAACCATAGCGCCCAACACCTAGATACGGGAGACGCCACATTCACAGACACAAAACACGCAACACCACATCTTTTCCGGCAAAAAGCCATGCAAAATTTCGATTACCCCAAACATAGGAAATAGACTTCCTAAACACAAGTTATAGCAATTACACAAGGCAAAGGTCTTGCGGAATAAATGCCTACACAACATCAGTAGCAAAAACAGGACAGATTAACACATTGCCCCTCCCGGAATGTCAAACAATGTCAACACACGGACATTGGCAAAAGTCACGTTCCGTCAGCCGCCATACGTAACGTCAGAGACTTCCCGTATACAAGAACATGAAAACAAAAACACAACAAAACACCGAGTTGCGAATTCTAGCGCATTTCAACATTGTTGCCGGTAGACATTCCTAGAGCTCCCAGACGTGCTGGTGACACGCAAATATGATGACGCTGTCATAAACCATCAATAATAACAGCATACAGACACACGGATATTGACACAGGATTCAGCGCTGTTACAATAGGTATAATATTTAGCAATGTACAGACACGATAGGCCGGATTTATCTTAGGGCCACAGATGCATGTTTACAAGGGCGATAACAGGTACACGCGCCGCCTGACAATTAGCCACACGACACACGATAAGTCGTATCCGATAACGGCACGCGCGCCAGCATGCTACAGCGGAACGCGACCACAGACACGCAAGCCTCAGTAACCACAGCCACGGGCACCTCCTGCCCACACGCGCCCACTAATCAGGAGCGAATACAGACAGATTCCCTGAAGGAACAACCCCTCCCCCCCCAATAAATACCTCTCTTCTTGTTTTCTTTAAGCTTTAAAAAACCATCATAGGCGATCAGGAGATAACCAGTACACTCACAATCACTTGCTACCTTAACATTACAAATGAGAGACCAGATTAGGCCGTGACGTCACAGCGTCACCGAACTTAACCATCCCAAGGAGCGGATAGAAACCCAACATTGACCAAGTGAGGATGACAGGAGCAGAGATGGACAATGCCATCAAGATGGCCAATATACTAGCTACGGAATAACATCCCAGCACCCCTCTCCCTACATAACCCATCAATTACAACACTATTCAACACAAACAAACAGACACATAGAAACAGCTAGACTACATTCCAAAATATACATCGGGGTTGATAGAATTCATGCGTTTACCAAGAATTTGGGTATGCTACACCCTGGTCCTAAATGCCCACACCCGAGTATTAGGGGTGGTCGGAAACAAAATGAAGCGTATTGCACATCTCTATGCAAGAGATGAGGCCAAAGTCATAATAACAACTCTTTTTTTATTAAATAATCCCGCATGCAAGGGACATAGAATTATCACACCTCGGCCGACACCTATCCACAAATGAGAGCGGATACGCCTCATATCCAGCCACATGCATGGAATATCCTACCCACATACCAGGGATATTATTATTACCACACCTGCATGGAACTTTTAAAATTTTTTATACACCTGGGAAATACCTACCCCCGTCCACTCACTGTAAAGACATCCTAGCAGCATCAGCGGCTCCCGGCCACCATAAACATGGAGTACAAAAATGCATAACCCTCTCCCACCATGCTTTAAGCCCATTCAGCAAATAACATCCCCGGATCCTAATAACAAGGGACCCAACGACATAAAAACCCACTAACGCCTCCAGAAAATTACCAAGGCATTATCGCTGGGCATCCGACATGGCGATGAGAGCGTGAACAGAAGGGCAGGGACGGGGCAAGACGCCAACAGATCCTGACCCAGACCAAAAAGACGGAACTACGTAAGGTTGAAGCATTGACGGCCTGGCGCGGGCAAACGCCAAAACTGGGGGTGCGTCTAGCCTACCCCCTCGGCAGAGGAAAGTTACACCCACTATGCGCCACGGTCGTCGAAGCCAAGACCTGCTGGGGAGACTTTAGACGAACGGGGGGAGAATTAGCCAGCTCCGTACCGGACTCAGGAGAGGAACCAAGGGACGACCACATTAGGACTAGACTCCTAGTTTAGTACGTAAGTAAGTAGAGCTTCTATGGCGGGAAGCTAGTCTTCTACTCGCAGAAGTGAAGGAGAATCTCAGGATTCAGCGGGACCAATCCTAGATTCGCCAAGTCCTTGCCCCGCGCGGCAAGGTGAAGACAACCAAACAAATGAATAATGAATAAACAAATAATGAATAATATACATGAAATATGAATAATATGGAATGAACGCGATCATTCGGGCCCGTGCCCACATAAATGGCTGACAGCGAGTCACCAGAGCTTAAATGGTAACGCACCGGGCGGCCAGAGATATTAAATAGGCATGCAGCGGGCTGCCAAGAGGGGTTCGCGTGGGCAAACCCAGCAATGGACAATAATGCCAATATAGGCGAAGAGGATTCCCGGACGCTAAATTCCCGGTTGTTATTATTAATGCCAATACAGGCGAAGAGGATTTCCGGACGCTAAATTCCCGGATGACATTATTTTATCGGACGATTTTCCCCGAACGATGTCCCATGCCCACATAAATGGCCGACAGCGAGTCACCAGAGCTTAAATGGTAACGCAGCGGGCGGCCAGAGATATTAAATAGGTATGCAACGAGCTACCAAAAGGGGTTCCGTGGGCAAACCCAGCAATGATGAATACATCAACAAAGGACAAATGAAGAATGATTACAACACAGGCAAGTACAACGGCGATGCGTTTGCTCTCCAGCAGGGCAGGCGCCCGGAACTTTAGCAATTACTAGTTATTAACCACTAATATAAATGTCGACAACTAGTATTAAGGGAGCAGAATCCGGTGGTTTTAGAGACAACCGGTGTTTCTACAATACACACGGGTGGTGGTCTGGGGAGGTAAAACTGCCTCGGGCGATCGCTCCGGTCGAAATTTTAGCATGTAAGGCAGTTGCATTTGGAACGCAACTTAGAATTAAGCAAATTCAATAAGCGCTGTTGCTAAATAATAGCACAGCACATTTCGGCACTACATTAAGGTAAAACCATTCGGATTGTAAATACAAAATATTTTTTTTAATTATCATAAATTAGGCTAAGCACCTTAAGGTTAAGGTAAAACATTTCGGCGCCTGGCGACCAAATACCGTCACCAGGGTAAGCCCGACAACATATTAAGGTAAGTAAGATTAAGACAGCACGTTCGGCACCTGGTTACCAAAAACCGTTACCAGGGTAAGCCCGACAACGCATAGAATAAGCTAGATAATACCTAGGCTTACCTAGAAGTAAGTTACACCTCAGTGGCACCACACTTAGTTTTACAAATTAAGCGCTACCAACGGAGTGTTATATATATATACATGTAATGTATTGCAATGTATTGTAATGTCTTATTAATCATTAATCCACTTTCACCCACACAGGAAAGCGAGGAAGCAAACGAATATACATGTTTTCCTAATAGATGGCCAATAATCCATTTTTGTTTCACAGATGACAAGGAGCACGAGCATGTCTATTGTAAATATGTTTTCCACACCAAATTACACATACCCTTATCTCTGTTACACAAACACACTGTTCCTCATCGTTCTTCAGTCGCGCCAATAAGGTGACGGCGCCGCGATCAGCGACGTAAGGTGACGTGGGGCACCGAGCGACGCTGACGCAAACACACGTTCAATACGCTTCAATAAAAAGCAATATTCGGTAGCCAGGGGCGGTGCAGAGGTTGTGAGCACCTACCCTCGCCGCCAAGGTAAATTTTTCCACCCACGGGGAAAATTTGCGAAAGGAAAAGTAACGGCATGACCACTAACCCACAGCCATAGGTGAAAGGCACCTACAGCTCAGCGAGTAATAAATGAAGGGAGAATGAGTCGACAGACGAGAGCGCTAGAGAAGGCCTAGATAATGAGACGAGGTACCAGGCTCATGAGCAAAACGGTCTAGCAATAAGGTTATTATTTTATGTCATTTTATGTTATATTATGTTATGTTATGTTATGTTATATCATCATTGTAAAATCAAAAACTGTAAACCCAAAGCATACACAAAGATAGTGGTGCTCAACTGTACACCTACGCACATAAACTCACAAATTGTCACGCCATTTTACACGCCATAATGTCAACACTGAATACACTGGTTTTTCTTTCCTTTCTACTCTACTAACGCCAAAATTTGTGAAGGTGTCCCGTTTCATCCCAAGAACAATAAACCATTATGATATTTCCTTTAACTTATACCCTGGGGCACCTACTTTTGCTATTCTCTTCCATCTTTTAAACAATACACTGAAGGGAGCAATTTTTTTCTCCATACAACGCCGGACGGCACAACCATCCGTCCGGACATGGTTTTTTTTCCTCCCTGAAAAATAACAACATATGTATATACAACGGCGAGACCATGCATTTTTTTGTGTTTCTATCTTTATTATTACCATGTCAACTTGCAAAAATGAGCCATTCTAAAAATTAACTATGTATAACATGTATATCCCAAAACCTACCCCTCTGAGCACAAGCTGGACTCACATCACCGCGACATCGACACACCTACACCAACACGGAAGAAAAGAAGAAGAAGTACAAGAAGTAATCAAAAACGAACCATCACATCGACACCGCCACTCTACGTCCCGTTCCCGTTCGCGGGTACGCGAACTAATCGAAGAAGAGGACTTGTACAGCCCCAGGGGGGGGGGGAGGCAGTACCCCTGAGAGCCACCCCCCATCTTTCACTAAAACCACCCTAACTGGCAACATCATAAGACCAGAACATTATCTTTACACAGCAAGAGGCGGCCACCCAGCTCGGGAGGTTAGCCAACCACTTGCAACACATACATAAACATCTACACCAACAACTATCTGGGGCAGCTACGGTGACGTAATGCTGACCATGCAGCACCTAAAAACTATAAGAATGGAGTCCTGACCAGGAGCCATGATCTGTTCTACTCAGTGCGTCGCCAGCGGCCCTAGCCAACGTCTGTTCCTGCTACATCAGGTGAGATTCAGCAAAGTGCTCAGACTCCTTTATTTTGTACCCCAAACCTGTACACACTAGTTGTATTTTACATTTGCCTAAGACTTCCCAAAAGGGACATACAGAACTACATTCACTGACCAATAAACACTTGGTCAGTAAGTTACACATTGCATTACTAATTACTACTAATTACACTCCTCTTCACATCCTCATACCCTTCCTGACCTTCGTCACGATTGTCCGTGACCATAGTAGCCAGTAACTGCTTTGTCAGACTGCATTGTATTTCCCAGCACGCGACTCGACTACATAACGTCGAGCCGCTGACATAAGCACGCCTATTGTATTACTCATCTCGCCCAGCTGGCAGGCCAGTATAGTAGCCTGCGTTTAGAGGTCCATCCCCTACTAAACACTTGCATCTTTGCAGGAACACCCCCTAGCGTTTAAACACTAAACAACACACTACACTAGTAAGCTCTCCCAGCTACGGGAATCTACTCTCACCAAGGAACTACTTTCCAAATCAGCACAGTAACACAAGTGTTTTATCCCTAACTACCCCCAACTAAGGGATCTAAAACACTATTTATCAGTTTAATATTATCATAAAAAATTACAGTTTTTAACTGTCTCGTGAGTACTCTCATAAATTTGGATATATCATGTGCACCATGTGCTTGTCCACGTTCGATCCTCTGCTCGCGTAATACATAAAATATGACAAAGACATGAAAATTGACGTACCAGTCCGTCACAATAATTCGTTAATGCTTCGATCACTAACTTATTCCTTCAGGCGTTTGATCATAAGTTCAAATTACCTGGATGTAAATATTCGTCCGATTTATTACCCGAACATGACAAAGACGTGCCAATCAGATCACGGTCTCGGAAACTGTAATGGCGTAATCATTCCTGGCAGACTAAAGTGTGTACAACGTAGGTCATTTCATGATTCCAAAAATGCTGTTTCGCTTATCTGCGATGTTTAAGTCTTCTTGACTGTTTCCAAAAATCATAGAAATATCATAGCAACCTCATAATAGTTTTCAAACATCTTGTAGTGTCATAAAAATAATAATTAATAATTTATTTATTTTTTGTCGTGCGGCCTCCTGAGAGGCCGAGTGAAGGTCTTTCTAATCGACGCCCGTGGGCGACTTGCGCGCCGAGATGAGGTATGGAATGATGAAGATGAATGGAACTGGGCAAGGATGAGAATTGAAGCGGCCATGGCCTGTCAGAAGGTACTGTCCCAGCATTTGCCTGGTGGTGAAAATGGGAAACCACGGAAAACCATTTCAAGGACGGCCGACGATGGGGCTCGAACCCACGCGTCTACCGAGTCAGCAGAGAGCTTGGCCCCATGACCTAACGCTGCATTTTAGCGAGCGTAGCCACTGCTGTCGGTTTCAATGCGGTGGAAAAGTGGCATCGATCATGAGCCTTACGGTCTCAATATGAAAATTGGCTATTACATTTTTGACGGAACTACTTGTTTGTAGTAGTAATAATATTCCTGTAATAATATTCCGAATCTATATTTTGTTTCTACGTCTTTGTACAAACAAGCACGCTTAGTCCTAGTTATATTTCATAACCGGTGTAGTTCTTTGCACATGTGTTGCAATATTTACAACTCTTCTTACACTTGGCCCTCATTGGCTAATGCCAGACGTTACCATGGTGAAACTTTCTGCAACTCATGTAAACTTTCAAGTCCGTATATGGAGACATGTCTGTATCTGTCTTACTATTGGCTTCGTCTCTATTTCGAAAAGGATGAAACTTGTTATTTTTTCCCCACCTACAGTACTTCGAAATTAAGATTTGGCAGGCTTCGGTCAGCTCTCCGCGTCTTGAATCAGTCCTCTCTTAGCTGACAACTGGCATGTGAACCGGACGTGTTTTGGGGTGATTAGCCCGTATTCGAATCCATTGTAAGTACACCTCACATCTTAATGTAACTATGATGTAATTATTACGTCCCCGTGTTTATACAGTATATCAATATTTAGTTTCGTGTGTGCTTTCATGTGTTTAGACATTAATCTGTAAGTACGTTCCCGTTTCATTCCATATTATGTCATTGGTGAAATTTTTATTTTATTTCTTTATGTTATTATTTACGTAACTAAATAATTTCTGAATCTCTGACGGTTGAACGTGATACAGTATCTTTTGATTATATTTGCCTTCTGTGTCGTTGGGACATCGCTCTGTGTTTCTTGCTACAGATTATGTCTGTAATGTAAGGCTATCTATACAACCCTGATTGGCCACAGCTGAGCTTTATGTATTTTGTGAACATCCCCACGAGATTACCGAGCCGTTTGCCTGGTTTCTTCTTTGTGTTCTTGTTCATTGTCTTACGAGTATATGTGATGATGTTACTGATTCATTTGACAGTTGCTTGATCTACATTACTGAGTGCCCTTTTTGTGTCGTTTAGAGAACATCATCTTCATTTTGATTTTGCTAAGCCTTCAATTTGATTATACTTTCAACTTTTACCACATCCATGTTTGATTTCAATTTTGAACGTATCTTTGTGTAATTCATTTTCTTTTCCATTGCGTTTTTTATCTCACCTTATGTCGCCTGTATTTAATTCGTACGCCCTCCTCCCTTTCCCCCCTTGCATCTCATCCCCTCCCTCAGCCAACACAGTTCCCCCTCCCCCATTCACTTCTCCCCTGCACGTTCCATCACTCATCAAAACGCGCAATTTATCTATGTTAAGTTCTTGTCTTGCCCACATTGAAGACGGACGTACGGTATTTAGCATTCTGGTAATTTATTTTTATTTCATTGTTGAGTTTTTCTTATAATTAGATGATTTTTGAATATTTATAGTTTAATTTTTATTGTTTAAATTTAGGCTTTCTATATACTGTATTTGTGACTATTACTTTATATTACGCAAGAGTTATAGGATCCCTACAATTCAGGTAATACGCGTCTATTTTAAGTCATCTACGTCTCATTGTTATTCTCATTATAACTTTAAGCACTCTTTACAATTCATTCGTTTCGAACTGGGGGTGTACATGTTGATGAGCATGTCCCATCTCAGCACTCGCTTCGAGCTGGTGGTGGTTCTTCATCCTGCTCCAGGCTGCCATCCATTCCTGTCTCCGTAGATTTAGTTCTGCGTGTTGCTTGTAATAGTAGCCATCTTCATAAACTCGTTCACTGCACTATTACGCACTCGATAATCACACGATTCCGTAAATATCACTGTCAGAATTTTCAAACATATTACGTAAGAATATTGCGCTTCCTCTCAGCTGATAGTAACTCTCCCTGTCTTTACACATCAAATACACTTTGCAAATGTGGTAAGAGTATTCTAATAAGTTAGCCTGTCTGATATTTCTACACACAAGATTACGTCTCGAAACGTGCTCGTACTTTTACGATGAAATTCACTTCCGTGAAACTTTCTTATAGCTAGCCTATCTGCTCGTTCACTCATCCTGCTAAACAGCTGATTTGAGCATGCGTTTAACCTGTTCCCTTCGAATCTTACAACACTAAGTCGAGTTCGCACACTTCCTTCATTCGAAATTCATAATATTGCGTTAAAGTCCGTTCTCGCATGACACCTAGACTAGCGTATATTTAAAGCAGAAATTTGAACTGTCTTCCATTCGACTGAATATAGCGTTCGAATTTCCGTCCCTTGTTTATAACGCGTACTGGTTCACAATACTTGTAGCGTAGACGAGACGAGACGAGACGACTCGTGACTCACACAGGCATAGGCTACGCTATGCATGCGATGCACTGCTACGCGATAATAGAGATAAGCTATATTGTGCACGACCCCTTTTTATACTGCTCTGTCCACGTCATAACTGATAGTAATAATGGTTATTAATTAGTGCAAAATTAAAATCCACAGCCTGCTTCAAGTCTCCGACCGGGTCAGGAATGGAATGAACGAAGCCCCCATCTAGCGGCAAGGATATGAACTGTGCCGGCTGCCGAAGCCTGACGCAATCCTCTGGGGCAATGATAAAATGAATGACAGATGAAATGAAATGATAGTGGAGAGTGTTGCTGGAATGACATTGTGACAGGGAAAACCGGAGTACCCGTAGAAAAACCTGTCTGCCTCCGTTTTGTCCAGCACAGATCTCACTTGGAGTGACCGGGATTTGAACCACGGACCCAGCGGTGAGTGGCTGGCGTGCTGCCACCTAAGCCACGGAGGCTTCGGTTATTAATAAGTAATACTGATTATTGACTGATTGGGAAAACAATAATCCTTGTATCACGTACAATATTCCTTTTCGATACATTATTATTATTATTATTATTATTATTATTATTATTATCTAGCGTACGGCTTTTAGTGCCGGGAGTGTCTGAGGTCATGTTCGGCTAGCCATGGGGTGAGCTACAAATTAAGTTCAAATTCAAGTAGTTCCAACTTTCGCTACCAGATGTCTCTGACACCTAGTGGTAAACGTTGGAATTTTGATAGAGCGATCCAACACAAGTTGACACAAGTTTAGTTAATGGAAGGATCTTTTACATGCCATAAATCTAAGGCGTGGGACCGCCGGCTTTACTTCCCCTCCAAAGGAAAACCTACTGAAGGATTTTAACGCTCTTGAAAAATCCGACGACTTTGGTCGGGTTTGAACTCGTGATCTTGGCCACAGTAGCTCAGCATGCCACCAACTACGCCACCGAAGACATACGTACGTCATATATTTTTGCTTAAAATCCTCAGTTATTTTTAGACCTTACGTTGAAATAGATTACGCATCTGACATGGCATAACATGCTTCTAGTATGTTCCACAGCTATGACATGGCTTTCGCAAGCCCCTAAATGATAAAAGAAAAAGACAACTAGATTCAGGTTCTCTTCTACGTCATTCCCGGTCAAAGGAAATTGAATACAGTTTAAATAGCTGGAAAGTAGGGGTGTAAGGCCGATTCCAAATAGTCTCATGGCCGCCGCGTGAGTCCAAGCCAATATCTCGTGAACCCATGGTCGAATGTTGACAAATGAGCTGTCGTTGGACTCGAGCTGACGTCCTCTTTCCTATGGACCATGTATTATATTTTTCAAAAAAAATTGAATTTTTTGTTTTTGAAAATAGGCGATAGTTTGAAAACCAAACAGGATAGAACGTTGTGCCATGGCTCAAACAAATTGTCTTTATGACCTTTATTTTTTTTAAGAAAACTTTTTCATTTTTTATGTTTTTTTGAAGACACTCGAATTTTGAAAATCCTATATTTTGGAAACTAGGAACTCTACAAAAAAATTGTTTGACATAAATCAATGGTCCCTACCCCCTCTACCGCCATAATAAATTTCAAGTCTCTAGGATAAAAACCTGTAGTAGTGGGATGACGAGAGAGCTGCCCCACTTCTTTTTGAACCCTCCTCGTATTTGCCCCGAACCTGATATCTCGCTAACCAATCATGGTATTTGAACATACAGGGTGTCCTAGCACTCGTAGTGATGCCCCCTAATTTCCTATAGGCTCTTTATTTAATTAAAAGACCAAAACTAAAAGGTCATCCGCTTTTAATATCTCGCGAACCAATCATGATATAGGCGTGTACGAGGGGTCCAAGGACTCGGGCTGACGTCCTCTCTGCTATGGACCACTCGTTATATTTTTTAAAAAAGTGGAAACTCGATTTTGGGGTAAACACGTGTTTTTTGTGATTTTTGCTGATATCTCACGGACCAATAACGCTAGAGACGTGTAGGAGGTGTCCTAGGACTCGGGCTAACGCCCCCTTTCAAATGTGGTAGATATTGTTTCCAAAAAATAATTCATAAAGGGCCTAACGCCATACATGTTGAAAAAACTATTTTTTTTCTTTACCTGTTTATAATGTCCATGAGAGAGACGATACTGCTGGGTGTGTTTTTCAACGAACCTGTCGCTAACCACAAGGACCATGCTTAATAGAACAATCGCTATTTCGGCAGGTCGGTTTATTACAGAGCGAGGGTGCGTTTTTCTGATATTTTACCTTTAACGTGTAAACGGTGATGAGAACTTGGTTGTATGTTGGTCGAAGCGCGTACAGAAAACAAACTTGCAGACGAGCAGGAGGTGAATGTCATTTGAGCTTATTGGAAGGCGCTGATCTGACTTGACAACAGGTGCAATGGAAAAATGACAATGACGCTTGAAGGTGAAATAATCTGACCACCGTGGTGGCAGGGGAGTGCGAAATGCATGTGAACACATGTGTAACCACATGAGGGCTAAACAAGTTACATCCTGTCTTGCTTCCTACGTGACAAAATGCAAGTTCATGTGAAATTTGATCTGCCACAGGTGTTCACCTTGGGTGTTAGCTGTCCACGTGCGCGATAACTGTTAACAAGTCACATTCTGTCTTGCTTCGTACGTGACAAAAGGCAAGTTGACGTGAAATTTGATCTGCCACAGGTGTTCACCTTGGACGTTAGCTGTCCACGTGCCTGATAACAGAATGTTCAAAGCGTGGGGAAAAAGATTATACATGCAACGTAACATATATAAAGACATGTCGTTATAATTTCCACTCTCACTTAGGTGACTACCTTTGAACACACTGCGTTGCATGAAACCTCTGGTCTTGTTTAACTGTTTTGGTGTTGGTGGAAAATACTTAACCTTGTTGTGGGGTAGGTATATATTTATTCATTTATATATTTATTGATTTTTATATAAATACATGCAATTATTTATTGATTAGGTAATTAATGATTTTATTTATTTATCTCTTTGCAGATAACGTGTATTGTCTACCTGTCGTGTGTCTGTGGGAAATATATTAAAGAAAGAGAAAGACAGACAGCTAAAAAAGGAAACCATTTCCACACTAGCCCACGAGACGGGAATAAAGCAAAGCATTACGCATCAAGGTGAGATTTGTTTATATATATATATATATATATAACCCGGTCGGAGACTGGAAGCAGGCTGTGGATTTTCATTTTCATATAACCAGTTTGATTTTGTTTATGAAATGCATAAACTATATGGAATGGATATACTTATGGTGGTTTATTTTATTTCTTTTTAGAGTGTTGGAAAACGCTTGACCTCTGTTAATAACCAGGAACGCGGGTGTTTGAGGTCATTGTTCAGTAGTCTACAGCTGAAAACTCAGGTGAGAGTGTTCTTTCAAAATAATGTCTTTTACTGCTGCGGATAAGTTAAATTGGGAGCCCCTTGAGTCTTGTTTCAAATCACGTGTGTGCTCTGGTCGTGTGGTCAATGTTAGAAAAAGTTTGATTCCCAAAGAATTTTTACAATCTTGTTTTGAAATTTTTAAAATTGAAGTTTGTACAGCGCAAAGGTTGCATACGGCTTTAAAGGTGAATACAGAACTGGTGTGCGATTTCATATATAAAAAGAAGGACGTAGAGCATAAA
Source organism: Meconema thalassinum (assembly GCA_946902985.2). Taxonomy (NCBI): domain Eukaryota; kingdom Metazoa; phylum Arthropoda; class Insecta; order Orthoptera; family Tettigoniidae; genus Meconema; species Meconema thalassinum. Next base: position 727,737,831 of record OX336389.2, read on the forward strand.
GAGACATTTTATATTTGCAGTAAAATGCAAGAGCTATTCATAGCCCATCATTTGGAACAGTGGTATGTAACCCACGTGGTGAATGCCTTGCTATCAAAATTTGATAAACTGCAACAAGGACCGAGTGGTCTAGCCTTAGACAAAATTCATCATTTACAAATCAACATTTGTCAATTCAACCCGTTGAATGCTGGGTCTAGCTATATTAAAACACCACCAACAATAGCTTCGAAAAATGCTGTGGTCAATATAAAGGATCGTGATAATGATTGCTTTCTGTTGTCTGTGGCTGCGTATTTGCAGCCGGTACAACAAAATGGTTGTTGGCCGGGAAAGTACAAGGCCAAGTTTGAAGAATTAAATCAAACTTTAAATTTAACTCGAGTATCGTTCCCTGTGGACTTAACCGAGATCCATAGGTTTGAACAAGATAACCAGGACTTTTCGTTCATGGTCTATGGCCTTAATGGTGATGAGATTGTGGGTCCTCTTTATGCCACAAAAGAACCGAAACGACATCACATTCATCTTTTATATTTATCTGTAGGAGAGGTGAATCACTATTGCCTCATTAAAAGCTTGAGTAGATTGCTAAGCAGTCAAGCATCCAAAGATCAACATAAGAAATATATTTGTGACCGTTGCTTGCAATATTTTAAAACCCCTACGCTTTTGGAACGTCATAGGGTAGATTGTGTTTCTCAGGAAGCGGTGAGATTGATATTGCCACAAGGGGACAAGGCTGTGTTAAAGTTTAAGGACATTCATAAGCGTGACACTGTTCCCTAAGTAGTATATGCAGATTTCGAAGCTCTCACTACACCCATGGCGGGATGTGAACCAGATCCCACCATTAGCTCAACCACACCCATTCAAAAACATGAACCCTTTGCCATAGGATTTAATGTGTTGTGTGCCTATGACCCCACACAATCCGTTTACAAATAGCGCGAGGGGCCAGATTGTGCCAGATGGTTCTTGGATGAACTTGTCAAGTTGGCCGACCATGTACAGGAATTACTGGACCACCCAGTACCCGTGAGCCTATCTCCAGAACAGCAGCAGCGGTATGAGCATGCCACGACATGCCATATTTGCGAAAAGCCTATTTTAAATGGAGAGGAAAAAGTCAGAGACCACTCGCACTTTACAGGGGAGTTTCGTGGAGCTGCGCATAGTAAATGCAACTTGAACTTTCCAGCTCCTCGTTTCATCAGTGTCTTTTTCCACGATTTGGCGAATTATGACATTCAGATTTTGATTCGTGAATTGGGCCATGTCAACAAGGGCTCGTTTACCATTATTCCCCAAAACCATGAGCGTTTTACGGCCCTGACATGGAGGTTGGGCGACTTTAGCATTCGATTTTTGGATTCCTTTAAGTTTATGGCATCCTCGCTAGACAGCCTTGTGAATGGCTTGAATGAGGAGGAATTAAAAATACTAGAATGCATTTTAATGATCCTGAGCAATTTCAATTGTGCATTCGGAAAGGTATATTCCCGTATGATTTCTGCAACAGCTGGGACGTGTTAAAGCAAAGAAAACTCCCACCTCAAGAGAAATTTTACTCGAAACTAACACGCAGTACCGTTTCCGATGAAGACTATGCACATGCATGTCATGTTTGGCGAGTGTTTGGCATTAAGACGCTAAGTGAATATGCTTTGCATTACCTAAAACTGGATGTATTGCTACTCACCGATGTGTTTGAAAAATTCCGTAACTTGTGTCAACACATTTACGGTCTTGACCCGGTTCACTATTATACGAGTCCTGGGCTCTCGTTTGATGCCGCTTTGAAATATACTCAAGTGGAATTGGATTTACTCACTGACGTAGACATGGTTCTATTTTTTGAAAAGGGCATTCGTGGCGGCTTTGTGTCACTTAACCAGCGCCATGCCGAAGCGAACAATGTCTACATGCCTGATTATTCACCAGACAAACCAGAATCGTACTTAATGTACTATGACGTGAATAATTTGTATGGTTACACCATGAGTCAGCCTTTGCCCTATGGGAAGTTTCCTTGGCTGACAGAGAAACAAGTGTCAGAATTTGATGTGAACATGGCTAGCCAAGAAACAGGCCGTGGATATGTGCTAGAAGTGGATATTGAATATCCCTCATCCTTGTATGACGAACATGCCGATTTCCCATTCTGCCTTGAGCAAATGGTCCCCCCTGACAGTAAAGTGAAAATTGAAAAACTCATGGGCACACTTTACAACAAAAATCGGTATGTGCTACATATCCAAATGTTGGTGCAATGCCTCGCCCAAGGCTTGGTGTTGAAGAAACTCCACAGGGGTATTTCTTTTGCTCAAAAAGCATGGCTTGAGCCATACATGAGACTCAACACAGAGCACCGACAAATGGCAACACAGCAGTTTGCAATTAATTTTTTAACATTAATGAACAACTGCATCTATGGCAAGTCTATGGAGAATGTTCGCAAATACCGTGACATTAAATTGGTGAATGTCTGGGAGGGGCGGTGGGGTGCCCGGCGGTACATTGCCAAGCCAAATTTCAAATCGGTCAAAATTATCGATGAGGATTTGGCCACTATTGAAATGAGTAAGACCAGCGTGACCATGGATAAACCCATTTACTTGGGTCAAGTCATTTTAGACTTTTCTAAATCGGTCATGTATCGATTCCACTATGAGTTTGCCAAACGCCATTTTGAGAACGTCTCTCTTTTGTATATGGATACGGACTCATTCATTTACCACATTCGCCACTGCAACCCCTATGACGTCATGAGGCAGCATAGTGACTGGTTCGACACCTCTTGCTATAGCGCTGACAACGTGTTTCAGCTGCCCATAAAAACAAGAAGGAAATGGGCGTTTTAAAAGATGAATGCAGTGATTCCATTATGACGGAATTCGTAGGTTTGGCCTCAAAAATGTATGCTTACCGCACACTCGACTGTAAGGAAGCCAAAAGAGCAAAAGATGTAGGTAGAGCAGTGGTAAAATCGCTACGTGTAGACGATTACCTAGCGGTTTTACGCACTGGCAAAGCTATGTCTCATACACAGTGCAGGATACAATCCAGCAACCATCATTTGTATCTTGTGGAACAGAGAAAACGCACCCTCGCCTCCATGGATAACAAGCGTGTGTGGGCTGATGACCTGCTCACCAGCCTGCCTGGGGTTATGATTGCGAGGAGGAGGAGGAGGAGTGATTTCACTGTTTAATCGTTTATGGGACATAGCTTTATGTAACTTGTAGATTTATTATTTTGTAAATATTGTTTTTTTGTCATTGTAAATAGAAGATTTTGTAAATAGTGGCAACCCACTTGGACATTTTGCTCTTTAAAAAAGTTCTATGCAACCTTTTTTATTTTTTATTGGTGAATAGTTTGATTTTTTAAGCTGTACAAAGTTTTTTTTATTGTAAATATTTAATGAGTAATAGTATTTTTAGTAACTTTATATTTTTTTCGTAATGTAAATGATAAACTAAAAAAGTTATTTTGGGATGAGTGTGCATGTTGAGAATGTGCTTTTGGGAATAAATAAAGTGGTTGTGTTTGTTCCCAAAGACAGGTGTGAATGTAAGAGTAGAGAGAGAAAGCTGGTGTGTATGTATGACCAGAGCAAACACGGTGAGGTAGGGTGGGTGTGTGGGAAATTGTCACTTTTATACTTATTTTGTTTTGTCATTAGTTTTTTTTTTCATTGAAATGGGGCAGACAATAGACATTATTTTTGTAAAAACAGTCTTACCTGCAGTAGTCGTAGACCTTGACGTTTCTCCAAACACGCATTAACACATTGCAGTATTATCAAGGTCAAGCACTTGCATCAACATCATTGTCAAATCTCAACTTTCGGCATACACCAAATGGAAAAATGTGAAAACAGCAAAATGGAAATTCCATGTTTCCATATCACCAAAAAAAAAAAAACAACGTAAAACTTAAAACGGACATTTTTAAAAACTGGAAATGGCCATATGTGAAATTTGAAAACTCAAAAAACTTCAAACGGACATTGTTTAAAAAGTGTCATCAGCAAAATGGAAAAATCCATATCATCAAAAACGCAAAACTTAAAACGAACGTTTTCAAAAACTGTAAATTGCAAAATGACAAATGGCAGTGTGTGAAATGTGAAAATGAGATATCAGCCATCAACATCACGATTTCTTAAAATTAAAAATAACAAAACATCGTGCTCTGGCAAACCTTTGTTTTTTATTTCATAACCATAAGGGAATTGACAAAAGAAAATAGAATACAAACAAATCCCAATTCCTCACTCCTCAATGTTTATGTCCATGCATCATCAACTTTCCTTTTATAGCACTCATGACAATCAGGGCTGCCATCCTTTCACCCACTGAGGCATCACTGGATGTGAAACGTTGTTTAGCTTTCTTCAATAACAATTTATCTGCCACATGTCTTAAACCAGGATGACTATGGCGATAAGAAAGGTCATGTTCCTTGCATGCTTGATCCAAAAGAACAATGGGTACATCACCACGTTGTAAACGTTTTTCAAGATGAGTTCCAGGGCCGCAAAAACGATAACCTGGAAGATGGATTTCGAAATGTAGGAATTGAATCACTTTGTCAATGATGCCATTGCCAGTACAGGTCTGGCATATCCTTTTCCATCGATGGTAAAAATGTTTGGCCTTCCTCCTCCTCTGTGGACGATGTTTGTGTTTGTTGTTGTTGTTGTTGCTTTTTCTCGCCATGACACCCGTGGAATGATTCAACAAAGTCTTTACATGGACTTTTATGACCGTGATACAGTTTCACCAGCTGGCAAGTCACACACTGACGCATAGACGGTATTTTTGCCATGGCCACTTGCTTATGGTGATCGTAATCCGTACAGGGTTGCAATTCACTCAACACAGGGTCTTGAGTCCATGATTTTGGTACATGTTGCCAGATTTCTTTCACTGCGTTGGCGGCCACATAATAAATAAATGACTTGGGCAGCGCCAAGAGTTCCTCTTTGGTAAAACTGTCTAGTTTCTTTTTGCACACAAAGAACTTGCCGATGGCTTTGTCCGTAGCATTGCCTTTCTCCACGGTATTACGTGCTGTAGATGTTTACACGTCGCTTGTAGAAATATCACTGGCGTCATTCACAGGTAAATCTTGAGTTATAATTTTGTTCAACAACTCCGAGCAGGCATGGGTGGTTAACCAATGAAAGAGATGCCACGCATGCGATAGGGCTGTATGTGTAATGCTGCCACAGGAACAAGTATTCATGAGCGTTTGCAGGGAGGGGCAGCCCAACTCCATGAGGTCGATACATTGGCAGTAAGACGCCAAAAATGGTTGCAACCATTGACGTTTTTCATTACCTTTCACAAATACCACATTGGCCGAGGACAAGTGTGCTTTCATGACCACGTCCAAATATTTATAGGAAATGGTTCCCTGATTCCAGTCTAGTTGCCTATGATTTTCAATCCACTGGGTTTGTTTACGGTCTTTTTCACACAACAAATCAAAAGCATGGGGTGGTTTAAATAGCGAATGCGTAGCTTGCGATATCCAAAACGTGGTACAATCGATAATGGCCACTTATTTAAATATAAATTTGTTGTCACCAATTTTAATCCCTTGGCAATCCACAATGAGTGTGCGCAACATGTTGACGCTTGCCTGGACCAAGTTCAACTGACGACTGACTGACGATCGACCACTAAAATGTGATCATGGCATGGGCTTACCTGCCATGCTAGTTTCAAATTGAGGTTAGGGTAGGACAGAGGGACATGCAAAAATAAGAATTTAAGAATTACATCATTTTATTATCATAACACGTCTTACAGGCTTTTGTCATTTTGGGATAAGGACGATACCAACTGATACAACAATATAGTCTATTGTGTTTGTAACGTCCATAACACCGATGATGTCCCAATGTCTCTAAACTAGGCGTTTTTGATGGTGAGCTGCTCACCGAAGCACCATGGATAACATACGGTCCACACGTATCGTAACTTTTTTTTTCATTGCCCAGGGGCACAAGTGAGGGATAGCTTGAATGACAGGGTATATTTCCCACTTCCATTCTGCACAGGTAGGGGCAGGTGGGTGACCAGCGCTGATGTTCCTGTATGGGTTCATCGCCCTCCTGCCATTGGTCTATGATGATGGGACAAAAGGCGCATTTCACTTCATCTCTTGTTTTTAAATAGTAGAATCCAGCGGCCGCCAAGGCTTGAGGGTTTATGAAAGGCACCGGCCACGTGGCAGAAGTCTTGAAACGTTGTTCCTCAGAGTTTAAATTCATGTATGTAACGTCTCTTGAGGCTTTAAAGCAAGACATGACTGAGCAGCTTGACGTGGGTTGAGCTGTTATTTATACACTCGTCACTTGGTTAGCCAGTGGATAATAGTTGACTTGTTTGTGATGAATAATCAAACAGTAGGCCGTCGTATTGGCTGGTACATTGTCATGCGTTTCAAAATCTAGTCGAATGTCGATATTGGATGGCTTGACAGACTCTTCCAGGTATGAACAGTCAAAGACAATCAGTGGCGCTCTTGCCTTAAACGCTTGGGGTAGTAGCATGGGGCCGTTCTCTTTTTGATAATACGACCATCGAAATTTAGAAAACAAGTCGTACAGGGGGCCAAACTTATTTTTTGAAAAATCCAAATCCAGTCCTTCATAGGGAAACACGGCTCCGTTGAGGAAAAGACGTGCATTTCTCAATTGTAGGTGATCAAATTGCGTGGCATCTTTGGTTTGTTGATACTTGCGATTCGTTTGAAAACCCACGATCAGGTAGAGAGGTCTCTCTGTATAGCGAGCTGTTTTTACAGACCAACGGTGTGTGTTGGTGGTGGGCAATAGCGGATACTCATGGAGTGCCCAGCTTCTAAATTCCATGGTTAGACGCATATCTCTCTTTACCATTTTGAGTATGTCCAGTTTTTTGCTATCTTCAAGGGTCACATGGGGAACTTTCCATAGCAAGCGTTGTAGTTGAATTTTTGAATCGATGGGGGCATTGTCGGCTCCCTTGAGTGCATTATTATCACTCCTGTCTCTCACTAGATAAAGCACTTGCCTTGCGTTGACCACAATGCGTTGGTGAACTTCGGCAAAGCCTAAAATCAGTTTAAGAGGTAAATATCCAGTAAAGGTCCCATCGGTGTGTACCATCCAGTCATTGGTCGAGTCAGGACACCAACCTGCCATGCAAAGTGTTTTACCTTCTTCCTCACTATAAGAGGGGTATAGTTTCATGACACTGGAAATGCCTACATTTCGAGTGCTATCCACCACGATATCGTTAATGACATTCCGCACTTCAGAAAACAGAAAGGCCAAACCATGGTTGGCCAACTTGGATGTGGTGGGTGTAGAGCCATCGGCTTTGGTGAGCCGACCTTCAATCTGAATGACACTTTCATGCGGTAGGGTGTAAATATCTTGGTTGTTGATAACAAATTGAATTTCATCATTGTTATTGAGACCAGGTGTTTGAGCTTGATAGGAATAGAGATCAATTATTACCACTCCTGGTTGCTCCTCGATGCGGTTCGCTATCTCTAGGATAGAATTCATTATGAGGGTTGACGTGGTAACCCAAATGCTGGTGTGTTAGATTCTAGATCAATGAGTTGTTGATCTCTATTGATCAGTCTTAATGTATCTAAATCGACGGGGCGCTTTCAATCTAGGGAGCCTACATGTCAGGGTCATCGGTTCGTGCCGGCTTTTGTGAGGAGGAGCAGGTCCAGAGGTTGCCAGCGGATGGGAAGAGAAGGAGCTATTTCGAGATATTTGCTGCGGAGGTAAGACTCTAAGATTACTGCAGGTTAATTGTCAGAGTTTAGGAAATAAATTAATTGAATTTTGGAATCTTGTAGAGACGTATTCTCCGGACATTGTCATTGCAACTGAATCTTGGTTATATGAGGACATAAATAGTAGCGAAATAATTCAAGGGACCTACGAAATGTACAGAAGGGATCGGGGGAAGCGAGGTGGTGGGCTATTTATTTGTGTGCGCAAAAATATAGCTAGTTTCTTAAAGTGGGCTGATATGGATCATGAAATGTTATGTGTACAAATTTCGGATGAAGGAAATAAATTCCCTCTTCAGGTGATAGGGGCGTATAGAGCACCGAAAGATAACCTTTCTCTCCTCGAAACACTGTATGATAAAACTTGTACGGGTAATGCTATGAAAAAGAGCATAATAATTGCTGGAGATTTAAACCTCCCCAAAGTAGACTGGTCTGGTGAGTCAACTAGCTGTGGTCAGGCTCAGAGCGCTGCAAATAAATTCTTAAGGGAGGGGGGATTTTCCCAAGTAGTTGACTTCCCAACTAGAGACAATAATACCTTAGATGTTTTTCTCGTAAGGCCTGTAGAGCTGTATATTAACTGTCTGAAAGTACCAGGAATTAGTGACCATTCTGGGGTTGAATTAAATATTAGATATGGTGACATTACAAAATTAGACTCTGATGTAGCAAAAAAGATCATATTCCAGTATCGCAGGGCGGATCAGGGCAAGTTTCAGGGGTATTTGAATGAGCTATTTGTAGGATGGGCATCGGAAGGAAATCACATTAATATCCTGTGGACTAACTTTTTGAAAATTTTAAATAGCGCTGTTGATAAATTTGTCCCATTTAAATTGCTGAAACAAAACCCAGATCCTGAGTATTACACACGAGAAATTAGGAGTCTAAAACGGAAAATTAGGAAATTATACAATAAAAGACATGATACTGACAAGTATATGTTGAAATTTAAGTCCTTATCAAGAGAGCTCGTCTTAAAAAAGAGGGCTGCTCATGACAGTTATATGCAAGGTTTACTTGGTTCGGGAGGTGATGGGTGGAAAAAAAATTTACAGTTATGTTAGGAGAAGAAAGGGAAATTCAAATAATTTGTCGATGAAAATGTCCGGTGACGGTAAATTAATTATTGAGAAACAGGCCATTGCTAATGAATTAAATGTCTTTTACGGTAGTGTGTTCAATAAATCCAATAGCTGTGTGTTGGACCTTAACGACGAATCAGGGGCTCCCCTGTTCCAAATAAACCAGTCAACAATTGTAAAGCTAATACAAAGCTACGTTTCAATGTATCAAAGGGTCCTGATAATATTGTTAGTGAAGTACTTAAACTAGGAGGTAGGCCGTGGCACGATACTTGGAGGTGATGTTTAATGTGTCCATAAACAATGCGCAAATCCCAGATGACTGGAAAAGAGCTACGGTAGTCCCAATATTTAAGGGAGGGAGCAGACTTGAATTGGGCAACTACAAGCCGGTTAGCCTTACGTCCGTCGTTTGTAAACAGATGGAGCATCTCATTTGCGACTACTTGAGGGAACAGTGGGAAACATTATCATGGTTTAATGATAGGCAACATGGATTTCGGAAAGGTTACTCATGCGAGAGTCAGATGCTATCACTTTTTCAAGACATTAGCGAATCGTTAGACCATGGAGTTTCAGTCGACGCCGTTGTTATAGATTTTGCGAAGGCATTTGATGTCGTCCCGCATGACATGCTACTCCATAAATTAGCTTCGACGAAGATTGATAGAAGAGTAATTTTATGGATCCAAGGATTTTTGACGGGTCGTTCCCAGAAAGTGAAAGTCGAAGGCATATTCTCGGATGAAATTACCGTAACGTCGGGTATCCCTCAGGGCAGCGTAATCGGAACTTTGTTATTTTTGGCGTTTATAAATGACTTACCAAATGGGATTCGCAGTGACTGTCGATTGTTTGCGGATGATTGTGTAATATATCGAAATATACATGACTCACAAGACAATGCAGTGCTTCAAGAGGACCTGAACCTGGTCTATAAGTGGGCGAATGTAAATAAAATGAAAATAAACACAAGAAAATGTAGTCTCTTAAAAATAGGGAAAGTGCGAAGGCAGGATTTTCAATATAACATTGGCTCGGAAATACTTGTAGAAGAAGATTCTAGCAAATATTTGGGCGTTCACGTAAGGAATGATATGAAATGGAGTAGTCATGTAGGATGTGTAGTTTCAAAAGCTTACAAATCCCTGCACTTTGTAATGAGGGTATTAAAAGGAAGTAGTACCTCTGCTAAAGAATTAGGCTATTTGTCACTTGTAAGACCTATTCTAGAATATGCCTCGGCGGTTTGGTATCCATATCAAGTAGGGCTCATCAATGAGTTGGAAATGGTACAAAGAAAGGCCGCTAGATTTGTGCTCAGTGACTTTAATCCCAGGAGCAGTGTGAGCCGTATGTTAAAGAAACTGGAATCACTGAAGGCTAGGAGGATGAAATCTAGACTCTGCGCTATGTACAACACGTATACAAATCAACCAGCATGGGGTAAGCTTAGCAAACGATTGGGAAAACCCACTTACATGGGTAGGAGCGATCATCCTTTCAAAGTTAAGGGCCGACCACAGCGAACAAATTATGGTAAATATTCTTTTGTAAACCGTGCCATTGATAACTGGAACTCTCTACCTGCCGCAGTCTTAGACCCTTTTCCCAAACATATAGGTGTGTTTAAGAAAAGACTGACTATTTTTGTAAATACTCCAGTTTAATTGTTGTATAATTGTTATTGAATTGTTATGTATAATTATTTATTTGTTATGTATATACAATTTGCCACCGGGGGACACACCCCCCATTGCAAATAAATGAATGAATATGAATATGAATATTACTAATACTATCGACGGCCACAGAATGAAAAAGCACCACTGGAGGGTTTTCACGAATAATATACCCATTGGGCGATGTCACAATAAAGTCATAAAGCGAATGCGATGGTTCTTGATTGGTGTACACTAGGCTAATAATATTACACGTCACCGACACATGATGGTCCTCAATGAATTTCACTTCATGGTCCGAATCATGTTTTTTGTTGGGCTCCAACACACGTGGTTTAAATCCTAGTAATGGGCCAATGGAATCGGGGCGTGTTTTAAAGTCAATGTTGAATGTGGAGAAAATACTGCAGCGATGAGTGTTGGTATTTCCTACAAGTTCAAACTTGCGCGTTCCATCGAGAAATGACTTTAAACCATATTGATTGATCAACACCACATAAATGTGTTCATAAATATCATCGATCGTGTATCCACCAGAGTTCAGGGTGAGCACAGAATCATCATAGTAAAACTTGTTGTTCACATTTTCACGCATGTTGTATATTCGATTGTACGTTTCAAGAGAAACAAGTCCTAAACCATAGGGGTTTTCACTCAATTCGATAGGTGGGTAAAAGTCTAGGCTGACTTCAGGTCCACGTCCATGCAGTGTAATTGTTTTACTTTCTGCCGACATACTGGTGGCGTTTTTGCTTATGCTGCGTCTTATATAAAAAAATTAAACACAAACGTCCACACTGTTGGCTGTTAAACGTTTGCTCTCGTTTCACATTATAATATATCTTGATCCTGTTTCCAAAATAGGTCACTAGTTCCATGGGCGGAGGCAAATTCCCAAAACTGTCAAAGTACCTTACAGTGGATCCCTCTTTGACATAAGATACATAATGTGTTCCTGGTCCTCGGTGATCATCCAAATTGACAATAGCACATTCCTGTTTCCAGGTTCGTGGGGGGTAATTGGTTTCGAATAAACACACCTCGAAAATGAGAAAGCTTTAGTTGTTTAGCATAGCTTTCCACTTGTTGATGCGTCAGGGCATGTCTTGCTATGGCTGAGGTAAAAAAAAAAAATTTTAATACCTCGAAATGGTGAAATCCCAAATCCTTGTTGATAAAAGGCTGGCTTTAAATTGGCATTTCTAGCCCCCATGGCAATCGCTTCCATCGTTTCATTGTGTCGCTGACTTTCTTTGAGTTGTTGCTTGGCCTGCTGCGCGGCTTTAATGGTTTACGCCACTGCACTGGCACCGCCCAAAAGTGAACCCAGAGCAGCCAAACCGGCAAATAATGCAGGCAAAAATCCCGCTCGTTTGGGGACGGGAATCACTCGCCCTTGGTTTGAAACCTGTCGCCGACGTTTTGGAATAACATTTCTCTGTGCTGCTCGAAAGGCTTTCCTTATGGTCAATACATTATTTTTTCTTTTTAGGTAGATTTCATTAGAAAGCTAACTATTGCAATGGGTCCCATGTTTCGACTTCCGGAAAATTTCGACATATCTTCGCGTTTCACATCCCCCAGACCCCAAAACCACCGTCAGTTCAAAAGTTTATATATAATTTATGTATATATATATGTATATATATATGTATATATATATGTATATCAGTTTCTTGTGGACACGATAACTACCGTAATTTTGCACCAATTACTTCGAATTTTTTACCGAAGATGTATACCTATAAAATCTCGGTCGAGTTCGTTACTGGGCTAAATCGGTCGAAGGGGGTGAAAATGGGGGGCTTTTTTCGAAAAAGTGAAATTTCGCTATAACTCTCTTAATACGTGCAATATCGAATCCATTCAAAGTTCATAATATGTGTCGGATAAGTGCCAAAAATTTATGTCAAATAAGATTTTTGATAGCACCAACCATTGACCAAAGGGGTGGAAAAAAGTGGGTTTTTCGGGAAACATTAATCATATCTCTCTTAATAGGCACAATATCAAAACCGTACAAAATGGACAATATTCCCCTAATAATTACCTAAAACTTTTGTCTGAAAGAATTTTTGATATGACCCACCATTACGCCAAGGGACGAGAAAAATGATATCGGAATTATAAGAAAATGCCAAGAGCTATCAGTGGTTGCCATGGCAACACTACTAAATTGATGAGGCATGGACCATCAGACGTTGCCATGACAACGCACTTGCACGAGATCAGATTCAGTATTTCCATCTGATTAAGTGGTTGGTTGGTTGGTTCTTAAGTTTAGGGGCTGCGACAACGCGGTCATGTAGCCCCGTGTACTTTGGGTGTGTGTAGAATCTGTCTGATAACCGGTGTTAATTGTGATGACTGTATTAGTGTGTGTTATCTGTGTGTTAATTTAAGTACTGCAACTAACAATTTTTCAGATAGTTCCTACTTTTGCCGCCAAGCGCCACTGTCAACGACTACGAGGCCAAGTTCAGAACTGAGCTACTAGACGCCGCCGCAGTCGGCTCTTGGCAACGAACATAGAAACCTAAGAGCGTTGTATACATTCTTAACCTATCCAATTTAGCTTCACACAGGTGCAATTAGTGGAAGGATCTTTAACATGCCATAAATCTATGACATGGGACCGCCGGCTTTACTTCCCCTCCGAAGGAAGGCATACTGAGGGATATTTAACGCTCTTAAAAAATCCGACGGCTTCGGCCGGGTTTGAACCCGGTATCTTGGGCATAGAAGCTCAGCATGTTACCGACTACGCCACCAAAGCCGCCTGATAAAGTGGGAAGCGGCTTCGGTGACGTAACTGGTAGCATGCTGAATGTCTATGCCCAATGTCGCGGTTTCAAAGCCAGCCGAAGTCGTCGGATTTTCTAAGAGCACTAGAATCCCTCAGTATGCTTTCCTTTGGAGGGGAAGTTCCAACGTTCGTTGCGAGTTGATGGTTGGGGTGGCATCTAGTAGCCAAGTTCACAGCTAGGTGTCGTTGACGGTTGTACCTGGTAGCAACATTAGGAACTACTGCTTGAAATTGACCGTCTGCAGTACTTACATGAATTAAGACTAATACAGCCATTACAATTCACACCGTGTATCAGACAGATTCTACACTCACCCAAAGTACACGGGGTTAGATGACCGCGTTGTCGCAGCCCCTAAAGTGAGGAACCAACCAGAGGTAGATTTCGTTAGAAAGCTAACTATTGCAATGGGTACCATGTTTCGACTTCCGGAAAATTTCGACATATCTTCGCGTTTCACATCCCCAGGCCCCAAAACCACCGTCAGTTCAAAAGTTATATATAATTTATGTATGTATATGTATATCAGTTTATTGTGGACACGATAACTGCCGTAATTTTGTACCAATCACTTTGAATTTTTTACCGAATACGTATACCTATAAAATCTCGGTCGAGTTCGTTACTGGGCTAAATCGGTCGTTGGGGGGTGAAAATGGGGGGCTTTTTTTTTCGAAAAAGTGAAATATTGCTATAACTCTCTTAATATGTGAAATATCGAATCCGTTCAACATTCATACTATGTGTCGGATAAAGCCCAAAAATGTATGTTTGAAGAGTTTCTTTTATAGCACCAACCATTGACCAAAGGGGTGGAAAAAGTGTGTTTTTCGGGAAACATTAATCATATCTCTCTTAATAGGCACAATATTAAAACCGTACAAAATGGACAATATTCCCATAATAATTACCTAAAACTTTTGTCTGAAAGAATTTTTGATATAACCCACCATTATGCCAAGGGATGAGAAAAATAATTTCGGAATTATAAGAAAATGCCAAGACCTATCAGTGGTTGCCATGGCAACACTACTAAATTGATGAGGGATGAGCCATCAGACGTTGCCAAGATAACGCACTTGCACGAGATCAGATTCAGATTTCCATCTAAGTGTGAAGCGGCTTCGGTGACGTAACTGGTAGCATGCTGAATGTTTATGCCCAAGGTCGCGAGTTCAAAGCCGGCCGAAGTCGTCGGATTTTCTAAGAGCGCCAAAAATCCCTCAGTATGCTTTCCTTTGGAGGGGAAGTTCCAACGTTCGTTGCGAGTTGCTGGTTGCGGTGGCATCTAGTAGCCAAGTTCACAGCTAGGTGTCGTTGACGGTAGTACCTGGTAGCAACATTAGTAACTACTGCTTGAAATTGACCGTCTGCAGTCCTTACCTGAATTACAGACTAATACAGCCATCCCAAAGTACACGGGGTTACATGACCGCGTTGTCGCAGCCCCTAAACTGAGGAACCAACCAAAATCTCTGCGGTAGATATAATTTTGCGTGAAGAAGTAACAGACCGTTACATAGTTGCACATCAGTGTCGAAACCTAGCATAAGGACAGTGTGACCACAAGTATAAAAATGGACCCCAAATGACAAGAAGGTTACCGTTCCCATAAGACAATAAAATGTTTAAAATAAGCATAAAATGACGAAAAACAAAGTTAATTAAGCTCCAATTATAAAATACCATCTCGCATTAAATGAGGTCTGATCCTTCTACGAAAATCTGCATATTCTGCCTATTTTCGCCTATCCCCAAGTTTGTCCGGTGAAATCTACCTCCGCCTTCCGGCGTGCCGAGAGGACTTTTTTTTCTTTCGCAAGGGCTTGTCCACGAATGTCTTAAGCCCAGGCTTTGCCAAGGACAAAGTCCTTTTTTTAGTCTTTCTCACCGCATACCTTTGTTTCACCATGATGATAATGACCAACAACCTTTCACAAGAAAGTTTAATCACAACTAACGTCAGATGGTTATTTCATGGCTGTATATTCCAATTCCACATAAAGTGGGAAATCGTTTATGGTTTTCCCGCTTGCTTTTCATCCCATGTTAAATGAGATGAAAGGATAATTCGTCACCTGCATTGACCATTTCATGGTTATGGACCAAAATCCTATGACCATTTATCTTTATTTGTAAATGGTTCTCATCAGGTATGGCATATTTGATGTGAATGTTTCCATCATAGTGTAATCGATAGTGGCTTAAACCCGAAGCAAGCACATAGGTCAAGTGATGATCATGGACTAGCGGTAAATGGTTTCTGTCATTCACAGGTTTTTCATTTGTCAGATACACTAAAAATACAGATGGGATAAATTTATAAAGCCTTTTCATTTCATAGGTCATGTAACGCTTGGTACAAACATCGTCTTCGTCTTGTGGGTCTTCCACGTGAATAATCCGATGGTGATTAGCGCTATAGCCATTCACTGTAAGCTGGGGCACTTTGTCATAAAACTCATACACTTTGTTATCCACATACTTTTTCGTAGTAACGTCTGTAGACACTTGAGGATGTTTTACATGGGTTAACCGCTTTCCCTTAAAGTCATAATCTCCCTGTTTTGTGCGTGGCACTACTGACCTATCCACATAGTGTTTATTAGCAGGATCTGTTTCTTGTTTAGGATCATGTATGGGAAAGGCCTAGCTTTGGCCATCAACGCACGTCCAAAGACATCCATCGTCAACCTGTAGTATCAGTCTACTGTTTCTATGACAAGGTTCGGTGTCCTGTATATAGACAGCCTGCTAGCCTGTCTAAGCCTTAGTTGAAATGAAGATTATTAAGCAGCAAGAGTCATTCCCCGTGGGGGACATGGTTTCCATTCTCTGTCCCACATCACGTGAACAACGCCATGGTTCACTGTTTCCATCTTCCATTCGCTGCATCATTGTGGGGCCTTCCGGCTGTGGAAAGACAAATCTTTTGCTAACGCTCATTACGGCGCCCAATGGTCTGCGTTTTCAAAATATTTTTATTTTTGCAAAATCTCTCTACCAACCTCCCTACGTGTTTCTGGATCAAGTCATGTCTGGATTACAAAAAGAGAATATGGGTTATTTTACATTTTCCATGCAAGAAAATGTGATTTCACCGGATGAGGTAAAGCCTGATTCACTCATGATTTTCGATGATGTATCCACTGAACGTCAAGGCATCATTCAAAGCTATTTCAGCATGGGTCGTCACAAACATATCGATTGCTTCTATCTTGGACAAACGTATTCTAAAATGTCCAAACAGTTGATTCGTGACAATGCCAATGTCATTGTTTTATTTCGTCAGGACGAGAGGAACAGTCGTCACATATATAATGAACATGTGAATCCGGATATGACCTTTCAAATGTTTACAGAATTGTGTGCCAAGTGCTGGAACACTCAACGTCATGCCTGTTTAGTGATTGACAAACAAAGTGAACTCAACCAAGGACGGTATCGCTTAGGGTTAGATCATTTAGTTGCTATTTAAGGCCCTGTCTCATTCCCCGGCAAGTCATTTGTCAAGACACCATGGCGTTAGCAGAGAGTCAATTGAAAAAGCATATTATTAGAGCAAAAAATACTATTCGCCAAAAGTTTCGTCAATTGAAACAATCACGTGCAAATCATGCTTTGTTTATTCAGCAACATTTAGCACCTCCACTAAAAGCCATGTTGAAACCCTCTTTCAAGCCATCTGAAACGCTACCCACCGTTTCACAAGCCACGCAGACGCTGCACGAGGACCCTGAGGAAGAGGAAGAGGAACAGGAAGATTTGACTAGAAGTGTTAGTGAAGTTGAGGATGAGGAGGAACAAGTGTTTACGCCTCAAAAAAAACGGCCGCACCCCTTGCAGAGTTTTTGAGAAAAAAGAAATCCTTGGCCATGGTCGAAACCCCTTGCCCTTCCAGACCGTCTCCGTTTTCACAACTCTTGGCCACTCCTCAACATAAAGCTCAACTGAAAACCATTTTAATAAAATATTATGGATCAACATTGGAACCCTATTTCACCGATCTATTTATTGGAAACACAGATACCACGTATGGTGTTCGCTATGAGGATGATAGTTTTAAAATTGGCGATTCATCCATTAAATTTGCTCGTAAAAACTGTCATTAAAAACATCAACTATAAATTAACTCCAGGACTGTTAAAGCTGCTCTTTTCTCGGACCCCCTCTTCCCATGATTATACGTCAGAGGATCTTGACAAATATAAATCCATTTTATTGGATACCCATGCCCACAAAGACAGTATGATCCTGCTCAACAAGTGAATGCCAATATATCTCAAAAATATAAAACCATCATTGCAAAAATATTTCCCACTAGTCAAAGTACTCGTCGTAAAGCGTCCGCTTCGGGAGTGACATTTAAACCATTAAAACCCCTTGTGGATGTTACCTACTGGCACAATCCCAATAAGCTCGTCCAGCGGCTACAGTTGTTGCATGCCTCACGTCAAGCTGGCCATACCGGTCACGATTGGGAAATTCAAGAAATTGAACAAGAACTTCGAAATGCCAAATTATTGTTTAAGCCCTCTCCCATTAAGAAGGGTATTGCTCACGAGTTGCATCGCCCAGCTAGGCGTTACTATCCACGACTCAAGGTGATTTCACGAGGTGTGGATGAACTTTGGCAGGCTGACTTGGTTGAAATGATACCCTATGCTGGCGTTAACGACGGTGTACGCTATATGTTGACCGTCATTGATGTCTATTCCAAAATGACCATTGTTGAACCTGTGCGTCGCAAGTCTGGCCCACTAGTTACCAAGGCCTTTCAACATATTATTCAACACTCCAAACGTCAACCTCAGCTGCTAAAAACTGACCAGGGGAAAGAATTTTTCAACAAGGATTTCTCCAGTTTTCTCAAATCTAAGGATATTCACCATTACACCACGTACAGCAACCTCAAAGCCAGTGTGGTCGAGCGGTTCAACCGAACATTAAAAACCCATATGTGGAAAGCGTTTACCGCTCAGGGCACGTATCGCTGGTTGGACATGTTGCCAGAGCTAGTATCACGTTACAATGTCACCAAACATAGAACGATTGGGACCAAGCCACGCCTCGTGACCAAAAATATTCAGCGATTGGATAAACTGTTTAACCCCATAAAAACAGCCGATCCTAAACGTCACCGACTGAAAATTGGGGATTTTGTTCGTGTGAGCAAATTTAAGTCTGCCTTCAATAAGGGCTACACGCCACAGTGGGGGACTGAACTATTTCGAATTCGTCGAGTCAACTTGGACACTCCAGTCACCTATTTACTCGAGGACCTCAACCATCAACCCATAAAAGGCAGATTTTATCTCCATGAACTTCAGAAAACAGCATTTCCTAAGCATTATCTTGTGGAAAAGTGTTGAAACAAAAAGGAAATAAACTCTACGTCAAATGGTTAGGATTTAACTCTACGTTTAATTCTTGGATCAATAAATTACATGTTGTGTGAACCTGTGCAATTTTTAATTTATTTATTCACACATTTTGTACACCACCTATAGCTCTATGTGTACAGTCCTCAGCTCCGCATATTTCTTTCCCTTTCCACCTGTGTTCTCTCATACATTACCACTCCCCCCCCCCCCCCTCCCTCCCTTCACCTCCCACCACTGCTGTTTGCAGCTCTTGCCTATCTATTGGTTGTGACATTATTCCCACAAGTTGCATCATACTTTTTACAGATTCAGCGATTCCCACGGTTTGAAACTTCTGTTATCAGGCACGTGGACAGCTAACGTCCAAGGTGAACACCTGTGGCAGATCAAATTTCACGTCAACTTGCATTTTGTCAAGTACGAAGCAAAACAGGATGTAACTTGTTAATAGTTATCGTGCACGTGGACAGCTAACACCCAAGGTGAACACCTGGGGTTGATCAAATTTCACATGAACTTGCATTTTGTCACGTAGGAAGCAAGACAGGATGTAACTTGTTTAGCCCTCATGTGGTTACACATGTGTTCACATGCATTTCGCACTCCCCTGCCACCACGGTGGTCAGATTATTTCACCTTCAAGCGTCATTGTCATATTTCCATTGCACCTGTTGTCAAGTCAGATCAGCGCCTTCCAATAAGCTCAAATGACATTCACCTCCTGCTCGTCTGCAAGTTTGTTTTCTGTACTCGCTTCGACCAACATACAACCAAGTTTTCATCACCGTTTTCACGTTAAAGGTAAAATATCAGTAAAACGCACCCTCGCTCTGTCATAAACCGACCTGCCGAAATAGCGATTGTTCTATTAAGCATGGTCCTTGTGGTTAGCGACAGGTTCGTTGAAACACACACCCAGAAGTATCGTCTCTCTCAACCACCACGCTTCATGGACATTATAAACAGGTAAAGGAAAAAAATAGTTTTTTCAACATGTATGGCGTTAGGCCCTTTGTGAATTATTTTTTGGAACCAATATATACCACATTTGAAAGGGGGCGTTAGCCCGAGTCCTAGGACACCTCGTACACGTCTCTAGCGTTATTGGTCCGTGAGATATCAGCAAAAATCACAAAAACACGTGTTTACCCCAAAATCGAGTTTCCAATTTTTAAAAAAATATAACGAGTGGTCCATAGCAAAGAAGACGTCAGCCCGAGTCTTTGGACCCCTCGTACACGCCTCTATCATGATTGGTTCGCGAGATATTAAAAGCGGATGACCTTTTAGTTTTGGTCTTTTAATTAAATAAAGAGCCTATAGGAAAGTAGGGGGCATCACAACGAGTGCTAGGACACCCTGTATGTTCAAATACCATGATTGGTTAGCGAGATATCAGGTTCGGGGCAAATATGAGGAGGGTTCAAAAAGAAGTGGGGCAGCTCTCTCGTCATCCCACTACTACAGGTTTTTATCCTAGAGACTTGAAATTTATTTTGGGAGTAGAGGGGGTAGGTACCATTGATTTATGTCAAACAATTTTTTTGGTAGAGTTCCTAGTTTCCAAAATATAGGATTTTCAAAATTCGAGTGTTTTCAAAAAAACATGAAAAATAAAAAGGTTTTATTACAAAAAATAAAGGTCATAAAGACAATATGTTTGAGCCATGGCACAAAGTTCTATCCTGTTTGGTTTTCAAACTATCGCCTATTTTCGAAAACAAAAAATTAAATTTTTTTTGAAAAATATAATACATGGTCCATAGGAAAGAGGACGTCAGCTCGAGTCCAACGACAGCTCATTTGTCAACATTCGACCATGGGTTCGAGAGATATCGGCTTGGACTCACGTGGCGGCCATGACACTATTTGGAATCGGCCTTCCCCCCCCTACTCTGGAATATGGAAAAGAAAGATGGTGGCCACTTATTGCTTGATGCATAGATTAGGAGATTCCACTTCCAATGAGTTCCTAGACGTTCTTAGTTTTACTGTACGCATACATCGTGAAGGTGATATTTAAAGTCGTACTTAGCAGTATTTACCCTCAACGTAATGAGTCAAGATAAAATTGAGAGCAGGAAGCTAAATCACAGCTGCAACGACAGTTTGTCTTGCACAGTGAAATTTCTTTTTCCTTTCTGGGACATGGAACGTCACAGTTATCAGTCCCTTATAGCAAGTCAGGCGCGGCTCAACAGGGTAGGCAAAGCTTATCTGGACATTTTCAAAAAGATAATACCCGTCAACTCTACTTACACTATTCCATGTATACTCATTTTATGTATATTAATGATATATTGAACCCGTTTGGTCCGAAGTGCCAGGTGACTGAGAATCGTATCAGCCTCTGTGACACTCCTTCCCAAAAAGAATCACACAGTAAGGGGTTTGGATGTGTATTTCGACTAGCTCAGAACGAGAAACTGCACCTCAGGCCGTTTCGGGATGTTGATAAAGGTCCTAACTCAAACATAGTCCCAAAATACACATCCACGGGGAAAACACAAATATACTGAATAATCCAGTCTTATATAAAATATTTTCTCAAATTTATTCATAAATTCAGATCCCTAGCCTACTCTACGTGGATCCCTCACTATTCCAAGAACTAAGCTAATACTAAATATTTCCCCAAACTAATCTAACAATATCCCCTGTAGGAGTCCTACTTTCAAGAGAAATATCAACAATCAAACTAGTACGTGACACGTAAATACCTCCCTAATCAAATACAATTCCCATTAATAATAGTAATAGTCACACCAGATCCTATTTGCAATTGAAAATCACCATCTTCTACAATATTTGAAGTTACATTTAATAGTCTGCTCAAATATGGATAACTAAACTACGTTGGTGCCACATACGACATTTAACGTTACGTTACATTTGCCGGCTGACCCTAAAATGAAGTTACTATGAGAAAATAGACTTAAGATTCCATAAAGAAAGAAAAATCTAAATTCGAAAAAAACACAAGCTAGAATTCCATGATATCACAAAGAAATTCAACACACAATCAAACACTCATTCATAATATAAAAAGTCAACCCCTGGCACTACAGCCCATGAAGGGCCTAGGCCGACCAAGCGACCACTGCCCAGCCATTTGGCCTGCAGATATTGGGGTGACGCGTGATCAGCGCATCGGGTCCCCTTGGCCGTTAATCTTGGTTTTCGTGATCGGGGCGCTGCCTCACTGTCAGACAGCTATTCAATTGTCCTCACGAGGCTGAGTGCACCCCGGTCACCCTCACGTCAGTTTTAAAATCCCTGACGGAGCCGGGAATCGAACCCGGGGCCTCCGGGTGAGAGGCAGGTGCGCTACCCCAACACCATGGGGCCGGCATTATTCATAGCATAACGCAAGAACAAAACACACATATACACCCTCCTCAGGTTGCTTCTTTAGAGCACTACCTACGCTGGATGAACAACTGTTTGCTGAACATCGTCATCTATTCCAGGAGGAAAATTATGGTGTTAGCCGTGGTATTGAACCGTCTTACGCTAAAAATCATAAATGTCCATGAGTTCCCGCCTCGTGTCATGTCATGACATCGGATTCGTCTCACAATGGGGTACTGTCTAAATTTCAAAAGTCTCACATAAAGCGTAGAACTCGCGATCAGCAATAAATTAGACCAAAATGTAAATTATAAACAAGCGGTTAGGTTCAGTTATTATTTAGTTTGCAGTGTTGGGTCAATTTTACGTCACGTTTAATCCTTGAAAATATCGCATGTTTATTATGGTTCAGGTTTTATTTAAATATTAATTACTCCATATTTATTATTAATTTATGTACGGTAGTCTATTATTAATTTCACTATCAAAACCATCAAAGCATATAAAAATTAGTGGCTATAAGCTCACTCTCAAACATCCACGCCTTTTCCTCTGCGTTCTCAACACCCTTAATCAGCTCCACCATGAGACTATTCAAATCAGCTGGCCAGGCATCCTGTCTCTGACCTTCTTAATACTACCAATATGGCTGCATAAACCATGCACCGACCTCTGTCATGCTCAAAATACTCTTACAATTCATCGCTACATTTGTACAAGTGCTTGTAGAGATAGTTTCCCAATTTAAATTTCCTTAGCCATCCCAATATCACAGGTTAGAATTCATGTTCTTTGTAAAATATTCACACACCATTCCGCGTCTACATGCGTCTATCCTAATTATCAAACATGACATTAATTATTTTCCCCTGATTTTATTCATTACCCGAGAGCTACGCTCGTCAAATTACAAGTGTTTGTCTTTGGTCTTAGCTCTTTGCTTATTTGAATTCCTATGCTGATATTTGTGTACCAATTCATAACACCGTCTCAATGTATATAATTTAAATGCCTTAAACGCTGTTAACACACGGCCAGCAGACTGGTTTCATGCGGTCTTCATCCACATCATATTCACACGTGTCCAAACAAAATGAGATCAGTCCACAGCCTACCTATGCTAGACTCCCTTATTCATACAAATACTGCACGCCTCTTTGCTGTGCCAATTTAACTCAAGTTAAACCATAGCCCTTCTGTACCACTAAATTAATATGTGTATAACCTACCTACGATGTCACGAAACTAAATACTGTTCCTATAACTAATCTGAATATAACCAGAATTACAACCAACTATTACTGGAAATGCATTAGGAGACAAAACTACATATTCGTGTCGTAGGTATCAGGGGTTCGTGACCGTCCCCAAAACTAGACATTTCTCCATTTGAGTGGCATTCCATAGCAACTTGGATCATCATTCACTCCTCCATGATGGATATTTAAACGATCTCTCCAGTTCCCATGGCCATGTGACTTAAGAGTCCGTCATCCAGAGAGTTGTATTTCGATGCCATGTTGCGTATGTTAACAAAAAAACTCCGCATTGAAGCTAATAACTGATACGATTAGCAATTCACTGCATTTACTGGTGGCAATAAATAAAATGACTATGAACTCTGCCCACTGATTCTACTGATGCTATCAAGCATATTACGAAATTCTAGTGCGACCGTGCAGCGAACAAAACACGTAAAGATGAGATATTCCTCTCAGCGTAGGCTACTATTCATGCTTGCACAAAAATACAGTTCAAGAAATTATGTACAGTTTTACAGCTTTGGATGCTCATCCTAGAATAACTCACTCGTGTCATGTCCTTTCTCTCACAAGTTCTGCTTTGCCATCATATCAAACAAAATGCACATAATGGCTTCTACACACAAACATATACTTGAGGTATATTATCACTCGATTCTAGTGGAAAATAGCGCTATGCACGCTCACGATGCCTTATTATCACTCGGATACACTTCCGATTCATTATCCACCCTTATTGAATATGAAAAGTTCGTTTTATGAGCTCCAAAATTCGCGTTCGACTGACTGCTGTTTATACCGTTCCGCTCAACTCTCGTAAAGGTACTGTACTTCTTCTCAGTCAGCCATACTGTCTAGATCAGGCTGTTCCAGCCGAGCAGCTCGTCTGTGAGCTGCCGAGTACTCGCCGCCTTCCGTGAGTAAACCAGCAACATGCAATCCAGCTCTGCTATGGGGGGTTGCCGTCACTGTGCGGTGAAAACATGAAGATTGGCAGGAAGCACATGGACTTGTGTTATGACCTTCGCCCAGTGACGTATTGGCTAACACCCCCAGTCACTCTCCAACAGTGCTCCGAGCATCACTGCTGAGTACTCGCGTGTACGCATACTCAAACTCGTGGATTTGGAACAGCCTGGTCTAGATGACAAGTTCTACTTGTGCCAGTATCATACTTTTATGCATTTTTTAGCCTACTTTTCACGTTTTGCAAAAATGAGGAAAAAGTAGACTTATGAGATCGGGCAAATGTGTGTCTGTCTGTCTGTCTGTCTGTCCTTCTGTCTGTCTGTCTGTCATTCTGTCTGTCTGTCTGGCTGTGTGTGTGTCACCCCCCATAAACTCCTAAACGGCTGCAGCAATCAAAACAAAATTTGGTGGGAGTAAAGATCCATACCTGAATATCTCACGGCCATATTTGAAAATGATGTCTGTGCTACCAACTGCTGAAAAATCGCATTTGAAATTTGAGCTCCATGTTGGATATTTTGGAAGATATACATGGGAGCTATTTCAAAATTGGCACACGTATAGATAATAATATTGCAGTTTAATTTCCAGGAGGCCATACATGGCAGTGTTGCCAAAATGATTATAAGCCTGCTGATAGGTCCAAATTTAAATGCATATAACTTCTACACTATCAATTGGACTTCAACCAAATTTCGTATGTGGTATGTGTACATAAACAGATATGACTGAGCGTATTCTTAAGAGCCACCAGGGCTGCCAACTGTTAATAAATGCTCTCAATTTATTTTATACAAATACCATTATATCAGAAAGTATGCAAGCCGACAGATTTAAACTATGCACGCGTATAGTACCTGGCATTCTAGATTAATTTGGAGTTTCTTATATACGACAGTGCTACCAACATGATTCTAAGCCTGCTGAGAGGTCCAATTTTAAATACATGTAACATCTATACTATCATTTGGATTTCAACCAAATTTCGTGTGTGCTATGTGCATCATAACAGATATGACTATGCCGATTCTTAAGAGTAACCAGGGCTGCCAACTGTTAATAAATACTCTCTCTATTTTTGTTACCCTAATATCAATATATCAGAAAGTATGCAAGCCAATAGCTCTAAACTTTGCACACGTATAGTACCTGGCATTCTAGATTAATTTGGAGTGACTAGTATAGGCCTACGCCAGTGCTGCCAACATGATTCTAAGCCTGCTGATAGGTCCAATTTTAAAATACATGTTACATCTATACTAACAAATGGATTTCATCCAAAATTGGTACCGAGATCATAATATTTCAGATTATTTCTGACCAACACATGCATGACATTGTTGCCAACATAATTTTACGCGCGCTGATAAATCCAAGGTCAAACTGCATGTAACGTGCATGCTATCCATTGGACTTCAACCAAATTTTGTATTCTGTACCTTAAGAGATGCATTTAACAACAGCCTCTATTCAGTCACCAGGGCTGCCAACTGTACTGCTCTATTAGGCTACATTATAGAAGGTATATTTCGAACTAATTAGGAATTTCGATATTACCAACTTAATTTCGTCATTATTCAAGATAGGTCTATATAGATTGGCAGGAATCTTAAATTTCAAGAAAAGTAGGCTCTTTAGTTCGTCACGGAACTTCTTGTCCTCTTATATCGGGGTTATTAATTATTCTCTCAAAAAATATGTTTATAACTTCAGGCAATTTTTCATAGATAAATCTCTTGTAATAAATGAGCATATTTTATTCTCTCACTTCTCCTTCTATTTCATACGTCACCGGCCTGTTTCCGCTCCGTTCTCTCTACTGAGTTCAATTTTCAATCAGTTCTCGCGACTCTCAGGACTCGTCAATCATGTGACTCCGGTCACAATATATTACATGATAGTATTTATATTGCGTCAAACGACATGTTTTCTCTTCAAACTGTCCGGTCTCAATCCTGCCATTAAAAACCGAGCGCCAAACAACTCAATACAACTCGACAAGATCTCTTCGCATGGCAGACAAAACTGAGGTTTAGTGTGCTTGGCCCTTAAATGAGCATTAATACGAAAAACTCAACGCATGCCGTAACACTATGCCAGCCATATTTAGATCAGGCGTTCCATTCCGATCGGTAATGATAATTGTGGACTGCAATTGAACCTTGGAAAATATCCCTCCCTCTGAGTATTCAAGTTCCTTGCCTCACGCTGTCAATTGGTGTCAACAATGAGATTTCATCTAAATTGTTTTGTATTTTGGCTTGTGTTTCTAACAAGTGACTATTAATTTATTATCTTCAGTATTCTATTTTGAGCAGGGTTGGCCTACATTCCGCATTTCAAGAATAAACCTACCTTACAGGTGATGCATAAGTCGCTACTGGAGTATGTGTGTGAGTAGCTTGTGTAAACATGTTGCCCGTACAAGTATGTTTGTGATTGGGACCAGGATTGGAATCATGTGATTGGTGTAATAAATAAGGTAGGCTAACTTTTCGGCATATGGTAGAGTTTTCGAATTTATATTACGAACTAGAATTTCAACTCCAGGCAAATGCTGGTACGGTGCCTTCTTACAGGCCGCGGCCACTTCCTTCCAAATCCTTGACCAGTTTAATTCATCTTTATTCATTTCATCAGTCATTAACTCCTCTCATGAGATTGGCGTCAGGAAGGACTTCCAGCCGTTTAAACCATCCGCCACATTGACATTCATCGTTATCTCATCCCTGACCTCGTTGAAAACTGGAATAATAAGGGGTAGACATGCATATTACGAACTAGAATACCCTCCGTTCCCAATCTCGGATTAGCCTGATGTAAAACCTAACAAAAAACGTGTGTAGGATTAATTCGAAGCCCTCCCTTCTCTATTGTCCGCAAAAAGATGAATGCATCCTGATATAATTTCTAAGTAGACTACTTTGTATATGTCGTGGTTTACTTCATTGCATATATTCGACAATTACTTTTCCCCATTAGCTCTCCAGGTCTATTTATAATACTATAGTGTTAGTTTCCTTGTCGCATGTCACAAAGTCTCAATGTTGCCAGTGTTATGGCATGCTAGGTAATGCCTATATGTTGTGTAGTAATTCATGTTTCCCTGACGAGTCATACCTGAATGAGAGATTGCGTGAACGGCTGGGGCATGCATGATGCACGAGATGTGGCCGCTTCCCTGCACAACACAGCCCTTATTTCCGCTGGTACCTTCCGTCTTCAGCGCCTCCCTCCTTTATTCTTATTAACGCCATTTACTTCCCTATCTCAAGTGGCACGCCACTCCCTTTCTCAACGAGAGCAATACATTCCGGTAATGGAAAGTCTAATTGAATTTTCAAATAGTTATTATACGATTATACCGGTCGTTTCTTGCGTTCTAGCACAGGTTGGCTGCACTAATATCACCAGCATTAATTTATGTGAATGGAAAGGAGATTTCATGATAACATGTGTAAACTGAATGTCTTCTAGTTCGTAAATCTTGAACCCATAACTACTGTATATAAATTATTGTTGCTGTTGATTCATTAAGGGGATTTGTGACACCGTGGTCTCGTAGCCCCGTGTATTTGGGTGTGTATTGAATCTATCCGATATAATCTGTGGTGAAAGATCCGCCCTAACCTTTTCAATAAGGGAGATCGCATCAAGCAAAAGCTTGGAAAAATAACAAAGTGAGAGGGGCAATTAGAGTGAACATTAAGCGGGAATTCGGCATAAAGGAGTACGACCAGAACATCAAAAAGTGAGTTAATAATTTTATTGCTAAAACAATCAGCAATCCAAGAAACAAATTTGAAATTAAAATCACAATTATGTTGAAAAGCAAGTAAATGTATTTAACAGAAAGAACTGATTGTAAGATATCAAGTCTAGATACAGAAGCCCTGATTAAAAACAGAACAATATAAATAATTGCTTTTGACTAGAAAGAAGTTCAAATTTGAATATAAATTGCACCAAATAAAGGAATAATAAAAAATGAGTTGAAAATGTATGACAATCGTTAAAACTTGAAATTCTGTAATATAAATTTATCGTTTGGAAAAAAGATGAAGAGAAGTTCTTGTAGTGGTTACAATCGAAGGCGATTAGCGATGTTGCGATGTCATACCAGTGAGCTTGATATTTCCTTTGACAGGAGGCGGCAGTGGCCTCATTAGAAGTTGTAGTCCATTGGCAGGATTCCGGAGCCAAAGAATTTCGAAGCTTCTTTCTTCTTAGCTGAAGATACGACACCTTTGGTGTCCATGCGATGAATCAGAATACGTTGACGAAAGCTAGCCCTCAGGAAGACTGCCGCTACCTTAAAAGATGAATTCAGTCCAACATAGTCTCAGGTGCAGATGCTGAATGTAACAGCAGGTAATTGGTGTGGATTGTCATTTGTGGGATGCATCAGAGTGAAGAATTCAGACCGGGTGGGTGAAACTGTAAAGGGAGTTTTGAAGCCAACTCTAGCTTGCTTCTAGTAGTTCTGACAGACAGCGTTCAAAGGTGCTAGCAGTCATTTCAGGCCACCAATTAGTTCTATTTGTCACCAATAGATGGCCGGATATCCTTCGATTTTAATGAAACCTGTAGTTTTTCCATTTAATTCAACATGTATTCCTATTTTGTAAGCAATATGACCGTTTTGGATCATGGGAATGCAAGGAAAACTTCTTGTTTTCGTTCTAATATAAGGAAAACTCGGGATTTGTAATGATCGATGCTCTTTGATTCAGGTCTATCGATACAAGTGAATTCTATCGATTCTGTACGTACGGTATTGTATTTAAATGAATGTCCGTTAGTTTATATTCGTTCGGAATGATTTCTAGTGTTGATGTAGTGGCACTCGATCGTAGAATTGGTTAAAACGTAATCTATCAAGTTGATGTTCATGACTGGTGGCTGCTGTAGAGTGTGTTGATGGAAATCGGCGGTAATATATGCGTTGCATATTTGGGGGGAAAAAGGCTGCATTTTTAACCAGCGACGTTATTATGTTTGCGTAGGCCTAACGTGTATAGTGACGATTTCTGGTTCTAATTATGATTCAAGGCAGTGACAACAATTTGGAGTGTTATTTGGCAATGTTTAACTAGTAGGTTATCTGGCCTGTGACAATCGACTCAACGTACAGTATCTGGGCAAGAAATACTTGGATATTCTGTCAACTATAGGTAGTTTGCACGAAACTGTTATGAACAAGAGACCAAGGATATGCATGTTGATGTAATTATTGTAGTCCTATTAAACCAATATTACCCATATACTTTTCAGTTGTAGGTTTACAATTCAGTGCTTTGTGATAAATAAATGTGTGTTTTCACTTAACAAAAAATTGTCCACAATATGGAACATCAAAGACTAGTGTTGTGGACATATTCGGCTTCTTATTCATTTATCTTTGTCTGCCAAATTATGGATTATTAAAGCTGAACCTTATGACTTGTTGGTGAGTACCGATTTTTTACATATTAAATTAAGCTCCTTCTCATGAATTTGATCTTTTATTTATATTTACTACGTTTCCCTAGTCTGTACCTTTCTAATCCAAGATTAATTCTGACATTTTGTGCTGTAGGTTAACATAAATTGGGTGCTTGTGACTAGTGATGATTTACTGTTTCTGCCCATACTTTCATGTAAGTTTTCTATGTGGATTGTGGTAGCTTGATACATGGATCATGTCTTGTGCATTTCTAATATTGGTGTTGTTTTGTGTTATATACTATCAATACCAGGGGCAGATGACCTGGTAGTTCAACCCCTTAAAACAACAATAACTAACTACCAATATCATGAGTAGGTAATATAAGCCGAAGCTGGGACAGGGGCTAATGGGCTAGATGGCCGCCGCGCGCAACCAGCCTTATGTTATTCTTATGGAGGGGTCAGTCATAGCTGGGCCAGGGGATAATGGGCAAAATGGCCGCCACGCCCTGAGACCGTGAATGACGTCACAGGGAGAGGTCGGCCGTGTAGTTTGCTAAATGGAATATTTATTATTATTATTATTATTATTATTATTATTATTTTTATTATTATTATTATTATTATTATGAGGTAATTATTGATTGATCATGGACAATCCAGATCAGCTTTATATTGTCAACCTCGTGGTGTAGCGGCTAGCATTGTTGGCTGTTACAGCTTGGCCTGGGTTCAATTCCTGGCTCTGCCAAGAAATTTAACTCTGGGCTGAAAGCTGCAATGGGGTACACTCAGTCTTGTGAGGCAAAAGTGTCAAAACGCGGGTTTAATTCATACCTCAGCCATTCTACATAACCCAACTTCACCTAACCTCACCTAACCTAACCTAACCTAACCTAACCTCACCTAACCTAACATCAGTTCACCTAACCTAACTTTACCCTACCTAACTTAACCTGACCTAACCTAACTTTACCAAGCCTAACAGTACCAAACCTAACTTGATCAAACCTCACCTAACCTTACCTAACTTTACCTATCCTAACCTAACCTAAGCTAGCTTCAAAGTGAGAGCAGAAAAGTGAGAGCAAAAAGTGGTAGCAAAAAGTGAGAGCAATGAAAAGTGAGAACAAAAAGTGTAAGTAAAAGTGCGAGCAAAAAGTAAGAGCAAATATGATAGCACAAATAATAAACATAGTTATAACCTAACCTAACTTAACCCAGAGGAACCTCAGTTAAAGATTTTAGATTTAACATTTTAACATTTTACATTTTAAAATTTTAACATTTTAGATTTTAGTTGTTATATTTTACTTTTTTATTTTTTATATTTTCCAAAAACAGTAAATTACAAGGTCACATACCTAACCTAAGTTCACCTAGCATAACCTTAGTTCACCTAACCAAACATGTCCTCATCTAACTTTACCTAACCTAAATTAAGCTAATCCAAAGGCTAATGCACATACGCAGAGTTTTGTTGTTCACACATTTGTCAATTCCTCAATTTCCACTAAGCATTATTTAATTTTTTTAAATGTCAGTTTAAAGTTTTTCAATTTCATAATACGGAAACATGGATTTTGCACTTTCTTGTTTACACATTTATCAATTTTCCAATTTCCCATTTTCAGTCTTTTTTTAATGTCAGTTTTAAGTTTTGAATTTCATAATATGGAAACATGGATTTTGCATTTTGGTGTTTACGCATTTATCAATTTCACAATTTCCCATTTACGGTTTTTAAAATGTCAGTTTAAAGTTTTTCAAGTTCGAGATATAGAAACATGGATTTTCCAATTTGTTGTTTACACATTTGTCAATTTACCAAATTTCAATTTACGGTTTTTAAAATTTCAGTTTGCCGGCCCCGTGGTGTAGAGGTAGCGCGCCTGCCTCTCACCCGGAGGCCCCGGGTTCGATCCCCGGCTCCGTCAGGGATTTTAAAACTGACGTGAGGGTTGGAACGGGGTGCACTCAGCCTCGTGAGGACAATTGAGTAGCTGTCTGACAGTGAGACAGCGCTCCGATCACGAAAACCAAGATTAACGGCCGAGGGGACCCGACGCGCTGATCACGCGTCACCCCAATATCTGCAGGCCGAATGGCTGGGCAGCGGTCGCTTGGTCGGCCTTAGCCCGTCATGGGCTGGATAGTGCCAGGGGTTGACTTTTTTGAAAATTTCAGTTTAATGTTTTTCTATTTTGTCAATATGGAAACATGGATTTTCCAATTTGTGTTTTACATGTTTTTCATTTAGTCCATGTACAAAGTTAATTTTGCATTAGGAGTGAAGAGAGGTGGGTAGTAATTAAAAATGTCCAAGCAGTCAGTGTTCATACAATATTTTTATTCATTTTAAATATATATATACACTATCTACACATAATACATTGTTTTTTGTTATAAATTGTAGAGTTGGTTTTATTTTGTTTTATATTTTTATTGTTAAATATGAATACCATTTTCTCTCTTTTCTTTGTTTTTTATTTTTGTAGTGCTATTGTAATTAGTTTTGTAAATTGTTTTGTTTTATGTATTTGCTAGTTGCAGCCAGAAGATTTTGATATTTATAACTTAACTCTTTATGCATGGTCAATGATTGAGTAATGACCATAGGCATGTGTACCTATACCATCAGCATCAATCACTCTTTTATCATCACCAGGACACAAAGCAATTTTGTTTAGTCTTATAGATGATATGTCATGTCGTTTAGAAGCGATAATGTTCATTGGTATTCTTTTTACATTGTTTTTCATGACACAATCCTTATAATCTTTATGTGTAAAGCGTACATGTTAGCTCTAAGTCCAACAAATGCTTTTATAATTTATCCACAAGCCTCGTCTTTAAATTTCCCCAACGTTTTCTTGTTTGATGTAGAGTATCATATGTGATTAGTAGGATAATCTGATCTGTCGAGGTGTTCTAGGAAATCCAAAGTTTCTTGATATACATCTGGGGTGTTAACCAAATAAATGAACGAGTCGGTATCCATATACATGGGTTTAAGATTGTTCATTCCATAATAGGGTAGCAGGACATAATAGTGGTGGGAATACATTAGAGTTTTTGAAATATCCAGTATACACATTCCAATATATATAGGCTTATTGAATACAATGTTACGTTTAGCCATGTGGAAAGCAGCTAGGTTAGGACCATAAATTGTTCTGTCAATAAATGTCAGCTTTGCTATTAGCTTTTCTGCCTTTTTGCTGTCAGTCACAAGACGTATGTCTATTCTTTTACGGATATTTTCCATTGTTTTTCCGAAAATGGCATTGTTGAATAATTTGTACAGATTTTGCTCAAAATCAATTTTGGCTTGTTTTCGAAGGTTGTTATTAAAATCAACGTATGCCTTTAACCAAGGTCTTTGTTTTAACTTTAACACACGATGAATTTTTATCAATTTTATTCCATGATCTAAAGCCTGTTTTAATGCCATGTAGTGAACAACATATCGCCTTCGATTTCCAAGATGAGGAATTAGTTTTTCCAGAGACGAATCCTTAGGTTGTGTACACTCTGCTAGGAAAGGTAAATCGTTGTGTAGATCATGAAGGTCAGATGGGTAATCAACATCAACGTCTAGAATGTATCCCACAGGATCGTCTTCCTTTAGTTTTTCTAGATCAACAGTATCTGGAGAAACCCACTGAAATCCACCATAAGGAAGAGAGTGGCACATAGCCCACCCGTATTGCAGTGGCAGCCGGTAATAAGGTTGCAGTGTTGCACAACGACCAGATTAATTCATGAAAAACAATTAATTCCGTAATAATATTTTTAGTACTAGAAGTTGTATGTTTCCTTCTATATGTATAGGAATTCATAATTCTGTTCTTTAATAATTCAGGGAAATCTTATACTAAGTTACTGTGAACTGACAGAGAAAGCGAGGCGCGCCAGCCGTCTAGGAGCGCTCGTCCGTTTGGTCGTTGCCAGGCCCAAGCACCGACCAGATCTCAATAGTGAAGGGTATGGCAGAGATGCTAGACCGGGTAAGCCCTATCCCATCAGTTAACACGGCTGGTCGTTGCCCGCTGACTGCAACCAGGAGCTTAGGCGCAGGGACGGCTGGAGACATCCGAGATGCTTCGTCAACTGCCGAAGCCATCCATATCTTGCAATGTTGCGCGTGAACTTGTGACACTCGCAGTTCTCGCCCTCATATAGCCTAACTTACGTTGTTTTGTTCTCGTCAAGGTTTTCATGTAGACTAACTTATATTCCATTTAATCCGATGAAATTGTGATGTCTTTGAACTGCGGCATTCGTTATGAATGAGGTACATCCGTTTTACCGCGCAATTGAATACAGTTTTCTCCGATATCAAAGAGTATTTTACCGTATCACCTCTTGGGTGCCCGCAAGAGGAGGAGGAGGAGGGAAGGGGGCAAGGAGGGGCCGTGTCCCCACCCCCTGAAATACCGAGAATATTTCGATTGTTCACCGTCACACCAGTTTATTTCATAAAGTGAAGTTACTGATGGTTACCTGATTTAGATGTAGGGATATCTCCAGAGTTTTATTTAACTTAGTAATTTGGGATTATTTGAGAATATCTTCAGTTATTTGAAAAATCGGCGAACTGGATTAACATTACTATTTCAATGAACTGCTTGATTTTTATTTTTGTCGACAACTACTTTTTGCCAGTTTTTAAAGAACGAACATTATGACGATGGTTCACAAAGAAAAGCTAACTCCTATGGACAAAAACCCTGAACTAAAAAACATCTCCCATTTATGCCATAAAGACTATGTACCCAACTGTTTAAGAGCAGGAAAATAATGAATGCCACGAAGCAAGTAAGAAATGAAACGAAAATTGCGGGAGGGGGGATGTAAGTCTAAATATCACCTAGTGACATGTAGGTAACGAAATAAAAAAAAGTGACAGTCAGTCTGAAAGACTAGACTTTGTATCATTTTAAATGCTACAAATGCTGAAATATGCTAGAAAGGTTGGAGACTCTTGACATGATGGAAAATTATCTGCATAGTACTTATCTTGCTTATCTTGTTTCAAATTACTCGCGAACGTCGTGCAAACCATGGGCAAAGCAAGGTCAAGCGCGCGGGATGCCGTCACTCTCACCAGAGCACGTGGGGACGTGCCCCTTCCATCCAGTCTAAAAAAACTTATAGTGGGTGATGTATTGCAGATAGAGATATGCTCTCAGGGACTTTTTTGTAGAACTTTTCATGCTGACCAATTCTTACGCTCATAGTATATTGATATTGTTAACGGTTTGCCCAGCGTAAGCTTAAGAAGCGCATGGACGCCAAGTTTGTTTTCGACTTTTTCACTGAAATCGTTACTGCTTGGCTTCCTTCGTTCATACATAAATTATTATCTACAGAATCATTCCTCGAGATATCCTTTACAGAATGGTGACAACCGCATCAAAATCAATCCATTGGTTCTCGAGATTACCCGTGACATCCAAGAATCGGGGATTTTTGTCTTATACTAACGAAGTAGAGATTGTCGGGGTACACATGCACCAAGTGGTACTATGACGTCACACACCTCAGTGCATCTAGGTACATTTCGTCCCGTCACCGTAACGTAACGCCAGTCCCCAGCGTAACGACGAAGTCGACAAGATCATTTAAAATGATAAACGAACACAGGCCCCCGCCCCTAGAAAAAATCCTGCGGGTGCCCATGTACCACCTTAATGAAAATAGTGCAACACCCAGAAAAATTATCCGCCAGCCGCTACTGCCGTATTGGTTGTTGGCATCATCATAGGTAATAAACTGCGATGGCTTCTCAGGATCATATGTTTCCATGTATTTATTGTTAGCTTCAGCATACCGATGAGACACCTGGCATATGCCTCCACGTATTCCAGACTCGATTAGAATAATCTGATCGTAATCCTGTATCAATTCCAGTTCAATGCCTGTGTAAAGGAGCATTGCCTCGAAACTTAAACCAGGCGAAGTAAAAAAGTGTGCAGCATCCACTCGGTGTGTTTCTAGTGTTTTGTTTCTAAACGTTTCAAAGCTCTCTGCAAGAAGGAGTACATCTGAAGTTAGGTAGAGGTCACTATATTCCCCTAGAGTTTTAATGTTGAACTGATTCCAGACATTTTTGGCATGTTCATAGTCTTCTTGACTAACATCTTTTTGACTTAATTTGTTAAAGAATGCCTCTTTTGGAGGTAAATATAAAAATGTGTAAACAACAAATTGGAAAATCCATGTTTCTATATCTTGAACTTGAAAACCTTTAAACTGACATTTTTAAAACAGTAAATGGGAAATTGTAAAATTGATAAATGTGTAAACAACAAAATGCAAATTCCATGTTTCCATATTATGAAATTCAAAAACTTAAAACTGACATTAAAAAAAGACTGAAAATTGGAAATTGGAAAATTGATAAATGTATAAACAAGAAAGTGCAAAAATCCATGTTTCCATATTATGAAATTGAAAAACTTTAAACTGACATTCAAAAAATTAAATAATGCTCAGTGGAAATTGAGGAATTGACATATGTGTGAACAACAAAACTCTGCGTATGTGCATTAGCCTTTGGATTAGCTTAATTTAGGTTAGGTAAAGTTAGATGAGGACATGTTCGGTTAGGTGAACTAAGGTTATGTTAGGGGAGGATAGGTGAGTAGGGGAGCAAGGCGGTTTTGCCCCCCCCCCCCCCAATTACTCTCAATGCGAGCCGATAACTCCCGAACCCGTGGTCGGAGATTCTCGAATGAGGTGTCGTTGGACTCGATCTGACGGGGGCTTTGCTATGAACCACTTGTTATATTTTTGAATTTTTTTTGAAAATTATTGTTTTCGAAAGTAGGTGATAGTTTGAAAACCGAGCATGATAGAATGTTGTGCCATAGCTTAAATGAATTTTTATAATAAAACGATTTTATTTTTTTCATTTTTTTGAAAAAGTTCAATTTTAAAATTTTTATATTTTGGAAACTAAAGAGTTTACAAAAAAATTTGTTTGACATAAATGAATGGCCCTGACCCCTTTTACCCCCAAAATAAATTTCAAGTCTCTAGGAATAAAACTGTGCAGTAGTGTGAATTGGAGAATTCTAACCCCCCACCCCCTACTTTCATTCAACCTTTGGGCGATATCACCCGAACGCGTGGTCGGATTTTAACGAACGAGGTATTTTTGGCGTTGGGATGACGTTCTCTTGGCTAAGCATGTGTGTTGGTATTTTAAAAAAATTGAAAATTGTTGTTTCTTGGATTGGTGCTATTTTGGAAACGGTGAATTTTGGGAAAACGTTTGTTTGACGTTAATGAAAGGTGGGTATGCCTTCTAGACGGACAGCAAGTTTCAAGGGTGTATGATGAAAAACGAAATGATAGCCTACTTTTTCGCGAACAATGGAGATCATTGGCGAACGGATGGTCGGATTTTAACAAATGAAGTGTCGATGGACTCGAGCTGACGTCCTCTTTCCTATAGACCACTCGTTATTTTTTTGAAATATTTTGTTTTTAAAAGTAGGCGATAGTTTGAAAACCAAACATGATAGAATATAATGCCATATTTGAAACGAATGGTCTCTATTACCTTTATTTTTTATAATAATACTTTTTATATTTTGAGATTTTTTAAAAACATGTAAATTTTGAATTTTTACTATTTTGGAAACTAACAGGTTGACAAATAAGTTTGTTTGACATAAATGATAAGTCCCTACCCCCTCTACCATGAAAATGAATGTCAAGTCTCTAGGACAAAGAATATGCATTTTTTTTTAAATAAAGAGTGTTTTTAGACAGAGAGCCGGTAGCGCTTGACGTATGTTCTAACGAGGCTATGACTGGCCATGGTGGATAAGGGAAATGGCTATTTCGACGGGGCGATGTATGGCAAAACGAGCCAACAAAAAAGCCAGCACAAAAGTCAACACAAAAACCCAACACAAAAAGCCAACACGTAAGCCAATATATAAGCTTATGGTAGGTCACTCCATCATCAAAACAGTTGTAACCTTTGTAGTGTGAACATCGTACTGACAGGCCAGTTACTACTATGGAACTTACTACAGCCAACAAAGGTAGGCAACGTGCACTCTATCAACGCTACTCTTATAACTATAATCGTCAGAATGCGAAAGGAACAATATTCTGGCGATGCTCAAAAGAGAGGTCAACAAAATGTCGAGGGAATCTGAAAAGTAAAAATGGAAAGGTTTTAAGTGTGAGTGTTCATCATGTAGTGCTCCAAACGAACCACGGTTGCTGTTTAAAAACAATTATCAAAATGCTAAGAAGCAAGTTCAAGAAAAGGATATTGCGGCTAAAAATAGTGCAGTGTTTGTTCAAAAGGACTTATCATGTCCTCAAAAAGTCATGTTAAGACAGTTGCCAACATCCAAGAAACCTTTAACACTATCAAAATCAACGCAGACTATAAATGAAGTGGTATTGCAAGAGGAACAAAAAGGACTATATAGTAATAGTGATAATGGTCATGATGATAATGATGATCATGATGATGATAATGATGATGATGATGAAGATAATGATGATGATGATAATGGTAATGCTTTGTTTACACCTAAAAATTCATTTGTTATATTTGTATACTGGAACAAACCCAGTAAGCTAATTCAACAGCTTCGACACTTGCATGCTTTACAACAAACTGGGCATCAAAGAAATCAAAGAAATTGAACAAGAGCTACGTCGTGCTAAAATTATTGTGTAATGGGTCTACCACTTTGCGACCACTTTTACCCCCACTCTTGGTTCTTATATTTGCTTATTTGCTTCCACTTTTACCTGAGCTCTTTGGATCCATATTTGCTCTCACATTAAACTATTGTTCTTATTACCAAGTTGACTTTACAGTTGACATGGAAATATCAGTGACTAGGTATGGTAAGCCTTATGCATAAAAACGGAACTGTTATTTGGCGCTGTTCAAGTCAACGTTCCAAGCATTGTCGTGGTGACCTAAAAAGTAAAAATAGTGAGGTTTTAAGTGTCAGTGATCATCAATGTAGTGTACTGCATGAAACACAGTTGCCGTCGACAAAAAAACAAGAAAACCATATTGCTACTCAAAATATTGGATTGTTTAATGAGCAACGTTTAACCCCTGTTCTAAAAGTTATGTTTAATCCGTCTTCCACATCGCAAGAGCCATCAACATCACAAACTATGCAAGAGGTAGTGTTGTTGTTGTCGTTTTAAGGAGTGGAACAACAAGGTCAACTGCTCTTGATATGCATAAAGGTACCGTAGTATTGCAAGAGGATCAAAATGACTAAATAGTAATAACAATAAGGTTTTCATGCCTATAAAACCATTGCGGCTCTCCCAGTTTTTGAAAACAACAGTGAATGGACATTGCTATAAAAAGATCTACAACAAGCCTTGTGTTTAAAACCTATAACAGACTATTGTAAAGAGAGAAAGAGTTGTATTAAGTAGGCATCTATTGTCATAATCATGTATACTCTGCAATGTTAAATATTCTAACTTTGTATAAAATAAAACAACATTGTAACATCATTTTGCATTTATTTACAAACGATATATATATTTTTGTTTCATGATAATATTTTTTAAGACAATACTAAAAACTAAAACATTATTATTCTATACACTTTTTTCTTTCAGTCCATTGTCATTACTTATATTTGCCATTATTATTTCACAATTTTTTTCATTTAATTAAAACGGACCATGCACCTATTGTTTTTAAAACCTTCATAAATTAAGTGTACAGGTTGCACAGCATTATTGACTTCATCAAAAACACTCTCCGACACATCATTAAACCGTGTAGGCCGAAATGTGTCAAAGTTTTCACATACACAAAGTACACGATCACCATATGCTGTTTTCAATTTCCGAATCTTGATAATGCGGAATAGAATATGCGTTGGCAATTCGCTGAGCTTCTTTGCTCTAAGCCACAGCTTGACCCACAGCATTCAAAACATTCATTGTAGTAGTCTATAAACAAAAGAAAAGCATATCTATTACACTCTAAAACAGCTTTAATAATATTGTGCAATTAGGGATTTTGCACTATGCATTGCTAATAAATTATACTATTTATGCAATAAATACCCTAACTGTAGCAGATATTGCTTTTCTGCATATAGCACAAGTGTTGAGTTCTAATGCACACTTGACACAGGCTATCTTGTGTCCACGAGGCAAAAATACAACACCTAGTTCATCTTGATAACAAATTTTACATAATTGTTGGTCACACTTTTGTATCTGTTCGTGAGACAAGTCTTTTTTTTTCAGCCTCATGTATTTGCTCCGAGTGTTCTAACTCTAAAGGCACTTTTATGTCTTGTGCTGCAATCACGTTTTCTTTACGAATAGTGTTCACAAATTCCTGACCTTTAAGCAACACCATGTATTTACAGTTAGATAACCAACGAGCGTGTTGCACAAAAGGGTCATCAGTCATTTGCCAATCCTTTAAAGCAAATCCACGATAAAAACATATTCTTTTATCCCCTTCACCAGTTTAAAAAATCCAGCTTCATTTAGCTGTTTGGTAAGTTGTTTTAATATTAATGGCCAAACATTTTTATAAGATTCTAAACGTTTTTCAACAGAACTGTACTCTGGGTGTGCTAGTGCTTTAGTCTTGCAAACTCCCAATTTTTCAAAAGTACATGCCAATTCAACACTGTCTATGGCATATGGACCACATATATCGACACTACCGTTGTTGGCTGGTAATACATCACTATTATTATTATTATTTATTTGTGATTCAGCAACGTAAGTAGCGGCCAATGGTCTTGTGGTTCGGTAAAATGGATACACGGGTATGTTACCCACTTGTTTTCCAAGCATGTAAGGACAACAAGGAGACTATCGCAAATGATCTCCAAAGGGATCATCCCCTTCTTCCCAGTGTGAAAGTTAAATACGACAAAACACACAGAGCACCACATCTTCTCGGTTCAAGTAAAAAAAACGGCTTTTGCTAGTTCATTTGTCGACAAAAAGCCTACAGGCCAGGATTCAAATGTTAACCAACGATCATGTTCTGATTTTAAATTTAACCCACGTGGTAAACAAACTTGCTCACTTGTTGTATTTGGTACTAACGCCATTTGTTATAATAAAACTTTTTTATTGCAAGTTATTAACATTGCACAAGAGCACAGAGTACTTTAAACATAATGTATGCTTGTTCCCTGTCTGTTCACTACGTTAATGGCGCATGACCACACCTAAATACAAACAAAATAACCCATTACTCAATCAATCAATCAATCAATCAATACTTGTAATTAAACTTTAACGTTAATTGACATTAATATATCAAAAACCATTAAAAATAATCTGTATGTTGGCACTAACAGTAACCCATGCACTTATTTTCTTTTTATAAAGCTTTAGTCATTTTCATCCCCCTTTAACCAATATATAAACAAAAATGAATGTCATGTCAGTTTGTTCAGATTATCTTGTTCAAACCTGTGGATATTTGTTGAGTCCATAGGGAACCCATATTTTTTTTTTTCGTTTTTAGAAAATCCAATATGGTCTTGTACTTTCCCCAGTCAACAACCGATACAGTCTTGTACCGTTTGTCAATACATGGCCATTATTCAAGAAAGCAATCATTGTACCAGTCATGAACAGGTAATGAATATTTTTTTGTCTATGGTTTTTCATTAGTGGTAAAATGGCATAGCATTTTTATGTTAGACTTACCTGAGTTTTCAATAGCTCACTGCCTTGAAACAATGGTTGCACTCTACTGCGTCTTGGGTTATCAGCAACTGCTACGGTGGTAAGGCTTTTCTTTCCAAGTTTCTAAAAATAAATAAAATAAACCGCTATAAATACCTAAATTCAGGTTAATACATGCATTTCATAA
This sequence comes from Meconema thalassinum, assembly GCA_946902985.2. Taxonomy (NCBI): domain Eukaryota; kingdom Metazoa; phylum Arthropoda; class Insecta; order Orthoptera; family Tettigoniidae; genus Meconema; species Meconema thalassinum. The sequence continues at coordinate 727,779,491 of OX336389.2, forward strand.
AATAAAATAAAATAATATCAAACAAAAAAATTAAACAAGTTAGTTTAAAAACATAATCTCACCTTAACTTGCAGTGGCTTGTCACTATTTCCTTCTAGTGGGCCCAAAAGCGCAATGGTTTCTTGTATCTCTGACATGTAAGGTATACCGGTTATCTGCAAACAAATAAATAAATAAAAATCATTAATTGCCCAATCAATAATTACAAATTTAAGGTTCATTAGCATGACATTATTAAAATAATCATTCATAGGTACTTACCAAAAAAATAAAAGGATTTTTCTTCCAAAGTTCAGTTCAGAGGTCTACTTTATACGTCCGTGTGCTAAAATGGCAAGTGCATGACTAACGCAATCGTTATCAGTTAGCCTAGCAACAGAGGGAGTTGCATTTTCTCCGCATTTTGGCCTTGAAATGTTGTCTCTTTCACACGTGTTCCCTCGCCTCTTCACATTCCTCAATCTGAATAAGATTCGTGTACCTTATACTAGTTTCATGTTTTTAATAAGGAACCAAAATGGCTGCCTCTTATACATCGGTAGTCCTACTGTCTCAGAACAAAATTGCGGTCTCTGCTTAAACAGCACACCTGCTAGCCACCACGAGGCAAGTAAGCTGATATCACAATTCCTGCTGACGTAGACATTGTTTTGTCCTATCAACAGTCTCTCTCACGAGTCCTCTGGCTAGGTACAATATTCAGTCACCAGTGAGCAGGACTGTGTGTGTGTGTTAGCATTGAAAACATGTGTGTCTTCTTCTTATTATTATTATTCTTAAACATTTTACTGTAATAATAATAATAATAATAATTACTAGCAAGCGGCCATCCTCAATACATGATCATGTTAACCACATACTTTCACTCTAAAACACACGACTTTACCCAGTTCAATATTTTGTTTATAACATTTCAGGCCAATGACCTTACCGTTTTGGCTCTTTGCATACATGCACATGACTTGGTGGAGCAAATGTTATAGCTTTCCATATTCTAAAACCATTTACTGTGCCAGACAGCAGTCTCGCTTATTACCGTTTACTAGCATGTTAAAGATCCCCTTCAGGGGTAAAAAAAATTCCTAGCACACTTAACACATTTCAAATATTCACCTCTATCCGTTATAGGAAATATCACAAAACCAACCGTCATAAGCTGCCCCGCCATCCCACCAAAATAGCAATTCATTTCTTCCGGGCACGGTCACCGAGATCGCCAACGTCTAAGAATCACTTGGTCATATCCTACAACCGTCTGTTGTGTCAGAGAGCGATCTCGCTCATCACCGTTAACTAAAACGTTAAAGATCCCCTTCCGGGATAAAAAATCTTAGCATGCTTGTCACATTTCAAAATATTCGCCTTCATTCATCTGTCATAGGAAAAAAATATATCGAAATGCGACCCCTCGTTTTGCCATACATCGCCCCGTCGAAATAGCCATTTCCCGTATCCACCATGGCCAGTCATATCCTCGTTGGAACATACGTCAAGCGCTACCGGCTCTCTGTCTACAAACACTCTTTTATTTAAAAAAAATCCATATTCTTTGTCCCAGAAACTTATTTGTCAACCTGTTAGTTTCCAAAACAGTAAAAATTCAAAATTGACGTGTTTTTAAAAAATCTCAAAATATTAAAAGTATTATTATAAAGAATAAAGGTAATAGAGACCATTCGTTTCAAATATGGCATTATATTCTACCATGTTTGGTTTTCAAACTATCGCCTACTTTTAAAAACAATTTTTTTCAAAAAAAAATAACGAGTGGTCAATAGGAAAGAGGACGTCAGCTCGAGTCCATCGACACCTCATTTGTTAAAATCCGACCATCCGTTCGCCAATGATCACCAATGATCGCGAAAAAGTAGGCTATCATTTTGTTTTTCATCATACACCCTTGAAACTTGCTGTCCGTCTACAAGGCATACCCACCTTTCATTAACGTCAAACAAACGTTTTCCCAAAATTCACCGTTTCCAAAATAGCACCAATCCAAGAAACAACAATTTTCAATTTTTTTAAATACCAACACACATGCTTAGCCAAGAGAACGTCATCCCAACGCCAAAAATACCTCGTTCGTTAAAATCCGACCACGCGTTTGGGAGATATCGCCCAAAGTTTGTATGAATGTAGGGGGGTGGGGGGTTAGAACTCTCCAATTCACACTACTGCACAGTTTTAGTCCTAGAGACTTGAAATTTATATTTGTGGGTAAATGGGGTCAGGGCCATTCATTTATGTTAAACAAACTTTTTTGTAAACTCTTTAGTTTCCAAAATATAAAAATTTCAAAATTGAACTTCTTTCAAAAAAAATGTAGAAAATAAAAACGTTTTATTATTAAAATAAAGGACATAGAGACCGTTCGTTTAAGCTATGGCACAACATTCTATCATGTTTGGTTTTCAAACTATCACCTACTTTCAAAAACAAAAATTTTCAATTTTTTTTTTCAAAAATATAACACGTGGTTCATAGCAAAGTCCCCGTCAGCTCGAGTCCAACGACACCTCATTCGTGAATCTCCGACCACGGGTTCGGGAGTAATCGGCTCGCATTGGGAGTAGTGGTGGGGAGGGGGGGGGGCAGAAACCGCCTTGCTGCCCTACTTAGGTGAACTGAGATTAGGCATGTGACCTTGTAGTTTACTGTTTTTGGAAAATATAAAAAATTATAAAGTAAAATATAAAAACTAAAATCTAAAATATTAAAATGTTAAAATGTTAAATCTAAAATGTTTAAATGAGGTTTCTGTGGGTTAGGTTAGGGTAGGTCATAACTATGTTTATTGTTTGTGCTATCATTTTTGCTCGCACTTTTACTTACACTTTTTGTTCTGACTTTTTATTGCTGTCACCTTTTGCTACCACTTTTTGCTCTCACTTTTTTGCTCTCACTTTGAAGCTAGGTTAGGTTAGGTTTGGTTAGGTAAAGTTAGGTTAGGTTAGGTTAGGTTTGGTAAAGTTAGGTTTGGTGAAGTTAGGCTTGGTAAAGTTAGATTAGGTCAGGTTAAGTTAGGTAAGGTAAAGTTAGGTTAGGTGAACTGATGTTAGGTTAGGTGAGGTTAGGTTAGGTTAGGTTAGGTTAGGTGAGGTTAGGTGAAGTTGGGTTAGGTAGAATGGTTGAGGTATGAATTAATCCCGCGTTTTGACAATTTTGCCTCACAAGACTGAGTGTACCCCATTCCAGCTTTCAGCCCAGAATTAAATTTCTTGGCAGAGCCAGGAATCGAACCCGGGCCTAGCAGTAACAGCCAACAATGCTAGCCGCTACACCACGAGGTTGACAATATAAAGCTGATCTGGATTGTCCATGATCAATCAATAATTACCTGATAATAATAATAATAATAATAATAATAATAATAATAATAATAATAATAAATATTCCATTTAGCAAACTACACGGCCGTCCTCTACCTGTGACGTCATTCACGGTCTCAGGGCGTGGCGGTCATTTTGCCCATTATCCCCTGGCCCAGCTATGACTGACCCCTCCATAAGAATAACATAAGGCTGGTTGCGCGCGGCGGCCATCTTGCCCATTAGCCCCTGTCCAAGCTTCGGCCGATATTATCTACTATCATGAGAACTATTCATTATTAAATGATTATCTGGGAGGGCTCATAAAGGTATTTCCCTATCTGTACTTATACAGTAGGCTACATTCTTCCCCCCTCAGGATTATTGGTTGTTTCTGAAAGGTGATGGATCCAAGCTAATGCACCTAGGTGAAGTTGGCAGTGTTAGATAAACATTGAAACAATAGGCCTACCTGTGTATATATCTTCATGCCTACCTTCCAGATAGGCTAAAGTTTTTAAAATAAGAAGTATATCGCATGGCTTATAATCAAGTCATTCAACAGTACGCATGTCATTTTCCTGAAATAACCTACCCATCATTCACATATCCTCATCCAAAACCTAATTTCCCTTTGTGAAGTTCGGTTTTGTTTTGAGACCATGTTTTGTTGCCTGAGTATTATACTCATACTCGTATTATTTATAATGATAATACAAATAATTTTATCATAATATTTCAATGATATCGAATATTGCAGCATGAAGAGTAGCATATGACAATCATCAAGTGATATTTATTTAAGAAGCCATGTGATATGTCTCAAAATTACTATCAGTTAACTTAGTTGTTATTACATGGACAACTTAGAAACCTTTTCTGCAGTACGAAGTAGGGAAAAAAACAATACAAATTAAAAAGGGATAATGCCTCTGCCCTTATTTAGTTCCCAAGCATTATGAAGCGGACGCAATAACAGGGACAGATGACCTGGCTGTTCCACCCCTTAAAACTCCAATAACTAACCAACACAACACCACTCATACATTTTTCCAATAGTACATGGAGCTTGTTGTACATCTTCATCCATGTTTTTTCAACTTAACTTTTTACATTACAATAACCAAATGAGTTATTGTGACTGCTGTGAATTAATAATGCCCTAACAGCAAATGTTACCTCCCAAGATGCAGATAGCCTATGTTGAGAGTGTACTCTTCTCAACCTGTATGGCATGTTTCCCCCTCTTGTTTGCTAATGGTATAATATTGGTACTGGTACCTTATAAGAATTATTAGGAGCAATTTTCAATGTTGTTACTTCATTTGTAGTAGGCCTATGGGGTTATCAATATCGTGAGGGCTTCATTCATTCTTTTCAATAGCCTAATGAGGTATTATGCCATTAAATGCAACATACTATCAACTGATATCACAGGAATAAAAATATCACTTATTATTATTATTAATATACAGGAAGAGAATAATTAATAAAATATGACCGTACTAAGGCGGGACAGACAAAGGAAGGAATATAAAAGTAGTGGGAGGGACGGAAAAGGGGAAAGGGGGGGGGCTTAACCCGTGACGGGGAGGAGGGAGGGTAGGTCGTGGATGGATCGCGCTTGAAAGTGCATTGCCGCGCCATCCTACGCTGTCTGTTGCACCTCTATCTATTATATCCTCTTTGATTCAGACCATGGTGTAGCGGTGCAGTAAAGCGGCGATGTAATGCTGTAGTGCTGTAGCGGTGCATTAATGAGGTCTACTACATAGCGGCCTCTAAGCGCAGCAGTTGTGAAATTTAGTTCTGAGTGGAATGCAGTGCAGCAGCAGCGGTTGTAGAAATATAATGCTGAATGAGTAGTGCTGTGGATATGTCGGAAGCACCTCCTTAAATAGATAGAGCTAAGGAACATTCGAGAACTTGTCAACCATGTGCCAGAATGAAGGACGGACATTGGTTACTTCAAGGAAGCCACAGTGACGTCATTCACAAGACACAAAGAGACTGCAGTACGGTGACCATGTTGCAAGATGCAGGTCAGTTTGAACGTGCACCAGAGGTAGACAGGTGGTCTGAATCACTCTTAAAGTATTGTCTTAGAAATGTGTACATTATACATACTGTATTTATTCGATTAAGTATAGACGCGTGCATAAAAGTACGATTATCATCTTTCGGAGGTCTTACGGGAGCGAAAGTAAATCTGACGGTAAAATTGGGCCGTCACTAAAAGGAGGAGAAATACAAAAAATAAAGCGTGATATATCACGAATGTGGTCAATCTGTGCCATTGTAATGGCTGTAGTAAGTTGTGTATTTAAAACCAAAGTCTAGGATAGAGAAGGAGACGTCTGTGGCCTTAAGTTAGGAATCAACCCGCATTTGCTTTGAATAGAAGTGGGAAACCACGGAAGACCGCTTCTATGATGGCTGAGGTAGGAATCGAACACAACATTTCTCAGTTCTGCCTCACAAGGCAGAGAGTACCCCGCTCCAGCCCTAAGACCAGAATTAAATTTCTTGGTTATTGTTTGAGTTTTCAGTATTTTGACTAGTTTCATGCAGCGCTCCATGCCTCCCTGTCCCTGTCATCTCTACACAGCTTCCACACCTTACATCCGAGGCAACCTGTTTAACATATTCTAACTTTGGTCTACCCCTACAGCTCTTACTCTCAACCCTTCCTTCCAAAACCAAGTTTGCTATTCCTGGGTGTTTTAGTATGTGTCCTGCCAACTTATCCCTTCCCTTCATTAGCAGTAACCAGAAGCATCTTTCCTCTCTCACACGTCTTAATACTTCTTCATTTGTTACCCTATGCATCCATATTTCGGAATACCCCAAGACTCAAACCTCAGACTTTTAATTTTTCTAGCAATGATAAACGATTTGCCACATTGTATAGTAAACTCAAATATGTAGTTTTTTATCTCCAGGTGACATGAAAATTTGTAAGTATATTTCTTCCGCTAATGACTGTACTCTACTACAAAATGACCCAAATGATATACATAAACGGAACATAAAAACCAATTGTACTTACACGTACCGAAGTATGTTGCCATGACCTTCACAAGTAAGAAGAACCCAGTCACATTTCTTCATGGATTTGGACCTCAGTCATTGCAGGCACTAAGGGAGAAGAATGATATAGAAATCCTGTTTCACTGAGAGCTTTCTTTCACTTGTCACGTACAAAAGACAGTCGGGGACGCTTGCCTCACGTTAGAATTTATAATAAGAAACACTTTACTATTCCTTAGGGCCAGTACCTGCGGGGAACTATATATTGCCATAGCGAGATCCAAACTCGAGTGCGCCAGCCAAGCAAGGAGTCCTTGGCTGAAAACCTGCATTAAATCAAAAGAGCAAGTTCAAAAGAAATTCCTTAGATATTTACACCTCAAAATAATGGGCAATTACCCACACATGGTTCCCAATGGTGAACGTTTATTGAATTTTAACGTGACTAGTTTGTAGACTTGAAGGCAATTAAATGATATGAAATACCTTTATAAAATTGTTAACGTTCAAATTGATAACTCTTTCTTCCTAAATGTCAATACTCGTCACTAACTACAAGATCAACCATAACAATCAAAAATTATATAACAAAAACGACATCACATAATAATTCACCTTCATGGAGGTTTTGCAGTATTTACAACGATGCAGTTCGTGTAAACTGGGAACTAAACTCCTCTCTCTTCTCAATTAGACCGTTTTGTAAATTATAATCCAGTCACTGAATTCATATTTGAAATAAAATTATCTATCACACAAAACAGAACCAACAATGTATATATGTAGATAGGCATGTTCCCTAGTTATTGAAGTTTCACTTAGATATGCTTAGTTTTCTATATAAAAATTAATTTCGAGACCTGTGTTTATTAGCCTACTTTTCACATTTTGCAAAAATGAGGAAAAGTAGACTTATGAGATCGATCCGGGAAAATGTGTGTCTGTCTGTCTGTCTGTCTGTCTGTCCTTCTGTCTGTCTGGCTGTGTGTGTGTCCCCCCTATCAACTCCTAAACGGCTGCAGCAATCAAAACCAAATTTAGTATGAGTAATGATGTGCACCGGAATAGCTCACGTCCATATTTGAAAATTATGTCAGTGCTACCAACTGCTGAAAAAACGTACTAGAAATTTGAGCTCCATGTTGGATATCTTGCAAGGTATGCATGGGAGCTATTCCAAAATTGGCACACATGTAGATAATACTATTTCAGTTTAATTTCCAGGAGGCCAACCTTGACAGTGTTGCCGAAATAATTTTAAGCCTTCTGATAGGTGCAATGTTTAAATGCATATAACTTCTACACTATCAATTGGATTTCAACCAAATTTTGTATGTAATATCTGTACATAAACGGATATGACTGAGCGTATTCTTAAGAGCCACCAGGGCTGCCAACTGTTAATAATTGCTCTCTCTATTTTTTTTTATCCAAATACCAATAAATCAGAAAGTATGCAAGCCAACAGCTTTAAACTATGCACACGTATATTCTGACATTTTAGATTAATTTGGAGTAACTTATATACGTCAGTTCTACCAACATGATTATAAGCCTGCTGATAGTACCAATTTTTAAATACATGTAACTTCTATACTGTCAGTTGGATTTCAACGAAATTTCGTATGTGCTATGTGTACCATAACAGATATGACTATAAGTATTGTTAAGAGCAATCAGGGCTGCCATCTGTTAATAAATGCTGTCTATATTCTTTTTACCCTAATATCAATATATCAGAAAGTATGCAAGCCAACAGCTCTATACTTTGCACAGGTATAGCAACTGACATTCTAGAATAATTTGGAGTAATTAATACAAGGCAGTGCTGCCAACATGATTCTATGCCTGCTGATATGTCCAATTTTAAAATACATGTAACTTCTATACTAACAAATGGTTTCATCCAAAATTGGCACAACAAGATATCATAATAATTCAGATTATTTCTGACCAGCACACGCATGGTATTGTTGGCAACATGCTTTTACGCGTGCTGATAGATCCAGTGTCTAACTGCATGTAACGTCCATTGGACTTCAACCAAATTTTGTATTCTGTACCTTAAAGAGGTGGAACTAAGAATATATTCAGTCACCAGGGCTACCAACAGTAGTGCTCTATTAGGCTACATTATACCTGGTATATTTTGAACTAATTAGATATTTCGATATTACCCACTTAATTTCGTCATTATCCTAGATAGGTTCATATACTGTAGAATAATCATTGGCATGAAAAGTAGGCTGTATAGTTCTTCACGGAACTTCTTGTTTTTGACATTAGATCAAATTTGGATTTAGCTTTTATATTATATTTAGATTGAGCATATTTCTACGATGCATTTAGTCATCTGTGTGAACATCCTAGCGATAAGAGTTACACATAGATATTACTACCAAATAATGTAGAAATACCTGGAACTGTATTTTACTGTGTCGGTGTACTGTTATTGGGGCACACAATGAGCCCTGTTGTGTACCAATCACAAATAAATATATAAATAAAAAGATAAATAAACAAATGAATATCCACTTAAGGCTATCATAAGGAACACTATACAGTATACATAGTGAGACATTCCCATACATTTCGTACATGAATCGATAAATCATCCTTTCGTCTATTAATTCAAGTAGTAACACGTGGTCTCACGTATGAATGACCATCTCGTGGTGTAGTAATTAGCATTCCTGGTTGTCACCCCTGAGGTCGGGGTTCAATTCCCGGCTCCGTCAGGAAGTTTAGAACTGACACGAGGAATAAAATGGGGTGCACTCAGCTTTGTGAAGAGTCCGATATGAGAGGCTCTATCCCTGGTCCAAACAGCCAAGATTAACGGCCGAGGAGACACATCACGCTGGCCATTCGTCACCCCGTAAACTGCAAGTCATATGGCTAAACAGTTGTCACTTGGAATGTCAAGGGTCCCCTATGGGCAGTAAACAAACAGGTCCTTTTTTACGGTAGGTTATGTATCAAATATTTGAACATATTCCTTGGTTATACGAGGTGGCAGAGCGTTGCAACTCGCGACAGAAACAGGACGAAATCAGTATGTTAATTCAGATTAGGTTGTAAATTTTGGGAGGATAATGACACCTAAGGTCAAGGAATGTATGCAGAATATGATAAAAATGGTGACAACTACAAGCGAATGCAATATATGTGAGGAAAGCTACCTCAATTACATTTTTTCACAATATTACCTTACCGAAATATTTGTACGAGTTACGAATGTCAGTCCTGAAATGTCCATATTGTCCACATTAATCCGGAGAAAACGGTAAAATTAATTTTAATTTCACTTAAGTCCTGCTAGTACAAGAACCAAATGTTAAACCTTCCATTGTAGAACACCAGTGCTGCGATGTAACTTCTCACACACTGTACCCTATCTTCTTCTCTGTCGTGCTCTGCCGCCTCCTCCTAAATTGATCATACGGGCCGTTGCGTTACATCCTTCAGGTCAACCTGACTTCGAGAAGATGTGGTGGCAAACAAGCAGATCCATGACATGAACAGTGGTTGAAACTTAGCGTGGTCTGCGCCAAGTCGGCACCGCGTGTTCGCGCCGTATGCGGTGGTGGCCACACCGCCAGCTAGTCGTGCGCCCAATACATCAAGCGCAAACAGCTGACACCCTTGCCTCTTCCTCTGCGAGTTGTCAAACAGTGAGCACAGTATTATTCAAAGCAAATCAGTTCGATCCTGCTTCGAGGGAAGAATTTGGGCACGGCATTTGAGTACAATACCCCCTTCCATGGAGATATTAATACTATCGGCATTAATTGCGTAATAAAAGCCTATTTCCATCGTATGAAATTATACTTTATTACATCAACTCTAGCCTTGTGGCAAGTTTCACTGGCAGGTCAATGCTAATTTCCATATCCACAGGCCTCAAACTTGTATTTCCTATTTGTGTAAACGTTACTAGTATAACTCGCGAGAGATATATCCAGTATTCAAATTTTCGTAAAATGTCAGAGGTAACATTTTGAAAGTTTCTACCATGATAGAGAACTCTGAAACAAGTTTAACTATGTACTACGCAAATTTTAAAAGTGTAATTACCTTTTCTGGCGACATAGTCAATTGAACGGTGAAATTAGGCATACGAAGTACATATTTTCAGCTAAGCAATAAGGTGCCTAAATGTAATCCGATTGGTTTTAAGCAATTCAAAACGTTGACTGTCCGAATCTCTAAATATAGATATTGATCATTATTCGCGTCCTATTGAACCAATGGGAGTGAAATCTAACACAGAGCATCACTACAGCTTACGTTTCAAAATTCTCTAGCATGTCAATTCCTGAGAAGTGAATTCTTCTAACTTGTCACAGAATGATCCGACCTCAGTGATACCTAGCAAAGTGAACCCTACTATATTTTAAATCTACAGATACTTAAATCTATAGATTACTTTTCTTAAATTGTCGACAACAAGCATTTCGAATTCTCAGAGACGACGTTTTGTTCACATGTGAAGATCCTGCATTTGCCAGCAAATGTGTACCAGCTAGGTGAACCCCTCACCCCACTTCACCTCAGCGGAGAATAGACCAACACAGACGCGATCACATGGCAGTTTGGTGGCGAGCTGGACCGAACCCGCCAAGCAAGTGACTGGCATAGCTCTAGAGAAGTTGTCCGGGCTTGTAGGTCGTGGTCCAGGCTGGATGTGCTTTTCCCGTCGTTTCAGTGGTCCACTCCATCAAAACAAAGTACGTGTTGATTACCCCGGACTGTAACCGTGTTCCAGTGGGGAGGCATGGTAGTTCGGATCGAAGGTTCGTATGATCGGGCTTTTCCCGTTTTCCCACCCTCCCTCCTGGAAAATCGTGCCTTACTTTAAGTATTTAAGGCACCTACTCCAATCCTGTATTAAAGCCACCATAGAAACACAGGCTACCACCACACACCCAACTACATGGGACTGGTGACCATGGTGTCCCAGCTCCCTAAAGCAAATTACCAATAAAATCAAGTTATTATCTTTGAATGGAATATATTTACTTCTTGTGAAAGTGAGGCCTTGGGGCAAGATTGTTCATTACTAATTTGATTCACTTTCTTAAATGAAATATTGTAGTTTAAATGCTTGCTGTGACAACAGCATTCGTAACAGATATTTTAAAGCTCTTGCGTATATTGCATTTATATGAATCAATTAGCACTCTCTTCAACATAACGTCACTGTACTTGCAACACCACGTATCTGACAATGCTCTTCCTCTTCATTAATTTCATAATGATTGGTCACGTCTCCCAGCCGTATATGGATGTGCCATCCAACAGAACAATTCCGGTTGGATTCATTTTCCTGTCGGTATTCCTGAAGAAAAATGAGCGTTAAATACTTTGTAGTGTAGAAAAGTATATTTCCATGAAGCAATGCACTCCTACGGCACAGTACATTGAAGGCTATTTCCCTTTATGACCGCACATAGCCAACTGAACCTAACGTGAATTGTTCTGTTGGGCAGTATACCCACACATGGCTGGGAGGCGTGACCAATCATAAGAAAAAGAATGGAAAAGGAGAGCATTGTCAGATCCGCGGTATTGCAAGTTCAACAACAATATACTGTACTGTACAATACCTAGACCACTACCATCGTAATGTCCTGTACCTGTAGTGATGTCACGCGTAGTTTTGTTACAGCCGCAGCAGCTAGTCAGACGGCTCCTTTCACACACTGTCACATAAAAGCGAATATCAATTCATATTTATCGGAAAATTTTAATACTATTTGGACTTCTTTGGCAGTTAGATAAGTTACCACTAAGCAGCCCAATTTATCGCTCCGCCAGTTCGAATCCTGCCGTTGTAGCGGGCATTTTACGAGTGAACAAAATGGTGCATCGTCTGTGCCCTTACTAGGACGTCGACGCACACAGACAGGGCAAAATTGCAGTATTTTGCCGTCCTGTAAACGTTATATCAATTAGAAGAGGCATTGAAACAGTTACTCAAGATGTACCACAACGTCGATAAATCGCATATGGTTAAACACGGGATTGAAAGGATGAAACCTTCAAATTTCAATACACAAAACAATTTGCAGGAACAGTTTATTAATAAAATAAATCTATGTACACACAGAAACAATACATAGACAGGTACATTTTTCTGTACCTACTGCCAAAAAAACATTCAAGTTCGAACTGAGCGTAAGTTATAAAATTCGATAATACTCCAGAATCTCTTGCAAGGATAAGATACAAAATCATTATGTTCATCTCTAATTCTGTGTTTTATGTTTCTTTCTTTTAGAGAAACAGGCCCCCTACTGCTTTCTTGAGCATTATACCGAAAAAAATATCATATAGGAACAGAAATATTCATTTCTTGTCCTTGCTTACCAGGAATAAATCAAAATAGAAGGTAACTTCCTTTCTGGATCCCACCCACAAAAACTGCCAGTATCCTTCCGACCCTTACTCACGAGTAAAACAGAATAACATTAGAAAAATACTAGCTACTCACTTCTGGACTTTTATGAGAAAAAAAAGCTAAGGAAGAAATCTGCCATTCTTGACCTATTCAGTAAAACAAAGTTACAAAACTTATTCTGCCTCTCTAAACAATGCCAGCAAAATCCAGATATAAAAAAATTTACGTTTGCATTTTTGTATATTTATGCACTAAATAAAAGTATAAGGTGCGTTCAAAAAGTAACGAGCCGGAGGCATAATTACAGAAACCAGGACCTGTATGTTAGAAGTATTGGCCCTGGATGTTGAGGCACTTGTCCCACTGTGACACGAGACGGTGAATGCCTGTGTCATAAAATTCCCTGGGCTGCAATGTGAACCAGTTACGCACATACAGCTAGACGTCGGCGACCGAGGTGAATCGTTGGCCCCGCAGAGCCCTTTTCAGGAGACCAAACATGGCGTATTCACAGGGAGAGCGGTCTGTACTGTATGGAGGGTGGTCGAGAACCTCCCATTTGAATTTCTGGATGAGTGCTGCGACTGTGTTGGCCGTATGAGATCTTGCATTGTCGTGGAGCAGAATGACCCCACGGGTGAGATTGCCTGGTCGTTTTGTTTTGATCGCTTGGCGAAGGGTGGTCAAGGTTTGCGAGTAACGCTGGGCATTCACTGTTGTCTCGTGCGGCATGAAGTGTATCAGAAGGGGGCCATCTTGGTCAAAGAAGAACGTCAGCATTACCTTTCCTGCTCTCGTGTGGATGGCCTTGCCTTTTTGGGTGGTGGTGACCCTGGATGCTTCCATTGAAGGCTTTGTCGTTTGGATTCTGGTTCGAAGTGATGACACCATGACTCATCTCCAGCCACCACTCGTGCCAGGAACCCATTCCCTTCCCTCGCATAGCGCTGCAGATGACCAAGACAGTAGGCCATTCGACATGCTTCCTGGTGTGGTTGAAGACTGTGGGGCACCCATTGGGCACACACTTTGCGCAAGTGCAGTCGTTCCATCGTGATGGTGTGCACTCTTCCGACGCTCAATCCGACCACGGCGGCTATGGCGTTCACTGTCACTCGGCGGTCCTGGGTAATGAGTGCATCAACCAGCTGGACGTTGCCATCCGTAATGCAGAGGGGTACCCCAGACCGGGCATCATCGCCTAACGACACCTGTCCTTCCCTGAAACGCTTGTGCCACGCCTTGACCCTTGCAAGGGACATGCGGTGTTCGCCGTACACTTGTGACATTCGGCGATGAATGTCCGTTCCCCCTACTCCTTCCGCTGTCAGAAATCGAACAACACCTCTTTGCTCTTCGTTTGACGCCTTCATGTCACTGTTTGCAATGCGATTGGCAGCGTTGGACGATTGTTGCATGCTGCTGCTCACTTTGTATCGTCACGTGACGTACACGCGTGCCCTCTAGCGACGGGCTGTGACCTTCCACGCTCTGGTCGGAACCACACCTCGTTACACACGCCACGATTGGCCGTTGTCGTCACCGGTTTGCGCATTCCAGCCTCCGGCTCGTTACTTTTTGAACGCGCCTGATAATTGGGACCGAAAGCCACTGTTACGTTAATGGGGGCCTCCTTCGAATAAATATCTCTTGTACAAAATAACCATTATCCCCCTTGACCTGTCACAAAAATGGTTACATTTCAAAATATCAATGTCACTTTACTGAGGATCCTTCAAATAAACTGGGAGGGGATGGTGACACAGCGGTCAAGCTTTTGGCCTCTCACCAAGGTGGACTGGGTTCGATTCCCGATCAATACATGTGAGATTTTCGAGGTGAAAAGCCATGTCCTGTGGTTCGGATTCCACGTTAGAAGGAGGTCCCGTGGCTTCTAATCACAAGATTCACGGCCACCTAAAACTACAATCTTTCTTCCTTCTTCAAATAAACTAATGTAAAAGTCACTGTTGCCCAACTTGACTTCATCTCACAAAAATGAATGACGTTCACAAAACATGATCTTCTACGAATAAACATAATTGTGTATAAAAGCACTATGTCCCCCTAGGCCACTTGTCAGAAAAATAGGTTTTAACAACTACTCCTTCGAATAAACTTGTATCACTGAAGTTCCACTCGACCAGCAGAAAAATGTTTGGTATAAGGTCCAAAAATCAGGGCTACTAAACAGAGGATCGTCTCTGAATAAAATCACTACCGGTACTAGCTGACCCTTCAGCAAGAAAACAAAACAAATCTCACCCTAAATCCAGATAAAAGAAGTCAAAACATAACAAAACATTTTTGTCAAACACATCAACTAAGAAAATCTGAAAACCTACTGTCTTCTTAGCTCTTCTTTGAATGAATATTTTTTGTATAAAATATCTCATATACCTTCAAAAGAATATCTTTGGTACAAAATAACTGTTATCCCTTGCTGATCCTTCTTTGAATAATAGTACATTTTGCGACAAGCCTATAATGGCAATAATGACGACACGAATATGTTTATGAAACGAGCGTAGCGAGTTTTATAATTTCCATACGAGTGTCTTAACTACCATTATAGGCGAGTTGCATACGACTGTTTATGTTCGACGATAATTATAACTTTATTATATGTTTTAACATAAATATACATAAATATCTGTGGGATTCATTAACTTCAGTTAGTGAACAGAGCGCGCTGGGTGGTGTGCTGACTGAACAGAGCGCATGGATGGGTCAAAGAATTTCGAAAGCAGAAACCATTTACTTTGCTTGGCAATGCTATTGTTTAGAGCCTGCATGATGTCTAGTGCCGATCAGAACTAGCATTCACTAATATTGTCACCGAAGTCGTTTGAAAGCAATGCGCTGTGTAGAAGTTGGAGTTGGGGATTTTAAGGTACAGTGCTATTTCTTGTCTCATATTCGACACTTTATTAACGCAAACATATGGGACGGTGCACTTTCCATGTCAGTAATTTATGTAGAAGGATGCTGTGTTGCTAACTTCCAGACGTAGATTCATAAATTTCTTGCATATGTCATAGTACTTTCTTGTTACCGTAAAGGTTCGTGCTGATTTTGTCTTTGTGTTTGGGATTGTACCTACGATGGTTGATCCGATATCCAATTTGAACTTTCAAATCATGTAATTCATGTCCGACATGTGGGATTTTGAGCGCATATGCGAAGCTATCCTTACCTAATTGGTAAAAGAATGAGCTCTGATTGGCTAGAGTAACTGTTTCATAATGAAGAATAGTACTATATTGACCCTCATTATGATACAGTTTTCTGACATATAATATTTACATTTCTACATCGTCGAACATAAACATAATTATGTATAAAACACGTTATCCCCCTTGGCCTCCTGTCAGAAAAATAAGGTTCAAGAGCCATTCCTTCGAATAAACTTGTATGTACCAAATCACTGCGGTTCCACTTGACCCGCAGAAAGATGTATGGTGTAAGGTCCAAAAATCAGGGCTACTTAATAGAGGATCTTCTTTGAATAAAATCACTACTAGCTGACCCTTCAGTAAGAAAACAAAACAAATCTCACCCTATTACCAGATAAAAGAAGTTAATAATATTACAGAATATTTTTGTCATACACAACTAAAGAAAGAATGAAAACCTACTGTCTTCCTAACACTTCTTCGAATGAATATCTTTGGACAAAATAACCCGTATACCTTCAAATGAATATCTTTGGTACAAAATAACCGTTATTCCTTGCTGACCCTTCTCCGAGTAAACATAGTTATGCATAAAAACACCATATCCCACTTGGCCTCCTGTCAGAAAATTAAGGTTCAACAACTCCTTCTAATAAACTTGTATATACGAAATCACTGTGGTTCCTAACAGGGAACATGACCATTTGCAACATATTTTAAATATATTCACCCTAATTAAAAGGTGTGGATCCATTAAGTATATCCTAATCAAAGTGTCAACAATTCAGTCAGTATTAAGCGACTGTTGTGATACCAACACTAGATGTTTAATCTCTTATGATGTAACCTACGTTACAGAAAAATTAATAACTAAACGTATGTATCTACCTACCATAGGCCTACATGTCTACGTATGTTCTGCTCTGACACATATATATTCAGAAATTTTACAGATCTAGTGATGATGTGAGTCAAGAGTTGGATTATATTTATTAAGTGAACCCTAGACAATGCAGACCAGGCTACTAGATATAGTGACTTGTTGACCAGGTGTGAACGATAATCTAATGAGATTAAACTTACAATATTATTTAGGTCTACAGGTAATCACGCTAAAACGTCTCTCTCCTAAAAATATAGACCTGTGTAGCCTATATACTGTATGATCTCAAGGCAAACTGATCATAATTTGTAGATCATAAGAGTTATCATTTCTTATCTGATCTATTCTGATCCTCACTATTCACCACTTTGAAAAGGTTCAAATGCCTGAGAAAACCCAACATAACTCTAGGCTATTCAACAGATCACATTCTAAATTACTCGTGGTTGATGAAGCACAACATAACCTATCTCTAACTGTAATCAATGCACATACCACCTCTAATGTGACCTAAACAGAGCCTAACCTAACAGCACACATTTTCAATGACTCATTCTATTGCAGCAGGAGTTAACCATGGTTTGTAATGTGTAAATCAGATAGATGGTTTACACCAGTTGCTAACAATCCCATTAATGTGAATACAGCAGTCTACATAAATGCTACCACAAAATATTATGTTCACTTGAGGTTAATCGGGACACCTCTTGGACAAAAAAATAACTTGGACATGCTTCAACCGATTCTGAATACTGAAAATGACTTGTCTGATTTACATAAGTAACAAGTAATTTAACCTCAGCATTATCATATTAGAAATGTTTGCAGTCCTAGCATAGGCTGACATTTAGAAACTTGATACTATAATATTACCATCAAGGCAAGTAGCTCTTATCTCCCGGAGTATCTTACTTCCAGGGAAATGTTTAACACACACTCTTGTGTTCCCTGTAATGCGCAAATCATTTCTAGCAATTTTAAGTATCCATTGTTTTCTTAAATTTTGGTCTGCGGGGAAGGTAAAACAAAGCACATAATCATCTCCATCATAATAGTTGCTTTTGCAACCGGTAACACAACAAATTTTCGGCATTCTAGCGACCTGGGAAGGAATAGTTGTTTTAATGAACAAATAGCATTTTATTACTATCCAAAAAACCTACATTAGTCGTAAATATAAGCGATGTAAAGGTTCTAACTGAACCATAACCTTACTAAGTGTGGTGGCAAACATGCAACTCAAACTTTTTATAGATATAAAGATTATACATATAGATTTGCTTCAGAAAACAAATGCAGTAATCCTCAGTCTGGATTACGTAAGTAGTAGCATTCTTACGTATTGCTTTTCACTCGGATACTAATTATAATATATAAACAACACGCCACAAACTACATACAATTAAGCAAAATCGTCGTCATTTCTACCACCCCACCGATCAGCTGATCACTTTGTCAGGGTCGCAGCACGATGGCCTGTACATTACGATGGCAGTGCCTAGACGCGTCAATAACTTTGTGGACTGGCATGGTCGAATGGAAGATCAGGATTCCCCTAGCTGCCTACTACCAGGCACCAGTCCACGAACTTAATGGCTCTACTCTAGTACGTGTAATTGTGAAGTGAAAAACTATTTGTTTTGTAAGTTTCCTTATCGCTAAGGATGGTAACTTGGGCAGCACAAGGAGTTGAGTTAAGAAATAGCTGGGCTTCTATTTGGAAAACTGGTTTATTGTGACAGTGATCCGCAATGCAATGGCTTTGTGTTTATATATCATTCCAATATACCACTGTTTTATTAATACTGAATGAGCGATATTAACTTAATACCCAACAAGAAGAACGTTTAAGTCTCCTTTTATTTGATTAATGTACTACAAAAGAAACAAGAAATCTTTAGTTAGTTTGCAATTGTTGCTTTAAGGGGCGAAACAGCGAGGTCATCTGCCCCATCAGAAATCTTTCTCTGGGGACCGAATTTAAATACTGATGATGATGATGATGATGATGATGATCATGATGATGATCATGATGATGATGATAAGTGTTGTGTAACACCTGGGTTATGAGTCCCTACCAGTTTTAGTGATTGTGAAAATGATGTGAAATGAATAATCACAACTAAAACGAGCTATTAAATTACGCACTAGAAGAAAAAGAAACAAAAATTGGAATAGGGGGAATTAGACGACAGGGACGAGAAATGCTCTTAAACCTCTATGAATGAAGACTGAGGGCCTTAGGAAGTGGTAGAGCTATGAAAGGCAGTTAGGAAATGGAAGAAGGAGAGGGTTCGCCCTGATTTCAATGGAAGAAGGGAGACACTGACCCAGCTCAGGGTTTCCTCGGGATCGCTAAGTCCCGAACCAACTCTAGCCATGAGCAATTGAGGGTGTAGCAACATCCAGGGTGCACTATAAGTGCTGGCTGGGGCTACATACACCCCTCCTCCACTATGGCCTTGAGCAGAAAACAAGAATTACTACGAAGAGCAATGAATAGGTCTGACCCTTCGATGAATGAGAGTAACAGGAAAGTTGGGATAAGGTACAATTAAGGCGGGAACATAGAAGACTACCTAGGCCTCCGAACCTTTGGGGTTGGATGATAATAAGAGTTGACCAAGAAAGGTCGAAAAATGCAATCATATCCTATAAATTCTCTAAAGAAATTATTGATGTTTACCACTTATCACTACTATTCCTCTTAGGGCCATTCTAAGTCTTCAAATTCATTCAACCACGATATCAAAAGTATATTCAGTGTTAACGTACTGTTTATCCTTTAAGAGGCTTAAGCTGTGTACTAGGGAGTGTGTAGCGTGTTGGAGTGTCTGAGGCTGCGGAAGGAACGGTTACGTAAATTGAGTGTAACTCGAGGGAGAGCTTCCAGGTGTTCAGAGTGTCTGGTGAGCTCAGGGTTGGGGGTGCTTTCAAGGGGTTGATGGGATAAGAGATTAGCCTGCTGGCGTACGACTGTGACTCGGCGCGTGCGGACAGCGTACTGTCCCCAAATTCGTATAAAGAGATACCAGGAGCAGATATGAAAGGCAGCCTTAGAAAAGGGAGCATTTAATTACTATTGGAATAATGAATTTTGGAACAGGTCTATTACACAAGCTTTATAGTCATGAAGTATTGCCCAACAAGAAGCTTGTTAGCTGAATGTAATTTCCTACTAGAAAGGGCGGATTTGATTGGATCATCCTTCGAGATAGACCACAACCGGTACATGAAGAAAGAGAATGGGATTGGAAGATCCGGTGAGCGAAGTCAGAAATGGAATGTTTTATTTTGACTAGTAGGCTATTTAATGCATTTGGAAGCATTGACCATGGGAAATAAATTGCGGAAATTAATTAAGTTAGAATCAGGAAACGTCTTCTTTGGATATTATCGCCCGAAGCCTGTATGAGGATATTCATGTCCGAGTGTGGGTTGGCAGCATTGAGGAAGGGAGCAGATGGGTCGAGAAGGTGAGAGAAGGATGACGGGAGTGTGTGAGGTGACGCGAGGAGAGTCAATTGAGACAGAGAGGCGAGCAGAGCGCTGCGTAAAACGCGTGACGGGAGTGGTTGTTCGTGAGTGATGATTAAGGAAGTGATATGAACGTGTGAAACATCGTGTCTAAATGTGCTAATGTACTGCGAAGCACGAAAGTCTATGTGTGATTTTGAGTGGGTTCTGGAATATTCCACGGTAAGACCGGTGGCATGGGGAGACGAAGAATTGTCAGTTAGCATTGTGTAACGTATTCGTGGAGAAAAGGGAATTGTGAATATACTTCGTGAAGAGTATGTTTGTAAGGAAAATCCTTGAGACACGTTACTTCGGAACGATATATTCGAGGAGGAAGTGGTGAGCAATAAAATGAAGAACATTATGGACACGTGGCCGGAAGGAAAATGTGATTTGTCAGAGGAAGTCATGGTATATTGTTAAATTATGCTGAGGGAAATGTGGCCTGCATCATGAAAGCGAGAATTCCTACGAGTGGAGTCACTTAGAACGACATGCGGAAAGGTAAAGTTCACGCAGCCACTTCAAAAATGCACAATCTACTAGAGAACATTATGAATTTTGGCCAACACATGTATGGAAGGAGACTACAAGATTTTCCGGAGGGACGAGAAGAAGAAAACGCCGGGATGAAGACCAAGGATCGAACAAGGTGTCTGTCAGGGGGCGAACCGAACGCCGAGGTAATCAAGACCCTCTCAAGAATTCGGATGGCCGATAGCATGGAACGAGCAGTTGCGAGGCTACCCAGATGTCAGCCGAGTGATATGGAAACCAGCACCTGTTCTGAACGTGTATGGCTCTTCACGTTGTTCGTCTTCGATTCAGCTGAAAGTAAGACCAGTCCTTCTATATTTGTAGCCCCAGTTTTTAGTTCTGTGTTCTTGTAGATGCTTAGTGAGATCATTTTATTTCAGTAGAAATGTTGTGATGTAGATGGTTTAGACCTGGTGGTCAGTGATTTTATTCATCGAAGCAAGTCACGGTGTGCTTGTGGTAGGCTACTTAGCCTCAGTTCCAGCATGTTTGGGGATCTTTGCGGGTGAGTTAACTTCTTGTTGACCGTGCCTGGGTTTGTGGATTCCTCGCTTCGATGATTACCGCTGGCATTTAACCATTGTAAGATGTTTCTCAGATTTGAATTTTCGACCTCTTGGGTTTTCGCAATTAATTATTTTTGGATTTAAGAGTGTTTCGAGATGAACAGTTCCTTGCGCAATTTTCTTCTTTGCATTTTTTTTCTTATTTCGCGCTGTTGCCACTTCGCAGCCTCTGAGGAGTTAGTTTTTGAAAATTTGCTTTCGCAAATCAGATTTACTTAGATTTTTGGATTTTGAAATTTTGGATTTAGCTATTTTTGATCTTCTATGATTCTTTTCATATTGTGATTTTGCACAATTATCCGACTTTACCATTTGAATCGTTTTCTGAATTTGAATCATTTTCTGAATTTTGATTTTTTTTTTTTGGACTTTGAAATTTTCGGTTTAAAAATTTATTCCATTTTGATATTGGAATTTGAATTAAATCTTTCCTCGGATTTTCAGAAAATCCTGATTAATTTTGAATTTTGAGAAATTTGGGACTTCAATCCTGACTTTCTTTTCTTCCTTTGGAAGTATAATTAATTTACAGTTTTGACTTTTAGAAAATTTCTCGTTGATTTGAAGTTAGTTGCTACTCTGATCGTTCAGACGGAGAGTTCTTTCTAAAACAATTTTGAATTATAAAATGTAATGATGATTCGAGCGATGTTCTCGGCTGTTGTTATAGAGTGACGCAGTGTATATACATAATTATTTATTTAAATGTTTAATGAATATAGTGCACACATCAGTGGCAAATGTTTTGAGTTGACACTCACAATCAATGTAACTTGAATGGTATTATTGTTAGAAATATTTCATGCTTGGTTAACACGCACTTGGAAATTGTCAGTCGATTTGTAACTGATATCACTTGTACAGCGTATTTAAAATTAGTAACGTCATTGAATTACTTATAACTTGAAGGAGAGATGGTCATTTTTGATAGTGATGGATGGTGGTGTTTACATTGAAAAGGTGTGCGATAATACCATTTTTTTTTTGTATTTCGAAGGTCGACTCCTGTAAGGGATGTTATGTCCTGGGAACCTTTCCTCTGTCAATAGTAGTTTTTTTTGGCTGCATTTAGTGTGTGTGTTTAGGATTGCAGTCTTGTTAGTCAGCTTTGAGCTGGGGTTGCCGTTCATTGGAACGTTGAGGTATTAGGGTTTGTGGAATTTTTTCGACTGCTGTTAGATTATTTTACTGTGTTGGATGACAGTATTTCTTTCTATTCTGGTAGGCTGTCGCGTTCTTGCAGATCAGCTGGGTTGTCGACACCGGGTGCTCCAAAAGTTTAGTATTCAGGACGTTGATATTAATTCAGTTTATGATGATTGTTATTGTTTTTGAAGATTGGATAAAAACAGGGGTTCCGTGGATAGCACTCTAATCTTCATTGGTCGGAATGCTAAACCACATTTTGCCCGATAACCTCGATGTTGATCACTGTCAGTGAGTGTTGATGAATCAAAGGTCTCTATATAGATTAGTGGAGGAACATTGGTGTAGACAGTGTTCTAGGATGACACGTATATGATAATGTTAGGTATTTCTTAAATTTTGTATTTTGAATTAAAAGGTATTTCGATAATCCAATAAAGAATAAAACTCAGGATCTATGTATAGAGTAAAAATATTGATACTGTAAATAGTGAGAGGCCGTCACTATTTAATTCTATAAAGGGGGTTGTTTTTTTCCCTTTCTTCATAAATTTATTTTTATTGATCCTGATAGAATAGGCATAGCGATATTTTGCCATTTTATTTTATTGTTGATCTTTAAGTCGCAATTTATGAAATTTAACTGACGTTATGTTAGAGTTTGAGCCATAAGACATCAATTGTAATGACTTTTGGTTATGGATCTTCGATTTGCTGATATCCATATTTGCGGTGTCTACCCTTTTTGAATAAAATTTGGGCACGCATTCGCGTATGCATATGCCATTTTCAATATACTCTTGCGTTATGATTTTTAGATAGTGTGAGGGTAGGATCAT
Source organism: Meconema thalassinum (assembly GCA_946902985.2). NCBI lineage: Eukaryota > Metazoa > Arthropoda > Insecta > Orthoptera > Tettigoniidae > Meconema > Meconema thalassinum. Next base: position 727,802,898 of record OX336389.2, read on the forward strand.
GCAATGGTTATTGTAGCGGCTTGAACCATTTTTATCCATTCCTTTGTCCCTGTTACGCCCGTGTGAATGAGAGTAGTGCGTTCTAGTGTGTGTTATCGCTGATCCTGTGGAGGATTTACCATTGCGTGTTAATAATATCGCCTGATATGTGTCCAAGATTTGCAGAGTGTGTGATGCCGGATATTACGGTAAGTATTATTAGCCGGGGTACTGCCGTTGGTATTTGATCCGCTGTTATCTTGGATAGTGGCATTCACGACACTGCTGAAATCGGGTACAGTACGTGTGTGCGAATGCAGAATAGGGCAGATCTGCTGACCGGTACTTTACTACAGGTCGGAAGGCGAACGGCTTACCGAATGTTTATAGACAATTAAGTAACACTAGACTCTACTAGGTCAGGGTTGTGGGGTAGGGGGTTAATGTACAATTAAATAAGCTGTAAGACCAATGATGCTATAGCTAAGTAGTTAACAGACTGCTATACTTGTGAAGTACCGCGCCACTAATCGGCCTTAGTGCTGTATGTTTTCAATGTATGACAAGACAATTACAAAGTGTAGTAGAGGGTGAAATGTAGGATGTGTGTAGGAGTGTAGACTCGTGAGCACACTTACCGGTGACTGGCGTCGAGATGGTGACACTTAGTGTGCTAGGCATATGGATCGTTTTAAACAGATTGTAAGTTTTGCTATACTGTTATTCTGGTAATATAATTTAATTGAGCTTGTAGTGTATTAAATAAAGCCAAGGGATTGATTCTTTGGTAAGTGTATGATCCTGCCGTGTAATCATTATGGGATCTTGCCTTGGAGTATCCTTTTGGTCCCCATTGATATGTGGTGCTACCAAATTACTTGCTACTTGTGCGTCATATGGCTGCTCTTATGGCCTGTTCACGCATTCATTTTGCGTTGGGTGACTTAGATGAGTCTCTTGGTAGCGGGTTATGCGGTTGACACAATCCGAACGCTCTAGGCTCAAGCCCCCGCTGCGTAGACTAAGTGATGACTGATTTATTAACTTTGAGTGAGGTTCCCTCTTCGGCAGGTGGGTGGGTTTGCGTCCATTACACACTGCCTATCGACGGCTAATGATAACGCCTGAATTGGAACTGGCCGTACACTGTAGCCCTATGTCGCTATTATATTTGTCATTCTGACTTAATAATAGAAAAAGATCCCGCCGAAAAAAAAAGAATATGTGAGTTTTTGTGTGAAGATGTGTTTGTATTACCGAGTGTGCCGCGTGTGACCGACTACCTTGTATACCCCATTTTGGCTTCCCTTCAGGCTACGTGTTTGCTAAGTGTGCAGTTTTAATTCTATGCTGTCGCGCGGCTGTGTAATTGCATGTTGCTGTGTAATTCTGCAACGTCAGGTATCTGTCTTCCATATGTCCATGTATCGCGTGCCATTGATTTGGCAATCGGTTTACTTATCGCGTGTCAGTGTCCCACTTGAAAATATGTAGTTATGACACTGGAATGTTTATTAGTCCATCGTTATGTGTTGGCATATGCCTTCCACATACTGCAGCCTATGTGCTGTAATTATTCTAAATCCATTTTCTATAATGTTTCTCCTGCTCCCTGCAAATCTATTTCCTCGCTAGTAGGGGGAGCGAGGGGTTTAAACGCATAGCCTACTTTCCTGGGAACATTGCAGATATCCCTCGAACGCCTGGTGAGATTTTTACAAATGAGGTGTCGTTGAACTCGAGCTGACGGGGCTTTGCTTTGGACCACTCGTAATATTTTTGAAAATTTTTTAGAAAATTTTTGTTTTTGAAAGTAGGCGATAGTTTGAAAACCAAACATGATAGAACGTTGTGCCATAGTTGAAACGATTGGTCTCTATAACCTTTATTTTCTATAATAAAACTTTTTTATTTTTTGAGATTTTTTGAAAACACTTAAATTTTGAAATTTTTATATTTTGGAAACTAAAGAGTTTACAAAAAATTTTGTTTGACGTAAATGAATGGCCCTGACCCCTCTACCCCCAAAATAAATTTCAAGTCTCTAGGACTAAAACTGTGCAGTAGTGGGAGTTTGTAGGTTCTGCCTCTCCCCCTACTTTCATATAAACTTTGCCCGATATCTCCCGAACGCGTGGTCGGATTTTAACGAACGAGGTATTGTTGGCGTTGGGAGGACGTTCTCTTGGCTAAGCATGTGTGTTGGTATTTTTAAAAAATTAGAAAATTTTTGTTTTTTGGATTGGCGCTATTTTGAAAACGGTGAATTGGAACAAAGTTTGTTTGACGTTAATGAAAGGTGGGTATGCCCTCTAAGCGGGCAGCAAGATTTAAGGGTGTAGGAGGAAAAACAAAATGATAGCCTACTTTCTCGCGAACATTGGTGATCATTGGCGAACGGATGGTCGGATTTTAACAAATGAGGTGTCGTTGGACTCGAGCTGACGTCCTCTTTCCTATAGACCACTCGTTATATTTTTTTGAAAAATTTTGTTTTTAAAAGTAGGCGATAGTTTGAAAACCAAACATGATAGAATGTTGTGCCATAGTTCAAACCAATGGTCTCTATGACCTTAATTTTTTTATAATTAACCTTTTTTATATTTATTATGTTTTTTTAACACTTAAATTTTTATTTTGGAAACTAACACGTTGACAAATAAGTTTGTTTGACATAAATGAAAGTTCCCTACCCCCTCTACCATCAAAATAAATGTCAAGTCTCTAGGACAAAAACTAGACATTTTTATTTCTTTATTTTTATTTTTTTAAATAAGAGCGTTTTTGTGGACAGAGAGCTGGTAGCGCTTGACGTATGTCACAAGGAGACTATGATTGGCCATGGTGGATATGGGAAATTACTATGGTTTTATCCCCTTCACCAGTATAAAATATCCAGGTTCACTTAGCTGTTTGGTAAGGTGTTTTAATATTAATGACCAAACATTTTTATAAGATTCTAAACGTTTTTCAACAGAGCTGTACTCTGGGTGTGCTTTAGTCTTGCAAACTCCCAATTTTTCACAAGCACATGCCAATTCAACACTATCTATGGCATATGGACCACATATGTCGACACTACTGTTGTTGGCTGGTAATACATCATAATTATTATTATTATTATTTATTTATTTGTGATTCAGCAACGTAAGTAGGGGCCAATGGTCTTGTGGTTCGGTAAAATGGATACACATGTATGTTACCCACTTGTTTTCCAGGCATGTAAAGACAACAAGGAGACCATCGTAAATGATCTCTAAAGGGATCATCCCCTTTTTCCCAGTGTGAAAGTTCAATACGACAAAACACGCAGCGCAACACATCTTCTCGGTTCAAGTAAAAAAAACGGCTTTTGCAAGTTCATGTGTCGACAAAAAGCCTACAGGCCAGGATTCAAATGTTAACTAACGATCATGTTCTGATTTTAAATTTAACCCGCATGGTAAACCAACATGCTCACTTGTTGTGTTTGGTACTAACGCCATGTGTTATAATAAAACTTTTTTTTTGTAAGTTATCATCGTTGCACAGAGTACTTTAAAGCACAATGTATGCTTGTTCACTGTCTTTTCATTACGTTAATGGCGCATGACGACACCTAAAAGCAAACAAAATAACCAATCACTCACCCAATCAATCAATCAATCAATCAATACTTGTAAATAAAACTTTAACGTTATTTGGCATTAATATATCAAAATACCATACAAATTATAATAAACTGTATGTCGGCACTAACAGTAACCCATGTACTTATTTTCTTTTTATAAAGCTGCAGTCATTTACATTCCCCTTAACCAATACATAAACAAAACAATAATAATGTCATGTTATTTTGTTCAGATTATCATGTTCAAACCTGTGAATATTCGTTGAGTTCATAGGGTACAAAGTTCCTCATTTTTCTACTAGAAAGCGCTATAGAGTTTAAGGAGATTAGATATCTAACATCTAACCTCCTTGACTTTCATAGTCAATGATCAACTTAATTCGACATGCAAGCTACCCTCTGTGTGTCAAATAAAAAACCTTGCGCCCGGCACCGAGGCCTTACGATAGTATTATTATTATTATTATTATTATTATTATTATTATTATTATTATTATTATTATTATTATTATTATTATTATAGGGAACGAAATGTAAGTAAATTTTTTTTTGTTTTTTAAAAAATCCAATATGGCCTTGTACTTTCCCGGTAAACAACCAATATGGTCTTGTACCGGTTGCTAATACATAGTCATTTATCAAGAAAGCACTCATCGTCCTAGTCATGTAGAAGTAATGAATTTTTTGGTCTACCAGTTTTCAGTAGTGCTAAAATGGAATGGCCTTTTATGTTAGGCTTACCTGAGTTTTAAATAGTTCACTGACTGGAAACAATGGTTGCACTTTACTGCGTCTCGGGTTTTCAGCGACTGCTACGGCGGTAAGGCTTTTCTTTCCAAGTTTCTAAAAATAAATAAAATAAACCGTTATAAATACCTAAATTCAGATTAATACATGCATTTCAGAAAATAAAATATGAAACAAAAAAATTAAACAAGTTAGTTTAAAAAAATAATCCCACCTTCACTTGCAGTGACTTGTTGCTGTTTCCTTCTAGTGGGCTCAAAAGTAAACTGGTATCTTGTATCTCAGACATGTAAGGTATACCGGTTATCTGCAAACAAATAAATTAAAAAATCAATAATTACCTAATCAATAACCACAAATTTAAGGTTCATTAGCATGACATTATTAAAATAATCATTCATAGGTTCTTACCAAAAAATAAAAGGATTTTTCTTCCACAGCTCTACTGTATACGTCCGTGTGCTAAAATGGCAAGTGCATGACTAACGCAAACGTTATCAGATAGCCTAGCATCAGAAAAAGTTGTATTTTCTCAGCATTTTGACCTTGAATGGTTCTCTGTCTCTCTCTCTCTCGCACGTGTTCCCACGCCTCTTCACATTCCTCAATCTGAATAAGATTCGTGTAACTTATACTAGTTTCATGTTTTTAATAAGGAACCAAAATGACTACCCCTTATAAATCGCTAGTCCTACTGTCTCAGAACCAAAATGGCGGTCTCTGCTTAAACAGTAAACCTGCTAGCCACCACGAGGCAAGTAAGCTGATATCACACTTCCTGCTGACGTAGACATTCCTGCCTCGTCAGCACCAGCAACAGCTCTCACGAGTCCTCTGGCTAGGTACAATATTCAGTCACCAGTGAGCTGGACTGTGTACGTGTTAGCATTCAAAACATGTGTGTGTCTTATTATTATTATTACTATTAATAAACATTTTACTGTAATAATAATTACTAGCAAGCGGCCATCCTCAATACATGATCATGTTAACCACATACATTCATCCTGAAACACATGACTTTACCCAGTTCAATATTTAGTTGATAACATTTCAGGCCAATGACCTTACCGTTTTGGCTCTTTGCGTACATGCACATGACTTGGAGGAGCAAATGTTATAGGTTTCCAGATTGTAAAACCAATTACTGAGCCAAACAGCAGTCTCGCTTATCACCGTTTACTAGCATGTTAAAGATCCCCTTCAGGGTTAAAAAAAATTCCTAGCACACTTAACACATTTTCAAATATTCGCCTCTATCCGTCATGGGAAATGTCACAAAACCAACCGTCATACGCTGCCCCCGCCATTCCACCAAAATAGCAATTCATTTCTTCCAGGCACGGTCACCGAGATCGCCAACGTCTAAGAATCACTTGGTCATATCCTACAACCATCTGTTGTGTCTGAGAGAGATCTCGCTCATCACCGTTAACTAAAACGTTAAAGATCCCCCTTCAGGGGGAAAATCTTAGCATGCTTGTCACATTTCAAAATATTCGCCTTCATTCATTCATTCGCTACCGGCTACACGCTTTTATTAAAAAAAATGGCTAGTTTTTTTTGTCCTAGAGACTTCACATTTAATTTCGTGGTAGAGGGGGTAGGGAACTTTCATTTATGTCAAACAAACTTATTTGTCAACGTGTTAGTTTCCAAGATAGTATAAATTCAAAATTTAAGGGTTTTCAAAAATCTCAAAATATAAGAAAGTTTTATTATAAAAAATAAAGCTCATAGAGGCCATTGCTTTGAACTATGGCACAACATTCTATAATGTTTGGTTTTCAAACTATCGCCTACTTTTAAAAACAAAATTTTTCAATTTTTTTTTTGAAAAATATAACGAGTGGTCTATAGGAAAGAAGACGTCAGCTCGAGTCCAACAATACCTCATTTGTTAAAATCCGACCATTCGTTCGCCAATGATCACCAATGTTCGCGAGAAAGTAGGCTATCATTTTGTTTTTCCTCCTACACCCTTAAATCTTGCTGCCCGCATAGAGGGCATACCCACCTTTCATTAACGTCAAACAAACTTTTTTTCCAATTCACTGTTTTCAAAATAGTGCCAATCCAAGAAACAACAATTTTTTTTAAAATACCAACCCACATGCTTAGCCAAGAGAACGTCATCCCAACGCCATCAATACCTCGTTCGTTAAAATCCGACCACGCGTTCGGGAGATATCGCCCAAAGTTTATATGAACCCCCATTCTAGCACTACTGCACAGTTTTATTCCTACAGACTTGAAATTTATTTTGGGAGTAGAGGGGGTCAGGGCCATTCATTTACGTCAAACAAACTTATTTGTCAACGTGTTAGTTTTCAAAATATAAAAATTTCAAAATTTAAGTGTTTTCAAAAAATCTCAAAATATAAAAAAGTTTTATTATAAGAAATAAAGGTCATAAAGACCATTCGTTTCAACTATGGCACAACGTTCTATCATGTTTGGTTTTCAAACTATCGCCTACTTTCAAAAACAAAAATTTTCAAAAAAATCAAAAATATGACGAGTGGTCCATAGCAAAGCCCCCGTCAGCTCGAGTTCAACGACACCTCACTTGTAAAAATCCCACCAGGCGTTCGAGAGATATCGGCAATGTTCCCAGGAAAGTAGGCTGTGCGTTTAAACCCCTCGCTCCCCCCTACTCTCACTCCTAGGTGTGTCAACCTGTGTTACTGTGTTGTCTATGCGTTACTACAGTGTTCTGTCTATAGTCTGTCCCTTACTGTGTCTTCCAATCATTTGCTTAACATTGTAACCTGTGTTACTATGTTATCTGTCCCTTGAATTGTTTAGCCTTGTAACCTGTGTTACTGTGTCGTCTGCCCCTCATTGTGCCTTCTAATCTGCGTTACTGTGTTGTCTGTCCTTCTTTGTGTCTTCCAACCTGCGTCATTGTGTTTATCTGTCGTTCATTGTGTCCCCCAACCTGTGTTATTGTGTCTGTCTGTTTTTCACTGTGTCCTCCAACCTGTGTTATTGTATCTGTTTTCTCACTGTGTCCTCTAACCTGGGTTATTGTATCTGTCTGTCTTTATTATGAAGTATTGACTCATGGCCGAGTGGTGGTAGCTAATCCAACATTGGGACATCCCTCTCCCTGTATTGTATGAATTTCTGTGTTAGTCCATCATAGTTGTGTATATGTATCTTATATCCTACTGTGGTTTCCCCCTTTCTGTTCCGGTGATATGTTCGTCGTCGTGTCTATCCTAACTTGGCGATTCTTGTTGTATATTCCTATTTTTACCTATTCGTTAAGATGTGTCTATTGTAATTGTGTTATGTGATTTCGTGTCGACGTGTCGCCCTGTCCGGTCACAATGTGTGTTCACGGCTTTGTAAGTGAGCGTGAATGAGCTGTGATGATAAACGCGTACGGTGATTCCGCCCTGAACCTATACCGCTTGCGGTTTAATGCCCCGCATTTTATTCTACATAGTGTGTGTGTGTATTTGTTAGCTCCCATTGTTTTGCTGAGGAATGCCTTTTTGCGACATGCTGGTCGAATTATCTATATTTTAGGGCAAACGCGTTTCAGTCGGTCGCGTGTTTGACAGCTTTCCAACTGCTCTGTATGTAACTGTCTGTGTGTGGTATTTAAACACCTGTGTGCAACATTATTGTGTCGCCCTGCCTTGTCTATTTTGGTTATTTGAATCTACCTTTCCACGGTGTTTCATTTTTCCTTCAGGAAAATTATTCATATTTGTGTCCCGTTTGTTACGTGTGGCGGAAGTTGCAATGCAGCAGAGTACTGCCTTGCATTAGCTGGCTGCGCGCTATTGTCGACTCAAGCTGACGGTTCATGTTATCGCGCTGGATCATGTCGCTAGTGACTTAAGTTCGCTATCGTGCTCACTTGTTAAATGCATGTCCGTATCATTATGTTCTAAGGCGCATGAGGTACATAGATTTCATGATAGTCCTGGCATATATAATACAAATACAATACAAATCTCAGGAATAATATGGTGAATGGGAATTGGGATCCGTCTTCCTTTTTCTGGGAGTACTTGGGTTCGAGTTTTATATCTTAGTGTAGGGCCTATAAACTGTATGAGCGCTATGGCGTATGTAACCTAATTGTCGTACTTAATGTAAATAATATCTGTGGAGTTCGTGTCTATGTGTCTGGGCGGACATGTGTTTGAGGCTTTTTAGCGTTCGTGCCTAATGAGACATCCTGAGCTCGTATGACATGTGTGGTTCTTCTCTAGTGTACTAATGTGCCCAGTCTTTAATGATTCGGGAGCTCTGAAAGTGCGGTGAAAGTTAGCGATCACCAGGCGGCAAGGTGCTGTCCTGAATGAGCTACGTACATTGCCGAGTCAGGCTGGCGCTTCATATTTCCGCTTATGTACTTGTTGCTGTAGTGACTGTAGACCGTTGCCCTGACTGTCTGTGAAATTCATGCTCATATCTTCCTTTCTAAAAGTGTTCATGTTTGATCGCTACTTTCGTGTGATTTCCTGTAGTGTCCCTTTGCAAATTTGCTTCTTTAAGTGTGTATATTTGTATGTATGTGCCTAACAGGGAGCAACTTATGTGTATGTGCTTGGAGTGCTCTTGCCCAGTCCTCGGATCGATCCTTGCCGCTTGTGCCTATTTAGGCTTCTGTGGATTTCCGGCCATGTGTATTTCGATCAGTTCGATGTTAAGCTGCGCATGTTTGCGAATTATGTTCTTATAATCGGCATATAATTCAGTGTATTGGGCCCTCACACTTTGTAGGGTCGCGTTGGGCGGTAGTGGACCGTATATTGTGTTCAGTCGGTCGTTTATTTTACTAGTTTTGAGGTGTTTCATGTGCAGCTCTTTATGTATCGAATGCAACTGTTTGTGTGCGCGCCTAAGTCGTATATTCCTGGCCTCTGATGGGGTGCGTGTCTATCCTGTGCAGCGCCTAATCGCGTATGCATGGTATGTAGCCGGACATGTACCCTTTGAATTCGGGTCTGGTGGCTCTTCAAGAATGTAAATACCATTGCTGATGTCCTATTGCTTCTATTGTTGAGTGCCCTTCCTTGATTATTTGTCACCCCTGTTGACTCTACTTGAGGTCCCATGTTGTGTAGGTATGTGGTAGTTGCGTGTTTATATATAACTGTAAGGGGTCTGTATTTTTCCTAGTTTCGTTATGTTTGTGAACAAGAGAAAATGTGTGCGGAACCGCTTGAGCCTCTGTAGGTATGAATTCGCCTTAAGGCAAGTATTTACTATATATTTGAGGGTTCTGTACTAAATAGTACCCTGTTATCCCTTCCGTATATCTGGGGTTGGGAGGGTAGCTAATAACTGTATTTGATTATTGTTCGCTTGCCTCTTCCGCTTCCGCGATAATCTACTCCAAAAAAATCCTAATCTTGGGGCTTGGCTTTGGCTTGGGATAGGTTTTTTTCGGCGATCGAACCACGGAGTTATGTTGTTTGTAGCTCCTTAAAAACGTGGTTTCCAGCGCCTCCATCAAACTTGTTTAGCCTTTAAGGGGCTTAGGCTGTGTACTAGGGGGAGTGTAGCGCGTTGGAGCGTCTGAAGCTGTTTATGGCGATGTCCTCTATAGGGGTGCGGAAGGAACGGTTACGTAAATTGAGTGTAACTCGTGGGAGTGTTTCCAGGTGTTCAGAGTGTCTGGTGAGCTCAGGGTTGGGGGTGCTTTCAAGGGGTTGATGGGATAACAGATAAGCCTGCTGGCGTACGACTGTGACTCGGCGCGTGCGGACAGCGTACGTGTGTGCGAATGCAGAATAGAGCAGAACTGCTGACCGGTACTTTACTAGAGGTCGGAAGGCGAACTGCTTATCGAATGTTTATAGACAATTAAGTAACACTAGACTCTCCAGGTTGGAAGGTAGGGGGTTAATGTACAATTAAATAAGCTGTAAGACCAATGATACTATAGCTAAGTAGTTTACTGACTGCTATACAATGCCGGAAAAAGTTTAAGACCACCCCTAAAAATCAACGAATGTGCTTTCGGTCCTTAACTTGTTACTATTTCACCTTTCCTTTGATATGGCCTAAACTACGTTAAAAACAAAATAGTTTGGTTAAATGGGAAATACTGTAGCTGAAACGGTTCGAAAGTTACAACAATTTTTAAGTATTATGAATTAACAAAAAATATATTTTTCGTCATAAAGAAAACTTCACAATTCAAAATTGGGGTAAGACAGGGGTACGATTTTTGTTTTCTAAAGAGAACATAGGTAGGGTACTTCAATGCAAACCTTGGAAAAAATACAAAACAAAAGTCATACAAAAATTCGGGGTTTTGCCCCGCTGAATTTAGGACTAAAAAGTGTCAATTTTTGCACTTTCCATTCATTGCAGTTTAAAATCCCCTCCTTCCCTTTCAGTTTGCAATATATGTTCATTCTGATATTACAGACTCTGTGCAAGTCAGTTGACACTCGTGCTTCGAAGTTCCCGCCATTTAGATGTTGTTTTGTTTCAACATTTGAAGGTTAACTCTTGTGTTGGAGACAATATGGGGAAACCTCGGTGTCAGAAGCCACCAAGTGGCAAATTATTGGTTTAAATAAGGGTTGAAAGTGACAGGGAGAGATTGCTGAGATTTTGGAAGTGTCTAAGACGTTTGTGCAACAAACAATTCATCGATACTGTGAGTTTGGAACAGTTGTTGACAGGCCAAGGCCAGGCTGCCCAGGGAAGACATCACCAAGGCAAGACCGTAAGTTACTGCAACTTTGTAAGAGGAACAGAAATGCTAGTTGTAGTGATCTTATGAGAGATCTAATGAACTCGTGTGGCGATATTGCCATAGACAAAGACATTAAGTTGCTTCCCTGGCCTCCTCGAAGTCCAGATCTCAACCCCATAGAAAACTTAAGGAACACAATGGGATACCCGTTGGCAAAACACAAGCCCAAGAATGCAGAAGAATTGAGACTGGCATTCCTCACTCTAAGGTAACAAGTATCACTCGAGGAGTGTATGAAGCTGATCCACTCTATGCTGGACAGGATCAAGGCATGCTACAAGTCTAGACGGGGTCCAATAAAGAACTAAACTTGCATTCTTACGTATCTTTTTTTTAAGTAAATAGATGACTGACTAATAGGTTGAATTATGAAAAATAACATGTTTTATTGGGTGGTCTTAAACTTTTTTCCGGCACTGTACTTGTGAAGTACAGCGCCTTCATTAATCAGGCTTAGTGTTGTATGTTTTCAATGTATGACAAGACAATTACAAAGTGTAGTAGAGGGTGAAATGTAGAATTTGTGTAGGAGTGTAGACTCGTGAGCACACTTAACGGTAACTGGCGTCGAGATGGTGACTGTCAAGGCGTCAGCAGGATACAAGACATTGGTGATCGTGGCGTGTAACCTTTTATAGTCCTAGCCCTTGTAGACTGGTATGTCGTTGCATTGCTGACCCAGATAGTGTTGACTGTCAGAGCTGAGCCATTGTGTCGTAATAATAATGGTGTGTGGCTGATCTCTCCAAGGTTTGATGGTGTATGTGTAGTATCGAAAACAGGGTCTGAAGGGGTATAGTGATATGAGGCAGATAGTGTAGTTTAAGGGGTGCAGTCCTATAAGATTCCTAGGGGATCTTAGGGATGCACCAGTACTAATAATTTTTGCAATCAATTAATTAATTATTAAATAAGATTAACATTTGATGTGTTGTGCGAGAAAATCGTAACCATCATTTCTATTAAATTCTTACCATTCATTTCATATTCCAACACAATTGGGTACAATCTTGTTGACCGACTGAAAGACATGAAACTTCAAGCTCGCTCTTATATCTCGTCAAAAGCCACCAATTTCACGTGATGGGTGTGAAGAATTGAAATTAGGCTGTAATATTCATCTACCTTGCTTTGAATCATCCGTGATCATCAGTCGTCCATTCGATGTTTCTGCGATAACCATATTTGCATTCATTCATCATCATTGCCGAGATACTGGGTGATTTAGCCGTGTTCATTACGGCGTGGCTGCAGGCAATTGCTCACATCCGGGGGGCGAGGAGGTTCGAATCCCCCCCGCTGGCAACCTTGAAGTTGGTCTTCTGTGGTGTTTCCCATCTTCCTTCCAGGCAAATGACGGGGTTAGTCCCTAATTATAGACCGCAGTCGCTACCTTCCAATTCCTCGACCTTCCATCCACACTTTCCTCCCCAGACAACACTCCACACGCAACGGTACTTGTAGCTCACCCCATGGGTGTCCACAGAGAAAATGTTTTGGACATTCCCGGCACTAAAAGCCATATGCTAAAAAAATACCTGTGATGCCTTCAATTTGTATGTTCGACGTTTGTCTGTATCGAAATTGACCATCAGCTTCGAATGCACGTCCCTCGTATGACGTCTGCAATGTCAGTTAATCAAGTATATCAAGTTGTCCTACTCTCTGTATTCGTCCTTCGTCGTAAGTTAGCGAGTTATATCAACTATGTTAAGTTAAGTGCAACTATGTTAAATTGTTCTATTTTATACGGTCTCCCGCAACTCGATAATAATTTGATCATGTTGAAAAATAATGCCACTCAATTTTCATTTTAATTCTCACGACGCTGCTGTTACATGTCTGTGGCACAGGTTGTTGCACTATCTCAATAAAGCTCGATATGTTTCTCGCTCATCTGGTTCCAATTATCACTGCAAACGTTCGACATGTTTACTCCCATCAGCATTGTATCAAAAGAATGAAATGTCTATCTCGTCTCATGCCCAAACAGCGTTCCTGCAATCATATTGTTTTATCCCTTGGTTGGGGGTGGGAAAAACACGGTAGTGTAGATGTGCTAATTTTGAGGACTGCTTCCGAATGAGAGTAGTTTCCCGTAGTTGGGAGAGACTACCAGTGTAGTGTGTTGGTGTGAGTGCTTAAACTGTTGGGGGCGTCTCTGCAGGATGCAATTACCTGCCAGGGGATGAATGTCTATGTGCAGGCTGCTAATCTAGCCTGCCAATTAAGTAGAGTGAGCAATTCAGCAAATGTGCAGAGTCAGTGACTCGGCGCTCCGCAGTCGAGTCGCATGCTCGAGTACAATAGAACCTGACAATGCGATTAATGGCCTTTACGGTCAGGGGCAATTATGACTAAGGTCAGGTGGGGTATGAGGATGTGAAATGGAGTGTGATTAGTAATAAATGGTGTATGTTTACATGACCATGTGTTTATTGGCCAGTGGATGTGATGTGATGTCCCTCTTGGGGAGTTTAAACAGATATATAATGTAGTACAATTTGTAAAGTGTACAGTCGTTCAGGGTAGGTGTTTTACAAAGATAAAGGAGTCTGAGCACCGCTAGATCTCACCTGGTGAAGAGCTGGAACGGACGTCGTCGGGCAGGGCCGCTGGCGAAGAACAGAACAGAACAGATAATCCCTCCCATCCGGGTTCCATTCTTATATGTTTCGGCGCTGCTTAGTCAGCATTGCATCAGTGTAGCTGCCCCAGATAGTTCTTAGTGTAAATGTCTATGTGAGTTTTGCAACCCGTTGGCTAACCTCCTAGGCATAGGTGGTCGCCGCTTGCTGTGTAGAGATATGTTCTGGAATTATAGTGTTTCCAGTTAGGGTGGTTTTGGTGAAAGATGGCGGGGTGGGTCTAAGGGGGTACTGCCCCCGGGCTGTACAAGTCCCCTTCTCCGTTTGTTCGTGTCCTCGCGAACGGAAAATAGAGTGGGCGTGACGTTGTGATGATTTTTCGTCGTTTTCTGCTTGTCCCTCTTCTTCTTCTTCTTCTTCAGTGTCGGTGTCGTGTGGGTGTATCGATGTCGTGTTGCCCTGGTGGTGATGTGAGTTTAGCGTGTGCTCAGAGGGGGTGGGTTATGGGTGTATACATGTTCATTAAAAATTAATCACTATAAAACTTGACATTGGAAATTGCGACACCTGGAATGGGGCCCTACTTACCTTGTTTGACAGGTCTGCGTCGCTTTCTGCAAAATCACCGCTAGATGACATGCCCCAACAGAAGAACACCTACAGGAGGCAGGAAGTTGGAGAAGGGGGAAACGCCCAGGCTTGTCTACAGACACATCCGATAACTAACAGAACTGTCACCGACGAAATAATGCCACAACAGTTGCTGAAAATTTAAAAGAATATTTACTCAGCAAACAAAGGGGCAAGAAAAATATAATTTAACAAAATCATAAAAAAAGGAAACTCTATGGCCACAACAACCTCTCTCTGGTGATGCATATGGCTTAAGGCCAACATAAGATATTTGAGTCGTGTATTTTCAAACACCCCTATCTCCAAGTAAATCAATTTTTCAGAAAGGGCAAAAAACTGCCATGACTGCATTTTACATTCTATTTTAAAATTTTCTTTACGTTTATTTAAATTAGCTCATACTGAATAATACATACAATATTAATGCAGTTTCATCTATACATTTTTGTGCTAGAGCAATATTTGTCTTGAACATAGGGGGTTTTGTAAGTCACAGGTGGACATGGAGGGGTTTGGAAGTAAACATGGATATTGCAAACACACTCGTACTGTCTAATGCTCAAATAAACTACTTTTACTTCACTTACTAGCTTCTATGTAGCACACTGAGATGGAAAACAAATTGCAAACATGAAATAATATAAAATGTTTAAATGTTCGTTGAGAATATGCAATGCATTTGTCTGATGAAAAATACAAATATTATGATTGTTCCAATCTAATATAACAAGGATACGGAGTCATCCCTTGGTTCACAGTATTCTTCTTCCTCTTGCTCTTCTGTCATACTCTGACAATGTTCAGCCTGACGCGTTTCCAGTGAAACATAAAACTGGAGATCAGCAAGCTCCCTCCATTTAGCCCCGTAATGATTCTCAACCAATCTGCAGACATCCTTCACTTTTGCATTGTTTGAAGGAACCTTACCTTTTTCAATTAACCGTGGAACCAGTCCGGAAAAGGTTTTACCTCTCTTTAACACACTCTTTGGCTGGCCAAATGTGCAACGGTAAGCAACTTCTCCTTGTACCAATATGTTGTTTTTGCTCCTTTTTAGAAAAATTCTTTTCGCAGGACTGAATTGAAAATGCCACGAGCCGACAGGTTTGAAAACATCTCGAACAGCACTCTTCCAGTCAAATATTGACACTTCACAACCAGGCTGGGAAAGCTTACTGTGTCCGCTGAAAATCTCATTGTATACCTCCGGCTTAAGGATAGCCTCTTTTTTTCGCACAACTTTCTCTATACGTGCAAACACACTTGTCGGGTGGTAAAAAGGAAAGACCAACTACAGGAAAGTAAATTTCAATTTTTTTCACATTCACTGGTGCAGATAGAAGCCATTTACTAACCATACCCACAAGAATACTGTTCTTATTCTGTCCACCGCATCCATCTGCAAATAGACGCACGGTTTTCTTTTTTGACAGATCGATACTATTCAGAGCATGAAACAAACAACTTGCAATTTCATTTACAACTCTACGAAATTCAGCTTCATTCCACGAATAGATCATCACATTTTCGGGCGTCAGCGACGTCTTAGAGCTTACAAAAACTACGGTGAAGTTATACACATATATTTGCCTGCTGAAGTAAGCACTTTGGTCATTTAGCTTGGGCAATAGCATGTTCTTCTGACAATCAAAGGAAACAGTCTGAATAGACTCATCTTCCTCTCTTACATATTCATAGAATGCACAGTATTTTAACTTGTGGACTCGTTTCTTGGTCAGCAAATCAACTTTTGCACTTTCTGATGTGCAATTTTTCAGTTCCTCGTCTAGTTGTGAGCAAGTTGAACAAACATCAGTCTTTGGACTTCCAAAGCCAATATTGTAGTTTCGATTGAAGATCTTTCTGAAGAAGGAGAGGTTTGCTTGCAATTCAGTTTCAACAGTGGTATTGTATTGTCTCCAAAGTTTTTTTATATTTAGGTCACATGGCAGGTACATTCATGCCACTGACTTGGTACGGAAGTAGTGCGGCTCTTTAGCACGAAACGTTTCAATAAATTTACAGATGGCCGCACGTTTCGATCTATTGGCATAGCTTCTTCTGTCTCCCCCTCTTCTCTCCACAGGCATTCCCCCAGATTCGAAATGACGCTTTATTACCCCTTGAATTCTGTCCTTCTTTAATAGGAGAGCTCCCATAAATGTTTCTCGGCAAACTGGCACCATCGTTCCATCCCGTTTCCGAATAGTGTACTTGAATGTGTGTGCTTTTCCGGATCTGATATGATTAGCCGGCCAGCGTTTCGCCACTGGTATACAAGAAACATGATGGATAATGAAACTATCCTGCTGCAGTTTTGATGATGTAGAGTAGAATACCGAGTGAAACTTCTTCACATCCAACAAAGAAATATCTCTGCACTGATAAGCCTTGGAGTTATGGCCGCACTTTGGTGTGACAGGAGGTCCAGCCGGCGAGTACCTACGTAATAAACACCCTTGTCACTTAAGAGATTGTGTATGCTTACTAAATCACAACTACTTATGAAAGGCCTGAATGAATGGCCTGCATCGGGAAAGAAAGGGATGTTGACTTCTCAACGTGATCATAGAAGGTAATAATTATCAGAAGCTGCATAATGCCACACACAATGGTACGGGCATTAGGGAATCGAATGTGCACTGGCCGAGATTCGAACTGCGGTCACCTCTGTGAGAGGAGAACAACCGATCCGGCACAACACCACACGCTGACTTCATGCAACAGTGCATGTTTTCTAAAGCTTTTTTAAAACTGCAGTTTCTGATACAGTACTACAATTACGCTGACAAGAGAATGTAATAACAAAATGTTACTATAAGAAAACATACCTTGATATTTTTGCTTCATTGCATTTCCACTGCTGCTCATTACGTAACTTCTTCCTACCCTTACCAGGGCTACACTTCTCAATACATTTATGAGATGAAACCATTAGCAATAGACATCTACACGGCACTCTGTAAACACAAATGCTACCTCTCATAGTCGCGCCAAGAGCTCCTCGCGTGCTTGTCACATGGCCGCGTATTGCCTTCCTATTGGCAGTTGGAGATGGCGGGTTATGTTACTAATGTCCGAGCGCAAAGCATTGGAGATGGCGGAATATGAAAATAACCCTCAACTTTGACATTGAATTTCGAACGGTTAGAGCGGGTTTTGATGCGTACTAGTAGTATACAGCGGTAGACATGTCCACAGAAAAAACAAACTGCGTGTATCTAAATTTACGTGAAACTTGGAGATAGGGGTTTTTGAAACTACACGACTCATTTACATATGTAGGCAAGAGACGGCTTAACATGCTTGCTGAGCGAAATGAAAACATTTAATTTAAAATTAAAATAATAACGCCCAAAGATAGAAAACCAGAATACAGGTATTACCAAATGAGAAAGGGCTTGATAATTTACTAAGGTACGCAATACCGACCCGACATGCAGACATCAAGGCCACGATGAAACGAAAAATTTAAAAATTAAATTAATAAAATAAAATAGGATCAATTAACAATTCCACAATTTTCATGACGTAGAAAAACTCGGGAACACTCACAAAAACACAAAGATAAACCAACAAGATTAACAAAAAACATACTAAGCTACCACCACAACACGTTTGAGTCTCCTGCTCGACGCCTGGAGAATACACTCTCAAGACCAGAATGCACTCGGGCAAAACAAAAAAACAAACATAGCCACCAAATAGATGACCGCATGTCCAATCGAATTACGGCAAACAATTAGCATAAAATTAAATTTAAAGTCACCAGAGAGAACAGAAAGGGAGGAAAGAATTACGCCTTAACACTATTGACACGAGCAATTTAGGCTGCAACGGATCGTAAGTCAAATTAATAATAGGGCAATACCAAAGATTACAAAAAAACTAAATGAATAATAATTTACAACCTAACATAAACTAGAAACGTGTCTCCAGAAGGTACGAAGGAAAACAACAAAATTTACATATTTGGTAACATTAGCAAAACAGAAAATTAGGCCTACCCGGCGAAACAAAATACAGTATAAAAACATTAATATAAGGCCAATATCGGAGTTCCCATAACAATATATATATATATATATTAAATAATAACGTACCTTAAAACTTCGCACATGCGCTGTGTTGTTAACAAGCACTCCTGTTTGCATCTAGTTGCGATTAGTATGTCATACTTCTTCTTCACGGCGAAATGGCGAAAATACAGCCTTAAGAGCACAGACATTTCCTTTTTAGCATATATCCATATTTCGTAGAGGCTAGGGGCCAAAGCCCCCAGCACACGGAGAGACACACTTTCACCAACCAGCCGGGTTGTTGCTTTCTTGACGACAGAGTATAAAGATGCCAAGATGGCGGAGAATCCAAAGTGAAAAGCCGCACTGCATTAATGTTAATTGTAATTGTCCAATCACAGATTGACACATCAAGTAACAATGTGCATATTATATAATTATTTTGGCGGCATGAGGTATATATAGTCTTTTGTTCAATGACGTAGAATACAATATCCTTCAAATATGTCTCGATTAGGATGAGATCAGAAGACACCACAAACACACTCTAGCGGTCGAAGATACAACTCGGCTAGAGGCTACACTCCGGCAAGAGGAGTCGATAGATGCTGCCACCTCGAGTTCATAAGCCCAACCAAGCCATCAGGCGGGCGCTTTAAAGGTCGGGATATATATATATAGGGGAGATGCATTTTAAAAACGTTGGGACGGGCTTTTGCACGTAACAGTCTCCCTCCCTTAAGCGTGAACACCGTTCACGAATATGCCTAGGCATAGGCAGTACTCCATAACTAGTCGATTCACCAAGGATGTTTCCAGAAGATAATGTTCACCAGTTAACTCCAATTCATGGATCAAACCACATCGTTTTGGTTAGGAAGAGTGCAGGGTCAGGTTATCAGTGAAGGGATAATTGATCACCTCGCAAACCACTTAGTTAACAGCTTCACTGTGTCCATAAGTCCTCAGAAACGCATTACACCAGCACCTGCAGTGCTTTCAGTGTCCGAGACGCGTTAGGTAAATTTTCAAAAAGTCCAATATTGTTATCTTTAGACGAAGTAGGAGGAAGCAATGTGCCAGATATCATGCGACGTGTGGGCAGCCATTTACAAAACAGAAGTTAATCTTATTTCAAAAATAAAAGTTTACAGAAATTACTAATTCTTAATACATTTTACAAATGAGAAACAAGGTTGAATTTATATGAAAAAAGAAAATCCTGTCCATGCCCTAGATCCGTGCTTACAATATTTCATTAACAAGGTCACCTTTTTACAGACTAGAAGTACATTTCTAGAAATCACGCGTTGAACGATCATACATTTAGAAGGAACTACGGTAGAGGAATGACCACTCAAATTCCCAAGGAAACAGGTATACAAGATCACCATGAGTTCGGTCTCCCACTGAGTCCTACTTACATGCTAGCATCTCCTACGAGAACATTAAAATAAATTACAATTTTACAAAGGTAGGCTATTACACGATGTTAACATTTTATCATTAAATGGGAATTACCCTACAGTTACAAGCTGTATCCCAGTAGAGTTTGCAAATCCAATTCAAAATTCCAGAAGGAACAGATGCCTGAAGGCTCCAATGAATGTTAGGGATACTCTACATTATACAAAAATCAGTTTACAAAATTTATGGTACCATTTCCTCATTACAATTCTCTCCACCTCGTTTTATGTCCGACAGATGCACTCTGGATATTTTGTTGGCATTAGGGTTTCAAATAAGAAGAGTAACGGGAGTCAAGAATACCTCTACATAACAGGGGCCTTTGAAACGAGGGGTCAACTTGCTAGAAACTAGATTACTGACGCCCTTGGGCTCGAAATTGCGGACGTACACAACATCTCCAATTTAAAATCACTTGGCTTGCGACAGGCATTGTGTCGCTTGGCAAGTTGGTCATGTGATATCTTAATAGACTCTCTAGCCTTGTCGAATTTCGCCCTCATATCCTCGGGCGTGAAACTGTCTGGAAGGAGATCGTGCAGGTTCCACAGAATAGACAATGGAGAATTAGCCATAAACGAAAACATTAACGAAAAAGGGGTGGCTTGCGTGCTCTCATGCACGGCGGTGTTGAAAGCAAAATTGAGTCAATGCAAATTAGAATTCCACTTGGAATGGTCGTCGTGGTGGAAAGCAATCAGAGCAGAACGGAGATTACGATTGACTCGCTCAGCGAGAGACGGTTTAGGAAAATAGGGAGTGGTGGATACATGCGAAATAGCATAATCAAATAAGAATTGACGGAACTGATGTGATACAAAGCACTTGGCATTATCTGACACCAGGAACTGACATGGCCCAAAAGATGAAAAGATGGAATTAAGACACTTTATGACGGAACTGGTCGTAGCCTGTCTGGTGGGGAATATCCAACTAAACCGGGTGAAACCGTTAGTGCAAACAAGCGCAAATTGGTGTCCCCGACCAGAACGATGGAACGGGCCAACATGGTCGATAAAAAGCCTCTCCATGGGTCTAGATGCCGGTTCAGATGACAACAGGCCAACCTTAGTAGAAACCGGAGGTTTGCTAATACTACATGAAGCACAATTTCTAATGAGCCTCCTGATGTCGCCATCCATACTTTGCCAAATGACGAACTGTCTGATCTTAGCTCGGGTCTTGAATACTCCTAGGTGGCCACCAATAGGAGATTCGTGATAGTAACGAAAGATTTCCGGAATGAGTACCGACGGTAGCACAATTTTAGGTAGACGGTCATGACGAGACGAACAGCACAATACACCATCTCTTAGAGAGTAGGGCTTGATCACTTCCCCAGAATTGATTCGGTCAATTAGGCAAGATAAGGAGGGATCTTCTTTCTGGAATCTCCTCACATCTTCAAAAAGCACAGGGGAATTGCTGAGAACGACATTGACATAATTTACAGGTGATACAAGGTTTAGGGGTTCACATCCTTGAATATCCTCTTCGGATGTTTCCTCATACATGCGGCTTAATGAATCAGCTACCGCATTTTCGGACCCACGAATATGGTGGACGGTGAACTGGAATGACAGAATCCTATTTGCCCATCTGGCAATCCTACCAGTTTTACGGGGTTTCCCTAACACCCAGCTCAAGGCCAGGTTATCGGTCTCGAGAAGAAACTTAGTGTGCTCAAGATACATACGGAATTTTTCCTGGGCGAACAACACAGCTAAACCCTCAAGTTCGTATATGGAATACTTCCTCTCTGCGTCCGTTAAGGTACGAGAAGCGTATGCAATGGGTTGCCTACCCAGATCAGACTCTTGCAGTAGGACACAACCAACACCACGACCAGACGCATCAGTCTGCACAATGAACTGCTTCCCAAAATCCGGAATGGCTAACACAGGGGCGTTAGAGAGCGCAAGCTTAAGATCTTCGAAGGCTGCCTGCTGAGAGGGACCCCACTCAAACTACACAGCCTTTTTGCGTAATTGATTTAGAGGAGCAACACGGTCGGCAAAGTTACTGATGAACTTACGAAAGAAGTTCACCATACCAATATAACGAGCAACACCCTTGGCGTTCTAGGGCGGTTTAAAATCTCTGATGGCCTGAGTACGAGACTGGTCCACGGAGATACCAGATTCGGAAACAATATGACCCAAGAAGGAAATTTTGGGCTTGGCAAAGGAAACCTTGGACAATTTGACGGTAAGGCCAGCATCAAGCAACCGATGAAGTACAACCTTCAGATGATCAACGTGTTCCTCGAAGGACTCAGAATAGATCACCACATCGTCAAGATAGTGGTACACAAATTTGAATTTAATTTCTGAAAACACCTTGTCCAGAAGTCTGCTCAACCCAGCGGCTCCGGTGGATAGGCCAAACGGGACACGGCCATACTCAGACATGTTCCAGTCAGTGGAAAAAGCAGTAACATGCCTGGATTCCGGAGAGAGGGGAATTTGGAAGTAAGAAGAATTCAAATCGAGGATCGTGAACACCTTCGCGTTGCGAAAACAACTAAAACATGTGTGAAGGTCCGGCAAAGGGATGGATTGTAAAACAACCTTTTGATTAAGAGCCCTATAGTCGACCACCGGCCGAAAACCACCGTTAGGTTTTGGCACAAGGAATACAGGGGATGAGTAGGCAGAGATAGAAGGTTGGATTACACCTTCTTCCAACATCTTGTCGATAATCTTCCGAAGTTCAGCCATCTTGGGTGGGGCAAGGCGATACGGGCTGGAACGCACCGGCACAGAATCGGTTAGCTCAAACTTGTATTCCATCAAATGGGTTACACCCAACTTGTCAGTAAATACATCACTATACTCCTGACATAACCTCTTAATGGCATACTTTTGAAGACTCGTTAAATTTTCCAGATCGAGATCCTCAATAGTCACAGGTTCACTAACTGAATTGACAGCAGGAGAAGATAAAACCGGGTTAAACGATAATTTAATTTGCGGATTAAACTTAAACCATAAGTTGCGAGCACCAAAATCAAGAAGCATACCAACGTGGGACATGAAATTAGCTCTAATGACCACAGAACAAGAAAGATTTCTGGCAACAAAAAATTTAAACTTCCAAGAAAAATTTAGAATATGAATTTTGACTGTCATACTACCCAAAATATTTAAGTTTGAACAATTTGCCGAAATAAAAGATTCATTGTTAGGCTCTAACTCTGGTAGATTGCAAACACTCTTCATAGATAAAAACCAGACCTCGCCTATAAAGGATGAGACACTACCAGAATCAAGCAATGCAGAAACGGGCTCGTCATTAACACAAACTTCAATAAACGGGGATATTCCTTTAGCCACAGGAGAAATTCCAAAATCATTATTGACTCTAAAACGATTACAATTATATGACGAGGACACCCGCACCACAGGTTTCACATTATGTTTAGAATAAGACTGACTTGCCACGACATTGCTCACCGACAGGTTAGGTAGGTCAGGACATAAGCAGAATTAGCACGTGAAGATTTAGTTTTCAAAGAGTTATCAAGAATTTCATTAGTAGGGCGACCAGAAACTTCACACGGTTTTCCCAAATTCTCATGCACAGAAATATGCTTAGAAGTAACATCCGAATTGGTCTCCAAAATATCCCGTCATTGGCGATACACAACTTTGTTATTCGGAAACACCTTCTTAATATGTCCCACGCCACCGCACGTGTGGCACTTAACATTGGGTCTAGGATGAAACATAACCTTAGAAGGGGGACGAGACATCAAGGAGGGAGGGGGACGAGACATCAAGGAAGGAGGAGGAACATTAGCAACACGAAGGGAATCTGCATGTTTCACAGCCATAGTCTCTATAACGACCTCTTTCAGCTCGACAAAAGACGAAGGCCTGGTACACATAGTAATGTATGACCTATATTGAGGCGAAAACCCATTTACAATAGATGACACCAACTGTCGTTTAGTTAAAGGAGATGCAAATACCTGGGCATATACCTTAATGTCACTGACATAGTCGCTAAGAGACTCGTCCAACCTTTGGACACGATATAAGAACCTTTGCTCGAGGGTACTAAGGGCACTCGCAGGGACAAAAAACCACAACACTTCCCTAATGAACATGGTTAAAGACATGCGGAGGTGGATAGCTTCAATCAGCTTTTCGCGCAGCATACCGGATGCAACAGGATACAACAGTTGGAAAACCTGATTTTCCGACATTCCAAAAATCGAGGCATGGTTACACAATTCGACCACTTGCTTTAAAAATAGGGCCACCTGGGTAACGTCATCTAGGTTGAAATGCTTCAACTTAGTTAAGAAACTAGAAATACGGTGAGGAATCGACCCATAATTAACGGTAGGCGAGTACGTAGCATTTGGAAAAGAGACATTATTACCAGGGCAGCTCGCTCGCACTCCCTCTACAGGAGACAAAACATTTACATTGCCAGAGAAAAAACTGGGATGCAATGGGTCGGCCTGACCCAGGAAATCATAAGGTTGTTTTTTTTTTTAGCGTATGGCTTTTAGTGACGGGAGTGTCCGAGGACATGTTCGACTCGCCAGTTTTGTAGCTGCTTCGAGACGGACACCCAATGGGTGAGCTACAAGTACCGTTGGGGAGGAAAGTTGGAAGGGAAGGGCGAGGAGTTGGAAGGTAGCGGCTGTGGCCTATAGTTAGGGACCAACCCCGGCATTTGCCTGGAAGGAAGATGGGAAACCACAGAAGACCATCTTCAAGGTTAGGTGACCTAACATGAGAAGAATGACCGTATCCAGGGTTAAGTGGTCTGGACGAGCCAGAACCAGGCAATAGAGGGGCAGGCAAACCACTACTAGTATTCGATCCCAAAACCTCAGACCTAGTAAACAGAGGTGATTCACGTTCAACCCCAGAAGAACTCCCCAAATTCACAAGGTTATCTCTTAAGTCAATTAAATCAAAAGCACTATTATTGTCGCCCATTTTGAAAAACACAGAATGCAGGCAGACAACACAGAAAGAAACAAATTTTAGGAATTACGAGGACAGTTTACAATTTCACAACACTACCATAACTACCAATTACCAACACCATAGATTAGGTTGACACTCGAACACAGCCACAATACTATACAAAATCATGCACAATGCTGCCCAGAACTGCAGACGTCATCGCTTGCTTGGCTCGAGAACAGGAAGCTAAATTACAAAAATTACCACAAACCACATGGCGAACAGCTTCAGACAGGGCTCCTCGATGCCTTCACTAGTAGCATGTAGGCTATCAGAAAACCAAGAAACCCACATTTCCCATGCCAAGAACACATGCCAGTCACTTACCAAGCTTCTTTTTTCACCGGGAATGTTGCATCACAAACAGGATAAAATTCAGCACACAAACCTCGCTTGGAACAGGTCACTTACATATCGCCAAACGGATATTCAGAGGCAAACATGAAACCGAACAAATGACAAGGATTAGCATTAAATAACATTAAGTGCACTGACATAACACATCCCATCAGCAACTGCTCCATCAGCACCAGAAGGGTCCATAAAACGAGCCTGCGAGTATGGAGGAGGGGATGGCTGCAGAAGCGCTACACGAGCTCGGTCTGCTACCACTGCGACGCCTGGAACGGGGCCCTACTTACCTTGTTTGAGAGGTCCGCGTCGCTTTCTGCAAAATCACGGCTAGATGACATGCCCCAACAGAAGAACACCTACAGGAGGAAGGAAGGTGGAGAAGGGGGAAACGCAGAGGCTTGTCTACAGACACATCCGATAACTAACAGAACTGTCACCGACGAAATGATGCCACAACAGTTGTTTAAAATTTAAAAGAATATTTACTCAGCAAACAAAGGGGCAAGAAAAATATAATTTAACAAAATCATAAAAAAGGAAACTCTATGGCCACAACAAACTCTCTCTGGTGATGCATATGGCTTAAGGCCAACATAAGTTATTTACATAAGTAGGCAAGGGACGGCTTAACATGCTTGCTGAGCGAAATGAAAACATTTAATTTAAAATTAAAATAATAACGCCCAAAAGATAGAAAACCAGAATACAGGTATTACCAAATAAGAAAGGGCTTGATAATTTACTAAGGTACGCAATACCGACCCGACATGCAGACATCAAGGCCACGATGAAACGAAAAATTTAAAAATTAAATTAATAACATAAAATAAGATCAATTAACAAATCCACAATTTTCATGACGGAGAAAAACTCGGGAACACTCACAAAAACACAAAGATAAACCAACAAGATTAACAAAAAACATACTAAGCTACCACCACAACACGTTTGAGTATCCCTCTCGACGGCTAGAGAATACACTCTCAAGACCAGAATGCACTCGGGCAAAACAAAAAACAAACATGGCCACCAAATAGATGACCGCATGTCCAATCGAATTACGGCAAACAATTAGCTTAAAATTAAATTTAAAGTCACCAGAGAGAACAGAAAGGGAGGAAAGAATTACGCCTTAACACTATTGACACGAGCAATTTAGGCTGCAACGGATCGTAAGTCAAATTAAAAATAGGGCAATCCCAAAGATTACAAAAAACTAAATAAATAATAATTTACAACGTAAGATAAACTAGAAACGTGTCTCCAGAAGGTACGAAGGAAAACAACAAAATTTACATATTTGGTAACATTAGCAAAACAGAAAAATTAGGCCTACCCGGCGAAACAAAATACAGTATAAAAACATTAATATAAGGCCAATATCGGAGTTCCCATAACAATATATATGTATATATATATATATATTAAATAATAACGTACCTTAAAACTTCTCTGTGGAGACACATTAATAATAAAATAATTAACACACAAATTTAAAAAAATTATAAGGCACTATATTGCCTCAAAATGGCTAACCCGCACATGCGCTGTGTTGTTAACAAGCACTCCTGTTTCCATCTAGTTGCGATTACTATTTCATACTTCTTCTTCACGGCGAAATGGCGAAAATACAGCCTTAAGAGCACAGACATTTCCTTTTTAGCATATATCCATATTTCGTAGAGGCTAGGGGCCAAAGCCCCCAGCACACGTAGAGACACACTTTCACCAACCAGCCGGGTTGTTGCTTTCTTGACGACAGAGTATAAAGATGCCAAGTTGGCGGCGAATCCAAAGTCAAAAGCCGCACTGCATTAATGTTAATTGTAATTGTCCAATCACAGATTGACACATCAAGTAACAATGTGCATATTATATAATTACTTTGGCGGCATGAGGTATATATAGTCTTTTGTTCAATGACGTAGAATACAATATCCTTCAAATATGTCTCGATTAGGATGAGATCAGAAGACACCACAAACACACTCTAGCGGTCGAAGATACAACTCGGCTAGAGGCTACACTTCGGCAAGAGGAGTCGATAGATGCTGCCACCTCGAGTTCATAAGCCCAACCAAGTCATCAGGCGGGCGCTTTAAAGGTCGGGATACATATATATAGGGGTGATGCATTTTAAAAACGTTGGGACGGGCTTTTGCACGTAACAGAAATAATAATAATGAAAATACAGAAAAATACATGTTCTTGAAGTTATATGCGTGTTGGTATTATGCAGGAAGGAAAAAAAACATGGTTGGACGGGTGGTTGTGCCGTCCGACGCTCTGTGGGATAAAAAAAAGCTCCCTGCAAGGTATTGTATAAAAGATGGAAGAAAATAGAAAAACAGGTGCCCCAGGGTATAAGTTAAAGGCATATCAGAATGATTTATTGTTGTTGGGATGAAACGGGACACCTTCACAAATTTTATCGTTAGTAGAATAGAAAGGAAAGAGACAAAAGTGTGTTGAAACGTGGTTGGTGTTAGAATGTTGCAGTGCTTTATGTGTATTCTTCATATTTCTCGTGCTTTGACGGTTTTACAATTTCTTACAATTTCCGATTACAATACTTACATGCTACGCTTAATTATATTACTATTACTACTAAATCTTTTCTGTTCATGAGTACCTTTCTTTTATGCATATGGCCATAGCGCTTTTCTTTCTTGGCCACCTTTACCTTGTGCCATTCATCTGTGGCTTTTGACCTGCCTCTGTGGTTTAGTGGTTAAACCGCTCAACCGTTATACCCTCGTGAGTTTCTGCCCGTGGGTAGGGAAATTTCACCTTGATGGCTAGGATAGACGCTTACAAGGCTGCGTCTCTCCTGGCTATCGTTTTCCGCTCATTATTTAAGCGTTTTTTTGTTTTTTTTGTATGGTTGCGTCAGCATCGCTCGGTGCCCCACGGTCACCTGACGTTGCTGCCCGCGGCGCCATCGCCTTAAAGGCGCGACTAAAATCGCTGCAGTGTGTACGTGTTTATGCTATAGAAAGTGTGTTACATATGTGTGTGTGTGAAATATATATTTACCAAAGGTATGTGCACTTTGCCGTGGACCTGTGGATAAAATATATTAGTGATGTCCAGACGGGGTTGCGTGCATTGTATTGCCGCTCGGGTGATCTGTAATAGAGCAAAACATTATTATGTCATTCAAATGTTCCATTTATCGGTGCGTGCCGATATCATTTGCCTTTGGCACCATATATTATTCTACCTTAACCTAAACCGGCTAGAGTCTTATCTTAGCCTACTTTATTCTACTTTCTATGTACCTGTGTAATTGTATGTCTCCTCAGTGTACTCCAATTGTGTGTAGTGTATGTGACGTCCGTGGTCCACCTTACCTTTACCTTTTGTCATGATCATTTGTGCTCCCACGATGCTGCAGTGGTGGGGCCCTTTCTCTGAAATCAATACATAGTAAGTAAGTACCTTTGGCAATATGTGCTATCTGTTGTGTTCATTGTGCAGCACTGTGGTCGGTAAGCTTCGGTTGCTGTACCGGCGATATCGCTTCGGACGTCTCGCGTATATATGTCGCGTTCACATTACCTGTGCCGTTTAATGTTGTTCGTACTTACCCTATAAGGTGCCGAACGCCATATGTCGCGTTCGCATATCATGTTCGTATTTAACTTAATGTATTTTCGGTCTTACCCTGGTAACGGTTTTAGTTGCCAGGTGCCGAACGCTCTTATCGCGTTCACATCGCATATTCCTATTTGCCTTGACGTGTTGTCGGTCTTACCCTGGTAACGTCTAGTTGCCAGGTGCCAGACGCTCTATCTTAATTAAAAATGTATTTAACCTACGTTATATTAATTAATACTAAAAATATATATATTTTGTATGTACAAGCCGAAATGGTCCTTAGTCTAGTGCCGAAATGTGCTGTAGCTGCTGTTGTACAACAGTGCTTATTAAATTTGCTTAAGTCTAAGTTGCCTTTTAAATGCAACAGCCTTACATACTAGAATTTTGATCGGCGCGATCGCCTGAGGTATGTCGCCATCCTAAGGGCACCACACGTGCATATCTTGGTAGCACCGGTTGCCTCCAAAACTGCCAGGTAAAATACCCTTTTGCATTCCCCGCCCTTAATACTAATTTGTCGACATCCCCCTCTTAGTAATTAATATAGGCCTGTGCACTTGCGTTGCCTAGAAGCAAACGCCTCGCGCGGATATCCTTTCCGTTGATCTTGTACATGCCTGTGTTGGCATTATTCGCCATTTATCATTCATTTATGTTTATCATTGGGTTTGCCCACATAACCCCTGTGAGAGCTCGCCGCATTCCTCATTTACATCTCTGGCCGCCCGCTGTGTTACCATTTAAGCTCTGGAGACTCGCTGTCATCCATTTATGTGGGCACGGGACATCGTTCGGGAAAAATCATCCGATAAAATAATATCATCCGGGAATTTAGCGTCCGGGAATCCTCTTCGCCCCATATCCCGATGAGGTCTTGCGTGGCCAGGGGTTGTCCCGCTGGACCCTTGGCACACTATCTTCACTTCCTCGAAATGGAAGACTTGCTCCCCGCCATAGGAGCTCTACTTAGGTTACAACTAGCTAAGAGTCTAGTCCTAATGTGGTTGTCTCTAGGTTCGTCTCCTGAGTCTAGTGTGGAGCTGGCTAATTCTCCTACTAGCTGTCAAAAGTCTCCTCTGCAGGTCTGGCTTCGAAGACTGTGGCGCATAATGGGTATAACCTTCTCCGACACGGGGGCAGGCTAGGCACTCCCGAGATCTCGACGTTTGCCCGCGCCAAGTCATCGCTGCTTCGACCTTTCGTTATTCCGTCTTTAGTCTGGGTCAGGATCTGTTGGCGTCTGGCCCCGTCCCTGCCCTTTCGTGGAGGTTCTGCTCCCTCCGTTTACCTGCTCATCACCATCTAGTGTGATGATAATAATGAGTAGCAATTGTTATAGAAGCCAATTTAAGTCCTAAATCAGAACCTTAATTTAAGATAATCGTAGTCCTAAGACTCTTGAACTAGGGAAGAACAATCTAATTCCCTCACCTTCACTTCACCCACTGTTTTTTACCCAGCGAACAGGATGGTGTCCGCTGCGCTCCGTCTCTTTTGCGTATTCGTGGCTTTTAAATGCTGCTTAATATCGGTTGACGTTTGTGTTCGTGGCTACCGTGGCTACCATTTCGAGTTCGTGGAATGCTGGGAAGACTTCCTTGTGAACAATGAACTTAAAATATCATGCCATGTGCTTTGCTTGAATGGAACACAGTACCTGGCGTTGAAGCAACCAAGTGGTTGTCAAATGTCCACGTATTTGAAAATGTCCGGCAATGTGATAGCCATGCTCCTATTGGCACTGTCAGGCGATGTGCAATTGAACCCGGGACCTGGTCAGTGTAATGATATGACGTTCTTCTATCAAAATGTAGCGAGTATGTGTACTTCATTATCGGAATTCAACCTAGCTTTTAGTGATGCTGAAATTGATTGTATTTGTATCGTAGAATCATGGTTGAACGATGCAGTGGACGAGAACGAGATACTGTCCAGTGATTACAGTATATTTCGACAAGACAGACAACTCGTTCATGACACCAAAACTAAGGGTGGAGGCGTACTTGTGGCCGTGAAAAACATCCTGGATCCGGTATCAAGGCCGGAGTTGGCAGGGTGTTGGGAGTGCCTTGTGGTCAAGGTCAGGCCTAAACCTGGACGGGCGGTATTCATCGTGTGCTGCTATCTACCACCGGACGAGGTGAAGGTTAGGCTGAGTAATTTGCGTCAGACGCTGGGCAATGTCACAGCTATTTAAACCCCCAAGACATAGTCGTAGTGTGTGGGGACTTTAACATCAGTGAATTAGCCTGGACCCCTGAACCTTTTATAAAGCAAAGATGTGAGGAAGTCCTATCGTTTCTAGAGATTATCAGTGAGTTTAATCTACAGCAAATGTGTCATTTCCCTACACGCAATAACAATTTCCTGGATTTGGTGCTAGTCTCTGAACAACTCTCCGCACATACGCAATGTATTCAGGCTGAGAAGGTAGTTAAGTCAGACCACGATGCTGTGGAATTCTCACTATCCTTGCCGCGAATTATCCGTCCACAATCACTAAGAAGGGAAATATATACATGGACTAAAGCAGATTTTCCCCTCATGAGAGACCTTCTATCGATGTGTCCATGGTATTTGATGGATAATTCTCCCTCTGTTGATGAGGCTTTAAGTCTGTTTTACGACCTCCTCAAAGCAGTTATCAAGGATTCAGTGCCCACTCGCACAATCAATACTCGGAAGTATCCAGTTTGGTACGATACAGAGGTAATCAACAAGTTGAAAGAAAAAGAGAGAGTCAGAAAAAGGTTCAAGAAATCGGGCTTTTGGTGTGACTATGTTCAATTTTCGGTGATACGGGGGGAATATAAGAGACTCCAGAACAGAAAATACAAAGACTATGTGATCTCAGTTGAATCAAAATTAACCAACAATCCAAAGCAATTTTGGAATTTTGTAAACAATAAAAGAAAATCTTCACGTTTACCATCCACTATGTTTCAGAATGGAATCGAAATCCAGGACAAGAAAACTATTCTTAATAAATTTGCAGAGTGCTTCAAGAAGTATCACTCACCTGCGAGGCCGTGTCACTCGTCTGTCCCAATCGTGTGTAATCAGGGATTGATGTCGATCCGGACTACGCCCTTTGAAGTGTGTGAGATTCTGTCATCATTGGATACTGCAAAATCGTTTGGGGCTGATGAGATACCAGGTCTTGTACTTAGAGAATGTGCTCCTCAGTTGGTGATACCCCTCAGTGCAATTTTAAATATATCTTTTAAATCTGGATGCTTTCCGTGTGAGTGGAAGAAGGGATACGTAATTCCAGTATTCAAAAAGGGTGACAAAAGGGTATTTGACAACTATAGGCCAGTCGTCCTGCTATCCCTCCTATCAAAGGTGGCGGAGAAGATTGTGTACAATAGAATATACAGGTCAGTCGGCCAGTACATTAATGTTGCTCAGCATGGATTCGTGCAGAAGCGCTCGACTGTTTCGAACCTGGCAGTGTACGTCAACTTCATATCAAATGCCTTGGACAGGAGTAAGCAAGTAGATGCCATATACACAGATTTTTCCAAAGCCTTTGATTCCGTACAACATGAGGCATTATTAATCAAATTGTCGGCGTGTGGAATAGGCGGCAGCGTTTTAGAGTGGATTAGAAGCTATCTCACTGAAAGAATTTGCTTTGTTAAATCCGATGGTCAAACTTCAAATCCATACTTTCCAACTTCTGGTGTTCCTCAGGGTTCCATCTTGGGGCCACTTTTATTTGTAATCTTTATTAATGATTTAACTGGGGTCTTCAAGAATAGTAACTGCCTTCTATACGCTGATGATTTGAAACTGTTTCGAGTAATAGACCACGAGTCAGACTGTGACTTGCTTCAATTAGACCTACATCTACTAACAGATTGGTGTACTAAGTGGTTACTTGACCTTAATATATCAAAATGCAATGTGATAACATTTTCTAGGAAGTTGGCGCCTGTCATGAGGAATTATAGTATAAGTAACTCTGTATTAGTGCGTGTGAATGAAGTAAACGACCTAGGTATAACAATTACCAACGATGACGGGCTGTCATTTCTAAAACATGTAGATAAGGTGACAAGTAAGGGGTTCAGATTACTAGGTTTTCTGAAGAGAAATTGTAGTGAATTCGCCAATATAGGTTCTCTCAAAATTTTATTTTTAGCATATGTAAGGTCGACTGTTGAATACTGTTGTGAGGTATGGCTGCCTTCTCAGCAATATGCTATTCAGCGGTTAGAGAGAGTGCAGGTGAGATTCATGAAGTGGATCAGCTGTAGGTATATGGGCATTCGACTCTCTACATTGGATTATGAGACCTTCTGTGGAACCATGGGTATGCGGTCTTTGAGGTCTCGCCGCATGTGTGCCAACGCCATGTTTCTATATAAGTGTCTGACCAATAGAATCGACTGTGCACCCCTTTTGTGTTTGATTCCGCTTCATGTTCCAGGCCGCAATACAAGGCAAAGACTCACTTTCCGGATCCAGAAGTGTAGAACTGTAGCCCATGCCAATTCCTGGTTATTGATGGCGTTGCGCTCTCTAAACCATCTTGATAGCGCTATAGATATATTTTACTCGAAGCCTACGGAAATTCGTAGATCATTGTTGAACTCAAGATCGTAGGTGTTTGTTGTATATATAGTGTGTAATAATTGTTATTTTAATTTAAGTGTATAGAGAACTTAGTTTATAAGCTTGAATCAATGTTTGTTTCTAGGTTAGTTAAATAGTTGCTTTTAAGTAAATTTAATGTTTATTATGTTTTATTATATCATCTGTAATTGGGTGCCTATCCTGTTGATGGTAAATAAATCTATCTATCTATCTATCTGTCAGATTCCTTTCTAAAAATGAATGTGCTTTGCAAATATGTTTGTATGTACCATGTAATTATGTAAAAAAAATAGTGTTCTGGGGTTGTAGAATCTTCTAAATGCAGTGTCTACTTTAGGCTTGTCACTGCCGTGTCGGATTTCCAGCGGTAATGCCTTGGTATTTTCCTAGAGGTGTTAGTAGGTTTGTAGGGCGTTGGGTCCCTTGTTATTAGGATCCGGGGGTGTAATTTGCTGAATGGGGTTAAAGCGTGGTAGGAGGGGTCGTTCACCATTGGACTCCATGTTTATGATGGCCGGGAGCCGATGATGCTGTTAGGAGGTATTTACTGTGAGTGGATGGGGTGGGTTTTTCCCAGGTGTGCAAAATTTAAAAATGCCATGCGGGTGTAATAATAATACAATCCCTGGTGTGTGGATAGGATATTTCATGCATTGGGATGGATGTGAGGCGTGTCCGCTCTCACTTGGGGATAAGGCTTGTGATGGGATACAATAAGTTTGTGTCCCTTGCATGCGGGATTATTTAATAAAATAATTGTTAGTATAAATGTGGCCTCATCTCTCTACACAGAGATGTGCATTACCGCTTTGATATCAGTATCCGACTCACCCCTAATACTCAGGTGTAGGCGTTTGTGGCCAAGGTGTAGCATACCAAGGGGAGGTATGACTGAATTTTTCGGATTTTCAAGAAAAAACTCGTTTTTTTGCTTTATTTATATAAAAATACCCTAATTCTTCCTCTTTCAGAAAATCATCTCAGTTTAGTAATTCCGGCTATTTTGAAGCTTGTAGAGGCCATTTAATGTGAGCGCGCATGGCATTAAATAGCCCACTACCACGCCCACTTTTCCTGTAATAGCATAATGATAGTTTTCTGTATGTTTTTTGTCGATTATTCAAGTATTCCGCGGCGTATGTGTCGTAGAGGCACACCTGTGCAAGCTGACAGTCGTTTGTTTACTACGTAGTCCATATAACTACGTTATGTCATTTAATAGTTCAATTTTAACTAATTTAGAGAACGATTTCTCTCTTCTAAATTGCATTCCATTTTTTTCACACAACTATACTATGATAGTTAATATTATATATACATATGTTTGTATTATTTACATTCTGAATTTCGTATTTGTGTTGACTGTAGTAGTACAAGCATGGCTTCCCTGTTTGTTTATGTTATTGTAATGCAAAAGTAACGTGTAGTTTCAGTACAGCGAATTACATATCCAAACTAGTGATTATTCAGTGATGTGTTTCGTCTTATTTCCTTTGTAGTTGTGTAATTTATAGTGTAGAGGTCTCAGTGCGTCGTTTTAGTGTATAGATAAGTAGTGATTATAGTTTTTAGGTTAGGCCTATAGCAATAGTGATTATTATTATTAGTGAGAAACCATGGAAATTCAAAAGAGTCCTAGGTGTAGCTATAGACCAGTGAAAAAACGTCCCTCAAAGAAAACAAGGCTGCCAAATTAGCTATAGCTAAAAGAAAGAGTCAGAAACCAGGACAAGAAGTCAGTTCAGTTAGGCCTAATGAAGAAGTGAATAACGTTTCTAGTAGCTCACTAGATGCAGATATGTCTGCATCTGAGAGGAAAATAAATTTATTTTCTGTTTCTGCCAGTGCAGAACAAAGTGTTGGGTCTGTGATCTATACCTTGGTGCATAAGGATGTTTGGCAAGAACTAGTGAAGGAGCTACTGTGTGGTGAGTGTAAGAACAAATCTATTTTTATTGAATTTAGGGAAACTCATGGGTTCTCCTCTAAAATTATAATTAAATGCAGAACATGTGGTTATGTTTCTGCTAACACCTACACTTCACCAAGAATTAAAGATGATAATTCTCAAAGACCTGGTTTCCATGTGAACAATGCTATGGTTGAAACATTTAGTAGTTTAGGTAAAGGCCAGCCTGGGCTGGAGACATTTTCTATAGGTATGGGTATGAACACTTTAGGTCGAAGGCCTTTTGCAAAACACCTTAGAATTCTCATAGATGAGGGAAAATTAATGAGAAGAGAAGTACTTTCTATGGCTGCACAAGTAGTACACAATGCTCATGGGGCTAGTGATGAACAGACCATTGACATAGGTGTTTCATATGATGCAACATGGCAGAAACGTGGCCATACATCGAATTATGGTGCAGGATTCGTAATTGACATTCTGACTGGAGTTGTGTTAGACTACCATGTTCTGTCAAAGTATTGCCATCAGTGTGTTATTGCAGAAAGGGACCTGGGAAAAAATAGTGCAGAATATAATATTTGGTGGGAGGGTCATAAGAGCTCAGATGAATGCCAGAAAAATTATGATGGGTCCTCCAATGCAATGGAAAAAGACATTGGAGAGATCCTGTGGAAGAGATCCATTGACAATGGTTTTCGATACACATCGGTGTTGTCAGATGGGGATGCCAAGACCTACGCCCACTTGAATGAGATTGAGGTGTACGGTCCAGAACAAAGGATTGAGAAAGAAGAATGCATAAACCATATTTCTAAGCGACTTGGTACTGCTCTTCGTAACACTGTAAAGGAATGGAGGGCGAAGGGTGTGACACTGGGTGGGCGTAAAGAGGGCAACTTGAAAGACAGCACTATAACTAAATTGACCCATTATTATAGGCATGCCATTGTCAATAATATTCCAGATGTAGGAAAAATGAAGAGGGCAGTTTTTGCAACTCTTAGACACTGTATGTCAACTGACCGCAAGCCTCAGCATTTGACTTGTCCTAAGGGTATCAACTCCTGGTGCTTCTATAACCGACAACAGGCAGAAGGAAAACCAAATGATAGCCACAGTAGAATGAGTTGCAAGCTGAATCCTTCTGTTGTTGAGAAGATAGCACCTGTGTATCTGAGACTAGCATCAGATCAGATATTGCAGCGTTGTACAGCGGGGAAGACTCAGAATGCTAACGAGTCCCTCCATAATGTAGTGTGGAGTAAATGCCCTAAGGAGATATTTGTTTCCAAGACAAAACTGGAACTTGGTATCCTCAGGGCTGTCTCAGAATTCAATATGGGGCACTACAAAACTCTGGAAACCCTTCATTCCATCAGAAATTCGACCATCCCTATAAAGTCAAGTTCTCTATGCAAACTACAAGATGTTAGACGTGTTACTCAGGCACAAAAGAGGGGCTGTGATCGGGAGAAAATGACTAGGAGGCATGTAAAATGGCAGAAGATATCTAAGGAAGAAAGAACGAGGAGATGTGAAGGGGAAACATATGGGGCAGGGCAGTTTTGAGTGAGTAAATATTAACTTGCCTTTTTCACGCATTGCTCTTTTCCAATGTTTTTCTGTGTACAAAATGCTCCTTGCGATGCAATTCTTTTCAGATGTTGTTGAAACTTGGTAAAGTAGTTGCAAAAGGTACACTAATGTAAACTTGTTTCTGGTTTTGAACTTCTCTGAGTTTTAGTATGAATTTTGATAGATAACTTTAAACTATTAATGCTGAAATTTTAAAAATATATAAAATGAAAGTTTAAACTTTTCTGGAAAGAACAGTATTCATCTAACACAAAAACCCAAAGCAATTATTGTTTATATACATCATAACAACATTTTTTTTTAAATCAGCTTGGTCGAACAAAAACTTTGTCGCAAGGGACTTTTTTTATGTGACCACTTTTTGAATACAAAAAAGTGCAATATCTCAAAAACTAACAAAGCTATTTAATTACAAATTAGAACATTAGATGCCAGCAACTGTTTATGCAAGTGGTTTAAATTTGGTAATGATATGATAAAAACTGTGGAAGTTGAAAAACTCAGTTTTACCTCCCCTTAATTTGTTAGAAGCATGAAGTCTATCAACCCCGATGTATATTTTGGAATGTAGTGTAGCTGTTTTTATGTATCTGTATGTCTGTGTTGGATAGTGGTCTAGGTGACAGGGTATGTAGGAAGAAGGGTGCTGGGATGGTAGCCCGTAGTTGGTACCATGGCCATCCTGATGGCACTATCCATCTCTACTCCTGTCGTGGTGTGTCATTCTCTCTTAGTCATTATGTGTTCTCTACCCGCTCCTTGGGATGTACGCTGGCTAAGTTGAGATGCCATAAAGCATCTCCCGTCTCCTAAAATATCAGTCTGTGGAGCGCCTGTGGGTCTGCGATGCCTATGTTGTGTGAGAATGTTTGTGTCTGTGGGCACCGCCCTCGGGCTACCCTTAGCATGTTTTAAGTGCAGTGACGCTGTGACGTCACGGCCTAACCTAGTCTCCTGTTCATAATGTTAGGGTAGCTTGTGATTGTTGGTATAAATTGTCATGGCCTGATGGCCTAGAATGATTTTTAGAGATAAAATACAAGAAAAGAAGTTATTAGGGGGGTTCCCTCATGGAATCTGTCTGTATCCGCCCCTGATTGTTGGGCGCGTGTGGGAAGGACGTGGTCGTGGCTTAATTAGCGCGCCTGTGTGTGTGCGAGGTCGCTTACAGCTGCCGTCTGCTGGCGCGTGGGATGTTTATCGGAGAAGGCTTTATCTCGTGTCGCGAGGCTAATTGCCGGGTGCCGCGTGCTTAGTGTTATCACCCTTGTAGACACGTTCCTAGTGTCGGTGATGGTAGGCCTATGGGATCCTGATCTTCCGAGATCAGACCGGGCCACAGTATCTGTGCATTATTGGAAGCGGAGCCTATTGTAATGGCGCTCCCATTTCCTGTATCAACATCCGTGTCACTTTATGTCGTTATTGTTATTGTTATTGTTTTTGTGCCAGTGTCATCATGTCTGCAAGTCATTGTCACGTCTTGTTATGGCAAGAATGTCTACCGGCAACAGTGTGTTGCAACGCGCTGGAATTCGCTTATTCGCAACGAAGTGTTTTTTGTGTATTTGTTTTCTGTCCTTGTATACAGAAAGTCTCTAATGTTATGTATGAAGGGTAACGAAACGCGACTTCCTTCACTGTCTGTATGTTGACATGTGTTTTCATTCTTGTAAGGCCATGGTGCTATCTTGTCACCTTTTTCCTGCTCACAAGCTTGTTTGGACTTTGCTTCCGCAATACCTCTGCTTTATGTAGTTATCTATGATTTGTGTCTAGCAAGTCTATTGTCTATGTTCGGGGTAATCCATATTGCCATGATTTTTGGCCGTAAAGATGTGGTGTTACCTGTTTTGTGTGTGCGTTTGTCTGTGAGAGTGGCGTCCCCCGTATTTAGGTGTCGGGTGCTATGGTAAAAAAAAGTGTCTTGTGGTCTCCGTGGAGGCCTGGCGTTCCCGGTACGTCCCCTATTGGCAGTCCCGGGGTCGCTAATGCCCTAAGTAGGCTATTGTAGCGAGCACCTTAGAACGAATCTACGCCCCTGTATGTAAAAGAACCTTCCTGTGTTCATGATTGTGTGGCTCAATCGTTTATGTGCTTGTCTGTCCCCGTGTCCATATTCCTGGTTTAATTAGAACGTACTTGCGGATTGCCTTAATTTTGGCCAGTTTCCGTCTAGGTGGGAGTGAATTTTCCCCTGTAAATGTGTCTATCTGGTGTCTAGTCGCGCTGGCTAAGTTTTCTGATTTTCCATGTTGAAAAACATGTGTGTTGGATCTAATTTATCTTTCGTCGGTCGACAGTTTTGGTTTTCACGGCGTCCGGTTTTATTGGGTATTCGGACCCGTGATCGCGTGTAGCGCTCCTCTAATCGTGTTGTCGCGCCAAAAATGCCGATGGCTATCTTCCTTTTTGGCACGTTTGTATCGTGTTTCTGTGTGTTGGATGTATTAGGCCCTGGTGCATACCTTATACCTTTCGGTAGCCTAAGCTTCTGGAGGCTGTAGCCTGTCTATTATGTATGTAATATGTTTGGTACGGGCATGCAGGTTTGACGCAACCCAAAAAGGTATGGCATCTGTTCTGTGCGTCCGCACATGCCTTGGGCTAAGGCCTCGGTACTACAATTTCTGTGTTTTATGTACCATGGCGTGTATTGTATGTTTGAAATACGCGTGCGAAAATGTACATTAGTGTGAGTGTTTTGTGTAATTCGGAACGTCCCCCGTACTTTAATTTCGGGAGTTATCCGGCTTTGAAAATGGCGTGAATGATTGTGTGTATGACTGCCAGAGCGATAGCGCTCCTAGCCTGTCTGATACTTGCGAATGTCGTATGTTCATTTATGTCTTATCGCTGACTGGCGATAGTGTCAAGTTTCAATTGTGTAGGAAGTACTTGCTTGCTAGTCTGGCGGTCCGCTTATCACATGTGTTGAGACAATGTGCGTGGGTTTGCTGACACGCTTTTCTATTGTCTGCATATACGGTGTGCCTTTGGTTACTCGTCATGTAAAAAACCCTACCTCTGTTCATATATATTGTGTCCCCAAATGTTGTGTTATTGTCGACCTGGTGCGAATATGTTCGTGTTCTTGATATGGCTCTGTGAGTAGGTTATGTACGTGTTATCTCCGGGCTTCTAGTCGCGTGTCTGGTTACTAGATGTCGGAGGCGGTTTTATTATTTTATGCATATTAATCCCTGTTAGCATGACTGTCCTT
Organism: Meconema thalassinum; assembly: GCA_946902985.2. Taxonomy (NCBI): domain Eukaryota; kingdom Metazoa; phylum Arthropoda; class Insecta; order Orthoptera; family Tettigoniidae; genus Meconema; species Meconema thalassinum. The sequence goes on from OX336389.2 coordinate 727,842,955, forward strand.
TATTGCTGTATCCTCCAATTGGATGGCTACCTGACCTTGCGTTCCTGGTATTCAGAAGGTCGCGGGTTCGAGACCGTCTTTGTTCAGGATAATCATTCCTGTTGCCTTTTGGGCCTGTGTCTCTGGGACAGTTTTGTCAGTGTTATTGACTCTTTTTATGGTATTTACGCTTAGTTTGAGCGCTGTTATAGGGGACTAAAAAATTTCTGCTATGGGCAGTGTAAGAAATAACGTGCACCTATGGATAAAATATATATATGCATGTAAATTGTACAGTTTTGTGCATGAGTTTTTGTGTGTTTTACCCTCTACGGGGGTAGAACCTGTCTTTCGTGTTAATAGTGTGTACGCGCCCCCGTGAAGGTCTTGGGAACGTTTCGGCATTTTATGTGGAAAATCTGTGTGTTTTGTTCTGGGAATATTTATCCATGGGCTTGTGCGGTCAGTGAATTTCACTATAGTGCGCGCTTCCTCGCCCGTTGGGGTGTATTACTGCACCCTGTTATGAGGGCATAGGCCTCAGGTTGCCATTGAGGTGTTTCCTTACTATCGTTCAGGGGTGTTTTAAGTAAAGCAGGCCTAAGCGTACGTTCCCCGTAGTGCCTGTTAATAGGCGTAGGTATGCCGGCGCCTGAAGGGCTGTGTTGGCTCCGCGCTGTTCTATTAATGTCTGTATGTGTGTATGCCCTCCTGTCTGCCTTGCCGCGTGGGGTGGGCGGTAAAATTTCCCTTAAACACCGTGTATTCTGTTGTGGAGGCATGATAGTGCGTGCAGGCGTGTGTGTTACACCCTGGTGAATTGTAAACAATCCCCCTGTATGTCTTTGCCGTGGGGGTGCACATGTGGGTGTCCGCTTCCATTCTGGCGAAATCGCCCTCTGAACTGGCGGTAGAGGTTATGTAATTGTCTGTGAGCACTCTTGCAATGTATTGGAGGGTAGTCTGACCGATTTCTGGCCTATGGCCACGGTAGACTCCTTCCCATGTGTGGCAGTACGTGTCGAGAGGGACATCCTCGCGAATTGCTTAGTTAGCGTATTGAACCCTTAATAAGCTACGCATATTAATGATTCTAATTATTCATTTCATTATATTCTGATTTTACTGCCAGAATCATACAGGAAGGCCAGACTGGATTGCGAAATATCAAGCTTATGTGGAGACAGTACGTTTGAACGTGCCCAGTCCTGAAACAAAGGAGTGACGAGATCGGAATGTTTGACAGACACTTTATCAGACAAAGGTGTGTTGGGGTCCTGACTCATTTCAGACCGTAATTTCTTTGTCACCCTAGCGTTACGAGTAAGATAGTTGCTGGATGAGAGAGACGTGAGGAACTTTCAACCAATCATAGGACAGAGGCTTCTGTTCTAAACTGCGATATTGACGTCATGAACTACCAATCAGAGAGGGTCATCAATTTTAGCGCCAAGGGAGCGTCTGACGCCGGCTTGAAGTTGAAAGCGGGAAAGATTGGATTAACGAAATCTATGATCGATTCCAGAGCACGATAGCCCCATTGTGACCTGTATAATTTTTCAAACTGTTTGATACCTGTTGCATGCCAATAGTCGCATTATTATAGAAGTTAGTGATAGATTTCCCTCTCCCTCCGTCCTTTTGCTAAATTCAGATAAATACTGTCGTCTGAGTGACGAGGAGGTTGATTCTTGGTGACACCGTGAGGTGATCACTTATTCTTTTCCATACCGTGAAGATATACTGTGTTAAATTTATCAGAGAGGGTCATTATTGAAAATATTATAATAAAGTTGTGTGCGCACAGCTGAGTGTGAAATTTGTGTATCGGTAAGATTTTAGTAGTCTCCCACGACTACAACTAGTAGGGAAAGTCTACGTTTAATTTTGCACTAGACAAATGGTGAATAAAGTAACTATTGGCAAAATTTAGATAGAAAATTACGTGTGACTATAAATAACATTTTATTTCTTTTATTTTTATTCAACGTCAAGATGGAACTCCAGACCCAGAGGAAGACGTCGAACCAACGTTTCTCCGGCTCCATGTGGTCTGAGATGAGCTAAACACTTTGGAGAGAGAATGTCAGGCGATGTTCGATGAGACGACGCAGAAAGAGGAATAAGTACTAAATAATTTAATTATTTGACAAACTGGTTATGGTTTTGTGGGAACATATTATTTTGTGTAAATATTTTATTTTATTTTTGTCTTCGTGTTTTATTGTAGTTGGTTTGTGGTACTGACACACTTTAGTTTAGTTCATGAGCAACGTGGCATGTATTCTATCTTTGTGAAGATTTTTTTTGTTGATGTCAAGTACACGGGGCAAGCGTACTCAAGTGCGCTTCGCTACCGTAAAATGCGCGGCTAAGCGACACAAATTGGGAACCGATATCATAACAGAAGCGAAACTGAATTAACTAGAGTAGATAATAGAATTAGTGGGAAATCTTTTTATTGTATAGATTTTTATTGTTACACAGGCTTGTGTGTTAATTGCCGTTTGTTGCATTTTTGTTAAGTGAGGGGTCATATGCCCAATGACTTTATCTGTTGATGAAGTTTCCCTTTTAGTGTCTTGGTACACAAAATCTTTGATATTTGATTGGAGTGTCGGCCCGTGGTAGATTTGTGTTGTGTTCTGCCCTAAATGCTTTGTTGAGTCTGCAAATATATGTTTTATGGGATAGGAGTTTTCGGGAACCCTGGTTTCTGTCTGAAGCTTTGGCCAGGTAAGCATTTAATCCTTGCGAGGAAAATGTTGGAATCCCCTTCTACGATGTCTTTCAATTCTTTGGAATTGACAAGAAGTGTGTGAATTTATGTGTCGCGATTAACAGGTGGCGGAACGGGACTGTCTAGTCTCTTGTTATAAATAGCATGACTCAAAGCTTCGACAAGGAGGGCTGGTTTGAACAATGACGCTAATGAGTGGTAAGTGAAGGTATTTCTACCCGGCGCACTCCATCAGATAAGGAGCAAGCTGTGCTCATTAGTATTCACGGCCCAGGTCTCCGTTCTTCGTAAATGTTTATCTTATATTAAAATAAAGCCTGTTTAATGATAAAAGAATTGTAATCGGTAAATGGGCGCTGTTCGCGTTTAATTGATCGAGTCCCAGCGTGTTAGCTTATTCATGCTTTTATTTCATGTAAATATCATCGGATTTTAGGCATCTTATTTCTTGTTTAATTATTGTCATGTTCTTTGACCTCGGGTGGTCTCGATGTTCGGCCACGTTGTTGTCATGTATATGTTGAGCAATTGAGCCATTGGGCAAGCTTCTGTTTTGCTGGGAGTTTCCTGACTCACTGCGATCTCGATGGAGATCGATTAGTTTATAAATTTTAAATGGTTGCGTGTGTCAGTAAAATTTTAATTGTTGGTAAGATATCCTTCGAGTGTGTCCCATAAAGCCATAATAATGGTTTGCAGTATGGGGGTTTGCAAGCATATTGGCTGTTCCATCTGTGAGCAAATCTCCATCAAAAGTACTTATTTCTTCTCTAGCGTAGTTATACGCGTGCATACATATTAATCAGACAAGTGGATTTTGATCCACAATTTTATTTCTTTGGAGTGGACCTTTCTAGGCCACTCAGATCTGTGTAAATTATTGTACTGTGGGAGTAAAGTTCAGGGTGGACTTTGTTTATATTATTTTTTATGTTTTGTTGTTTTTATTCAGTTATTAAATGGTGGTATTTTTATTTGTTTTTCACTCATTTCTTAGTTTATAGTTTTGCATATGGTCCTTGTATTTGTAAGCAGCCGTCTGGTATTTGAGCTCTAGTGAAAGCATATCCGGACTGAACGCTCCCCGAAGTTTGATTCTCGTATATACGACGCTGTTATATACAAGGGCACATAGGCAACGCTGGCATTACCCAACGTGGGGCATTTCACTGTTTTAGGCTTTTCTAGCGCATTTTTTGATAAACTGACACGCCACAAGTGAAGGTGAAATGTGACAGTATTTGAATCACCGAATGTGATAATTTTAAGTAACGTAGTTATGGCGATGGTATTACCGCCAAGTGAATGAATTTATACAGTAAAATCAGGAGTTGCAATATAAAATACAGTACACGTTTTTGTTTCTTGCATTAATTGTAAAGATAATATCGTGAGACTGGGCGCCCATATTATTGATAAAAATTAGCTTTGCATAGAAAGACAACTCCATGAATGTAATAGGAAGGCGTGTAGCTTTTCCAAGGCAATTAATACTTGATTAATTAGTCTGTTCTTGTAGCGTTTTGTAAGGCTAGCATTTAATAACTGAATGTGAGGGTTAAATTTTAAATTATGTAAAATGAAGGATACTCAGGGATGCTATTGGAATAATGGGATTGTGTTTATAAATTTAAACGAACTGAGTATCTGTAAATTGATATAAATGTGTGTTAATATGTATGCACGTATCGGAGAACATCGCCAATTGGCATTTTCTCTATTTTCTCAAGTGTATTGTGGTGATGGCTTCTTTAGACGATATAAGACAGGTTGTAGAGAGCGCTGCGGCACGCACTCAGCAGCAAATGGTGTTGTTACGGCAGGAGATGACGGCTGAATTTAAGGCGCAAATGGACAGTAGCAGGGCTGAACAATCAGCGGAATTAATAGCAAAGAGTGAAACATTTAAGGCACAAATAGACAGTAGCAGGGCTGAACAATCAGCGGAATTAATAGCACAGAGTGAAACATTTAAGGCACAAATAGACAGTAGCAGGGCTGAACAATCAGCGGAATTAATAGCACAGAGTGAAACATTTAAGGCACAAATAGACAGTAGTAGGGTTGAACAGTCAGCGGTGATCAAAGCCCAAATTAATGAATCTATTGGCACACAATTAGCGCTTCAAAATGATAGTATTAATACACAATTAGCGCTTCAAAATGATAGTATTAATACACAATTAGCTCTACAGAATGATAATATTAGTTCTCAATTGACACAACAAAGTGAATCAATAAACTCTCAACTAGACGCGCAAAACAGTCGTAACACTGAGCAACTCGATAATGTAGTGGTTGAAATGAAAGAACATACAAGGAAACAGCTTATACTACTCGCCTTAGATGTAAGTAAGAACAATGAGAAGCAGGTTAAACAGATAAAACAACTTGAGGATCAGTTTAACGCTAAACTTAATAACTTAGACGATACAGTTCTGGCAAAATTGGCACAGATTGAATTGGCATGCACAACTAAAAATAGCGAAATTATAACTGCACAGGACAGGTTACAAAACAGATTTAATAAAGTGGAGAAAATAACCGTAGTTATACAGGAACAGATAAAGGCGGTAGATGAAAACGTGACCGGCCTTATAAAAGACATAGACCGTCTCGAAAACCAATCAACAGATCGCTGGAAAAATGCAGAAGTAGACCGGGAGGGATTAAAAGCCACTATTGAAGAAAACAATGTACGCATGGAGGATCGCTTGGAACGGATCGAAGTGAGCCAGGACACTAATAATCTGAAGATAGAAAACGTTAGAAAGGATTGGCAAAAATTATGTAAGGACTCCAAGGAAGAAAGGTTGGCGGTAATTAAGAATTTGGGGGAGAACCACACACGGATACAGACGTTAGAAGATGAGATAAAAGCAAAATTTAAAGAACAAGGTGACAGGCTGATAAAAGCAGAATTATTTTCTATGGAACATAATGCAGGGTCATTAGGCGGGAAGGCAAGAGATGGAGACAGAGATAGCCCGGGGGCGACTCATTCAACTGGTAGTCAGGTTGACACGGAAAGTCCACTTGCTCGGAACACGGAAGAATTTCGTAATCACATAGGGAGAAGTTCTACACCACATGACGGTAATCAGCACCCTCAACTTGTACAAATCATCCGTTCTAATGAATTCAAACCGGCTAAGTTTATGGAAAATTCTGGAGTCACACCCAAGGCATTCTTGCGGGAAGTCGAACACTATTATAATGATAATGATATAGCTCCCGCCCGGCAACTGCGCATGATGGAAATTTTTTTAACTGGAAATGTTTTAACGTGGTACTTGAGCTTCAAATACACGTTTGAAAGCGTAGATGCATTCAAGCATGCTTTCCTTCGAAAATATTGGTCGTCTTCATATCAACAGGGGTTAAGAATGGAATTGTACTCCAGAAAGTACCAATCTACTCAGCAAACTAAGTATTCAGATTTTTTTTCATCACAGCTCCTTAAATTTAAAGATCTGGATAATCCTTTAAGTGAGGCCGAGCTAGTCATGACTATCGGACGGCAGCTTCCCGTTAACGTTCAGCAGGTATTGGTCGCAGCTAACGTTTCAGACGCGGTACACGCTGAACAGATCCTGCGCCAGATAGATGAAACCACGTCCCACTTACACAATAGAGTTGGAAGACAGGTCGAAATGGTAAATACAACCGAGGTGATTAAGCCGAGCCAGATAAACACAAGATCCCAGGCTACCAATACAAATACAAACATTTCAACACCCGTGAGAGGTCAGGATGATGTCGAGAATAGACAGCGCCAACATTACGATAACAACCGTGATAACAACAGACAATTCCAAGGACAGAATAGATTCCAACAACGAGGATTTCAACAATGGAGGGACAATCGGAGACAAGATGTACCATACAGGAGATGGGGAGATCGGAATGAAAATCAGAGATGGCAAGACCGCAGATTTCAGAATCGTGAGGACTCTAGAAGCTACCGAGACGACTGGAACGATAGGCATGCTCAATCGCAGAAATACTTAGAGGAAGTTCATACAAACGAGGGAAATGAACAAGGACGTTGGAAACAGGCAATTGACAAGCGGAAAAATCCCGACACATACAATGAGGAAGGCAGAACAAATCAAGGGTTTGAAGCCATGCACATAGAGACGCAGAGATACTTGGATCAGCTGCATGGAGAACAAGCACATAGCGAAGCCAGCAAGGAAGACGAACAAAGATTAGCGGCACAGGGCATTAGAGAACGCAGCCCGGCCAGGAAGAGAAACACCGGTGCGATCCGAAAAACGGGTCACTACTAGAGGAAGAAGATGGCAACACGCGGGAGAGAGGAAAAAGATGGCAACACGCGGGAGAGAGGAAGAGGATGGCAGCATGGAGGAGTAAAAACCGTTCAGCATAGTGAGGAATCTTGGAAGTAATGCAGCGATTTAAATACGTGATCGTCCAACATCATGCAAGTGAACGGGGGGCAAGCAGAAGCCAGCACGACATCGAGGAAGTGATTAGCGTCTGGCATGTTTACATCTTGAAGCAAGCAGAGTTGACAGGTATGTCGACAGACGAGCAACAGATAGGGGAATAGTCTTTAAGCAACAAATAGCCCCAGGCGAAGCGCTGGGCAAGGGAGCAGCAGACTGGTACTGTCCTAATGAATGGGCGAGAATGTAAACATTGGAACGAGGAAAACACTTGTCAACTAGCAGAGGCGGACTGACTGAGCACTTTGAAGGGAGGCTAACCCAGTATCTGCACCATGTGACTTAGGGAAGAAAAATCGACTTTATCTCTAAGTTCGATTTTTCCCAACTAAGGGAGTTGTGAACCCTTAATAAGCTACGCATATTAATGATTCTAATTATTCATTTCATTATATTCTGATTTTACTGCCAGAATCATACAGGAAGGCCAGACTGGATTGCGAAATATCAAGCTTATGTGGAGACAGTACGTTTGAACGTGCCCAGTCCTGAAACAAAGGAGTGACGAGATCGGAATGTTTGACAGACACTTTATCAGACAAAGGTGTGTTGGGGTCCTGACTCATTTCAGACCGTAATTTCTTTGTCACCCTAGCGTTACGAGTAAGATAGTTGCTGGATGAGAGAGACGTGAGGAACTTTCAACCAATCATAGGACAGAGGCTTCTGTTCTAAACTGCGATATTGACGTCATGAACTACCAATCAGAGAGGGTCATCAATTTTAGCGCCAAGGGAGCGTCTGACGCCGGCTTGAAGTTGAAAGCGGGAAAGATTGGATTAACGAAATCTATGATCGATTCCAGAGCACGATAGCCCCATTGTGACCTGTATAATTTTTCAAACTGTTTGATACCTGTTGCATGCCAATAGTCGCATTATTATAGAAGTTAGTGATAGATTTCCCTCTCCCTCCGTCCTTTTGCTAAATTCAGATAAATACTGTCGTCTGAGTGACGAGGAGGTTGATTCTTGGTGACACCGTGAGGTGATCACTTATTCTTTTCCATACCGTGAAGATATACTGTGTTAAATTTATCAGAGAGGGTCATTATTGAAAATATTATAATAAAGTTGTGTGCGCACAGCTGAGTGTGAAATTTGTGTATCGGTAAGATTTTAGTAGTCTCCCACGACTACAACTAGTAGGGAAAGTCTACGTTTAATTTTTCACTAGACAAATGGTGAATAAAGTAACTATTGGCAAAATTTAGATAGAAAATTACGTGTGACTATAAATAACATTTTATTTTTTTTATTTTTATTCAACGTCAAGATGGAACTCCAGACCCAGAGGAAGACATCGAACCAACGTTTCTACGGCTCCATGTGGTCTGAGATGAGCTAAACACTTTGGAGAGAGAATGTCAGGCGATGTTCGATGAGACGACGCAGAAAGAGGAATAAGTACTAAATAATTTAATTATTTGACAAACTGGTTATGGTTTTGTGGGAACATATTATTTTGTGTAAATATTTTATTTTATTTTTGTCTTCGTGTTTTATTGTAGTTGGTTTGTGGTACTGACACACTTTAGTTTAGTTCATGAGCAACGTGGCATGTATTCTATCTTTGTGAAGATTTTTTTTGTTGATGTCAAGTACACGGGGCAAGCGTACTCAAGTGCGCTTCGCTACCGTAAAATGCGCGGCTAAGCGACACAAATTGGGAACCGATATCATAACAGAAGCGAAACTGAATTAACTAGAGTAGATAATAGAATTGGTGGGAAATCTTTTTATTGTATAGATTTTTATTGTTACACAGGCTTGTGTGTTAATTGCCGTTTGTTGCATTTTTGTTAAGTGAGGGGTCATATGCCCAATGACTTTATCTGTTGATGAAGTTTCCCTTTTAGTGTCTTGGTACACAAAATCTTTGATATTTGATTGGAGTGTCGGCCCGTGGTAGATTTGTGTTGTGTTCTGCCCTAAATGCTTTGTTGAGTCTGCAAATATATGTTTTATGGGATAGGAGTTTTCGGGAACCCTGGTTTCTGTCTGAAGCTTTGGCCAGGTAAGCATTTAATCCTTGCGAGGAAAATGTTGGAATCCCCTTCTACGATGTCTTTCAATTCTTTGGAATTGACAAGAAGTGTGTGAATTTATGTGTCGCGATTAACAGGTGGCGGAACGGGACTGTCTAGTCTCTTGTTATAAATAGCATGACTCAAAGCTTCGACAAGGAGGGCTGGTTTGAACACTGACGCTAATGAGTGGTAAGTGAAGGTATTTCTACCCGGCGCACTCCATCAGATAAGGAGCAAGCTGTGCTCATTAGTATTCACGGCCCAGGTCTCCGTTCTTCGTAAATGTTTATCTTATATTAAAATAAAGCCTGTTTAATGATAAAAGAATTGTAATCGGTAAATGGGCGCTGTTCGCGTTTAATTGATCGAGTCCCAGCGTGTTAGCTTATTCATGCTTTTATTTCATGTAAATATCATCGGATTTTAGGCATCTTATTTCTTGTTTAATTATTGTCATGTTCTTTGACCTCGGGTGGTCTCGATGTTCGGCCACGTTGTTGTCATGTATATGTTGAGCAATTGAGCCATTGGGCAAGCTTCTGTTTTGCTGGGAGTTTCCTGACTCACTGCGATCTCGATGGAGATCGATTAGTTTATAAATTTTAAATGGTTGCGTGTGTCAGTAAAATTTTAATTGTTGGTAAGATATCCTTCGAGTGTGTCCCATAAAGCCATAATAATGGTTTGCAGTATGGGGGTTTGCAAGCATATTGGCTGTTCCATCTGTGAGCAAATCTCCATCAAAAGTACTTATTTCTTCTCTAGCGTAGTTATACGCGTGCATACATATTAATCAGACAAGTGGATTTTGATCCACAATTTTATTTCTTTGGAGTGGACCTTTCTAGGCCACTCAGATCTGTGTAAATTATTGTACTGTGGGAGTAAAGTTCAGGGTGGACTTTGTTTATATTATTTTTTATGTTTTGTTGTTTTTATTCAGTTATTAAATGGTGGTATTTTTATTTGTTTTTCACTCATTTCTTAGTTTATAGTTTTGCATATGGTCCTTGTATTTGTAAGCAGCCGTCTGGTATTTGAGCTCTAGTGAAAGCATATCCGGACTGAACGCTCCCCGAAGTTTGATTCTCGTATATACGACGCTGTTATATACAAGGGCACAGTATCTACGCCTATGTCCTCTCTTAGCTGGGCTGGTGGCCCTGCCGTGAACTCAAAAATGGCCTTGTTGGCTTGGAGTTCCCGATATTCTTCCCAAATTTGGGCGTATTGCGTATTGAGGTATATGGCCTGTTCGGCAACTTTAGTACCGCTAGTTCCTATCCGTTTGTGTTCTTTGATGAGTGTCTCCCATTGCTGGAACATGATTTCGTGTCTGCAGTGCAGTTTCCAGTGGGCTTTAGTGATTTGTGTACGGAGGGTGGGGATTTTCGCTCGAATCTTTCGATTCTTGGCGCTGCGGAGTGGCCGGACAAGTGCCCTTATAATTCTTATATACTGGGCGTGCAGGAGCTGCTGATACCTTCTGAGGTAGTCCTGCCTTGTCTCAAAGACCTTGTGCCAGGCGATTAATTCCTGGTATTCCCCAATGCTCCTCAGCACAGCTAGACGGTATAAGGGGGCCATCCTGAACGAAGTGTATGTATAAAAAGAAATGTGTGCGGCTTCTAATGTAATCGATTTCTGATTCTTTCTAGGAGGTGGTGTTGACTAAAATTTCCCTCGTGTTCCTAGAGTGAAGGGAAAAATATAATGCTTTCTTCCCCCCCCAAAAAAATTCAACTTTTGCTTGGCTGCTTGTGGTACGGATCGCTCTACCACGAGGGCTCGTTGTTTGTGTCCCGTACAATTATTTTGCGTGGTAGTCGCGCCTCAACCAAATATGTTTTATCCCTTGGTTGGGAGTGGGAGAAACACGGTAGTGTAGATGTGCTAATTTTGAGGACTGCTTCCGAATGAGAGTAGTTTCCCGTAGTTGGGAGAGACTACCAGTGTAGTGTGTTGGTGTGAGTGCTTAAACTGTTGGGGGCGTCTCTGCAGGATGCTATTACCTTCCAGGGGATGAATGTCTAAGTGCAGGCTGCTAATCTAGCCTGCCAATTAAGTAGAGTGAGCAATTCAGCAAATGTGCAGAGTCAGTGACTCAGCGCTCTGCAGTCGAGTCGCGTGCTCGAGTACAATAGAACCTGACAATGCGATTACTGGCCTCTACGGTCAGGGGCAATTATGACTAAGGTCAGGTGGGGTATGAGGATGTGAAATGGATGTGTGATTAGTAATAAATGGTGTATGTTTACATGACCATGTGTTTATTTGCCAGTAGATGTGATGTGATGTCCCTCTTGGGGAGTTTAAACAGATATAAAATGTAGTACAATTTGTAAAGTGTACAGTCGTTCAGGGTAGGTGTTTTACAAAGATAAAGGAGTCTGAGCACCGCTAGATCTCACCTGGTGAAGAGCTGGAACGGACGTCGTCGGGCAGGGCCGCTGGCGAAGAACAGAACAGAACAGATAATCCCTCCCATCCGGGTTCCATTCTTATATGTTTCAGCGCTGCTTAGTCAGCATTGCATCACTGTAGCTGCCCCAGATAGTTCGTAGTGTAAATGTTTATGTGAGTTTTGCAAGCCGTTGGCTAACCTCCTAGGCTTAGGTGGTCACCGCTTGCTGTGTAGAGATATGTTCTGGAATTATAGTGTTTCCAGTTAGGGTGGTTTTGGTGAAAGATGGCGGGGTGGGTCTCAGGGGGTACTGCCCCCGGGCTGTACAATATGGCGGACGTCCTTGGGCTGCGCTCGTAACAGATACAGGTGTTCATTAAGCCGCCCTTCAACTGTTGTCTTGTCTCACTTACCCACGTCCGACTTCTATAAACGTGCAATGTTTCTTACGTAGTTGGAGCTCGATATAGCATGCACTTTGCCTACACGTAACTCCCATTCCTTTACTGTACTGGCTATTAATGATCTGGTAGAATTGTTCTTTATGAAATGTGTAGGTTCAATACGTCTCCGTATCACTCGATTATTTATAAACGTGCACTATACAGGCCGTTTCCAAATTCGCATTACAGACTTTGAGGGCTTGCAGTGGGGACCAAGACGGTTAAGTTTAACATAGGAACTTGAGTCCAGAAACCTACCGTCGTCAAGCTACCCGCACGACACCACCACAGCACACGTTCAAATCTTCCACATTTTTGGCGCCACTGACTACGTGCGTCATTCAGCAGTCACCTGTTGTCCCATATCCCCTACAGATTTGTTGACATTCCATGCCATTCAGTTTAGTGTGTGATCTGCACGGAGACGTCTTGTTGTACCAGCTGCTGATGTGCTTGTGACCTTCGTTCATACTATAGTACAGCAGTAATTATTTACTACACAGCAGTATGCTGTACGTACTTAGTTCATTAGTAGCGTGTTGCTGTTGACCATGGCCCGCACGTTTGCGGAATACGCCGACATGTTGATTTTGTACGACGAAGCGTGGTGCAATGCGAGAGTTGCTCGTCATTTGTATGTGGAGCGTTTTCCACACCGCTGGACACCTTTGGACACCCTCTTTACTAAGGTGTGTCAGCGAGCCTCGGAGACGGGTAGATTCACCACCAACAGAGACGACTGTGGTGCTCCACGGCGGCGACGCACACCCGAGTTTGAAGAGGCAGTACTCCACGCAGAGGAAGAGGAAGAGACTACAAGTACCAGAAAGAGAGCAATAGAGGTCGTACAGAGCGCCAAAAATGCGAGAGCTGAGAACGTGTGCTGTGGTACTATTTTGCGGCTAGCTGGAAAACATGTTGATATTGTACGGCGAAGCGCGTTGGAATGGGAGAGCTGCTCATCAGTTGTATGAGGAGCGTTTTCCACACCACCGGACACCTATGCACGCCCTCGTTGCTAATGACGCAAGTTCCCATGATGAACCTAATCATCCAGGTCCCCACTACAAGCCCTCAAAGTCTGTAATGGGAATTTAGAAACACCCTGTATAATGCAGTTCGACTCCCGGCATAAAATACACTGTAAAATCTAGCCGACTTGTAAACATGACTCCTATCACTATTCTGAATGCGGAGCAACTTCCTTAACTCACAAATACCATAATGAGCTTGATTTAACTATTCCGCCCACGCGTACAATTAACTGTTGTCTCTCACGACGTGAATATTACTACTTGCGCCTCCTTGGCGTTCGGTTATCAACTATCACCTACCTGGCGTACGAATACGATAATGAATTGCTGCTTCTTCTCGCCATGCATCGTTATGAACTTGCTCCTCTCGCCCCGGGCCCTGGTGTACGAGCATGAATTATCGCTTCCCGCGACTAGCGAATATAAGCTTGCGCCTTCCCCGAGTATGAGTATGAATTACTGCTTCTCGAATATAAGCTTGCGCCTCCCCCACGTACGATTGTGAACTACTGCTTCTCGCGACTTGCGAATATAAGCTTTTGCCTCCCCCGCATACGGGTATGAACTACTGCGTCGCACGACTTACGAATATAAGCTTTTGCCTCCCCCACTTACGAGTATGAATTGCTGCTTCTCGCAACGAATGGTAATGAACCGGTGCCCCCTCCCCAATGGCGTACGAGCATGGAATGAGTTCCTTCGTTCTCCTCGGTTCTCTCTAGTAGGGGAGAAAATAAGTAGTATCCCCGCTCCAGTTTCTTAGAATTTTGAAAATCCTTGTTATTATACAATCTATTTCATTCATGACACTTGTAAAATACATCTCGGATCTCGACAAATAATAACTGATTTCTTCCTACAATGTCCATAATACGGGCTTCTAATTGTTTTTTCTTCAATATGGCAGTTCCTGTCGTTATTGGGTCAAATTCCAGCTCCACTATGATGCGTTGAATGACTCGTTCTATCCTCCCCGCATTCATAGGTTCTAAAATCAGCTCTCTTGCGTCACATAAACTGCGTGAATTTAAATCGTAACTTGAAAAACGCGTTTCCGTAGCCAATCGACCAAACTCTGATCAGATACCGTGCAATGTAGCATTTTATTCTTTGAGAAATATAATTAGAGAAGTTGTAATTTTATAATAATGTATTTTATATATTAATGATGAAATAAGGGGAAACAATGTGATACAATAGAAAATATTTCACTCCGCCTGTAATGGTTTGTAGTTATAGCCTATTCTTATTTATGAATCATAGTTGAATAATGGAATACATTTCTTAATAAGCTTGTCGATAACACAGACTATTCACGGTGAAATGACCCGGAGATTCTGAGATGGTTCTGGTCTTTCTTTTTCGATATTACTGTACAGGAAACCAACATATTTATTTATCTCTCTGAAATGTTCAAGATTTCATCAACTGGGGCAAACTATAAGCTGGCATTAGGCACTTGATTCTCTACAAATATATTTATCACCTATAGAAAGATATGTCCCTCGTTGACGTTCTGCACAGAGATTTGCACCTTAACTGGAACTCTCCTCTTCAACAGCATGGCCCCTAAAATCTTATGACACTAAATAATATGTAATATTTTCTCTTATTTCGTAATTTTCTGTACCTTTTCGGTTGATTTTGAAATGAGCAACATCTCGACATTTTCCAGGAGAAGAAGTTAACCACTTGTATGAGTAACGAGCTTGTACTCCTTTAGCTGCTCTTGCGAGACTCACACAATTCCAGTCAAAATTCTTACTTGATCCGGGAAGTGGAAACGGAGTCTCGTATTATAAACCTGAACCACGGTGGTGGCGTTTAAGTGCCATTTCCAGGAATGGAGAAACATTCTTTTTTTCCCTCCGAATCTGAACTGCTATCTTTTTTGCAGACGTACAAGGTCGTTGAGAGCGCTAGTGTCCCTTGCAACATAATAACCCACCCCCTCCCATGTAGAGAGGTGGTAATGGAATATGGCAATATGCAGCAGTGCGGAGAGACGTGGCAATCGCGGATGAATCAATACAGATGTAATTTTGCAGGGTGCGAGGGGATGCATGTGTGCCACTGTGCTACGCGGGTATATGCGGGTGAGCCCACACTGCAATCACTCAATGTCCATTTCTCCAGCACAAAAATATACAGTATAATAGATTTTAAAATATCATCTCCCGTAGGACTTTTGTAGCTGATGTAGACTTCAGGATATGGGCAATTTCGAATCAGTCCCTTTTACGTACTCTATGTGTGCATGGATATTCTCTGATAAACTGCGTTATTGTATGAAGTTACGTGTGTGATTTTTATTATATTTAGGGCTATAATTGAAATGTACCCAAGGGAGCATGTAATATGTTACTACCCAAGCATTTTTCTGGAGTGAGCTGAGCTAGCCTCTATCAACACTTGTAACTCAGAACTGTGATACTCTTGATTTTCGGCAGTGGGTTCCAGGTAACTCATGTATGTGCGAACTAACTTCTACAGAACCACGATTTTCAATAATAGATCTTAAATTATATGGAGTACCTCACAGTAACTTCCTGCTAAAACTTGCACAGTAATCATACGAGACATTGTTAGTGTTGGAGAACTCTTGGTTCACTCTATTGATGAGCAGAGACCAAGAAGTGGATGACGTAATGTCCTCTGTTTACTTTAGAGCAGTGATCTTCAACCCGCGGGCCGCTTGCGGCCCGCTGCGTATATTTCAGAGGCAAAACGATTTAATTTCAATAATAATTCATATTTGATGGTATTTTATTTCGATAGCCACAACAGTGTTATGTTGATATACCGATGATGAAAATAACAAAGAGTTCAGAAAATTGCATAATTTTGTTGGTTTTTAAATGTTATCATACTTCGTAGGTCGTAGTAGCGAATTTTGTTAGCGGCGATGCAAGTGTGGTAAGCCTCTGACTCAAGGTCAGTCAACTGAGACTGCTTTCCACGGTGCACTGATCAGTATCACCTGATATCTCCTAGCGAGTGAATGCTTGCTTATGTTTTCTGAATAATGACTATGAGTAGTAACAAACGGAAAATTGCCGTTGAGTACCGAGTGTTCCAAGAAAAGTGGACTGACCAGTACTGTTACGTAAATATAAAACATAAAACAGTTTGTGTAATTTGTAATGAATCTGTCTCCGTTTTGAAAGAGTACAATTTAAAAGCCGCATTAAGACGCCAAGCACGCCTCCAAGATGGACTCAATCCAAGGACAATTTTGAATAGATAAGGTACGAGATTTAATGAAAAAATATAAAATCAACATTCCTCGTTTACTTGACAAAACGCTGAAAGTGAATTGAGTGTTAAAGTTAGCTACATCATTTCTGCACAAATTGCTAAGAAATCAAAGCCATTTACGGATGGTGAGTTCGTAAAGCAGTGCATGGAATCATTAGCTGAAATTATATGCCCAAAACAAAAGTATTTGTTTTCAAAGGTTAGTTTATCTGGAGTTACTGTGGCCAGAAGAATCGAAGAATCATCTCAGGATATTGAAAACACACTAAAAGACCGTGCTTCAAAGTTTGCTTTTTGTTCAGTGGCGCTCGATGAGAGCACTGATATTACAGACACAGCTCAGTTAGCTACAGTATTTTTATCAGAGGAATCGACCAACACCTTTCCATTACCTAAGAAATGGCCGCTCTATTTCCAATGAAAGGGAGAAATAAGGAAGTGATATTTACAAGTCTTTGACTTCAACTTTAAATCGACTTGGACTAAAGCTGAACAATTTGTCCGGTGTTGTTACTGATGGTACCCCAGCAATAATAGGAAAACGTAAAGGTGCTTTCGCTCTGATCAGAAAAGACGCGTGCAAAAATAGACAATTCATGCCAAGAAAGTTTGTGTGCAAAAGTGTCTGTTTCAAGGATGTGATCAACGATGTTACTAAAATCGTGAATTTCATCAGATCACAAGGATTGAACCTTAGGGAATTCCAGACTTTCCTTAGTCAGATGGATGCAGAGTATGATGATGTGGTATATTGCACAGAGGTTCGCTGGCTCAGCCGGGGAATCTTTCTTAAATGAGTTTTTGATCTGAAAGAAGAACTCTGTACATTCATGGAAAGTAAAGGTAAGACAGTTCACCAGTTCAACGACCCAAATTGGATGGCTGATTTTGTGTACCTTACGGATATTTCAAGGCATCTCAACGATTTGAATATTCGACAGCAAGGTAAGAACTTTAAATTGACTTGGACTAAAGCTGAACAATTTGTCCGGTATTGTTACTGATGGTACCCCAGCAATGACAGGAAAACATGAAGGTGCTGTGGCTCTGATCAGAAAAGACGCGTGCAAAAATAGACAATTCATGCAATACCTTAACCTATCTGATCAAGTTGAGGCATTTGAGAAAAAAACTTTGTTTGAGGGAGACCCAACTACTAAAGGGCGACTTCACACATTTTCCAACACTGTCGTAATGGGAAGTTCAAAACAAAGGAAAATTCAGTGAAGCACTCACTGTTCTACGATCTGATTTCAGTAACAGGTTTGAAGATTTCAAGTTAAATTTTAAAAATTAAGCTATTTTGTGCTCCATTTGGTGTGAATGTGGAAGACTCTCCCAGAAACATACAAATGGAACTTACTGAGTTTCAGTGTAATAGCGATTTACAGGAGAAATTTAAAAATGTTTGACTCTTGGACTTTTACTCATTGTATGTTGAAAAAGATCAATTCCCAGCAAACAGGTCTCATGCTCTGTCGACAGCATCCCTTTTTGCAACTCTTACAACTATGAGCAGCTATTTTCCAAACTGAAGAATGTGAAGTCAAAATTGAGGAATCATGTTTCTGACACTCATTTAGACAACTCTCTTCGAATTGCTTCATCCAACATAAAAGTCAATGTTGACAGATTAGTGAAAGAGAAACAGTGTCAGATTTATCATTAAACTAAATAAAACTACCATGTTTATAATTTTAATTCAGTTATGTGTTTTGTAACATATTTTAATATTGATTTCACTGTAATTTTTAAACTAAATAAAAATTATTTTAAGAAATGATGCTCTTTCATCCAAGTTGAAAGACAATAGATATATAATAAGCTTAATGTGACACTCAAGCCCTTCCATAACAAAATAAATGGTCCTCCATTAAAATAAGGTTGAAGACCACTGCTTTAGAGGATAGTGGTTTGGCATTGCTGAGGTCTGAAGCTAGTACCGTGTTTAATTATTTTACAGATTGTCCCACATGCTGGGTCGAGGTGATGCCAGTGACCATACTAGACGGTCGAACATTCATTCTTGTCAAGTACTGGGTTGATATCTTCTATAAATATCGAACTGTCCCCTTACGATTCAAATATGTAATGACGCGGCAGACACGCGGTATATAGCCTATTTGAGAAATGAGAGCCGCCGTGCTGCTGCCTGTTTATCCTAGTGCTGTAGACTGTCGGAGAGAAGAGGAACTACCACGCTATTGCCTGTCAACAACTCGTAATTGCTAACTTGGCCGTCAGCAAGGCAATATTCAAATGGGCTATAACATCCATCCTCCTGAAGTGGAACTTACAATTACAAGGACTTGCCAGCTATTTTGTTGTAGGTATAGGAAATGCTGAGAGAAAATCAATACCGTAAGAAAACTGTTCCAGTTTTCAAACATAGAATTATTAATTTGACCACTAACGGGACTGAAACCAGAAGGCGATTAATTCCAGTCAGCTGCACTAACCGACTACGCTAGAGTGATTCACTCGCCTCCCCCCCAGAAGAACGATGTTAACTCTTGGTGTAATGGCTGGAACTATATAGCGCTTTTGTATTTTGTGTTATGATCAATTTGTACGGTACGGGTACATGATATTAATGAACAAGAATTGTTTTCTTCTTTCTCGCTCTCATGAAATTGTGTCCAATCTTTTTTTTATCAGACTGTAATATGTGGAAACGATCCAATTAGGTATAAGAATTATAATATAAAGAAGAGTTTTAAATCCAAGCAAATACATTTATTTTCAAAGAAGAAGCCGTCCTTTTGTTGGCTCTGGCACAGTGCATGTCGGGGAAGTAAAATGAGCTATCGATCCCATCAGACAAGGTCATCGGGGGACTATCTGTCGCAAATAGCCTTCCCGACTTCCTCACCCTTCGAACCTACACATTGATAGGATGGGATGTGTCCTCAGACCAGCTCCGGCACGAGACAAATAACCTAGGGGTATCGGGTAAGGTGAGAAGAAAAATCATAGGCATGCCGAGGTAGCACACCCCCAAAGAAAAATAAATCTAGGAATGAATAGCCCAGGCTTAAGTAGAATTCGTTAAAATGTATTGAAGCAGAACAAATCCCTGACCTACTTCAGAGGGTTTGAAAATATCGGCTAATCCGCAAAGCTAATTAAAATAAATTAAATACATAATTCTCCCCTAAACTGACTTTAAGTTGCCCCTCTCGAAAATTCTAATAAAAAAAATAGAATTTAGTTCAAATATCGAAACTATGAATGTGACACGTAATGAAATCCCTAAGCAATTATCAAAATCCAAATAAAAAACGAATAGTCACATCATCGAATTTACGGCAAATCAAGAATACTAATCGTCCACATGCCACAAGAATACATTTACATTTAATGCACCAATATGCCAACGGCCTGGCAATGTTGAAGCACTGGATCCCATGAGAACTCCTCAGTTAAGCAGCATTGGGCGTGGTTGGACCTTGGATAGAATGCCGGTTCAGTGGCACCACGCGCTGTTGGCGGGAAGAGGAGGAGCGGAAAGGCCCTGGCCACCCTACCATACGTGAACTCCGGCTGAGGATAGCCTCTTCGGAGAAATGGACCTGCCTTCGCGCAGAATACCAATAATAATATGAATAATAATAAATACACCAATAGAAAATAGGCTATGTTATGAAGGTGTCACTTCGAACATTTAAATTTAAATTAATCCGCTACCTAAATCCTAATAGAAGTTAACACTAGATGATAAGCATCTGTGACGAAGAAAATACAAAGTTGTTAAAGCAAGCAGTCTAACAATAAAAACTAAGTTATTACACCCACAGCACAATTGGAATAAATAAATAACATGCTTAAAATTAAACAATAATATCAATGACACTCCATCCTACGCAAAATCCAAATACTGTTTGCATTGAATTGTCATCTAAATGCATGTACATCGTTGGTGGTGACACAGCTCCAAAAGCATCTTGCCCCACATAGCTGTCAACTGTCCACGTATAGTGGGGTTCCGTGACATTTCAACTTGTCGTCTCGAAGATCGTGACAGCTTGTTTTAAAGTCGGCATTCTAATAATCAGCTGTTCCAGGTGTCGGTCATGCGATAAAATATAATTCGAGTTTAGAAAAGTCCATCTCTTATTTAGTTCGCTTGATTTATCACGTTGGTTTAATTAATTAGGTCATAATTTAATTTCAATTTATTTTTCATAATTAATCCCTCATAGTGTTTCACCTAATGACCATGATGACACATAGCAACAACATCAAAAACACTGAAGTGGTGTTGTCTGTACTAGAACACAACATTACCTCACTCACTGGTAATACATTAGCACGCGTTGACAATAGTGAAAATGGCGTAGCACACTGGCTCGCTAACACATCGGTTGATGAGATGAAAAGCCAGTCTTCTTCACCGGGAAGAAAAAATACCTCATAATAATGTGGGTGAATCACGTCAATCACACTGGAAAGGGGATTGCTGCACCCTTTTAGGGATTTAGAAAAGATGTAAGGTTTCGGACACAAGGATTGAATCTTCGGTGAAGGAAGAGACCAAAGATTAGAATTTGCCTTTGCGTTTATTAAAGTTTTTAAACAGCATATAAAGTTACTTCTAATAAATATAGTTTTAAGAATTAACAAGAAGAATAATAAAAATGCAAATTCAAAATGCAATATTTTTTAAACAGCATATTAACTTACTTCTAATAAATACAGTTTTAAGAATTAACAAGAAGAATAATAAAAATGCAAATTGCAAGTTTCTCCAGGAAACGAAAATGTTAACAAAATTCCCTTATGAGGGATAAAAATTTATATTGTTCATAAAAAGAGAGACATAATTATAAATACCTAAACGAGGAACTCTTAATGATTAACCATGATGAATATGATACCACCTTTCAATGAGGTGAAAATACATAACCCTTTCTATAGGCCAGCAAACCCTTGGCTGGAAACAGTTGGTTGGTCCGCAAGGGGCTGATGCTTTGAAGTAGCAGTTCTGTTTGCCCGCACAGGGCTGATGATCCTGGTTAATGCGCCCACACTCCGGAGGCGCTGGTTCAGAGCCAAGGTTTTGGCGATGTTCAGTCGTGATGACGAGAGTTGACCAGCAGTGAGATGTTTCTTGGTATTAACATCTCCGCTGGTTCGAGAAGTTGTCTTTTCATTAGGCAGACTTGAACTGAGTACAGCGTTTGTAGAAAATGCCCAGCCGCCAGCTGGAGAAAAGGTTGGCCTGGAGCCTAACTCCGTGTTGACGTGACGCAGGGCCTTCGGCAAGACCGTGACACCAGAGGGTAATGACCCCCGGCAAGCTTGTAGTAGCAAGTGAGTGAAGATGGAGAGTCAACACATAGGCCGATGGACCTAAGGTTATATAGCGGTAGTGACGTCAGCGCGCCGAATCTTCCAGAATGAAGGAGGGGTGAAAAAGCAGCCAATCAAAGCACAGCCCCATGCACATTGCGAGCGTTGCCGCTGGGGAGAGCACAGTACCTCATGAGAAAGTGTGACGATATGGTGCGTCTAGAAAGACACTTCAGAAAAAAAAGGTAAGTTGACATGAATAATACAGAAAAACAATTAAACTGAAACACCAATAAAATAAATAAATCAGAACACCGCGTTCAGACTGCAATTCACGAAAATAAAAATAATGGGGCAGAAAAATTGAACGTATGTTTCACACCGTAAGGGAAACATAGCCTACAAAAAAAAAACATTCGCAAAAGCGAACATGCTGGGAGGGGCGAGAAAAAATTGCAGTAAGAAAGCGCAGAAGTTAGGCCTCGCGTGGCAAAGGAGCAATCATTGTGATTGGCCTAAGAAAATGACCAGCAGAAGTCTGCAGTTTTACCACGCGAACCCTACCATCTCTGCCAGGAAAGCACTCAACAACCCTACCCAAATTCCAGACAAGAGGAGGACTAGGGTCTTTCAAAAGCACCAAGTCCCCCACCTGAAGGTTAGAGCAGGAAACAAGCCATTTACCACGCTGCTGAAGCAAACCGAGGTATTCCAACCTCCAGCGGCGCCAAAAATTATTGCGCAAACTTTCAATTTTGCGCCAAGAAATGGCTAAAGAAGATTGCGAATTAGAATATAACAAAGGGGGAGAGGCAGTCAAAGGACCACCGATAAGAAAATGGCCTGGCGTTAATGGCAGAAGATCTGAAGGATCATTAGATAAGGGTGATAAAGGACGAGAATTAATTATGCCCTCAATAAAAATGATTAAGGAATTAAACTCTTCATGAGAAAGGGGGATGTGGCCACAAACACGTCTAAGATGCTTCTTGGTGAGTTTCACACAAGACTCCCTCCGCCCACCTTGATGAGGTGCATAAGGGGGGATGAAGTGCCACTTGAAATTTCTCTGGTGAGCATAATCAGTAATCCTTTCCAGCGCTGAATTTTGAGTAAGAGCTCTCTTAATTTGCTCAGAAGCTCCGATAAAATTTTTAGCATTGTCTGAGAATACTTCTGAAGGAAGACCTCTGCGAGCAGAAAATCTGGCAAAAGCTGCCAAAAAGTAAGCAGTAGAGGCGTTGGTAACTAGTTCTAAGTGAACTGCTCCGGTGACCATACATACAAACAGCGAAATATAGAGTTTTCCAGAAATACATTTTTTGGCCTCAGGAGAATTTCTTCTATAAACAAAAGGCCCGGAATAATCCACCCCCGTAAAGGCAAAGGGTCTAGCAGGCGCAGATCTAAAGTTGGGAAGATCACCCATGAGCTGAGTGGTAATTTTAGGGTTGGATTTAAAACATGGAATGCACTTCCGGATAACAGAGGTAACTTCATGGACTCCGTTTATGGGCCAATACCTTTCACGAATGACAGAAAGTAATGTACGAGTTCCAGCATGAAGATGCTGGTAATGATACTGACGAATAATTAAGGAAGTGACATGATGCTTTGAGGGAAGAATAATTGGATGTTTTTTATCCTCAGAAAGATCAGCCAAAGATAAACGTCCTCCTACTCTTAGTAAACCATCAGTATCCAAAAAAGGGGCGAGTGAGGAAAGCCTACTCGATTTCTTAAGGGATTGACCTTGGGACAACACCAGGCATTCTTCAGAGAATATTTCTTGTGGAGTAAGCCATAAGATTTTTGTAGTGGCTAAACCTAATTCAGAAAGGGTTAAATATGGCTTAGGAAAAAGGGGTTGTTCTACCACAAAATATTTCCATCGAAGGAGATAAGCCATAACCCTCACCAATTTATGGAAAGAGGAATATCGCTGCAAGAGAAGGGGAGAGTCAGAAACGAGAAGAGAAGATCCAGTAATCTTACCAGCATCCGACAAGTCTGATAACTCCGGAAGAGGAAAATTTGGCCAAGCGGAGGGTTCTTGCAGAAGCCAACGGGGACCGTGCCAGTATAATGTCAGGTTAGCCAACATAAGAGGGGAACATCCCCGAGAAATGACATCTGCAGGGTTCTCCTTGCCAGATACATGATGCCATTGTTCAAGGTTAGACAATTGTTGAATTTTAGACACTCTATTAGCTACAAACACCTGCCAATGCGAGGGAGGTTTGGCAATCCATGCCAACGTGATGGCTGAGTCACTCCAAAAGTAAGTTTTAATAAATCGGATTTTCAAAGATTGACGGATTTTGACCGATAATTCAACCGCCAGAAGAGCAGCACAAAGTTCCAGTCGTGGCAAGGATAAAGATTTAAGAGGGGCTACCTTTGACTTAGCGCAAATTAAATTGGAAAAGAAATATGACTGGACAAAATTACGGCAAACAATATACGCACAACATCCATAAGCTTTCAATGAGCTATCGGCAAATATGTGAAGTTCATATCCTCCACAGGAGGGAAAGGGAATAATCACTCGCGGGATAATAACATTAGAGAGATCTTCCAAACTATTTCTATAAGAAATCCAATTTTTTTGCAACTCTGAAGGAACTGGTTCATCCCAACCAGTTTTCAAGGACCAAAGGTCTTGCATGAAAAGCTTTGCTGTGACGATGATTGGCGCCAAAAATTGGAGAGGATCAAATATCTTTGCAATCTCAGACAAAATTTGCCGCTTAGTTTGCGGTTTGATGTCACTGAGATTAATTTTGAAAAAGAAAAAATCCTTTTGAGGACTCCAATAGATGCCTAGAGTTTTGATGGAATTACTTTCCTGAAGAAGCTCTACTGAGTCGTTATAGACTGAAGTTAATGGAAATTTAGAAAGAAATTCTTCCGAATTAGAGTTCCACTTGCACAAGGAAAATCCGCCTCCCAAAAGCAAAGCTGTCAAATCTTTAGAGACCTGCAGTGCTTCAGATACTGACTCAAATGAATGAAGAAAATCGTCAACGTAAAATGATGATTTTAACACTTCAGAAGCCTTAGGAGAATACAACGGGCCATTCTGTTCAGCAAGTAATTTCAACGTACGTATGGCTAAAAAAGCAGAGGGCTTTAGTCCATAGGTTAATGTTTTTAGCCGAAAAATCTTGACAGGTTTAGTAGGCTCGTCGCGCCAAAGAATTCTCTGAAGGTCGCGCTGTTGTTGATCGACCAAAATCTGCCTATACATCTGCTTGATATCAGATATCACTGCGATAGGGAACAAGCGAAAATTCATCAAAACAGAAGAAATGTCAGATTGAATTGGAGGGCCTGATAATAATGTGTCATTCAGAGAAGTTCCATTGGCATCCAATGCAGAGCCATTAAAGACCACTCTTATGTTTTCCTTTAAAATCTCATTCTTCCAAACTGGATGATGATTGAGGTAAATGACTTCAGATGGGGTAAAAGAAGCATCATCTTTCTTGGTAACAACCTCCATGTGATCGAGTGCCTCATGTTCCTCCATAAATGTGGAGTATTGAGTTTTAACAACAGGGTCACGTTTAAATTTGCTTTCCACAGCATAGAGTGCTCTAAGAGCCCTAGGGTGTGTTTCAAATAAAAGAGGTGGATTATCCACTCGGGGCATTGTTACGATAAATCTACCCTCTGAATTGCGTTTGGTTGTTTCGCGAAACAGTTTTTCACACATTTCATTTTCAACTGAGGAAGGTGAAACTGAATCTATAGTTTCGATTTTCCAAAATCTTTCTAAGTTGTAATCGAGACTTGTATTGACAAAATGACATTGTGAGAAATTTTGAAATGACTTACGAGGGACCTGACCCGTTACTAACCAACCTAGCTTGGTATGATGAACAAACACTCCTGTTGATATTTTAACCTTAGAGCTAAGGAGACATTGCCAAAATACTTGGGCACTGAGAAGTATGTCTACTGGAGCGCTCGTATTAAATGTTGGATCTGCCAACTGAATGTTATGAGGAAATTGCCAATTTCTAATTTCAAAAGAAGTACTAGGGGTATTACTGCCAATAGTATCAATGGCAAGACAATTCAACTGAAATGTTGTGTTACAATTAACAGCATCTTTGATGTGAACACGAACAAAATGCAAAGATTTAACATTGCTATTGTTAATACCGGTAACCTGAATTAATGTAGGTTGCTTGGGAAGACCAAGTTTCTTAATGAGACGCTCACTTATGAAGTCATGGGTGGCGGCATTATCCAATAAGGCACGTGCTTCAAGCCATCTACCAGAGGAATCTTGAACTTTTAATAACACGGTTGATAGTAGCTCCTGGGAACTACGAATAGAGCTAGAGCTCTGAG
The DNA here is from genome assembly GCA_946902985.2 of Meconema thalassinum. Taxonomy (NCBI): domain Eukaryota; kingdom Metazoa; phylum Arthropoda; class Insecta; order Orthoptera; family Tettigoniidae; genus Meconema; species Meconema thalassinum. Next base: position 727,868,968 of record OX336389.2, read on the forward strand.
TATAAGATTGCGCATTGGCTCCTGGGGATGTATCTTTAGAACATCCAGGGGAAGGAGCCTGACGTGGCTTTTCAAACCTATGAAGCAAGGTATGATGTTGAGCCTTGCAATGGGAGCAAGTATTTTTAGATACGCAATCAGGCACCATATGCCTAGCTGACAGACAGTTGTAGCAATATCTTTTTTGAGCTATTAATTTGCGTCTTTCGTCGGTAGAAAGGGCTTTAAAGGCAACGCAGGAATATAACCTGTGAGGCGCTTTACAGAGAATACAATCTGTTGAATTATGTTGAACAGTAAAGACAGCAGATTTGTTTATTTTAGTACCGACTGGCTTCACAACATTAGATTTGTTATCTGCACTTCCTGATATATGACAGGCTACGGCTGATAAAACCTGACATCTATTATTTATAAACGTAAGCAATGAGCCATAGGTATATGAAGTGTCATTTGTTAGTTCCCTCTCCCATGCCTTTAAGGTTGATGAATCAAATTTAGAAGTAACCAAGTGAACTAAGAATAGATCCCAATGCTCGACCGGTTGATTCAACCGTGCCAATGCTCTGACGTGTAGTTGGACCGTGCCACTTAAGGCTCGCAGTGTTGACAGGTTGTCAGCTCGCAATGCGGGCAGGTTAAATAAGGCTTGAATATGCCTCTGTAGGCATAATTTTTCGTTGCCATAACGGCCTTTAAGAAGCTCTATAGCGATGTTATAGTTTTCTCCTGTTAAGGGGAGTTCTCTTATAAGTTGAAGGGGTGGTCCCTGCAAAATGGATTTTAAGTAATGAAATTTCTGAATTTCTGGAAGTGTGGCATTATCATGTACTAATGAACTGAACAATTCAAAGAATGATTGCCACATCTCTTCCTTTCCTGAAAAATGCGGAATTTCAATTTTAGGTAGCAATGGTTTGATACCATTCCCATGGTCGCTAATTCTTCCTTGAGTTTCCTCTACCTTCAACGCCAGGGTCAAAGTTCTAACTAATGCCACAGCCTGAGCGTGTGTATCAAAGTAATTACTCTCTACTTCTTCCCTATCTGATTGATGTTCTGGATTTTTGATTTCAATTTCAAGTTGCACGAGATCATATTTCTCGTACGCCTGTTCAAAAGCTTTTAAACGCTGAGATATAATATCAAGGTTTTGTTCCTCTTTCGGTAGAGTAGCTAAATATTTTTGAAAACGGGTGAGTTGACCTTTGTAGGCCGCCCGAGAGTTTAACAGTTTATCATCTATTATTACTGGCATGGCTGGAAAGTTGGAACAACTCACTTACCAAAGCTGCTTGCGGCACCAGACAGACCTGCTTTCCAGAAAGAAACCAGTTGTGTAATATGCCGGGATTGTTTCCGCTTTCCCGCAGATCTCCCGCGCTAGCCACGATATACTGAAATGTATAAGACAAATATTAGATTGCACAAGTTTTTTTTTAGAATAGAATTTGTGGTCTCAGAATGAAGGTTCTGGGTTCGATCCGGGGTTGAGGTACCATGGAAAGGGGATTGCTGCACCCTTTTAGGGATTTAGAAAAGATGTAAGGTTTCGGACACAAGGATTGAATCTTCGGTGAAGGAAGAGACCAAAGATTAGAATTTGCCTTTGCGTTTATTAAAGTTTTTAAACAGCATATAAAGTTACTTCTAATAAATATAGTTTTAAGAATTAACAAGAAGAATAATAAAAATGCAAATTCAAAATGCAATATTTTTTAAACAGCATATTAACTTACTTCTAATAAATACAGTTTTAAGAATTAACAAGAAGAATAATAAAAATGCAAATTGCAAGTTTCTCCAGGAAACGAAAATGTTAACAAAATTCCCTTATGAGGGATAAAAATTTATATTGTTCATAAAAAGAGAGACATAATTATAAATACCTAAACGAGGAACTCTTAATGATTAACCATGATGAATATGATACCACCTTTCAATGAGGTGAAAATACATAACCCTTTCTATATTGGCCAGCAAACCCTTGGCTGGAAACAGTTGGTTGGTCCGCAAGGGGCTGATGCTTTGAAGTAGCAGTTCTGTTTGCCCGCACAGGGCTGATGATCGTGGTTAATGCGCCCACACTCCGGAGGCGCTGGTTCAGGGCCAAGGTTTTGGCGATGTTCAGTCGTGATGACGAGAGTTGACCAGCAGTGAGACGTTTCTTGGTATTAACATCTCCGCTGGTTCGAGAAGTTGTCTTTTCATTAGGCAGACTTGAACTGAGTACAGCGTTTGTAGAAAATGCCCAGCCGCCAGCTGGAGCAAAGGTTGGCCTGGAGCCTAACTCCGTGTTGACGTGACGCAGGGCCTTCGGCAAGACCGTGACACCAGAGGGTAATGACCCCCGGCAAGCTTGTAGTAGCAAGTGAGTGAAGATGGAGAGTCAACACATAGGCCGATGGACCTAAGGTTATATAGCGGTAGTGACGTCAGCGCGCCGAATCTTCCAGAATGAAGGAGGGGTGAAAAAGCAGCCAATCAAAGCACAGCCCCATGCACATTGCGAGCGTTGCCGCTGCGGATAGCACAGTACCTCATGAGAAAGTGTGACGATATGGTGCGTCTAGAAAGACACTTCAGAAAAAAAAGGTAAGTTGACATGAATAATACAGAAAAACAATTAAACTGAAACACCAATAAAATAAATAAATCAGAACACCGCGTTCAGACTGCAATTCACGAAAATAAAAATAATGGGGCAGAAAAATTGAACGTGTGTTTCACACCGTAAGGGAAACATAGCCTACAAAAAAAAACATTCGCAAAAGCGAACACACACCATTCATAAGCATAACAGACACAACAATAACATGGCTTGTTAATTTATACATGGCCTCTAGTCAATTATATTTATATAAGGAAAATCCATCTAAGTTCAATATTCAAGAAACCTGTACCAATAATCGTCGTAATCATGAACTGAATCCCAAATAAGGGCATGAAATTCTTCTAACAAACATAATAGTGAAAAAAAAATGCGACCGTAATTCTTATCAAGGATTAGCATTGCAGTTTGGTTATAGAATCATTCAGTCAAAATACGATATTCGCCATCTCACAGAGTTGCAACTGACTGTGGGTATTTAACATGCGTTCGATCGGCTGTTCAGTCCATCTGTGACTCGCCCATAACAAGTTTTGGCGTGTGGCCGGGCTTTGCCTTCATTTAGTACAACACACTTTCATTTAAAACGAGCAGTTTAAAAGCAATAGAGTCCTATCCGTTGGCTCGTAAAACAATTAATTTACACTTTATATCACTGGTAATATCAATCAGGTTAGCCCGTGTTAAGGCTTGTAGGTAAAATCAAAACCAAAACCAAAGAGTGGAATGTTGTCATTCATTTCAAAGGCCTTGGACTTATACAGCTTGTACATTGCCATGGTACGCTCCAAATGCGTTGTACCAAAATTGTATGTGGTCACTGGGCACTAGAAATTAAAATAACGACAATGCAACAAGACAACTATCCTTAATTACCCTGCTGGCTAGTGGCGTTGCCAACATACTTTTTTTTGGTGATGCAAAATCCTTTGGTGACATCAGTCAGTAGATCAAAATCCTCTGTCCAATTGGCAACTTTCAGAAAACAAAACAAAAGACAGTCCCCATTTTACCAATGCTTCCTCTCTATGGGGAGGGTTGAAACCCTTCTGACGCAGTCCTCTCTGTTATGCTACCAATCCTGACATTCCGAAATGGCGTTTGTCCTGTTTTTAAGTTGCATTGACGTTGTGCGTGGTGGTCTTCTTGCCAATTAAATTGTCCTATTAAACCTACTATGAAAGTTTTCAGCTATTTGGTCATATACTGTACAATCAATTCAAATTAACTGCGATTGTCCTCATATCTCTAACAATTTCACCCCAGTGTTCCATTGGCTTCATCAGTTGGTATGGTAGGCTGTACCTCACTAGCAGATCACCCGTATGAGACCTCCAGTTTTGTGCATCCTACACGACTTAACAGATGAAAGCCTAAGTAGTGCCAGATTTAAACTATAATGCCTACACCAAACAGCCCTCAATGATGCCAAGCCAATGTTCATGAAACTCCTATATAGGGTGTCCATCATTCGATAACCTTTTATTAGCCGAATTCTGAAGAGTCAAAATACACTAAGGTGAGTGCAATGAACGCATAAACTACATTTGGTATTATGCTGGACAAGAAAGTAAAATTCTCTCAATACCTTTCTTGTGTTGACCTACTCCGAAACATAAAAAGATACTCGCAGTGCATAGCTTAGCTATAAGCGGCCGTGTTAATGCAGTGAGTGTCAGCAGCCCGTGAGATATAGAGGGTGTAACCACTCCTCCCTACTCGTCCTTCAACACCATTATGTCACTCCAAGTTCGATAAGCCCACGCTGCAAACGTTCTCCCACTTAAGGCTAAATGTCCCATATTTTTGTTTGTAATTCTGATACCACGTAGCCGCGCCAAAGTGAGACATTTTTTTCAGTTTTCTCTTGAACGAATCCTCGTATTTGCGATCTGAAAACCACTATGTATACTAGACTGCAATTGAATTGATATTAATTCGATGCATTTTCCAAAATGTTACTAAGAGTTTTTTATATCTCTGCTTAAAATATGAAAAAAACCTGGTAATACGAAAACGGAGATTTATTTCCTGATTCCAATGCATTTTTCAGAATTAAAATTGGGTGAATGGAATCGACAGAATTAGTTTGGGAATTGTTTTAAAAAGGGCGGTAGGCGGCGTGGCTTCACAAGATCTTTTGCGCAAGGAAAATGATGAACACGCTGACAGGGTGGAGGAAGAAGAGAACGATTTGACGACAGGAAGGAGTTGTCTTTCTCTTGTCATAAATATTATAGTTCGGCAAGTTACATGCACAACTGCCTAGGCGTGGAACAATATCTGAGCATTAAAATTATACTGTAGTAGTGTCACAATATGTAACGTTGACACAATGTGTTTGTAAAGATTCCTTTCTTACTTTCTCAATCATTCTTGTTGATAATAATACATTGTAGGGGCTTGGGACATCTTGGTCATCAGTTCCTTTGGCTGGCTGCGAGGCTCAGCGGTAACGTTCTCGATTGAATCCTGGTGCAGCCAGTTGGCCTTTGAGGGTGCACGAATGCGAGGGAGCCGTGGCATTAAATTTACTGGCACGTTAAAATCCCCCTCGGGGCAAAATTTCGGCACCCCGGCGTCTCTAAAAGCCACAGTAGTTAAAGGGGACGTAAAACTAATTATTATTATTATTATTATTATTATTGTTGTTATTATTATTATTATTATTATTATTATTATCATCATCATCAGTCCCGTGTAGTTGATTATGTGTGTAACTGTATTAGAGTCAGGGATGGGGCAGGTGCCCTGAAACTTCACGTACGGTACTATGTCGGCATTTACCTGGAGGGATTGTGGAAAACCGGTGAAAACACACTCAGGATAGATGCTGACAGCGCTGGATTCCCTTCTAGGTAACTATTTCAGAGTTATTTGAGGATAAACTCCCGAACAAAACACATATTGTTCCTACATTAGTAATACTTTTTAGGGCATAATTCTTACCGCACAGAGTAGCGACTGGTTTCACTCGATGCGAAATTGAATACTGTATAGAAAGATATGACTGGTTTGTAGTTAGCACGTTCTTGATATTTTAGAAAAAAATATGGACAAGATATGTTCGTGTTCAGGTTTATTGGGAATATCTATTCTAAAAATCATCCGATGCGGACGTCCAAATCTAGGAATCGTCTTCTAGACATAACAAACAAGACCACAATCCGTGAAAAATTCTAAGCAATGGAGCGGTTCTTCTGACTCTAATTCCTAATTTTCGTGAGATCTGAAACGAATCCGTGATGCCACACACTATAACTTACTTCAATTTTCATGGAAGTAATAATAAAAGTTTATTTATGTAGGATATTTTATTACAATAAACAAATTATGAAAATGCATATCAAGAGCAAAATTATTATGCACATATTGAACCCTTACGATGCTGTATAATAATGTTTCATGTTAATTTTATTCATCATATTTGAAAGACATATTGGGTGCAGTTGAGAAGGCTAGTGGACCTGAATATGTTGCAAGTTGTTCGGAGCGAAGAAGCATGTGAGGTATTAATAGCCAGTTCCTGGAAGTAAGGTGCTTGAACTTTACGCGTCTTTGTCAGGACGGGTCATGAGAGAGAAGGGAAACTCGGAAGAATGAGGGATGGAGATACTCGGTGGCGCCAAGAAGACGTGGTGGTTGTATCCAACGACACAATTAAATGTTCAGAAAGACACTACTAGTGAACAAATAGTGACATTGAACAATAATAGCCTATTACGGAACAGCCAATATCACAAAGAACAGAATTAAACGCTAGGTTTGCGGAACATTCGGTAGCACATACAGACCAGTTAAATAAAATTACGGCAGATATTAATGATAGTACCAAGAAACCATTAGATAAACTAGCTAATGAAATGTACGATAATAATAAGCAAATAGGACAGATTCAGGTTATCCAGAGTAAATTTGACCAGAAACTACTTGAATTGGTTGAAATGGTGGTCTCTAAGCTAGAGCAGATTGAGAAGGCGTGTGTAAATACTACGGCAGGAATTAAAATCGCGCAGGATGAGCTACGGGGGAGGTTTAACCAAATGGAGGCCAAGACGGTCAACATACAAGAGCGAATTGAGGCAGTCGATAAAAATGTATTGGGTCTTGTGAAGGAAATGGATAGGCTGGAAATAAAGACGGAAGATACGTGGGCACACTGGGCGGTGGACCAGTATCAGATAAAGAAATGTATAGCAGAAAATAAAATGCAAACGGTGGAACAGATGGAAGTAAATAAATTACAGATTGAGGAACGTCTGGGAAGGATAGAAGCAGGTCAGACCGGAAATCAGGAGATGAATGAAGAAAGAATAAAATTAATGAAGGACAGAATTAGGAACGACTGGAAACAGATGAGCGAAGATACGAAAGATGAAAGTTTACTGATGATTAGGAAGCTGGGAGAAAATTAAAATCGGATTCAGGCACTTGAGGAAAGCATTAAGGTCAAGTTCCAAGAGCAAGCTGACATGATTATTAAAAGCGACCAACGAACACTGGAGCAAGCTAATCTATTTTCGTCTGAGCAAATAGAGGGGAAGCTGGAAAGCGTGAGGAGCCTAGGGCTATCGAACTTAGCTGGTGGCACAAGCAGTGAACAGAGTCCGAAGACAGGGGTAAACACAGAAGCATTTCGTGAGTACAGAGGCCGAACATCGACTCCTGTGCAAAACACAATTAGTCCACAAATAATTCAAGTCATTCGGGGAAACGACTTTAAACCTTCTTAGTTTAGTGACGGAATGGGGACTACGCCAAAAGCTTTTCTGCGCGAACTGGAGGAATACTATAATGACCAACAGGTTAGCCCCATGAAACAAGTAAGAATGGTAGAAAGATTTTTTCAGGGCTCGTGCTTACATTGGTTCCAGAGTTTTAAATACACTTTCGAGAACATGGAGCAATTCAAGGAGGCGTTCTTAAAGAAGTTCTCGAGTCCATCTTTACAACAGGGGTTGAGAATGGAGCTATACTCACCAAAATACCACAACACACATCCTACAAAGTTTTCTGAGTTCTTTTCACAACAAATGGTGAAACTCAGGGACCTTGACGAACCGCCGTCTGAGGAAAACTTAGTCTTAACGATTGGGAAGCAATTACCCATGAATATACAGCAATTTCTGGTGACAGCCAACGTGAAAACGGCACTGCAAGCGGAGGAAATTCTTAGGCATTTTGATGAGACCAGTGTAATTGCACCTCAGGGAAGACAGCAGCGAATAGCGCAAGTTAACACTACAGAGGTAGTTAAGAGCACGAACAACAGTAGTACGAACACAAGGTCCCAGGCGACGAACACGCATTTCACGCCACGGAGGCAAGAGTACCAAGACAACAGGGAAAACCAATAATAACAATAGAAACTTTCATAACAATCAGAGACCATACCAGAGAGGTTATTCAAACTGGCAGAACAGAAGACAGGAAAGACCGTATCAAAGGAATGGCGAGACGCGATTCCGGAAGGACAGACGGAATAACATGGAATCGGAACCTAGGGATGACAGGAATAATTGGAAAGAGCGCTACATGGAGTCGCAGAGATATTTAGAAGAACTACACAGGAATGAAGAGACAGAGCGAGAAAAGTGGGGAAGAGCCATGAAACATAAAAAAAATCCCGACAACCACGGTACTGAGGATGCGGAGAATTCGTCGAGACAGGGGGAAAATCAGAGGAATAACAGGAGAGATTCACGAGGCGAAATCAACAAGGGCCTCAAAATATGGTGAAGAAGACGGAAGAGGATGAGGAAGAATACGGAAGGAGATGAAGAAGACGGAAGTAGAAGAAGAAGACTGGAGCCGGAGAGGAAGATGGAAATTATACTATACGATGGAACCATGGAAGCAGGATGGAAATGATGTCCATTCATTCATTCATTCGTTTATTTGCAATTGGGGGTGTGTCCCCCGGTGGCAAATTAGATGAAATGAAAATCCACAGCCTGCTTCCAGTCTCCGACCGGGTCAGGAATGGAATGAATGAAGCCCCCATCTAGCGGCGAGGATATGAAATGTGCCGGCTGCCGAGGCCTGACGCACTCCTGTGGGGAAATGATTAAATGTATGACAGATGAAATGAAATGATAGTGGAGAATGTTGCTGGAATGAAATTTTGACAGGGAAAACCGGAGTACCCGGAGAAAAACCTCTCTGCCTCCGTTTTGTCCAGCACAGATCTCACATGGAGTGACCGGGATTTGAACCACGGATTCTGCGGTGAGAGGCCGGCGTGCTGCCGCCTAAGCCACGGAGGCTGGCAAATTAGATATACATAACAAATAAATAATTGTACATAACAATTCCCTAACAATTAAACTGGAGTATTTACACAAATAGTCAGTCTTTTCTTAAACACACCTATATGTTTGGGAAAAGGCTCTAAGACTGCGGCAGGTAGAGAGTTCCAATTATCAATGGCACGGTTTACGAAAGAATATTTACCATAATTTTTTCGCTGTGGTAGGCCCTTAATTTTGAAAGGGTGATCGCTCCTACCCATGTACGTAGGCTTTTCCATACGTTTGCTAAGCTCACCCCATGCTAGTTGATTTGTATACGCGTTGTACATAGCGCAGAGTCTAGATTTCTTCCTCCTAGCCTCAAGTGATTCCCACCCAAGTTTCTTTAACATACGGCTCACACTGCTCCTGGGATTAAAGTCACTGAGCACAAATCTAGCGGCCTTTCTTTGTACCATTTCCAACTCATTTATGAGGCCTACTTGATATGGATCCCAAACTGCCGAGGCGTATTACAGAATAGGTCTTACAAGTGACAAATATCCTAATTCTTTAGCAGAGGTACTACTTCCCTTTAATACCCTCAATACAAAGTGCAGGGATTTGTAAGCTTTAGAAACTACACATCCTATATGACTACTCCATTTCATATCATTTCTTACGTGAACGCCCAAAAATTTGCAAGAATCTTCTTCTACAAGTATTTCCGAGCCAATTTTATATTGAAAATCTTGCCTTCGCACATTCCCTATTTTTATTGGACTACATTTTCTTGGGTTTATTTTCATTTTATTTTCAATCGCCCACTTATAGACCAGGTTCAGGTCATCTTGAAGTTCTGCATTGTCTTGTGAGTCATGTATCTTTCGATATATTACACAATCATCGGCAAACAATCGACAGTCACTGCGAATCCCATTTGGTAAGTCATTTATAAACGCCAAAAATAACAAAGTTCCGATTACGCTGCCCTGAGGGATACCCGACGTTACGGTAATTTCATCCGAGAATCGGCCATCTATTTTCACTTTCTGTGAACGACCCGCCAAAAATTCTTGGATCCATAAAATTACTCTTCTATCAATCTTCGTCGAAGCTAATTTATGGAGCAGCATGTCATGCGGCACGACATCAAATGCCTTCGCAAAATCTATAACTACGGCGTCGACTGAAACTCCATCGTCTAACGATTCGCTAATATCTTGAAAAAGTGATAGCATCTGACTCTCGCATGAGTAACCTCTCCGAAATCCATGTTGCCTATCATTAAACCATGATAATGTTTCCCACTGTTCCCTCAAGTAGTCGCAAATGAGATGCTCCATCTGTTTACAAACGATGGACGTAAGACTAACCGGCCTGTAGTTGCCGAATTCAAGTCTGCTCCCTCCCTTAAATATAGGGACTACCGTAGCTCTTTTCCAGTCATCCGGGATTCGCGCATTGTTAATGGACACATTACAAATCACCTCCAAGTATCGTGCCATGGCCCTACCTCCTAGTTTAAGTACTTCACTAACAATATTATCAGGACCCTTCGATATATTGTAACGTAATTTTTGTATTAGCTTTACAATTGCTGACTGGTTTATTTGGAGAAGTGGAGCCCCTGATTTACCGATAAGGTCCAACACACAGCTATTGGATTTATTGAACACACTGCCATAAAATACATTTAATTCATTAGCAATGGCTTGCTTCTCAGTAATTAATTTACCGTCACCGGATATTATCATCAAAAAATTATTTGAATTTCCCTTTCTTCTCCTAACATAACTGTAATTTTTTTTCCACCCATCGCCTCCCGAACCAAGTAAACCTTGCATATAATTGTCATGAGCAGCCCTCTTTTTTAAGACGAGCTCTCTTGATAAGGACTTAAATTTCAACATATACTTGTCACTATCATGTCTTTTATTGTATAATTTCCTAATTTTCTGTTTAAGACTCCTGATTTCCCGTGTGTAATACTCAGGATCTGGGTTTTGTTTCAGTAATTTAAATGGAACAAATTTATCAATAGCGCTATTTAAAATTTTCAAAAAGTTAGTCCACAGGATATTAATATCATTTCCTTCCGATGCCCATCGTACAAATAGCTCATTCAAATACCCCTGAAATGTTCCCTGATCCGCCCTGCGATACTGGAATATGATTTTATTTGCTACATCAGAGTCAAATTTTTTAATGTCACCGTATCTAATATTTAATTCAATCCCAGAATGGTCACTAATTCCTGGTACTTTCAGACAGTTAATATACAGCTCTACTGGCCTTACGAGATAAACATCTAAGGTATTATTGCCTCTAGTTGGGAAGTCAACTACTTGGGAAAATCCCCCCTCCCTTAAGAATTTGTTTGCCGCGCTCTGAGATTGACCACAGCTAGTTGACTCACCAGACCATTCTACTTTGGGGAGGTTTAGATCTCCGGCAATTATTATGCTCTTTTTCATAGCATTACCCGTACAAATTTTATCATACAGTGTGTCGAGGAGCGAAAAGTTATCTTTCGGTGCTCTATAAGCCCCTATCACCTGAAGAGTGAATTTAATCCCTTTATCCGAAATGTGTACACATAACATTTCAAGATCCGTATCAGCCCACTTTAGGAAACTAGCTATATTTTTGCGCACACAAATAAATAGCCCACCTCCTCGCTTCACCCGATCCCTTCTGTACATTTCGTAGGTCCCTTGAATTATTTCATTACTATTTATATCCTCATATAACCAAGATTCAGTAGCAATGACTATGTCCGGAGAATACGTCTCTACAAGATTCCAGAATTCAATTAATTTATTTCCTATACTCTGACAATTAACCTGCAGTATTCTTCGAGTCTTACCTCCGCAGCAAATATCCCGAAGTAGCTCCTTCTGTTCCCGTTGGCTGGCAACCTCTGGACCTGCTCCTCCTCACAATGGCCAGCACGAACCGATGACCTTGTCATGTAGGCTCCCTAGCTTAAAAGTGCCCCGTCGATTTAAATGCAGCCAGTCTCGGGCGAAGTCACGGCCACCAATCCAGCAGTCAACATCTACGTACACTAATCCCAGTTGTGCACAAACCCAGTCCATGCGGTCATTTACAGTCTTAACTCGCCTTAACGGAACATCTCCCCGCCGAACAATGCCACTCATTATAAATTTTGCATTTCCAAACTTGCTTTTAGCTTTTCTGCCTAGTTCGTAGAGCTCCCCCATGATGTAATCAGCTGTAGCCCTCTTCTTCAAATCGTTCGTCCCAACATGGAGCAACAACACTTTAACTTTGTCACAGTCCTCTACATTTGCTTCTTCCACTTGTTGGGCAAGCTGGTCAATTTTAAACCCCGGATAACACCGCACTTTCGCACCTGTTTTCCTCGAGATATTCGCACTCCATCGTATCATAGAATCACCCATTATGATGACGTCATCCTCATTTTGCTCCTGCACGCCCTCATCCACACTGATCCCAGTAGAAAGCCGTTCAGTCACATCCTTCACCGTTTCATCTGATTCACGAAGCTTTGTTCTAAGTTCCTGTATTATTTGATCCCTTGCTTTGATTTGCACCCTCAAACAGTCCGGCGTATCACATACTTTACAAAACCAATTCCCGACATCACAATCCTCCTTCTTGACCTTAATACGGCCAAAGTGAAACCATTTCTCACATAGTCCCCACTGAACACCGTTCTTCAATGTTTTACTGCACGTCGAACACTTTAAAGCTGCCACTGGATCATTTGCCTGATTCATATTTGGAGTAACAGGGCCTGGATTCACTTCAACTCCACCAATAACTAGCAATGCAGCTATCACTAGGGCTATGAACCACAAGTTACTAGGGCCCGTATGCACACACAAACACCGGAAATCCCGACTACCCTTCACATACCACAGTCCGATCCTCGCGCGATAACACTCCAGCGAACAACCCATTTCAGCACACCTGAGAGCTCGGGAAAAACACAACCTTTCACTTTGACTGCCAACTGCAGCAAACTTGTCAGAAATGTGAAGAAGCACAACAAAATGTACGGGACTACTGTACGTGATGTATGACTGATTTGTTGACAAACAAGACGGGAGCGAGAGGTCGCGTTGCTTGTATGAGAGAGAGGGGGAGATACCAGGTATGACAGTTGACAGCTGTGTGGAGTACGCAGCGCGATGAGTCAACAAGAGAAGTAATTAGTGAGACGAGACAGGTCACTGAACAGACGGAAGTGGGACACCTTTAAACTGGAGATATTACTGAATGATTTTATAATGTAGTGGGTTACTGAAAAATCGACTCAATGTCATGAGCCAGAATTTCAGTTCAGCTGGTGGCAAATGAACCCTTATGATACATGCTGTATAATAATGTTTCATGTTAATTTTATACATCATATTTGGAAGACATATTTGGTGCAGTTGAGAAGGTTAGTGGACCTGAATATGTTGCAAGTTGTTCGGAGCGAAGAAGCAAGTGAAGCAGGCGAGGGATTTATAGCCAGTTCCTGGAAGTAAGGTGCTTGAACTTTACGCATGACTTGGAGTCTTTGTCAGGACGGGTCATGAGAGAGAAGGGAAACTCGGAAGAATGAGGGATCGAGATACTATGTGGCGTCAAGAAGGCGTGGCGAGGTGGTTGTATCCAACGTGCGGAGCTTGAATTTAGCGAATCACAGAAAGATGCCAGGCAGTGGCGCGAAATCGTGCGTGGGTTGAGAAAGCGCGCGAACTCTGTTCTGATTAATTGGCAGATCGATTTCAGATCCGCTGGGCAGGAATGTGACCTGCGTGAGAAATGATGAAGAATGATACCATACCCGAGCCGGTAGCTCATCTGCTTCGATTTATAATATTTTTATTGTCTCCTCCACCGAATTTTCGCCAGTTTTGTATAAATGTGTCCACGATGCTAGTTTGAAACACACTATTTTGAGGTCTCTGAGGAGACGAAGTGCTGCCCGATAACACACTATCTTGAAGTCTTTGAGGAGACGAGGTGCTGCCCGACTTAACTCTTATTTGAAGTAATTAGGGACGGAGTAATCTCTGTTCGAGTCTCAGTGGAGGCTAAGTTGTGAAGTCTTGTGAACTTATATATTTCGAGTTAGACCGTGGGTTTAATCTTTATTAACTGTGTAACTATTTTTCATATTGTAATTATAAAGAGTGCGTGTGTAAATATGGTTTTTATTGTAATTAGGGAAAGTCGACGGTATAAATTATAAACGGGCTGTGAGTGAAGCTAGTAGCTGATGTTACAATTTTAGCAGCTTATTTAGCTCATATTTGAATTTGAACATTTCATTTCCAACAAGGCCAAGATGTCGACAACGTGGACCTGCATTTGGATGGTGACCATGGAATCATCTGTCCAGATGGTTATGGAGGAGCAGAGAGGCCCTGTGGGACCATGTTGGAGAAACGATCTGCCCTAATCTTTCCCTTAACAGGACAACGCGAATCAGGCGTAAGCCGGACCAAAATAGGTACTGTGAAACAGAAAATAGACTGAAGCAGTGCGGTACAGTGGGCATAAAGCTGCATCACCAGAAAACCAAATTTAGTAAACAAGGTATAAATATGTTTATTAAAATTACAAGATTTTAAATATTAACATCAAAAATGCACATTAAATGCACACAAAGGTAAAGCAGAAATGACTATTTAAGCTTAACAAATTGGAAGGGTCTTTTTACAGAACCCAAGTAAGTGACACCAATGATGAGGCTTGCCTTAATTTAAGGAGAATAAGAATAAGATTGAAGTATAATATACCATGATAAAAGAATTATAAAATAATTTAGCTTCTTCATATAACTTGAACTTATCTTCCAAAGACCCCGCTCCATAAAATCTCAGCTGACATAATGTTGGTTAAAAAGTCCTTTTCAATTTCTTCCGCAGGAGGCGTTCATGGCCTCGAGATACATGAACGTTCATTTCTTCTTATCCTGAAGGAGATGACACCAGTAGTGTCTAGGCGACGACTCAGTAAAACAATGAACTAGTTAGCAGCCAAGAAACTGCTGTTGCCGTGAATACCGTCTGAGGTGTAACTGGTAGAGTACTACGGGTTGCAAACATACCAGCCATCTAGAGCGATGTGTTCAGCGTGGAGCCTCGTAACATAGTAGCGAGGTGACGTAGCGCCATGAGGAGTGGCAGGGTGCGAAGTGATGCGAAGAGAATGCATTGTTGATCAGAAGTGCGGTGATGAAGAAGTGATGCGATCAGAATGAGCGCTGATCTTAATGATGCGTTGATATGAATGACGATCTGAATGCTGAAGAACTCCAACAGGCAGTGTCTCTTATATACGGAGGCGACAGAACAATCTCGAACAAGGAGCCACCTGACCGCAGAGTCCTGCCATTGGCTGAATGAAGGTCAAACTGACGTCAGTCCAACACCGGCACGCAACAAGCCCAAAGCACAATAGTAGACGCTCTGTATGCCGAGGTTGCGGATGGCTGAGAATATGAGCACTGGAACACTTGAGGTAAGATCTTAGAAAACGAAGCTTACATATATACAAATAAATAAATTATAATACAACAACGTGTTTAACACATTAACTTGTTTTGAAGTTTTCGGGAAGAGAAAAAGCGAACAGTAAAACAGGGCTGTCACGACAAACGTATACTGTCACGAAAGTGACCATATGTCATGTGACGTGAGCTGAATCGAGTTGCAGAAGGAATAAGTACCGCATTGATTTATTTCAATCAAGTAGTTAGATTTTGGACTGGGAAATATAAATAGTTTAATTTTGATTTTGTTCGCGTTGTTTCGATTTTTCTGTTGATAGCGTTTGTACCGACACTCATATTTTAAATGTAGAAAATTGCGTGACTATTGTTTGATTTTATTGTGTAAATATTTAGTGTAATGTTAATCCAAGTGCCGTGTGTACTTGAGTGTACAATTTGTTATTGCGAACATGAGTTACGGGTCATGTGACAAGTGAGACTTTTATAGATTTGATTTAAGAATAGAATGGCAGGAACCTTGATATTTTCGCTAGCCGTTTGGATTAAACAGGCATACTTTTATTTGATGTAATCTTGTGTTTGCCTTTGCAATCATTTTGAAGGGAACCGTCTGTTCTCTAGTCTTGTTAAGTAAATTACATTTTCTGATTTTTTTTTGTCTCGGTCGAATCTAAGATCTGATGCGCTGCGTGTGGGTGATATTTATGATGTATTTTTTTCAGGGAATTTCAGACGCTGGTGGTGCGTGTGTGCTAAAGTGTCATGAGTCAAAATGTGTATTTCTGCGCGGAGGAATTTGCTATGGCTTTCCTTGTCTGCTGCTGTCTGGGTGTCAGATGGTGCTCATTGTGAGACTCTGATCAACCCCGACGAGGTTCTTCAATTCCGTGGGAATTAATGGAACTGATGGTATTTTGTGACACACATGGTCTTGCTTCGATTCTTGGCGCTATGCGATAAGCTAGCTTGGGATATTTACGACACCCACATTATTTTAATGATGTTCAGTAAAGAATCTACGTTCTTGGTGCATGCCTCAGCGCTGCATTGGGATATTTCTGTTTACACACTGGGTTATTGACACTGGCCGGCGAGACATCCACCAGCCGCAGATCTAGAGAAGACACGCTAATGAGTTGAGGGGACTGGGTTTCTCGTGACCTAGTTATTGAGTGTGTCTGTTGCTCACGCACGGAAGGTAATATCATGTTTCGTTTAAATCAAATTCTTGTTTTGTTGTATATAATTGCTTCTGGGCAATGTGATTGTGTTTGATTTTCCGTGTAATATATTTGATTTGTTTGACACCCTGTTGTGTGTCCTTGTAAGGTGTCAACGGTCATCGGGTGATGTCAGTCGAGTATGGTCACGTTCGTTCGTACTTGTTTGGATTTATGTAAAGTCCTGATTAGGCATTGCTTAAGTCTTTGACACGTGATAAATATTCCGAGTGGGAATCTCAGTCACAATTTTTGTAAGGCTAGCGAGTGTCGGGTATTTGCAAATATTTGTTTAGTTTTAGTTGCATTCCCAGTACCATGCCTACCTTCTCTTTTACGTGCCCGCAGCTTGTCGAGCTGTTGCCTATGGTCGCGGGTCGCGTATAAAAAGTACTTATTCTTTTCTGTGTCTTCGTCACATCGCCACACATGATTTGAAGTGAAGTACAGGACCATTGATGGCCTGAAAACTTGTATAATCTCGTCAGAGAAATTTTGTTTGATGTGTTAATTAATTAACCTGTGGGTGTAATTATGGGAGTTGTTGATTTGTTTATTGCTTTTTATCTGAAATTAAATTCATATAGTTAAATCTTGGCTTAACTTTTCTTTCTTTTGTGATATTTTTACCTATGTTCCTTGTTATGATAAGAAGCAAATATTTTAACAACAACGGTATGGACCGAAACACTTCCCTGAAAAAGAGTCTTATTACGCTTCTTTACGAGGGTGCAATATATAGAATTAAAGTTCCTATGATATTCTCATCTGCCCATTGTTAGCACAGGCACTAGTACTGCGTACCAGAAACAAAAAAGAGTATTATACCAAATTATATCCTGTTCTTAAAATCAATGCTTCAATTTTCTCCATATCGAAGAAAACGTTTAATGATTTACACACACAAATCAGTATTTTACATCACATCAGGTACTCGTATATTGTACAGGCCCCCAAGGGGTTGCACCCCCTGAAGCCACCCTCCATCATCTATTAAAACCACCCCTAACTGGCAAATCTCATAAGTCCAGAACAGCACCTTTTACACAGCAAGGGCGGCTACCCAGCTTGGGAAGCCTGCCAGCCACTTGCATCACACTCACAAACACCTACACAATAGCCAACTAGGGCACCTACATCGATGGAATGTCGACGAAGCAACACCAGAACCTATAAAAAGGAAGGCCTTAATGAGGACAGTCTCTCTCTATTATCTGTCATACAGTGTGTGTAGCCGGAGGCTCCGCTGCAAGCTGCTATCATCAGGTGAGTCAGCAAGTGTTCAGATATCCTATACTTTGTAAAACCTACCCACAAACTTGTACACTTAAACTTATAACATTTATTACATTTCCCTAAAAGGGACATACAATTTCATACTCACTGACCAATAAATACTTGGTCAGTAATCTACACACTGCATTTGTAATTACACGCCTCTATACCTCCTAACACCCTTCCTGACTCTCGTCACGAGTAAGCGTGACAATAGTAGCCGGTAATCGCCTGCTTAGGCTCCATTGTATCTCCGCTGGCAGCAAGCCGCCGGCATAGCTGACGCAAGCAGATCTGTTATATAATTCCTTCTGACCAGCTGGGAGTATAGTACATTAACCTGCGCCCAGCAGATCATCCCCATAAGCGACACTTACGTCTTTACAGGAGCACCCCCTAGCATTTAAACATCACACAACACTCTACACTGGTAAGCTTACCCAGTTACGGGAAGCTGCCCTCTTTAGAAATCACCTTCCAAATTAGCACATTAACACGTACGTTTTAGATCTAACTACCCCCAACTAAGGGATCTAAAACAATTTGGTGGAGGCGCCTCTACTACGAACAGTAAGGGTGGGACTCATACAACGAGCCCCCGTTGTAGAAACGAGCCCTACCGTACGCAGCCAAGCGAAATAGTGATTTTTTTTTCAGACAGAAGGCATCATTTTTGCTTCACACTACTTACACAAGGGACATTTTTGTCAAACCAACCACCCAACCCCCGAAAGGAGCAGAGAGACATAAGATACACTGCCAAACACGCACAGTTTTTTTAGAAGACGCATACACTTCATTCGGCATGGCCCCCCTAAACAGCCTAGCTGTGCTGAGGAGCATTGGGGAGTACCAGGAATTAATTGCCTGGCACAAGGTCTTTGAAACAAGGCAGGACTACCTCAGAAGGTTTCAGCAGCTCCTGCACGCCCAGTATATGCGGATCATAAGGGCACTTGTCCGGCCACGCCGCAGCGCTAAGAATCGCAAGATTCGGGCGAAAATCCCCACCCTCCGTACACAAATCATTAAGGCACACTGGCAACTACACTGCCGACACGAGTTCATGTTCCAGCAATGGGAGACACTCATCAGGGAACACCACCGGATAGGGACTAGTGGCACAAAAGTCGCCGAACAGGCCATATGCCACAATAGGCAGTACACCCAAATTTGGGACGAGTACCGCGAGCTCCAAGCTAACAAGGCCATTTTTGAGTTCGTGGCAGGGCCGCAGGCCCAGCCGAGAGAGGACATAAGCGTAGATACGCTAACTCGGCAATTTGCGAGGATGTCCCTCTCGCCACGTACTACCATACATGGGAAGGAGTTCACCGTGGCCACAGTCCAGAAGACGGCCAGGTTAGACTCCAACACACTGCAGGGCCAAAGTCACAACAATACACGTCCCTCAGCTCCGGATCAGAAGGCCATTTTGCCAAAACGAGGAGCAGAACCTAGGCCAACCCCCTCACAACGGACGAACGAGAGGGAGTTGACGCCAGGACTCCCGAGTACACATGACATAACAGGGAGAAAACTGGAGTTAACCACGTCATGGGCTGAAGACAAAGAGCCCGTCCCACAGCACATTAAGCCCACACACACCTACACAAATAGGCAAACACAAGGGCTGGAGTCTACCGTGGCCATAGGCCAGAAATCGGATAGACTACACTCCACTACATTGCCAGGGCAGAGACAGGCAATTAAACGGCCTTTACCGCTAGTTCAAAGGGCAATTTTGCCAGAATGGAAGCGGGCACCGGCATTCGTGCCCCAGGTGCGAATGCATAAGAGGGTGTTGCCTTCAGGCCCTCAGGGTGCACAACACACACCCGCACACTCCGACCAGGCGCAGACACACAATGCACGGGGTATAAGAAAGGTTTTATTACCTACCCCACGAGACCGGGAAGTCAAGAGTACACACACCCCCATAAACTCTACTAGGGTAGCGCAGTGCGCAATTAATCACTCAGACAGAACCACATTCAGGCCAACAGCCAGGCACTACGGTGAAAGCAGGCCCAGTCTTACTTTGCTACAAATTCCTCCGGAAAATAGCAAAGGGGCACCTCAGTGGATTCCAGGGGCCTACACCTTAGTGACAGGGCGAAAGTATTCACCTTTCCGAGCAAGGACGCTCGGACGGGGATAACGACTTCCACCAGGGACACAAACATTAACTGCACATTTTTTCATGTATATACAGTGGAACATGGCTAAATCAAAAGTGTATCATTCAAAATTCTTCTTGGTTATTTTCCTGACCCCCTAGTATTTTTTTTAGGCCACCAATGGCTTATAATCGTGATTAATTGAGGACATATTTTGGACAATGCAAAGTTTTTAATATGCAAAGCCAAGCGGAAGCCAATCAATAGGAGACGCGGCTTAGGTCCTCAGAGAGCTATTCCGAACACAGCGTAAGCAATAAACCATAGCATAGAGCTTAGGCAGGTCTTTCTAAGTAGAAATGACTAAGTGTTCTATGTTCCGGTCCCACAGTTTGATAGATTCTTTTGGGATGACTGAGAGACTTACCCGTAAAAATCAGTTAGGAATCTCAAACTATTTTTCAAAAATGGTAGATTTTCCCTGAGACGTAACTAGATTACCGTCGTACTAACGTCGCCATATAGGTGCATAGTACACTCAGGTCCTACCATTCATTTTTCAACATTTTGACATTATTTACGACCGCCGCATGGCAACCCGCTTTAATAAGCATAAAGCAATGTGCAGGCGAGATACAATACATTTTCTCTACTCTATTCAAAGAGCTCTCTTAATTCGGATCGTTGCATAACTCAATTTTTTTCTTTTCGCCTCTTTCACTAACCCCGTGGAAGGAAAGTTATCCAAGTGAACAGTATGTACTTAATCCATAAGCATACGTGATACACTACATTGCCTATAACATGAATTTTTCTTGTCCCCCATAATAACGCACAAACTAACCATAAACACCATGGGGTAACACTCACAGCTCAAGGGGGAAACACCATTACTTATTTCATGAAGGCATATCACACCCGCCAAACAGCACCTACACGTACAGGCGGGAACACTGTCAATAGGAAGGGAAGTGATCCCATTGGCAGACGTGGAAAGAAGGCCAAGAAATAGCCTTCGGACCTCGCTGACCGCACCGGGATACGACCCTAACTCTTGGCAGAACTGTCCAGAAGACACAAGCCTGAATGGCACCAGAAATAATTATCCTGATTAAAGACGGTCTCGAACCCGCAATCTCCTGAATACCAGGAGTGCAAGGTCGGATAATTATCCCATGGGAGGATATAATAATAGAGGACAGTTCCAATAACGCATATACATAAGCATGAAACAATCAAATCACTTCCGACACCTAGTCACCAAACACGCGACTAGCGGTCCGGAGACACGCGTGCATAGACACAGCCAGGTGCCACTAACAGGGACATATTCGACCCACGCTCACATTACCACAAAACTTGAGAACACAAAGGTATTTAGTGGAAGGTTCTTTTCTATTATGGAAAGCCACACTCACAACAACTCAGAGAGAGCACTCAGGCTTAAACACACACACGTTCCGGACACAGGAACATTGTCAAACAAGTAATAAGATAGCGCACACATCAATGAAATTAGAGACTATCGCCGTCACTGGGCGACCTTACTACATACGGGCAGCTAACAGGCATCCAACTCTGAAGTCGGAACACACGCCATCATTCACGCCAAGTCCAGAACCCCATAACTCCCCAAATTACACTACGAGGAAAATTCAAAAAGACCCAAACTTCTCACGCCAAGGCGTATTTTCATCCGCGTGCCTTAAATACACGATGCGGGTGCCATAGTATATACGGTACAAAAAACCGTAACACCAGGACCTTGAACCAAGGCGGGTCCGAACTCACGACCACACAACACACTCGTGCAAAAAACTAACTAATCAACGGTATTTTTGGCGCGAGAAACACAATCAAAGGACACATTGGGGACAACCAAAGACCAACAGACAACGCAGACATAGAACACAGAGAATTACATGATTACGGGTCCAAATGCCCAGTAAGAATCGGACACCGTGGAAAAAAACTATCCAGACTCCCAATTAGACCGAAATTGGCCCATACAAGTACATAAACAGGTAATACCACATTTCCACCGGCCAAACACCATGCAAAAATTTCGATTACACCAGACATAGGAAATAGATTTCCCAAACACAGGTATAGCAATTTCACAAGGCAACGGTCTTATGGAATAGTGTCCACACAACAGTGCTAGCAAAAACGGGACAAATTTCCACACTGGCACTCCCGGAATCCCAACCAGTGACAACACTCACATACTGGCAAAAAGTCACGTTCCGACAGCCGACATACGCAATGTCAGAGACTTCATGTACACAAACAAATGAAAACATAACATGACGAAATACTGACTTGCAGAGCCCACCGCATTGCAACACTGCTGCCGACAGACACTATTGTTATATCGGAAGTGAACAGGAAATCACAAACACAAACCAATGATAATGCCATACATTTTTCAGCACTGTTACAACAGTTGGGACATTTAGCAATATGCAGATACTGTGGGCCACATTATCTCAGGACCATAGGAGCATATCTACAAAGATGTTGACAAGTTACACGCGCCATCTGACACTCAGACACGCGACACACGATAGAACTTAGCCGATAACAGGCCTCCCGCCCGCATGGTGTAACGGAACACAGGCACATACACGCGCTCACTAATCAGGGGCGAATACAGACAGGGGCTCTGAGGGAACAAGACCTCCCCCTAATAACTTCTTTTCTCGACTTTATTTCTAAATAAAATCATTACAGGCGATCAGGACATGACCAATCACACTACGATCACTTGCTACATCAACATTGCAACTGAGAAACCAGATCAGGTCGTGACGTCACAGCGTCACCATACTTTACTATCCCAAGGAGCAATAGAAAACTGATATTGACCAGATGAGGATGACAGGAGCACACGTGGATAGGGCCAGCCAGATAGCCAATATACCGCCTACAGGCTACCATAGTAAGACCCTCATCCTGCCATAACCTTTCCATTTACAACATTAACCAACACAGACACATAAACACATGAAAACAGCAAACTACACGCCAAAATTTACATCGGGGTTGATAGACTTCATGCGTTTAAAGAGAGGGCTCACTACGCCCTGGCCCTCAATGCTAGCACCTGAGTATTAGGGGTGCGTCGGAAAGAATGGCAAGCGTAATGCACATCTCTAAGTCAGAGATGAGGCCAAATTTATATATTAACAATTTTATTTATTAAATAATCCCGCATGAAAGGGAAATAGTATTATTATACATTGACCGATACCTATCCGTAAATGAGTGCGGATACGCCTAATATCCTGATACATGCATGGAATATCCCACCCACACACCTGGGTTATTATTAGTATTACTCCTGCATGGAATTTTTATATTTTTGCAATCCCGGGAAATACCTACCCCCGTCCACTCATTGTAGAAGCATCCTGGTAGCATCACCGGCTCTAGGCCACCATTTACATGAAGCCCAAAGATGCGCAACCCCCTCCTACCTTGCTTTAAGCCTATTCAACGAATAATACCCCCGGATCCTAATAACAGGGAACCTAGCGCCATAAACCCTACTAACGCCTCCATGAAAATTAACAAGGCATTACAGCTGGAAGTCCGACATAGCAAAGTAGACCTGAAGTAGTCTATGCACTTAGAAGATTCTACAACCCCAGAACACTTACAGATTTTACATTTTCTACACAATAAATTATTTACACAATACACTTATTTTTTATATATAAAAAGGAATCTGTGACACGCTGAATGATGATAACGGCGTAAGCAGAAGGCCAAAGGCACCACGCAGGAGCAGAGCTGGGGAAGGCAATGATCAGACCTACCCCGGTTGGCTCACTGACCTAGACCAAAAAGACGAACTACGTAAGGTTGAGGCATTCATGGCCTGGCACGGGCAAACTTCGGAATCCTAGGTGTACCTAACCTGTCCCTAGGACGAAGAGATGTTACACCCACTACGTGCCACGGTCGTCGAAGCCAAGACCTGCAGGGGAGACTTTCTGAGGATGGTGGGAGAAATAGCCAGCTCCACACCGGACTCAGGAGATGACCCTAGGGACGACCCAACTAGGACTAGACTTTTAGTTAGATATAAGTAAGTAGGGCTTCTAGAGCGAGAAGCAAGACTCCTATGCGCAGGAGTGAAGCATTATTACTGCCAATAAGGGCGAAGAGGATATAATTACTGCCAATAAGGGCGAAGAGGATATTATTACTGCCAATAAGGGCGAAGAGGATACTATTACTGCCAATAAGGGCGAAGATGATATTATGCCATTGGACGATGTCCAATGCCCATATAAATGGTGACGCAGCGGGCAGCCAATGGCATTAAATGAGGAGCATGGCGAGCAACTCACAGGGGTTAAAGTGGGCAGACCCAACAACGACAACATATGCAAAGGCAACGGCAATGAGCAGGCAAATACAGCAGGCGAGGCGGTTTGCTTAGTGGCACCGTAAACCGCCTGCGACTATATTAATACTAGTTAATAATCATTAGCATAAATGTCGACAACTAGTATTAAGGGGGCGGAATCCGGCGGTTCTAGAGACAACCGGTGTTTCTAGAATACGTACGGGTGGTGCCCTGAGGAATTAAATTGCCTCAGGCGATCGCCCTGGTCAACATTTTAGCACGTAAGACAGTTGCATTTTGGTACGCAACTTAGAATTAAGCAAATTTTATAAGCGCTGTTGCTAAATAATAGCACAGCATATTTCGGCAATAAAGTAAGGTCAACCATTCGGCTTATAAATAGCAAACATTTTTACTTACCATAATTAAGGTAACGACTTCGGCACCTGATGGCCAACAAACCCGTCATCAGGGTAAGCCCGATAACACATAGGTTAACAATAGACTAAGGTAGAATATTCCGGCACTTGGTCACCAAAAATCGGTACCAGGGTAAGCCCGACAACACTAGGTTAAGGCAACATTTGGAGCCACTTTTTATATATACCTAAGATTAGTTTATAAATAGACATAAGGCTAGTTGGTAACTAGACATAGATACACTATCACGTTAGTAGACAGGAGTAGACATACATATGGACAGTGGTATTAATTATATATATGCTTGCTTTACAGCCATGAGCTCCAACATGGGACACCCGCTCCCAACATAGGGTGCTCCATCATTATGGATATTTATTTTTGTCAGCATAGAGAGTGGCGCCAATATGGGCACTCTCCAAATTTTATATGGCAATGTCATTATTATCCTATGCTTACATACTGTGTTATATTTTCATGCACCCCACCAGGTATCGGTCCAGCGCCGACAACCGACTACAGGGCACATGCAACCGCTACCATGTAGCAACCATGTGTTAATCACCATGCTCATACTATCATGTTTTGCAGGCCAATACACAGGATGACAAGGGTGAACACCCTATACATATACATATATGCTCAATGATCTCTTTTCTTTACCAACAGGTGGCGACATTGTACAAGGCCCTCTGTAAATATTTTGCCCACGCCCATACACGTCTCACTAATCCCTACTTACATACACAATTTTCCCCCTCTACACGCCTCAATAAATTTTTCTTGCAGATAATAAATCCGCACCACGGGGGAGATATGCCTGTGGGATATACCCCACCGCAGGTCGGATCAACGTTTAATGGATATCTTACCTAATATGAGAGGTGACATACGGCCACACAACGCGGACTCCTCATGTAAAGGACGGGTTGTGCCGCCATGATAGTCGCGCCCACCCACAGGGAGCAACGCTATTTAGCATAGGTCTTGTTGGAAATAATGACGATGAGGTACCACATAGACTAGGTTAACAGAAATTTAGCGCGCTTAGTTATTCCGTAAGATGATTGTAAATTAGCACAAAGTAATGCGCCCACGGCCAGTTATTCTTCCATAAATGTATACATAGTACTTCGCACCCCCACATTGTCTGCGGAGGGGATAAATGGTACTCACAAACCTTAATATATGAGCATATCAAAATTACATATTAAACAGTATACTCTCTACATTAATATCACATGTACACAATGATTATGCTTTTGTTCCCTTAATTTTCTTTCTTCTAACGTCCAAATTTGTGAAGGTGTTCCGTTTTATCCCAAATCAATAAACATATTTTAAATATTTCCTTTAACTTATACCCTGGAACACCTATTTTTTCTATTTCTTCCATCTTTCACATTGCAGGGAGCAATTTTTTCCCCAAGACAGCGGCGGACGGCACAATCACCCGTCCAGCCCTGGGTTTTTTCCTCCCTGCACAACACCAACGTATGATACAATATCAAAACCATGTATTTTTTTTTGTGTGGAACTTTTTATATTGCCAATGTCAATTTTGTTTTTCTCATGAACTGTTTTAAATTTAAATTATCACATGTATAAGCATATATCCCAAAACCCACCCCTCTGAACACGAGCTGACCTCACATCTACAGGGCATCGCTACATCAACACGACATCACTACCTCTACACGAAACAGAAGAAACGAAGATGAGATACAAGGAGGTTCCAACAACGACCTACTACATCGACACCCCAACTCCACGTTCCGTTCCCGTTCGCGGGGACGCGAACTAATCAAAGGAGGAGACTTGTACAGGCCCCCAGGGGGTTGCACCCCCTGAAACCACCCTCCATCATCTATTAAAACCACCCCTAACTGGCAAATCTCATAAGTCCAGAACAGCACCTTTTACACAGCAAGGGCGGCTACCCAGCTTGGGAAGCCTGCCAGCCACTTGCATCACACTCACAAACACCTACACAATAGCCAACTAGGGCACCTACATCGATGGAATGTCGACGAAGCAACACCAGAACCTATAAAAAGGAAGGCCTTAATGAGGACAGTCTCTCTCTATTATCTGTCATACAGTGTGTGTAGCCGGAGGCTCTGCTGCAAGCTGCTATCATCAGGTGAGTCAGCAAGTGTTCAGATATCCTATACTTTGTAAAACCTACCCACAAACTTGTACACTTAAACTTATAACATTTATTACATTCCCCTAAAAGGAACATACAATTTCATACTCACTGACCAATAAATACTTGGTCAGTAATCTACACACTGCATTTGTAATTACACGCCTCTATACCTCCTAACACCCTTCCTGACTCTCGTCACGAGTAAGCGTGACAATAGTAGCCGGTAATCGCCTGCTTAGGCTCCATTGTGTCTCCGTTGGCAGCAAGCCGCCGGCATAGCTGACGCAAGCAGATCTGTTATATAATTCCTTCTGATCAGCTGGGAGTCTAGTACATTAACCTGCGCCCAGCAGATCATCCCCATAAGCGACACTTACGTCTTTACAAGAGCACCCCCTAGCATTTAAACATCACACAACACTCTACACTGGTAAGCTTACCCAGTTACGGGAAGCTGCCCTCTTTAGAAATCACCTTCCAAATTAGCACATTAACACGTACGTTTTAGATCTAACTACCCCCAACTAAGGGATCTAAAACAATATCCATTGATCTGGTCTCATCATGGGATGAATGATCTCAGGCAATAAGATATTCTCGTAGCAGAATGTCAGCTACATAAGCATTATGTGTCTCCAGAACTTTTCGTCCCTCGTCATTGTTTCTATGTGAATGTCCTTAGGTGTCCATACCACAAAATAGCATATTTCCCGATATGTTATTTCCAACTGGCCCTGGTTCTGGAAATAAAAATCATGTGAGTGCTAGAGACTTATCAATCTATTCACTTCTGAATGGCACTGTACTTGACATTATCTAGGCTTTTTTTTCGCTTACTTTCTGCCAAACAAAATCCACTTAGCTTTTTGCAGGCTTACAGTATGGTCATATTCCGTGCAGAATAAGGGCACTTGACTTCGTCTATAGCATCATCTCCTATTAATCCGTCTAGGGAGGCACCTAAAACCCATACGTTTTATGTACTCTTCGACTTTTCGACGGATTTCTCCCCTAAATTTTGTTTTGCAATTCGCTCATTATCACAGTCATACTGCATTGCTTTTGAGTGAAATTCGCCGTACAGAATGTTTTTTTTTGCTACTGGAGCCCATTTCGAAGTCGTTTTCCTCTTGCATACATATCCAAAATTTGATGCCGTAAGTCTGTCCTTTCTAGCTGTGTGCCACTTTTCATTTTCTCTTTGGCCCCTTGTTTCCTGTTCCAGTTTTTGTGTATGGCCTTCACTAAGCGTTAGTTGCTTGATCTTCTCATCACTAAACTCTCTCAACAGTACTTCATCGAAATCCAACTGCATTGATCAGTTTCCTTAATCACGTTAGACAGTAAGTTTCATTTCATTAGACTGTTGTCGGGACATTATTTTCCCTTCTCGCGACGCAAATAAACCTTTTCGGAAAGCTGCTCTTCTTCTCTTTCTGCTGAGTGCAGTGTCCTTCACTATTGTGGCAGTTTTTTAACTGATTTCATAGTTTTATAGTGCTAGGATGGCCCAAACTGAAAGACCAGCCCGGCAGCTTTGGTTCTATGAGTGAAGGAACCTAGTTTCCGTCGATTGATATGCTTACCTCCCGTGAATTTTGCAACAAGAGACATATAATTTTCGGCAGCATTGCTGGTGGTGTTTGATACTAGCTGGGAACTTTTGCAATTAGGGGCTGCAAGCAATAACGCATAAGTTTGGTTGCATTTAGCTGTTTGCCTTCACCTTGTCCGCTGGTAGTTCAAAAGTACTGTTTGCTGTCTTTATGGATCCCAATCAAATCCAGTATTTCCTTAAACCAATTTTCCATTTTCACAAGCGCTACGCCTTTATTCTTCCACACAACGCATTGTTTTCATTTGAAGTCGAACTTGCTTCTCTGAAAAAAGTTGGCACTGAATAATTCGTGATTTTGTACTCCTACACTTATGTATTAGAAGTAAAGAACCAAACTACACCCGTGGCGCGACAGCCCATGATGAGCCTAGGCCTACCAAGTACCGCTGCGCTGTTCAGCCATGTAGCCTGCAGATTGCGGGCTGACGTTTAGTCATCCAACTTGTAGGCTACAGGTAAAATATAAGTGAAATCATAACTGCTCAGTGCATTGCAGATTCTCTAATTCAAACGTAAAGAAGTATATAATTTCAAATATAAACTAGGTAAAAAAACTTACGCGTGTGAAAAGGTGTTTTTCTTCTTTTTTTAGGGCCTGGCTTCCTTTTCTTGGTACTTAGTCGCAATCTCCCCGGGGATTTAGTGCAACGCCCCTGAATCGGTTTTGGTGGTGGCTCCGTTTTTCAACAAAAACGAAAAAATAATTCCACGTGATGACCGTAATGCTCTCCACCAGTCGTAGCCTACCTATATGTAGGCCTACATGTATCTATTCTACCAGAAATATTGTCAAAAATATATAGGTCCGAAAATAGAACACCTAACGGGCATTAAAAAATAATACTGTTGCAGGTAAAATAAATTAAACAAAAAGTTATTAATGATGTTGATGATGATGATGATGATGATAATTGTTGTTTTAAGGGGCTAAAATCTAGGTTATCGGCCCCTAATGGTCTGGGTTAGAGCGAAAGTGACAATGAAATGGAAATCATAACGAAACTTAAGTGAGACTGAAAATACAAAATTGAACTCAGATTGAAACGACTCACAAAATGGAGAATGGAAATACTTACTAAAGGGAATTTAGAAGAAAATACTCACAAAAGGAATAGATTGAAAAACACACACAACATGTAGGTTAGGTTCAAAATACATACAAAGAGCAATGTGTACTTACAAAATGCAATTGAAAGTCAAAATACCTACAATATGCAAATGCGATCGAAAATACGTAAAAAATGGAATTGAGGTTCAAAATACTTACAAAATGCAATTGAAATTGAAAATACACAATGCAATTTAGATTGAAAAAGGCCGGTTCAGATTCAAAATACTCACAAAGTGCAAATGAAATTCAAAATACTTACAAAATGCAATTGAAATTGAAAATGCTTAAAAATGTATGGTAGATTCAAACTACTCATTTGCATTGACAATACTTACAAAATGCAATTTAGATTGAAAATACTTACAAAATGTAATTTAGATTCAAAGCACTCACAAAATGCAATCGACAATCAAAATACTTACAAAATGCACAACATACAAAATGCAATTTAGATTGAATATGCTTGCAAAATGCGGTTTAGGTTGAAAATACAAAATACAATTGAAATTCAAAATACTCACTGAAATGTACTGCTCCTACATTGAAAGACTTACTAAAAAGCAATTTAGATTGTCAATCCCTACAAAATGCAATTGAGGTTGAAAATACACGCAAAATGCAATTTATATAGAAAAGAATCACAAAATGCAACTTAGATTGAAAATACCCAGAGAATGTAGTTTAGATTAAAAAAATACGCAGATAATTTGGATACACGGGGGGCCCAATTAACAAAAACAGTACGAGAATCTGAAAGAACAAATGAAATAATGAAACGAAAACAAGAGGTCTGGCCCCTTGAAGAAGGTGGGATCAGTAAAGATGACACAAGGGCCAAATGAGACAAGGACCAATTAAGGCGGGAAAGTGAAAGACTCCCTAGGCCTCGGATGCCCTAATACCGTCGGGATTGGAAAAGAACAAGAGTTGACCAAGGTAGGTCGACAGGAAAGAAGACGTAGAGGAGCCCGGCACAAGTAAGAGGAAGCAATGCCGGTCATAGCTGAGGTCCCGCGTTCGCCTTCCACGTCCCACTAGATGTGAGCCTCTGGGGGAAGTAATTAATGAGATCGATGAGGTGAAAGCAATAAGTCGTAACTAGAAACTGGTAAAATATCAAAGGATCACTCAGAAATATCCAGACCTTGACGATAATTCAGAACTAACCAGCACAGTCAATCGCAACATTGGACTAGATGCTCCGGAATTCCATACCGTCTGGCAAGGTTGTCGCTCTCTCAAATCACTCGGGGTACGCTCCCCTCCCCTCAACCCTCCCCAAACCGCTCTCCATGACCTTGTTCTACTGCCGCGTCTCGTTGCAAATACAGTAACACTTTTATTCACAAACTTCCCAAAGTAATCCCGACGATTCTATTCAACCAATTTAGGTTTTCGATGCGGCTTTTGAAGCAGTGAGTAAAACTCAACTTTCGTATTACCCGTTTTCTTTCGAATTTTAATCAGATATTTGAAAAACAAACAGCAACTTTTCTGTTTTTGAAATTAAAAAGTAAGCAATGAATTAATATCAATTCTGCTACTAGACAGAGTACATAGCTGTTTTCAAATCGCAGCTCGGAGCTCCCCTTCGATACAAAAATAGATAAATAAATTCAGCTTCAGTTGTACTGCCATCTGTTGAAATATATTCTTACCAAAGTGTCGGGACATTTAGCCTTTAACTGTCTGCACAAAAATCTCATTTAGTTAGAACACGATTCGCCCCTTGCTAATGACACTCATTCCGTTGAATATTTCTGAATAAGCCAATGCTGATCCCCAGCTAGACCAATCAAAGAAACCTCGCTGGTGGGAGGAGGCGACAGGTCAGTTTTACTACAACGTGCCACAACCATACATTAAAATTATTTATATTATGGGCGGTGACATTTCCATGTAGCCTACTGTACTTTCGACGTGGTTAATCAGAATTTGTCTTGTGTCGAACAGCGATTAATAAGATAGTTTGAGCGTCGGGTTTAAGTAAAATAAATCGAACAAATTGAACAATTAATTTTGTGAGTTATTTTGAGTCAGCATCACAAACCTATGAAGTACGTAATCTCATAACTACTTCAGTAAGCCCACTAGATATTCGATTAAGTGCCGTACCGAACCAAATTGGGATCAGTCAATCATCCTGGAAGATTCCAGGTTTTATTAACTTGTATTGCTTTCTATTTTCTCAGACTGACTCGATAATCGAGTGTCCCATTGTTGCATGGCTAAAGCTGTTGTTGATTCTTTAGGGACTTTGCGACATCATGGTCGTGTAGTCAAGTGTACTTGTGTGTGTAGAATTTGTCTGATAACCTGTGTCACTGTGATGCCTATACTAGTGTTTGAACTTGTAATTGAGGAAGGATTTAGGTATGAAGCAGTCGTGGCTTTAAGCTAGGAGTCATCCCGGCATTTGCCTGAAGTAGAAGTGGGAAACCACGGTAAACCACTTCCAGGATGGCTGAGGTAGGAATCGAACCCACCTCTCCTCAGTTTTGCCTCACAAGACTGAGTTTACCCCGTTCCGACACTCAAACAAGAATTAAATTCCTTGACAGAGCCGGGAATCGAAGCCGGGCCTCCACAGTGACAGTCTACAATGTCATGCACCACGCAACTAGGTGAACGATGGCTATAGCAAGTACTGTATATTCAATTTATGATTTCTGGATGAAAATTTTAGATCGGCATGACCTGAAGTAGGCAGGAGTTTGCGACTGAGTAAAATGGTTTTCTGTAGTCAATATAAGTGATATTAAGTTTCTGTTGTTTCTTTCAAAAGTGGCCATGTACTGTGCCTGTATTATGCATTGATCACGAGCCATGTCCGCTGATGGTAAGGATCGCAGAGGTCAATGATCCCCAGCTAGACCGATCAAAGTATCCTCGCTGGCGGGAGGACGCGACAGGTCAGTTTTATAAAATACGCATGTGTACTACTAATAAGTTACATTAGATCACAACAAACTACAAGGAGAGTAGAGATTCTTGGAACCTCGGAGTGTGATGGGTGGTGAAAAAAGATGGGCACCTATAAATAATAATAGTACACATGCAACTACATTACCGAAAGAATTAGTCAAATTTTTACTATAAAATGGGACAGGAAACTAAAGAGTTCCTGTAAGTATTTTTCTAAAACACAAACAATAAAATAAGAGATTCACCTCGCTAATCAAAATATCTCGCAAATAATACTGATAATAATAATAAAACATAATAATAATAAGGAGTTTCAAAAGAAAATTTCCCTAGACATTTTCCATTTACTCTCCTACCTCTAATCCATTATTGACAATATTAATTAACCTCTATACATGTTACTCCATATCCCTATTCTAACTTCATGATATCCATTCGGTATTTCTAATGATAACCATAATATTTGACGACTACTAAAATTACTAATTCTATTTACAATTTATTTACATTTCCTTTAGGCAACATTCAAAAATGTTTCTCTCAGTTCCTCCTCTAATCCTCAGGAGTGTTATCCCAAATAGTATTCATTTCTATCTCTTACAAGCATAAACAGTTTCTTCTCAATTCCTAGGTCAACTTGTCTATTCCAATTAATATATTGAACAAGCGATTAAGCAAATTCAGATTAAACATTTCTCACATCCAGGATAATGTTCGATAATAATTATAATACACATCAATCCTCTTTCAACAGTCAAAATTGCTAATATCTGAGCGTGGCGTTTCAAAACAGCTGTTCCTCTCGTTAACATGATCATAAGCCATTAACCAAATACAAGAATGCGCTTAATTCTCTCCAGCCTCAACAATACCTTAACTAGCCTTTACTAATTCATTTATCTCTCTTAAATATGGCAATTACCTTACTCACTCACTATTAATTAACCGATAATCATGGAAACACATTGTCCATCATAATAATAATAACTTTAATAACATAACTTCGAAACTACCTATAATATTCCTCACAAGAACACCATCTAGTCTTGACATATCATATAGCCACTTATTACTTCGATCTTATGTTTGCCATGATCCATAAGTCTTTATTACATTTCAATCATTATATAAATTCCGTAAAGCGCTGTAGTTAAAATAACTCTAAATAATACCACTTGTGACGTGTGTCTTATATAGCAGTTGATTTTAAATTCAGATCATATGCATTACATTTAATAATAATACTTGTTTCATAACTTCACTCTGGTATTTCTTTCCAAATAAGAAATAAATACCTGTGTCACAATAATGATCTTACAATTGTCCATCATTATAATAATAACATGTCCTAGTTTTGCTAGATTTCCTCAATTCGAAATACTGACTTGCAACAACAATTTATCAAAAACGACGTTGGATCAAAGTCAATTCAAATCTACAGTGAGTATGCTTCAAGCATAAAAATAGAAAGCTCAATCCCAACAAAACTTACATATACATAATAACTCGCAGATCAAAAGTAATAATCTAACGCGCATAAACGTTCCTATAATCGTATGTTTCTGTCATAATTCTAACCAAACGATGACTAAAACCGTTGTGAATGATTAAAAATCGCAAAATTGAACTACTATCTTTACTATCGTAAAATATCAAAACTACCGAATAAAATTACTTAAATAAACTATCCAAGAAAAATGCAACACCTAAATTAAATACGGTCCTGAAAATGGACAAAGAAGGCGTACCCAAATAATCATAAAAAATCTACAAATTAATATGAGTGTTCTCTCTACCTTCTGCTTGATGATTACACAGCTGTGCATATCCTGATGGTAATGGTTTTTCAACGAATGATTTCATGACACTGAGGTGCCCTTTGCTAGTGCTACCTCTGTACCAAATTTATTTCAATTCGGTTTCACCGTGTTTGAATAGATAGAGGGAATCAATTTGCACACGTACATGGCCGCCATCCGCAAATTATTGGGCAGATGACCTTGTAGTTTGGTCAAAAGATTCTTCATATATAAAGGTATAATGTTGCAAACTTTGCTAGAGATCAGATAATTAGGTTGGTCGTAATTTGATTTTAGGTTTTAACAATTGGGTGGCCTCAATTACAATTTTCGTCCAGATGGCGGCGATATAAATCATGACACTGAGGTGCCTTTTGCTAGTGCTACATCTGTACCAAATGACGTTCAATACGGTTTCACCGTGTTTGAATAGATAGGGGGAATCGATTTTCACACATACATGGCCACCATCCGCAATTTGTTGGGCTGATGACCTTGTCGTTACGTCAAACGATTCTGCATACATAAAGGTATAACGTTGCAAAATTTGGTAGGGATCAGATGATTAGATTGGTCGTAATTTGATTTAAGCATTTAACATTTGGGTGGCCGCCATTACGTTTTCATGAAGATTACAGTGATCTAAAACATGACACTGAGGTGTCCTTTGCTAGTGCTACCTCTGTACCAAATTTCGTTCAATTCGGTATTACCGTGTTGGTATTGATAGGGGGAATCGATTTGCACACATATATGGCCGCCATCTGCAAACTATTAGGCTGATGACCTTGTAGTTAGTCAAAAGACGCTCGCTTTATAAATATATGTTGTTGCAAAATTTGGTAGAGATCGGATGATTAGGTTAGTCGTAATTTGATTTAAGTTTTGAACATTTGGGTGGCCGCCATTACGTTTCCGTCAAGATGGTGGCGATATAAAACATGACACTGAGGTGACCTTTTCTAGTGCTACCTCTGTAATAAATTTCTTTCAATTCGGTTTCGCCGTGTTTGAATTGATAGGGGAGAGGGACAGACATGCCGGGTACACATGTCACACACACCCTCACACACAGACAGACTTTCATCTTTTGAAAAAATTAAAATGGAAAATAAGCTAATAGAAACTCAATCCTGACAAAACTTACATCTAAATAATAACTCGCAGATCGAAAATGAACATCTAACACGCATAAACGTTCCTATAATCGTATGTTTATGTCCTAATTCTAACCAAACGATGACTAAAATCGTTGTGAATGATGAAAAACCGCAAAATTGAACTACTATCCTTACTATTGTAAAATATCACCAAAAAAACGTATAAAATTGCTTTAATAAACTATTCAAGAAAAATGCAATTACCGGTACCTTAATAAAATACGATGTAGAAAATAGTCAAAGAAGGTGTATCCAAATAATCATAATAAAATCTACAAATTAATATGAGTGTTCCCTCTACCTTCTGCCTGATGTTTACTCAGCGTTGCATATCCTGGTAGTAATGGTTTAGCAACGACTGATTTTTCAATCCCCATAAATATGTCTTCGATCTCACCTACATCTAACGTGTTGTCGTGATGGCGGATGATCCTGGGTTCGATAGCCCTGCATATCTTCAGTTTCAAATGAAACTCGTCTATATCACTTGTCTCTTCTCTTCCAGATGGAACTGTCGAGTCTCTTCTAACGGCTGCTCTCTCGAAGGTATCGATGATGGAACTCACAGTTTCAATTTGTTGTAGAATTTGATTATGATATTGCCAAAGGTGGTGATGGAAATTCATTAAGATAACTCTATGTTCCATTTCAGATTTTTATGTCACTCCTTGAATCCACAATTTATTATTTGCTTGGTCTCCCTTCCATAATTCAGCCAAGCTTCTGCATTTCCGTCATTATTACTGTAATCATCCTCACCAACTCAAATTTATAAATGGTGTTCTCCATAGTAAATGAATCGTTAAAATAAATCGAGAAGACACTTTCGCATATTCGCATATATTTTCAAAAATAATTTTCACGTAGTTTTTTAAAATCTCACGTAGATTCCAAATTTTGAATAACTGTATTAATGTCATTGTGCACTGTTCATAAGTAGTTCTTTTGTACTGTTCAGATAAATATTAATGCAAATCACAATGTCTTTCGCTGTAACTTTTCACTCGTAGAAATTCGCACTTCAATTACCACTGTAATTGCTATTTCACTATAATGTTCACTGTTTTTTTATCGCCAACTTTACTGCGATATTGGACCCTCAAGTCCTGCTTCCCTCGCGGTGAACGTTTTATCAACATCCGCGCTTTTCCTGGCTAATAGTAGCACGTCTGTACTCCACGGAAAACGAAAGAGAATAGCCTCGTCGAAAGGACGCTATCTCCCCTCCAATAGTTTCTTTCAGTGCGTTTTTCTCTGTATTCGCGGTCTTCCTGCGTGTTACAATAGAAAACAAATTGTTCTGGTTCATCTAGAATATGCATTATGATTTCCATTCCATTGTAAAGTCATATGTATTTTTTTCAACATTTCGTGGTGTCTAATTATTTAAGTAATTGCTGGTTCAATTACACTCAATTGGCGCTAATTATCTAGTCCTAATATTCCTATTGACTGCTGGTCATCTAATCTTCCATAATTCACGCCTTCTGCACGTGTATCGATGACTGGTCTTGTGCCGAGACCGTAGTCCACACGTTTTATTTTATGTCGGCAATCCCTTTGGTTTTGAGACTCGCCATGCCAAGTTTATTTTAATTCCTATTTGATGTCTATGGCCAGAGGCGGTGTATAGGTTACAAAAGAAATACAAGTTACCTCTCCCTTTCTTGTAAAAAAATAAAATCGTAGTTCTTTCTCTTTCCTATATATCGTCCTCTCTGTCAATCATGTGAAGTGGGTTGCTCTCTTCAACGTGTGTTTCCTGTTGCCTATAAACCCCTTCATTTCTTGACGTAAATTATCACGTAGACAAGAGTCCTCTGGTTCGATGCTTTTAAACAGACTCGAACAAGTAAATATGGGCGCAGTACAGTGCAACAGTATCCAATGTGAGTTATTCTTGACGCCCGACTGAGAATCATCTACATCCCTAGTGTCCTTCTGCTAACATGCCATTCTCAATGAGGTATTTTATATCCGTTCTGCCACTTGATCTCAGAAGATTTTGCACATCAGTACAGGTATCCTGCAATCTACCATACTTATGTTTCAGATAGGTGTTCCCTGTTATCATGAAAGACGGAAGAAGTTGTAGTTTATTCATTAGGTGCTTGGACAAACTGGTCATTTCAGCCCCGTGTATTTTGAAGTGTAGAATTCGTCCGAAAACCTGTGATATTGTGGTGTCTGTATTAGTGTGTGTATTTCTTGTAATTGCGTAGAGTTCTCGGAAGGAGACATTTGCCTTGAGTAGAATTGGGAAACAACGGAAAACCACTTCTGTGCTAGCTGAGGTGGGAATTGAACCTGTCCCTTATTAAATTTTTGCCTCACGAGAATGAAGAGTTCCAGCTCTCAGACAAGAATTGTATTTCTTAGCAGAGCCAGGAATCGTACCTGGACCTCCAGGGAAATAGCTGCTGCACCATGAACTTGTCAGACGGTAGAGGTAGGTAGTTATCTTTCTGAAAATATAATTGAATGCGTTAGCTAGAGCTTTGTGTACTGGTGGAAATTTTTCGTACTAGACATTACAGGTTGGCCATGGCCAGGAGCTTCCCTTTGTACGTTCTTTTAATTATTATTCTAATTTCCGTTGTGGTATCTTCCCTGTTCAATTTGTATTCTTGTTGTATCGCTATTATGTACTCCTGTGTGGCTCCAACGCTGAGTCCAGAATTCTTTTAGCTTCATCCTTGCCAGGCAATGTTTCATCACTGGATGATTGAGGGTGATGTACGAGTAATTGATGATAAAAAAGAATTCTCATTTTACTGGAAGAGCATGTTGTCGCATTTCCTATTTCAACTCTCTATGTGGAGTCTATGGAAGTAAGCCGCACGGTTTTGCTTCTCTTCGTTCAATGCAGGGGCAGCGTTAGTATGCTGAATGTCGTTACTTGGGAATACCGTTATTATTTTCTCATATACTAAAGCGAGTGATTTCCGTTAGCATACTCTGTGAGCTGACCGACTCATTATCTCAACTTGATCTCCTTGTTTTCTAGTCAGATTTTTTGTTTTTGTTTTTGTCGTGTGGCCTCCTGAGAGCCCGAGTGCAGGTCTTTCTAGTCGACGTCCGTGGGCGACCTGCGCATCGATATGAGAGCTGGAATGGATGAAGATGAATGCAATTGGGCAAGGATGTGCAAGGAAGCGGCCGTGGCCTATCAGAAGGTACCGCCCAGCATTTGCCTTGTGTTGAAAATGGGAAACCACGGAATACCATTTCAAGGACGGCCGACAGTGGGGCTCGAACCCACGCGTTACCGAGTCAGCAGAGAGCTTGGCCCCATGACCTAACGCTGCGCTTTAGCCAGCGTAGCCACTGCTGTCGGTTTCTAGTCAGATGTACCATTTGGATATTCTGTCGGGGTTCTGTTTCGTCCCAGAAGGTTTTGAAGGCTTGTGTGCGTTCTTGGAATCGGTACCATAGTTGATCTGTGTAGCTGAAAATAAAGAGAGCTGTTTGTTTTTACATTCTATAATTTGAAGATGGCCGTCGCGCACTATATTCAGTGTGAAATTCTTGTTAATTTTATCTGCTTGGTCCCTTATATGGCACATCTTTCTCACTGAGTTTTGTTTTAATTGAGCAATTACATCGTGTTTAAGTTGTAATAGTACGCCAAGTCATCATTTTGATATGGCTATCCATAGTGGCATATTGCTTTTAGCCAACTTTCGAGTTTTGCAAAAAAAAAGTAGAATTATGAAATCTACATGGGCCAAATTTCCGTGTGTGTAACACGACGTAACCGAATTGATACAAATTTGGTACTAACAAGGGACATCTCAGTATCATGTTCCATATCTCCGTCACCTTAACCAAAACAAAATGGCAGTCACCCAAATGAAAAAAGCAGAAATCAAATTACGACTAATCTAAGCACACGATCGCTACCAACTTTTCAAAAAATATGCCTTCATGTGGGAAGCGTCTGGTGCAAAAAACTACAAGGTCATCAGCTAAATAATTTTAAAACGGCAGCCGTGTGAATTATGCAAGCTTCATAATCCATAATTTATGTTCCAATTAACCAATGTTCACAGTATTTGGCATTGTGATACATGTAGATGCATATACAGATCCTCCCTCAACAACGTGATAATCACATGACTGTAAGTAACGTACAGCCACCATTTTGAATTTATAAAATACTGTATGAAAATAAATAACTCTTACTTAAGAACTACTGTAATGAAAATATTAACTAGGCCTTGTATAGCCAAGGTAAAAGAAAATACTCTCTATACATTCAAGATGGTGGCTGTGTGAATTATTAGAAAATTAACATCGACAACTCCGAATGAAAATGGAAAAATTAAAACGAATCTTGCCGAGAGGTGAGCATTATATTAAAGCTCTCGCATTAATCAAAAGAGTATCACAATGATTACAGCGCGCAGTAGCCACCTTGAAATTACAAAATTAATTAATAAATGCAAGAGTCTTAGACCTATAATAACAAAATTTAGTAATAAAATAGAACCTTATAAATCGCTTCGTACGCCAAATACTAAAGAGCAGAGACTCCATAGAATGAGGATGGCGGCTGAGCGTACAACTATGTATACAAATTAGTAACCCAGGACAATATTGCACAATTTAGGGGAAACTCGGTATAAGAGGAGTATTGTAAAAGGGGCTTCAGTTGCGGTGGTGATAAGTTTAACAAACTGAATATAGCTCACAGCATCTATCAAGAAAATCCATAATTTAAAAATAAATAACTTTAAGTTTGTGAACTACTGCAACGAAAACAACCGATCAGGTAGAAAATACATGGAGTATCGTATGGCCAAAGGGAACCAACAGCGACTTTAAATTTTCAAGATGGTGGCCGGTTGTAATATTAAAATGTAATAATGAATATTTCTTAATGTAATTGCGTAATTAAAACGTAACTTACTAACAAGGAAGTATCTTGCTGAAATAAGCCATAAGAATAATACGGTGGTGTTATCTTGGGATTATAGAATATAATAATGAATAACTCAAATTATTCTTTAAAGATACAACATCGAAAATTAGCAGCATTGTAGAATCTTGTATGTGTCTTTCTATGACCAAGTGAAAGGAACAGCGACTCCATACGTTCATGATGGCGGCTGGGCGTTTCTTTAAGACTCAAATATATGTAACTAAGTTACAATAGCAAATTTTACACGAATTTTTTTGTGCGAGAGAAGTGCCATACCTATTACCTCGCTACCATCGTTCGTAGGAATATCACACTAAATGTAGCGCGCAACAGCCATCTTGGAATTATGAAATATACAAACATTTAATTATACTCGTATATATGTTAAAGATGCAGAACCATATGTAAGGGCTTTGTATGCCAAAGGCAAAAGAACACCCCTCACCATATATTCATGTTGGTACCTGAGCATACTATTAAAACTTAAAAAATCAATAAGTCAGGATCCAATTTCGCAATTAACACGAAACATTGTAAGATGGGAGAAACACTTTAGATATCTCGCTTGCATTAATCATAAGATTATCACACTGCATATATCGTGTAGCTACCATCTTGAATATATAGAGATATTAGAGATTTATATCTATAATCCAGTTATTACAGTTGCAATGAAGAAACGCAGCAAACATGTAGCCTCTCAAAAAACGCTTTCCCTGCAGAAGTCACAGGTTAATCGATTCCATACATTGAAGATGGTGGATGTGCGAACTTTTCTAATGTTTCAATCAATTACCTAGGATGAAAAAGCGGAATTACAACGAAACTCAAGGTTCATAGTGTAGTCGTGACCTAGGTAGTGAACCACGGGCAACGGCTAAGTGGCCTAGTAAGTGATCCTGGTAGTCAGGATACCAGTTACTATGGACTAAGGGTGGGCATCTTGGACATATTCTGAGTCGTGGCCCTCCTTGTGCTCAGGCTGCTAGGACTACCCAACTCACTTATGTGTTCCCTGAGGCGAAACTCCTGGGGCCCTGTGTAAGTAAGGTTAGAAACCTGCTTGCATTGATCTTTCTAAACCTTCTAAAAATGTCATAAGCAAGCCTTGGAGCTATGGGAGTAATGGAGTTCCACTCCCATCTGACAGATCAGGGACTCCTTGGAAACAGACAAGCAATCGAACTGGTATTCCAGGTGGTGCTATTAATATCGAGGGTGGTTATGGAAGAAAAAAGAGATATCTGAGTCAGCAAGTAGTGTAAGATTGGATATTATAGGGATTAGTGAAGTTCAGATAAAGGGAGATAAGGAGGATGAAGTAGGAGATTACGAGGTATATATATCAGGTGTAAAACAAGGTAGAGAATAGCGGGGAGTAGGGCTGTATGTCATGAAAATCTTAGAGCGTAACATAGAGTATGTGAAGTACGTAAATGAAAGATTAATGCTGATAGATTTGGAAAATCAGTAAATCATGTCAGGATTGTTTCAGTGTACGCTCCATGTGAAGGGGTGGATCAGGACGAAGTAGACTGACTTTATGAGGCACTGATTGATGTGGTAGTGAGTGGTAACAATAAGGGTAGTGTAGTAATGATGGGGAATTTCAAAGCTAGGATATGATACAGAACTGAGGGATATGAAAAGGTAATGAGTAAGTGGGTTGAGGATAGTGAAGCGAACACCAATGCGAAATGTTTAATGGACTTCTGTGCTAGCATGGTGTTATCTGTTGCAAACTCGTTCTCGAAACATAAGGAGATTCACAGATACACATGGGAGGGTAGAGAAACCAGAGCAAGAATAGATTATATCATTACTGACTTAAAATTTAGTAAATTGATCAGGAAGTGTAGGGTATTCAGGGCCTTTTTTGATGAAATAGTCCACAATCTGATCTGATGTGAAATAAGCATAGTTAAACCTAAAGTGCAGAAAGTAGGGGGCTGTTTTCAGACGGATTAGGGGTGAAAATCTCCAGGATAAGGAACTTAGGCAGAGATACATGGAAATGTTGATGAGAAATTCCAAAGAGTAGGTGGTAAAGAATTTCAGTACATAGAAACGGAGTGGTCACGATACAGGGATGCAGTACTAAAAGTAGCCAAGTTATGTCTTGGGACATCAGTGTGTAAAGAAACGAATAAAGCACACATCATGGTGCAATTACATAGTGAAGTCTGCTTGTAAAAGTTAAAAGAAGGCTTATAAGAATGCCCAAACAAGAAATTCGACGGACAGATAGCTACATGTGGTGAAAAGGAACAAAACCAAATAAATAATAGTGGAGTACAAAAGGCAATCATGGGAGGAATTTGGGCATAAATTAGAATTGTTGGATCAAGCGGCAGAAAAGCCTTTCTGGAGTGTTATAAAGAGTCTTAGAAAAAAGATAAAGAGAAATGAACAGTTTTCTCTATAATTCAAGGAAACTCATTGTAGATATCAAAAAAGCACTGGGAACATGGTAGAAATACTTCAAAAACTGGCAAGTTGACAGATTTTGAGATTATGCCACAGGAGATTGAGGTTGGGGACAGTATCACGGTCGAGGAAGTAGAAAGGGTGGTAAATGAACTACAACGTCACCAAGTGGCAGGGGTAGATTACATTCGGCCAGATATGGTATAGTATAATGGGAATGCAGGGTTGACTGAGATGGTGGCATAGGATAATACAATTGGCATGGGTTTTAGGAAATTTACCCTCTGACTGAACAGAAGCAGTAATCGCCCCAATTTATAAGCAAGGCAACAGAAAATATTGCAGCCATTTTAAAGACATTTCTTTGATAAGTGTCCCGGGCAGAGTGTACTGAGGGACCGTAGAAAGTAGAGTTCGATAATTGCATTAGAGTAAGAAGGTTGAAACCATAATGAGGATGTCAAGATCAAATTTGTAGCATGCACCAAGTTATTGAGAAATGCTACGGGAGGAATGGGCAGTTGTGCTTGTGTTATGTAGATCTAGAGAAGGCGTACCATAGAGTACCCAGGGATAAGATGCTGAGCACCCTGGGGGATTATAGTACCGACGGAAAGCTGCTGTTATCAATGAAATGTTGATAATCAGACTGCAGTGAGAGTTGATGGTAGGATAAATTCTTAGTTCAAGGTTAATACAGGAGTGAGGCAAAACTGTAACCTTTCACCATTACTGTTAATGTTATATGTGGACCATTTAATGAAGGGCTTAAACTGGCTGGGTGGGATTCAATTAGGTGGAAACCTGGTAAGCAGTCTGGTCTATGCCGATAACCTACTTGTAATGGTCAACTCCGTCAATAGCTTGGAAGCCAACACGTTAGAACTTGAACAGAAATATAGGGAATATGGTCTGAAGATCAGCATTTCATAGAAGAAAGCTATACGGTTTCAATTACATTTTATTGGAATATATTTCGATAATCATGAAAATGAATAATGATAACCAATATACGGATTATGTGAAACAATATTTGGGAAATATTTGAGAAGGTGTGATGTTGTGGAGAGATAGCAAGTGATGAGATGACAGACACGTGATGGTATGATAAATGAATGATTTATCAACTGATTTGAATAGCCTAGATTGAGCAGGCTACAGTATTATCAGAATTTTAAGTCAGATTATGTAAACATTTAAGTCATGAGAAGGTAAATAAATTTAAGATTCATCATTAAGAGAGGTTACATATGTCAATTTATGTGAAATGTTAGTTAAAGGATAAGAGGATGCAGTACTTGTAATGCTATAGTATTGTGAGGAAATGTAGAGATATATAACATTTAGGTCATGACGGACTAATTCCAGGGCATAATATGACTTTTGAATGAATTCACTGAGAGTGACGATGTATTATTATGGTAATGTGGAAACAAGAGCCCATTAACCAAAGGTATTAAACATTACTAAATATAGAGGAAATAGTAACCTATACATTATAAACTGACATCATTAATAAAACAAAATATGATAGGATTTCGACCATATAAATATGAGCACCTAATACATCGAGGATTTAATAATAAAGTGTAGTGATGACGATGGAGATGATAATAATCTACTAAGATTTGAGTTAAAAAATATCCTTATATAATTGTTCTGACATAAACCTGCATAGATTATTTTATTCTAGTGATAAATAAAAATTATGATTAATTATATGAAAGTATTTGATGGGTTGTCGAGGATGAGAGAGACCCAGTTGTGACATAACAATGACGACTTGTGATGGTCCCAAACCCTGACCATGATATATGAATCTTATATTTTGTTATTATTACTATTATCAATTTCATATCTCAGATTGTTGCATGTTTTGGGTAACTT
The DNA here is from genome assembly GCA_946902985.2 of Meconema thalassinum. Lineage (NCBI taxonomy): Eukaryota > Metazoa > Arthropoda > Insecta > Orthoptera > Tettigoniidae > Meconema > Meconema thalassinum. The sequence goes on from OX336389.2 coordinate 727,913,703, forward strand.
AGATTATATAAATTTTTCATAAATTAGAAGTCTAGCGAAACACAAGAATAGCTTAGATGTTACTCTGAAGGCTTATGAAAATATATTTGATGTTGTGGTCTTAACGGAAACGTGGAAATTAAATAACGCAAATGTTACTAAACATAGCTGCTATAAATCTTACTATAATGAAAGTGCAATAAATCCGAATGATGGAGTAGTCATCATGATAAAAGATGGATTACAGCATGAAGTTAAGTGTGTAGCATATACAGATTTCAAATTTATTCGAGTAGTTGTTAATCAAAACGACAACAAAATTGCAATAACAGGGGTGTACAAACCACCAAAATACAACAAAACATTATTTCTGGAGAATTTAAATAACTATATAAAAACAGATTGTCAGCTAGAAAATAAATTAATAATTGGTGACATGAATGTTAATTTATTCGAAAATCAAGACTCAGGTGATTATTTAAACCTTCTTAATGAATATGATTTCAGATCTATAATCAATGGCACAACTAGGGAGACTGAAACTAGTAAATCATTCATCGACCAAGCATTTCTTAAAAGCAGGCTTTCGAATGAAAATATTCTCTCTATCATCTTGGAAAGCAAAATAACTGATCACAATACAACAATAATTAGCCTAAAATTTAATCAAGTTAGTTGTCAGAAAATTAAACCAATCATTAGGAATTATCAAAGACATAAATTGGATTATGTGGAACTAAAACAGAAGTTAAACAACATCAACTGGGATAATAAACTGGGAGAAGGACATTTGGATACTAGATTAAATATATTTATTGAAACAATACAAAGCTGCATCCACGAATCTACTAAACAGTTAAACTCAAAGCGAGTCAAAAGAAAAGCGTGGATTACCCTTGCGAGAGAAATATAAAAAATACAGAAACAAATTAAATGCGCTAATAAACTGGGCAAAAATAGATTACTATAGACATTTAGTAAATGCTAGTTCAGGAAATCATAAAATGATTTGGGGTACAGTTAATGAGGTAGCTCATAGAACTAATCAAAAAGAACAAATTAGTGAAATAAGGTATCAGAATGAAATTTACAAAAGTGACATGCTAATTGCAAATAATATTAATGAATATTTCATAAATAAGACTATCGAGATGTCCAAATGTATAAAGAAAAGCAGAAATCCCACACTTAATATAACTAGCAATAAGAGTTCATGCTTCATGGCCCAGGTAAAATCCAGTGATTTGAAAAGAATTCTAGGTGACATAAGTGACAGTAAAGCTATGGGAATAGACAATATTTCAGCAAAGGTTATAAAACAAAATATAGTATCATTAGGGAAACCGCTTTTAAATCTCATAAATCAATCTTTTACAGAAGGATATTTCCCAAAGCAACTGAAGTCAACAATAGTTAAACCAATCTTAAAATCAGGCAACACTATAGACATGGAAAATTATAGACCTATATCTTTGAATACAATAATAGCAAAAATATTTGAAAAATGTATCAAGAACAATATTTTCCAGTTTTTACTGAAGCATGACATTCTATCAGCAAGGCAATATGGATTTATAAAAAGTCGAAGTACTGTGGATGCAATTGCAGCTCTAACTAACCAACTACAAGAAAAATTAAATTGCTCCAAACCATCACTAGGAATATTTTTAGATCTTACTAAAGCTTTCGACAGTGTATCGCATGATATTCTCCTCCAAAAAATGGAAAAATATGGTATTCGAGGCACAGCTCTTAATCTCATCGGAAGTTACCTTACGGGCAGAATCCAATATGTAAAAATAAATGACACATTGGGTGCACCGATGCAAGTAAAAAGGGGAATACCAGAAGGAACAGTCTTAGGGACACTATTTTTTATTATATACATTAATGACATAGGAAAAACAATAAATAATCTAAAAAATAGTTCAATTATCACTTATGCAGATGACACCACTATATTCGTTGTAGGGAATACATGGGAAATAGTCAGGCAAGAAGCTACCGAAGCTTTAAAAGGCATTAAATTATGGCTAGATAATAATGAATTGTTTCTGAATGTAAATAAATCAAAATTTATTATTTTCACACTAAAAAACAATCAAAACTGCTTCAACGAGCTTACAGTACATCGGGAAAAATGTAATACAAGCTGCAACTGCATAAAAATTATCCGCACACAAAATATAAAATACCTAGGAATGTATTTTGATCAAGACATGAAGTGGAGATCTCACATTAGTTTCATCACAAAGAAAATTAGGAGGACAATTTATGTATTTCATTGTCTGAAACACATTGTCAATATTAAACTACTGAGAGATATCTACTTTGCACTCATTCAGTGTACTCTCACGTATGGATTAATTGCATGGGGAGGAGCTTATCAAACTATTGTAAGAAAAGCTCAAGTAATACAAAACTTGGTGTTGCGTATCATGTATAAAAAGGAAAGGTTATATACTTCTAATGAATTGTATGCGGAAGCAAACGTCATGAATATAGGACAACTTAACGCGACGGAAGCCTATAAATATATCTATAAAAATAAAAATTCAGTTATAAATATGAGCCACACCTATCAAACAAGAGGTAAAACAGGAAATTTGGCTGTCCTCTTCAAACCAAATCTAACTATTACAAAGCGTAATTTTCAATACTTTATTCCTAAATTTTACAATATCCTTCCTAAAGCCATAAAAGAGCAGTTACATAAATCTACAAGGATTATAAGTAATGCAAAGATATTTGTTCGAGAGAATAAAAATGTCATTAAAGATATATTAAAGTAGCTTAATCTATAAAATAGCATTACCATTGCTACTTAGCTATTTCACAACGCTTATTTTAATATATAGCCTACAGTACTGTGACCGATCCAGTCAGGGTCAATTACCAGCCCCGGATGACAGAAGATGAAGGAACTCGGAGAGTCAGTATGACGTCATGGCATGACGCGGCGAGAGCAGGGGAATGCTCCAGAAGGTTCCAACCCCTCCCACTTTCTTTTTCTCGAAGAAGGACGGAGTTCCGGAATGTTTAGTATGTGAATCAGCAGTATGTGAGTCAGTAGTGCGTGGACGAGAATGTCACACAGCGGAGCACGGAAGATTAGCCCATGTCATGTAGACAGTGATTTTACATCGGGAACTTAAATGGTTTTTGTGAGTAACCAGCAGGCCATGAAGCCTGAAACTGGCGTGCATATATTGCCAGTGAGTTTTTTTTACAGTGAAGTATGTCAGTTTGTTTGTCGAACAGTGTGAATTTCTAGGCGATATCGGACCTGCTAGTATGTGAGGAAACAGTTAGAACTGATAAAGGAAGTCCGTTTATGCCGACAATTTATGTTCATTAAAGATTGATACCAGGAGGTGTTTAAATTTACGAGTATCAGGGGAAGAACTATATAAGGATAGTCGAGGCGAAACATTATCGCGAGGCCCTATATTTTAACTGACATTCATTCGGAAATAGCATAGCAGTACGGCGTTTTAAGACACGTAGTGAAAACGCAGTAAGGGAGGCCACATCTACTTTAAGCTTGGGTTGGAAGACTACGGGCCGCAGGCAACTTGATATGTCGGTCAAGGCCAGCTCGAAATAGCTCCTCGTGGAAGGAAGTGTGTCACCGGGCTAAAGGAAGTGAAAACATATAACTCAAGTGAACCAGGAACTAGACGCTTTAGTGTGCGAGCATGAATGTGCTGTGATATAGTGAGGTGTAATATTGCCGCATGGCAGCATGAACTTAATAGCCATGGACTCACATATTCTGGGCATCAACATGCATATTAACACGCGAATTATGCTGCACTGAACTGCTAAGGGGCCATAATGGGGTGAACGGTCTCAACGAGGTGGACGAGTGGACCATGGTTGGGACGTCGATCCACGGCGCTGATGAAGGTGACGGGGGACAACCTGTGGGCAGACATGGGCGTCGCCAGGAGATCGGGAGTTGCCAGAGGCGGATACCTCTACCAGTACGCTGGGAGACCACATCGCGGGGACGCTGGAGGGACGCCGCCGTCCTGACGCCGCAGACGATGACGACGCCGACGCCATGGGTTTCCGAGGACGCCAGATATAAAGTAAGACGTTTCCTTTCCATCCTTGTTCATCAGAAAGAAGAGAACTTCTACCTCGAATAGCCATGCAATGAGATAACCTGAGATCGTGTAACTTAACGCCCTTTATAATAATTTATTCCAGATTGAATAAGAGCATCATTTTTTTTTCTTTTCATAGGGTCGTGCAGATGTTTTTTTTGTCTTTCTTCTCGGGTCATTTGACCTATATAAATTTACAGCATCAATGGTAGGAGTAAGACTTGTATTTATTCTCTGAGTCATAATAATAATAATAATAATTTGAAATTGGGTAACCATAATAAGAGATGCCCATTTTGCTGGGAGATCCTAGCACGTCGATTTCAGAGGTCATTATTCGAATTCTATTCTGAAAGGTTTGTCACGGAATGAACAGATTTTTATAGCAATGAATATGGTTGAAGATTGCCGGATAAGGTTCCTTGGATAGGATGCCATATTATCATACGACCTCGTGGTCCCGATAAAGTTGATACGCTCTGTTAGTGTGGGTTCTTGACACATGCTGATAATGCCTGATTTATTTTGTAATGATGTTGTGTAAAGTTTATGTGATAATTATGTGGTAATTAGATATGGTATTTTTCCGTCAAAATGTGACGAGATTATTCACGGGGCGACGGATGTCCGTGGAATTGTAGTTGTAAGGACAGGGTCCTCTTGACGAACGTGCCACGTTCATTGATGAGTTGTATTGAATAGCGCAGGGGTGTAATTGATGGTGCGCTCGACAGTCAGGTTGTTTGGATCTTCACACAGAGTGTTCGGCGGAAGGGTTACGATTAAATGTTGGTTATGTGAGTATGAAATACGCTAGGGCGCCTTATTGCGAGGTTCTTAACCTTTCATAAACATGTGACAATGCTATAATTTAATTACAAGGACAAATATGACCATGTGGATCAAGGTTGTTGGAAAGAGGAAGATAAATTAATAATAAGAAGAAGAATTAGTAGTGTAAATATGTAAGCACAATCTGGGTGTGTTAATAATTTATGATAGGTTATAATTAATTGTTGAAATGTCATCTTATGTGAAGCTGAGTCGATGTTTGAGTGCTATTTGATGTAACATGATGCTCTTTAATTATTCATTTGCAGTTCGATAGAGGAGATCCGTCCATTACTGTATAAGGGTAGACAGTTGTAATTTATATAGACATTCGATATTTTCTTAAGAGTTTTTTTTTTGCCGCAGGTGAACTTTATGTTGATTGGGCTAGTGATGTTTACATGCGTGTGCACCGATAAATTATGGTTAATTTAGCTTTTTGAAAGACGATCTCCCTGTCGGAACTTTAAGAGAGGACACCCACGAGTTTGAATAAGCGTAATTTTCTTTTCTTTGTTTAGGGACTATGAACTTTATTTCTTTTCCGGACTTTGTCCCACCATAACATTATACTCGTGCGTGATAGGCAGGTTGCATATTTATTTATCCTTTGGCCAATAAAGGAGCAGATGTGATTTTACGAGGGCTTTTACTTTCTTTTCTGTTTGTCAATACAAGTTAGGGTTTTGCTTGTGAATCCTGGTTCAGTCTATTTACCATCCCAACCCGTAAACGACCCGAGACCCTTTGTCTCTAGCTCACTGGAGCTTTTCATAGTCTTGTCTGTATGAACCAAGATTCATGCCCTAATTTTTTTTTTGTACCCACTCCCTTGGCTGTTTCTTCTAATGGGGCCGGGGTGCTAGCCGGGTGATCGCCTGTCCCATTGGAGAAGCGGGCACAGGGGGGGGGGGAAGTGGCGCCGCCAACGTGTTGGGCTCGACGACGATGGTGTGTTTCGTTTCCGTCATGGGCATGTTTTTTTTGTACTCAACCATTTGTTGTGGTGATGGGAGTATACTGTGTGGTCAGATTCGTGCCTTTGATGGGAGCGCGATACTTGCCATGTGTAATTCTTGTGTAAAATTAACCTCGTATCACACTGAGCCTTTAGTGAACCATTTGACAGGGTTGGTACACGATCTCAGGTTATGGCTATACTCGACGACCTACATTCCCATGTAGGCCCCTATATTTAAGTTGTATTGTAAGATGTCACAAGTAGTAACCACAGAAAATATTGCTGATATATTAAAACAAATCCAAGTTGGATTAACTGGTCTAACCACTGAAATTAATAATGTTAAGGATAGTGTTGGGTCAATTAAAACAAACATGAAGAGCGATATGGATCGCTTATGGACGGCACAAGAGGGTGTCGGTATTCAGGTAGCAGGAATAAAAAAGGATGTTAGTGATAAAGTTGATGGTCTCAGAACCGACTTATTAGAAGTCATGGGATCTAATCTTAAGAGTTTAGAATCTCATTTGCAGAAAAACATTGATGCTGTAGAACGTAATCTTAGGCTATCAGGAAAGGCTATAGACAATAAGATTAATCTACTCGATAAAAAGGTAGAAACTACATTCCAAGTGCTCACCGCGGAGCTCAAAGATTCTATGGCACGGCAAATCAGGGATACTCAGAGTTCGCTTCGGGGGAATATTGAAGGACTTGAGGAGAAGTTGAACAGTAATATTAAATGCATGGGACAAGATTTGACGGCAAAAATTGAGCAAATTGGTCAGTCTAGCGAGGAAATCCTGGATAAGTTGAAACAGGACGTGTCAGGTTGGAAAGAAGAGGTTGCGAAGGACGTGAAAAACATGCAGATACAGGTTGAATCATTCCAGGACACGTATGACAGGAAAATCACTCATTCACAAACGACATTAATCGAACATGTGAGAGAATCTATCCACACTTCCATTGTTGAGTTGGAGGAGAAGATCATTATTCAACAGGGAAGGCAGCTCACTCGATTAGGCAACTTAGAGGCGGAAATGACGCAGATAAAAGACAAATCGGAGTCAGAAAGGGTTAGATGGTCCGAAATTGAAACCACGCCACATCTTAACGGGACGGAAAGTGAAAACGCCCCATTTTCTAGAAAGGCGGGTGAGGTAGATGCAACGCCGAGAATACGGAGTACAAATCCCGCGGGACACCTAACTATCATTAGAAGTATAGACCACCAGCCGAGGAAATTCTCGGGGAACAATGGGACTAATAACGTCACACCTATCGAATTTATGAGGGAGGTCCGTGAATACATGGCGGAGAATAAGATACCACGTGAGAGGGAACTAAGAGTTATTGAGAGGTCCCTGGAATCGACGGCATTAACTTGGTTTCGCGCATTTCGATACACGTTCACGAGCACGGATGAGTTCGAACGATTATTAATCAAACGTTTTTGGAGCCCTGAAGAACAATTGAACATACGGGCGGAACTATACGCTAAACGGTATGCGACATCCAATCCGACTAGGTACGCGGGGTACTTCGCGTCGCAACTCGCCAGGCTGCAGTATTTGACTCCACCAGTGCCGGAGGACGAATTGGTCCAAGCTATTATTCGACAGTTACCTGTAGAGGTCCAGAAGAGTGTAATAGCGTCAGGAGCCGAGACTTTAGAGGGATGTGAAGAGATTCTTCGAAAACTGGACCACACTAGCGCACAGTTACAGGCGAGGTCCGGACGACAGGAAAATAGAGATGTGAACACGGTCGTGATTGACAAAATTGCGCAGACGGAAGAGCGAACGCCGCGGGAGACGGACAGGCCAAGGGACACGGGGTACTATCGGAGCCGAGATAGGAGCTACGGTGGAACAGACGAGCGACCCAGATGGAGGAATAAACCGTATGAAGAACGTAGGAGATCCCGATTCAACAATACGAAGGGACGATATGGTGAATATCAACGAAGGCAGTCAAATCAATATTATCAAAGACAGAATGCCTATAGGGATTCTCGTTCGCAGGGGTCGCGGCCGAGCTATACGGAAAGACATCGAGAGAGCCAGGAATATTTACAACAATTACGGAGTAATCCATCCGCACCACCGGGGGAAGCTGACCGACCACCTGACACAAGTCGGTCAGATCAACAAAAAAAAACTTCAAATTAAGAAATTCCTCAAACCTTGGTCCTCCCGAACTGATAGAAATTCAAGAGATATTGCAGGATACCGACTCGTCCGAATGAATTAATGGCTACGGACCTGTATGGCCCCCTTCCGAGGTCCACCAGGGGTAACCAATACATCTTGGTGACGATGGATGTGTTTACCAAATTAGTCATGTTGCACCCTATCCAGAAGGCAACATCCCGATACGTGATTCGCAGGATTGAGACCGGCGTGATTCCAACTGCAGGGAAGCCAGAGTTCCTTCTGAGCGATCACGGAACGCAGTTTACGAGCGCTGAATTTCAAGAAGCTATGGCACGACTCGGCATAAGGCATATCTTGAGCTCCATAAGATACCCAGAAGGAAATCCTGTTGAAAGAGTAAATGCGGAGATTGGAAAGTACTGCCGGATTTACTGTCATGAACAGCATCATCGATGGATGGAAGTGGTACCCATAATTGAACGTTGCTTGAATTCTACAACACATGAGAGTACCAGACAAATTCCTTGCCTTCTGCACCATGGACGAAAACCGAGTAGACCTTGGCATGCTGTTATACAGGCACCCCCAGAGATTGAGCCGTCGGTGCAAAGGAGAAACGAACTGGCTCGGGAGAGGATGCAGCTACAGGCGCAGAAACGGGAGAGAAGGAAGGCTGGCCGCCGTTTTCGCGAGCCACTTCGAGTCAATGACCTAGTGCTGATTCGAAAACCCACGTCATCAAACATACCACTCAGAGTGTATGGGAAATTTGCGCGCCCATTTTCGGGACCCCATAGGGTTGCCAGAGTGATGGACAACAATTGCTATAGGGTGGTTGACAACGTCACGAATGCACTTGTTGGGAATTTCAATGCTGCGAATCTGCGGAAGTATCACCGGCAAGCCCGTTAGTCAGCATTGAGGAGATGACTGAAAAAGATCGTTCACATGCATCACTTGAGGAAAAACATAAGCTATGTTCCCACCGCTTATATTTTGAAGGCCGCGGGAGAGATGTGACCGATCCAGTCAGGGTCAATTACCAGCCCCGGATGACAGAAGATGAAGGAACTCGGAGAGTCAGTATGACGTCATGGCATGACGCGGCGAGAGCAGGGGAATGCTCCAGAAGGTTCCAACCCCTCCCACTTTCTTTTTCTCGAAGAAGGACGGAGTTCCGGAATGTTTAGTATGTGAATCAGCAGTATGTGAGTCAGTAGTGCGTGGACGAGAATGTCACACAGCGGAGCACGGAAGATTAGCCCATGTCATGTAGACAGTAATTTTACATCGGGAACTTAAATGGTTTTTGTGAGTAACCAGCAGGCCATGAAGCCTGAAACTAGCGTGCATATATTGCCAGTGAGTTTTTTTACAGTGAAGTATGTCAGTTTGTTTGTCGAACAGTGTGAATTTCTAGGCGATATCGGACCTGCTAGTATGTGAGGAAACAGTTAGAACTGATAAAGGAAGTCCGTTTATGCCGACAATTTATGTTCATTAAAGATTGATACCAGGAGGTGTTTAAATTTACGAGTATCAGGGGAAGAACTATATAAGGATAGTCGAGGCGAAACATTATCGCGAGGCCCTATATTTTAACTGACATTCATTCGGAAATAGCATAGCAGTACGGCGTTTTAAGACACGTAGTGAAAACGCAGTAAGGGAGGCCACATCTACTTTAAGCTTGGGTTGGAAGACTACGGGCCGCAGGCAACTTGATATGTCGGTCAAGGCCAGCTCGAAATAGCTCCTCGTGGAAGGAAGTGTGTCACCGGGCTAAAGGAAGTGAAAACATATAACTCAAGTGAACCAGGAACTAGACGCTTTAGTGTGCGAGCATGAATGTGCTCTGATATAGTGAGGTGTAATATTGCCGCATGGCAGCATGAACTTAATAGCCATGGACTCACATATTCTGGGCATCAACATGCATATTAACACGCGAATTATGCTGCACTGAACTGCTAAGGGGCCATAATGGGGTGAACGGTCTCAACGAGGTGGACGAGTGGACCATGGTTGGGACGTCGATCCACGGCGCTGATGAAGGTGACGGGGGACAACCTGTGGGCAGACATGGGCGTCGCCAGGAGATCGGGAGTTGCCAGAGGCGGATACCTCTACCAGTACGCTGGGAGACCACATCGCGGGGACGCTGGAGGGACGCCGCCGCCCTGACGCCGCAGACGATGACGACGCCGACGCCATGGATTTCCGAGGACGCCAGATATAAAGTAAGACGTTTCCTTTCCATCCTTGTTCATCAGAAAGAAGAGAACTTCTACCTCGAATAGCCATGCAATGAGATAACCTGAGATCGTGTAACTTAACGCCCTTTATAATAATTTATTCCAGATTGAATAAGAGCATCATTTTTTTTTCTTTTCATAGGGTCGTGCAGATGTTTTTTTTGTCTTTCTTCTCGGGTCATTTGACCTATATAAATTTACAGCATCAATGGTAGGAGTAAGACTTGTATTTATTCTCTGAGTCATAATAATAATAATAATAATTTGAAATTGGGTAACCATAATAAGAGATGCCCATTTTGCTGGGAGATCCTAGCACGTCGATTTCAGAGGTCATTATTCGAATTCTATTCTGAAAGGTTTGTCACGGAATGAACAGATTTTTATAGCAATGAATATGGTTGAAGATTGCCGGATAAGGTTCCTTGGATAGGATGCCATATTATCATACGACCTCGTGGTCCCGATAAAGTTTATACGCTCTGTTAGTGTGGGTTGTTGACACATGCTGATAATGCCTGATTTATTTTGTAATGATGTTGTGTAAAGTTTATGTGATAATTATGTGGTAATTAGATATGGTATTTTTCCGTCAAAATGTGACGAGATTATTCACGGGGCGACGGATGTCCGTGGAATTGTAGTTGTAAGGACAGGGTCCTCTTGACGAACGTGCCACGTTCATTGATGAGTTGTATTGAATAGCGCAGGGGTGTAATTGATGGTGCGCTCGACAGTCAGGTTGTTTGGATCTTCACACAGAGTGTTCGGCGGAAGGGTTACGATTAAATGTTGGTTATGTGAGTATGAAATACGCTAGGGCGCCTTATTGCGAGGTTCTTAACCTTTCATAAACATGTGACAATGCTATAATTTAATTACAAGGACAAATATGACCATGTGGATCAAGGTTGTTGGAAAGAGGAAGATAAATTAATAAGAAGAAGAAGAATTAGTAGTGTAAATATGTAAGCACAATCTGGGTGTGTTAATAATTTATGATAGGTTATAATTAATTGTTGAAATGTCATCTTATGTGAAGCTGAGTCGATGTTTGAGTGCTATTTGATGTAACATGATGCTCTTTAATTATTCATTTGCAGTTCGATAGAGGAGATCCGTCCATTACTGTATAAGGGTAGACAGTTGTAATTTATATAGACATTCGATATTTTCTTAAGAGTTTTTTTTGCCGCAGGTGAACTTTATGTTGATTGGGCTAGTGATGTTTACATGCGTGTGCACCGATAAATTATGGTTAATTTAGCTTTTTGAAAGACGATCTCCCTGTCGGAACTTTAAGAGAGGACACCCACGAGTTTGAATAAGCGTAATTTTCTTTTCTTTGTTTAGGGACTATGAACTTTATTTCTTTTCCGGACTTTGTCCCACCATAACATTATACTCGTGCGTGATAGGCAGGTTGCATATTTATTTATCCTTTGGCCAATAAAGGAGCAGATGTGATTTTACGAGGGCTTTTACTTTCTTTTCTGTTTGTCAATACAAGTTAGGGTTTTGCTTGTGAATCCTGGTTCAGTCTATTTACCATCCCAACCCGTAAACGACCCGAGACCCTTTGTCTCTAGCTCACTGGAGCTTTTCATAGTCTTGTCTGTATGAACCAAGATTCATGCCCTAATTTTTTTTTTGTACCCACTCCCTTGGCTGTTTCTTCTAATGGGGCCGGGGTGCTAGCCGGGTGATCGCCTGTCCCATTGGAGAAGCGGGCACAGTACTGTATAAATGTAATATTTTTTAACATGACCACTTTAAGTTATAATTAGGTAAGTAGGCCTAATATGCCACCCACAAGGCTTTGCCTTACGTGTTATAGCTTACATGTATTCTTCCCTTACTCGGCTGAATTTGATATTCATCACATGGATCTAAGAATGTAAATTTTTAGACTAATGCGTTTACTTAGATGATAATCAGAAATAGACTAAAGTTGTGATATGATGAAGATTATACTGTACATATTTGATATAAAGGGACTCCAGTGATGAAGAGAACAAGTGAATTATACAGTGTTATAGTGACAAGGACAATGTCTATATAGGGCACGCGATTGCTTAAGCAATGTATAGGTATGTATACTTAAAAAGCAATGTATGTTTATATTTTCTTGTATTGCTGGATGTAATATTGATATTCTGGATAATAAATTATACTAATACTAAATACAAATACTAAAATATATTGATAAGGAATAAAATAGTATTCAGCCATGAGTAGGTTACTATAGTGGAGAACGTTGCGACATTTTGGTGCTCTTTTTGTGATATACGTCAACCCGGGGCTTTGAACCGGTAATTTATAACCCCCAATAAATATATTTATTGTTTTCGCGCGGCGAGCCGACAAGTGACAATAGACTCCGCCAGTGAAACCTGCACCGAAGTAAACCGCTTTAGAAGATACCGGATGAATACCAGAAAACAGTAGCCTTCAGAACTATTTAAGGACGATACCGCTAAATGATCCCAAATAGAAGTGTGTGACTGGGTGAGACCTTCACCGAAAAACAGCCATCTGGTTATGGAGAAAGAAAATATATTCAGCCAATGAGGAAGAAGCGTCATGTTTAGAACAATACGTAGACATTGAAGTTAGAGGATCCCATACTGCTGGTGGGAGCACGTGAGACGAGATGGCGAGTTTGAAGTTTTACTAAACAACTCTCGGAATCTCAGTAGAAATGAACTTCATTTCTAGGCTCCTGGATTCATAAGACTTTGAACTTTCAGTCTTGCTGAACTATAAAGTTTTCGTGTATAGAGTATTTTTATAGAGATGATTTCTGGAATTTTTTTCCATCATCAACTGAACTTTTCAAAAGCATATAAATAATTAAACATCAAGAACTTCAGAACTTAGCAAGAAAGCAGCAACAATTGATCACTTTTCGTGATACTTTCAATGTTTAGCTTGGCCCATTTGTCGGTCAAATTTGTTTCTTGTTACCGAGATCTCCGAATGGTAATTATTTCTTTGTAAATGTATTAATTGCTTAAACTATATGCACAACCTTGTTATTAATCACCTAATTCATAGATAGTATAGTTACTCACCTAGTGTTTAAGGCTTCCGCAACACATCACTACAACGACTACACTGAGCCTGTCTGCTGCTTGCCTGCTGTCGCCACGAGCTCGTGACGTCATTTCCTTGGCCAACCAATAGCAGCGGTGTTTTTGGTCAGCTGCCTTCCTCGGCGGGTTTTTGCCGCTATAAAACCTCGAGTCATCTTCTGGGTGACATGCCACTCTTCATCCATTCTTCGGCCACGACTCTACGGGCCACTCTGGGCCGCTATTCTTCGGACTTACTCTACGGCCATCATTCTACTGTCAACATGTGACAATCTACATTTTGGTCACCACTCTGAGACCAATAAACTTCAAATATTCTCGCCAAGACTTTTCAAGTACCGCAGTGAGAGTCATCATCTACGACTAATAATAATAATCTTCATGGTGCACTATCTCGCAGTGAGGAAAGGCACAAGGAAGGAATGTCAACAGTAGTTGCTACGCGCCGTGGTCAGCCAGGACCAACCAAGTTTGTAAACATACTCCAATCTCTCCAGTGCACAACAACAGCAGTGATACCTCTCAAATGTGTGGAGTGGGTTGCCTACTGGGACTGACAAATGTTCATACGTGACTGTGTTTGTATACATTTCTTCGCTTGAGGGATGATTCACTCCGGACATACCCTACACTAAAGTGTCGCCCAAGATAAGATAAGTTTCTTAGCACTCATTTATAGAACATTTTTATTGCCTCTTCTATTTTAAGAAGACAAAGTTGATCTTTGCCATGAACGTTTTAATAAGAAGCTCAAGTATTTTCTTCAGTGGTTATTAATTGATGTTTTGTTTGCTTAAACAGTATATTAATAAATTGCATATTTGTTACCTATTATGTTTAATTGTGAAATCCTTCAGCCCCTTATATTAACGCATAGTTCAGTCTTATTGCTTCACCCTAATGATATTGAATCCAAGCTAATGCTTGTTGCTGTTCTCCATCTATGAGTTGGAGTTTTCTGGGGAAACTCCACCATATTCATGGTGCCTCACCCCCGGGAAACATATCTGTTGCACCCTGGGATTATTACAAGTTTCATATCTTGGATTTCACATTAAACATTAACAATTTTTGTTTATTGTGTTTCAACACTAATTCAAATTGTAAGTTTTAGCCTGAGGCGCATGTTCAGCAGAGGAGGAGAGAAACGTATGCTAAGCCGGTTTCTTCCGCATCAGACTAAACCTTACTACCTAGCAAGCTGTCGTCCTCTGGCTTCCAGTACTCGATTCACAATATTGACGTGAGTAACAAACAACTTTTAACATGCCTATCCTTGACGAAAAACTTAGCAACGCCAGAGCCTCTTGTAAGGGCAAGCTCACACGGTTTCGTACTTTTTTAACGGTGCTTGAACCCCAAGAGCGTAATCTTGACATAATTTCGCAGAGGCTTAAGAATTATGAACAAGCCTTTGAGAAATAAGATGAGATTCAATGCAGTATAGAAACTCAGCACCCGGACCAGCAAAGTGATAGGTTGGAAGTTGAAAAATTATACTATCAGGGATTTGCTGAAGCTAAACAGCTTACTAGGGCTTTAGCTTTAAAAGAAAAACAAGAAGATCAAACTTCTGCAGCATCTTCTACATCTTCTTCACGCATTATATTACCCAAATTAGAAATACCCAAATTCACTGGTAAGGACATAGGATGGGAGCCATTTTTTGAATTATTTAATTCTTTAGTACATGAGAATACTTCTATCCCAGTAATTCAAAAATTTCACTACTTGCATCTGGCAGTTCAAGGCAACGCACTTAACCTGATTCAAGCACTTTCTTTGACCAGTGATAATTATGAAGTTGCTCTGAATCTTCTTAAGGATAGATAAGGGAACATTCGTTTATCTATTCAACGCCATATACAAAGCGTATTCGAGTTACCTAACGTGCAAGCAGACAACAGCTTATCACTTCGTAAGATGATTGACACTGCAGAACTACACGTCAGAGCATTGTCCAATTTAAACCAACCTGTAAATCACTGGGATTTATTTCTAGTTCACCTCATTTCTGCAAGATTGGATGCAAGTACATTAAGAGCCTGGGAAACAGAAATTTCCCAGCATTTGCAATGCACTTATGAGGCAATTATTAACTTTTTAAGGCTAGAAGCCAAGTCTTTTCCGCCATAGCTAATCAAAAATCTAGTATTTCAGATTCAAAAGCCTTCTCAAAAGACGAGGTTAACAGTTCTAATCAAAGAATTTTAAGATCACATGCTCTTCCTGTTGATGCTCGGCCACCTAACCAAATGCAAACGTGCGGTCTGTGTCAGCAATCGCATAATTTATACAATTGTGATGAATTTAAATCTTTATCAGTAGATGAAAGACGAAAGTTAATTACGAATAAAAAACATTGTTTTAACTGTTTGTCAGGAACGCATATGTTAAACAATTGCCGTTCACAACGTTAATGCTTTCATTGTAAGGCTAGACACCATTCCCTTTTGCACAGACATGAAAGATCACGGTTATCAGGACCATGCACTCCCAACACCAAGTCTAATTCTGAGACTTCTCAAAATAGTGGGCAGTCGTATGCTCAAAGTTCTACCTCGCTTGGCAAAGTTCAGGTTTTATTATCTACCGTGCAGGTTCTATTGAAAAATGCTTACGGGAAATGGGTATCTGTCAGGGGATTATTAGACAATGCCACTACTAACAATTTTATTGGTGAATCTTTGGTACAAAAGTTAGGCCTCCCAAAACATCCTACCTCAATAGAGGTTACAGGAATAAACTGCTCTAAATCGCAATCCTTATGCTTTGCTAAAGTGGATCTGAAAGACTCTAATAATCTTGGTACGCAGTTGCAATTAGATTGTTTGATTATCAAGTCTATAGGCAACAATATTCCCGGCACTTCTTATCCTATTCAAAGTTGGAATATCCCGAATTTTGTCCAGCTAGCTGACCCTCATTTCAACAGAGCTTCGCCCGTAGAGCTTCTTTTCAGCTCAAGCGTATTTTGGCAATGTCTTCATTCCAATAAAGTAAAAATTTCTCCTAATGTTTTCTTCCGCGAAACTGATTTTGGTTGGATCGCTACTGGTCAAATATACCGTAATCCTATTCAAACTGTATGGAATTGTTATTTTGTTGGTGCCGATTTGAGTCAAGAGCTGACCAAGTTCTGGGATCTTGAGAATGTTCAGGCTACTTCTTCTTCTTCTTCTTCTTCTAACGAAATTTGTGAAAGGTTATACAAGGAAACCACTGTTCGTACTGCTGAAGGCAGATTTATAGTAACTCTTCCACGTATTCCTAATCCTCCCGCCATTACGGGCTCGCATTCCGGAGCACTCAGGGCACTATTTGCTATTGAAAATCGGTTCAAACGAGATACTTCTGTTAAAACTCAGTATGCTTCCTTTATGGAGGAATACGAATCATCCAATCACATGGAGGTAATTTCTAAATCAGAAGAAATTGGCCATCCTTTTAAGGAAATAGTTTATCTAAATCATCACCCGGTATGGAAAAATTCTTTAACACAAAACAATATAAGAGTAGTTTTTAATGGCTCATCACCAGATTCCAATGGAGTCTCTTTAAATGATACCTTGCAATGTGGTCCCGCTATTCAAACAGATCTCACCTCTGTCTTGCTTAATTTTCGACGGTTTCCTATTGCTGTAATCTCAGATATTAAGCAGATGTACCGGCAGATTCTCGTAAATTCTGAGCAGCAAGATCTGCAAAGAATATTGTGGCTCGATGAGAGTTCCAAACCCATAAAGATATTTAGATTGAAGACTGTGACATATGGCCTGAAGCCATCAGCCTTTCTTGCGATTCGGTCTCTCCACATGTTAGCCGAGCAAGATGGTCATCTGTATCATCATTTGGCCTCTGAGACATTAAAAACGGCATTTTATGTTGACGATTTCTTGTATTCTTTCCCTAATATTTCTGAAGCACTCCTTGTGTGTGAAGATTTGAAATCCCTGCTCCTAGGAGGTGGTTTTCCGCTCCATAAATGGACTTCAAATTCTACTGAATTTATATCAAAATTTACATCAGAGGTCCCAGTTGATGAATTTATTGCTATTCCTACTGATGAAGCAGCCGTAAAAGCATTGGGTGTTTTTGGTGTCCTTCTTCTGATACCTTCTCTTATCAGGTACATTTGTCAGAATCTTCCCCTGAAACTAAGAGACAAGTTCTGTCAGAAATCGCAAAGATCTTTGACCCTTTGCAATATATTGCTCCTATAGTTATTGTTGCCAAAATTTTCCTGCAAAAGCTTTGGTCATTAAAATCTGACTGGGATGAAAATCTCCCCTTTCCTCTTTTAGAAGAATGGTTAGAGTATCGCAGTAGTTTGCTGGATCTCTCCAAGGTTTCTATACCCCTCCTTTTAATTTCTAATCCCTTATGCCAGCAGTATGACCTGCATGTATTTTCTGATAGTTCAGAACGGGCTTATGGCTGTTGTGCATACATAGTAGGACGTTCCTCAGCCACTTTCCCTAGATTTTCTAATTTAGTGTGCGCTAAATCAAAAGTTTCTCCACTTAAAACGGTATCATTGCCGAGATTAGAATTATGCTCTGCTTTAATGGCAACAGAATTAGCCACTAAACTAAATGTCAGTTTAAAGTTAAAATTTTCCCGCACATTTTTTTGGAGCGATTCTTCCATTTTACTAGCTTGGATTTCCAAGCCTTCTTCTCATTGGAATACCTTTGTGGAAAATCGCGTTTCTAAGATTCATGAAGTTTCTCATTCTGAAAAATGGAGACATGTTCCTAACCGTGAAAACCCCGCGGATATAATATCACGTGGTTGCACGCCTAAAAAATTGATTTCTTCAGACCTGTACTGGAATGGTCCTCCTTGGCTAAGTCAGGAATCATCTTGCTGGCCTCGCTTAGGTAATCAATTTGCAGAATAAGTACCTGATGCCCGCACTGACCCTGTCACGTCGCATCTTACTTGTACTTCTACTAGCCATTTTCAGAGAAACTCTTCATTTGAGAAATTGATTCGTGTAGTGTCTTATATATTCCGGTGGAAATATTTAGTAATTGATCAACCATTGAAGCCTCAACCCTTTCTCACCAGAGTAGAGTTAGAATTTGCTACTCGCAAGATTTTGTTGCTTGTTCAGCAGGAAGTATTTGCTCCTGAAAAGCAAGCTCTTATAAGTGGTAAAGATTTACCCAAGTCTAGCAGGCTTTCACCACTCACTCCTTTTCTAAACCAGGACGGCATAATACGTGTGGGAGGAAGATTAGCTATGTCTAGTTGTGAGGATGGGAAAAAACATCCCATCATCCTTCTTTCAAAGCATCCTATCACTACACCTATAATAAAAAAGTTTCATTATAAACACCTTCATGCTGGCACTCGCACCTTGCTCTGTCTAATTCTTGAACTCTACTGGATCATTAATGGCGTTCATGAGGTTTCTTCTGTTGTTAAAAAGTGTAACCTTGCTTTAAGGTTAAACCACGCCCCGCCACGCAGATTATGGGTAATTTACCTCCATTTCGTTCAGAACCTAGTAAGCCCTTCGCCCTTACTGGGATTGATTACGCCGGTCCTTACGTATATCAGACCAATCCCTCTTCATCTAAGCGCAAAATCTGAGGTAAACTTTACATCCCGTTATTTGTATGTATGGTGACGGGAGCCATCCACCTCGAGTTGGTTACGAACGCTTCTGTATCTTATTTTTTGGCTGCCTTTTCTAGATTTGCTGCTAGAAGGGGTGTCCCATCTTAAGTATTTTCAGATAATGCAAACATTTTTGTAAGTGCTTCTGAGCTCTGGAAAAAAGAGTTAAACTCCCCTTCTGCTAAAGAAAAAATTTCCAACTTTTCCTATTCTAAAGGGTTCAAATGTCATTTCACCCCGCCTTATGCTCCCCATCATGGGGGCCGATGGGAGTCCTGCATCAAACTTACTAAAAGACAGCTTAAGAAAACTCTTGGTCCTACCATACTTTCTTATGAGGAATTCTACTCTTTATTTATTCAAGTCGAAGGTATCGTAAATTCCAGACCTCTGACTCCTCTTTCAAACGATCCTAAGGATCTTTTACCTTTGACACCCAGTCACTTCCTGATTGGCTGTTCGCTTGCTGCTACTCCGCCTTTGCTGGTTCGACGCTGTGATCCAAGCCTACCTATCTTTTGGCGAAAAGTACAATCTTTGCGCTGTTCTTTTTGGCGCCGATGGAAGTTAGAATATCTCAGCTTTCTAAATAGGCGTGAGAAATGGCGGCTTCCTCAACCAGATGTACGAGTGGGGGACATGGTTCTTCTTCGAGACCCATCTCCGCCTCTCGTGTGGAACCTAGGCAGAGTTATTCACTGCCACTTTGGCCGTGATAAACGCGTCAGAGTTGTTGATGTTTTAACTAATAAAGGTCTTTACACTAGACCTATCTCTGCTATCTCTGTTTTGCCTTTCGATTCTTAGTTTCTCCTCGTCTGTTATCCATGTTTGTTTTGACTGATTCATTTGTTTGTTTTCATTCGGAGTTCTCGGAGCATGATCACTTTTCGTGATACTTTCAATGTTTAGCTTGGCCCATTTGTCGGTCAAATTTGTTTCTTGTTACCGAGATCCCCGAATGGTAATTATTTCTTTGTAAATGTATTAATTGCTTAAACTATATGCATAACCTTGTTATTAATCACCTAATTCATAGATATTATAGTTACTCATCTAGAGTTTAAGGCTTCCGCAACACATCACTACGACTACACTGAGCCTGTCTGCTCCGTGCCTGCTGTCGCAACGAGCTCGTGACGTCATTTCCTTGGCCAACCAATAGCAGCGGTGTTTTTGGTCAGCTGCCTTCCTCGGCGGGTTTTTGCCGCTATAAAACCTCGAGTCATCTTCTGGGTGACGTGCCACTCTTCATCCATTCTTCGGCCACGACTCTACGGGCCACTCTGCGCCGCTATTCTTTGGACTTACTCTACGACCATCATTTTACTGTCAACATGTGACAATCTACTTTTTGGTCACCACTCTGAGACCAATAAACTTCAAATATTCTCGCCAAGACTTTTCAAGTACCGCAGTGAGAGTCATCATCTACGACTAATAATAATCTTCATGGTGCACTATCTCGCAGTGAGGAAAGGCACAAGGAAGGAATGTCAACAGTAGTTGCTACGCGCCGTGGTCAGCCAGGACCAACCAAGTTTGTAAACATACTCCAATCTCTCCAGTGCACAACAACAGCAGTGATACCTCTCAAATGTGTGGAGTGGGTTGCCTACTGGGACTGACAAATGTTCATACGTGACTGTGTTTGTATACATTTCTTCGCTTTAGGGATGATTCACTCCGGACCTACCCTACACTAAAGTGTCGCCAAAGATAAGATAAGTTTCTTAGCACTCATTTATAGAACATTTTTATTGCCTCTTCTATTTTAAGAAGACAAAGTTGATCTTTGCCATGAACTTTTTAATAAGAAGCTCAAGTATTTTCTTCAGTGGTTATTAATTGATGTTTTGTTTGCTTAAACAGTATATTAATAAATTGCATATTTGTTACCTATTATGTTTAATTGTGAAATCCTTCAGCCCCTTATATTAACGCATAGTTCAGTCTTATTGCTTCACCCTAATGATATTGAATCCAAGCTAATGCTTGTTGCTGTTCTCCATCTATGAGTTGGAGTTTTCTGGGGAAACTCCACTATATTCATGGTGCCTCACCCCCGGGAAACATATCTGTTGCACCCTGGGATTATTACAAGTTTCATATCTTGGATTTCACATTAAACATTAACAATTTTTGTTTATTGTGTTTCAACACTAATTCAAATTGTAAGTTTCAGCCTGAGGCGCATGTTTAGCATCAGACTAAACCTTACTACCTAGCAAGCTGTCGTCCTCTGGCTTCCAGTACTCGATTCACAATATTGACGTGAGTAACAAACAACTTTTAACATGCCTAACCTTGATGAAAATCTCAGCAACGCCAGAGCCTCTTATAAGGGCAAGCTCACACGGTTTCGTACTTTTTTAACGGAGCTTGAACCCCAAGAGCGTAATCTTGACATAATTTCGCAGAGGCTTAAGAATTTTGAACAAGCCTTTGAGAAATATGATGAGATACAATGCAGTATATAAACTCAGCACCCGGACCAGCAAAGTGATAGGTTGGAAGTTGAAAAATTATACTATCAGGGATTTGCTGAAGCTAAACAGCTTATTAGGGCTTTAGCTTTAAAAGAAAAACAAGAAGATCAAACTTCTGCAGCATCTTCTACATCTTCTTCACGCATTATATTACCCAAATTAGAAATACCCAAATTCACTGGTAAGGACATAGGATGGGAGCCATTTTTTGAATTATTTAATTCTTTAGTACATGAGAATACTTCTATCCCAGTAATTCAAAAATTTCACTACTTGCATCTGGCAGTTCAAGGCAACGCACTTAACCTGATTCAAGCACTTTCTTTGACCAGTGATAATTATGAAGTTGCTCTGAATCTTCTTAAGGATAGATATGGGAACATTCGTTTATCTATTCAACGCCATATACAAAGCGTATTCGAGTTACCTAACGTGCAAGCAGACAACAGCTTATCACTTCGTAAGTTGATTGACACTGCAGAACTACACGTCAGAGCATTGTCCAATTTAAACCAACCTGTAAATCACTGGGATTTATTTCTAGTTCACCTCATTTCTGCAAGATTGGATGCAAGTACATTAAGAGCCTGGGAAACAGAAATTTCCCAGCATTTGCAATGCACTTATGAGGCAATTATTAACTTTTTAAGGCTAGAAGCCAAGTCTTTTCCGCCATAGCTAATCAAAAATCTAGTATTTCAGATTCAAAAGCCTTCTCAAAAGACAAGGTTAACAGTTCTAATCAAAGAATTTTAAGATCACATGCTCTTCCTGTTGATGCTCGGCCACCTAACCAAATGCAAACGTGCGGTCTGTGTCAGCAATCGCATAATTTATACAATTGTGATGAATTTAAATCTTTATCAGTAGATGAAAGACGAAAGTTAATTACGAATAAAAAACATTGTTTTAACTGTTTGTCAGGAACGCATATGTTAAACAATTGCCGTTCACAACGTTAATGCTTTCATTGTAAGGCTAGACACCATTCCCTTTTGCACAGACATGAAAGATCACGGTTATCAGGACCAAGCACTCCCAACACCAAGTCTAATTCTGAGACTTCTCAAAATAGTGCGCAGTCGTATGCTCAAAGTTCTACCTCGCTTGGCAAAGTTCAGGTTTTATTATCTACCGTGCAGGTTCTATTGAAAAATGCTTACGGGAAATGGGTATCTGTCAGGGGATTATTAGACAATGCCGCTACTAAAAATTTTATTGGTGAATCTTTGGTACAAAAGTTAGGCCTCCCGAAACATCCTACCTCAATAGAGGTTACAGGAATAAACTGCTCTAAATCGCAATCCTTATGCTTTGCTAAAGTGGATCTGAAAGACTCTAATAATCTTGGTACGCAGTTGCAATTAGATTGTTTGATTATCAAGTCTATAGGCAACAATATTCCCGGCACTTCTTATCCTATTCAAAGTTGGAATATCCCGAATTTTGTCCAGCTAGCTGACCCTCATTTCAACAGAGCTTCGCCCGTAGAGCTTCTTTTTAGCTCAAGCGTATTTTGGCAATGTCTTCATTCCAAGAAAGTAAAAATTGCTCCTAATGTTTTCTTCCGCGAAACTGATTTTGGTTGGATCGCTACTGGTCAAATATACCGTAATCCTATTCAAACTGTATGGAATTGTTATTTTGTTGGTGCCGATTTGAGTCAAGAGCTGACCAAGTTCTGGGATCTTGAGAATGTTCAGGCTACTTCTTCTTCTTCTTCTAACGAAATTTGTGAAAGGTTATACAAGGAAACCACTGTTCGTACTGCTGAAGGCAGATTTATAGTAACTCTTCCACGTATTCCTAATCCTCCCGCCATTACGGGCTCGCATTCCGGAGCACTCAGGGCACTATTTGCTATTGAAAATCGGTTCAAACGAGATGCTTCTGTTAAAACCCAGTATGCTTCCTTTATGGAGGAATACGAATCATCCAATCACATGGAGGTAATTTCTAAATCAGAAGAAATTGGCCATCCTTTTAAGGAAATAGTTTATCTAAGTCATCACCCGGTATGGAAAAATTCTTTAACACAAAACAATATAAGAGTAGTTTTTAATGGCTCATCACCAGTCTCTTTAAATGATACCTTGCAATGTGGTCCCGCTATTCAAACAGATCTCACCTCTGTCTTGCTTAATTTTCGACGGTTTCCTATTGCTGTAATCTCAGATATTAAGCAGATGTACCGGCAGATTCTCGTAAATTCTGAGCAGCAAGAACTGCAAAGAATATTGTGGCGCGATGAGAGTTCCAAACCCATAAAGATATTTAGATTGTAGACTGTGACATATGGCCTGAAGCCTTCAGTCTTTCTTGCGATTCGGTCTCTCCACATGTTAGCCGAGCAAGATGGTCATCTGTATCATCATTTGGCATCTGAGACATTAAAAACGGCATTTTATGTTGACGATTTCTTGTATTCTTTCCCTAATATTTCTGAAGCACTCCTTGTGTGCGAAGATTTGAAATCCCTGCTCCTAGGAGGTGGTTTTCCGCTCCATAAGTAGACTTCAAATTCTACTGAATTTATATCAAAATTTACATCAGAGGTCCCAGTTGATGAATTTATTGCTATTCCTACTGATGAAGCAGCCGTAAAAGCATTGGGTGTTTTTTGGTGTCCTTCTTCTGATACCTTCTCTTATCAGGTACATTTGTCAGAATCTCCCCCTGTAAGTAAGAGACAAGTTCTGTCAGAAATCGCAAAGATCTTTGACCCTTTGCAATATATTGCTCCTATAGTTATTGTTGCCAAAATTTTCCTGCAAAAGCTTTGGTCATTAAAATCTGACTGGGATGAAAATCTCCCCTTTCCTCTTTTAGAAGAATGGTTAGAGTATCGCAGTAGTTTGCTGGATCTCTCCAAGGTTTCTATACCCCTCCTTTTAATTTCTAATCCCTTATGCCAGCAGTATGACCTGCATGTATTTTCTGATAGTTCAGAACGGGCTTATGGCTGTTGTGCATACATAGTAGGACGTTCCTCAGCCACTTTCCCTGGATTTTCTAATTTAGTGTGCGCTAAATCAAAAGTTTCTCCACTTAAAACGGTATCATTGCAGAGATTAGAATTATGCTCTGCTTTAATGGCAACAGAATTAGCTACTAAACTAAATGTCAGTTTAAAGTTAAAATTTTCCCGTACATTTTTTTGGAGCGATTCTTCTATTGTACTAGCTTGGATTTCCAAGCCTTCTTCTCATTGGAATACCTTTGTGGCAAATCGCGTTTCTAAGATTCATGAAGTTTCTCATTCTGAACAATGCAGACATGTTCCTAGCCGTGAAAACCCCGCGGATATAATATCACGTGGTTGCACGCCTAAAAAAATTGATTTCTTCAGACCTGTACTGGAATGGTCCTCCTTGGCTAAGTCAGGAATCATCTTGCTGGCCTCGCTTAGGTAATCAATTTGCAGAATAAGTACCTGATGCCCGCACTGACCCTGTCACGTCGCATCTTACTTGTACTTCTACTAGCCATTTTCAGAGAAACTCTTCATTTGAGAAATTGATTCGTGTAGTGTCTTATATATTCCGGTGGAAATATTTAGTAATTGATCAACCATTGAAGCCTCAACCCTTTCTCACCAGAGTAGAGTTAGAATTTGCTACTCGCAAGATTTTGTTGCTTGTTCAGCAGGAAGTATTTGCTCCTGAAAAGCAAGCTCTTATAAGTGGTAAAGATTTACCCAAGTCTAGCAGGCTTTCACCACTCACTCCTTTTCTAGACCAGGACGGCATAATACGTGTGGGAGGACGATTAGCTATGTCTAGTTATGAGGATGGGAAAAAACATCCCATCATCCTTCCTTCAAAGCATCCTATCACTACACCTATAATAAAAAAGTTTCATTATAAACACCTCCATGCTGGCACTCGCACCTTGCTCTGTCTAATTCGTGAACTCTACTGGATCATTAATGGCGTTCATGAGGTTTCTTCTGTTGTTAAAAAGTGTAACCTTGCTTTAAGGTTAAACCACGCCCCGCCACGCAGATTATGGGTAATTTACCTCCATTTCGTTCAGAACCTAGTAAGCCCTTCGCCCTTACTGGGATTGATTACGCCGGTCCTTACGTATATCAGACCAATCCCTCTTCATCTAAGCGCAAAATCTGAGGTAAACTTTACATCCCGTTATTTGTATGTATGGTGACGGGAGCCATCCACCTCGAGTTGGTTACGAACGCTTCTGTATCTTATTTTTTGGCTGCCTTTTCTAGATTTGCTGCTAGAAGAGGTGTCCCATCTGAAGTATTTTCAGATAATGCAAAAATTTTTGTAAGTGCTTCTGAGCTCTGGAAAAAAGAGTTAAGCTCCCCTTCTGCTAAAGAAAAAATTTCCAACTTTTCCTATTCTAAAGGGTTTAAATGTCATTTCACCCCGCCTTATGCTCCCCATCATGGGGGCCGATGGGAGTCCTGCATCAAACATACTAAAAGACAGCTTAA
Source organism: Meconema thalassinum (assembly GCA_946902985.2). Lineage (NCBI taxonomy): Eukaryota > Metazoa > Arthropoda > Insecta > Orthoptera > Tettigoniidae > Meconema > Meconema thalassinum. Next base: position 727,939,671 of record OX336389.2, read on the forward strand.
GAAAACTCTTGGTCCTACCATACTTTCTTATGAGGAATTCATCTCTTTATTTATTCAAGTCGAAGGTATCGTAAATTCCAGACCTCTGACTCCTCTTTCAAACGATCCTAAGGATCTTTTACCTTTGACATCCAGTCACTTCCTGATTGGCTGTTCGCTTGCTGCTACTCCGCCTTTGCTGGTTCGACGCTGTGATCCAAGCCTACCTATCTTTTGGCGAAAAGTACAATCTTTGCGCTGTTCTTTTTGGCGCCGATGGAAGTTAGAATATCTCAGCTTTCTAAATAGGCGTGAGAGATGGCGGCTTCCTCAACCAGATGTACGAGTGGGGGACATGGTTCTTCTTCGAGACCCATCTCCGCCTCTCGTGTGGAACCTAGGCAGAGTTATTCACTGCCACTTTGGCCGTGATAAACGCGTCAGAGTTGTTGATGTTTTAACTAATAAAGGTCTTTACACTAGACCTATCTCTGCTATCTCTGTTTTGCCTTTCGAGTCTTAGTTTCTCCTCGTCTGTTATCCATGTTTGTTTTGACTGATTCTTTTGTTTGTTTTCATTCGGAGTTCTCGGAGCATGATCACTTTTCGTGATACTTTCAATGTTTAGCTTGGCCCATTTGTCGGTCAAATTTGTTTCTTGTTACCGAGATCCCCGAATGGTAATTATTTCTTTGTAAATGTATTAATTGCTTAAACTATATGCATAACCTTGTTATTAATCACCTAATTCATAGATATTATAGTTACTCATCTAGTGTTTAAGGCTTCCGCAACACATCACTACGACTACACTGAGCCTGTCTGCTGCTTGCCTGCTGTCGCCACGAGCTCGTGACGTCATTTCCTTGGCCAACCAATAGCAGCGGTGTTTTTGGTCAGCTGCCTTCCTCGGCGGGTTTTTGCCGCTATAAAACCTCGAGTCATCTTCTGGGTGACGTGCCACTCTTCATCCATTCTTCGGCCACGACTCTACGGGCCACTCTGTGCCGCTATTCTTTGGACTTACTCTACGGCCATCATTCTACTGTCAACAATGTGACAATCTACATTTTGGTCACCACTCTGAGACCAATAAACTTCAAATATTCTCGCCAAGACTTTTCAAGTACCGCAGTGAGAGTCATCATCTACGACTAATAATAATAATCTTCATGGTGCACTATCTCGCAGTGAGGAAAGACACAAGGAAGGAATGTCAACAGTAGTTGCTACGCGCCGTGGTCAGCCAGGACCAACCAAGTTTGTAAACATACTCCAATCTCTCCAGTGCACAACAACAGCAGTGATACCTCTCAAATGTGTGGAGTGGGTTGCCTACTGGGACTGACAAATGTTCATACGTGACTGTGTTTGTATACATTTCTTCGCTTGAGGGATGATTCACTCCGGACCTACCCTACACTAAAGTGTCGCCCAAGATAAGATAAGTTTCTTAGCACTCATTTATAGAACATTTTTATTGCCTCTTCTATTTTAAGAAGACAAAGTTGATCTTTGCCATGAACGTTTTAATAAGAAGCTCAAGTATTTTCTTCAGTGGTTATTAATTGATGTTTTGTTTGCTTAAACAGTATATTAATAAATTGCATATTTGTTACCTATTATGTTTAATTGTGAAATCCTTCAGCCCCTTATATTAACGCATAGTTCAGTCTTATTGCTTCACCCTAATGATATTGAATCCAAGCTAATGCTTGTTGCTGTTCTCCCTCTATGAGTTGGAATTTTCTGGGGAAAACACCACCAACTTTCAACGATGAAAAGAATCTACTCGGTGAGCGAAGAATATAGTAAAATTCAAGTCGCGATGGAAAGTCTTTGGGCAATTTTCATTCAAGCTTACTTAATTAAAATTAACTTAGTCTACTGTACCGGAACTGATGGAGATTGCTAAAATCCGAAGAATAAAAACATAAACCAGGATCCTAGCAACTTGTGGTACCCGACTAAAAACCACGAAGAAATGCTGACAGAAACATCAGGAAGGGTATAGTTATCCTACATTGTGCTACAGGACAAACTACAGGTTCGATTAAGACATCACGGAAAATTGGAGAGTGAGAAACCCTCCTAACACTCGAAGATCGGGTAAACTGTGGGCCCAAGAGTCCTATCTCCACTGTAGCCAGTTTCTACGCTGGACTATCATTCTACAGCCTACCATTAATCTGCTTAGATTTAACTCACAATCCAGCTCCAAAACACAATAAACTTCGAAAACATAACCTTACAAAAATGATAACAACTTTCGTTCTTTAACACATAAAATTTTGAAATTAATAAGCCAGATATACATGATTCCAATATATATTGTGTTAAAATTTGGATTCGATCTGATGACGGGTTTGTGAGATATTAATTCTTAAATGTGACGCATGGTTGAAACACGCTTAAAACGGGCACATTTTGTGTTCCAACTGCGATAAAAATTTTAAATTAAAAATTAAAAATTCCAAACCTACATGAACTAACGTAAAATAGAACGAAGAAAATGATGATGTTATTGGATTTTATGTAGGTCTATAGGTTATTTCACAAACAACCTTCAGACTTGAGTACACATTCTATTTTGGTCGACAGTAGATCATATTTATGACCGCACCATAATTTATTGTTTTCCGATTTCAAATAGAAATTCTCATATAGATAAATGTATCTTCGCTTGATACAATTATCAAATTATCTTAGCTTTGAACACGACCTTCGATCAGTGAATCAGTAAAATGAGTATCTGAACAACGTCATATCTCCGAAGAGAACAGCTTAACGCGATAGCCACCCCGAATTATCACTACAAAATTGACGATCTACCCTTCCAAAATACAAGTATAACACCAACAATATAAAAATCACATCGACGACAAAATTAGCACAATATCAACCTCAAAATATAACACAAAACGTGGAGCAATGCCAAACAAGCACAATGCCACGCCCCTCAACAGCAACAAATGCAAAACTACGCTGGACTATCATTCTACAGCCTACCATTAGTCTGCTTGCGATTTAACTCACAATCCAGCTTCAAAACACAATAAACTTCGACAAAGATTCACTTTTCACGTTCAGACAATATATAATTATGCTCAAATAAAATTTCGCTTCACTGTTCACTTCCCGGTGATCTCTAAATAACGCAATATATTGCAATTGGATTCGTATTTAACAGTATTAGCTCTATCATTAATGGATCTAAAATGCCATTATTACATTTCGACTTCATTCTCAAAACTCAAATTTTTATGGAATATTATATTCCAACTCGCTTACAAATGTTTATTTTCCATGAATAAATTATCCACATCCTAATGTATCTCCACTGAGATTTATAACAAATATTTATTGACACTTAATTTTACATAATATTCCACCTGAACATATTTTTCAAAATTCTGGCATCGGCTTGAAATCACGCCAGATCTCGAAATTCAGAACAGCTAACCGATCACAAACGATCGTCACCCAAAAATCCGATGAAAATTCAACAAAATTAATTTAAACCGCGAGTTCCAGAAAAATCCCGGAAATTCCAAATATTCCAGACGTCTCCAATATTCCAAATATCACCATATAACTCAAAGTTCCAAAAATACATTTAAGTATAATCACCACTTGAAGTATGAAAAACATTACGGTGCTAAATTCAAAATTCCACATATAAATATTTAAGTATAATTTAAGTAATAACAAAATATGACGAAGATAATTAACTGACTTCCAAATAAAATATTCAAATTCTACAGCCAGATATTTAAAATGTTACTTCAGATAATTATTTCCAAAGCATGCTTGTATTCAAATACTACGTAAATGGATTCGTTCTATCTTTAGCAGAACGGCTGCCATCAAACTGAGATCCAGATTCCTTTCTGAGGAACAAAGAAATAATGTTGGGATCGCACCATTCCTGCATATTCCCAGATCGACGTACTCGCACCAGAAAACTCCCCAGACATCGGCGTGTAGAACAGGAAAATGTTCCCGTTGAACCACGTTCCCGAACAGTGTCACCTCATTTCGTCTGCATTCTCGGGTTCGATTCGGCTCTCCGACCTTCCTTCATCTTCTCAGATTGGGACTGCAGGCAACTGCGTGTTCCAATCAAATCGCCGAAATCCATCGTAGTAACTTGTAGTATGCATTTGCGTCTTATCTGCTGTATTTTAAACATGGCCACGACTTTCATGCTCCATCCCGTGTCCAGTTACGATACGTCAAATGCCTTATGCATCTAGCATGTCACATCCCCTCAGTGAATTTAGAACTCCATTATATCCATTCCAACACAGTTCCGTATCATCTCTCCCATTTCCATTTTTTTAATGTGCATTATAACCCCACTGAATATAAGCATCGTGGTTTGACTTGACGATATTTCCTCACTAGTTTGGTTATTCATTTACACTTCCATAGTCCAATGACTATTATCTCGTTCGCCATGTGCGCGATAAAATGTCAGACCAAGAGCTGACACTTTCACTTTCCAAAAAGGAACAATTTCTAGTGTAAATTCCTTGGTCACAGGTAACATTCATCCACAGTATTCACTGGCACAATATACTTTCAAACTCGTTAAAATACTTCCTTTCCGAGGGAAACAAAACTTCGCTTACAAGTCCGCGAATTAGCTTGTTCACAGAAACACTCCCACACGAATATAAATTCAATCCCGACATCACCACATTCGTCTCCGTTTTACCGTTACAATCTCCCGGCTGTCAGTAAGCGAACTCCCTTGCCTTCAGCAAGAACGGAAGAAGCATCTGAGAATTATATATCACTCCGCCGCAAACGTCACAGAGACTTCGACTCACTTCTATTTCTTCCTCTCAATTCCAAGTCCGAAAATTGTGACTTTCTCCGCAGAGCGCGTGTTCTTCCAAACCTTTAATTGACTGTCTCAATATCCAATTCCAAATAGAAAATGTTGTCCCAATAATTCTCGTTATGGAATTTCCCATCGTTCAACTGCACAAACTTCCTTTAAACGCACTTGTTATTAAAACAAGAGTAACTTCCTTGTTACTGATCTGTCCGTCATGGAATATCACTCGTCTCGCGTCATGGCAGTGCGAGTTGCCACCTGCACCTAGCTCGATACCATATGGATTACGAAGCCTCACTTCTATTGGGTCTCCGTCCCTGAATCATCTGACCTTGACGGCACTTCATGCTCTCAGAATACCTTGTTCTTCCTTCCAATCCTATATTTAAATATCAAAAATCGACATACAATCCTTTTTCTTCGATCTGTCAGACACGCAAATTAGACAACAATAAAATTCGGGTACAGTACTCCTTCATTATCTAATTAGGCCACGTAATAAGTAAATTCAGTGAAAGCATTTTTTAAATTTATTATTATTATAAACAATTTGTTTACATGTTGTTTTTCAAATAATAAATTATAATTTAAATTCAATGATGGGTTTGTCGTTATTTATAGTTGGTAATTACTATAAGGCATCCCTTACTCCCGAAGTAAATACTGAGAGGTTAGTTGACTTAGTCACACCACGATCTGAGAAGAGGATATCTTGTTGCTCTACTGCTGATTAAGCGAGGTAATCTACAAACATTGGTTTATTATTGGCTAACAGTGGCCTTGCACCTGACAGCACATATATGTATTTTATACAGCAGCTGAGCTAACCACAATAATTACAATTGACGACACAACGAGGGTCACACAAAACTAAACATTACATTTGGCACACGAATACCAATCGGCATTTACAGAGGGAGTGTGTGATTTTTCAGGGCAAGTGTCAGTGAATTTGGAGGGCGTGTCTGGGATTTGTGGAGTAGTTTTAAGAAGTATATGGCAATATGGCAGTCTCAGAGATGAAACAGAGGAGTGGTCTGCTCAGTGGGGCGATCGATGAGAGTATGCACCGTGAAAATAGTGATAATGAGATTGGGAGTGTAGATGATAGTATTAGGGTGGCGGAGGTACATCTTAGTAGGCCTACCAATAAGGAAGGAAATGTTCGATGGTAAATTAGATGCGATCATGGAGATGTTTCTCGAGATGAAACAGGAGAGTAAGAAAATTAAACAGGAAAGTAGGAAGGAATTTAATGAAAGGTTCGAGAAGTTAGATAAAAATTAAATAGAGAGATGAGTGAGAAACTAGACAGAAATAGCAGGGAGATGAATGAAACGTGTGGTTAAGCTGAATGACGAATTAAATAGGAAGTATGGGATGCTGTAGGAGAATATTGAGGGGGTGAAACAGTAGATCAGAAGTGAAATAAAGGCTGTATTAGAAGAAATGGCTAAGGATATCATAAAGGAATTAGATCAGAATTTAGTGAAAGTGGAAGGGAAAATTCAGGAAATGTTAGTCAGTCAAGGAGAGAATCTTTAGAAAATAGTACAGGTGGATACTAGGCAATTAAGTGTAGAATTGGGGGATGAGAATGAGAAAGTCCAGTCAGAATTACATAGGAAGGTAGAGGAAAGTCATCTGAAAAATTCAGAAAACTATCTGGAGATTCAGGAGAAACAAACAGTTATAAAAATGTGCATTAGTGGAGAAAGAAAATAAATTTAAAGAAAGCGTGGAATTTGTGGAGAAGGTAGCAGATGAGAGTATAGCAGAAGTTGAGGCTAGATTAAGGAAACAAATCAGGCAGGCGGGAAGTCAGGGTAGAATAATATATTCAGGTGGGATGAAGGAAGTGGAACTGGTTAAGTTCACTAACAGACAGGGATGTCCCACGGAGTTTATGGACATTTTAGAAAGTAAATTTAATTAAAGGCTGGAAGAAAGACAGATAGAAAGGGGTGTGGTTATATAAGCGTTAGATCAAGCTTTTGTGGGGGAGACTAAGAGCTGGTTTACTGTGTATAAGCACACATTCGAGAAGTTTCATGATTTTAAGAGGACATTTTGTGAAAAAAATATTGGAACGAAATATCCAGGCTCAGAAAAGGAAAAGCATTAATTTTGGGTTGTATCAGCCAGGGCGGGAGTAGCATGACAGAGTACTTTTGAGGTCAAGTACTAGTATGTAAATATCTGGATGGGATGACACCGGATGGCGATGTTCTACGGCTTCTCCTTAAACATCTTCCGTATCGTGTTAGAGAAGCCGCATGCATGCAACGCATGACCACGATACAACAACTTGAGAGATTATTAGGCAGATTTGATGCACTAGGTGATGCGAATGACAGTTATGTAGGGCAGGCGGTGAATCGCCATAGTAATGATGGTAGCAATCGTATAATACGGTAGTATATCACAGAACAATGGTTTTCCTGGTAACAATAGGAATGCGAGTAATGAGACTCAAGTTAACATTGTTAAAGGTCAATTCCAGGGTAGAGGAGGTCACCAGAATAGTCTGAGCTCTTATTATGGCAACACAGGACACTATAGCAACAATGCTCAAAATTACAACAATAGGCAAGGTAACAATGCGGGTCCAGGTAACAATGGTCAGCATTATTACCAACAGCGCAATCATTCTGGCAATATAGAGAGACCTAGGGAGGAAAATCGAGGTATTGGTAGCAACCCTCGTCAGAACCACAACCAAAGTAACGGGGAGACCCAGAATCCAGGTACGAGTACATTAAATGGGAATCAAACTGTGACGTAAGGTCAGGTTGTCAGTCTGAAGCTTTCCCTGTACACACTAGTTTGAGCGAATCGTATGACATAAATATTACAGAAGACTTACTTTATGATTTAGAGGAGGTGTCTGAGGAACCTACCATTGTTAATTTACATTCTATCGTCAAGTTACACGTGTTAATGGCGTGTATTTTCGCACTTTTTGACAGCGGGTGTCAGCGGCATTTTATTCTAGGATGAAAAAGTCAAGTGTTATTTTTGAGGAGATTCCTATTAGATCAACGTCTGTGGTAACTGCTCTGGGAAAGAAATCTCACATTATTTCTAAGCAGGTTGCTGTGGATATTTTAGTGGAAGGTTATATTGAAACAAAGGTGTGTTTAGTGATTCCGAATCTGGTGTATGACGTCATCTAGGGCTCTGACAGGATGCCGCAGCATTCTGTATAGCTATGTTATAAGGAGGATGTCAGATTCAGGTGGGTGAATGGAGACGTGATTATGTCACTTAGTGATCCAGGTAACTTAAATAGTGGTTCGAAGAATATATGTGGGCTTGAGGAGGTATTAATGACTGTGGGAGTCGATATATGTAGTGTTATTGTTGGTGATTTTGGTGGTGATATTGTGGGGATGTCTCCTGAGAGGGATCCTCGTTTTTTGTATTTTTAGGCAGCATGTTGACCAATGATTGTCTCGATGACGCATTCCGTGACGCTGCGCTACAGTGATTTCGAGGGTGATCAAGTAGATCAATTCTTGGAGGTATTGTTAAATAATAAGCATATTGTGGTGTTTGAAGCCATATTTTCAGTGTTGCCTTAGTAAACAAGAGTTTAGTGCTTTTCAGTCGGTCAACACAAATGTACCCAAAAGAGATGGGTTATGCCCTAATCCTGAAATAAATTACATGAGATTAATAAAACACTAGGATGAACAGTTTCGATCGTCAAGCGATCATCATCAGATCCATTACACTTAGTCTACAAAATCTATGTTTGAAATACAGGTGAAAATATTTACAATATGTACAATTATTTAGTTGCAGTACCAATACTGCAACTAAATAATTGTACATATTGTAAATATTTTCACCTGTATTTCAAACATAGATTTTGTAGACTAAGTGTAATGGATCTGATGATGATCGCTTGACGATCGAAACTGGTCATCCTATTGTTTTATTAATCTCATGTAATTTATTTCAGGATTAGGGCATAACCCATCTCTTTTGGGTACATTTGTGTTGACCGACTGAAAAGCACTAAACTCTTGTTTAATAAGCATATATTCGAGAATCGGATAGGATTAGTTAAATGTCACGAACACTCACTAAATGTCCATGATCGCAGTGTCTTCGTAGGCCATCGCTACTCCGTGCCTTATAAATACCTTCAATCAGTAAGAAGGCAGTTTGACCATATGTTGGAGGTTGAGATTATCGAGCCCTCGGTAAGTCCGTATGTAAATTCCCTTATTGTTGTTCCAAAGTCAGATGGGAAAGTTGTGCTGTGTTTAGATGCACGAAATGTAAATAATCACATTTCTGTAAATCCGTTAAGATCTCAATCCATAGAAGAGTTAGTCCAAGGATTTAAAGGTAATATCTGGTTTACCTGTGTGGTCCTGAGTTCCAGTTTTTGGCAGGTTGCGCTAAAGGAAGAGGACAGGCTCTCACTGCTCTTTCCTATCGGAATAACTTATATCAATTTCAGCGTGTAGCTTTTGGGCTTAAGAGTAGTTTGTCTGCACTGATTAGAGCTTTAGGAATCGCTTTAGGAAGAGATGTGGGAAAATTTGTAACCATTTATTTTGACGAATTAGTGATTAGTTCATGGACGCTCAGTGAGCACTTAATGCACCTGGACATGGTTCTTGGGAATTTGGAGAGAGCTGGTTTCACTCTCAAACTTAGTAAGTCATTTTTTTGTAGGAGGGAAATTACGTTTCTTGGTCATACGGTTTCTACAAAAGGTGTGAAACCAGAGGTGAGCCGGATAGGTAAGACTGTAGGTACTAAATCACCGAGAAGTGTAAATAAAGTAAAATAATTCCTGGGCGTCTGTAATGTTTTCTTCCGATTCGTTACGAGGTATGCGAACTTGGTGGAACCCTTCCGTGATTTGGTTAAAGTAGGTAACAGGTACTGTTGGATGGAAGGGCATTAGGAGGCATTTCATGCTCTCAAAGCTGAATTTGAGGAAACCGTGGTACTTAGGTATCCATTACATGACAGACCGTATGTGCTGATGACTGATGCATACCACAATGGTACTTCAGGGGTTCTATGTCACAGAGATGAGGAGGGCAATCTGAGGATTGTGTGCCTGACATCATGTGGTCTTTCTGCCACTGAAAATAGTTACACTATCACAGAGCTGAATTTATTAGGCATAGTGTATATTCAGGGTATGTCCAGAATGTACGTGCTTGGTGGGAGATTTGAAATCTTCACGGACCACCATGCACTAGCGTTTATTAATACATGCAAGCTGAGGAGTAACCGTGTCAGTAGGTAGATTTTGGCACTGCAGGAATATGATTTCCAAGTACATCATATTAAAGGTAAGGATACTATCCTGGCAGATATATTATCAAGGGACGTTAATTTCAATCAGGGTGAGTCAGTTGTAAGGGCGGACCAAGGTCTGTTGGTGTGCGCATGCTTGGATCCTACCATTAAAGAATCTCTTGAAGTGTTAAAAAATCTGTTGGTATGACAGAGAGAAGATAAGGTATTAAGTGAACCTTTGTCATTACTGGAAGGAGGTAATTTAGAGTATGTAGAATCTGGGCAATTTACATACAAATTGTTCGATGGCTTTCTCGCACGTACGTGTGGAGATGGGAAGTGGGCTATATGTGTACGTAACTGTTTAACAGAGGAACTTATATGGTTTATTCAAAAGGAATTAGGGCATTTTCGCGCGAAAAAAGTGCTCTATGAACTTCAACATAACTTGATTTGTTGTAGAATGGGATGAGAAGTTAGTGTGCCTAACTGCGACCCCTGTCAGAAGTCTATGTTTCCTAATAGATATTTTACGCGTAAAATGCAAGCCGTTCTCACAAGTAAACCCGGGGATTTACTATGTGCAGACCTATTTGGGCCTATTGTGAAAGGTCAATTTGGCTACGAATACACTTTTGTACTTGTTGACGCATTTAGTAAATATGTCAAACTATATGCTTTATGGAAGGCTACCGCGAAAGCTTGTAGCAAATTGATCATTGAGAAGTATATACCTGAGTACGGTCTTCAACTCAGAATTTTGACTGATAGCGGCCCGCAATTCACATTCAAACACTGGAGAACCAGGATGTGAGAAGCCGGGATTTCCCGTATTCATTCGTCGGCTCGTTATTCAAAAGGCAATCTTTCTGAGAGAAAGATGAAAGAACGTTCTCACATGTCCCATGCTCTCGTGCACGACAAACATTCTTCCTGGGTATCGCAACTTGGCAAAGTTGAAACCTGGTTGAATTCTGTCCAACATGAAAGAACAATTATGTTTCCTTGTGTAGTTCAATTTGGCAGGGAACCCCAGAATGGACTGTTAAGAACATTGGGATTAAATCAGGGTAAAAACCCGGGGTTGGAAGTTATTGTCCAGTTGGCGATGAGATATTTAGGAAAAGCTGCAGAGCGTAGAATTTGCCAACAAAGAGGTAAAAACCTGGATCAATTCGATGTCGGTGACAGATTCTATTTACGTGTGCCGAGACAATCCAGTACTCTTGAAAAAGTTATGATGAAGTTCTTTCTGATTTTCGAATGCCCCTATACTGTGAAGAAAAGAATAGGTAATTCAGCTTATGTATTTGAAAATTCAGGTAAACGCTTCTATGGGACAAATAACGTGAGATCGCTGCGGAAGTACATAATATATGATGGAACGTAAAATTTAAGAGTGACGTACCGTATATTATAAGTACGCAAGTTGCAGTCTGATCGAACAGGTGACGGCGAGGTGTCGTACCAACCTAAAATATTGTGTGTCTTGGAGAACACAAATGATGGATAATAGTGTATTTTGACGGCCGTGAGCCAATATATAAGTTTTATAGATATATACAGTATATATACAGATTAGTTCACCAGCCCCTTATTATTTAGTTTTATGAAACCCAACTAACATTACAATTCTCCTGATGGTCGATATTGCTCTGCGCACTGCCTGTGTGACAGTACTGTAATGTAAACTGAGCTACGGGCCTAGCAAAGAAAAACGACCGTAATCACTTTCGCGCCAAATACTAAGGATCATTCTACGAACATGTGATTCATTGCTCCTTGAGGAACACACATACATGTAATACAATCGAATTAATAGGTTACGCCACATGATCTGCATTAGTAGAATGTTAAATGAACACTATGAACCATGATTGAAGACTTTGCCATTCATACGAACGTTCGAGGTGGAACAGCCTAGTTAACTAGTATCCGTGTAGTGCGTAATGTGTACGCAATCTCCGTGGCTGAGGCGGTTAAATTCCGATCTGCGTGGCATGCGTGTCTAAACAGAATAGTGCTTCAAATCCAGCCATAGCCAATCTTTTTAGAACGACAGCCCGTGCTCCATTTTAGTGGGGATATAATATCAAGCCACACTTACAAAGTCACATTACCACGCTTATTCACTTACGATGTATTCATGTGCGGAGTACGTTGAATTTTGCTAATTTATGAAGATAGTGAAAGCTTTTCGGCTGGTAACTAGACTTTCTTTATCTGAAACATTCCTGCCGGTTCCAATACGATTTTAGTCGTCGGCCATTAGAAATATTAATTTGCAGGTTCAAGGATAAGATTCATTTTATTTTCTTCTGTTGTGATAGCTTGCAAACGTGCAGGTGTTCGCTTAAGTCACAGCAACCTCGATCGCATCGCCTAGCCACGTGATTTTCCACTGCATTGTGGGTAGTGGAAACATTACGTTATGGAACTATGAGAATTATGAATATTGTAATGTTCTCGCGGTTATGGACTGTTCTCAATGCAACTGCCGTGCACTCTTAACACTCAAACTGTCATATCATTGCAATTTGTAGACTAATCACTGAGGTGTTTACAGCGGTATGATTAATATACCCTCATCCACAAATTGGTATTGCTTTGAAATTAAAATTCTGATTTTTAAGTACAGGTAGCTACCATTGGCTAGAAATTACCCAGTGAAATGTTTCGCAAGTGTATTTTCACAATCGTAGCCAATTTGAGGAAAATAGTTTCCTCAAAGAACAACGAATTACAAGGGGTGGAAGAAAGTTCATTTTTTTAAATTCAAATTCCGCGTCAGTAGGACTAATAGTTCATGAGCCAGGAGCCAATGTACATGAGACTTAATTTTGCTGTTCTCAACGGTGTCAATATTTGAGGTTTCTTTTCAAACTTTAAGGGCTTGGACATCGTGATCATCACATTCTTGTGTTCTTTTGTGTGTTTAAATATGTCTAATAACCTATGTGAAGTTTTAACGGTGTCGGTAGTAGTTTGTGTATTTGTTACTGAAGGTAGGAGTGTTACGAAGGGGGCAGTGGTCTTAAATTTCGAACCATCCCAGCATTTTATCCGGAGTAGAAGCGGGATACCACGGAAAACCACTTCCAGGATGACTTAGGTTGGTCTTGAGTGGATGATAAAGATTTGATATTCAATTCCACATGCATGCCAACACACTTTATTTTGTTCGTATAAAAATAATCCTACCTCAAAATTCATTCAGCAGACGTTCAATCAGTTAGTAGGTTTCGTTTCAGATAATTTCAGTTTCTCTCTTACCATATCTTTAGAAAGAAAAGTCATGTTATGAATCGAATGAACTAAAAACGATACGGTTTTCCTCATTAGTGGATGGATTAATACTGTTCCATATTTGTCGAACGTAAGAATGACGAATGGTTTACATCCCGAGGTTACTGTTTTGACGCGAAACGTGAGGTGGCCTGGGTGAGTCTGATTTTCCCTTAAACCCAAGGTGGTCAACATTTTGAACACTTGCTACCCTGAATATGCAAGGTACCTTGCTTTCGTTTTAGAGATTATCAAACCTGGCTATGTACTGCCCCCGTAATTTGAATTATATTGAGACCACGATGGCTGTATTGGCAAATATGAGTAAAGTTATGAATGTCATAGTTGTGACGTGGATATTCATGACGTAGGCACGGATGACGCAGGATTCATACAAGTAGGCTGATTGAGCTGAGATTCTTGGTGACGTCATGATTTTGTTCGAGAAAGATCTTAGATTTACGACGCAGTCGCAGGAAACAAGGTATTGTGCTAAGGAAGAAGCTACGCTATTGGAGGAGAGACTCGAACCAATGAACGGTAGTTTGGAAGGAAGACGGAGATTGCTGAAACTACGATATTTGATTACTTTTGGCATGCAGATTTGTGGAAATCTATTTTCAGTTATGGCATTGATTTGCAATTTTGAAGAAATTAATTTTGAGTTTTTGAAATTTGAAAATCCGTCAAGTATAGCCAAAGTTAAAACTTCCGGCAATGACGCAGCAACAGGCTATGGAAGGGATGGATACGCCCCTTAAGAAGTTGATAAAAGGTCGTGCACAGGAGAGAGGAGCTCTCAGATCTCAGATGTCAGATCGCATATATATTTCTGGTGATATATAGTTATTTTCAAGTGATTCAGTGAAATAAGTTGTCTTTAGCGTGGTTAAAGCCCGGCGCATCGAACGAACTCGGAGCAGTTCCATTTTACGCTGCTCGAAACTAGGTGAAGTTGAAACGCTCACATTAACGTTTCCACCAGTTAAGATATCAAGCGCTAACTTCAGCCTGCATTATAATTCTATTGGGCAGTATAACATTGAGGTGTGTAGAAGATTTGAACAATTTCACAGTTATACTTCGAAAGATATTGGAACTTTAAGGCTGCCAACAAAAGTGATTTTCTCGCCACAGGAGAAACACTTTTAAATTCCACATTATACACTACGGCTGACACGTGGAGTGCAACAGTGATATTGGAGAATACGTTTGGTATTACAACGATACATTCGACTATGGAACATTATAATCTTGCAGTGCTTTCGATGATTATAACAGTAGTTGAGATGGAAGGCTAAGGCTTCAATGCAATTGGGACATATATCGTTGGAGTAAAGTAACAGCATGGAACTTCGTTAATCGTCTTTCTACAAAAGCGAGCATGTAGTGAACATCCAACTACACTCATGCATCGTGAATCCATCGCTGAATTATACCAGATAACAGTGGAAATATTTTCATACTCCACAACTATGAATATTTCTGCGGAAATAACTACAATAAACTTCATGGCGAATTCCTGCAAGAACTTCAGGGAACTTTCAAGAGAGGCCAGGGTTGTCCCGGCGCACAAAGAAGAGTTTTGCCAGAAGGATGTTTTTCGTATCCACGGAGCAGTGCAATTTCGGAGGAGGAAGCAGTTCGATTCTCCGAGGACGCTGATTCCCGGTTCGAGGACGGAGCACATCTTCACGCTGGTGAAATGGAACCAACAGCAGTTTTCTTTGAAAACTTTCCTCCAGAACTTCAATCAACAGATAAGGTAGTCGTGAACGTTTCTTGTATTATTTGAGTCTTGTAGCGATATCTGAGCAATCATTCTTCCCATATTTTCTGTCCTATATTTTGCCCCATTTTCTTGATTGATATTTCTGTACTCAGTACACTTCGATGATTTATGCCTTTTTCTTCCATTTTTGAGACATTGCTATGTCATTGGCATACTTAATAATTTTGGATCAGTTGAGACTGATGATTTAGATTCTTTCAGTAATTTGCATATTTTTGTAGTCACGATTTGACTGTAAAGTTAACGATTTGCTATGGCAGATTTGAATTCAGACAGCGTGTCATTTTTAGTAAAGTAATTCTATTCAGTAAATTACTTTGACCAATTTTCTGTCATCCTCAAGAAAGAAGAATAATTACATGATTTTAGAGCGTTAAAATCTATCACGATATCGACGATCTTTGAAATACTAGTCGTCTTATGAACATGATTGCAACATAGACATTTATCATTGCATTATAGACAATTTTCTGAAATATGAACGTTAATTACAATTTATTGAATACACTATAGTAATGAACATTTGATAGGAGTTTTTCACAATTATAGATTGGAACAATAATGTTTGCATTCCACAATCTAATTGTATTCTATTCGACTATTCATACAGTTTAGATGAACTTTGTTTGAAGATAGTATTTTTATACTGCGTTACTTTGAAGATGTTAATCTCAATTTTGATAGACCAGGCAGGAGTGTCTAATCGTATTTGCTATTAAATTTATTTGTGATTGGCAAATTTTTACTTCATATCGATTCATGAATGAAACCCACGAAGGTTAAATAATAACAGTCATTATTACAATTGATGAATATAAGAATTTTTAAAGAGGAACAATGGATGTATAATCGTTAGTTCAGTGGACGTGTAAAAGTCGCTGTTGAGTAATGCCCTTGAATAATGAAGGAGGTTCCCACAATAATTAATGAAGTTGATGAATTTATAAGTGGAGGATTTTTGTGTGTAGTTTGGAAGGATTTTTATGCCATATATATGAAGATATATGATGAATTTTGGGCCAATTTTTGTGCAATTTTGTGCGTTATAAGCGAAGTATTTTCCCGCTGATTGTATGGTTCTTGTTCTTTGAAAGTTATTCATATGAAGATACTGTTAAAATTAACAAGAGTGTTAAATAATTTGAGATAAAGATTTTGAATGGAGGTTACCGTCACAAATATTAATAATTATTATTAAACCTTATTAAACCTGAATTTGACAGTTAAATATAACTAACCTTCATTGGTCGATTATATCAACACGATTTGAGTAATTATCAACCGGATAAACGTGTGGTTTAATGTATTTCTTGTATAAATAATATAAACAATTAATATTGTAAAATAATTTTGTAAATATCTTTGTTAAATAATTTGAAATGATAGTGATTAATACAGACGTGTATAAAATTTTCAATGGTCATTTGACATTGTTATAAACAATTTTATTATTGTTATAAATAATTAATGAACTTTTGTTATTAACATTTAGAGTTTTGTTTTTATACTCTAAATAACGCTAATTAAACAAGTGGTTTAAACAATTAATCATGATTTGGGAGTATTGGAGGAATCCACTGGTGTTTGAATGAAGCATGTAAGACATTTGCGTGATAATATTTCAGTTGAGATGTGAACATTTACGTATTTGAAAAGGAGAGCCAAGCTCTGAGGTAACACGCTTATGCTAGGGTTGAACGAACGGGAGTCCACTTTGACAATACAGGTGCATTGCAGCTGGCCCGGACAACTGTGTTACAGAGGCCAAGGACGTTCCATAATAGCCTTGTGGCTATAAATAAAATGTGAAGTATATAAACACGCAAAACAATTGATATATGTGTCTCATCCCAAATCCCGTTTCCATTCCCAGTGCATTATTATTTTTATGTTGCTATGAGCTTGAGAAAGCTGAAACATTATATGTAGAGAATACAGGTCCTACAGGAGGACTTGGTTATGTGGTCGATGGCTTCTGATTGCCACGTGGATTTTTTTTTTTGTTAAATCATTCTTTATGTGAAATAAATTATTGTGCAGTTTAAAGTTTCTCGTTTTCGTTCTGGTTCATTTTAAATATCATGGTGGAGGTTATTGTGTGGGCATACTTTAAGTGATCCAGTTGACAACCCAGTCCCCGAGATAAATTTAAGAGGTAAGTAAAGGTAAGTATGAACCCCCGTATATTTTGGTGTGTTCCACAATAATTTTCTTGTTAACTATTGTGCTCTAATCTCGATAGTATCTGTCAGTGCCATTTTCATTGATGTAGCTGTGCCGGCGCGTTTGATTATTGGCAATCCGATTTAGGGGGCGGATATCTGACAGCCTACTATCCGGATATCGGGTACAGTAGGATTGGCGACCCTAAAACGTGGGGCTTGTTCTACAAAACATTGGATTACCAAGTTATTGCAGTAGAATTGACACCGCAATTTTTGTGGTGTGTTCGAATAACATTGGATTACCAAGTTATCGATGTCAAAGGGATTGTGAAGACTCAAATAAAGAGGTTGATTCTTTGTTAGATGTCTTAGCCAATTGTAGAATTTGAGAGTGTGATTATATAGGATTAAATGTTGTGTTGTATTAGGAAAATTACACTCAGAAAAGATCAGATCTTATACGACTTGAAAGAGGTTAAATAGGCTGGAAACTTAGAAAAATCGCCTATGATCTGGAATCTTATTTTATTTGACCGGCTTATGACATGTATAGTCATATTAAAGATAAAATTAAACTATTTGGATTATAAATGTAAATTATTTGTGTTAGGATATTTTAAAATGAACCAAAGAAACTTGAACATGTGCTTGAGTTTATTTCAACATGAAGTGTCTACGAAGGTTAATTATAAGGTAATTATAAGTTAGATTTAAGACAGAAAATTGCTCAAATTTTATATATGGTGAAAAATGTTGCTCAGATGTTGTTATTTTGCTCTGTTTGATGTATGTCCCTAAAGCAGTTTATTATTGAAATATTATTGAAATGGCAGATGAAAGTATTAAGAAAATGTTGGAGGAGATGTCCAACAATATGAGGGAGATGGAAGCTAGAAATACTAGTCAAATGAAGCAGATGATGGAGAAGAATGCTAGTAGAATGGATGAAAGTTTGAAAGTTCTTCAGACCAGTTCTGCAAACCTAGAAAATAATGTGTCGCGTTTACAGATTAATACCCAGGGAATCGAGAATGCTGTAACTGACATGCGCACAGACGTGTCCAATGTGCATAAAGAGGTGTCTGATGTTAAAAATGATGTTTCTGAGGTTAAAAATGATGTGTCTAAGGTACAAAAAGATCTTACCATGTTGAATCTTGATGTTGCTAATGTCCGGGGTGATATTTCATGTGCTAGAGCTGAAGTAATTGTTGTAAGGAATGATGTTGCTACTGTACAGGATACAGTAGAAGAAGTTCAAAGAGAGGTTAGTAATGTTCGAACTGATGTGTCAAATGTTCAAGTAGACATCAATAATATTCATTCAGATGTTAACGATATGCAAAACGATATCAATAAAATACAAGTAGAAGTCAATACTGTTTTTGTAGACATTGCTAAAGTTCAGACTGATGTTAACAAAGTTAGTGAGGAAATTGAAACTTCAAAAACACTTTGTACTCGTAACATTAGTGCATTAACAACTCGGTTAGTTGACGAGTCTGTCAGGACAACAGCTTCTTTAGCTGGTTTAAAATACGATGTAGAGGTCATGAGAACCCAAGTATTAGATCACAATCGTTTACTTAAGGAGGACATCGAAGTAGATATTGCAGAAATGTTAACTGCAAATGTAACGGTGTGGAAAGATGAATGGAACAGGTCAAGTGGGGAACATGTAGATCAGATTCAGGAACGAATTGAAAGATATCTTGCCAGTACACAAGTAGACATTAATAACGAAGTAGTTCAGATTAGGAAAGACTTGAATGTAAGGATGGATTCGCTATCCGAAAAGCAGGTAGAGGATAGAACTCAAATAGGTCAGGACGTGCAAGCATTAAAAACTGCGTTAGAGGAACAGATTCATAAGGTTGTCTCTGATGTTAATGAAACTACGAGCAAGCTGCAGAATTTGAAACTAGGAGAAGCTAGCATGATGGAAACCTATAAGGAAGAGTTGATTAGGAAAGTCATCACGGAAATCACAGACAAGGATACCGAAGGATTGACTGGTGAAGAGGAGAGAAATTACGTGAGAAGAGGTAACCTTACTACAGAAGAGAGAGATATTAGTCCTGAGGAACGTATATCCAGATTCAGGGAAGAAGAAGAGGATCGGAATATTGAACCCGAATGGAAGTATCGTGATAGTGGGAGGAATTATATGGATTCATATCCGAGAAACGTGACAGTCATCCGGAATTTTGAAGACAAACCTCAAAAATTTAGCAACACTGATAGTCTCACACCGATCGAATATATCAGGAATCTTAAAGACTATTTCATAGAAGCCCACATTCCTAGAGAGAGAGAGAGATGAGAATCGTAGAAAGATTTCTAGCTGGAGGACCCCTCGAATGGTTTAGAGCATTCCGGTACACTTTCAGCAATTTTGACGAATTTGCAGAGGCACTGATTAAACGATTCTGGTCAATAGAAGCTCAGAATTCACTAAGAGCTGAGGTATACTCGAGGAAGTATTCAGGTACTCTTCCAACACGGTACGCTGATTTCTTCACGAGTCAACTATCACGCTTGAGATTTTTGCAACCCCCATTGTCAACAGAGCAGTTGATAGATGCGATTTCACGTATGCTGCCTGTGGAGGTAAGAAGACTGATCATATCGTCAAATATCAGAGATTTGACAAGTATGGACGAATTGTTGAGAAGGCTTGACTACACGAGTCCAATGCCAAATTTGGTACAAAAAGGTCAGAGGCACGAATTCAAAGACGTTAATACGGTCTACATGGATCAAGTGCAGCAAACTGATAAGCCTGAGGAAGGAAAAACTGAAAATGTAGGTCCTCACAGGAATAATTATTTCCGCAACCACAGATCCCAAGGTTACCGTCCATATCAGCAAAGACGAGGCTGGAATAATAATAGAGGGATTTACAACAACGGAAGAGATAGATACTACAACAATGGTTATAATCGAAATTATAACAGAAATAACCAGTACCAGAATCAGAATCAGAATTCTCAAGGTCAGGTTATGACACCCGACAAGTATCAAGAAAGAGAGAAAGAAAGTCAGCAGTATCTGAAGGAATTACGAGAAAAGGAAGCTGAAAATCAAAAGAAAAGACAGGATGTAGTGATCGATCCTGGTCCTTCTACAAGTCAGCAGGGGAACTTTGAGATTGGTAACACAAAAAAAACGCCGATTTCTCAACGACAGTGAGAAACCATGAATACATTGCCACACCACACCTGATTACCATTAACGAAATTTACGAAGTAACTGATGAGGATTTATTAGAAGAGAGGGGAATCGTCAAAGAGGAAAGACCATGTGCATTACCTATTATTTCTGTACTGATAGATGGCCAACAGTATAAAGCTCTTATGGATACTGGTGCAATTATTTCTATCATTTCTGATGAATGCTATCAAAGTCTGTTAAAAGGAGAAAACATGACAGTTTTACCAGTTTCTACCGTCAAAGTGAGAGGAATTTTCCAAGACAAGGCAGTGAAATGCAAGATCCAAGTGCTGTTGAACTTTGAAATTAATGGAAGGAATTATGAACAGATCTTTATTGTGGTTAACAAGATCCATTTCGATATTGTGCTAGGAATCGATTTTATATCGAAGGTTGGAGCAATTATTGATATGAAGAATAGTAGTATTAGCTTTAATGATGGGTACATGATCACAGAAGAGATCGAAGAACAGGACGTGAAAAACAGTCTGGAGATAGACCTTAGGGAAGAAATTTTACATACCATTATTAACGATGTAGAGAATATAACAGAAATACCCAGTAGAAAAACTGAAGGATTTGAAGAAATTCAGGGGGAATTTGAAGATTTGATAAAGGAATTCCAAGATATTTTCGATGAAAAACCTGGATTGATTAAAGACTACAAGTATAAGATAAGGCTGACCGATGAAACCCCTTACCAGAAGAGAATATACCCCATACCTGAGAAATACTATCAAGAAGTACGAGGGTTGATCAGAAAAATGGAGGTAGACGGGATTATTAAAAAACAGGCGTCGTCTTACATAAACCCCATCACTGTAGTGAAGAAAAGTAATGGTCAGATACGTCTTTGTCTCGATGCTCGGACCATCAACTTGAAGATTCTTCCAGAAAATGACCGACCACCTAAGATTAGAGATCTGCTTAGAAAGTTCAAAGGGAGAGCATGTTTCAGTGTTCTTGACTTGACATCTTCGTTTTACCAAGTTCAAATGGAGGAAGAAAGTATGCAGTACACTGGATTCCTATTTGACCAGACGTCATGGGTCTTTGTGAGAATGCCTTTTGGAATGGTCAACAGTGGACCAGCACTCATTCGAGCACTTGATAGCAAGCTCACTGACGAAGTAAAGGAGAATGTAATCTGCTACATTGACGATTTAATTGTATATTCACCCAACGCCGCAGAACATTTAGTGCACTTGAGAAAGTTGTTTGAAAATTTAAGGGAAGCCAATATCAAGGTCAATTTTGGAAAATGTCAATTCTTGAAGAAGGAGATCAATTACTTGGGGCATACCATTGATAAAGATGGATATCATCCAAACATGCAGAAAGTAGATGCGATCACAAGATTCCCAAAGCCAACTAAGGTGAAACAAGTCAGAGAATTTGTAGGCGTTTGCCAATTCATTAGCAGCCACTGTCCGAGATACTCTGAAATTATGGCTCCTCTGTATGATTTACTCAAGAAAAATAATAGATGGAAATGGACTACCGCAGCAGACGAGGCTTTTGAGAAAGCAAAGGAGATGCTCAGAAACAACGTCAAACTGGAGTACCCAGACTTTGAGAAGGTGTTCTATATAGAGTCTGATGCATCAAGAATAGGCATTAGTGCAGTCTTATAAAAAAAAGACGAGGCAGGCAACAAGCACTACATTGCGTTCACTAGTCGGAAGTTAAAGAAACACGAGGAAAACTACTTTACGACAGAACTAGAAGCGTTAGCTTTTGTAACAGCTTTGCAAGCTTGGAAAAAAATGTTGCTGGGACACAAGGTTATCATTATTACAGATCACAAAGCACTTCAGTTTATGCTGCAAACTGACATGTCTAGTGATAGATTGACACGTTGGGCTTTGTTCACCCAACAGTTTAATGTCGCTATCGTCCATCAGCCTGGGAAAGATAACTTACTGGCTGATGCTTTATCACGTAACCCTACCAAAAATGTGCAGATACACCATGTACAATTGGAGCAGCAAGATCAAGAGACCGTTAGGAGGTTAGCCCGAATCGGTGTGTCACAGAAGAGACACGCTCCAATCAGGAAAATGTACAGGTTCCTTAAGGGTTACATGGACAATACTGATGTTGACTATGCAGCTACACAGAGAGATTCACGACACTTTGTCTTGAGTGGAGACATCGTATGTAAGTATGCTGACTCTGCGCATACAAAGCTTCGAATAGTCGTGCCACCTAAACTTGTTGTCAATTTAGTGTGGGTAGCTCATCACGCAACTGGACATGCGGGTTTAGATAAAACTCTTGATACCCTTAAAGAGAGGTTTATTTGGACTAATATGCGGTCAAGCATTGCTAATGTCATTCGTTCATGTGATAAATGTCAAAGAGCAAAGTATGCTTCCGCTCTATTAAAAGGAAAACCTAAGGCGATGATTCCCTCTAAACCAAATGAACTCATGGCGACAGACATATTTGGTCCTTGTCCGAAGGGATATCAGGGTAATCAGTATCTGTTGGTTACCGTGGATGTCTTCTCAAAATTTGTAACAATGAGTCCCATGCAAAAAGCTAACACGAGGAACGTTATAAGCAGACTGGAACATGCTGTATTTCCAAAAGCTGGTAAACCAGAATATCTACTTTCGGATCATGGAGCTCAGTTTACGTCCTTAGAATTTGCTGCAGATATGGAAAGGCTTGGTATTAAGCACATATTTTCAAGCGTGCGATATCCGGAATCGAATTCTTCGGAAAGATATATGGCTGAATTTTCGAAATTCTGTCGAATTTACTGTCCGAATGATCATTCTGGTTGGGTGAAATTTGTACCCCTTATTGAGGAATGTCTAAATTCTATCGTGCAGGAGAGCACAGGAGAGGTGCCAATGAGACTTCATCTAGGAAGAAACCCAGAAAGGCCGTGGGATAATCTTTTTAACCACGTTCCTAGAGATCCCGACTTAGGAAGGCAGCAGAGAATAGACAGAGCGAAGGAACAACTCCAGAAAGCAGCACAAAAACGACTGAAAAGAGTAGCTGGAAAACGTTTTGGTGCTCCCTTAGAAATTGGAAATCTGGTATTATTACGCAGACCTGTCAAGGCTGACGTAGGTAAGAAAATCTATCCCAAGTTTGGAATAGTGTTCATGGGTCCGTTCAGAATTACGAATGCCTATGGAAACAACTGTTATGAACTCTACGATGACGAGAATAATGTCGTTTATGGCAAGTTCAATGCTGGGAACTTGAAGAAATATTATCCAAAAGTAAGCCAATAATAATTCAATTTCGTGTTCAAGTGAATTGAGATATTTATAACACAGAGTTTAAAAACAATTTGCAACTGTTTTTAAAACGTGGTGAAGGGAGAATGTCCCCGTAATTTGAATTATATTGAGACCACGATGGCTGTATTGGCAAATATGAGTAAAGTTATGAATGTCATAGTCATGACGTGGATATTCATGACGTAGGCACGGATGACGCAGGATTCATACAAGTAGGCTGATTGAGCTGAGATTCTTGGTGACGTCATGATTTTGTTCGAGAAAGATCTTAGATTTACGACGCAGTCGCAGGAAACAAGGTATTGTGCTAAGGAAGAAGCTACGCTATTGGAGGAGAGAATCGAACCAATGAACGATAGATTGGAAGGAAGACGGAGATTGCTGAATCTACGATATTTGATTACTTTTGCCATGCAGATTTGTGGAAATCTATTTTCAGTTATGGCATTGATTTGGAATTTTGAAGAAATTAATTTTGAGTTTTTGAAATTTGAAAATCCGTCAAGTATAGCCAAAGTTAAAACTTCCAGCAATGACGCAGCAACTGGCTATGGAAGGGATGGATACGCCCCTTAAGAAGTTGATAAAAGGTCGTGCACAGGAGAGAGGAGCTCTCAGATCTCAGATGTCAGATCGCATATATATTTCTGGTGATATATAGTTATTTTCAAGTGATTCAGTGAAGTAAGTTGTCTTTAGCGTGGTTAAAGCCCGGCGCATCGAACGAACTCGGAGCAGTTCCATTTTACGCTGCTCGAAACTAGGTGAAGTTGAAACGCTCACATTAACGTTTCCACCAGTTAAGATATCAAGCGCTAACTTCAGCCTGCATTATAATTCTATTGGGCAGTATAACATTGAGGTGTGTAGAAGATTTGAACAATTTCACAGTTATACTTCGAAAGATATTGGAACTTTAAGGCTGCCAACAAAAGTGATTTTCTCGCCACAGGAGAAACACTTTTAAATTCCACATTATACACTACGGCTGACACGTGGAGTGCAACAGTGATATTGGAGAATACGTTTGGTATTACAACGATACATTCGACTATGGAACATTATAATCTTGCAGTGCTTTCGATGATTATAACAGTAGTTGAGATGGAAGGCTAAGGCTTCAATGCAATTGGGACATATATCGTTGGAGTAAAGTAACAGCATGGAACTTCGTTAATCGTCTTTCTACAAAAGCGAGCATGTAGTGAACATCCAACTACACTCATGCATCGTGAATCCATCGCTGAATTATACCAGATAACAGTGGAAATATTTTCATACTCCACAACTATGAATATTTCTGCGGAAATAACTACAATAAACTTCATGGCGAATTCCTGCAAGAACTTCAGGGAACTTTCAAGAGAGGCCAGGGTTGTCCCGGCGCACAAAGAAGAGTTTTGCCAGAAGGATGTTTTTCGTATCCACGGAGCAGTGCAATTTCGGAGGAGGAAGCAGTTCGATTCTCCGAGGACGCTGATTCCCGGTTCGAGGACGGAGCACATCTTCACGCTGGTGAAATGGAACCAACAGCAGTTTTCTTTGAAAACTTTCCTCCAGAACTTCAATCAACATATAAGGTAGTCGTGAACGTTTCGTGTATTATTTGAGTCTTGTAGCGATATCTGAGCAATCATTCTTCCCATATTTTCTGTCCTATATTTTGCCCCATTTTCTTGATTGATATTTCTATACTCAGTACACTTCGATGATTTATGCCTTTTTCTTAGATTTTTGAGACATTGCTATGTCATTGGCATACTTAATAATTTTGGATCAGTTGAGACTGATGATTTAGATTCTTTCAGTAATTTGCATATTTTTGTAGTCACGATTTGACTGTAAAGTTAACGATTTGCTATCGCAGATTTGAATTCAGACAGCGTGTCATTTTTAGTAAAGTAATTCTATTCAGTAAATTACTTTGACCAATTTTCTGTCATCCTCAAGAAAGAAGAATAATTACATGATTTTAGAGCGTTAAAATCTATCACGATATCGACGATCTTTGAAATACTAGTCGTCTTATGAACATGATTGCAACATAGACATTTATAATTGCATTATAGGCAATTTTCTGAAATATGAACGTTAATTACAATTTATTGAATACACTATAGTAATGAACATTTGATAGGAGTTTTTCACAATTATAGATTGGAACAATAATGTTTGCATTCCACAATCTAATTGTATTCTATTCGACTATTCATACAGTTTAGATGAACTTTGTTTGAAGATAGTATTTTTATACTGCGTTACTTTGAAGATGTTAATCTCAATTTTGATAGACCAGGCAGGAGTGTCTAATCGTATTTGCTATTAAATTTATTTGTGATTGGCAAATTTTTACTTCATATCGATTCATGAATGAAACCCACGAAGGTTAAATAATAACAGTCATTATTACAATTGATGAATATAAGAATTTTTAAAGAGGAACAATGGATGTATAATCGTTAGTTCAGTGGACGTGTAAAAGTCGCTGTTGAGTAATGCCCTTGAATAATGAAGGAGGTTCCCACAATAATTAATGAAGTTGATGAATTTATAAGTGGAGGATTTTTGTGTGTAGTTTGGAAGGATTTTTATGCCATATATATGAAGATATATGATGAATTTTGGGCCAATTTTTGTGCAATTTTGTGCGTTATAAGCGAAGTATTTTCCCGCTGATTGTATGGTTCTTGTTCTTTGAAAGTTATTCATATGAAGATACTGTTAAAATTAACAAGAGTGTTAAATAATTTGAGATAAAGATTTTGAATGGAGGTTACCGTCACAAATATTAATAATTATTATTAAACCTTATTAAACCTGAATTTGACAGTTAAATATAACTAACCTTCATTGGTCGATTATATCAACACGATTTGAGTAATTATCAACCGGATAAACGTGTGGTTTAATGTATTTCTTGTATAAATAATATAAACAATTAATATTGTAAAATAATTTTGTAAATATCTTTGTTAAATAATTTGAAATGATAGTGATTAATACAGACGTGTATAAAATTTTCAATGGTCATTTGACATTGTTATAAACAATTTTATTATTGTTATAAATAATTAATGAACTTTTGTTATTAACATTTAGAGTTTTGTTTTTATACTCTAAATAACGCTAATTAAACAAGTGGTTTAAACAATTAATCATGATTTGGGAGTATTGGAGGAATCCACTGGTGTTTGAATGAAGCATGTAAGACATTTGCGTGATAATATTTCAGTTGAGATGTGAACATTTACGTATTTGAAAAGGAGAGCCAAGCTCTGAGGTAACACGCTTATGCTAGGGTTGAACGAACGGGAGTCCACTTTGACAATACAGGTGCATTGCAGCTGGCCCGGACAACTGTGTTACAGAGGCCAAGGACGTTCCATAATAGCCTTGTGGCTATAAATAAAATGTGAAGTATATAAACACGCAAAACAATTGATATATGTGTCTCATCCCAAATCCCGTTTCCATTCCCAGTGCATTATTATTTTTACGTTGCTATGAGCTTGAGAAAGCTGAAACATTATATGTAGAGAATACAGGTCCTACAGGAGGACTTGGTTATGTGGTCGATGGCTTCTGATTGCCACGTGGATTTTTTTTTTTGTTAAATCATTCTTTATGTGAAATAAATTATTGTGCAGTTTAAAGTTTCTCGTTTTCGTTCTGGTTCATTTTAAATATCATGGTGGAGGTTATTGTGTGGGCATTTTTTAAGTGATCCAGTTGACAACCCAGTCCCCGAGATAAATTTAAGAGGTAAGTAAAGGTAAGTATGAACCCCCGTATATTTTGGTGTGTTCCACAATAATTTTCTTGTTAACTATTGTGCTCTAATCTCGATAGTATCTGTCAGTGCCATTTTCATTGATGTAGCTGTGCCGGCGCGTTTGATTATTGGCAATCCGATTGAGGGGGCGGATATCTGACAGCCTACTATCCGGATATCGGGTACAGTACTGTACAATTATACTCATATTGTTATGATGTATAGTGCAGTTTGAAGTATATGTTGAAGATAGGCGCGATCCACAAGTTGCAAACCGAAGCAGGATTCGGCTGCTCGATTACGGTATTTTCCGAGTACCGACGTGCACGCACGAAGTCAAGCGGAGATGATTACAACATGGCGACCATTGACCCAGTTTATTGATCGGTCACCAGGATTACATTTTTATCAGCAATAAGAAGAAAGGAGAATAACATGCAAGATTTGCAACATTATACGAGACCCTGGAACAGAGCATAATGTGTATTTTGTTATCTATACATGTTTAGTATCTGTCGGAGACATTATAAATTATGATTTACATCCACCAATGAGAGATCAATTCGATTACTGTCACGTCTGAGTGGGGGTAGCTTGAAGCTAGGTGGATGGACACACAGACAGCTGTGAGCAGATAACTTTACGGAGCGCTTAAGAACATATCTCTTTTTGAAACTTGAGAACGCGTTTCGTTATTGCAATGTGACGCGATGTTTATATCAAACACTTTAAAGTGCATACAGAGCCAGTGTCGAAGGACTGTGTTCGTTTTCACGAGATGCAACCTATACCGCTACAAGGGTAAGCAGTATTAGAAACTGTAATCTCAATACAGCAAGCTGCTAGTCACCACAGTGAACTTTCGTTTTGAAAAGCAGTCTCTGTTTCCATTGCATTGACATCAAGTGCGCAGCAATGTTATTGAACTCTAAACACTATTCCTCATCGCGAACAGACATATTCTTAATCAAGATGTCAAGAGGAATAATTTTAGTGCTGTACTTTTTTCTATAATGGCAGGCTAAAAACGCAGCAGCATGAACGCTACTAGACCGGCATTGTATCGAACATTTCAATGAACTATCGCCAAGGCCCCAGTGATGACTGATTCTGATTGTGTGACCACTTGTGTCTACCTCATTAGTAATCCTGAATGCTATTCGCATGGGCAGTCATTCGTGTTTCGTTCATTATTATTTTGGCCCGATATGAATAACGCGATACTACTGAGAAACGAACTGTGTACTGGACGATGTTGGAGACGTGAAGTAGCGATTCCTGACTATTTACCCAGGATGGGTAATAGCCTTCTGAACCGGGAAGAACGTGCGGATTGGAGAAGGTGTTCCCTGGTTCGATTCCCGACGACCTGGGGAGTGCAAGTTACAGCTACATATGGAAAAGGTGTGATATGCAGGGCGTATCAATGCTCGCTCTTGGAAATTCATCTATCAACAAGGTACAGCTTACATAACTTCGTCTCTCGTAGCTATGTGTAGATATTACAATGTTAATTTACGCCATTATATTTTTGCATATTAATTTTTGAGTAGTATGTCGGACTGTGGAATTTGGGCATGACTGATTTCATAATCGACAGGTTTTAGACTTCCATAAGAAGTGCAACCCATTTTCAGCTTGTATTTAAGTATGTTTAAGTAGATTTCATCTTAAATTCAGTAATATTTCATGAAGCTTTCTTAGGGTAGTGAAGAGGACATCGATAGGCATTTTGTGATTCAGTGTAGTTTATCAACGTGGTGAGCTCTTTATTATGTCAATTTGTGACATTCTTCGCATCGTTAAACTGTGTTTCTGTTGGGCTACATTTCCCTACTGCATCTTCGAACATTATACATCCGAGTGATTGGTTTATGAATAGAAGACTGATTTTGATAGCAAGTTATGAGTTTTTTGAAGTTTTATTTTATATATAGAGAGGAGTTCGATCTCTCGCTTTTGTTAGGAACCATTCTTTGTGTTGTTGAAGGACAGAGGCTGGTAATGTTTTCTAACCAGACAATTGTGCTAATTGTTATGATTACCATGTCCGGTGGTGTAGAGACATTACTTTGTTTCTCGAATTCATCCGTGCAGGGGTGTACCGAACGTTGGCTTGATAAACTTTCTCTTCATTTTTATTTAACTTGATTTTTTGATTCACGTTAGCCTCTCGCGTGAAGGCACAGTTGGGCCGATAACCTAGATGTTAGGCCCCTTAAAACAACAATTATCATCATCATGAAGGCACAGTTGAGATCCATGGTCGATGGAATTTATCATTGTTTTTAATTGTAGTCATTTGACTATAATATATCTCTGAAACATCAATCACTTTTTTAACCAGCGTATATCCCAAATTTAATAAATGTATAGATACATTCTGATTAAGGAAAATCGATGCTATTGCAATCTCTCATAACATAGGTATTAATTCTAAAAGGATATTTTGTTATTGAGAAAATCCAACCAACATCATTGAAAACTAATGTAAACTATGTATAAATTTAAACAATGATGTAGTAACAACAATAATCGGCCGAGAATGAAATTCGTCATTAAGCAATGAGGGTGATCCAGTTACGTTAAAATATGTATGTTTATAACAAATTAATTTTGAATAGAGTACTCAGGGGAGTGCATATG
The DNA here is from genome assembly GCA_946902985.2 of Meconema thalassinum. Lineage (NCBI taxonomy): Eukaryota > Metazoa > Arthropoda > Insecta > Orthoptera > Tettigoniidae > Meconema > Meconema thalassinum. The sequence goes on from OX336389.2 coordinate 727,969,903, forward strand.
TATAAGAGTAGAGCCGCGTGAAGGCATTAAAAGAATTAAATAAACATTAAGATATTTCATGGAAACTAACCCATGATAATTGTGATTGAGTAGTCAAATATAAGTTGACTTACTTTCAAGTCTAATTCAGCGTTTTACTACAAGCATTTTGTTGTTGCTTAGAAGCATGCAAACTACAAAGTAAAACATTAAAACATGTATTAAATGATGTCAACCTTAATATTCTGGATTTAATCACCATGCTGACGAGGGTTTTACAGTTATCCTGATCAGTTATTTTGGTGAGTGCAATCATTATTAAAGTGATAGATTACCTCTATTAAGCTTTGTCACCTGGTTGGAAAGAACCAATTTAAACATTTTCAAATCAGTTAAAGGAAACTAATGATCTTATTCTAATGGAAGAATGTTAAACTGAGGCTTGCGAAATAAAAAGAAAAACACACTTGGATTTTGTACATAAATGATATTGCTAGCTGTAGGATTAGTAATGACCTACCCAAATGCGGAATTAATTTTCAATAATGCTTTTGAGGCATTGCTTGTGCCATAGAAGGGTATTATCTTAAAGAGTGTTCAATTTTTTTTGGAGAATACAGTGTGTCTAGCATTGACTAGAAGTTGTATTCAGGTCACTGTGATTTGAGCTTCCGGTTGAAGCTGCAGTTGCTTTTCATTTCTTGTAATATTGTTTCAGCAATTTCTGCTATAATGCCTTTGTGAATAAATTTTTGAGAATGCTATTTTAATTCTTTAAGAGTGGTACTTTATAGCTGCGATAGGAGGTCACGTTAAGGAAACCATTGCAGGCATTTCAGTATTATTCCACGCTTTGGAGATTATGTTTTTTCTCGTTCTTGTGTTCTGTCGAGCTAGATTTTTCTTTTGTTGCTATGGTTTTTCTTGACGTTCCCTCAGTTAGGTGATCCTTGTGCCCCATTGTCCCCGTCTCTTATTTAGTGGAATCTGGGGGTTTTTAGTCGGGGTTTTCAGGTTCTGCAATCCTGCTACCATCGAGGGATATCAACAAGCTGACGGTAGGTGTTTCGGGTACAGTACCATCGGATAAAAACGGTCCTTTCAGGACAAAGAAAAAAATCACTCGGTGGAACAGGTATATAAACGGCCATAGTACATCCACTGTAAACGGCATTAAGCGAAAAAACATGTACCAGCCCGGTGATCGATCTTGCTACCTGGCAGTTTGCCTGACGTAACAGCAGGAATGCATGATTTAGCCACCTTAGCTACGGATACCCATAGCGAATTGCTGGCACGAATTGAATCTATTTGTAGCCCCCTTAGACACCTGTCCAAACGTAAGGTTTTGTTTGGAGCAGTGATCGCTTAAAACATGCTTTATAGTTGAGGTCATTGAAATAACACTATCGGTAACGATTTATACTATATTTGTGAGCATGAACTCGACGGTATTGTTGTATTAAGGCCATAAAGGAGCAGGTAGTAATATTTTTAGGATGACTATAACATACGCATTAGTTGGGTCGACTTCCTCCAAAAAATATAAGGGGCTGGTGGACCACTCAGTATATATACAGGCTGTCACAAAATGTACGGCACTAATTGCAGAACACATTCCTCACACGTAGACGAAGAAATTACGTTATATGAACATGGGTCCGGAAACGCTTTGTTTCCGTGTTATACCTCATTGTCTTCAACTAATTAATCATGAGAAACACACAAAAACAGAGCGTTCGAATCATGGGGAACATGCACTGTTGGTTACTTTTGGTTACGTTGTCATTACCGTAGGTGCACCGCCAGTGTTTTGTTTTACATGGCCCTGTTGTCTTGCGGCTTACGGTATCATCAGTTCCAGTGATCAGTATGACCTCATTATAGTGTTAATGTCCGTCGGCTTCTAAGTAACATATTTGGTGACAGGTGGATAGGTAGAGGTGGACCAATGGCCTGACCTCCACGCTCTCTGAACCTAAACCCACTGGACTTTCATTTGTGGGGATATTTGAAAGCTCTTGTGTATCGAACCCCAGTACAAGATGTTTAGAGTCTGCGTGCCCGTATTATGCAAGGCGGCGAAACCATACGCAATACTCCGGGGATACATCAACGCAACCGAGATTCACTACAACGGTGGGTTAATGCATGCATCAATGCGCACGGAGGGAATTTTGAACATCTCCTGTGAGAAAGAGCGGCATGTGGTATGCTGGAACGTTCCGTTCTTGTATGTTCTCATGATTATTGATTTGGAGACAATGAGGTGTTAAATGGAAACGAAGCGTTTCCGGACCCATGATCATATAACATAATTTCTTCGTCTAAGTGTGAGGAATGTGTCCTGCATTTTGTGCCGTACATTTTTGTGGCACCCTGTATATACAGGGTTATTCTCTTAAGATGCAACACGGCAATAACATCTAAACCATTAAAGATATCGTATTCTGTTTTTACTTTTGTGAATGGTGCTAAGGGGCTAATAATCTAATACTATTTTTCCTTTTATTGTGAATAGCTGAGATATTGGTACAAACTTTGGTTTTTCCAAAGGAAATATACTAACTTTTGCATACAGGGTAAAAGATTTCACTGAGGCAAATTCAACAGTGTTATTATTTTCCAAATCGGACAAGTACTTTTTGAGAAATCGAAGATATGAAAATTCTGCTTGGCCACGCTTTCTTTTGGCGACGCGTTGTACGAATGGTTAGTACGTGGCGGCGGAGTGTGAGTTACGGCTTGTTGGTGCCCTTACCTAGCGTAGCCTCGTACACAGGTGTCTTCCGCTTCAAAACTGAATGAATATCCTGAAATCAGAATCGTAGCCGTTATTATCGGAGTTTCGTTCTTTCGGAAATGTAAATAAGTCATAAAAGAATAGAAAAATGAAATTTCATTCGTTTTCCAATAATTTCTTACGTCACTAGCTGTTTGGTATAGTGGTACAAAGGAAGAAATGGTGGCGTACATTGCTTTTGATTTGCAATAACATGTAGAATGAATACTTCACGGTGCTTAACACACTTCCGGAACTTTAAATGTACCTGTGGATAACAAGAAATGGGAAAGCGTAATGTTTTGCAAATATAGTACGTACAGAATAGCCCATGTTGAAAAGATATTTAAACAATTGGTTTAAGTTATTTATGAGAGTTACGTAGCCGAGAGCGCTAACGTGCTAGCTCGTGCCTCGCTGGCATCGGCAGAGCGTGGGTTTAAATCCCACCTCGGCCGTCCTGAAAATGGTTTTCGCGGTATTCCATTTTCACCACCAGGCAAATGCTGGGACGGTTCATTTCAATAGGCCGACGGCAAATGGCCTTCCAAAATCCCTTCCCTGACCCATTATGAAAAGAAAATATATAGTCAATGGCTGCATTAATAAAATTTTTAATATAAACTTTCAATGCTTCTTCAGGAAAAGAGCGGCCTTTTCAAGCGTGGCTACATCAAGTTGAAAGGCAAATCAAGTATGTCACTGCACTGTAGATCGCGATCCAGCTGGCAGCGGTCACTGAGACATACTGTTTCTTCACGATAAGAGGGGAAAAGGGAAAATAGGTAGGCTAAGGAAGAAGGCTGATACTGCATTCGAGTCTGAGTGGAATTATAGAACTTCCCGAGTGTGGTTTGAACACGATGGGTGTCCTGCACACTACTCACGTGTAGCTAGACTAACTCTATTTCCTAGTCGGTCTATTGGGCGTGAAGGCATTATAAGTTAGCCGCCACGTGCAACTGTTTTGACACCTATTGACTATTTGGTTTTCCTGTTCAATTCAGGCTACTGTATTGCTTCTATACATTTCAAGCTCATGATGAATAACCCTGTATGTGGCGTTAGCATAGTGTACTACATTTGCACTGAAGAATATGTTGCCTTAGATACGTTACTAAATTTTCATTTTTTTAGTATTATATCTGAGTATCATTTGATGCAATTTATTTCAGAGGGGCTTGAGTAATGCTATGTTAATCTTGTCACTTAACCGTGTGAAGTGAAACAAGTGAATTATGATCAGGTGGTGGTCCAACAAACTGGTTATGTGGTAATTCGTTCTACACCAGGCTGACGTATGAATCTAAGTCCGTTAGCTGAAAAGCATAATATTACCCCCACTCTAGTGATTCAGCGATGACGAAAATCCGTCTCATTTAAAACAAAGTGAAGGGTATTTTATGTCATTTTGTCAGCATTTTATTTATTAGTACAAATAGTACTGAAATCTCATGAACACTATGAACACTTGGAAGAGTGAGAATGACGTACTGTGCCCATTTGGTCCGAAGTCCGGACGACCACATATGCATTTCACCAAAAATCAGTCAGCACGAGAATCAAAATATCCCGGGGCGCCAGATGGGTTAAATTCGAATGCAAAGACCCAACAAAAAATGCTTAACTGATTTTCGGCTTGACGCAACAATAAAGATAGAAGGAGATTCATGAAAACGGTGATTCCATACCATAAAATTATCTCATTTTATTAAAACTTTAAAATGACATGAAGAAAGTATGCCCAAAATGGCATAAAAGATGACTGGAAAAGAGTAAATTATTTACACAATAGACAATATCGTCAACACTTGAACACTAACAAAGTTGAAACGAGAGGTCAGAATATCAGTCCTGTTGACTTCGTTCAACATAATTATGTACAGGGGTAGGGTTTTATCAGCGCAAAGTCAATCGTCCATACTGATCCCTAAATTATTCAGCATTCACACGTTGAAAATCAATAAGAAAATTTATCACTGGTTGGAAAATCACTTTCGCTGTCCATTTCTCAAAATTGTTATCGTAGCATTTCGACTAACACTTCTTAGGCAATAGTAATATTAGGATTTGTCAAATACAAAGTTGTTCATAATAAGTGAAATACACTATGATTTACATGGACCTTGAGCATTTTTGTGGATGCAAAAAAAACAGAAAATTTCTATTGAAACATAGATCTCAATCCAAAGTCTGTCAAAAATAATTTAATCAAAAATATAATTATCACAAATATAACTTCCATTCCACATGGATTCAGTCAACAAATTAATTAATTATTCCTTGTAAACATTAATTAGGAAATTTGAAATATCATTTAACATGTTCTATAATGAAACAAATTATTATTATTATCATCAAAGTGATTTTGAAAAAAATGTCAAGTATGTTCAGCATCAACTTATTAAAGAAAATGTATATTTATTTTTATAGGATCTGAAAATCCTTTCGGCTTATAGTGGTTGTTAATAAGTAACAATTTCAAACAACAGCATTGACCCATATGATTGACACGTGATAAAAATCACAGAATTATAAATCAGCATTTAGACAACGGTAAAGCTTTCCTGAATGAAAGGAACTAGTAGAATAATAATATTCCGGGTAAGTCATTACTAGAAATATTTTCAAACACGTGGATCAACAGTAATTTAATAATGATGGTTCACAAAATAACCTGTGGTTATATTACGACGAAATTGTGGCGAAAACCGACTCTCCTACTACATCAAAAACATCCAACCTACATTTTGATTGGTGCTCCATTTTACACAACCTCATTCCTGCTACTTAAATTGCGCACTCAGAATGGCATATAATTATCTGCACACACACAATGACATCTTCCCAAATTATACAAAATAATCAAGCCTTTGCTTGTTATGACAATTGGAAGATTCAAAAAATCAGTAAACCTCACCAATGAGTTTACGACAATATCCAATATAATTTCACCATCAGAAATTCCACACAGTGTTAATATTAGCAAACGTTGTGAAAGACGCTGCGTCATAATGATTTTATTTTATATAAACTCTAGCCAAAACCCTGCTTTATACATGCTTAGCTTCCCATTTCACTTCTTTCCGTGTCTTTATCAAAGCTTTAATTATGAAATGCAAACGTGAAATAATTTCACTGAATTTAACTGTTCATTATAAGTGGGCATGTGTTAACCACTAACCTTCGGAATTAACAAATATCCGATTTAGCGTATGACTTCAAATGTCAACTGTATTATTCATACAATCAGAAAATGATTATTATAAACCACAAATGTTTATTATTATTATTCCAGAAAAATAGAAAAATAATAATTATTATTATTAAATCCCATTATTATGATTATTATGTTCAAAACTAGGTTTAACGTTATCAAACTGTTCGCGGAATATCACCCTCGACTTCATAATGATGGATAACTATCCATTCCTCAACTTAGATTAATTCTTAAATCTCAAATTATGACGGCTAATGACAGCAATAAGAAAAAAAAATATTGAAATAAAATAAATGCTCGTTCTGCTCGCCCATAAATATCGATTCGTATGAATCTGAGTAAAAACAACTCAGGTCCTAGCTCAGGTTTCGAAAGAAAATATTAGCAAAAGCAAATAAACATATCGATGACTATAGAGAAAAAAAATGTGTTGGCAAGACTGTAGAAAATACGAGAAAATCCAACTAACTACGCATAGAAATAATGTAAATTGCAGCTTACATTCTTGTAGGTCTTGATGGTAGAAATCTGGACTGAACCAGACTACTCAGTCTTGCTGTTGTCTGTCCCATTAGGACGCGTACTTATATTCTCGTATCAGCTTCCATGTTATAGCCACAAGCTGTTTACGCAGACATAGTGGCGATTATAATGTCTTGCAGAAAATTGTTGGCAACTTCAAGAGCTGAAGTGTAGTTGACAGAGGTCTGATCTAAGCGATCCATGATGAAATAATTACCAAGACCCACTGTGATACAATCAGTATTCCAATATTCTTACAATCTTTTCAGCACAATTACAAATTCTGTCGAGTTGGCTGGGCAAAGCTTCTCACTTTTCAGATCGCACAAGGCTATACCTGTATTCCCATTCGGCTTTCGAATTGTAATATGCAAGACTGGTTTTGAAGTTACTGACTTGTCTTGGCTGGTCCAACTATTGGATATAAATAATCCAGCTCTAAGTGAATGTGGACTGAAGAAAAAGTTGTAGACATAGTCTGCCAATGTCCAAGTTGTAGCGGTAAGAATCACCAAGTGCCACAGACTTATTTCACTTCTGTGAAATCGAAGAAAAGTTCTAAGCTCACTCGAAATAGTTTAACACTTTCAGTAACCATGTACTGTCGAAAATTCTAAGTTCACAGCTTGTGCTGTAAGTAGAAGTTTAAATGCAACCATGTGTTCGGCGATAATAACGATGTTCGAAATTCGGTGATAGTCAAGTGGTTAGAGCGCTTACGTAGCGTAGCACGACCAAGTCAACGGAGTGCTTGTGACGAAGTGAACCTACCTCTGCCTGCGAGGCTCGCCTTATATACCCATCCGCTTGCTGGCTCGAGGTCACTGCGGCGAAAACGCTGGAACTAAAACAGCTCATAACTCGGCTTCTGTTCAATCAATTTCTTTGAAACAAAGCTCATTCTTCTTCTCTTGTTCTTGCCAGTAATCTGCTATAGGTTTCATGTTTCCATCTTAACGGGAAATATTTAGTGACATATAGCCTCGACTATGACGCTCTCCTCTTACGTCACTTGCCCACTTCTTGGCTGTAAATTCCTTCGAAAAGCTTCTAAGAAGGTTTGGAGCGCGCTATTCAAACATCCATATCCAAACTTAGAACCGTGGCCTGTTCCCTCAAATCTAGGCTCACGGCTTGTACCCTTCAATCTAGGCAACTGGATTTGGGCACAGTACAAGTGGATATGTGAAAAAAGAAATTAACGGTATTTCGTCCTGTAAATGATTTCTTTTAATGTAAGGCTAATATTATGTATTTATGTCTGCTTTACACGTGTTGGAGAGAATCATGGTAATCTCTGTGGTGAATATGTGATGGTCCCAAACCCAGACCACGATATGTGAATCTTACATTTTATTATTATTAATTTCATATCTCATATCTTAGCATTTTTTGAGTTAATTAATTTACACAAATTGTTAGTTAATGGTGTCACGTAATATTACGGGAGTTGATTTGATATAAGGAGTATACATTGATATGGAATAAGTTAGGATTGAGGCTTGAGTAAGTTACAGTACTACAGTAAAGAACGTTGCGACATTGTGGTGTTTCCTTTTGTGATATACGTCAACCCGGGGCTTTCAACCAGTAATTTATAACCCCCAATATATATATTTCTTGTGTTCGCGCAGTGAGCCGACAAGTGACAATAGACTCCGCCAGTGAAACCTGCACCGCAATAAACCGCTTTAGAAGATACCGGATTAAGACTAGAAAACAGTAGTCTTCAGAACTTTATAAGGACGATACCGCTAAATGACCCCATATAGAAGTGTGTGACTGGGAGAAACCTTCACCAAATAACAGCCATCAGGTTCTGGAGAAAGAAAATATCTTCAGCCAATGAGGAAGAAGAGTCATGTTTAGATCAATACGTAGACATTGAAGTTGGAGGACCCCATACTGCTGGTGGGAGGCATAATTGCCATATATAAGACGGGACAGACCAGTATTCTGTATTCTGACACTGATTGACATTCAGTCTGCTGATTACTATTACAGTTCTTTGCATTACTTGAGCACGTGAGACGAGATGACGAGTTTGAAGTTTCACTAAGCAACTCTCGGAATCTCAGTAGAAATGAACTTCATTTCTAGGTTCCTGGATTCATAAGACTTTGAGCTTTCAGTCTTGCTAAACTATAAAGTGGTCGTGTATAGAGTATTTTATAGAGATGATTTCCGGAATTTCTTCCATCATCAACTCAACTTTTCAAAAGCATATCAATAATTAAACATCAAGAACATCAGAACTTAACAACAAAGCAGCAAGAATCTACTCGGTGAGCGAAGAATATAGTAAAACTCAAGTCGCGATGGAACGTCTTTGGGCAATTTAAATTCAAGCTTACTCAATTAAAATTAAAATTAACTAAGTGTACTCCTCCATTATCTAATTAGGCCGCGTAATAACTAAATTCAGTAAAAGCCATTTTTAGGTTATTATTATTATTATATATTTTTTATTATTGAAAATACAGCGCACAAATTGTGCATAGGGTTAATAAATATACATTAGTGTTTTCACATTCCAACTTCATAAAATACCACAATGGAAGGTCCCCGGTTCTTACATGTGATTACGTAGTACCGACTACATTGTGTACCACATAATTTACAAGTACAGGATACGTCTATGTCATGAAAGTACTCGGTAACGCACAGTTTACGTTGGTACCCATGTACCGCCATCGAGTTAACGAAGTGTCGCAGGTCTTGATTGGTGTCAGTCCATACCAGTAATGGGGTGAAGGGGAAGCTGCTTCCTCTCCTACTTTCATATAAACTTTGGTGATATCTCCCGAACGCATCATAGGATTTTAACGAACGTGGTGTTGTAGGCGTAGGGGTGACGTCCTCTTTGCTAAGAATGTCTATTGGTATTTTTAAATTTTTGGTTTTTGACATCGGCGCTATTTTGGAATAGGTGAATTTTGGAAAAAAGTTTGATTGACGTTAATGTAAGGTCCCTAGGCCCTCTAGGCTGATAGCAAGTTTCAAGTGAGCAGGACAAAAAAAATGATAGCCTACTTGTTCGCGAATATTGGCGATAATTGGCGAATGCGTGGTCAGATTTTAACAAATGAGATGTTGTTGGCATTGGGATGACGTCCTCTTTGCTAAGAATGTGTGTTCGTATTTAAAAAATAACAGAAAATTCTTGTTTTTGAATAAGTTATTTGATTATTTTGGAAACGGTGAAGATAAGAAAAACGTTTCTTTGACGTTAATGAAAGGTGCCTATGCCCTCTAGGCAGAAACCAAGTTTCAAGTGTGTAGGCCAAAAGAAAATGAATTTTGAAAAATGCTGACTATTTTGGGAACGGTGAAGATGAGAAAAAAAATTGTTTGACGTGAATGGTTGGTATTTACCCCCCTCTACCCGCTCGATAAATTTGAAGTCGCTAGGTGAAAAACCTATGCACGTTTTACAGTTCTCCTGCAAGTCACGTGTGTGCTTAATATGCATGGCTATGTTGGGAAAAGGTTAGGTGGTGGGGGAGGAGTAGGGTTGAGTCAGGGATGGTTTAGATGGTATTTTTCCCGCTCTATTTGATGGTGAGTTTATTTTTCAAAATGGGTGGAATTTGGAAACGCAATTTGGGGCAAACCTGTTGTTTTGACATTTTGGGGATATTTATTAAAAGTGATAATGACGTGTATCATGTTATTTTTTTGTATCGTCGTTTATAAGTAGATGGGTTTTTAAAATAATTATTAAACAATAGCCATTAAAAAATAATTAAAGAACCCAAAAACTAATAGGTCAGCGGCTTTTTAGTATCTCGCTAACCAATAATGGAATTTAAACACATGGAGTGTCGTAGGACTCGTGGTGAACACCCCCTTCCTATGGACGAGGTATGTCCACCCCAAAATAAAAACTACCCTTACCCGCGGGTCAAATAGTATATTTTTGTATGCATACGAACTTGGCGGCTTATGTAAGAGAGCGGGCTTTTTAAATGATTATTTATAGATGAGTTTTTTAATATTTATTTAAATAAACCCAAAAAACTAATAGGTCATCGGCTTTTATGTATCTCGCTAATCAATAATGGGATTTAAACATATGAGGTGTCGTAGGACTCGTGGTGAACCCCCCCCCCCTTTCCTATGGACGAGGTATGTCCACCCCAAAATAAAAACTACCCTTACCCGGGAGGGGTAAATATTATTTTTTGTATGTATGCACACCGGCGGCTTTTGTCAAATGGGCCTAACTACACTTTTGTTAATATCTCGCAAACCAATCATGCTAGGGTCTTGTATGAGGGGTCCTAGCACTTGGGATGACGTCCCCTTTGGGGGTAAAACTACCCCCAAAAATTGAAAAATCAATATCTTGGGAACTAAGAATCCTAAAATTAGGCCTGGTAGCTTTAAAAATAGGTGACGACATAGGCTTGTACCTCGATTGGCCATTTCACCCCTAAAAGAGTAAATAGTCATATTATGGCAAAGAACGTGTTAAACACTTAAATGATAAATGAACCTAAGATCTTTTGTTTTTTGATTAAAAAAAAGCAGGGGGTGAAAACTTCCCCCAAATTGAAAAAATGATACCTTGGAAACTAAGATCCATAAAATTAGGTGTGATGGCTTTAAAAATTGGTCATGACATAGCCTTTTACATGGATAGATCATTTAACCCGTCAAACAGTAAATAGTGATTTTACAGGGGAAAAAGTTGTTAAACGTGTAAAAATGATAATTGAAACTAAGATCTTTTGTTTTTTATGAAAAATAGTAGGGGGGTGGGGTGAAAACTACCCCCAAAATTGAAAAATCTATATCTTGCAAACGAAGAACCCGGAAATTAGGTGTGATCGTTGAAAAAATAGATGATGACTTATTCTTTTACCTCGATAGGTTATTTTGATGCATAAAATAGGGAATAGTGATGTTATAGGGGAAAAAGGTATTAAACACTTAAAAAGAACAAGCTTTTGTGAAACCATGCTTTAATGGACGTGTATATCGAGGATGATGGCTTGCTAATGATTATTATTAGGTGATTATTATTATTATTATTATTATTATTATTATTATTAGGTAATTATCATTATTAGTAGGTAATTATTATTATTATTAGGTAATTATTATTGTTATTTATAGGAAATTAACCAGTATAAGTAAACATTTGTATGAGTTGTTGAAGAAGTCAGGAAGTCCAACCCCTTGGCAAGGTCCATGAATTGACCCAAAAGTTCTACCTGTCAAGACTCAGTGAACCCTGTTCCAGCCCTTAGACCAGAGATAAAATGTGTTCGTAGAGTGCTGAAATCGAACCTGGACCTCTTGTCATGACCGCCAAGCTATAATAATATTATAATAAATAATGAATTTATTAAAGAGAGAGACATACACGCTTTAATGCTTCCACTAGCTTCAGTCTGCAAACATACACTAGCTTGCTGAACTAGTGAGAGTTGCTGATAAGAGCAGTGCAATGTTGTCAGATTTCTTGTCTGGCTGATTGTGCAACTGTAGATTAAACGGAGCCGCACATGTCAATGATTAGCTGCATTACTTAGCCTCTTTTATTACCTGGCTCCACGCTAGAATAACTGTAATTCAAATGAAGATCATGATGATGATGATGATGATGATGATGATAATGATTGTTGTTTTAAGGGGTTTAACATGTAGGTTATCAGCCTCTAATGGTTTGGGTGATGGTGAAGATGAAAATAAAATGTAAACTATAACTAAAATTAACTACATACTAATAGACTAGGAAAAGAAATCGATGACAAAAGGACAATAAGGCAAATAGAGAACAAAAGGAATAAGAAATGACCTCAACCCTCAAGAATGTGGATTGAGGGACTTGAAAGGAAAGAGAGCCATAAAAGGTAGATATGAAAGTGAAAGAGGAGAGGGTCCGCCGCAGAGGTAATGGACAAAAAAGGAGGAAAACTGGACCCAGCTCAGGAATCCCTTGTGGTCGCCAACTTCAAAACTGATCAGCCGTAAGCCCCTGAGGGTTTAGCCATATCCAGGGTGCGCCACAAGTGGTGGGGCTACATACACCCTACCTCCTTGAGGAGGCTTGAGCAAAAGGACAGGAAATAACATGAAAATAAAAAAAACAATGCTGACCCTTCGCAGAAAGAGGTTATCAGAAAAATAAATGAGACAAGGACCAATTAAGTCGGGAAAGGAACAGACTCCTTAGGTCTTGAATACCCTAATAATGTCGGGGTCGGCAGAGAACACGAGTTGACCAAGTGAGGTCGACAGGAAAGAAGGCAGAGGCGAGCCAGGCACAAGACAGTGGAAGCAACGTCGGACTCAGCTGGGGCTCCATGGCTGACATCCTTCATTCCACTAGATGTAAGCCAATGTGGGTGGGTGGAAATAAAGACCTCTTTTTGCTATATCACTGGCTTAAAGGACGGTAACACATGGCATTTGTTTATGATCCGATACTGGTCCTAGGGCTATGCAAAATTGTATTAGATACTCAGATACTACTATGCATAACCCCTTATTATTTTGAATAAGTATAGTACATGGGACAGATGACCATGATTTGCAAGCCCCTAAATAAGACAAAAACAAATTATTTTCATTTCAAAGCAGTTGGGGTGAGGTGAGGTGAGATTTTAAACGTCAAACTCATTAGAGAACTTAAATAGATATCAAATTTGCAGATCAATACAGTTTGTCAAGGAGTTGGGAAAAAAGGGACTGTGGTCCATCAAAGACAATAAGACACAAGCAGAATGCTTGTTCATGAAAAGTCTGCTTTGTTGTATAGAGACTAGCATTTAATGTAATTCTGGTTGGATGGCTGGAACGGCGTACAATTAACATTGCTAGTCAAAACTTACAAGAGGTGGGTTTTATTGCTACCTCTGACATCATGCTAGTAGTTTTCTATAGTTGTCCACTTCTTCTCCAGGCAAATGCCACGACTGCCCAGAGACAAAATGCAAAGAAAATCAAAACATGTTATGTTTGGATCAATTCCATACCTACATGACAACATGTAATTAAAATAACAAGTAATGAGCATTCCATGTTAACAATAGTGATATTGTTGAAAACTGTCAATGCTTAGAGCTCATTAGTGCCTTTTTAAGGGTGGCATGGAGAACTTACTTGAAAAACTAACAAGGGGAGTGTTCGATTTTCCCACAACAACCATCCTTAATATGAATATGACTCTGCACTTAAGTCCATAACCACCTCCTTCCCATTCCTACCCTTGATAGTGAAAGGCACACATTAATACAGACATTACAGTGGCAGAGGTTATACGTAAAATACATAAATATCTGAGATTTATCTAGAAATTGACCAGAATTTTGTAAAATCCATTAAATTTACAGCATAATTATCAAATTCCACCAAATTGTAGCAAAATCCAACAAATGACTACCAGATTTATTGAAATGCCATTGATTTATCAAAGAATGGTTTAAATTACCTCAAATTCATATTAAATTACCCGAATATAGATGAAAATTCACTAAAATTTACCAAACTTACCCAAGTGGTCTACAAACCATGAAATTTAACCGATTTTTTTAAAATCAATATATGTACTCGAAAATTCCATAATATTCACTTTACATGTATGCTTTTTCTTGTTTGTTTCTTTTACCGCACTGCCTGGCAAATACCTGAACATGACATTGTCCTAGGCTAGGACCTGAACATTCAACATCATAGTTTAGTTTTATTTCCCATAAACTGCTGCATGTGGTGGATGTGAGAAAGAAAGACATTCAGCTATATAAAAAACACCCTCACATAGACTTTCATAACCTCTTACGTTGAGGTTCATAACACTAACTACTGTAAATTGAATTATTGAACGGTTTCCTTTTGACAATTCCTGTCTATACTTTCCTCTTGAAGGTTGCAAGATGCTTTCAAGGTTCCTAAAATGCAATTAAATTTAATAAATACCTTAAGCTGGTTTGATTTGATTAATGATATGGTGCTGATTATTGATATATACGTTAAGTCTAATTTTTAGGTCTTGTTTGGCCTTGCAATAAGAATTGACTAACCAAACATGAGTTACCTATCAGGGAAACATTTTGGCCACTATGTTGGTTATTGACCAGTGAGTACAGTTCTAGTAATAAGACAGAAATGCAACACAAGCAATGAGCGCGCGCGGTGGCTGAGATTGATACCACGACGTACTGTTGGTTATGTAGCTATGTGGAATGTATATCACATATGGTTTACTTCAAGGTTTGAAGATCCCATTAAAGATATTCCTACAATAGATAATCTTCAAATGGTCATTCTTTGGTGTGAAAATATTTATTATATGATATTTAAAAAACAATATTATGATTTATTAAATGTTTATACGTTTACTGTATTCTTATTTAATGTAAGCACTCGAAGTACTATCGACCAAGTTACAGCACTATTTGGAATGTATATTGCATACGTGAAAATTTGGATGTCCCATTATAGGTATTCCTACAATAAATGATTTTCAATATGTCGTTCTATGGCGTGAAAATATTTAATATATGATATTTGCTACTAGGATTTGCCACTGGAATTATTTTACAAGTAGTTATTTTAATGACCAACAGAGTTCACTGTTAAGAAGGTAGAGCTCGCCCTATGTGGAATACAGGATATCATGTAACATGTTATACATGTTATGTGACAGCTGTAAGGCTTGTAATTTTTTTGAAGATGCCTTTATCTCTATATTAATCACCCAGTTTACAAGACTGATAACTGTAATGTTACAGAAAAATCAAAACAAAACAAAAAATCTGCATTGAAAAAACAAAAAGTGGTTGAGCAATAAACACTCCACATGCAAAAAAACAAGAAATATATACAAACTATATTAATTAATTAAATTCAAACATATATATTTTACAACAGGTATACACACACACACATACACACAGAATACAGCTCTTTTTGTATATGCTTGCTTGTTATAGTTTTTAAATATAACACTTGTTGAAAATTATTTTTAGGGGATGGAGGTGTTGTTACGTTGACCCCTTACACTATAATTCCAGCTTTACGAAGTTCATCTTCTATTATTAATAGCTCTTGCTCATAACCAATATGGCCAGCCTTTTTGCAGGTATACAAGAGCTGTAGAAGTTCGACTAATATATTAGGATCATTCCATTTGCTATTTTTTATGAATGGTTTCAAAAACTCGGCAAGCAGTTCTTCATTATCACCATCATCATTATTATCAACCTCATCCTTATAATAATCTTCATAATGATCATCATCATCATCATCATACTGATGATTACCATCATAATTTCCACCGTGTTCACAGTCTGTTCAATGGATTAAGTTGCCTTTGATAGTGTTGAAAGCTTCTTTTTAGATGTGCTAGAGTGCTTAAACATTGTTATGGTATTATTATCCCCATCACCATCCTTTTCACCTTCCCCCACGAACTTCGTGATGGGGTATGCTGTCTCTGATCGAGTCGAGGGCTTTTGAGGTGTGGGTGTGAGTCTGAACATGGGTTTTACAGTAGGTGGAAAGGTTTCTCGTTAAACAACTCGCTAACAACACGAGTGCGTTGTAGTGTGTTAAACTTGAGGTTAATATTATCTTGAGCAGCACTATCTTTTTCTTGGACTTGGTTCTTTGCTTTGGTTTGGGTTTTCCTTACGTTTAGACTAGCATAATTATTAAGTTTACAATCATAATTGTTTGAAGAAAGTATGTCCAATTCTTTTGTCTTAAGCATTCCTCGACACTGTTTCGATCGTTGCTTTGAACAGCGCCAAATATCAGTTCCTTTTTTATTGCTTCGTTTCACAATATATGAATATCCTTTATAGTATGCATGAGGCTTACCATACCTAGTCACTGATACTTCCATATCAACTGTCGAGCATAAACTAATCTCTAGTAAAGACAACTTGGTAATAACAACAATAGTTTACTGTGGGAGCATATATAGATGCAAAACGTGGGAGCAAAGGTGGGGGTAAAAAGTGGGAGCAAATTTGGGAGCAAAAACTGTGAGCAAAAAGTGGGAGCAAAGCAAATATAAAAAGCGGGAGCAAATATGCTAACAAATATGTCAACAAATATGCCTGCAAAAGTAAATACACAAGTCAAGACAGTTTAAAGTGCAAAGAAAATATGGAAGCAAATATGAGAGTAAAATAGGTGTTTTTTCTAAAACCACTAGACACAACAAACTTAGTCATAACCTAACCTAACTCAACTTCACCTAACCTAACCTTACCTAACCTAACCTAACCTCACCTAACCTAACTTCATCTAACCTAACCTAACCCAACTTCACCTTACCTAACCTAACTTCACCTAACCTAACCTAACTTGGCCCAACTTTACCTAACCTAACCTAACCTATCATAACTTCACCTAACCTAACTTTACCTAACCTAACTTCATCTAACCTAACCTTTCAACTCTCAGATCAAAATTAAATTCTGGGCATAGTTGAGTTGGAACCCAATACCTCAGGGATAACACTCAAGTATACTAGTTACTACACCGCGAGATGGGGAAATTATTATGATGCAACACAACACAAAAATAAAAGTTTCCTATATTGTAACTCGCCGGCCCCATGGTGTTGGGGTAGCGCGCCTGCCTCTCACCCGGAAGCCCCGGGTTCGATCCCCGGCACCGTCAGGGATTTTAAAACTGACGTGAGGGTTGGAACGTGGTGCACTCAGCCTCGTGAGGACAATTGAGTAGCTGTCTGACAGTGAGACAGCGCCCCGACCACGAAAACCAAGATTAACTGCCGAGGGGACCCGACGCGCTGATCACGCGTCACCCCAATATCTGCAGGCCGAATGGCTGGGCAGCGGTCGCTTGGTCGGCCTTAGCCCGTCATGGGCTGGATAGTGCCAGGGGTTGACTTTTTTGTTTTTGTTTTTTGTAGTGTAACTCATTGGCTGACAACCATAGTTGGGAATTCAAACCCAAGACCTCAGGACTTTTGTTTTGAACATTATCAGAAATATTATTCCATTTACATTTTGCTGTTGCTTATAGTTATAAGAGTTGGCATTAAAATGGGAGCAAAAAGTGGGAGCAAAAAAAGTGGGAGCAAATGTGGGAGCCAATATGGGAGCCAATATGGGAGCAAATATGGGAGCCAATATGGGAGCAAAAGTCGGAGCAAATATGGGAGAAAATGTGTGAGCAAATCAGCTCACCTCGGATATCACCAGTGAGTGCTTATATCCACCGCTAGGTAGCGAAGCATACTTTGTGTGTTGTATGTAACTATCTTCCAATGTTTGACTGCATGCAAGACGTGCTTGTATAAGCTGTGCATATAATTATTATATACAATTAACACTAAGTGTTCAGAACTAACATGTATAGCCTTGTCTAGGGTATATAGAGGATCCTTAGAAAGAAAGAATGACTAACCCAGGAGTGTAAAGCCCTGCCTTATTCAGTAAACACCTGTTGGCAGAAAATGGTTCCTGATAATAACGGACTTAATGAATATGAAACGTCTTTTGACTGTCGTTTTAAATCCTTACACGTATCACAACGTATAAAATAGGGTGTAAGACGACACTCAAAAGACGTTTCATATTCATTGAGTCCGTTATTATCAGGAACCACTTTCTGCCAACAGGTTCTTACTGCATATGGCAAGGCTTTACACTCCTGGGTTAGTCAGTCTTTCTTGCTAAGGATCCTGTATATACCATAGACAAGGCTAAACATGTTAGTTGTGAACAGTTAGTGTTAATTGTATATTAAAGTTATATGCACAGCTTATAGAAGCACGTTTTGCATGCAGTCAAACTTTGTAAGATAGTTACATACAACACACAAAGTATTTCCGCAATCTAGCGGTGGATATGAGCACTCACTGGTGATATCCGAGGTGAGCTGATTTGCTCACACATTTGTTCCCATATTTGCTCCCATATTGGCTCCCATATTGGCTCCCATATTTTCTCCCATATTTTCTCCCACTTTTGCTCCCATATTGGCTCCCATATTGGCTCCCACATTTGCTCCCTCCTTTTTGCTCCCACTTTTTGCTTCCATATTAATGCCAACTCTTATAACTATAAGCAGCAGCAAAATGTAAATGGAATAATATTTCTGATAATGTTCAAAACAAAACAGTTCTGAGGTCTTGGGTTTGAATTCCCAACTATGGTTGTCAACCAATGAGTTACACTAGAGGAAACCTTTGTTTTTGTGTTGCGTTGCATGATAATTTGCCCAGCTCGCGGTGTAGTGGCTAGTATACTTTGGTGTTATCCCTGAGGTCTTGGGTTCCCACTCAACTATGCCCAGAATTTAATTTTGGTCTGAGAGTTGAAAGGTTAGGTTAGGAGAAGTTAGGTTAGGTAAGGTTAGGTTAGGTGAAGTTATGATAGGTTAGGTTAGGTTAGGTAAAGTTGGGCCAAGATAGGTTAGGTGAAGTTAGGTTAGATGAAGTTAGTTTAGGTTAGGTGAAGTTAGGTTAGGTTAGGTGAAGATGGGTTAGGTTAGGTTAGGTGAAGATAGGTTAGGTGAGGTTAGGTTAGGTTAGTTTAGGTGAAGTTGGGTTAGGTTAGTTTAGGTTATGACTAAGTTTGATATGTCTAGTTGTATTAGAAAAACACCACTTTTTCTCTCATATTTGCTTCCATATTTTCTTTGCACTTTAAACTGTCTTGACTTGTGTATTTACTTTTTCAGGCATATTTGTTGACATATATATTAGCATATTCGCTCCCTCTTCTTATATTTGCTTTGCTCCCACTTTTTGCTCACAGTTTTTGCTCCCAAATTTGCTCCCACTTTTTACCCCCACCTTTGCTCCCACTTCTTGCATCTATATATGCTCCCACATTAAATTATTACCAAGTTGTCTTTAGTAGAGATTAGTTTATGCTCGACAGTTGTTTTGGAAGTATCAGTGACCAGGTATGGTAAGCCTTAGGCATACTATAAAGGATATTCATATATCGTGAAATGAAACAATAAAAACGGAACTGTTATTTGGCGCTGTTCAAAGCAACGATCGAAACAGTGTCGAGGAATGCTTAAGACAAAAGAATTGGACATAATTTCTTCAAACAATCATGATTGTAAACTTAATAATCATGCTAGTCTAAGCGTAAGGAAAACCCAAACCAAAGCAAACAAGAAGTTTCGTGAACTAAAGAGACTAATATTCTTAAAATTAAAATTCATGCCAAACATTAATCTACAGTATATGAACCTGTCTAGAACATTAGGGTAAAAAATATAGACAGCATTTATTAACAGTTGTCAGCCCTGATTGCTCTTAAGAATACTTATAGTCATATCTGTTATGGTACACATAGCACATAGGAAATTTGGATGAAATCCAACTGATAGTATAGAAGTTACCTCTACTTAAAATTGGTCTTATCAGCAGGCTTAGAATCATGTTGGTAGAACTGACGTATATAAGTTACTCCAAATTAATCTAAAATGGCAGGTACTATACGTGTGCATAGTTTAAAATTGTCAGCTTGCATACTATCTGATATATTGGTATTTGGATTTTAAAAAGAGCGAGAGAGCAATTATCAACAGCTGGTAGCCCTGTTGGCTCTTAGGAATATGCTCAGTCATATCTGTTTATGTACAAATATTACATACAAAATTTGGTTGAAATCTAATTGTTAGTGTCGAAGTTATATGCATTTAAAAATTGGACCTATCAGAAGTCTTAAAATTATTTTGGCAACATTGTCATGTATGTCCTCCTGGAAATTAAATTGAAATAGTATTACCTAAATGTGTGCCAATTTTGGAATAGCTCCGATGCATACCTTCCAAGATATCCAACATGAAGCTCAAAATTCTAGTGCGTTTTTTCAGCAGTTGGTAGCACTGACATCATTTTCAAATATGGGCTTGAGATATTCCGGTATACATCTTTACTCATACTAAACTTGGTTTCAATTGCTGCAGCCGTTTAGGAGTTGATGGGGGGACACACACGGCCAGCCAGACAGACAGAAGGACAGACAGAAGGACAGACAGACACACATTCTCCCGGATCGATCTCATAAGACAACTTTTTGCTCTTTTTTGCAAAATGTGAAAAGTAGGCTAAAAACCATGTCCAAGAAAAAGATAGTGCTGCTCAAGATAATATTAACCTCAAGTTTAATACACTACAACGCACTCGTGCTGTTTGCGAGTTGATTAATGAGAAACCCTTAACACCTCCTGTAAAACCGAAGTACAGACACACACCCACATCTCAAAAGCCCTCAACTCGATCAGAGACAACATAACCCATCAAGAAGTTGGTGGGGGAAGGTGAAAAGGATGGTGATGGTGATAATAATAACATAACAATGTTAAAGCCCTCTAGCACATCTATAAAGAAGCTTTCAACACTATCAAAAGCAACTCAAACCATTGAACAGACTGTGGACACAGGTGGAAATTATGATGGTAATGATCAGTATGATGATGATGATCATTATAAAGATCAATATAATGATGAGGATGATAATGATGATGATGGTGATAATGATGAACTGCTTCCCGAGTTTTTGAAACCATTCATAAAAAATAGCAAATGGAACAATCCTAATATATTAGATGAACGTCTACAGCTCTTGCATACCTGTAAACAGGCTGGCCATATTGGTTATGAGCAAGAACTATTAATAATAGAAGATGAACTTCGTAAAGCTGGTATTATTGTGTAATGGGTCAACGTAACAACACCTCCATCCCCTAAAAACAATTTTCAAAAAGTGTTATATTTAAAAACTATAACAAGCAAACATAAACAAAAAGAGCTGTTTTCTGTGTGTATGTGTGTGTGTATACCTATTGTAAAAATTTACATATTTGAATTAAATTAATTAATATAGTTTGTATATATTTCTTGTTTTTTGCATGTTGATTGTATATTTGCTCAACCACTTTTTGGTTTTTCAATGAAGATTTTTTGTTTTGTTTTGATTTTTCCGTAATATTACAGTTATCAGTCTTGTAGACTGGGTGATTAATATAGGGATAAAGGATTCTTAAAAAAAAACACGAGCCTTACAGTTGTCACAAAACATGTATAACATGTTACATGTTATCCTATATTCCACATAGGGCGAGCTCTACCTTCTTAACAGTGAACTCTGTTGGTCATTAAAATAATTACTTGTAATATAATTCCAGTGGCAAATCCTAGTAGCAAATATCATATATTAAATATTTTCACGCCATAGAACGATATATTGAAAATCATTTACTGTAGGAATACCTATAATGGGACAACCAAACTTTCAAGTATGCAATATACATTCGAAATAGTGTTGTAATTTGGTCGATAGTACCTCGAGTGCTTACATTAAATAAGAATACAGTAAACGTTTAAACATTTAATAAATCATGATTGTTTTATTAAATATCATATAATAAATATTTTCACTCCAAAGAATGACCATTTGAAGATTATTTATTGTAGGAATATCTTTAATGGGATCTTCAAACCTTGAAGTAAGCCATATGTGATATACATTCCACATAGCTGCGTAACCAACAGTACGTCGTGGTATCAATCTCAGCCACCGCGCGCGCTCATTGCTTGTGTTGCATTTCTGTCTTATTACTAGAACTGTACTCACTGGTCAATAACCAACATAGTGGCCAAAATGTTTCCCTGATAGGTAACTCATGTTTGGTTAGTCAATTCTTATTGCAAGGCCAAACAAGACCTAAAAATTAGACTTAACGTATATATCAATAATCAACACCATATCATTAATCAAATCAAACCAGCTTAAGGTATTTATTAAATTTAAGTGCATTTAAGGAACCTTGAAAGCATCTTGCAACCTTAAAGAGGAAAGTATAGACAGGAATTGTCAAAAGGAAACCGTTCAATCATTCAATTTACTGTAGTTAGTGTTACGAACCTCAACGTAAGAGGTTATGAAAGTCTATGTGAGGGTGTTTTTTTATATAGCTGAATTTCTTTCTTTCTCACATCCACCACAGGCAGCAGTTTATGGGAGATAAAACTTAACTATGATGTTGAATGTTCAGGTCCTAGCCTAGGACAATGTCATGTTCAGGTATTTGCCAGGCAGTGCGGAAAAAGAAACAAACAAAAAAAGCATACATGTAAAGTGAATATTATGGAATTTTCGAGTATATATATTGATTTTAAAAAAATCGGTTAAATTTCATGGTTTGTAGACCAATTGGTTAAGTTTGGTAAATTTTAGTGAATTTTCGTCCATATTCGGGTAATTTTATATGAATTAGAGGTAGTTCAAACCATTCTTTGTTAAATCAATAGCCTTTCAATAAATCTGGTAGTCATTTGTTGGAATTTGCTACAATTTGGTGGAGTTTGCTAATTATGCGGTAAATTTAGTGGATTTTACAAAATTCTGTTCAATTTCAAGATAAATCTCAGATATTTAGGTATTTTACAAATAACCTCTGCCACCGTAATGTCTGTATTAATGTGTGCCTTTCACTATCAAGGGTAAGAATGGGAAGGAGCTGGTTATGGACTTACGTGCAGAGTCATTTATATTCACATTAAGGATGGTTGTTGTGGGAATATCGAAATCTCCCATTGTTCGTTTTTCAAGTAAGTGTTCTCCATGCTACCCTTAAAAAGGCACTAATGAGCTCTAAGCATTGACAGTTTGCAACCATCTCACTATTGTTAACATGGAAGGCCGTGGCATTTGCCTGGAGTAGAAGTGGACAACTATACAAAACCACTAGCATGATGTCAGAGGTAGCAATAAAACCCACCACTTGTACGTTTTGACTCGCAAGGTTAATTGTACGCCGTTCCAGCCATCCAACCAGAATTACATTCAATGCTAGTCTCTATACAACGAAGCAGACTTTTCATAAACAAGCATTCTCCTTGTGTATTATTGTCATTGTTGGACCACAGTCACTTTTTCCCAACTCCTTGAAAAACTGTATTGATCTGCAAATTTGACATCTAATTAACTTCTCTAATGAGGTTGACGTTTAGAAGTCTCACCTCACCTCACCCCAACTGCTTTGAAATGAAAATAATTTGTTTTTGTCTTATCTAGGGGCTTCAAAATCATGGTCATCTGCTCCATGCACTATACTTATTCAAAATAACTAACCATTTCCCAACATATCCATGCGTATTCAAGCACACACGCGACTTGCAGGAGAAATGTAAAACGTGCATAGGTTTTTCACCTAGCGACTTCAAATTTATCGTGCGGGTAGATGGGGTAAATACCAACCATTCATGTCAACAAACTTTTTTTCTCATCTTCACCGTTTCCAAAATAGTCAGCATTTTTAAAAATACGTTTTCTTTTGGCCTACACACTTGAAACTTGGTTCTGGCTAGAGGGCATAGGCACCTTTCATTAACGTCCAACAAACGTTTTTATTATCTTCACCGTTTCCAAAATAATCAAAAATTCAAAAACAAGAATTTTCAAAAAAAAAAAAATACCAAAACACATTATTTGCAAGGAGAACGTCATCGCAATGCCAACAACATCTCATTTGTTAAAATCCGACCAGGCGTTCGCCAATTATCGCCAATGTTCGCGGTAAAGTAGGCTACACACTTGAAACTTGCTATCAGCTTAGAGGGCCTAGGGACCTTATGGTGTATTCTTTGGAATACATGGTAAGATAGAATAAGCTTTTGCTTCTCTTTGCTATAGTTTATCCCTTCCTTTCTCTCTAACACCAACAGTCATCTACTGATTTCTCCTTGTTGGTCATGTCTCTTATGTTACCTGTGAGTCTGTTCTAGAGATATATCTTCCATGACCCACCTAGCGTCATCTAGCAGCGAATCTCTGAAGTTCCTCAATTCTTCCCTGTACATGAGGACTTCTTTATCAATCTGGCCACCAGATCTCGGCGCCATCGCCAGCTATCATCTCCGTGATCAAGAGAACTACGTCTACTTTTTCACCCTCTAGGCTGCGCTATTGTTGTCTGCTATCAACTCGTTGAAGACCATTTCATCAAGAGAAATTAACGTTTCAATGTTGGTTATTCTTATATGTATTCCTTTTGTCTCCTACCCCCACACTTTTCCCTTCCCTGGTCCCTCCGTGCTTCGCTGAGCGTGTCTCACTTGTACGTCGGAAGTCGACCTGGTCAGTTAGAGCTCCACCCAAGCACGCCTCCTCAACTCGAGAGGCAAAATTTTAAATTCTACGCCAAGTTAGAATTTTAGTATCAACCGTCAAAGGGAACATCACCTTCGCCATGAAGCAAAACTAAGTACTACTTCTACGTTCTTCAACTTATTTTAATGGATTTTAAATAGCTACATGCTTTTTAATGATCATTTTATAGGCAGTGTGAGATTACTATATTTGGGGCAATAATCATCCTTCGCGGGATTTTCTTGTTGGGCTTTTGTCTATCTAAGCCAGTCTTAACAGGAAGCAGCATTTCTTATGCATATTAAATGAGAGATTTTCTCACAACGTGGGATACCATTAAATTACCCACTGTCTATAAAATACTTAGCTCGTTCCACCGCTGGACTAACTTTTGCCCTATTCTTCAGTCATGATTGCTCTGGAACCTTCCAGAATCTGCACTCTACCTACCAGTTATACTGTCATGTATTTTACACTCACATGTGGGAATACATTTTCAAACTAAGGAATCTTCCTTATGAACTACTAATCAATAGCTAAATTTTCTTCCTCCGTTGGGATTTTCTCTGGCGCATTCAACTATAATCTACAACTTTCTCAAGCAATAGACTTTCCCAAATCTAGTGTAACTAGTTATTTTCCATCATTGCAATAACTTTCTTTGCCATAAACATTTTGTGCCACTACAGTGAACTTTTCATCTATTTCAACAGACAATAGTGAAAACAGTGCTTGTTCAACCTTTCATCCGCGTCGCGTTCGTCCGAATGCAATAAATACGGCCATGAACACTTTTCCACCATCCTATTTGATCTTTCCCAAACCCCTTACTAACAAACCAAAATAATAAAATTGTTACTTTAGGTCTTTTTTCAATGAGGCGTCACTCTCAATTAGTGCCCTCCCTTTTTTTGCTCTATGTACCACGAATTAATGTCTGTAAAACTTCGTGTCCAGTACACGCCTTAAATTATATTGTTTTTCCCTTCTAATTTGGGAATACAATTCTTTCAACTCATAAGTGAGTTATCTCTAGGTTTCACGAAAGGGAAACTTGCCCCATTTGTCTCGTGATCCCTGCTTAAACATAGGAGTTCTAGAAACTTCCTTTCGATTGTTCTCTTCAGGTTCCACAATAAGTGACCAGCCCTATTTGCATAATCCAACCAAGTAATTCAGCATTAATATAAGAAGTTATAGACACTTCTATTTTATTCTTCCTGCTTTTTGTTGTTGTTACTTCCGAAGTTGTTACTCTTTCTAAGATATTTACCTAGAAATTTTTAAAGTACACACCTTGTACTTGGTTTATTGTCTATCTTTAATTACGTCAGTTATCTTTAAATTTTCCTTTTATTTATCTTCGTCATTTCAAAATCTTACGAAGATTTTAAAATATATAAAAGGTTTGAAACCAAAAGAATTGTTAATTGCCTGGCGCAAGCTTTAGATGTTTTCGGAGGTCTGTGACCCCATTTGTTACAAAATCAAAATTATATATTTGTTACAAAACTACTACCCAACATTGTTAAATAAATTAAATATTTGTTTTTGGATTTATCATTTCTCTAACATAACGGTTAGACAAGATCCTGTCTTCCTTGACTCTTCCCACTTAATGCAAATAAATCTATTGATAGGGTTTTCACCACTTATTGCATTTGAGCAAAAACTCTTAGTTGGTAACTTTGTAAAGTCTCTCTTAGCTTTAATAGCTAATTCTAACTGGCCAGTAAGGCAAGCATAGCTCGCTACGCCAGCTTCCTGCTTGTGGAGATTCTCTCCAACACTTATGGTAGGTTTTTCAAAATATAAGTGTTTCTCATTGTCTAAACTTTTAGTCGGCGCCTTGCTGGGTAAAAGTTTGCCATTTCTGAATGCAACTATTGGTATACTTACCAAAATTATTCCCAAAGGTATAATTGGTTTATCCCTATCCTTCTTGGAAGCATTTGGTCGCTCTTTAAGAATTCTACAAATTCGAAAACCAAAATATCGAAACAGATTCAAATTATTGGCATTCTTCAAATTACTTGTTTAAAAACAAATTCCTTTGAACAGGTACACAATAAATCTGTTACTCTTTGCCTTGCCAGACCATCACCCTACCCCATAGTAGGCATATGTATGCTTGAGAGGGATTACACTAAAGCAGCGTTCTCGAGAACAGCCCAAGTTCCAGCTGCGTTTCCTGTTAGCTTTGCCCAGGTCCCTACCCACTTTAGGTATCGGAGAGCGGATTTGCAGTGGCAGCCGCCTTTGAGTGCATTTAAAGTTAAAATTATAACTTCTTTTGGACTCTCGTCCTATTTCTCCATCCTTTTTCTCCAGTCCGAAACCCACCTCCTTTTCTTTATCATTTTCAATTGGGGGTTAGGTTATTTCCAAGCTAATAATCTACCCAAAATTTGGTCCCAGAAACCCGGGAGAGCCCATTTATCACATTTTCTATTTTGTCATGGTTTATTTGACAATATTTTGCAAATCATTAATATCTTCTTTGAATTTTTCAGCTACAACTACATCGTGCAAAGCCTGTGAAGTGGAAAGAGGCCGCTCCTGTCTCCTTTGGTGTGTCCCTTTCTTTCAACTTTTTGCTGCTGCCAGCCTGACAGCATTTCCAACGTTCCACAGGTTCGTAAGTTATACTTTAATTTACCTATTTTGTCATGGCTCCTACTGAAAAGGATAAGGATGAAAAACTCACTTCTAAACGAGCATCCTATAAAGGGCAAATTACCCGATTCAGAAAATACATCAAAGAGCTAGATCCCTCAGAAGCTCAATTAGATTTGTTAAAACATCATGTAAAGGATTTTGAACGCTCATATGAAAATTATTGTAACATCCAAACTGAAATAGAAACTTGTATGCTCAATCAAACCGAAGATCGAGTCGAAGTAGAAAACCAATATTACGAAGGTATAGGTTCTGCTTTTAATATAATACGCCAACTCGAAGAAGAACAGAAAAAAGACGGTTCTGTTCTTGGTTCCCTTCTCGCGATGGCACTCACAAGCCCAAACCAATTCTACCTAAGATTGATTTACCCCACTTCTCTGGAGACGAATCAACTTGAGATTCTTTCTATGAATTATTTTGTTCTCTTGTGCATGACAATGAAGACATTCAAGTCATCTACAAGTTTCATTATTTGAGATCTATCCTCCGAGGTCAAGCTCTGCAGTTAGATGAAGCACTCCCTTTAAGTGCCGAAAATTACCCCACTGCCCTTAACTTATTGAAAGAAAGATACGGAAATTTACGGTTACGTATTCAACGCCATATGAAGGCTCTATTCAACCTACCCGCGTCACAGCGCAATGACGTCACTAGTTTGCGTACCCTCATTGATAATACACAACTTCACGTTAAAGCTCTGTCCCAATTGGATCAACCCACTGAACACTGGGACACTTTCTTAATACATTTAGTGGTTTCTAAAATCGATGTTGCTACCCTCAAAGCTTGGGAGATTGAACTTTCCAGAGAAGACGATTACTCTTACGAGCATTTAGTCACCTTCATGAATGCTAGATGATAACTCTTAACTGCTTTAGCTAATCAAAGTGAACCCTCATCCCCTAGTTCTAAATTTGAATCAATGTCTCTTAAACCTAAAAGCGAACGCTTAGCGTCTAGCACCCAAAAACCTGGGTCCAGCTCATCTAAACTCAAGTCAAATGCCACTGGTTACCCAACTAGGTCTAGTGAACGCCGTATTGCTAGTTCTCTCGTTTTAAACACTCAAAGCGAACCCAGCAAGGGTTTAAATGAGCCATTAAAGTGCATACTTTGTAAAGATTCCCACGCGTTATATCTATGCAAATCTTTTAAAGAACTGTCAGCCGACGACAGAAGAAAATTAGTTTCCCAGAATAAACATTGCTTCAACTGCCTAGCACCCACGCATTCTGCTTCAAATTGCAAGTCCACCAGACTTTGCTTCCATTGTGAAAAACTCATCACACATTACTACATCGTCATGATCAAGCAAGGTCATCGACCGCATCTACTTCTCAGAAAAGTGACAATGCTAACTGTTCCAATGCTTCGTCTTACATCCAAAATGCCAAGTCCATACGTAGTGCCCAAGTACTATTGTCTACTGTCCAAATCGAAGTTCAGAATAACTTTGACAACTGGGTCCGTGCACGCGGTCTTCTTGATTCAGCGGCAACTCATGATTTTGTGTCTAATTCTTTGATTAGAAAACTAGGCCTACCTGTAAACCCCACTTCTATTAACGTATCGGGCATTAACAGCTCAACATCGCAAGCTTTACAGTTCTCAAAGCTAACCATAAGATACATTTGTCACAGAAACAACTTTCTCAAACTGAATTGTCTCATTCTCAATAGCATAGGAGACGATACTCCAAGTCACTCTGTGGATATTTCAGGGTTAAACATTCCCTCGCATTTAAGGCTAGCCGATCCACTGTTCAATGTACAAAACCCCATTGACATACCCTTTAGTGCCAATGTTTTCTGGAATTGCCTTCGTAAACAGGTTCGCAAGTTATCCTCAAACGTGGTTGCCAGAGACACTAACTTTGGATGGATCGTAACCGGTCAACTACACCATTATTCTTCCCAGCCCGCATCGCAATGTTACTTCGCTAATACTGACTTGGAACAGTTCTGGAGACTCGAAAGTGTTGATTCTCCTAACGTGACCTCTTCAGAAAACGAATTCTGTGAGCAACTTTTTCTGAACACCACCACTCGCTCTTCTGATGGCCGGTTCATTGTTCAGATGCCAAGATTACATAATCCCCCTAAACTTATTAACTCTCAACCCAAAGCTCGAAAAGCTCTCTTTGCTATCGAGAGCAAATTCAAGAAAGAACCTCTCGTTAAACAACAGTACACTGACATCATGGATGAGTATGAAAGCTTAGATCATATGGAAGTTGTTAACAAATCTGATGACGAATTGCACCCCCCAATTGAAACGGTTTTCTTAAAACATCATCCCGAGTGGAAAAACCCTCTTGCAAAGGATACAATCCGAGATGTTTTCAATGGTTCATCACCTGACGTTAATGGCAACAGACTTAACGATACTCTTTACTCTGGCCCTGCTATTCAGTCAGATCTATCTGCTATACTCTTAAACTTTCGTTTATTTCCCATAGCTGTTATAGCGGATATAAAACAGATGTACCGTCAAGTTTTAATTCAGCCTGAACAACGAGATCTCCAAAGAATCTTGCGGCGCGACGAAATCATCAAGCCCATTAAGGTATTTCGCTTAAAAACGGTTACTTATGGCTTAAAACTTTCCGCTTTCCTTGCTATCCGATCCCTACACTTGTTAGCCTCTCAAGATGGTCATTTATTTGATTCTAAAGCTTCCGAAGCACTAACTACATCATTCTATGTTGACGATTATTTGCAGTCCTTTCCCACTCTGGAGGAAGCTTCTTTCATGTCATTAGAACGTCAGGCATTCCCACTTCATAAGTGGAATTCCAACTCCCATGAGTTTCTCGCCCAGTTTCCTATTGAAGATGTAGATCCCTCCTCCGTCGAAATTTGTGGAAACTCCGAATCCATAAAAACTCTTGGAGTTCATTGGTGCAATAGCACTGACACTCTCATCTATAAAGTTTCACTTGCAGAAGAGCTCCCTAACACAAAAAGACAAATTCTCTCTGAAATTGCAAATATTTTTGATCCGCTTCAATTCCTTGCCCCAGTTATCGTTATAGCCAAACTCTTGATGCAAGAGCTATGGTCGTTCAAATGTGAATGGGACGACACTGTTCCCCTTTCTTTTCTTAACAGATGGCTCTCTTTTCGCAGCAATTTGCTTGATCTTTCCCTTATTGAAATTCCCTGGAATTTACTTAACACTCATCCTAATGCATCTTTTTTCCTGCATGTGTTCGCGGACAGTTCCGAAAAAGCTTACGGTTGCTGTGCATATTTGGTTTATCGCGGTTCATTAAACGGATCTTCAGTTTCCAACCTTGTTTGTGCCAAATCGAAGGTGGCTCCTCTTAAAACTATCACTTTGCCTAGGCTTGAAATGTGTGCTGCACTCATGGCCGCAGAACTTGTTAAGAAATTACGGGAAGTCTTAAAAGTCAAATTCTCGCAAATATATCTCTGGAGCGATTCCATGATCACCATTTCTTGGATCGCCAAAAACCCTCGCAATTGGCAGCTTCCCAGTTGTACTGGCGTGGGCCCTCGTGGTTAATCGAAGACTCTTTTTGTTGGCCTTCTAAACCTCCAGCTACAAACTCCAACTTGCCTGACGCTAAAGTATCTATATCCACTGCTTCGTGTCTTGTTTCCAACGTTTCTCATTCCTTGTTGTCCCGCTATTCTTCCTTTCACAAATTAATTCGAATTGTTGCCTATCTTCTCAGATGGAAATATCTTGTGGTTGACCAACCTCTACTCCCCAAACCACACCTTACCAATCATGAATTGAATCTCGCTACCATTAAGGTTTTGCAACTAACACAGCAAGATGCTTTTTCTTCTGAATTGTCTTTACTTTCTTCTAAAATGGATCTTCCCAAATCCAGTCGTCTTCGTGCCTTAGCCCCGTTCCTTGATGACAATGGGTTACTCAGGGTAGGTGGTAGGCTCTCGCAATCTTTGCTTTCTGAGGACAAAAAGCATCCTGTTATTTTGCCTTCTAAACATCACGTAACTTCCTTAATTATGCGTGGCATTCATTATCGCAATCTGCATATTGGTACACGCACACTGCTTTGCCTCTTAAGGGAAAAGTACTGGATTATAAATGGAATTCACGAAGTTTCCTCTGTAATTCACAAGTGCATTCCTTGCTTCAAACCGAAACCTAAAGTCAATACTCAATTAATGAGCGATCTGCCCTCCTTTCGCTCTTCTCCTACACGTCCATTTGCTCTAACTGGTGTGGACTATATGGGTCCGTTCCAATATCAACGCAATTCCCATGAAGCTAAACGCAAATTGTTTGGTAAGCTCTACGTTTCTCTCTTTGTTTGCATGGTTACTGGCGCGATCCATTTGGAACTAGTAACGAATGCCTCTACTTCTTACTTTTTATCAGCTGTCTCTCGCTTCGCTGCTAGGCGTGGTGTTCCTTCGGAGATGTTCTCTGATAACGCTTCCACTTTTCAAGGCGCAGCTTCCTTGTGGAAGAAAGCTCTCACATATTCTCCTGCCATGGAACAGATTTCTAATTTTTCCTACTCAAAGGGTTTCAAATGGCGTTTTATACCTCCCTACGCTCCTCATCACGGTGGTAGGTGGGAATCCTGCGTAAAGCTCACTAATCGTCACTTAAGAAAGGTTTTAGGTAATCGCATTTTGACTTATGAAGAATTTAATTCACTGTCTGTTCTGATTGAAGGTGTTGTTAATCCTCGCCCTTTAACTCCGCTTTCCAGTGACCCTGATGACCTGCTTCCACTTACACCTGGTCACTTCCTTATCGGCACTTCTCTTTCTGCCCCTCCTCCCCTTCCCAACTCTTACAGGGATTCTAATTTACTTATTGTTTGGCGTAAACTTGAAGCCCTCTGCAATTCTTTCTGGAAGAGGTGGAATTTGGAATACTTAACTTCCCTACAACGGAGACAGAAGTGGTTTCTTTCCAATCCCGAATTCAAAGTGGGGGACTTGGTCCTGGTTAGGGATGTTTCTCCTCCCCTGGTCTGGATTTCTGGTAGAGTGACCGAGTGTTATCCTGGAAGGGATGGGAGAGTTAGGGTAGCCAAGACCTTGACCACTAACGGTCATATCATAAGACCACTATCTTTAATAGCTCCTTTACCTTTAAACTTTTAATTGTTTGTCTTGTTATCTGTTGGTGTTTACCCCCCAGCTTGGTGTATTCTTTGGAATACACGGTAAGATAGAATAAGCTTTTGCTTCTCTTTGCTATAGTTTATTCCTTCCTTTTTCTCAAACACCAACAGTCATCTACTGATTTCTCCTTGTTGGTCATGTCTCTTATGTTACCTGTGAGTCTGTTCTAGAGATATATCTTCCATGACACACCTAGCGTCATCTAGCAGCGAATCTCTGAAGTTCCTCAATTCTTCCCTGTACAAGAGGACTTCTTTATCAATCTGGCCACCAGATCTCGGCGCCATCGCCAGCTATCATCTCCGTGATCAAGAGAACTACGTCTACTTTTTCACCCTCTAGGCTGCGCTATTGTTGTCTGCTATCAACTCGTTGAAGACCATTTCATCAAGAGAAATTAACGTTTCAATGTTGGTTATTCTTATATGTATTCCTTTTGTCTCCTACCCCCACACTTTTCCCTTCCCTGGTCCCTCCGTGCTTCACTGAGCGTGTCTCACTTTTACGTCAGAAGTCGACCTAGTCAGTTAGAGCTCCACTCAAGCTCGCCTCCTCAACTCAAGAGGCAAACTTTTAAATTCTACGCCATGTTATAATTTTAGTATCAACCGTCAAAGGGAACATCACCTTCGCCATGAAGCAAGGCTAAGTACTACTTCTACTTCTTGTTCGGCTTTTGTCTATATAAGCCAGTCTTAACAGGAAGCAGCATTTCTTATGCTTATTAAATGAGAGATTTTCCCACAACGTTGGTAACCATTAAATTACCCACTGTCTATAAAATACTTAGCTCGTTCCACCGCTGGACTAAATTTTGCCCTATTCTTCAGTCATGATTGCTCTGGAACCTTCCAAAATCTGCACTCTACCTACCAGTTATACTGTCATGTATTTTACACTCACATGTGGGAATACTTTTTCAAACTAAGGAATCTTGCTTATGAACTACTAATCAATAGCTACATTTTCTTCCTCCGTTGGGATTTTCTCTGGCGCATTCAACTATAATCTACAACTTTCTCAAGCAATAGACTCTCGCAAATCTAGTGTAACTAGTTATTTTCCATCATTTCAATAACTTTCTTTGCCATAAACATTTTGTGCCACTACAGTGAACTTTTCATCTATTTCAACAGACTATAGTGAAAACAGTGCTTGTTCAACCTTTCATCCGCGTCGCGTTCGTCCGAATACAATAAATACGGCCATGAACACTTTTCCACCATCCTATTTGATCTTTCCCAAACCCCTTACTAACAAACCAAAATAATAAAATTGTTACTTTAGGTCTTTTTTCAATGAGGCGTCACTCTCAATTAGTGCCCTCCCTTTTTTGCTCTATGTACCACGAATTAATGTCTGTAAAACTTCGTGTCCAGTACACGCCTTAAATTATATTGTTTCTCCCTTCTAATTTGGGAATACAATTCTTTCAACTCATAAGTGAGTTATCTCTAGGTT
The DNA here is from genome assembly GCA_946902985.2 of Meconema thalassinum. Taxonomy (NCBI): domain Eukaryota; kingdom Metazoa; phylum Arthropoda; class Insecta; order Orthoptera; family Tettigoniidae; genus Meconema; species Meconema thalassinum. The sequence goes on from OX336389.2 coordinate 728,003,794, forward strand.
TCACGAAAGGGAAACTTGTCCCATTTGTCTCGTGATCCCTACTTAAACATAGGAGTTCTAGAAACTTCCTTTCGATTGTTCTCTTCAAGTTTCACAATACGTGACCTGCCCTATTTGCATAATCCAACCAAGTAATTCAGCATTAATATAAGAAGTTATAGACACTTCTATTTTATTCTTCCTGCTTTTTGTTGTTGTTACTTCCGAAGTTGTTACTCTTTCTAAGATATTTACCTAGAAATGTTTAAAGTACACACCTTGTACTTGGTTTGTTGTCTAACTTTAATTACGTCAGTTATCTTTAAAGTTTCCTTTTATTTATCTTCGTCATTTCAAAATCTTACGAAGATTTTAAAATATATAAAAGGTTTGAAACCAAAATAATTGTTAATTGCCTGGCGCAAGCTTTAGATGTTTTCGGAGGTCTGTGACCCCATTTGTTACAAAATCAAAATTATATATTTGTTACAAAAACTACTACCCAACATTGTTAAATAAATTAAATATTTGTTTTTGGATTTATCATTTCTCTAACATAACGGTTAGGCAAGATCCTGTCTTCCTAGACTCTTCCCACTTAATGCAAATAAATCTATTGATAGGGTTTGAGCAAAAACTCTTAGTTGGTAACTTAGTAAAGTCTCTCTTAGCTTTAATAGCTAATTCTAACTGGCCAGTAAGGCAAGCATAGCTCGCTACGCCAGCTTCCTGCTTGTGGAGATTCTCTCCAACACTTATGGTTGGTTTTTCAAAATATAAGTGTTTCTCATTGTCTAAACTTTTAATCGGCGCCTTGCTGGGTAAAAGCTTAGCCATTTCTGAATGAAACTATTGGTATACTTACCAAAATTATTCCCAATGGTATAATTGCTTTATCCCTATCCTTCTTAGAAGCATTTGGTGGCTCTTTAAGAATTCTACAAATTCGAAAACCAAAATATCGAAACCGATTCCAATTATTGGCATTCTTCAAATTACTTGTTTAAAAACAAATTCCTTTGAACAGGTACACAATAAATCTGTTACTCTTTGCCTTGCCAGACCATCACCCTTCCCCATAGTAGGCATATGTATGCTTGAGAGGGAATACACTAAAGCAGCGTTCTCGAGAACAGCCCAGGTTCCAGCTGTGTTTCCCGTTAGCTTTGCCCAGATCCCTACCCACTTTAGGTATCGGAGAGCGGATTTGCAGTGGCAGCCGCCTTTGAGTACATTTAAAGTTAAAATTATAACTTCTTTTGGACTCTCGTCCTATTTCTCCATCCTTTTTCTCCAGTCCGAACCCCACCTCCTTTTCTTTATCATCCTCCCTTGGGGGTTAGGTTATTCCCAAGCTAATAATCTACCCACCTTACATTAACGTCATAAAAGCTTTTTTCCTAAATTCACCGTTTCCAAAATAGAGCCATTATCAAAAACAAAAATTTAAAAAATATATATAATACCAATACACATTCTTAGCAAAGAGGATGTCACCCCAACGCCAACAACACCTCGTTCGTTAAAATCCGACCATGCGTTCGGGAGATATCGCCAAAGTTTATATGAAAGTAGGAGACGAAGCAGCTCCCCCTCAACCCACTACTCATACCCTATTCGTCCTGGCTTCCGTTATGTAAAATTCGAGCCAGATTTCATCCCTCTTCTTCACTCTTTTAAGCATTAGTCTTTTCCACGCGTCCGTAGATGGTAGTCCTCTCTTCGTCCGTAGGTCCTCAATGTAGAAGTTCTCCTTGGAAAGTTCGTACACTAGTCTAGATTTTGCATATTTTGATAATCCCAGGGTCGCTTTTAGGAAGCGCGACTTCACTGCCTTGAACGTCCTGAAGTCCGCCAGGGTCAGTTTCTCCCAGATGATTCCTATCCCGTATGTGGCGATGGACGCTATTTTCACGTCGAATAATCTCATAGCGGTTCCCAAAGAGAGCTTCGTGAGTGATTTAATGTCATATATGGCTTTAGTTGCCGCCGTTGGACGAGAATTTTTGTGGACTCTGTAGGCTCTAGCTGTTGATTGCATTGTCAATCCTAAGTATGTGAATGTATTTACTGTCTTGAGGGGATTCAATCCTAGGTATATCCTGTCTCCGGAAGCCTCTCTGCCACCTTTCCGAAACGTCATTTTTACTGTTTTCTCTGTGTTAATTTTCATCTTGTTATCCTTTACCCAACTGTCTAGATTTGTTAAGGCTTTTTGCACTTCATGTACGGAACTCGAACCAATGTGTAGGTATATATTAACATAATTTTTTCCTTGTTGTTTTTTAAATAATAAATTTTAATTGTAATTCAAAGCAAGGTTTGTCGTTATTTATAGTTATTAATTACTATAAGGCATCCCTAACTCCCGAAGTAAATACTGAGAGGTTAGTTGAATTAGTCACACAACGATGTGAGAAGGGGATATATTGTTGCTCTGTTACTAATTAATCAAGGTAATCTACAAATATTGGTTTATTATTGGATAATAGTGACCTGGCGCCTGACAACACATATGTAGCCTATGTATTTTTACAGCAGCTGAGATAACCACAAAAATTACAATTGACGACACAACGAGGGTCACAGAAAACTGAACATTACAGACTGATTGATAAGGATCCTCAATTGCAGATCTATTACGTGTAAAATGATGTGTATTTATTGTACCCTTCCGTAGGAATAATATATGGTCCTACTTCGCCTAGCTCAATCTGTTCGGGGATGATACGTTTATTTTGCACGTTATGACACATATATTTTGGGATCACGAGCAACACAGGCCAACACTCAAATAAAAACTATAATTTTACAAAAAATATAATATTTTATTATAAAATATGACCCTCGAACAAATTACAATAAAACAATCCAATATAAATGACACTAATAAAAATAAAAATCCACAAATAAATAAACTTATTCCTGTATCCAAAACTATGAATATCAACTACACACAAAGTGGTCTGGAACAATGTTAATATGGCTCCACTAAGCCTATAAGATGTCTAATTTCACTTCCATATGGCACGCAAACACTACATGTTCTACTGAATCCTCTACAGATTCTACATAAAATTAGAAAGTCTTTAGGGTACAATTCCCTAAATAGTCATTTGACTTTCTACAACAATTATTATCAAATAATTTAATTATCAGCATGTTTTAGCTTTGGGTTTCTCAAATGTGTTATTACCAACATTTACTTTAGGTTCCAAAATGTTCTTAACTTTGGTTCACACTCATCAGATGTTCGAACTCTCTCTCTCATACAATATGTTAAGTACTATATCCATAGGTAATAGTGCATTCCCTTAATTCGAAGATATTGAATAATTCAATTAGATCGTTTCTCCCCGACATGTCTGTATTTGATCTTATCAAAGGAACTTTCTTCATTTTTATATCTGTCACTCATATGAAGTTTTGTAAATACATCTTGGATCGTAATATTCCTGAAAGGTTGACTTTTGAACGATATTTTGGGCAGGGAATACTCGTTATGACATATGCTAATGGATTAAAGTATCCTTGAATTCATTGATATAGCCAAACAATAATTTTAAACGTCAGAGTTTTAATTACCAGTCTGCTCAAACAAGCCATTACGGTCGGCGACTTTCATCAGTGGGCTCGGCCAGACACTTACAATTTATGACCTAGTCTCGCTTTTAAAAGCGTTAGCGTAGGGAATTCTCTTTGAAAGGACCATGACACCAGCTGGGCTTTCACGGGGCCACTACAAACACAACAGATTTCTTCGCTATGAATGGTTTTAAAACATTTAGCTCCTAATGCTATTAATTACTTATTGCTCATTAGCAAAAACATTTAACACACACAGGTAGTTTGATCAATTCATGACCATCAACATTGTCCGGAATACATGCGATCTATAATTACGGTGGCCTCAGCACCACATATGCAACCAACGACATAACTTAAAATCCAACCCAAGGGTCACACCACTTCTACTGAGGATTTACGAAGATATCGCGGAGGTAGAACAAACCAGCTAACCCTCCAAGTGCGGAACCCATCACAGACCTCTTTGCGGTATACATTTTTGCACGTAGAACGGAACATACCTCAGTCATCTATGCAAATAGCACACATATGCTCCTCAAAAACGTCCTAAGACGTACGACGACCAGACCCGTCATAATGTTGCCGTGTCAACTACGATCACGAAGGATTCCTCCTTATTTAATCATTGCAAAATCGCTTGATAATAATTTAATCCTCGATCATATCAGCGGTACCAATATATTGTACAGGCCCGGGGGGCTGTACCCCCTGAAAGCCACCCCCCATCTTCTACTAAAACCACCCCAACTGGCAACACCATAAGACCAGAACAGTACCTTTACACGGCAAGAGGCGACCACCCAGCTTGGGAGGTTGGCCAACTACTTGCAACACATAACATAAACATCTACACACCAGCTAACTGGGGCAGCTACGTCAACGGAATGCTGACTAAGCAACGGCAGGAACTATAAGAAGGGAGGCCTTTTTTGAGCATTATCTGTCATACAGTGTGCGCCGCCGAAGGCCCTAGCCGACAACTGTGCCAGCTGCCATCATCAGGTGAGACTCAGCAAGTGTTCAGAATCCTTTACTTTGTAAACACCCATCCACAATCTTGTACACTCAAATTGTATCATTACTTACATTCCCCTAAGAGGGACTTACAATTTCACACTCACTGACCAATAAACACATGGTCAGTAAACTACACTTGTCTTGATAATTACACGCCTCTTTACATCCTCATACTCTTCCTGATTCTCGTCACGATTGACCGTGACCATAGTAGCCAGTAATTGCTTGCTCAGGTTTCATTGTGCTTCCCGCAGGCGACTCGACTACATAACGTCGAGCCGCTGACGTAAGCACGCCTATTGTATCACTCATTCCATCCAGCTGGCAGGCCGGTGTATTAGCCTGCATTTATAGGCCCATCCCCTAAGCGACACTTGCGTCTTTGCAGGAGCACCCCTTAGCGTTTAAGTGCTAAACAACACACTACACTGGTAAGCTCACCCAGCTACGGGAAGCTACCCTCTCCTAGGAATCACCTTCCAAATTAGTACAATAACATAAGTGTTTTAGCCCTAACTACCCCCCAACTAAGGGATCTAAAACAATATAGTCCTCTTAAAACCTTTCTTGAAGAATTATATCACTTCTCTGGGCCGTCCTTCATATCCACAAAACTGAATTTACGTTGGCTTATCACTCTCAACAACTGATAATATTTACCTATAAATGTTCCTACCCTTTCAACAATCTATTGGGCTTCTTTCGATATTTCATAATTATGAAATTCAAATTAAATTATTCCTGCCAAATCTCGATTCAAATCAAAATTTTTACGCAAAACATGTTTCACATATTCATCTTTCCTTCACTACAATTAAAAAGAATGCACGATTCCTAGTAACACTCATAATGTAAAATTTTTAGTACTTGCATATTCGGTGGTCTTCGCCAATGATTATGGAACATTTCATCCATCTTTCAATGAATGTAGCAATTCCTTCGACACATTTCACAGCAATACACACTTTTACAATAAGCGATATACATTTTCAAAGCACTGTTTACATGAAATCTTACACTTGATTTCATCCCTGATTTTGGGGATATTTCACACATTAATAAACACTTATAAAATGCATACATTAACACCATAAACACAAATTTCACTACTGGCATATGTTAGATGCCTTCCTTCTATCTAGCCTCATGCACTGATTTTTAATACTTTATTTGCACACCGTTCACTTTCTTTACTTCTCACGTCCGGGAAATGCAGGTGTTGCTTTTTTCCTGCTCCCTTCCATACACATAAGCTCTGCTTATTCGCAGTCTCTAACTCGAATCCCGATTCCTAGTCCGAAGGTTCCCTGTTCACCTCAGCGAATTCGGTGCTCAATTGTCTTTACTCTTGGTTTCTATCGGCGCGTAACTATGTTCGGCTCGATATTTATTTCCTTGTTCCATGGAAATTATTCTATCATTGGACGTACTTCCACTTTATAAAGTTCATTTAGACCGTTGCTTAGTCTTGAACTAATGACTTGTCCTTAATAGTTTTTCTCGACTGACATTGCGACTTATGATCTTCACTGGAGTTCGCAAATACTGTCTACTACGGTAACCCTCACTGGATTACGATATAATTGTCTGTTCTGAAAACCTAACTCGGTTTCGAACTATCACTCCGACTTGCGATATGTAACTATCACTGTTCTTATAATGTCCACTTGGACCGACGTCTGTCGTAAGCTTCCCAAGCAGGGCAAAACTTTGACTTGCGTACTGGCATAATGACCTACTCAGGCCTCGACGAACTGACCCAGCGTAATCCTCCTAGGTTCACGAATGACTGGATGATACTTCGTTGCCTCCCGGGCCTATATATTTGATCTGGCTAAAACTATAGTCAATTTCAACTTCTTGAGACTTAATTTCTGTTCTAATGCTCGTAGCGCGTTGAAAAAAATACTCCTGTGTACTAAGGAGTCCATAGGTTTCAAATATCCTTCTCAAATCCAAAATCGATTGCCCAGTTTTTCTTCGAAAAATCGTAAAGGTGTTACGTGCTCTATGTAGGTGGTCCGTTATACATTTAGCTTGCGCAGATACATTCGCTAATGGGCTCTGACGTAATGCGCTGTCATCACTTCTTATATACTCAAATATTACAGAGTTTTATCTCTTCTAAAATTCTCTCTCGAATTATCACATGTTATTAATTTTTCCGTAAATCTCAAAATCCTAGTAATTTCGTCACCTCTGAAGCCCCGCCTCTTACTGATAATAACGAAATATCGCAGGGTCAGATTTGATTCGGTGAATCCCCCTCTTATAACCGCGCTCTGCGTCATGCAAATAGTTAACCGCTGATCGGCTAGTGTGAACCACGAGTATGATTTCACTGGCACATGTGCAGTGTTACACCACCTTTTTGAATAATCTTGTTAATCATAAGCTCACATTGCAACTTCCTTTATAATACACATGAATATTATTCGTGGCTCAAGGTTAAAAACTTACCACTTTCTCGTATAATTCTGGATTCGATCTCCTTGTGCCTTGCTCCAAAAGGGCAAACAGCTCCCTCCTTTATTAAATAAATTTTCGATAAAATGAGAAAAGTTATTTATCAATTATCTTCCTCCCTGCATAAGAGTCCTTTCTGCTCAAAATTCGAATCCATATCTTTTAAATGTCCTCCTCGTATCCATTGAATAGTTACATTCTCACGCTATCTTATCAATACTCTAGGTCTCACCGGTGCGTTCAGACCATTCACTTCTGTCGGGACTCGGTATGGATTCCTAGTATTGTAATTGTCAATCCGTTATTCTTTTCTTAACGGGCACGCCTTGTCCTTACCCGTTCAATCATTTCATCTTCTGTCCTTCTCTTCTTCTTTCCTTTTCCGATCTTCTCGTTTCTTCCTCATGTCGCTATTTTCCTGCTCAATCTGCTTGGCTATACTCTTCAATTCATAGTAAATTTCTTTCAGTCCACACTCGCATTTGAGTAGCTGCCATCTTTTCTCTCAGTCATCCTCATTTCTATTTCTCAATTAATATGACCAGAGCTTGGTCATTTCCTTCATCAAAATCTTCTGGAGGGTAAAATAGTTTTTAATTCGACGAATTCATTGTGAGTTCATGGTTCGTCTAACAATGTAGGATCATATACGCATTATTTCGTAGATCTCTTACTACCCTGTATGGGCCGTGGTACATCTTTTGAAACTTCTTATAAACTCGGTTCCCTGGATCTGAAATAGCTGATCATTTCACCAAAACGAATTTTCAAACGATTAATGGTCGATGGTATCGCTTACGCCTGTTTCTTCGTTGCCTTCTATCTGCCTGTGCCTACAGATGTTCGAATGTCCTTCTGATTCGGAGTTCTCTTCCGGGCTGGGGTTCAATTGGTGTGGGTATTACTGACTCCATGGTCTTCCAGGCTGCTGGTTGCGGTGTAAACTTATAGGTACCTCCCCAGTAGCTTCATGCACTGTGTTATTAATGCAGAATTCGATAATTTCAAGGGTGTCTATCCACTTCCAATTTTCCTCGCAGCAGCAGATTTTACAATACTTAGCCGCCTCTCTCATCATCCTTTCGACGGGATTCGCCTCAGGATGGCGAATACTGGAGAGTATCTGGCGTATTCCTAAATTGTCCAGATCCCTTCGAAATTCAATGCCTGTAAAGCAACTTCCATGGTCGGATAATAGTTTCTCTGGCTTTCCTAAGATGGATATTACTCTTTCTTTAAGACGTTTCAAGACCTGCTTCGTACTAGTCTTCTCTATGGGAGAAAGAACAACCATCTTCGTCAAGACATCCATAACCTCCATAATGTGTGTATTTCCTCTTCTAGCCTTGGGTAATGGTCCAAAATGGTCTATCGATAGAATTTGACCTGGCCTCTCTGGTAAGAGTGGTATTGGCTTCTGTCCCATCAAAAATGAATTTGGTTTAATTCTCTGGCATGTATCACATGTCTATAAAGTTCCCCTTACAGTTACTCTCAGTCTCGGCCATGCAAAAACTTCTTTCAACATTGAAACTGTTTTGTCAACTCCCATATGACCAAATGCTCTATGGGCCAATCATACCGTATTCCTCTACAAAGTAGACTGCACAACAATTCTTAGTTGGGTATGATCAGAGTCCGCAAATTTATGCAATACATTGTTATAAGAATTATACTCCGCCGCTATCTTCTCTGCTTCTATACATTCGGGTGTTCCTCTAGTGATTTTTCCCTCAAAATACTAAATTAGCATATTCATCCATGGGTCCTCGCGTTGTCGTTGACCAATGTTCCGCAATTCATCCAAGGTACGTTGATCCCTATCTTCCATCTCTATAGCCAATACTTCCTCCTCTGTTGACTCTGGCTGTCTACTTAAGTAGTCTGGAACGACCTTTTCTTTCCCTAGGCAATACTCTATGGTCACGGCAAACTGCTGAATATATAAGGCCCAGCGCATCAACCTTGGCTGGATAAGTCAGTTTTATTAAAAGGTTAAGGCTTTATGATCTATCCTTAAGGTTACAGGAAAACCATACACAATATTCCGCTATAACTTCAAGGCATGCAGTATCGCGATTAGCTCAATCTCACTAATTGTGTAATTTTTCTGGTGCGGTTTAAGTCGTCTGCTCGTAAAGGCTAGGTAATTCTTTATTTCAGGCTTTTCCGGGTTATCCTGAAATATCATTGCTCCAATACCAATTTGGGATGCATATGTCTGAATTACAAATCGCTGATTAAAATCAGGATATCCTAACTTTACACAATTCAATAACGTTTCCTTGGCCGCAATAAATGCCTTTTCAGTTTCCTCCGTCCATTTCCAATTTCCAACTTTCTTCACAAGGTCTTGCAACGGTGCAACGGTACTCGTGTAAGACGGGCAATGTCCAGAGAATAATCGAAACAATCACAAAATTTCACGAACATTATTCTCTCTGGTAGGCCTCGGAAAATTTCTTATAGCCTTTAGTTTGCCCGGGTTTGGTTTCACACCATTTGGTCGATTACGTGACCTAAAAAGTGACTAACCTTTTACAAAAGTTGCACTTCTTTAAATTTATCTTGAAAATTGCCCTTTTCAAATCTTCCAATAATTTCTTCAAAGTTCTCCAAATTCACTTCTTCAGTCTCGGAGGTTAGTAAAATATCGTCCACGTATAGGATCGTACACGTTTTTACTTCCTCCGACAAATTCCGATCTAAATCCCTTATTAATGCTGAACCGGCTGTCTTTAATCCAAACGGGCATTTTCTAAAACAGTATGTTTGTTGATCGAACTGAAATCCAGTTAACAAGCTGGTTTCTCTTCCAGTTCGAGTTGATGATAAGATGAAGTCATAACAATATTCGCGAAGATTAATTTTCCATGAAATTTCCTTAATATTTCCTTGATGGGCGGCGCTGAATCATTTTCAGAAATGATTTTGGCGTTCAAATTCCTGGCATCAAGACACACCCTCACTGATCCATTTGGTTTGCTCACAATCGCCAATGGACTTACATAAAGGTGTGGCCATTTTCTCAATTACACCTACTTTCATCATTTCTTGCAGTGTCTTCTTCGTCTGAACATAATTTTTTTGGCAACCGGGTATGGTTTTTGACGAAAAGGGGCCCAATCATTGACCTGAAATGCATATTTGAAATTTTCAATTCTCCTAGGCTTGGAATCAAATACGTCTTTATATAGTAATAATAATAATTTCAAAAGGTCTTTATCTTCATTTGCGACCTTAGCTTCTTCAATCTTTTCCAATAGGATGGCATCGAACTCAGGTTCCAGGCTCTTTTCAAAATCCGCAGTCAGCGTTTCGAATGCCTTTTCTGTGGCTTCAGTTCCTTCCTCGGTCATGTTTCCTACATGCCACACCTGTTCACCTGTTCTTGGTTCCTGATTCTGCAGAGATATATTTTGCTCATCCTCATTGGCTTCCCGAAACCCTATACAGTTTTTTGCAAGGTCTATAACTACCTTGTTTTCTCGAATAAAGTCAATACTTAAAATTATACTGTATGGTAATCGACTCACAAGCAAAAGTCTTTGTCAAAATACGGTATTCCCTCTTAGCATATCAATGAATACATGAAATTTACATGTGGGCGTTTTCTCCGGAATAATTCCTTTGATTTTCACACTGGATGTAGGGATCTTTAATACTCGCCCCTTTGTCTCAATTTCGCTCACCAAAATCGGCGTTATCAAACTGACAGTCGACCCTGTATCAATGAGGACTCAAACCAATAAGCCCTCTATGCATACCATTATTATCGGCAATTCCCTTTTAATAGGTTGTAATCCTTCAATTTCCTCCATGATCAATTCCTCCGGTCGGGCAATCCAATTAACTACTTCGACATTCCTCTAACCCTTTTCATATTTCCGCTCTGGCCAATTTAAATTTAAGTTTTTTTCATCCTTGGAATCGAAATTCCCTTCGGCCCTTTTCTGAGCTTGTAGCTCTAAGCTCATAGCTCCTCCATGCGTATCGGGTGATTGACGAATTTTCATAGCTTCACTCCAAAGTTGTTGCTGATTTTCAGGTTCATGATTTCGTTCATTCATGTATCGTTTCGATTCTTGATATCTTTCTTCTAACTCTTCTGTATACTCTAGCCTTCTATCTTCAGGCCTTTCGTTTCTGTTTGGATCCCTTACCCATTTTCTACTTTTTTCGGGCTTTCAGTTATATTGTTGCCTCATATCAGGCCTCTGTTACCCTGGCTTATTTAGATATTTTCCTCCATAGTTTCCTCTATAAGTTGATTGTATTCCCCTCGGTTCGTTATGTCCGCATTCACGACCGAGTCCATCGCAAATGGTCTCTAAAGGGATCATCCCCTTATTCCCACACAACGCACAACATTTTCTCGGTTCAAGTAATAAAAGCCGGCTCCAGCAAGTTTATGTGCTGACAAAAAGCCTACAGGCCAGGATTCAAATGTTAACCAACGATCGTTTCCTGATTTTAAATTTAACCGACATGGCAAACCGACTTGCTCTCTTGTTGTATTTGGTACTAACGCCATGTGTTATAATAAAACTTTTTTTATTGCAAGTTATTAACGTTGCACAAGAGCACAGTGTACTTTAAAACATAGTGTATGCTAGTTCACTGTCTGTTCACTACGTTAATGGCGCATGACCACAACTAAAAACAAAAAAACACCCTTAACTCAATCAATCAATCAATGAATATTTGTAAGTAAAACTTTAACGTTAATTAGCATTAATAAGATCAACACACCATTAAAAAAATAAACTGTATGCTGTCATGAACAGTAACCCATCTACTTCATTTATTTATAAAGCTATAGTTATTCATATCCCCCTTTAATGGATATATTGAACCCTTATGATATCATCTGATATAATAATGATTCATATTTTTATTTCATTTATTTGAATGTGGGCATTCATACTAGCAGCAGTGGATACGAGTTGAGGAAATATGTTGCAAATATTGAAGTAAGAAGACGATGCAGGTATATTTAACCCAAGCTAGTGAGACAAGGAAATATGTGTCAGAATTCGGGGAACTGAAGAGGTCAACGTTCAAATAGCGAGGCTTCAGTTGGCAAGTCTTGAGACGGTTGCTCCCTAGTTACGCCAGCGGGAGAAGGGGGCACAGAATCTGACAAGGAAGAAGATACTTGCACGTCATAAAATTGGGAGGAGTTTCTAGGTCCCACTTTACGAGATGAATTTGAATCGACGAATAAAACAGGGCACGCCTTGTAGGCCTGCGAAAACTGGCGTACCTTTGATTTGGCGCGAAATGGATATTAATGAAACCCATGATCGTTTGTGAGTCCGCCGATCAAATTCTTAACCTTTACAATGAGAGAAGTTCAATGAAATTAGTCGCAAGTATGTAGCTCAAAAAATCCGAATTATTTTTTAATTTCGTCCACTCCACCGATAATTTGCCGTGTTCTGTATAAATGTCGCCGAGCTGATGGTTGAACTGACTTTATTTCGATGTGTCGGGGGTGACACCAGTGTATAGACTTTTATTTGATGTGTCCAAGGTGACACTTGTGTACTTTATTTTGATGTGTCGTGGGACACTTATCATAGTTTGAGGTCTCTGTGGAGACGAGTGATAAATAGTTAAATTCGAAACTCGGACGAGTTTTCAAAATATTAAGTATTCGCCAGAAAGTCATTTAAGTTTCACAATTTTTGCCATGTATAATTTGCGTGTGAATTGTAGAAGCTACCAGGCTTAAAAACATATTTAGAGAAAGTTTCTTCGAACAAATAGCTTAGGACTTTGAGTTGATCTAGCAACTCATTTAGCAATTTTAGTAGTCAATTTAGAACTGTGTAATAACTGAACATTTTCCATTCTAAGAAAATCATCAAGATGTCTGGAACGAGACCAATAGTCGGAAGGATGACCATGGACTCACCAGTGACGATGTCGACGTCCGGCTAAATAACTGCTGGGTCATGGGTGGCGATGTGAGCTGAGGTGTTTGGCGAAGGAATAAGTAAAAAATAATGATTATTCAAGTTTAGTCGTAGTTAGATTAGTTTGGGAACTGTAAATAATTTTCTTGTATTTTTAAATGTAGTTTGATTTTTATTCTGTGTATCGACACTCGAGTGTAATGTCGTGCGTGACTATATTTTATTTTTCTAATTTAGATGAGTGTAATATAACTTGTAATTGTACAATGCGTGTACAGATTGCTATGTTCGAATCGCTTGAGCGGAACTTATGGCTTGAGCGATAAATGATGCTTTAGTAGAATAAACGTAACGATAAAATTAGAATTTGGGGGGTAACATTTGACCTTGTGTTTTGATAAACAGGCGTTTTATTTGTGATTTGTCTAGTGCAATTTTATATTTGCAGGGAACCATAGTTCTCTTTGTAAGCTGTAAAACTATTGAAGTAATGGTTTTATTGTTTTTGGGCATCTTAAATCTGTGCGTATTTCAGGTGGTGTGTTGTGTGATGAAGTCACTACCCAGGTGTGCGTTATATGTGGTTATGTGTGATGATGTGTGTCTACATGCGCGGGGAACATCATGGTAATCTGACCATGATTCCTGTCTGCAGCAATATATAATTAACTGCAGTATGGTACTCCATTGAGGCTGCTGGCCGGATCATCGTGTCTTATAATTCCTGAGAGAATTATTGGGACAAAATTGGTATTTTTCACACACATGTTTCCAGGAGATACGAGGTATTTCCATGATCGTGGGCTGCCGTGAGCGAGTTTCCGATCTTGTTATGGAACGCACTGGGTTAATGACATGAGGCTTCGATGGAACGAACAGATTTAAGATAACACTAATTAGGTTTGAGGCCGGTGGTCCGTGTCCCCGATTCTTAAAGTGAGATGAGCCTGTATGTTATAATTTGTGATTTAAGGGGGAGTTCACCATACTCAGGTCATAACATCTAGCGTTCAGTTGAATTGAAATATTTGTGTTGTTGTAATTAAATGCCTCTAGGGATAGTGCTGATTCTTGTGTATTTGATTATAATCCACTTTGGATTGCTGTTGTCGCTGTAAATATTATAATGACGGTCGGTCGTGTCCCTGCGTATTTTGTGGTAGTCACGTACGCTTGTGTCGGTTTGTCAAGACCCGTTTGGGCATTATCCGTGTTTCTGGCACGTTGTCAAGATTTCGTTCGGAGATCTATTTTGTATTATATAAGGGTAGCGGGTGTCGGATATTTCTCATGTGTCTTGTTGTGGGTTCCCTGAGCTAATCTAATTTACGCAGAATTGCGTATTCGTTGCTTGACGGAAAACCATATGGTAAGGAATCGCGTAATCGTACTTACTTTCTTCATTTAGTCAAACATCGCCACGCACGCACAAAATATAGATTTGAGGCAGACGTACTGTTTCAAACGTCTTTTATTTTGACAATCTCTCCTGAGATATTCATTTTATTAAATGGTAAATTGTGGATATTTGAACGCCACTTGATTGTTGAAGCAGACACAACTTAGGGTTGCAGTTGTGGTCTAACTTAGAGGTTGTGGAGTTTAAATTCAAGGTGTTGTTTTAAATAATAGTATATATATTTTTGGTTATTTAAACTTTTTTTTATTAGTATACTGGTGTACCTCCTTTCTTTAGTTATGTTTTTGCCCTATGTATCCTTGTAAACTATGAAAAGCAAATTTAACAGCACGGCTAACAAGAGTTTTGTGCTTTTCAGTCGGTCAACATGAATGTACCCATAAGAGATTGGTTATACCCTAATCCTGAAATAAATTACATGAGATGAATAAAACACTAGGATGACCAGTTTCGATCGTCAAGCGATCATCATCAGATCCATTACACTTAGGCTACAAAATCCATGTTTGAAATACAGGTGAAAATATTTACAATATGTACAATTATTTAGTTGCAGTATTGGTACTGCAACTGTCAGTGTATGCTAAATGCAGTATATATGTTAGGTGAAATGCTAAATGGTGATAGCTATCCGGAGATTGTACTTTAGAGAGATTATATGGTTGTAAACTATGGTTAAACTATAAAAATTTTAGGGTAACTACTTATCTGATTGTCTTCCGTACTACAGCTACTCGCAGTTTTCGTGCTCACTGGAACTCTGGAACACTGGTCGACCGCACAGTGAGTTCCAGTGAGCACGAATACTGCGAGTAGCTGTAGTACGGAAGACAATCAGATAAGTAGTAGATATCGGCAATGTTTATATGAAAGTAGGAGAGTAATTAGAATTGTCCTCATTCCCTGAAACTTGGTTTACGGGTAGAGAGGCTAGGGACCTTTCATTTATGTCAAACAAACGTTTCTGTACAATTCCTAATTTCCAAAATATAAGATTTTCAAAATTAGACTTTTTTTCAAACAAATGTTAAAAAATAAAATTTTTTATTATAAAAGATAACGGACATAGAGGAAATTCGTTTGCACTATGGCACAACGTTCTGTAATGTTTGGTTTTCAAACTATCACATACTTTCAAAAACGAAATTTTTGAAAAAATTATTGAAAAATATAACGAATCGTCCATAGAAAAGAGGACGTCACTCAGAGTGTAACGACACTTCATTCGTCAACATCCGACCATGCGTTCGCGAGCTATCGCAAATATTATATGGCTGGGGCTTAGTAGTGGGGTGAGGTCAGTTCTAGAGTGGGTTAGAACCCCCACTGCTCCCCTACTGGCCGGGCGTGGAGCTGACAACTCCATCTCATCTAGTGCCGATGTCACAAAAAGTGGAAGCCTCTACCTCCCACTACACCCAGGCCCTCCATGGCCTGTACGGAGTTGGCTTTGCTTATCCGGCCCCTTGGTGTTGGGGTAGTTCGCCTGCCTCTCACCCGGAGGACCCGGGTTCGATTCCCGGCTCCGTCAGGGATTTTAGAAACTGACGTGTGGGCTGGAACGGGGTGCACTCAGCCTCGTGAGGACAATTGAGTAACTGTCTGACGGTGAGGCAGCACCCCGATCACGAATACTAATATTAACGGCCGAGGGGACACGATGCGCTGATCACGCGTCACCCCAATATCTGCATGCCAAATGGCTGGGAAGCGGTCGCTTCATAGGCTTAGGCTCTTCACGGGCTGTAGTGCCAGGGGGGGGGGGGGTTATTTGGTTTTTGTTCCTTTTCATTTCGGGCTAATACCTATCAAGTACCAAACCCGACACGATCCCAGAATAACCATCTCAGCTCACAAGAATAGTTCCAATATATAGTATGTTATAGAGTGTGTATGGTTGTTACGGGATTCGGATGCATGTCATTTGGGCGATCAGGTCATCCTGGGGCAAACGGGAAGAGCATGTTTTGAAATTACGTCACTGAAATTAAACTGAACTACTTTACTTGTTGGAGGTACACTGTCCACATCGGTCGGGTCAGGTTGGATCCAATTTATTTTGCTGCACCTCGCAGCGAGCCATATGAAATAATAACAAGTACTTTGGATTGTCTTCCACGTACTTGTATAGTTTCCTTCACTAACACTGTCCACCTACACACTACTAATGTTATCTAACATCGACTAAGGCGTTTGTCAACTCCCTTGGCAAGCCGACCAGGTGATCTGTATTCCACTGAACATGTGTGAGACACTAACGGATATGTCTCGTACGATCTGCGCCATTACTGCCAAGCTTTGACAAATAGGTTTTTGTTGATTAACTTAGGGACTTCTCACCTTAAAATTATACCAGCTGATTTGGATCACCCTGTATAACTCACGCTATAAACTTCAACTAAACCAAGCGAGATAGTTATAGATACCGATCTGTTATATTTGATAAAGGTGATTCGCTACTTTGAAAATCTACTTCCTACCTTTAGCACACCCGCGTGTTCGCCATATGCAATATACCATATGCTGTCTTAACCCTAGGTTTAGGATATCGCACAGTAAATCTTGTCGCGTGATTGTAGCGTTTCTATAACACCACAGAACACGAAGGGGGAAAGAATGGAACGGGGAACGATTCAGAGATTGATGAAGGAGAGAGGCGATTGCTCAGGGAAAAGGAAAGCTAGTTCCACACACCATTCTTAATAGCGTCAGCGTTAATGGTGGTATCCCAGCCTTATTATTAAAATTCCTTGACTAGCTTTCCTATGTAGCCATTCACACCATTAATGAATCATTTGCAATATATTGGAAAATATCCCATTTAAAATCACGTTAGACACATCATTGCTCATTCTGCAAGCTATGATTCTTTAATTTAATCTTAGAACGGTAAAACAGGTTAGCTTAATGTGCAATTGATGTTTGCTACTAATATTGAAACCGTTACAGGTAGCTAAATAGTATCACGCTGCTCCCAAAGCTCGTTGGTTCGTGAATGACAGTTTCCATCCTCATCTCTTTCCAAATAAATCGAACACCCTATCATGCTGGTTTCTGACGAGGAAACGTCGCAGACTATGTACAGTGTTATAGAAATAAGTTAGGTCTAATCGCGTCCAGCTGGTGAGAGAATATACAATTCTAATCAATATTTATGGTAACATTTGTTATATTTAAAGATAATATTTTAATATTGTAATGCTGTACATATTTTAGATTAGCAGCAGTACAGCATACACCAGTTTGCTTAATACATCTTCTGTTTCAGGAGCCACAAGGAATAAACTGAAACTGCGCCGAGAGGTATGAGCTCCAAGGTACTCCAACTCTGTCTGAGTGGAAGTGCGGTACACGGGTTCGACCCTCGTGTGAGCTAACAGCTGAACATTAAACCCTGCTCGAGAAGGGTTGTACCACGGACCACTATGACAAGTCCCGTATATCGAATGATATATCGCACCCCTGAAAGAAGACTGACACAAGACAAAAAACACAGTTCTGAGATAATGAGCTTCAAAGTTTTTAAATTGCTGTAATTAATTCAAATGAATTGCTAGTGTTTCAATATTTTGTAGAATTGGCCCTTATGTATAGGATTTTACTTTAAGCATACCAATATAAAGCTAAATTAGAAAGAAGTTGCATATTATGCATATTTATTGAGTTGTGGCACTCTTTCGCCATGATCTAATGCAAATTTTACGGTCTGTTACATACTGTAATGTAGTTGTGGCACTCCTTCACTAGGCTATACAGCATGTTTTACAAGCAATTAGTATGCAAGTTACAGAAAGAATTGGCTAACAAATACAATGTCATCTGTGAATATTTTTCTAGACGTGAGAGCATGTTTAAAACTAACTGTTTTTAGAAATATGAAGTTGCATTCTTACAAATTCATTTTGTGGGTTCATGATGTATATATTAGCCTACACTATTGAGTGTTCACGAAATTACTACTTGAAAGAAAGGAACATTGCATTAATTACTTGCGTACCATTTTCCAGATCTTAACGTTCAAAGCATGGTCAAATTAAATTAATTTACTATGCCTTCTTTCACATTTTCTACAGGTTGCTCCCTATTGTTTCTCCAATACAGAACTTTTTAGTCCATGGTAGCAGGAAGTATTGACAATGAATCAAACTTGCCGATGTTCAATGACTAATTTAGTTCTCTTTCCTCTTCTTCAAAGTCACGAAATTCTATGACTATGTTGCCTTTCTTAATAACATTTATTTTGGTGGCGTTGGTTAAGTTATGTATTTAATTGATAACATCGTAATAGCATTGGGAATATTGGATCACCCACAAGATTGTCATAATTTGCATCGACAATATTTACAGCCATTGTCCCTATAGCACGATCAAATCAGACATTAACTTACTAATTTCTAACAGTTATAATATCCATATTTCCTGACTTTGAAGCCAAGCCATTATTATCACTGTGATAGAAGCTATTGTCTTGAGGATCAATAGGCCTAGATGGTTAGGACTGTGGAAATAATGCCTGAAGATAGAAAGTATACAATTTCTTGCAGAGTCGGGAATCGAACCCTGCAGAGAGACATGAGATTCCTTATCTTAAATTCAGAAATAGCATAGAGAAGAACTCTGATTGTGATGCTAATGTTGATCATCCTTGTTTAAATTTGGAGGGATTCACTCTTTGAGGCTAGAGAAAACATTGCCAAGATGGCGGCGCGTGCCTGTATGAAGGGAAGTGTGCTCTCTCCAATTTTAGTACTTTTATTGGTTAAATGTGCAGTGACTGTGGCAAGATGTGTTCATTCTGTGGCCGTTAATGGTGAGCAGGATCTGAAGAATCAACCCCTTCTGGAAAAGCTTCTGGTGAGTGATAAATGTACAATACATTCCTGGACATGGTGTGGCAGCGAAGGTCTGGGGCTGGCCACCATTAGCCGGCCACGCCGAGCGGGAGAGATGGGTGTCGCAAGGCTACCTGCTGCCGGGTTCTCATTCTGCTGCCTAGCGCTAGCTCTAAGCGGCGACATAGAACTCAACCCTGGACCATTGCAATGCGCAATATGTGAAAAACTCGGCCGAAAAAATCAGCTATATATTCAGTGCAGTAATTGTAACACGTCGATTCACAGAACGTGTGCTAAAATCAGTACCTCTGAGTTCCGGTGCATTAAAAAAGGCCCGCAAACGTGGACATGTTGGAAATGTGCTATGCCGCCATTTACCGACTCATTGTGCAACAATACCAGTGATATTCCCAGTGACTCTGTAAATAGTACAAAAACATGAATAGTTCACTTGTAAATAAACACTTATCACTATTCGGCTTCAATGCCCGCAGCATCACGCGGCGGGGACGGAAACAAAGCATTCATGCTACAGTGACCGCCCTAGATCCAAGTATCGTGTGTTGCAGTGAAACGTGGCTCTCTGGGGTGGTAAGAGATCGGGAGGTGTTACCAGACACATACCAGCTGTTCCAGAAAGATCGACCACGGACTTCAGGGGGCGGGGTCCTCATTGCTGTGATGCCTGAGTACAATGCAACTCGCATCCATCAGCTGGAAACTGACGCAGAAGCCGTGTGGGTGGAGGTTCAATGCAGTAACGGCAAATATCTGATCGGTTCAGTCTATCGCTCTCTGAAATCGTCCCAGCTGATGAATGATGAGCTGATTCTCTCTCTCAAACGGGTGCAAAACGTTCAACAAAACTATGACGCTGTCACCATTGTTGGTGATTTCCACCTACAAATCACATGGAATAGAAATGCCGCTCCTATTCCAAATAATCCTATATCTAACAACTTCCTTACAGCATTCTATGATCTTTTCCTCCATCAACTCATATTTGAAGCTACGCGTATCACTGAGACCTCCCGTTCTACCCTCGATCTCTTTCTAACAAACTCTCCGTCCTCAATTCAGTCTTTACAAGTCATCCCTGGGTTCTGTTATCACCAAGCCCTCCTACCTATGTTTACCCACACAAAAAAAACAGTCCAAAATTACAAACCAGAACAGTTTACAATTACTCCCTTTCCAACTGGAAACTTCTTTCTGATTTCTTACTGGACAGATTACCGGTCATTACACCTGAACTCACCAACAGTGTACATATAGATGGTACCTGGAATACTTGGAAGTAAATCTTTTTTCAGTGCGTTGATGAAGTGATCCCTAAGATTACAATTAAAAATAAGAAAAAAAACACCTTGGATCTCAAAGGACATAATAACCAAAATAAGAAAGAGAAATCAGCTCTATAACAAGTGGAAGTAGTGGCCAAGTAACAGCAGGTGGGAAAAGTATAGGCTGGCTAGAAATAGTACCAAATCTGCAATTCGTGAAGCCTACAGTGCGTATATGGACAAATTAAGCTTTAATCCCAAGGCAATGTGGACATTCATTCGGAGCAAAAGTGGCAACACCGCACCACAGAGCTTTAAACATAACGGACTTTCAATTTCCAACCCGCTAGACATAGCCAACTCGTTCAACTGTAAATTCAAAAATAACTTCTCTCCACCTGACACCAGTGAAGGAATGTTCCTACCAAGGACGTCATCCCCTCTCTCTCCCCTAGCCAGTCTATATTTCTCACAACAGGAAGTTCGAGACAGCCTACGGAGAACTCGCCCCCATGCTGCGACAGGTCCAGACTTAATCCCTGCTCGGATCCTTCATTACTGTGCAGATACCCTGGCGCCCTCATTGTGCGCACTCTTCAACCAGTCCATTAACACCGGGACTCTACCACAAGAGTGGAAACATGCCAACGTGGTCCCTGTGTTCAAAGATGGTGACAAGGAAGACACGGACAACTACCGCCCTATTTCTCTAACGTCTGGTATCTGTAAATGTATGGAGCGCCTGGTTGCTAGGAACATACTGGAATTCCTGAGCGAACGAGGCCTGTTAAATCCAAGCCAACATCGCTTCGTTCCGGGGAAATCTTGTACAACTCTTTTGACAAAAGTGATTGATGACTGGCAGAACTCCTTTGATCAGACTAACGTCTCCCAAGTAGACTGTGTGGCCCTGGACTTAAGCAAAGCTTTTGATCAAGTGCCTCATCAGAGACTCTTGTTAATGCTTAGCAAATATGGCATCGGAGGCAAACTGATTACATGGTTGACGTCATTCCTGGTAGGTCGAACGCAGTGTGTCGTGTTTGGCGGGGCCAAGTCGCTGAACATAGTGGTAACTTCGGGAGTATCCCAGGGGTCGGTGATTGGGCCTTTGTAGTACATGGCTTTTACCCTCGACCTTCCAACCTGTGTGACGTCTACGATGGCGCGGTATGCAGATGATTCAATAATTTACAGAGCCATAAAGAATAATGATGACGTCAAAGCACTACAGGAAGATCTGGACAGTGTGGCACTGTGGTGTGATGTAAATAAGATGACCTTGAATGTAAACAAGTGTAAATATATTCGGCTAAGTAGGGCCAGACAGCCTGTTGAACATAGCCTTTCACTGAGCGGCAAAATTCTTCCCATGTGCAATTCACTGCGAATGCAGGGAATACACATTTCCAGCAATTTGAAGTGGAATGTACACGTTGAGGAATCTAGGTGTAAAGCATTTAGAATTCTAGGATTTGCAAGACGCAATATTCTGGGATTCAGAAGCCGTGCACTCCGAGCGGTATATCTCTCCACTATACGGCCCATTCTTCTGTATGGACTTCCTGCCTGGCATCCCACTACCGAGGAAAACATGTGGACGTTAAGTGCAGTCCAACGTCGAGCAGAGCGACTCATTTACAAACAGGGAAACAAAGTTTTGACAAAACCACTAACATCAATCAATGACATATGTAGCCAAATAGATCTCACCTTTCTCCGAAAATCTCTAGCTGGCACCATTAAACTGTCCCAATTTCACCGCCTTCAGCTGTCATATCACTCAGTCCGTAGAGCACAGGGTGTCACCCTCGTTCCTCCATTCGCTAGGACAACAGATTATCAATCTGGGTTCTACAATCGCTCTGCTCGACTTTGGAATGACCTGCCTCATGCAATAAAAGACCTTCCTCCACGACAATTTTGCCGCAATGTGAAGGCTCTAAAGGGACTAAAACCCCATGTAAATTGAATTTATATAATGTAACTTTGTGAGTGAGTGGGAGTGTGTGCGTGCGTGTAGGTATGTATGCATGTGTGCGAGCGTGAGCGTGTTTATGTGTGTGTGTGTGCCTGTATCTTCCCTTTTATTTATTAATTGTATGATATAGACGTCGTGTTCAGCAGATTATGTGTATATAGCAATGTAAAGTTGTAAATTGTATATATGTAACATATCAGATTTGTATAGATTTAATGAAAGGAGATGGAGACACTGCTGTGTATGTGGGGCTTGCCCTTTATGTATCTACCGTCCATAAATTGTAGACACAATTTTTGGTAAATAAATAAATAATAATAATAATAATAATAATAATAATAATAATGACGTACCTTTCACGAAGCATAAGTAGCTGTAGCCTTATCTAGCATCATAAGACATGCTTGGTTGTGTGCAAGTCGATCTAAAATCTTCCATTTCTTCATTAACAGCCACATTTTGACTTGTGGCACTATTTCTCATGTAACAATAACACATGTGACTTACTAACAATGCAACTGCTCATCTAAATACTGCCACAACACAAATTGTGGCAGTTTAGAAACAGAGAGCTGCATTTTACGGGCAGTGTGTATACTGCCTTACAATGTCAAATAATAGTCAAATAATAAATTTAGACTTGTGGCAGTCTTGGAACATGAAAAGGACACAGTAAACTATTCCAAGTCATATATAACTTAAAATCGACAATTTTTGACTTGTGGCAGTCTTCTTGCAGGGGTGCGATATGTTAATAACACTGCCAAAGATACAAGAGAACTTTACTGTGATGGTGTCTGTATACTATCACCAGCTGCTTGTATTTCAGTTTCAATAAAGGGAATACTAAAATGCCATGCACAAAGCGCGGCCACTGTCAGTGTCGGAATTTCAACCTTGGATCAGCGAACTAACTGCTCCTCATTGGAGTCGTGATGCGTGAATTAACTCGATTGAATATTTTTCAAGTATTCCCCAGAAACATTTCCTAGTAATGAGTTTGTTGTACCGTGTACATATCACGGATTTAATATACGGTATGTATACGTCACCTGTCCTCCCAAAACAGCGACGAAAATTAAAAGCATGTTTTCTCCTGTGAAACTCAATAAGACTTTTCGTCGACGTGTCATCTATGAATTTAGTGTTGCAATAAAGGAAATTTGTACCGTGTCCTTGATCCCCAATATTAGTTAGGTGAACTACCTAGTATAGCCTATATTGTTGCCTCAAGTTTTATACAATCATATTGTATATTTCCAAATTTTATGATCAGAACGACTGTTTAAGCCAAATTTGTCTTAAATACTTAAACCTCCTACGTGAGTCTACCTCTCAATTCCTAAGCATGAAACAGCTAGTTTGTGATGTGTGTGCACACAGGGAATCCATAACAAATTTTCAGAAATATCGAGGATCTATTATGTCCCACTCGGTCCCCCAAAGCAATTACAAAATTGGAATATTCTCTTCCGTTTAGACCTTTCAAGAAACATAGCATTCAGTAATTTAATGCCAATAATTATATAAGGCACTCCGTGCATGCGGACTTCCTGTAATTTCAATTATACGAGGGTAGTAGGGAGGTAGTGGTGCTTCTAACTCACCCATTTTATTTGTACCCGACTGTACATGTTAAAATAATTAATATCTCTCGAACCCATGGTCGGATTTTAACAAATGAGGTGTCGTTGGACTCGGGCTGACGCCCTCTTTCCAATGGACAACTTATTTCAACCCCAAAATAAAACCTACCCCTACTAGGGGATGAAATTGTATTTTTTTTTAGTGAAAGTCATTTTTCACATGCAACAGTCATGAGGGGCGATACCACTATGAACTTAAATGTTGTTGCTCATATAGCTCATGCGTTTTGCTGGATGCCGCTATGGATCAACATTTTTGTTTTTGTCTTTTACGCATGCGCACTTGGGTTTTTGTAAGAGGGCGAGCTCTTTGGAAAAAAAAAGATTTATAAGAAGGGGTTTTGGTGGTGAGGAGAGAGCCAGAGAGTCGCCTACTTTCCTACGAAGTTTGCTGATATCTCTCGAACGCAAGGTCGGATTTGGACGTGTGACGTGTCAAATCGCTTGCCTCGAAGCCCTATATATGTTATTAATAGGTTAAAGTTTTGAGAATGCTGGAAACATGTTTTTGGGGTAAAAACCTGATTTTATACTTTTTCTGATATCTCACGAATGCATGGTCTGATTTGGTCCTATGACGCGTCAAACGGCTTGTCTCAAAACCCTCTTTATTTTGGTAATTTGTAATTTTGAGAATGAGGGAAACCGAATTTTTTGGTGTACAATTGTGATTTTAGACTTTCTGTTATATCTCACAAACCAATAACGCCAGAGAAGTATACGAGGGGTCGTTGGACTAGGGGTGACCCCCCCCCCCTCCCACACACACACACACACACTACTCCCCCGTTCAAATATAGTATTTATGTTTTAAAAAAATTGCGAAAGGGTCTAACGACACTTTTGTTGAAAACATTTTAGTTTTTAAAACTTTTTTTAAAAATCTGTCTAAAATGTTCATGAAGAGTGGTTGTAGATAGAAAGAGACGATACAACTGGGCGCGTGTTTCAACGAGGCTATTACAGGCCACGGTGGTGATATACCAATACAGTATTCGCTATTTCGATGAGACGGCGGGTCGAGGGTTCGTTTTCCGATTTTTCCTATGATGGAATTCCTAATTCCTAAACCCCCTGAAGGGGGTCTTTAACATGTAAACGATTATGAGTGACATGACAAATGATAATTCCTTGATCAGATGAAGTTGGCTTTAGATAGAACAAACAGAACTTGGTTATATGTTGCTTGAAGTGAGTATAGAAAACAAACTTGCTGGGGCAGACTGACAGGATGTGGATGTTATTTGAGCGTATTGGAATGCATTGACTTGACTTGACAACAGGGCAATAAAAGAAGCACAGAGATGCTGAGGACACTTGAAGGTCAAACGATATGGCTACCATGGTGGGAGGGGGAAGCGAGGATGATGTCGCCAATCATGTTCAATGTTCAATGGATGAATTTATATTTTGCGAAGCATTGTTCGGAGAGGGTTCTGTGACGACTTGTTTAAGGGTATTTATTTTTCTGATCTTTCCTATGGTGGACTCATTGATTGAAATAATCCAAAACTGCTAGGGTATGGCCTTGAGATTTTATAAACAGATAATGGGATTTTTACATACAAGGTCCCCCCCCCCCCCAGATTTTGACATGATGTCATTCTTTTTATGGCTTATGAATTACGCCAAAAAAGACCCAAAACAACAAGATCATGGACTTTTGCTTGTCTTAATATATTGCAAACTCATAATGTAAGATGTTTACTGTGAGAGATGAAACCTAGCTAGGTAAAGAAAGAATTATTGTAGGCTACATGTATGGTGACTGACACGTCTTTGACCATTGGAAATTGTTTTCAGATCTGACTGTAGTACATAGGGAGTATAGGTTGTAGGCATGGCTTGACAAACGGTGTACACAAAATTCAATTTATCGATTCAAGAATTAAGAGTAGACTATCATTAATTAATTGGTTAAAGAGTGTAGCTAAAAATATAAAAAATGGTGACTACATTAAACTAAACTGAACCAAGTCGAATCAAACCCAACTGAACCAAACCAAGCCTAAAGCAAACCAAACCTAATCAAGAACAAGCTTAAGTGTAAAACTTGTGAGGAAATGCAGTCATTGGCAATGTCCAAAGGAAGGGATAACGCTCTACCTCTAGAGGGTAAGGTAAAGCTAGCGCATGGTGCTAATGCATATTCCCAAGTACATGAACCACACACACACACAACTATCCTATGCTGTTTTTATGAGTTGACTGTTAAAACTTACTCAGTGGTTACTGAGCAAGATGGTCGCTGCACACAACAAACTTTAAATGCTTGAGTCTAATAATCTGTACACTCACACACACACACTCGCTTGTTCTAAACTAAACTGTCTTGCTGGAAGTGCTCACACAGTAGGAAAATGACAGAAATGCTTGGCTAACTGAAATACAATCATTTTCGTTTGTCTATATGTTACCAGCTAACCATTACATGCTATAGTGGTGAGCACATGTGCCTCTGGCACTGGAGTTCGTAACTCGATTTCTAGCTCTAAGGCCTAGAACGAATCAAACTAAGAAAGAAAGGTATGGTGACGCAGTGGTTAAACTGTTAGCCTTTCACTAAGGTAGACTAGGGTTTTATTTTAGGTTAATATACATGTCTTAAACAAACAAACAAACAAACAAACAAAAAAGCAGAGATAATATTTAAAACTAATTACACTTGTCTCCTTTCAAATTATTACTTAGATTACAAATACAAAGGTGGACTGGGTTTGATATACAGTTAATGCTGCCTATCGCATACTAGCCTGTAAGAAAGCCAAACAAGCAAAAGGCGTAGGTAGAGCAGTGGTAAAATCGCTATGTGTAGAGAACTACCTAACGGTTTTATGAACTGGCAATGGTATGTCGCATAAACAGTGCAGGATACAATCCAGCAACCTTAATTTTTATCTTGTGGAACAGAGAAAACATATATAGAGAGATATAGAAAGCTTGTGTATTTATGGGTAGCATTGATCATTTGACCAGAGAAAATACGGTGAGGTAGGGTGGGGGGAGTGAGAATTAACACTTTTATATGAATGGTAAATAGCATTTTTGCTTTTTTTTCAATAGTTTTGTTTTTCAAATACAGTGGTAGATAGCCGTTATTTTGTAAAACATTCTTACTTGCAGTAGTAATAAACCTCTACGCTTCCGCTAACACACATAGGCAGACTGTACTATTGCCAAGGTCAAGCACTCACATTAAGATAATTTACAAAAACATAAAATGAAAAATAAAAAAATCTTGTTTTGGAAATATCGTTTTTCAACAGATACAAAATAAATAAAAAATGTGTAAACAGCAAAATGAAAATCCATGTTTCCATATAGACAAAATTTAAAAACCTTAAACGAACATTAAAAAAATATATAAATGGGAAATTGACAAATGTGTAAATATGAAAAAGGAAAATCCATGTTTCCATATCATGAAATTGAAAAAAACATCAAACTGTCAATTTAAAAAATGCAAATGGAAAATTGACAAATTGCAATGTGTGAAATGTGAAATTGAACAAATGGCTATCGTTATTAAAAAAAATAAAAAAACACAGTTCCTTATGGTTGAGGTGTGAATCAAACCGTCTCTACTTATTTTGGACCACCCGAGACTGAGTATACTTGTTTTAATCCTCATACCACTTTTAAAATTTTGTGTTAAAGCTAGGAATTGAACCCAAGAGCTTGTATGGGGAGACCAAGGTCAGAATTTGTTAAATAGATAGTCTTAATTGTAGGGTGTGGTAGCTATATAGAGATGAAACGATTAGCTCGGGACAGGGGCATTGAGATCTGCAGCAAACCAGTCAAACGACTAAAGACTCAAACAACAACATGTAAGCTCACCAAAATAATGTTGTGTAACGGTAAATGTTAGTCAACGAACAGTAATGCATTACTAAAACCCATGACACGATACCTAAGAGCTTTCCTAAAGTTATTTTAAATTGCCTTTAACCCTATATTAAACACCCAGTTCACAATATTCATAACTGCAATGTTATGGTAAAACAAAACAAAATCTATATTTCAAAACAAGCAAGTGGTTTAGTCAATGTATACTGGGAAAAGTTTTGTAAACACTCAAGTCCACAAGACTAATTAAATTAGTAACTGTCTTGTTGGCCGAGTGGTTAAGGTGTTTGACTTAAGATCAGATTTCCTGTACAAGGAAGCAAGGGTTCGAATCCCTTACCTGACATAACTATTGCCTTAACATGGCTTGTCCGCACTGATTTATTATAATACTCGCTACACAAGCCATAGACAGAGTGTATCGTTTAAGGCACTCTCTTTATGAACATAGCCAGAGACTGTTGATGGTTAACAATTGCATTAATAGTGGGACATGGGGATAGCAATTAAGAAAATAAGAAAAACAGCCATACCCATACAATATTTTTATTCATTTAGGTTTTTTTTACAATAGTTACACACTGAATACAACTTTTTATCTTTTTATCATTGTTCGATATAGATTTTAAACACAACGCTTGTTGTAGATCCTTTTATAACATTCTCCAGGTACTCTTGTTCTTAAAAACTGGGGAAGCCGCAATGGTTTTATAGACATTAAACCCTCATCCTCTTTTTTTCATCATCATCATCATCATTATAAATATTATCATCATAATTATTATAGTCATTGTCACCAACATCATCATCATCATCATCATCATCATCATCCTCAACATCACTAGAACTATCCAATTCCTTTTTTTCCTTTTCAAAACGGACCTATTGAAGAGTCTGTGTCGCTTTTGATAGTGTTAAGGGTTTTTTGAACGTTGACAACTGTCCTAACATGACTTTTTGAGGAGATGATAATTGCTTTTCAACAAACAATGCACTATCTTGAGCAGCAATATCATTTTCTTGAACTTGCTTTTTAGCATTTTCATGATATTTTGTTGACAGCAACAGTGTTTTATCTGGAACACTACATTGATGATTACCCTCACTTAATACCATTCTTACTTTTTAGATGACCTAAACATTTTGTTGTCCTTTGTTTTGAGCACTGCCAAAATATGATTCCATTCACATTTTGCCGCTTATAGTTATAGGAGTAGCCATGATACAGTGCACGTGGTTTGCCTTTATTGGTTATAGTATATTCCATAGTAGTAACTGACTTGTAAAGTTGATCTACCTACTACAAAGGTCAGAACAATTCTGGTGAAAGTGTGATTTTGTGTTGACGTTTTATATAGGATGATGTTGGTGGCTTATGTTGGTGGCTTATGCTGGTGGCTTATGTTGGTGGCTTATATTGGTGGCTTATGTTGATGGCTTATGTTGGTGGCTTATGTTGGTAGCTTATGTTGATGGCTTATGTTGGCGGCTTATGTTGGTGGCTTATGTTGGTGGCTTATATGGTGGCTTATGTTGATGGCTTATGTTGGTGGCTTATGTTGGTGGCTTATGTTGATGGCTTATGTAGGTGGCTTATGTTGTGGCTTATGTTGGCGGCTTATGTTGGCGGCTTATGTTGGTGGCTTATGTTGGTGGCTTATATTGGTGGCTTATATTGGTGGCTTATGTTGAAGGCTTATGTTGGTGGCTTATGTTAGTAGCTTATTTTGATGTCAGTTTCTTTATATAATGTATTTGTTCCATTCATTTATGACATCATAGCCAGTCTTAAAGCAATTCTAACCTTGTCCGACATGTTGGATTTTTTGTTCATGTGTGGAACTATCAAGTACCAATGATCAAGTGAGCTTCTTTCTCTCTAATCCGCAGTTCTGCCCCATAGCATTGAGAATATTTATTGTAGTAGCCTATAAAGAAACAAAAAAAAATCATGTCTAATACAGTTTAGTTATAGGTGACCAGAACCACTATATATAACATTTTATTCTAAGAGCTTTCCATAATGATAAGAAAAAAGAGCTTACCATAATGATGGATTGAGTAAGTAAACGTCTTTTGCTGCTTGATGCCACTACTAAAGTGATACTCATACAACAGACAAGTGAGTACATGTTTTGCTGACGTAATCGTATGTTCCCCCGCACGCACACGCCTTTCGCGAAGCTTTAAGGCTGGCTATGACGTCATAAATGAATGGAACACACACATTATATAAAATACTGACATCAAAATAATCTACTAACATAAGGCATTAACATAAGCCACCAACATAAGCCACCAACATAAGCCATCAACATAAGCCACCAACATAAGCCTCCAACATAAGCCGCCAACATAAGCCACCAACATAAGCCATCAACATAAGCCACCAACATAAGCCATCAATATAAGCCACCAAAATAAGCCACCAACATAAGCCACCAACATAAGCCATCAACATAAGCCATCAACATAAGCCACCAACATAAGCCACCAACATAAGCCATCAACATAAGCCACCAATATAAACCACCAACATAAGCCACCAACATAAGCCATCAACATAAGCCACCAATATAAGCCACCAACTTAAGCCATCAACTTAAGCCACCAATATAAGCCACCAACATAAACCACCAATATAAACCACCGACATAAGCCACCAACATAAGCCATCAACATAAGCCACCAATATAAGCCACCAACATAAGCCACCAGCATAAGCCACCAACATAAGCCACCAACAAAAGCCGCCAACATCATCCTATATAAAACGTCAACACAAAATCACACTTTACCCAGAATTTTTCTGACCTTTGTAGTAGGTAGATAAACTTTACAAGTCAGTTACTACTATTGAATACACTATAACCAATAAAGGCAAACCACGTGCACTGTATCATGGCTACTCCTATAACTATAAGCGGCAAGATGTGAATGGAATCATATTTTGGCAGTGCTCAAAACAAAGGACAACAAAATGTTTAGGTCATCTAAAAAGTAAGAATGGTAAGGTCTTAAGTGTAGGTAATCATCAATGTAGTGTACCAGATAAAACACTGTTGCTGTCGACAAAATATCATGAAAATGCTAAAAAGCAAGTTCAAGAAAATGATATTGCTGCTCAAGATAGTGCATTGTTTGTTGAAAAGCAATTATCATCTCCTCAAAAAGTCATGTTAGGACAGTTGTCAACGTTCAAAAAACCCTTAACGCTATCAAAAGCAACACAGACTCTTCAATAGGTCCGTTTTGAAAAGGAAAAAAAGGAATTGGATAGTTCTAGTGATGTTGAGGATGATGATGATGATGATGATGATGATGATGTTGGTGACAATGACTATAATAATTATGATGATAATATTTATAATGATGATGATGATGATGATGAAAAAAAGAGGATGAGGGTTTAATGTCTATAAAACCATTGCGGCTTCCCCAGTTTTTAAGAACAAGAGTACCTGGAGAATGTTATAAAAGGATCTACAACAAGCGTTGTGTTTAAAATCTATATCAAACAATGATAAAAAGATAAAAAGTTGTATTCAGTGTGTAACTATTGTAAAAAAAACCTAAATGAATAAAAATATTGTATGGGTATGGCTGTTTTTCTTATTTTCTTAATTGCTATCCCCATGTCCCACTATTAATGCAATTGTTAACCATCAACAGTCTCTGACTATGTTCATAAAGAGAGTGCCTTAAACAATACACTCTGTCTATGGTTTGTGTAGCGAGTATCATAATAATTCAGTGTGGACAAGCCATGTTAAGGCAATAGTTATGTCAGATAAGGGATTCGAACCCTTGCTTCCTAGTAGTGTGTTTTGGATGGTTCAGATCCCACCACCACCGCTCCACCGCTGGAATACTAAAATCATAATATCTCGCGAACCAATCAGGCTAGAGACTTGTACGAGGTGTCATTGAACTCGGGCTAACACTCCCTTTCCAATGGACAATATATTTCCACCCCAAAAGTAAAACCTACGCCTACTAGGGGGTGAAATTGTAA
This sequence comes from Meconema thalassinum, assembly GCA_946902985.2. Taxonomy (NCBI): domain Eukaryota; kingdom Metazoa; phylum Arthropoda; class Insecta; order Orthoptera; family Tettigoniidae; genus Meconema; species Meconema thalassinum. Next base: position 728,035,794 of record OX336389.2, read on the forward strand.
TTTTTTAGAGAATCTCTCTTTCCAATTGCAACATGTGAGAGTTTGAATGCCGATATGGAATGAAACGTTGTTCTACATAAAGTGCATATGTGCGGTGGATAGCCACTATGAATTAACATGCTTGTTTTCTGTTTTTACGCATGCCCACTCATGGCTTTTGTAAGAGGGTGGGGGAGCGGATCCCTATGGATGGGTTATTGTTGACGAGTCATTGTTGGCGGGGGTCATTGTTGTCGGGTCATTGTGGACGAGTCCTTGTGGACAAGTCCTTGTTGACAGGTCCTTGTGGACGAGTCCTTGTGGACTAGTCCTTGTGGACAAGTCCTTGTGGACGAGTACTTGTGGACGAGTCCTTGTCCCTTTGGACTGATCCCTTTGGACGGGTTCCTTTTGTACCGGTTCCTACGGACTGGCTCATGAAATTATTTAAATTATGTCAAAGGGCCTAACTACATTTCGCGTGTAGGTTGAACTGACGTTGTTCACCACTACTATAATGGGATAACGATATGAAAGGAAAGTGGTGAAATACATGTGAACATACAAGGGATCTAACTTAGTGAATGAATGTGTTCTAACGAGTCATTTGTAGTTGAAACAGAATAATACATGTTCTTAATATGTTAAAACTGAGGAGATGACATGTACAGTAAGACGTCTTGTTACTTCCTGTGTCATATTACAGACATGACAGAGAGTGCACAGATCTGTTGCTATGACTAACAATGCAGTAATTTGAAACCGCAAGTGTTCATTAAGACAATGGGTGATGATCATGCAAAGTTAGCAGTTATTGGATATTACGCAGGTGTTCCTTCCTGTGTCATGTTGCTGACATTGCAGGGAGCGCACACTGCTATTGCTATGACTGACGCTGCAGTAATTTGAAACCTCAGGTGTTGATTAAGACAATGGGTGATGATCATGCAAAGCCAGCAGTCATTGGATACCACACAGGTGTTCCTAGTGTACTTTGGACTCTCAGCTGTATTGGGAAAGGAATTGCAATGATCTGCAAAAAACTGCTGACACGAGCGATGAGAGTTTATATAAGAGGGGTGTCATATATTTCCCTACTGTCAGTCTTTATTACTCGCTTTGAGTGAACAGTGCTCTATTACTGCTCAAGAGTTGTAAAAAAAAAGTCTTTTTGGTAGAAAATCATTAAATTATTTTGCAAGGTAAGTACTTATTATTATTAATGGATTGTAGTCTTTTATTACTAATTGATGTTGAAGTTATTGATTGGAATGTATTTATTGATTGATTGATTGATTGATTGATTTATTGATTGATTGATTTGTTTACAGATAATTGGGTACCTGTAGGTTAGCAGATTCCTACAATCTGTTCATTCAGTGGCAGCAGTTGATAAATTATAAAAAGGTAAGTGCCCCTCTAATAACTTTTAAACAGTTAGAGTGATATTTTCCAATGTTCACCACTACATGTCAGTGAAAATGGTATATTTGACAGTCAAAAGTTGGATCTACTTGACCATGGTGTGTAAAGCTAATTTTGTAGGTTAGATTTTGATTACCGCTCTATTAAGTCTGAATGTTCATTGCTAGGTGTCAGTGACAGAGGGAATATTTAAAGACTTAACCTCAGTTAACCTAACATAACCTAAGTTTACCTAACTTAACCTTGTCACGTGACATGTTTTACAAGTTTAAACTTGTTTTAAGACTGGCTATGACGTCACACTTAGCTCACTTAACTGGCGATCGCTGGTTTCTATCACGTGACATGTTCTACAAGTTTAGACTTGTTTTATGACTGGCTATGACGTCACACTTAGCTCACTTAACTGGCGATCGCTGGTTTCTATCACGTGACATGTTCTACAAGTTTAGACTTGTTTTAAGACTGGCTGTGACGTCACACTTAGCTCACTTAACTGGTGATCGCTGGTTTCTATCACGTGACATGTTCTACAAGTTTAGACTTATTTTAAGACTGGCTATGACGTCACACTTAGCTCACTTAACTGGTGAACGCTGGTTTCTATCACGTGACATGTTCTATAAGTTTAGACTTGTTTTAAGACTGGCTATGACGTCACAGCTCACTTAACTGGTGAACGCTAGTTTCTATTACGTGACATGTTTCTACAAGTTTAGACTTGTTTTAAGACTGGCTATGACGTCATACTTAGCTCACTTAAATGGCGACTGCTGGTTTCTACCACTCTATCAAGTTCCAATGTTCATTGCTAGGTGTCAGTGACAGTGGTATATAGTAACCTCAGTTAGAACTACATGAAGTTAGACTTGCTAGGAGTTCACAGATCGATTTAAATACCCTGCTATAACCATTAACTGGAATATAATTAAACTATTTATATTGTACTTTTGTTTATCATTTATTAACATTTATGATTTCTTTCTTTTATAGATAACTTGGAAAGTAATCATCATGTTCAAGTGTGGTGACTGTAAGAAACAGTTCTCAAGACCTGACAGCCTTCAACGACACGCAAATGCTAAACATAACATTAAAATGTTTGTGTGCAGTCATTGTGCTACAACATTTAACAGACAGGATAGTCTTGGACGGCATGTAAATCTAAAGCATGTCAGTTCAGCACTATTTTCGTGTTCAGTTTGCGATCTTGGATTTTCTGCTGTAAAGCGATATCAATCCCACATGGTTGAAGTGCATGGAGAACAACAGGAATTGAAATCTGTAAAACCATTAACTAGCACGGAACCTTTAAATGAATGTGATGCTCAAAAGCGTAAACGTTCTCAAGATTGTGAAAATAGTTATGCATCAAAAAGAAAGAAGAATGGTGAACCTTCAATAACACATTGTGATGTATGTAATATTGATGTACCTTCTTCAATCATCCATGGACATTTACGCAGTATTCAACATAAAAATAACGCTTGCCATGAAAGAAATTCTGGAAATGTTCAACAAATTGGTAGTGCATTTAAAAGTCGAATTGCTAGTTATAGACTTCATAGTAAAGAAAAAACTCAAAGTATTGAATCTTTTTTTAAAAATGTTCAACCTACTGTGTTTGGCTTGGTAGGTAATGTTTTATTAGAGCATAAAACAATTAAAATGAATTTTGAACTTTTTGGACTCTATGTAAAAACTGGGAGCGAAGGTGAAATTACGGATATCAAATCTTTTAATACAAAATACGTAATTGTTAGTGAATCAACTAATATTAGTGATATATATCAAAATATTTCAAGTGCTATCATTGTGAAGAGTGAAGAGTTCCAGGAAGGGGAGTCAGGCTGGGCGTTAGTTGAAGTACTTTATTTAGAAACCAACATGAATAAATATAATCCCCTTCGAGCATCATCATCCTCATACGTTGATTTGCCAGGATGGATCAAACGTAAGCATCCTTGTGTAAACGTTATGAATAATGATGACGCATGTTTTGCATGGGCTGTAACCTCAGCTCTCCATCCCGCAGTGGGACATGTGGAGAGAACATCATCTTATCCTCACTATTCTTCAGTGTTAGATTTAAAAGAAATAGAATTTCCTATGGCGATAAAAGACATTCAACGTTTTGAAGAGCTGAACAATGTAAGTATTAATGTTTATGAAATTGAAAATAAGAGTATAGTTGGTCCTCTATATTATACTCAGGAAAAAAAGGATGCTCATGTAAATTTACTATACATAACCGAAGGTGAAAATGCTCACTATTGTTGGATAAAACATTTAAGTAGACTTGTTGGTAGTCAGCTATCAAAAAGAGAAAATAAGAAGTGGTTGTGTGAAGGCTGTTTGCTACATTTCAGAAAAGAGGACCAACTAACTCAACATCAAAAATGGGGATGTAATCATGTGTGTACGGTATTACCAACTCCTAAAAATAACATTCTAAAATTCAAGGATTATGAGAAACAGCTTCGAGTACCATTTGTTATATATGCTGACTTCGAGGCTTTGCTAAAACCATTTAATACATGTTCATCAAATCCAGCCCAACCTTTCACCAACACAACTCACATTCATGAACCTTTTAGCTTTGCATATTATATTAAATGTAGTTATGATGACTCTTTAAATAAGTTTGAGCTCTATAGAGGACCTGATGCACCTAAAGTTTTTATGGAAAGGCTTGAGAAAGATGCCGTCCGTATATCCTCTATTTTAAATACGATCATTCCAATGGAACCTCTAACTTCATTAGAGCAAATGAATTTTGAAACTGAAACTAATTGTTTTATATGTGGTGAATGTTTATATTCAGACAGGGTTCGCGATCATGACCATTTAACAGGAAAATATCGTGGTGCTGCTCACCAAGAATGTAATTTAAATTATAGAGTAAGTAAATTCATTCCGGTCATTCTACACAACGGTAGCAAATACGATAACCACTTTATTGTTAAAGAATTTGGAGCTTCAGATGTGAAAATTGATGTGATTGCAAATAATAAGGAACAATACATATCGTTCACAAAATACATCAAAATTAGCAATAAAAACCATTAAACTGCGATTTTTAGATTCATTCCGCTTTATGCCGAGTAGTCTTGATAAGCTGGCTAGTAATTTAAAATCAGATCAGTTTCATGAAATTCAACGTGTCTTTCCTAAAGAAGATGATTTTAATTTGATTCGTCAAAAGGGTATATTCCCTTATGAATATATTAACTGTGTGGAACGTCTTGAGGAGTGTTGTTTACCACCAAAAGATGCATTTTACAGTTCCTCAAACACAAGTCATATCAGTGATCAGGAATATTTACATGCACAACGTGTATGGACACAGTTCCACATTCAAACTTTAGGAGAATTTTCAGACATATATTTGAAGACAGATGTGTTGTTATTAGCAGATGTTTTTGAAAATTTTCGAAATGTTTGTATGAAAACTTATGACCTTGATCCTTGTCAGTATTTCACTGCTCCTGGGTTAAGTTTCAGTTCAATGTTGAAAAAAACGAAAGTAAATTTAGAATTAATGACTGATATAGACATGATCAATTTTATAAAATCATCAATTCGAGGTGGATTAAGCCAGTGTAGTGGACGGTACTCTAAAGCGAATAATAAATACATGTCTAGCTACAACCCATGTGAAGAGTCAAAGTATATTGTCTACCTCGATGCAAATAACCAATATGGTTGGGCTATGAGTCAATATCTACCACTGAAAGATTTTCGCTGGCTGACAGAACCTGAAATTGATGTCTTACATGTTGACACTCTTAATGATAACGATGATAAAGGATATATTTTAGAGGTAAATCTCGAGTACCCTAAAGAGTTACATGATGATCATAATGATTTACCATTTTGTCCTGAGAATATGAAATCTCCATATATCACATCACGAACAAAAATGTTAATTGCTAATGTAAATGATAAATGTAAATATGTAATACATTATCAAAACTTGAAACAGTGTCTACAGCATGGATTGAAATTAACTAAAATTCATCGCGTATTGCAATTTCATCAGTCAGCATGGCTCAAACCGTATATTGATCTAAACAATAATTTAAGAACGCAGTCAACAAACGCGTTTGAAAAAGATTTTTATAAACTCATGAATAATAGTGTTTTTGGAAAGACTATGGAGAATGTTGATAAACGAGTTGATGTAAAACTGATAACAAAGTGGGAGAATGATGGTAAAAGGTATGGTGCGAGCAACTTAATAAGCAAGCCTAACTTTCATAGCTGTTCAATTATTCATGAGGATTTAGTTGTAATACAAATGAATCGTCTTAAAGTAACTTACAACAAACCCATATATGTGGGTTACACCATTCTGGAATTGTCAAAAACACTTATGTATGAATTTCACTATGATTATGTAAAGAAAAACTATCTTGATAATGCTAAATTACTCTACACAGACACAGATTCTTTTATTTATGAGTTTAAAACTCATGATTTTTATGAGGATATCAAAACTGAGCTAAATAGGTTTGATACAAGTGACTATCCCGAGGATAATATTTACCATTTGCCTCTAGTAAACAAAAAGGTTCTTGGAAAATTTAAGGATGAATGTGCTGGTGTTATTATAGACACCTTTGTAGGTACAAAATCTAAATCATACAGCTATATGACAATTGATAATGTAGTAGTAAAGAAATTAAAAGGAGTGAAAAAGAATGTTGTTAGTAAAGAGTTAGATATAAGTGATTATAAAAACTGTATAGTTAGTAACCCACCTGTATTATATAAGAAAATGTGTGTATTTAGAAGTAAAAATCATCAACTACATACCAATTTGATGAACAAAGATGCTTTAAGTAATGAAGACAACAAACGATTCATTATACCCAACACGTTTGATACTCTTGCTTGGGGGAACAGTCGCATTGACGACTATTACTTTACTTGAGTCTAATGATCACTATATTGTAATATTTGTAGTATGTTTTATATTGTAATATTTTTTTTGTAAAAACTGTAAGTAGAATGTATAATGTTAGGCTACTGTAGATTAGTAAAAATAAGATAAGTAATACATTTTAGTGTAAAATGTTTGCTTTTGTATATTACGAAAAAGATTTTTTTTTTAAATGTACAGAATGTGTGAACTAAACAAGGGAATGTAAAAAATGTAAAGTGGAAATTGTAAATATCCATGTGTGAAAAAGTGAAATGGCTATAACCATTTTAAAATTAAAAAGACATTGTAATCTGGTAAACCTTGTTTTTTATTTCACAACAACTAAAATGTATAGAATGTGTAAACCAAACAAGGGAATGTAAAAAAAAATGAAAAGTGGAAATTGTAAATATTCATGTGTGAAAAATGAAATGGCTATCACCATTTTTTAAAAATTAAAAGATATAGTGATTTAGTGAACCTTATTTATATTTCACAAAAAAAGAACAGAATGTGTGAACTAAACAAGGGGAATGTAAAAAAATGTAAAGTGGAAATTGTAAATATTCATGTGTGAAAAAATGAAAATGAAGAAATGACTATCACCATTTTTAGAATTAAAAGACATTGTGATCTGGTAAACCTTGTTTTTTATTTCACAACAACAAAAATGTACAGAATGTTTAAACTAAACAAGGGGAATGTAAAAAAATGTAAAGTGGAAATTGTAAATATTCATGTGTGAAAAAAATGAAATGGCTATCACCATTTTTTAAAATAAAAGACATTGTGATCTTGTAAACCTTGTTTTAATTTCACAACAAATAGAGCTTTACAAAAATAGAATACAAAGAAATACCAATTCCTCAATCCTTTTCAATGTCCATGTCCACTCATTATCAACTTTCCTTTTATAACACTAATCACAATGACGACTGCCAACCTCTCTCCCACTGAGACATCACAGAATGTCAAAAGTTGTTTAGCTTTTCAACGATACTTTATCCGCTACACGTCTTAATGCAGAATGACTGTGGTGATAAGAAAGGTGCATGCTTGATCCAAAGGATTAATAGGTATATCACTATGCTGCAAAGGTTCTTCAAGACAATTTCCAGGACTACACAAATAATAACCAGGTAGGTAGATTTCGAAAGTCAAGTATTGAATTACTTTGTTAATGACGCCATTGCCAGTACAGGTCTGGCATATCCTTTTCCATCGATGGTAAAAAAGTTTGATCTTCCTCCTCCTCTGTGGATGATGTTTGTTGTTGTTGCTTTTTTTCTTCATTACTCCCATGGTATGAGGAAACAAAGTCTTTACACTGACTTTTATGACCATGATACAGTTTGACTAGCTGACAGGTAGCACACTGTCGCATAGAGGGTATTTTTGCCATAGCCACTTGCTTATGGTGATCATAATCTGTACATGGTTGCAATTCACTTAACACAGGGTTTTGAGTCCATGATTTTGGTACATGTTGCCAGATTTCTTTCACTGCATTTGCTGCGACATAATAAATGAATGATTTTGGAAGAGCCAATAATTCTTCTTTAGTAAAACTGTCTAGTTTCTTTTTACACACAAAGAACTTTCCAATCGCTTTATCGGTAGCATCCCCTTTCTCCATGGTATTACGTTGATGTTTACACGTCGCTTGTAGAAATCTCACTGGTGTCATCCACAGGTAAACCTTTAGTTTTAATTTTATTTAACAACTCCCAGCAGGCATTGGTGGATAGCCAATGAAACAATTGCCACACCTGTGCCAAGGCTTTATGGGTAATATTGTCACAGGGGCAGCGATCCATGAGTGTTTGCAGCGATGGACAGCCCATGTCCATTAAATCGATACATTGACAGTAAGACGCTAAAAATGGTTGTAGCCATTGACGTTTTTCACTACCTTTCACAAATATTACATGGGCAGAAGACAAGTGGGCTTTCATGACCATGTCCAGGTGCTTATATGAAATGGTTCCCTGCTTCCAGTCTAGTTGCATATGAGTTTCAATCCACTGGGTTTGTTTACGGTCTTTATCACACAACAAATCAAACGCATAAGGTGGTTTAAACACCAAATGAGTAGCTTGTGATATCCAAAAAGTGGAACAAACGATGATGGCCACTTCTTTAAATATAAATTTGTTATCTCCAATTTTAAACCCTTGACAGTCGACAATCAGTGTACGCAACATGTTCACTCTTGTCTGGATCAAGTCCAACTGACCACAGACCGACAATTGTTCAGTAAGGTGTACCCATGTCATTTACTTACATTCCATTCTAGTAAAAGAAAAGAAAAACATCGAGTAGTCACTGTAGAGGTTAGGATATGACAGGGGGCATAAGAAATAATAATATAACAACAACAACCAATTTTTTTTATTTCATTATTTTATTAGCATAACAAGTTTTACATTCTTTTTTCATTCTAGGATAGAGGCGGTACCATCTCATACAACAAAAAAGTCTTTTGTGTTTATAGTGTCCATAACACCGATGATATCCCAATGTCTCTAAACTGGATGTTTTTGACTGTGAGCTGCTCACTGAAGCACTGCCGGCACCATAAAGTCCACACGTATCATAACTTTTTTCATCACTCAGAGGCATGAGTGAGGGGTAACGTGAATGACAGGGTATATTACCCACCTCCATTCTGCACAGGTAGGGGCAGGCAGGTGACCAGCGCTGATGTTCCTGCATGGGTTCATCGCTCTCTTGCCATTGGTCTAAGATGATGGGACAAAACACACATTTCACTTCATCTCTTCTTTTTAAATAGTAGAATCCAGCGGCTGCTAAGGCTTGAGGGTTTATAAAAGGCACCGGCCACGTCGCAAAGGTCTTGAAACGTTGTTCCTCAGATTGTAAATTCATGGATGTAACTTCTCTTGAGGCTTGAAAGCAAGACATGACTGAGTGGTTTGATGTGTGTTGACCTGCTATTTATACACTTGTCACTTGGTTGGACAGTGGATAATAGTTGACTTGTTTGTGATGAATAATCAAACAGTAGGCCGTGGTATTGGCTGGAACATTGTCATGCGTTTCAAAATCTAGTCGAATGTCAATATTGGATGGTTTGACAGACTCTTCCAAGTAGGAACAGTCAAAGACAATCAGTGGCGCCCTTGTCTTAAAAGCTTGGGGTGACAACATTGGACAATTCTCTTTTTGATAATACGACCATCTAAATTTAGAAAACAAGTCGTACAGGGGGGCAAACTTATTTTTTGAAAAATCTAAATCCAACCCTTCATAGGGAAACACAGCACCGTTGAGGAAAAGACGTGCATTTCTCAATTGCGGGTGATCAAATTGCGTGACATCTTTGGTTTGTTGATACTTGCGATTCGTTTGAAAACCCACAATCATGTAGAGAGGTCTCTCTGTATAGAGGGCTGTTTTTATAGACCAACTGTGTGTGTTGGTGGTGGGCAATAACGGGTACTCATGGAGTGCCCAGCTTCTAAATTCCATGGGTAGAGGTATATCTCTCTTTACCATTTTGAGTATGTCCAGTTTTTTACTATCGTTAAGGGTCACATGAGGCACTTTCCATAGCAGGCGTTGTAGTTGAATTTTTGAATCAATGGGGGCATTGTCGACTCCCTTGAGTGCATTATTATCACTCCTGTCTCTCACCAGATAAAGCACTTGCCTTGCGTTGACCACAATGCGCTGGTGATCTTCAACAAAGCCTAAAATCAGTTTAAGAGGTAAATATCCAGTAAAGGTGCCATCGGTGTGTACCATCCAGTCATTGGTCGAGTCAGGGCACCAACCCGCCATGCAAAGTGTTTTAGCTTCTTCCTCACTATAAGAGGGATATAGTTTCATGACACTGGAAATACCCACATTTCGAGTGCTATCCACCACGATATCGTTAATGACATAACGTACTTCAGAAAACAGGAAGGCGAAAGCATGGTTGGCTAACGTGGATGTAGTGGGTGTAGAACCATCGGCTTTGGTGAGCCGACCTTCAATCTGAATAACACTTTCATGCGGTAGAGTGTAAATATCTTGGTTGTTGATAACAAATTGAATTTCATCATTGTTATTGAGTCCAGGTGTTTGAGTTTGATAAGAATGCAGATCAATTCTTACCACTCCTGATTGCTCCTCGATGTGGTTCGCTACCTCTAGAATAGAATTCATCGCGGGGGTTAATGTGGTAACCCAAATGCTGTAAAATCTGCTTGTTCTGAGATGTTAACGTGTATTCACGTGGTAAACAACTAACACCATTCCTAGACGGTGCTGTTGCTTTATATACAAACTTCATAGTGGTTTTAACACCAACTTGTAAGTCACTCGTGTGGTAGAATCTAGATCAATGAGTTGTTGCTCTCTATTGATCAGTCTTAATGTTATATTACTAATACCATCGACAGCCACAGAATGAAAAAGCACCACTGGAGGGTTTTCACGAATAATATAGCCATTGGGCGATGTTACAATAAAGTCATAAAGCGAATGCGACGGTTCTTGATTGGTGTACACTTGACTAATAATATTACACGTCACCGACACACGATGGTCCTCAATGAATTTCACTTCATGGTCTGATTCATGTTTTTTGTTGGGCTCTAACACACGTGGTTTAAATCCTAGTAATGGACCAATGGAATCGGGGTGAGTTTTAAAGTCAATTTTGAATGTAGAAAAAATACTGCAGCGATGAGTGTTGGTATTTCCTACAAGTTCAAACTTGCGCGTTCCATCGAGAAATGACTTTAAACCATATTCATTGATCAACACCACATAAATGTGTTCATAAATGTCATCTATCGTGTATCCACCAGAGTTCAGGGTGAGCACAGAATCATCATAGTAAAACTTGTTGTTCACATTTTCACGTATGTTGTATATTCGATTGTACGTTTCAAGAGAAACAAGTCCTAAACCATAAGGTTTTTCACTCAATTCGATAGGTGGGTAAAAGTCTAGACTCACTTCAGGTCCACGTCCATGCAGTGTAAACGTCTTACTTTCCGCCGACATACTGGTGACGTTTTTGCTTATGTTGCGTCTTATATAAAAAAAATTAAACACAAACGTCCACACTGTTGGCTGTTAAACGTTTGCTCACGTTTCACATTATAATATATCTTGATCCTGTTTCCAAAATAGGCCACTAGTTCCATGGGCGGGGGCAAATTCCCAAAACTGTCAAAGTACCATACAGTAGATCCCTCTTTGACATAAGCTACATAATGTGTTCATGTTTCCAGGGTCGTGAGGGTAATTGGTTTCGCATAAACACACCTCCAAAATTAGAAAGCTTCAGTTGTTTAGCATAGCTTTCCACTTGCTGATGCGTTAGGGCATGTCTTGCTATGGCTGAGGTTAAAGATGTTTTTCTTTATTTCGAAAAGGTGAAATTCCAAATCCTTGTTGATAAAAGGCTGGCTTCAAATTGACATTTCTAGTCCCCATAGCAATGGCCTCCATTGTTTCATTGTGTCGCTGACTTTCTTTGAGTTGTTGCTTGCCCTGTTGTGCGGCTTTAATAGTTTTTGCCACTGCACTGGCGCCGCCTAAAAGTGAACCTAGAGCAGCCAGACCAGCGAATAATGCAGGTAAAAACCCCGCTCGTTTGGGGACGGGGATCACTCGCCCTTGTTTTGAACCCTGTCGCTGACGTTTTGGAATAACATGTCTCTGTGCTACTCGAAGAGCTTTCCTTATGGTCAACACATTATTTTTTCTTTTTTTCTTTCGCAAGGGCTTGTCCACGAATGTCATAAGCCTAGGCTTTGCCAAGGACAGGCTCATATTTTTTGTCTTTCTCACCACATATCTTTGTTTCACCATGATGATGACCAACAACCTTTCACAAGAAAGTTTAAGTCACAACTAACATTAGATTGTCATTTCATGGCTGTATATTCCAATTCTACATAAAGTGGGAAATCATTTATGGTTTTTCCAGCTTGCTTTTCATTCCATGTCAACAGGAGATGAAAGGATAATTCGTCTCCTGCATTGACCATTTCATGGTTATGGACCATCATCCTATGACCATTTATCTCTATTTGTAAATGGTTCTCATCAGGTATGGCATATTTGATGTGAATGGTTCCATTATAGTGTAGTCGATAGTGGCTTAAACCCGAAGCAAGCACATAGGTCAAGTGCTGGTCATGAACTAGCGGTATATGGTTTCTCTCATTCGCAGGTTTTACATTTGTCAGATGCACTAAAAATACAGATGGGATAAATGTATAAAGCCTTTTCATTTCATAGGTCACGTATCGCTTGGTACAGACATCATCATCTTCTTGTGGGTCTTCCACGTGAATAATGCGGTGATGATTAGCGCAAAAGCCATCCACCGTAAGCTGAGGCACTTTATCATAAAACTCATACACCTTGTTATCCACATACTTTTTTGTAGTAACGTCTGCAGGCACTTGAGGATGTTTTACATGAGTTAACCGCTTGCCTTTAAAGTCATAATCTCCTTGTTTTGTGCGTGGCACTACTGACCTATCCACATAGTGTTTATTAGCAGGATCTGTTTCTTGTTTAGGATCATGTATGGGAACAGACCTAGCTTTGACCATCAACGCACGTCCAAAGACATCCATCGTCAACCTGTAGTACGAGTCTACTGTTTCTATGACAAGGCTCGGTGCGATGTATATAGACAGCCTGCTAGCCTCTCTAAGCCTTAGTTGAAATGAAGCTAATTAAGCAGCAAGAGTCATTCCCCGTGAGGGACATGGTTTCCCATCTCTACCCCACATCACGTGAACAACGCCATGGTTCACTGTTTCCATCTTCCATTAGCTGCATCATTGTGGGACCTTCCGGCTGTGGAAAGACCAATCTTTTGCTGACACTTATTACAGCGCCCAATGGTCTGTGTTTTCAAAATATTTATATTTTCGCAAAATCTCTCTACCAACCCCTCTACGTGTTTCTGGATCAAGTCATGTCTGGATTAAAAAATGAGAATATGGGGTATTTTACATTTTCCACGCAAGAAAATGTTATTTCACCGGATGAGGTAAAGCCTGATTCACTCATGATTTTCGATGATGTATCCACTGAACGACAAGGTATCATTCAAAGCTATTTCAGCATGGGTCGACACAAACATATCGATTGCTTCTATCTTGGACAAACGTATTCTAAAATGTCATAACAGTTGATTCGTGACAATGCCAATGTCATTGTTTTATTTCGCCAGGACGAGAGGAACAGTCGTTACATTTATAATGAACATGTGAATCCGGATATGACCTTTCAAATGTTTACAGAATTGTGTGGCAAGTGCTGGAACACACAACGTCATGCCTGTTTAGTGACTGACAAACAAAGTGAACTCAACCAAGGGCGGTATCGCTTAGGGTTTGATCATTTTATTGCTATTTAAGGCACTGTATCATTCCCTCTCAAGTCATTTGTCACGACATCATGGCGTTAGCAGAGAGTCAATTGAAAAAGCATATTATTAGAGCAAAAAATACTATTCGCCAAAAGTTTCGTCAATTGAAACGATCGCGTGCGGATCATGCTTTGTTTATTCAACAACATTTAGCACCTCCGCTAAAAGCTATGTTGAAACCCTCTTTCAAGCCATCTGAAACGCTACCTACCGTTTCACAAGCCAGTGAGACGCATCACGAGGACTCTGAGGAAGAGAAAGAGGAAAATGAAGACGAACAGGAAGATTTAACTAGTGTTAGCGAAGTTGAGGATAATGAGGAACAAGTGTTTACGCCTCAAAAAAAGGCATCACCCCTTGCAGAGTTTTTAAGAAAAAGGAAATCCTTAGCCATAGTCGAAACCCCTTGCCCTTCCAGATCGTCTCCATTTTCACAACTCTTGGCCACCCCTCAACATAAAGCTCAACTGAAAAACATTTTAATAAAATATTATGGATCAACACTGGAAACCTATTTCACCAATCTATTTGTTGGAAACACAGATACCACATATGGCGTTCGCTATGAGAATGATAGTTTTAAAATTGGTGATTCATCGATTAAATTTAGTCGTACTAAAGCTGTCATTAAAAAGATCAACTATAAATTAACATCAGGACTGTTAAAGCTACTATTCTCTCGGACTCCCTCATCTCAAGATTATACGTCAGAGGACCTTAGTAAATATAAATCCATTTTATTGGACACCCATGCACACAAAAGACAGTATGATCCCACTCAACAAGTGAATGCCAATATATCTCAAAAATATAAAACCATCATTGCAAAAATGTTCCCCACTAGTCAAAGTGGTCGTCGTAAAGTGTCCGCTTCAGGGGTGACATTTAAACCATTAAAACCCCTTGTGGATGTTACCTACTGGCACAATCCAAATAAACTCGTCCAGCGACTACAGCTGTTGCATGCTTCACGTCAAGCCGGTCATACTGGTCACGATTGGGAAATTCAAGAAATTGAGGAAGAACTTCGAAATGCCAAAATTATTGTTTAAGCCCTCACCCATTAAAATGGGTATTGCTCACGAGTTGCATCGTCCAGCTAGACGTCACTATCAGCGACTCAAGGTGATTTCACAAGGTGTGGATGAACTTTGGCAAGCAGACTTGGTTGAAATGATTCCCTATGCTAACGTTAACGATGGTGTACGCTATATGTTGACGGTCATTGATGTTTATTCCAAAATGGCGTTTGTTGAACCTGTGCGTCGCAAGTCTAGTCCACTAGTCACCAAAGCCTTTCAACATATTATTCAACAATCTAAACGTCAACCTCAGCTGCTACAAACCGACCAGGGAAAAGAATTTTTCAACAAGGATTTCTCCAGTTTTCTCAAATCTAAGGATATTCACCATTACACCACGTACAGCAATCTCAAAGCCAGCGTGGTCGGGCGGTTCAACCGAACATTGAAAACCCATATGTGGAAAGCGTTTACCGCTCAGGGCACTTATCGCTGGTTGGACTTGTTACCTGAGTTAGTGTCACGTTACAATGACATCAAACACAGAACCATTGGGACCAAGCCACGACTTGTGACCAAAAATATTCCACAACTGGATAAACTGTTTAACCCCATAAAAACAGGAGACCCTAAACGTCATCGCCTTAACATTGGGGACCATGTTCGTGTGAGCAAATTCAAGTCCGTCTTCGACAAGGGCTACACACCAAATTGGGGGACTGAACTATTTCGAATTCGTCAAGTCAACCTGAACAGTCCAGTCACCTATTTACTCGAGGACCTCAACCATCAACCCATAAAAGGCAGGTTTTATCTTCAAGAACTCCAAAAGACAGCGTTTCCTAAACATTACCTTGTGGAAAAAGTGTTGAAACAAAAAGGAAATAAACTATATGTAAAATGGTTGGGATTTAGCTCAGCCTTTAATTCTTGGATTAATAAATTACATGTTGTGTGAACCTGTGTGTCTTGTATTTATTTATTCACTCATGTTGTACTTAACCTACAGTCCTATGTACAGTCCTCAGCTCCACATGTATTATGAGCAATACATATTTTCTTTCTCTCTTCACCTGTGTTCTCTCTTACACTGACTCTCCCCCCTTCACCTCTCACCACTGTCAAAACAGGTTGTGACTTGTTAGCTCTTATCGTGCACGTGCACAGGTGAACACCTGTGTTTTTAGGTCATATTACACATGAACTTGCATTTTCTCACGTATGAACCAAAACAGAATGTGACTTGTTTCACAAGGAGAATGCTAATAATGACATCTCACACGTGTTCACATGTATTTCACCACTTTCCTTTCATATCGTTATCCCATTATAGTAGTGGTGAACAACGTCAGTTCAACACACACGCGAAATGTAGTTAGGCCCTTTGACATAATTTAAATAATTTCATGAGCCAGTCCGTAGGAACCGGTCCAAAAGGGACCCGTCCAAAGGGATCAGTCCAAAGGGACAAGGACTCGTCCACAAGGACTTGTCCACAAGGACTAGTCCACAAGGACCTGTCAACAAGGACTTGTCCACAAGGACTCGTCCACAATGACCCGACAACAATGACCCCCGCCAACAATGACTCGTCAACAATAACCCATCCATAGGGATCCGCTCCCCCACCCTCTTACAAACGCCATGAGTGGGCATGCGTAAAAACAGAAAACAAGCATGTTAATTCATAGTGGCTATCCACCGCACATATGCACTTTATGTAGAACAACGTTTCATTCCATATCGGCATCCAAACTCTCACATGTTGCAATTGGAAAGAGAGATTCTCTAAAAAATTACAATTTCACCCCCTAGTAGGCGTAGGTTTTACTTTTGGGGTGGAAATATATTGTCCATTGGAAAGGGAGTGTTAGCCCGAGTTCAATGACACCTCGTACAAGTCTCTAGCCTGATTGGTTCGCGAGATATTATGATTTTAGTATTCCAGCGGTAGAGCGGTGGTGGTGGGATCTGAACCATCCAAAACACACTACTCTTCCTTGTACAGGAAATCTGATCATAAGTCAAACACCTTAACCACTCGGCCAACATGACAGTTACTAATTTGATTAGTCTTGTGGACTTGAGTGTTTACAAAACTTTTCCCAGTATACATTGACTAAACCACTTGCTTGTTTTGAAATATAGATTTTGTTTTGTTTTACCATAACATTGCAGTTATGAATATTGTGAACTGGGTGTTTAATATAGGGTTAAAGGCATTTTAAAATAACTTTAGGAAAGCTCTTAGGTATCGTGTCATGGGTTTTAGTAATGCATTACTGTTCGTTGACTAACATTTACCATTACACAGCATTATTTTGGTGAGCTTACATGTTGTTGTTTGAGTCCTTAGTCGTTTGACGGTTTGCTGCAGATCTCAATGCCCCTGTCCCGAGCTAATCGTTTCATCTCTATATAGCTACCACACCCTACAATTAAGACTATCTATTTAACAAATTCTGACCTTGGTCTCCCCATACAAGCTCTTGGGTTCAATTCCTAGCTTTAACACAAAATTTTAAAAGTGGTATGAGGATTAAAATAAGTATACTCAGTCTCGGGTGGTCCAAAATAAGTAGAGACGGTTTGATTCACACCTCAACCATAAGGAACTGTGTTTTTTTATTTTTTTTAAATAACGATAGCCATTTGTTCAATATCACATTTCACACATTGCAATTTGTCAATTTTCCATTTGCATTTTTTAAATTGACTGTTTGATGTTTTTTTCAATTTCATGATATGGAAACATGGATTTTCCTTTTTCATATTTACACATTTGTCAATTTCCCATTTATATATATTTTTTAAAATGTTCGTTTAAGGTTTTTAAATTTTGTCTATATGGAAACATGGATTTTTGTTTACACATTTTTTATTTATTTTGTGTCTGTTGAAAAACGATATTTCCAAAATATTTCTTTTTTCATTTTATGTTTTAGTAAATGATCTTAATGTGAGTGCTTGACCATGGCAATAGTACAGTCTGTCTATGTGTGTTAGCGGAACCGTAGAGGCTTATTACTACAGCAAGTAAGATTTTTTTACAAAATAACGGTTATCTACCACTGTATTTGAAAAACAAAACTATTGAAAAAAACAAAAATACCATTTACCATTCATATTAAAGTGTGAATTCTCCCTCTCCCCACCCTACCTCACCGTATTTTCTCTGGTCAAACGATCAATGCTACCCATACATACACAAGCTTTCTATATCTCTTTATATATGTTTTCTCTGTTCCACAAGATAAAAATTATGGTTGCTGGATTGTATCCTGCACTGTTTATGCGATATACCATTGCCAGTTCATAAAACCGCTAGGTAGTTCTCTACACATAGCGATTTTACCACTGCTCTACCTACGCCTTTTGCTTGTTTGGCTTTCTTACAGGCTAGTATGCGATAGGCAGCATTAACTGTATATCAAACCCAGTCCACCTTTGTATTTGTAATCTAAGTAATAATTTGAAAAGAGACAAGTGTAATTAGTTTTAAACATTATCTCTGCTTTTTTGTTTGTTTGTTTGTTTGTTTGTTTATGACATGTATATTAACCTAAAATCAAACCCTAGTCTACCTTAGTGAAAGGCTAACAGTTTAACCACTGCGTCACCATACCCTTCTTTCTTAGTTTGATTCGTTCTAGGCCTTAGAGCTAGAAATCGAGTTACGATCTCCAGTGCAAGAGGCAAATGTGCTCAACACTATAGCATGTAATGGTTAGCTGGTAACATATAGACAAACGAAAATGATTGTATTTCAATTAGCCAAGCATTTCTGTCATTTTCCTACTGTGTGAGCACTGCCAGCAAGCCAGTTTAGTTTAGAGCAAGCGAGTGTGTGTGTGTGAGTGTATAGATTATTAGCCTCAAGCATTTAAAGTTTGTTGTGTGTAGCGACCATCTTTCTCAGTAACCACTGAGTAGGTTTTAACAGTCAACTCATAAAAACAGCATAGGATAGTTGTGTGTGTGTGTGGTTCTTGTACTTGGGAATATGCATTAGCACCATGCGCTAGCTTTACCTTACCCTCTAGAGGTAGAGCGTTACCCTTCCTTTGGACATTGCCAATGACTGCATTTCCCCACAAGTTTTACTCTTAAGCCTTTGGCTTGTTCTTCATTAGGTTTGGTTTGCTTTAGGCTTGGTTTGGTTCAGTTGAGTTTGATTCGACTTGGTTCAGTTTAGTTTAATGTAGTCACCATTTTTTATATTTTTAGCTACACTCTTTAACCAATTAATTAATGATAGTCTACTCTTAATTTTTGAATCGATAAATTGAATTTTGTGTACACCGTTTGTCAAGCCATGCCTACAACCTATACTCCCTATGTACTACAGTCAGATCTGAAAACAAGTTCCAGTGGTCAAAGACGTGTCAGTCACCATACATGTAGCCTACAATAATTCTTTCTTTACCTAGCTAGGTTTCGTCACTCACAGTAAACATCTTACATTATGGGTTTGCAATATATTAAGAAAAGCAAAAGTCCATGATCTTGTTGTTTTGGGTCTTTTTTGGGAAATTCATAAGCCATAAAAGGAATGACATCATGTCAAGTTCTGGGGGGGGGGGGGGGGGCGGGAGGACATTGTATGTCAAAATCCCATTATCTGTTTATAAGATCTTAAGGCCATGCCCTAGCAGTTTTGGATTATTTCAATCAATGAGTCCACCATAGGAAAGATCAGAAAAATAAATACCCTTAAAACAAGTCGTCACATAACCCTCTCCGAACAATGCTTCGCAAAATACAAATTCATCCATTGAACATTGAACATGATTGGTGTCATCATCCTCGCTTCCCCCTCCCACCATGGTAGCCATATCGTTTGACCTTCAAGTGTCCTCAGCATCTCTGTGCTTCTTTTATCGCCCGGTTGTCAAGTCAAGTCAATGCATTCCAATACGCTCAAATAACATCCACATCCTGTCAGTCTGCCCCAGCAAGTTTGTTTTCTATACTCACTTCAAGCAATATATAACCAAGTTCTGTTTGTTCTATCTAAAACCAACTTCATCTGATCAAGGAATTATCATTTGCCATGTCACTCATAATCGTTTACATGTTAAAGACTCCCTTCAGGGGGTTTAGGAATTAGGAATTCCATCATAGGAAAAATCGGAAAACGAACCCTCGACCCGCCGTCTCATCGAAATAGCGAATACTGTATTGGTATATCACCACCGTGGTCAGTAATAGCCAGGTTGAAACACGTGCCCAGTGTTATCGTCTCTTTCTATCTACAACCACTCTTCATGAACATTTTAGACAGATTAAAAAAAAATTTAAAACTAAAATGTTTTCAACAAAAGTGTCGTTAGACCCTTTCGCATTTTTTTTAAAACATAAATACTATATTCGAAAGGGGGAGTAGTGTGTGTGGGGGGGGGGTGTCACCCCGAGTCCTACGACCCCTCGTATACGTCTCTGGCATTTTTGGTTTGTGAGATATAACAGAAAGTCTAAAATCACAGTTTTACACCAAAAAATTCTGTTTCCCTCATTCTCAAAAACTTTAACCTATTACCAAAATTAAGAGGGTTTCGAGACAATCTATTTGACACGTCATAGGACCAAATCCGACCATGCATTCGTGAGATATCGGAAAAAGTCTAAAATCACGTTTTTACCACAAAAACATGTTTCCAGCATTCTCGAAACTTTAACCTATTAATAACATATATAGGGCTTCGAGACAAGCGATTTGTCACGTCACTCGTCCAAATCCGACCTTGAGTTCGAGAGATATCGGCAAACTTCGTAGGAAAGTTGGCGACTATCTGGCTCTCTCCTCACCACCAAAACCCCTTCTTATAAATCATTTTTTTTTTCAAAGAGCTCACCCTCTTACAAAAATCCCATGTGCGCATGCGTAAAAAACAAAAACAAAAATGTTGATCCATAGCAGTATCCAGCAAAACGCATGCGCTATATGAGCAACAACATTTAAGTTCATAGTGGTATCCCCCTCACGTCTGTTGCAATTGTAAAATGAATTTCACTAAAAAATTACAATTTCATCCCCTAGTAGGGGTAGGTTTTATTTTGGGGTTGAAATAAGTTGTCCATTGGAAAGAGGGCGTCAGCCCGAGTCCAACGAGACGTCATTCGTGAATCTCCGACCACGGGTTCGGGAGTTATCGGCTTAGAATCACGCGACGGCCATGACACTATTTAGAATCGGCCCCTACTGAGGGTTATTTCAGAAGTCATGACAACTATTTTTTTACCGGCAATAAAGCTGCCGGAAACAAAAATCAGGATATTCATTGGAAAGTCGCTGGTATGTTCTTCACAATGCTGGTACTGAACCCATGTACCATCGGTTCAAGGGGTCGAATCCATGTATTATGGTAAAAAGAAGGAAGGAAATATACAGTCTTCAGTGGAACATAGAAAGATTTTATACGAGAGGGCGAGCATAACGTTGTGTAAGAATTAGGGTCCAGGTGGCCAGGAAATGATATCATGCATGACGCATAGATAAGGAGCCGGTCATGAATATTAATAGAACGAGTGGAACTTTCCACGCGAGTGACTGAGAGCATGTTTCGGAAATTGCTCTTACGTTGCAGGAAAATGGCAACCTCGCAGTTGTGCAAGAAGAAGAAGAATTAGATTTAAAGCGCTTGCGAGCATATAATTAACTAAAGAAATACATCATTGTGAATCATTTCGGAATAGAGATTTTTGTGTGGAGAAAAAGGTTTTAATAATTGCCTAGGAAAGAAGTGCAAACGTGGCCATACGTCATTAAAAGTTCCCCGAGACCCGAGGAGGTGGGAATTAAAAATCAACTGTAACACTCACATATCTGAAGACCAGATTTTATTTAATATCTCAGAACTGCACGATCGATTTTCATGTGCAAAGAAATCAGTTTACGTTTAGAAAACGAGCTTTCCAGAGATATAATTTTAAATAGTGTGCGACCATTACTTCAAAAGTTGGTTATGAAAAAGACGTAGAATTTATCTTTTTGTCGCCGATTTGTATAAAAGTCCTGGCCGTGCCAGGCAAATCATGCAGTACTTACTAGACCTCGAGAGGCCCGATTTGAACATTGCTGGCATACTGTGAATGCATATTTCTTGCTAAAAGGGCACAGTACTACATTGGGATCCGGAAACAACGGGCTGTGGGTATGAGACGTTTAAAGATTCGTAAATAGAGATCATTGTTTTATTCGTATTACATATGCACACAACAAAACAGTACTCATACGGGCGAACAACCTTCAAAATAATCCCCCAAGGCCTCCACACACCGTTGCCAATGGTGAGAAAGGCGCTGAATACCATCTGCGGTGCGTGATGCGTCTATGCGCGCAACCTATCGTCGATGGGTTGTTACGATATCCTCCATGTGTGCAAACCACTGCCCACGCAGCGGTGTCTTCAGTTTGGGAACGAAATCAAAGTCGCATGGACTGAGATCAGGGGAGTACGGAGGGTTTTCCAAGATCTCCTACCCCCACAGCCACACACGGTCCAGGACACAGACTGCAGTGTGGTTTGTTGCATTATAATGGATGAGTATTAAAGTGTTGAGATGCCTTGGACGTTTCCTCGGCAGTGTACGACGCAGAGTGTGCAGCAGGAATGATCTGTAGTACGTGGCAATGACAGTTTGGCCCGCACGAACAGGATAACACACGAGAATACCATGGCTGTCATAAGCCAAAATAAGCATGACCTTGGTGGGTGATGGAGTCTGTCGAACCTTGTGTCTTCGTGGTGAACCACGGCGACACCATTCATTTGATTGTCTCTTTAGTTCTGATTCATTCGCTCTTGCCCACTTTTCATCAATTGCAATAATGCGATTCAACATCTCATGTCCTTCACGTTGGAATCGCTCCAGATGCATACGGTATATCCCGTATCGAGTCCATTTTTGCAGCTCAGTTAAAGCATATGGCACCCACTTTGCACAAGCCTTACGCCCGTATGTGTGGCTAATTCCGCCACAGTCCAACGCCTTTCATCTGCTAAACAGTTTTCGATAACATCCAAGTGCTGGACGTCCACTGTGCGGCAGGTCAAATGTTGCTAGCCGTCCACGTTTGAAGACTTCCACCCAACGTGCAACAGTTCGATAGGGCAACGCCCTATCACCCAGTGCCTCTCGTAGCTCTGCATGACACTCACGAGTATTTACATATACGCGCTGTTCAACTTTAGTGATATCCATCTCGGAACACAATCTCTAGGATATTAACGTTTGCATGTGTTGCTTACTTGACACCAATGCACTCAGACGTCATCTGGTGGTCGCATCCCGGACTGTTAACACCATGCCTTCAAATGTACACAATGTAGTGCATTAATCACATATGCGGTTATTCGGAATATATAAAATAGTTGCCATGACTTAAGAAATGACCCTCGTATTATAGCTGTTGTGTCATTTGAGGGGCTTCGACATCGGGACCATTTAGCTCCGTGTACTTCGGTATGTAATGTAGAATTTGTTTGATAACCAGTGTTATTAAGGTATCTGTAATGGAGTGTGTATTTGTAATAAACATGAGGATTGGGAAGCAGGCGGCCGTGGCCTTAAGTTAGGAATCATCCTGGCATTTACCTAAAATAGAAGTGGGAAACAATGCAAAACCAATTCCAGGATGGCTGAGCTGGGAATCGAACCCACACATTCTCAGATTTGCCACACGAGGTTGAGTGTACACAGTTTCAGCCCTCAGACCACCAGGCTTGGCTTCAAAACGCTGCCCTTCTGAACATAATGGCAGTTTGGAAATTCGAATATTATTTTGAGAGCACATAATAGGTTATAAACTGGCCCCCTCGGGGTGCAGCAGCTAGAATTCTTGGCCCTCGACCTGGAGGTCGGGTTTCAATCCCCAACTCTGCTAAGGTATTTAATTCTGGTCTGAGGACTGTAACGGACTATAGACAGCCCCGTGAGGCAAATCTGAGAAGAGGTTGGTTCGAGTTCCAACTCAGCCATCTTGGAAATGTTATTCCGTGATGGTTCTTATTTTAAGGCCACCGACGATTTTTTCTACATCGTCACCTGAATTACTAATACATACACAAATACAATAATGAAGATATCCAAGCCCTTTTAATGAAGCATCATCAACAACACCACTCACCTTTGTAGAGATCAATCTGACATTACAGAGAATGATTTCAGATATCATGATTGGCGACAGGGGCACGCTTCTCGGTGTGTTCACATAGGACAGAGGCAGTAGGAACACTGCACTACCAAGCCGTCCAGTATCTAGTTGTGCTTGCCACAGTCTTATCCAGTGTGCGTTCAGGTGGCGTCACTGCTCTCACGGTATGGACACCCATTCAAGATGAGATGTCCTCATTTTCACCGTTGTGTGTTCAGGTGGTACCACTGCAATGTGCAGACCGGACTCAACCCTGCCCTTTCATGGTGTTTTAAAATTTCACACAAGGTGAGTTCAGTTGGTACCGTTGCATTGGACGGTCTGCACTCCTCCCCTCGCTCTAGTTGAGATCTCCAGTTTCAGTTGGTACCACTGTATTGGGCGGTCTGTCCACCTCCCCTCGCTCTAGTTGTGATGTCAAGTTTTATCAAGTGTATGTTCAGTTGGTACCACTGTATTGGACGGTCTGCACTCCTCCCCACGCTCGAGTTGTGATCTCCAGTTTCATCAATTGTATGTTCAGTTAGTACCACTGTATTGAACGATCTGCACTCCTCCCCACTCTCTAGTCGTCATGTCCATTTCTATCAAGGGTATGTTCAGTTGGTACCACTGTATTGGACGGTCTGCACTCCTCCCCACGCTCTAGTTGTGATATCCAGTTTAATCAATTTTATGTTCAGTTGGTACCACTGTATTGAACGGTCTGCACACCTCCCTTCGCTCAAGTTGTGATGTCGTTTATATCAAGTGTATGTTCAGTTGGTACCACAGTATTGGATGGTCTGCACTCCTCCCATCGCTCTAGTTCTGATGTCCAGTTTTATCAAGTGTATGTTCAGTTGGTACCATTTTATTGGACGGTCAGCACTCCTCCCTTCGCTCTAGCTGTGATGTCCAGTTTTATCAAGTGTATGTTCAGTTGGTACCACTGTATTGGACGGTCTGCAATCCTCTCCTCGCTCTAGTTCTGATGTCCAGTTTTATCAAGTGTACATGCGGAAAATACCGGATAAACTTAAAAAAAACAAGGTGGACATGCGATATCCAAATATTTTAAATTACTTTTACTTTTGTCATATCGTATGCATGTGTTCGAAGAGAAACCTCGTATAGCCTAATGATCCTTTACTATAATATTACTAATAATAACAATAATATAACAGTTCAGGCTTTCACGGCCGACGTTCATAACTATGTTCATGTTGTCCGGGCTTGTAGGCCGTGGTCCAGGCAGGATGTTGTGCCCCGACGTTTCACTCAAAACAGCGTCGGGCATTATCAGATATATCACTGAAACCTTACCTTACCTTACCTTACCTTACCTTACCTTACGCCGTGGCGCTACAGCCCATGAAGGTCCTATGACTACGAAGCGACCTGCAGATTATGGGGTGACTCAGGGTCAGTGCTTCGAGACTCCTTTACCGGTGCGCTGCATCACTGTCAGGCAGCTACTTAATTGTCCTCACGAGGCTGAACGCACCTTGTTCTAGCCCTCACGTCAGTTTCTAAAATCCCTGATGGAGCCGGGAATCAAGCCCGGGGCCTCCGGTTGCGAGGCAGGTGCGCTACCCTGTCAACACGGGGCCGGCTCGTGAGTGCCATCAGCTCTCCGAACTACAACATCGCCAAACATCGGCCCACCATTCTGCAACCAGACTTTCGTAACACTGAAACTTACGTCAGGGATTCAGGCCATTTTATTGAAAAAATGCAGAGCATCCTTTTGCAACCTGAAGACCGCCTAGTTAGCTTTGACGTAGTATCAGCCATATTGCCGAGCTCTTCACGGAAGAGATCACTGGCTTGTTCCATCACTGCCTCACCGCAAGCTGCTTCCTATGGCGCGGGAACTTCTACGAGCAAATAGAAGGGGTTGCCATGGTTAGCCAACTAAGCCCTGTATTTGTGAACTTCTTCGTGGAAAAGCTCGAACAGTTGGCGATCTACGCTTGGGACACACCGTATACCGGCAACCCACACACACCGACCGGTGTCTACACAAGAAGTCCAATCATCACCCTCGACAGAAGCACGGAGTCATTAAAGCATTGGTAGACCGCACCAGGAATATCTGTGAGCCATCCCTCCTCAACGAAGAGCTGGAACATCTGAAGACAGCTCTATGTGACAACGGATATAGGAATTAGAAGATTCAGCGGGCCACTCATCCCAGGTGTAGAGACGTGAAGAAGGTGACGGAGATGATCGACAAGCTACTAACGACCTATGGGGGAAGACGGTTTATAAAACCACCACTAACATCAGGGATTTTGTGCGATCCATTAACGACAAGCGCCATCCACACTCCACTGCAGGCTGGTGTCTACAGAATCCCGTGTTCCTGTGGACAGGTAGGCCTAGACCGAGGTCCAACGACCAAATACGCATGTCACCGAAAATCAGTTAGCACGAGACTCATAAACACATCTCAGGGCTAAACTGGGTAAATGAAAACAACAACAAAATCTAAACTTGCTTCACTGATTTCCGGTTCGTTGCAACAATAAAGATAAGAAAGGTGAAATGAAAATAGCACAATTTCCTAAAATCTCATGTTATTCATCATTAAGTGAATTTAAAATTAAATTTAAAAATGAAAAATAGCAATGGGAAGAAAATGGAAAATAACTTTCCACAACAACAACAAAATATAGAGATATCAACACTTGTATAACCCTATTTAAATAATTACTTATATGATGATCAATAACCAGCTCATGAAATTCCTTGGATACGTTCTCTAACACTTGATTAGCTGTATAATTGCATTCCTTATTGACACGAACTTCTTGATTTGTCATATCATCTCCCATCTTCCTAATACTTCTCTCTAATCCATCTGCCAGGGATTATAATTTATTGTTCGCTTCCTCAAATCTACTTTCTATTGAACTAGAGTTTACAGCTAACGCAGTTTCGAGTTCCTTGGACTTTTCAAATAGTTTCGTCATTTTATTTTCTAGAGTTTCTGTAAATTTATTTTCCAGAAAATTTGAATTTTCTGTTATTTTATTTTCTAGAATTTCTGTTATTTTTGTCTTTAATGATTTTGAGTTTTCTGAAATTTCCCAATCTCAAAAAATTATAGTCTTCTCATAATTTTTCTGTCATAGAGTTTTCTGTGATTCTAATTTCTAGCTTGATAGAATTTCCACATCTTAGCCATATCCTGTGCCACACCTTTGGAATATTCTTCCAAACGAGAAAGAATCCTCATGACTTCCACCATACTTGACAACAACAATAATATTCAATATCAGGGGTAGATTTTCGGCTGATACGACGACTTAAGACTAAGTATTTATTAGCCATTGGTATTTGAAATTTTCGAATAAAATTAGATGCCCTAATTTCGACGTGATGGAAAAACAATTCTCTACTATTTACTAATTAAATCAACGACGATAAATATGCAAAATTCAAAATATCCTCCACCTGGATACTATGAAATTGTGTATTTTCAGACTTAAAAAAGAAAGAAAAAACTATATGACTCCCGCAACGGATAAGCCGTTACACATCAAATTTATCTGTCATCATTCCTACATATTTTTTTTTTAGCGTATGGCTTTTAGTGCCGGGAGTGTCCGAGGACATGTTCGGCTCGCCAGTTTTGTAGCTGCTTCGAGACGGACACCCAATGGGTGAGCTACAAGTACCGTTGGGGAGGGAAGGAGGGAAGTTGGAATGTAAGGACGAGGAGTTGGAAGGTAGCGGCTGTGGCCTATAGTTAGGGACCAACCCCGGCATTTGCCTGGAAGGAAGATGGGAAACCACAGAAGACCATCTTCAAGGTTGCCGGCGGGGGGATTCGAACCTCCTCTCCTCCCGGATGTGAGCGACTGCCATCAGTCATGCCGTAACCACCACGGCTAACTTACCATTCCTACATTAAAGTCTCCTCACAAAAGTATCTGTCCATACTAGATATATACCAATTCCCCATTAACTAAACAAAAGCAAATTCTACTCGAGTCCCTACGTTTGGTAAGCCATTTCTCTTTCTTATCTTATTTTATGTGCCCGTTTAAAATTAAATTTAAAAATGAAAAATAGCAATAGCAAGAAAATGGAAAATAACTTTCCACAGCAACAAATAAATATAGAAATATCAACACTTTTATAACCCGATTTAAATACTCACTTATATGATGATCGATACCCAGACATTGTAAGTCCATCTGGTACCTAGAAGTAATAAAATATTTACAGATATGACGTCAGGTCGTTTAGGTAAAATTATTTGTCCGTCCTGACGCCTGCGTTTCATGTTTTCACAAACACTCACTATTCTTCACTTTCCATGAATCATAAATGGTGTTCGGTGAATTAATTACGGTAAGATGGATTACCATAATCCTTTATGGGATCACTGTCACACTTATTTTTATTAAAGTATATTGATCAGGGGTTAAGTTCTTTAAACATAAATATTTGAATAATAATAATAATAATAATAAATATCCTTACAAATTCCTTAAGGGCTATGGCCTCCTGCTTTGCAGGGAATTGCTCAGTTTTTACTCATCAGTTGAGCAAGTCCTGAGGAGCATTCGGGGTCATTCTTTCTGATTGGGCCTACTATATAGATGTGTAGCTGATTAAAGATTAAGTAAATTATATTGCGCTAGTATAAAATTCGCTACAACAATCTGTTATATAGAAACATATTCGTTCATTGAGTCTGACGATATTAAGGCCTCAAATATCCATTAGTATTACGAAAATCATAATAGCCATCAACCAATATCTGGGAGCTTCCCATTGCCGCTAAACAAACAGCTTACCCTGTCTAAGCACTTGAACAATGACAGAAACTGCCAAGTTTTCACACTTCAGTAAAATCTATATTGAACCGTTTCAAATAGAAGGTTTTTTAAAAATGCAATACAAAATATTACTGGTGGAGTTTTGTCATCTAGTTTGGATGCGGATACCTATACACTTTCTTTAACATCCCACAAATCATTCACTATGTTGTGCACATGTGGTCCCGGAACGAATTAACATGTGTTTTGCAAGATAGTCGAACCTTTTGAATTCCTTGTAACCGGTGATGCAGTAAGATTATTTATTCCCCAAGTGAACACGATGATGTTTCCTCAAATTAGAGCGCGAGATGAATCGCTTTGGGCACAATATACAAACATGCGGTCTCTCCCCTGAGTGAACGCCAAAATGTTCCATGAGCTCTGTTCGCCGTGGAAATGACTTCTCACAATTGCTACAACTGTATTCCTTCACTCCAGTATGAACAACGCTGTGCTTCTTGAGGTCACTGCTCTGTGAGAAGCCTTTATTGTACACCGGACATATGTACCGTTTTTGCTGCGTGTGCACCGAACGGTGTCTTTCTAATTGATGCATTGTTTTATTGGTCACTGCATGCGAATTTCCCTAGGTCTTTACACTCCTGCCTCATCTTTGCTGTTCTTGTCCATTGTTTTCCTCCCCATTTTACGAATATTTCTGCCCATCTGATTCTTTGTCTCCCAACGTTTCGTATTCCCGTCCTTGGGTCCCACATCGTCATTTTGTACGTCCATCGGTTGGGATCTAATCTCGCTACATGTCCACTACATTTCCATTGAAGCTGGTCTGCTGATGTCATAGCGTCTTTCATGCCGGTTCTCTTTCTTATATATTCGTTCCGTATTCTATCTCTCAGTGAGACATGAAGTATGTTCCTTTCCATTTTTCGTTGACATCTCTGGATCATTTGTCATTGTTTCGATGTTAATGCCCAAGTTTGGCAACCATATAGTAACACCGGTATTACGCATTTTTCCAGAACTTCAGCCTTTATGGTGAGTTTTTAGGTCTTATCAGCCAGTATAAACTTTAGGGACCAAAATCTCTTCCATGCTTGTCCTGTTCTTCGTTTGACCTCTTTCTCTGAACGACTTGAAAGTGACTTTTTCTGACCGAGATATACATATTCCTCAACGTATTCCAGTGTTTCTCCGTTCACATTAATTGGGGCTTCTAACGCATTGGTCATCAGCTTCGTTTTCTTTGGGTTCATTGTAAAGCCCACTTCTTTACTTATTTTGTCCAATTCCTTTATCATTTGTTCCAGCTCTTTCGCTGATTCAGCCACCAGAACAATGTCGTCTGCGAACCGTAAATGTGTTAGTTTTGTTCCATAGATTCTGATGCCATATTTTCCTTCCCAGTCTAGTTTTCTCAACTGATTTTCCAGCAAACAGGTGAATAATTTTGGTGAGAGGGGGTCTCTCTGATTTACTCCCCTTTCTATCATGATGCTAGATCCTTCTCTTTCTGTCTTTATTCTGGCTTGGTTACCGTCGTCGAGTTTGCCGGGGAGTCTAACGAATTAGTTTGGGATGCTTTGGTTTTCCAATGCTTTTAAGACGCTTTCCTGTTCTACGGAGTCAAATGCTTTGTTGTAATCCACAAGTGCTATATACACCTCTAGATTAAATTCCTGAACTTTCTCCATGAGTTGATTTATTGTTTGGAAGTGGTTTGATATACTGAAACTCTTTCTGAATCCTGCTTGCTCTATCGGTTGATGTTCGTCCAGTGCCTTTGTCATTCTATTAGTTAGGATCTTCTTAAATAGCTCGTAGAGGTTTACAATTAGGTTGATCGGTCTGTATTTGTTTATGTCGTCCTTGGCTCCCTTTTTGTGTAGAAGTATGATAATGCTTTGTTTCCACTCCATTGGTATGTCTTCTGATGTGAGTATTGGGTTAAATAATCTTGTGACGACTGGAATTAAGTCTTCTTCCCCCCATTTCAGAAAATCATTGTAAATTCTATATTCACCTGGGCATTTTGCGGTTTTTGTTTGTCGAATGGCTGCTCTTACTTCACTGGGTAGTATTAGAGGTGTTTCTTCCTCTAAGTTTACTTCTGATGTATTCTGGTCCTGATGAAAGTTGAATCTTTGACAGTTACTTGTCACTTGTGTCATTATTTCTTCTCTTGAGGCTTGTCTCTTTTCGTTGTTGTTTTTACTCCCAGCATCCAATGTTTGCCTGGAGTTTAATCTTTTCTAATCTTCTCAATTGATTTTGTGGTATCTATGATTTCTTTGACCACTTTGGTGTTGTGTTCTCTGATGTCTCGTCGGATTTCCCTTTTTGATTGTTTATTGACTTCCGCATATTCCAACTTTTTGTGTTCGTTTTCTATGGCTTGTGATTTTAGACGTTCTCTTCCTTGGATCAAACATTTGGTGCTATCCTTTAGTTTTATTCTATTTTTCATGTTGTTTCCAGGTGTTGAAGATTGTTTGACTGCGCGGGATATGCAATATATGAGCTCTGTATAGTGTTGTTGGGCGTGTTGCTCCGTTTGTTGGTTGAAGTCTTGTAGGTTTTGTTGCAGTGCTTTTACATATTCCGCCCTGTCTATGCATTCTGGATGTGTAGTTTTGTTGTTGAGGTAGTGTCTCCTTTTCTTCTTTATTCTCACTTTCAATCGTACCATTCTGTGGTCTGTGTCAAACTTCAGACCATTTATCACTTGTATGTCTTTCACCTCTGTTAGTCTATTGGTTAGGTTGAAGTCCATTTCGTTTTTGATTTTCCCATTCGGAGCTGTCCATGTCCATTTGCTTTCTGGGGTTTTCTTGTAAAATGGGTTCACAATTTGAAATCATTGTCCCAGTGCAAACTGTATTAGTCTTTCTCCTCTTTCGTTCCTTGTTCCATATCCGTGAGGTCCCATAGGTTCTTCTTCGTATTCCTTTCTTCCTACCTTGCTGTTGAAGTCTCCAATTATGAATGTTGTGTGTGCTTCGTACTCGGCTAATGTGTCTTCGAGGTCTTCTTCTTCCGTACTTGCTTCTGTGGGAGCATAGACTTGAATTATTATGAATGTGTTGTCATTTAAGGTTAGGGAAAATACTATAATTATTTCTGAGATTCCCTTTATTTCTTTTATATTGTGTTTTAGATGTCTTTTTTTATCAAAACACCTACCCCTTTTTGTCGTTTTGTTTCCCCAATGAAGCTAAATACATACTCATTTGTTTTCTCTATTATGTCTTCGCCGTATTGCCTCACCTCACCGAGGCCTAATATATCGTACCTTATGTTTTCGAGTGCGTTTTCGAGTTCTATTTCTTTATCTTGTGTTCTTAAGGTTCTAACGTTTAGTGTACCTAGTATGAGTTCTTCCTCCTTGTGGGAAGGTTGCTTCATCTTTGTGTTTGGTTGATTTCTTCTTCCCCGTTTCTTGAGGTTAAGTCTTTCCAGTGCACCCACTGGTCATTTAATAGAATTTTCTGGTATCCAACTCTTACATTGTTATTACCCTTTTCCCTTTCTTTCCTGGCTTTCTGTCTGAGTGATGCTTGGATTGCTCTTTCTTTTATTGTGAGGTCATCATCTATGAATATGTCTTGTCCTCTCAGTTTGGGTTTGTTTCGGACGATTTTTAGTTTGCAAAATCTGTGAAACTGACTTTCACTATACCTCTATTGTTTCTATCTTTGCCGACATAGGTTGAATTTTCTGCCGTTACTTCTTTATCTATAGTGTCGAATATCTTCTTGATTTTGTTCTTTAGTTCGTCTTGGTTACTTTCACCATTAGTGAATTCTTTACTTTCTACCACTATGTTGTTCCTCCTTTCTCTTTTCGCCTGTTCTTTTTGTTCATGTAAGTCACTTATTTTTTGGCTAATGTTTCTATCTTTTCTTGTATTGTGTTGTCTATGTTAGTGATTTTTTGCTCTAATGAATCATTTGCTCTTTAGCAGTATTCATTTCTTTTTTTGATTTCCTCTCTCATGGACTGAATGTCCTCCCTTGTTTCTTGTTTAAACTCTTCAGTTTGATTTTTAAAATCTTAAAGTTCTGATAGTATTTCAGAAAACATACCTTTAATGTCGTCTATTTGGGGTTTCGCATTGTCTGTGTGTTCTTCCTCTCCCGAGCTTTCTGAGGTTGATATTTTGTATTTTCTCTGTTTCTGCTTTTTGTTCTTAGTTGAGTGCTGTGTTTTGGTTGGCATGTTGTTATATTTGCTAATTACGTACTTTGATATATTTTAGTTCTCTTTTTGGCGCGTGTAGTGTATTAATCTGATTTTGCTTCATTCACTTCGTTTTTGCAATACAGTTCCTCTCACACTCATTCGCTTCTATTTGAGTACTCCTAAAATATGTCTATGTATATGTTTATTGTTGAAAGTCTTCTCACCTTAGTAGCAGGCTGCTGGTTTCCTTGTGTGAGCTGATACTATGTCTGTGCTTTGTGCTCTAAAGCTTTCGTTATGTGTCGAATGTCCTCTTTCAGTGTTGACAAGCCAGCGTTTTCCAACCGCATGTCTCTTTGACCATACAGACTTTCTTCTGGTCACATGTTATTTCTGTGGTCAGGCATTCATACTGTTGTATCCCCAGGGGAACCCCCCCCCCCCATTACAAATTATACATTATCGCCCCAATACACCTACAAATCTTCAGTCCCTACATCAATTACATTATAATTAACACACTCATGTGAACCTACATGAACTCCCGTGAACTCAGTTGAACTCGAACGACCCCAACGCTAGTGCCAGTCAGCCTGGAATGTGCCAAATACGCACACCTTGCATTACCATAATTATAAAAGCGAGACACTGAACCCACTCGACGTCTGTGACTAGGGGATGTGCTGCCAGTCCTCACCACGGCATCTGCCATCTCAGAGTAAGTGTATCAGATCCATTACATCCACACACCATTTGCACTCTACCCTTTTTAAATTTGTAATTGCCTTGTTGGAGCGCTAAGACCAGTATCACTAAAGCCTGGTCTATAGAATCATTGCACCTCTCTAAAGAAGTCATTATTAAACACTGGTAATAACTTTATTTGGTCTTATATTTCCTTGTAGGGTAATCCCCTATCCTCTCATACAACCCATTAGGGCCCTGTATTGTTTAATTGTTTTAAAGTTATTAGATCAGCAGTACGCTTGACCGCTCGCCGTAGAGCTCTAGTCAGCACATCTGCCCATAAGTTCTCTCTTGTACGCGCTGCCCGCCCACGTTGAGGCATCGCCACACAATTGCAGGTTATCCATTAACCAGCAACCCCTTTACAAATACGCCATCCTCGAGCTCACCAGTCATCCTCGAACACGCTGTAGCTCTTCCTTAAGCACGTCTAAGCTGTATAGACGCCCCTTTACCCCACGTCACACGTAACACTTACTCAAACATCCCCTATCCACATAAAACTCTAAACTACCCCTAACACATTGTAGGAGCCCACCAAGGCCCATACAATTGGTGGAAGGCGCCGGATACCACATTTTATTGAGGGATTACATACAACGTAATTCTGTGGTCAAGATCCTGAAACACCCATTTCAGCAAGCAAACGCCAAACCCTTAGAATTTGAGAAAAAAATTGGAATACACTATCGCGGTTGCGAATAAGGCAAGCGACTTAAGTAATTAAATACCCACCCACCCGCCCCCAGATAACAGGGTTTAACAGGTATATTTAGTACACAACCTTTAAATATATTTCATTATACAACTTGCCTGACGGCGGAAATGCACAGATAAAAGTTCAGGTAGCGCTACACGTATTTTTTCCTCACTGCAAATAGAACCAACCGAAGGAAACCCTAGTCCCTACACTACCCTCATATACATATTTACACGTAAATACCACATCGTTACCTATCATGGCACCTCATGCCAAATCCACAGGGATGACACGTACACAAGGGACGGTACACTTCGCTCAGAGCGACAGAACATCGCCCTTACTATTCACACTATTGCAGAGCCGCCAAGACCGCATGCAAAGGGTGCAATCCCACATACAGGCACTCCATACGCGAGTAGGAGCGGCACAAATTAGATACATTCGCACCCCTTCAGATATTAGGAAATCACTACTTAAACGCGCGCACACACTCCTGCATACCATTCACAAAGAGCTGCACGCAAAACATATTAAAACTAGTCGCATCCACGACCGAATCAATGTTGTATACGTTCTATTACCGACCAATGTGACCCTCCAGATTATAAGGGCGCAATACATGGCACTATACGCCACTTATAAACAGCTCATTAGCGAATACGCGCAGCTCAACGTTCAAATATTAGAAATTTACACGTCTCACAGCCTTGTTACACCTCAATAAGTACCGGCGATAGAAGTCGAACCCGCGACATCCCAGAACGCCGAGGCAGGCATTGCACTAACGCAGAATTAATAAACTTACATAAAATGTCCCTAAGAATGTTTATACGCCACACTACGTGTTTGCAGACCTACATAATACACAATACACGTTTGCAAAACTACACTCCAACAATACATTATCATAAACGATACACGTAGACCTCCTCATCGAACCCATGTCCCTTTAGTACGTAAAACACAAGTTTCAGCCTCCAATAACCTCCCCACACCTACATATTGTAAAGTGATCATAATTGTATGTATGTGCATGTCAGAGTGTTCCTTTAGTTTAGGATTTACAGGAAATGTATTAGATTATGTCAAGGAAATGAACACATGTTGGTAGCAAGTTCAGAAAGCAGTGACCTCAAGTTACCGCACGGCCACGAGTCACAATTGCAACGTGAGCTCCTGACACAGCACTAACACTCACCTTCCGGCAAACAGACTGTGGAAAACTACATTCACCGTCAGCAGAAGCAATACGGATCCGCAATTTACACGTAAATACATACAATCAAATAGGGAGCATTTCAGCCCCAAGGCGACTTTTCAATACAACTGATTGACACGGATAAATCAAGAAAACCACGTACAGATAGAGACAGTCTAGGAAATAGCACGCCACATACACACGCTGACAAATACACGTCGTAGGACATTAAACCCGAACCAATCTGAATTTACAACGCGCCACGATTACAATTACACTACGGAAAGTATGCGAATATTTTTTCTCAATGGGATTTACATATACATGATTAAAATACAGGGACAGGAATAGTCTATTGTTGATCTAGCTGGGAACACTATTCTATGGATCTATCCATAAAACTGAAAACGTCCAGAGCTGACACATGAACATGGACACCATAATTACACAGGTTATTAGACCTGAGCAAGTCTATAAACTGCGTGCAAATAGCGAAACTATCAGAATTAATAACGCTATATGCATACCGACAAATACACGGAGTAGGGCATCGAACCCACACCGATGTAGATTTACATCGTGGTACAATTACATTACACTACAGAAATCGAGTGAACATTTTGAACTCAGTTGAACTCGAACGACCCCTACGCTAGTGCCAGTCAGCCTGGAATGTGCCAAATACGCACACCTTGCATTACCATAATTATAAAAAGCGAGACACTGAACCCACTCGACGTCTGTGTCTAGGGGAAGTGCTGCCAGTCTTCACCACGGCATCTGCCATCTAGGAGTAAGTGTATCAGATCCATTACATCCACACACCATTTGCACTCTACCCTTTTTAAATTTGTAATTGCCTTGTTGGAGCGCTAAGACCAGTATCACTAAAGCCTGGTCTATAGAATCATTGCACCTCTCTAAAGAAGTCATTATTAAACACTGGTAATAACTTTATTTGGTCTTATATTTCCTTGTAGGGTAATCCCCTATCCTCTCATACAACCCATTACGCCCCTGTATTGTTTAATTGTTTTAAAGTTATTAGATCAGCAGTACGCTTGACCGCTCGCCGTAGAGCTCTAGTCAGCACATCTGCCCATAAGTTCTCTCTTGTACGCGCTGCCCGCCCACGTTGAGGCATCGCCATACAATTGCAGGTTATCCATTATCTATCAACCCCTTTACAAATACGCCACCCTCGAGCTCACCAGTCACCCCCGAACACTCGGTAGCTCTTCCTTAAGCACGGCTGAGCTGTGTATACGCCCCTTTACCCCACGTCACACATAACACATACTCAAACAACCCCTATCCACATAACACTCTAAACTACCCCTAACACACGGTTATTGAATAACATGAATTCAAATATTAGTGTTTGTTCAAATACGGATCTCATCCTTAGGCAAGGATTAAAAATGTATCTACTCAGAATCATTCCATGTCATGAACATTTTAACAAGAAGTTGATCACATGATTACGATAAAAAACACTCAACGAATTTCTTATCAATTATGATCACAAATTCTATAGTTCTTTGTCCATTTTTCAATTCTCATAACTAATTCCTTATTTACCTCTGCAATTGTTTATCAAGATTCAATATATTTCCAAAAAAATATTCGATTTACTCCTTGGACAAAAATTTATATCTAATAAATTAATTTATCTTGTTTATCATAAACTTCAAAATTATTTAACATCCAAATGTTTAATCAGTTAATTATCTATTTATTCAGTTATAAACATAGTTTAAACTGTTCACACAAAATTGAATTATATCCTTTATTATTTATAGATGGTTTCTTATTAACACACAAATACAATAATTACTATATTGCACATATTCATTCTTTTGGTGCGTTATATTTTTCTCAATCTTTATTATCATCTAAACATACGGCAAGGCATCGGCAAAGATAGGGTGTTATTCAAGCAATATCGCACTATAGTGACTGGAAAATGGGTAAGTAAAATCTGACTTGACATATAAACTGAACTCTAGTCATGATGGCCGTGGACAATAATATAACAATAATTGGGTTTTACCCTCCTTCATTATAAATTTTCATAATTGCTTGCTTCAATATTTCTTTATTTAATCGTACAACCATCCCTGTGGCTGACGCCTCAAACATATTTTTTTTACCAATTCAGTTCGCCACTGAACAACAAATTCCACATTTTATTCCTTTCTTGTATATTATTTATATCAAGCCACATGCTTGTGTCATCTGGAAGCCTCGCAGCTCCTCATATCATCATCATCATCTTGTACAGTTTCCAGCCCCAGGCTGGGTCTGTTTGGAACATAAGCCTCGCCACTTAGCCCTTTCTTCCCACCACCTCTCCGCTGTCAATCTGGTCCAGTCCTTGCATCTCTTCTTGACTCATTCCTCCACTCCTTTCAGCCATCTATCTCTTGGTCTTCCTCTTGGTCGTTTCTACTGCATCTGCATCTCATGTATCCTCTTGGGAATCTTCTTCTCGTCCATTCTCTTTACGTGTCCATACCATCTCAGCCTTGATGTCTTAATCCTACCTTCCAAGGGCTGCTCTTTCACCATTTCCCTAACCTTTTCATTCTTCACCCTGTCTCTTCTAGTTACTCCGATCCTACTTCGCAGGAACGTCATTTCACTTGCCTGTATTCTGTTTATGTCTCTTTTCTTCATTATCCACGTTTCTGATGCATAGGTCAGTATCGGGATATAGTAGCTTCTGAATAACACTTCCTTGCTTTTTTGTGGGACATCTTTATTCCACACTAAGCTGCTAATGCTTCTCAGAAATGCCTCTGCCTGTCTGCCACGTTCCGTAATCTCTTTGTCATTTCTCCCATTTTCCTCCATTAAATTCCCAAGTACTTGAGACTTTCCACCTTCTTCAGCTGTCCACCTCCAAGTGTTATCCCACTCATTGTTCTGTCCTTTTTCCTGGTCGTTAACAGGATCTCAGATTTACTGATGTTAAACTTCCATCTGTACTCTCCCACTGTTTCTTCCCAAGCCTTCAGTTGCTCCTGAATTTCCTCCTCCTTATTTCCCCAGTCCATGAGAGCATCTGCAAACACCATTGCTTTCATCTTATCTTCTCCTATCTTTCCTGCTACCCGTGTCATTACCTCGTCTATTACCACAATAAAGAGAAGGGGTGAGATTGCACTACCCTGTTTCAGGCCACTCATATAAATTATATAATTCGACCATCACAAAGCTGTTATATTTACGCATATCTACCCCTTGTTTAATTTCAGACATCTAATGACTACCATTAAGGTCCTTAAGTAAGCAAACTCAAAAACCCTACATTATACAAACTCCTTTCGGCATTTCAAATACCTTCAGCGTCATAATGTCTAACAGTTAGGTACTTCACGCAACCTCTTAATGTGTTTGATAATATTCGCTCGTAAACGAAAATTTTCATCAGATATGAGTGTGCTCCAAACTATAGGATAAGTGGATCATAAATCGAAAAATGTTCAAACTGTTCCATATTTAACTAACAAAATGTTTCAAAATCCAAAATTATTATTATTATTATTATTATTATTAGAATGCTTCTCAAAAATGGAAATTTGGACTGAAGTACTTGAAATTCCAAAGTTCGAATCAATGATATGGGATAATAAAATATCCACTACCAAAAACAATCTGTCGACAAAGAAAAATCTACGGCTGATGACCGTAATGACTTCAAAGAAAAAAATAATCTATCTCAAACGACTTGCAACTTGGTCTGTACAATACCATAATACGTTGATATCGAGTGTATTGTAGACTCAGAAAGCTTGTCTCACAAATGCAAAAATATATGTTGATATTTCCACTTAAAAGAAAATTCCAAATACCACTAACTATGAAGGTAAATGTTCGCTTACATCATTGGCGGTCTTGAAGTGAAGAATCGTCTGGTTGGTTCCACCAATGATCCGATATTCCAGGATTTCCCAGGCGCTCGTTCAGTCAAAACGCACTTCTACAGTCTCGTATCGGCCTCCATCCTACCCGCAATTCACCCAGCAGCACGTAATGGAAATTACTAACACTTGCTCGTAACTGGCCCGATGCACTCGGTTTATCAAAGGCATTATAGCTTTTGCTATATGAGATGTTGTGGTTTGACGCGCCTGCTTCATGATTTTTGTCAGCCGTAACTCTTGATACAGCTTTGACAGATACTTGTGTGATTTTCTTATAGTCTGTGCTATGGTTCAAATTGCATTTCCTGATATAAGCTAAATCTACAGGGTGAGAATACGCTTCTCCCAATACGCGCTAGGCCTGCATGGGCCCAAACGTCGGCTATTTCCGGTTGTCGGGTAATAGGGATTGCCCTAACTCACATCCGTAAAACACATGGGCCCCTCTATGCTGAATCCTACATGGATGAGGATATGCTCCTCCCATTACGCACTAGGCACGCATGGTACCAAACGTCGGCTATTATTTGACCAAGCAGACATATATCCGAAGATATAAGTATATGAGTCGCAGCTGATCGTGGAATTAACGAGACAAAGCTCGGCGCTGACTGTTTTGAAACATAGAGTTCCAATGAAAAGTTTCAAGTTACAGACACTGTCTGATACAAAGTTTATCATATGTCCTTTCGAAGATTAACGTATACTCAGCGTTAAGAAGTAATATAACAAACTGACGACTGTCACTCACTGTGCCTCGAAGAATAATATGAACATCACGGTGACTCGAAGACGAATGAACACTCTCAGCGTGCTGCGGCGCTGTTATATACTCGCTCGGAGCTCTGGAATATTCGAGACTGCAGACACGTCACCACATGTGACTGGCCTCACTATCGCGCTCACACAGAGCTACGTCATAGCGGTAGAAAATCTGGAACCTTCTAATGTCAATGTCTTTGCTCCTGGTGATCCGATTTTCTTCAGAAATGACTAAAAATCTTTCAAGTATAAATGCCAAGAAAATGTATTACATGCGGTGTCTCGAAAACATGAAAGTAATTTTCATAATAACGGAGCTTCGTCAATATCACCGCAAGCGCCACATGCCTTCAGCAAGCGCATTCTATTCCTCCTCCTGCGAACCAACAATGTCGCGCGTGCTTCACCAGACACAAGGAACATAACACACACAGCCATCTGGGTCAAACTGAGAAATCGTCAGTCGCTGAGCACTCTCTCTTGGCCGACCACGATGTAGAGTGCGGGAACACGGACATACTCTCCACCACCACACACTACCACGCAGGCTGCAACGGGAAGCTATACAAATCTTCAAACACCCCAACAACTTCAATCGGAAATAAGAAATTGGACGAGTGTTAAATGGATCCCAGCCCTTAGCATCACCAAGGCCAAGATATCACTAACATTATCAACCCAAAGAACCTTTCCGCTATAGCCGGGCAGTCGCCTAGGAAACACCCGGCCCTCAAGAGTTCAGTCGCTGCAGTCGGAGCCCGCACCGTACTCAGTAGTACTCTCAGTCGGTCAAATCGCTAGTATGTGATGATTAATAATGGAGTCTGGTGCCCTTAAGGGCTCATTTCACTCTGTTTTA
This sequence comes from Meconema thalassinum, assembly GCA_946902985.2. Taxonomy (NCBI): domain Eukaryota; kingdom Metazoa; phylum Arthropoda; class Insecta; order Orthoptera; family Tettigoniidae; genus Meconema; species Meconema thalassinum. Next base: position 728,076,870 of record OX336389.2, read on the forward strand.
AGGGAAAGATTCTTTTAAATTTATTTTGTTGTTGAAATAATGAATCGTTTGTTATTTTTTCTCTCCCAATTCATTATTTATAATGCTTTTGGGAGAGATTTGTGTCGTGTGGATGTTCATTTTATCGTATGGTTTGTAAATTTTAGGAGCTGTCTGTCTAATGCTGGGTTGAGAGTACTAATAGGCCTACTTATGGCAAGCCTGTGGGAGCTGGCCTTGATTGTTAGCAGGTGAATGTATTATTTCATTTGAAATGAATAGTGTACCCGTTGACAATGACGGAGAATGCATGGTCATGTTCCTGGTTAGTTCAGCGATCGGGGGTGTTACGTCCAGTCTCACCGCATGATACACACACTCGGATAATGTTCAATTGGGTTTTCAAATTACAAAAATAATAATCCACCAGTTACTATAATATGAATATTAATTAACTAAGGGCACCCTCATATGAGTGCAACAATAAACATATAAAATCAAATTCATTGATTAGCCCAATAATATCCTTTAAAACATCCAATCTATATTATAACAACATCTTGCTTAACTGTCAGACCTTTATTGCCTGTATTTATCAATTATCTATTATTCCTCATTAGACAGAAGTGATTATACTCTTCATTACATCTAATCATAATTTGTTCAAAGGCAGTACTTTAATGAGCTTATACTGTTATATTCCCTTTTGTTGGGTATTTTATTCTAAGCATTTACTTCTTACTAGCTCACTGTAACTCAGTCTTTAACTTGAGTTTATTATTTTATGTTTAAATCAACTTAAACTTTGTCAGGCTTTGACAAACATTTTCAATACATATTTATTTACACAAATGTGGGATGGTGAACTTCCAAATCTCATCTCCACTTAATCACATGCTATATTTTATGTTCTACTATGCACCAGTTATTATTACTTCCATTGCTCACACTCCCATATAAGTCTATAGTCATATTTTTAATTACCCGTTTGTTAATTTTCATAAGGCAGGGACCAAATTCATACTAGAATAATTATTATTATTACTATGCGTAAAATCCATATAATTCATAAATTTTTTGCAGGAAAGATTTGTCTTGGCTTCAATAATCCAAATATATAATTTTCAATATTGTAACGTTATCCGCTAATTACTTTTTATTTCTGTACTTTAATGGCCAGTAGCGCACGGTCCATCTGCTCACAAAAAAAAAGAAAGATTCATTCATTCGCTCTCCCCCCCAGGCTTAACCACTTGTGGTAGGTCAGTTCCCTCCCCACAGCTGACTTGCCTTGGTACAATTTACGAGCGGCCAAACTGATAATTACTCAGGCTCTTTATTGTCATATTTGCGTTTTCGCATAAGATGGAAATCCAAGTCTATTATAATCCCTATTTATACTGCAATTTTACTTTGCTAATTATTCATTTTATTAATACCCTGTGTATTCGTTCATTTGTGCGTTATTTGTTCAGAGATAATGACTTTACCGTCGGTAATGATACATTACAGCGTACAAACCCGCCGGGGTTCAATTACTTTAATTTGGGGCATTTCCCTCCCAATGCATATGCTGGAGTGAGAATAATACAAACAGTGCGAATCAGACACAATGTTGATCGCCTGCAAATGCTCGATCAGTCGAACCAGGGACTATCTCAACCGGGACTCGAGTACTGGCACCACAACAATTAGAGGAATCCTGCGTCTCTAATACGACATCCATTCAGCCAACTATACATTCAAGGGATCTTGCGTGTTCACACCTATACAAATATAATGGAATCCTGCATCCTTATTAATACATACTTGAGACTATTACGTGGAGGTCGGAATACCACTGACCTTCCGACGCGTCAACATCTCTATAAGGCGTCTTAATATGCGCCATCGTCGAACCAATGACCCATCGCACTCTCCCTGACAATACTTCGATGATCCGACGTTTCGTCTATCTCCTGAACAATTCACAGAAACGAATCACTTTTTATCACTCCTACTTGAGTCTACATTTAATTCAGCCTTATTACGGCGACAACATTATTGCTTGGATAACCAATTTTACATTTGCGTTTCGATATAGTTATTCATGTCAGAATAATTATATCTACTCCGTCCGTATTGCATAGCCTCTTTATTACTAATTTATCATGGTATTCTTAACTCACATTTTATTTTATCATGGCGTGCCAAACCGCCAAGGTTCAATTTTTTACATTACGGCGTACAAACCCGTCAAGGTTCAATTACTTTACATTTCGGCGTACAAACCCGCCGAGGTGCAATTACTTTACATTACATTACGGCGTACCAACCCGCCGAGGTTCAATTACTTTATATAACGGCGTACCAACCCGCCGAGGTTCACATTTAACATTTTACTATGGTCTTCCAACCCTGTAGTTTACCTAACTTTCCGTGATTTACTTTATAACTCAAATTCACATTGTTCATGTAATCCATTTACTTAAATTAACTCAATTTACGAAGTTAATTTAATCTTGTAATTCGGTCCCCCCTTCAAACTCCCTTTACTTACATGTTATTCATTTAATACGGGCTTCATACTTTGACAGATATCATATTTACCCTCCACAAGTTGTCCTAACCATCTATTCATGGTTACAACAACACACATTAACATGGTTACACTTCAAAATGAACATGTTGCATAGCATAACATCTAGTAATGAAAATGTCATCACTTACCCCGTTCATCCGGTGGTTTACTCATTCTGTTGCTGCTTTTCACACAACCTGACATTTTTAAACTTCATCTCGACACTGAGAGTTACAATTTTTACACACGTGAACATACACTTGAAATCTGTATCGATATGCATTTGATTATACATGACACTTATAAAAACATACAAAGAAAACAATAATAATTTCACTTGCACTGTGGATATTTAAAACAAATTGTTATTCCCCTAACACACGCTATTTCTACACTAGCGCACATTTACGCTTTGTCGTGTAAGTCCAATCAAATTTTATGTACAAATTTCTTGCTACACGGCTTCTCTATAACTGTCTCTTAGCTCGCATCTCAGATTTGCCGCTGAAGTATTCTCCCCTGCGTTCCCTGGTGATTCCTAGGATCCTAGACCTCCTCTAGATGTCCCTCGATTTCTCTGCTCTTCCTCTAGTCTCTAGGTAGCGAAATCCTCTTCTTATCCCTTACGGGTCTCTAAGTTCTGTGTTCCTAGTTGTAAACGCCCGGAGCTAAACCCTTCATTAACTCTGAAGTGAATTACTGTTCGTGGCTACCGTCGTTTTTAGTTACTATTTTTACTTTCGCACTTTGTCGCGAACCGTTCATACAAAAGGCATTTAACTAGGCCTTCTCAAAGGTCCTTAAACTCCTAACTTTTATTCAAAATTATTCGCGTCATAATTCACGTGAGTTCATATTGTCTCTATGCTTGGCGTTAACCTAAGTTCTCCTATACTCGTTGCCTAAAAGCTGAACTTCTATTACTCGTACTCGAAGTATAATGTCCCCTCTGGGTTTGAATATCTGACTGTTTATATCAGAGGTTCCCACTCTGTATTCGAACTCTGGACTCTTTTTGAACTAACGTGACGGGTCCTCTGGACTCACGATAAGACTTCGAATCAGCGTGACGTGGCCCTTCACTAAGGCTCACCTGATGACTTTAACGTAGCGTGGAGTTCCCTCAGTACTCCTGGAATGACTGTACTGTAACGTAACGTCTCTCTCTCAAACTCTTCGATGAACTGAATCAGCGTGGCGTTCCCTCAGGATCCACGAAGTGACCGACTTTACTTTGCCTCGACGGGTTTTTTATCTAATAAACCCTAGAACTGCGGACCGTCTTCCAGGAAGACGGTGTGGTGTTTTATCAAGTGCGACCGTCTCTCTGAAAGACGGTCTCGGTATTCAAATATAATACTACTGTTAGCCATCAGATGGCACTAATTTCAAGTCATGCTGGTTCCCGATGCTTTTATCTTTCGTTGTGTTACTCTTTGGCAAACAAATGACAATAAGCAGGCTATTATTTGGCTGCAGAAGTGGAAGTACTTTCATGTTGACATTGAAGTTGCATTGAGCAAAATGGCAGCCAACAAGCCGATGTAGATGATTCAGAAATTGAGCGCTTCTTTAGTAAATAACAGGAATTATTTAAAACTGGTTCCTGAAATAGTAACAAAAACTGTGAACTTTCCATTTATGATGTGTCTGACAAACATTTAACTTGGCAATATGGTTTTCTAGAGCAGAAAAGTCAATTTTTATTTTTATTTTTATGAATTATTTTTTATGATTAATTCAAACTGATGAGTCTGAATGATTCACCTCTATAAAAATAATATAGAACAGTCTTTCTGCTTTCTATTGATGTATGGTAAGCTATAGGCCTATTCATGAACACAGTTTTTTTACAGAAAAGGCAGAAGGTGAATTTCTCATATATATGCATAAAGGAGAAATGTCATACTGTAAAAATAACTTTCTTTTCTAGTAAATAACAGGAATTATTTAAAACTGGTTCATGAAATAGTACCAAAAAACTGTGAACTTTTCATTTATGATGTGTCTGACAAAAATTTAACTTGGCAATATGGTTTTCTAGAGCAGAAAATCAATTTTTATTTTTTTATTTTTATGAAACACTTTTTATGATTAATTCAAACTGATGAGTCTGAATGATTCACCACTATAATAATAATATAGAACAGTCTTTCCGCTTTCTATTGATGTATGATAAGTTATAGGCCTATTCATGAACACGGTTTGCTTACAAAAAAGGCAGAAGATGAATTTCTCATATACCGGTATGTGCATAATGGAGAAATGTCATATTGTAAAAATAACTTTCTTTTTTAGTAAATAACAGGAATTATTTAAAACTGGTTCCTTAAATAGTAACAAAAAACTGTGAACTTATCATTTATGATGCGTCTGACAAACATTTAACTTGGCAATATGATTTACTAGAGCAGGAAAGTCATATTTTTTTATGAAATAATTTTTATGATTTATTCAAACTGATGAGTCTGAATGATTCACCTCTATAAAAATAATATAGAACAGTCTTTCAGCTTTCTATTGATGTATGATAAGTTATTGGCCTATTCATGAACACAGTTTGCTTACAGAAAAGGCAGAAGGTGAATTTCTCATTTAGGCTATGTGCATAATGGAGAAATGTCATATAGAAAAAATATTTTTTTTTAGTAAATAACAGGAATTATTTAAAACTGGTTCTTGAAACAGTAACAAAAAACTGTGAACTTTTCATTTATGATGTGTCTGACAAACATTTAACTTGGCAATATGTTCTTTTAGAGCAGAAAAGTCAATTTTATTTTTTATAAAATACATTTTATGATTAATTCAAACTAATGACTCTGAATGATTCACCTTTATAAAAATAATATAGAACAGTCTTTCAGATTTCTACTGATGTATGATAAGTTATAGGCCTATTCAGTTAGCTTACAGAAGAGGCAGAATGTGAATTTTTCATATATGTGCATAATGGAGAAATGTCATATTGTACAAATAATTTTCTTTTTTAGTAAATAACAGGAATTATTTATAACTGGTTCTTGAAATAGTAACAAAAAACTGTGATCTTTTCATTTATGATGTGTCTGACAAACATTTAGCTTGGCAATATAGTTTTCTAGAGCAGAAAAGTCAATTTTTTTATTTTTATTTTATTTTTATAAAACACTTTTTATGATTAATTCAAACTGATGAGTCTGAACGATTCACCTCTATAAGAATAATATAGAACAGTCTTTCAGCTTTCTATTGATGTATGATAAGTTATATTCATGAACACAGTTTGCTTACAGATACTAAATTCCCATAGTGCGTATCTTATGGGAATGTACTGCAGCATTTGACGGATAAACCTGCAGCAGTTCTAGGGTGAAATAAATTCCTAAAGTAGTTGGATTTTATGTGGGCGTGGCACTATACACACATTCTGGCACGATATCCGTCCGCCAAGGTCCGATGAAATCATTGCGTGATCATCACTTCTTCGCCTCCCTAATGTTATATAGTTTTATTCCTCTGAAAAATCACATCTTAATTGAGATTTATTAATCTGTTCTTTCCGTTGAAATACACTGTTTTTTTTACAAGTTATTCGCCTTTTTCTGCTTATAAGCTTAATTCTTCCATTAATTCTGACACTAACTTGTTCAGAAACCCTTCGGAAACTTCTGCGCGAGGTGTGATCTCATTGCATACTAGAGTTGAGTTCTCCTGTTTATATTACACTCTGAATGTCACTTTGATGGGTGTTTATTGCAACCTGTGGTTCTCAATTAACCATCTGCCCTTCCTGCGACATATTTCGTAAATGGCCCTGTACCGAGTCTCATTTCTGATATGAATTATCTTTATTTCCCTACCTGGTTGCAGGTTCGAAGCTTGTACCAATCCCCAATTGGGTACAGTAGATCGTTTAGTGGGTAAATTTAGTTTTGTTTGGAGTAGGTGATTAGTTAATTTATTAATTTTAGATATCTTTGCCTCGGCTCCCGCCTTTGGGTGTTTAAATTGATTGAATTATTGGAATGTAGCCTGTTGTGAGTGAAATGGGTAGAATTTGGGGTGTGCTGTTGTGCTATTGGCTGATTTTTTAAATTTGTAACGGAGAGCTGGTCTGTGATTGGCTGTTGAATTTTGTGAGTTTTTGGCGTTAGGTACGGTGTCTATTGAGATTTAGTTATGTTAATTTAATAATTAGTGTGTGTATGAGCTGGGAGTTATGTTTGGGTGACTGATTTATTTATGCATTGTGCTGAAAAGTGTGTTCGAAATAGGCGGACGTTGTTCAGCCATCCAAGGTGGTTTGGGTTTGTCTGCGCTTAACTGCTAGATGTATGTTGTATGTTTGGAGTGGTGATTTACATTGTAATGGAAGCCAGGTGTTGTAAAATTTGGAATATGATAGAAAGGGATGTGTTTTTTGTGGTGGGGGAATTTGAAGAGACCAGCGACTTTCTTAGTGCCAGTTCCGGTGACCTGCAGGGCTCCTCTCCTGGTCTGTTTTGTGTTTTAATTTATTATTTTTGTTCCTTCACCTCCAGTTTTAACCTGGTTGTGGCGGGAGTTTTTGTAATTAAGTTTTTTTAATTTTTGTGTCTTAGTTGAATTTATTGTTAGTACTTTTATGACTTATTGTGTGCAGGATCGATTTGATTACTGCCTGCTCACCATGGCTTGGGTGGAGGAGGGGGGAGGGCTGAAGGCGATCTCAAGATATTAACGGCTTTGCCACTTGTTGTAGGTTTGGCTTAATGTATCCCACAGTATTAAGTTAGGAGTTTGGTACTAGTTTTGGTTCTGTGGGATCATCTTATCAGGGCGGGGGGTTCGTGTTCCATCGTTTGTTGTGGTAGTCGCTAACTAGTAGTAATCCATAGGAGACTGTCCCTGATTTCGCTGTTAGTTAGTTGTCATTTGGTTTGTCGTTGTCATTTGTCCGTTGTAGCTTTTCCGTATGTATTAGGTGCGTTGAATATAATGTTTGTGGTATGGCGCGGCCATCCACCTAGGTGGTGACCTTGCCTAATGTTGATTGATTGCTTGTTATTGTTTGTGTGTTTGAATATGCTTGTGTTGGTTCTTTGAATTAATGGTTTTTCTCTTGGTTGCTATATTTGTTATTTGGACTGTGCTGGCGCGGTCATCCACCAAGTGTATTGCATTGCCTTATGTTGCTTAACTTTCAGCTCTTTAGTTGCTGTTGGATTAGAGGCGTGCTGTGCTTCCATTTTCTGTGTGTTTGTTATGTTGTGTGTTTGTTATGCAATCAAGGTTACCCACCAAGGGGGTGGCCTGGATTTTTGTTGCTTAGTGTTGAGTTGTCTGTATTTTATTTGATATTGCTTGTTGACTGTTGGGGTGATGTGTAGTTAGTTTCTGTATGGATCGTGGTTGCTGAGTATCTCGCGGAGTATGACTATGTACCTTGGTCGTCGTTTCAGTGTATCTCGATGATCTGGTTCATATCTCCAGAGTGCTCTGATGTATGGATTTATGTTGTTTTGTGCTTTGGTGTATAAGTTGTTTGTGAGTTTTACTGCTTAGTCCAATAGGTACGGTGTCTTCGTCATCTTGTGTAATCGTACTATTGGAATTGAGTAATCTTTTGCTGCCAGATGCAGAAGCCATTTTTGTATGTATTGTAGCTTTTGTATGTGTGTTTTGGCTTTGAATCTGATCACTGAGATGGCATATGTTAGTATTGGTCTGATGAGTGTTATCTATATGAGTTTGACGTTGATCTGTGACATTGCACTCTTCCAGTGTATAAGTGGGTAGAGTGCCAGTATGTGTAACTTGGCTCTTGCTATTGTGTTTTTGTTGTGTTGCTGTAGTGTGAGCCTTGAGTCTAGTGTAACGCCCGGATAATTGTGGTGCGTTGTCCACTCAATGTTTTGCTTGAAAAGTGTGAGTTGCTGTTGTGGATGTTTTTGTTTCCTTGTGAATTGAATTGCTTTTTATTTTCTGTGTTTACCTGTATTTTCCATTTAGTGAGCCATTGTTGGAGTTTCGTGAGGTGATCTTGCAGTCTATTGTATGCTGTTTTGGGGTTCCTGGCAGATGTAAAGATTGCTGTGTCATCTGCGAAGGTGGCTGTTTGTGTATTGTTTTTGAGTGGTATGTCGTTTATGAAGTGATGAATAATAAAGGTCCCATAATACTACCTGGGCGGACACCTGCTTCGATGGCATTAGTGTCGGATTGTATGCCATTATCTGAGGTGCAGAAGGTGCGGTTTATGAGGTATTGGTTTATAATTTTGGTGTAGGTTGGATGTAGGTTTATTTTTATCAGTTTGTATATGAGGTAGGTGTGGTGTACTCTGTCGAAGGTTTGCGTGTAATCTAGGAAGATTGCTGCAGTGCCTTGGTTGTTTTGGAATCCGTGTGTTATTTGTTCTGTGATCCTGAGTAGTCGTTGTGTGGTGGAGTGTGCTCTCTTGAAACCAAACTGTTCGTGTATTGAGTAGTCGTGTATGTACCTCTGTATTCTGTTGTGTAATATGCGCTCGGAAAATTTTTAGAGCATACTGAGAAGGCTTATTGGACGGTAGTTAGCTGGATTTTTGGTGCTGCCTGGTTTGTGGAAGCACACTACTTTCGCTGATTTCTATTCGCTAGGGTAGTGTTCGAATTTAATTATATCTATAAAAAGTTTGGTTATGTGTGCTATTGTTTGTGCATTGAGTTTTTTGAGTAGGAGGTTCGGTAGATCATCATCTCCTGGGCCTTTGTCATTATGCAGTTTCTTTATTGTGTTAGTGACTTTTTAGTGACTTCTTCTGTAGTTATTTCAGTTACTTGTGAGTGTGTTGGTGTATGAAGGTAGCTGTTTACTTGTTCTTTCACTATTGTGTCATGTGCTGGATCGTTTAGGTGATTGTTGGGTTTAAACTGTTCTTTGAGTGTGTCAGCTAGTAGGTTGGATTTTCCTTTGTTGGAGGTGACTATATCTCCATTTGGTTTTATTAATGGTGGGATTGCTATTTCCGTATTTATAAGTTTTTTGTGGCGTACCAGATTGTGTTGTTGTTCACTTTTAGGCTTTTTAGTTTGTTCTCCCATGTTGCAGTGTTGTGTGTCTTGATTTATTTTTTGGTTTTTGTGTGTAGTCTGTTGAAAATGATTTTATCGGTGAGGAGTTGTATTTGTTGGTATTTGCGTCTTGCTGCGTTTTTCTGTTTAATTAAATCTTGTAGTTCTATTGTTAAGGATTGGTCACTTGTTGCTTGTCTTGGGATTGCACATGCTCTTGCAGCTGTGATTAGAGTGTTGGTGTGGTCCTGTATTGCCTTTTATATTTGTTGGGTGTTATTGATTTCCTTGTTTCTGAGTTTTGGTACTTGTGTTTGGACCTGTTCTGTGTATTGTTCCCAGTCTATACGTTTGGTGTTGATGAGTTTGTGTGTGTTAAGGTAGTTGATAATTGCTCCTATATCCAGTAGCACTGGTTCGTGGTCTGATCTGATTGCATGTATAGTGTCTATTTTGATGTTGTATTGTATGTTTTAATGAGTGCGATGTTCAGTATGTCTCCTGTGATATTGTTGTGTCTTTTGGTGTAATGGGTGAATAAGTTGGGTGCTGTTACAAAGTGGTTGTTGTTTAGATTATGTGTGTTTAGTTTGTCTCCATTGGGATTGGTTGCTACTGAGTTCCAATTTGGGTCTTTACAATTAATGTCCCCTGAAATGATAAGATGTTGATAGTCCAGTAGCATGTCGAGATCTGTTGTGTATAATGTCTTTTTGGGTGATTTGTAGCTTAAAATGATGGAGTATTGATGTTGTTTGATGTCTAGCTCCATTGCTGTTGCTTCTATTGTCCTCGTGGCTGTGTATTACTATGTCCCGCGCTATTCTCGGGCTAGCTGGCACTCCCAATTGTGGGAGTGCTGTGTGCAGGGACTGGTGCTCTGAAGAGCTCCTTTTACCCTTGATGTTAGAATTTGTTTTTAGTGGTGTATTTATGTTGGAATCTAAATTCATTTTATTTTCCTCCTGGTCCTTCATATTGGACCAGGCAAAGAAAATGGTGTGAGCAGGTGAATGATAGTTGGCAAGGTTTTGTTTTTAGTTTGCTTGCTTCTTTTGATATAACGATATAGCGTGCGCGGTGGTTATGATAGGTTAGATGTTAACACTAGTATGTGGGCTGTCCCCAGGTGAGTCGACAGCAGCAGCTGCAGTTTGTGTACCGAAGTGTTGTTTTGTCACAAGCGCTGGTCGCTCGAGCGGAGCGAGCGCGCCGGCGTCTGGTGTGGTCCAGGTACCGTTGCACTAACGCGCTACTATGCTTGGTGTATGTGATTTGATGTGGTTAAATGATGTTATTTTTTTGATTGAGTAAATTGTGTTATTTATTAATTGACAGTAAGGTAGTTTTAATCATCCGCCGCGACGTCAGACAGCCGCGGAGCGGCCGGAGACGCAGCGCTGATTGTATCGTTTTTGTAGTTGTTATGACTCGCTTAGTTGATTCATGACGTATTTGCGGATGTTATGATTATTTTGTAAACTGACTTCATGCTAGGCATCGGAGTTGTTCCTGTTCACCGACAATCATGCAATGATAGGCTCGCTCGCCATGGCAGATTTGATTTTCCTTTTCCTCTCCGGGTGGCAGCATGTACGTGAGGCCAGACGCTCTAGCCGGACGGCGCAGAGAACGCTCGGCTCACATGGTATACACAGTAAGGTAAAATTAAACACCATGAAGATGAACTACAACCATTAATAAATAGCCTATTGAAGCCACTGCAATAATACTCAATCTAAATAATACTACATATAGTATAGTATCAGTACATAACCCTCCTACAGACGCATTCTACACTCAGACCTAGATAAAATATTTAAACAGAATAAAACAAAATATTTGGAGATCTCAATTCAATACACACCAGTTGAAACAGTCAAGTCACTAACTGTAATGGTATAAATCTACTGAAAACAACATAAATAAACACTATTTAATAACTACTTCCACTGAAACGACCCATTACTGCTTCAGAAATGGTACGCTAAGTGGCGATATACTGTATTAGACACAGCGCTAGTGAAAAAATACCCTACAACACACAAATTGAAGTGTACCATTCGCTATCCTCCGATCACTTACTAGTAATACTTGATATAGGTACTGAACCCTTAATTTCAAAGACTAAGGATATGGTATGGGTCGGGAATTCAACCGACAGCTCCTGAGAACACGAGCGCCGATGTTACGAATCTGGTTAGGCAACTTAGCGCATTGTATGAAGTATCATGACTGTAGCTAACTCTAGTAGTGAGTTGAATGTTTTCCGTATACATTTAGAACGGCGAAATGAAGGAGTGTGAAGTGATATTTTATTAGCACGGCGATAAATGAGAATCAATCTAGGCTGGAAACTGGCGAGATAAGCGATATTGTCAGAGTTGTCACTTGGGAAAAACCAAATAAGTCGAGCCACGAGCCAAGGTGACATTGACACGCGCGAGGAAAGGTATACATGCCGCGTAAAGGAAGGAGTTTAATCACGTGACCGTATTATGACCAATGGGAATATTATCTATTGGCCGTCTCTAATATTTTAATGATTATTAAAAATCATAACTAGAAGAAAATAAATGGCAGAAATCTGAAGGAAATAAGAAATGGAAGCCAATGATATAAATTGTATTAAAAGATTAATATGGATGAGAAAGATATTCATAATAATGGATGTTACAAAGTAGAATGCCATGAACGCCATTTTATTAGCTACCAGAGTGGGGAGATGGCGTCAGGGAGAGTATTCCATATCTGACTTCGAAATTCAACGGACGTGCTAGTCGCATAAGTGAAGATTTTGACCAAAAATCTCAAGAAGACTTGGCGGAGGGAACAGTATCGCCACCGGCCAAGCCGAGTACGAGTGTCGCTGAGAGATGTTACAGCAGAAAGTTAAAGCTTTAGTTCAACGCAAACCAGCATTATAATTAGCAGAAATTCGACGAGAATTCATTGTAATATCCACAGGAAAATCAACCTACAGTTTGGAGCTAAGAATGGCAAGCATAAGCAAAGTTTTTTTTTTCTAAAAACTAAGTGAATTACACAAATCCTTCTCAACGAGGTATTTCCAACTGCTATTACGAAATACTAAGATGATTTTCGAACTGGCGTCAACGAGGAAGTTTGAAATGACTTATTACTTGGTTGTCATGAAGACTTACTACACTATGGAGGGGAAATAACCATTTTTGACATGTGGATTCCATCAGTGACTTAGCCGCATATCATGGCCTAGTCAATGATGGTTTAAGCCAACTATCATGCTTCACCAAAAGCTACATCTGCACCTACAGCTACAAGGTATTTCTGTGCCAACTTAAGAAATACTAAATAACTTCAACAACAAAAAATATTCCACGTAGAACTTCTATAAGGCATCCCACGTTTAGAATGAAGCATTGGTCTTATGGTGCGTTACGACAGGGTTGCCACGTCATGAGATGAGGCAGTACAAAGCGCTTCGCGTTCACCTTCCGCACATTCAGCGATTGTGCAGTGACGAAGACTTGAATTAAGTACTGTATAATAATACTAAGAGTAGGTTAACATTACACATTCAACGAAATTAAATTAAATTAACTATAACGTATGCTGAATGTAACATGAAGAAAACAATCAAAATAAAATAAGTAAAGTACAAGCACAAGGAAATGTGTGAAGTTTCGACTGCAGTTAAAGTTGAAGTCCGCTATTAAAGAAAATACTCCTCATTGGCTTACCTTTCAAGATGACAGCAGACAGGCATCCCGTTCGTCATCACAGTCAGTTGATTCAATATCTGATGAAGAGCTGTCACCCAGATTTATGAGTAGAGGTTCAATGTCATCCTGAATTTCATCGGCTTTCCACATTTCAGACTCGATTTTTTTTACATGCTCGACACAGTCTTTCCATTTTTCGGTTGTCACATTATCGAATCCTTCCTGTATCAACTGCTCCATAGTTTTTACTTTGAAGTTCAAATTGTTCATTTTAACACGATGTTCGACCTGACACCACACTAATTCGATTGGATTTAGTTCGCAATGATAAGGTTGAAGGCGTAGAACTAGATGACCCATTTCCCTAGCCATTTCTTCAATTTCGTACTTATAGTATTTATATTTGACACTTTTAGTAATTTCCGTTAAATGTTTCTTCAACATATGCTCTTCATACGGCTCCCCATGCGATGAAAGCCATTCCTGCATTTTTCCTTTTTTCCATGCCGAAGTCGGAACAGTCTCAACTCTACGACTATGATATGACGCATTGTGAATAACAATCACAGTTTTGGCCGGCAGGTTAGGTAGCACTTGGTGTTTGAAACAATTTTCGTACGTTTCACCATCGATTTCATCATGCGCGTCTGCGGTGTTCTTTTTGCACAAAAATACTAACTGCGCGTTGGGTACAAATACATTTTCATTTCCTGTGTGGACTATTGCAAACCGCGGACCTCGTGCAGTAGGAGCCTTTAGGCCTGTCGAAAGTCCCGCCAGAAACGCTTGCTTTGGTGTTGTTCTTGTCTTGTCTTGCCATATCTTCTGAATTGTAGTCCCAGTATTGACCCATGATTCATCACTATACACAATATTCCGCCCTTCATCCCCACACTTTTTTATTTCCACAGGATAATCATGACGCCATATCACTAAATCACCCCTCTCCACCATTATGGCTGTATTTCCTCTTCTCGCGTACTCAAATCCCATGTCCTTAAGCAGCGAATGGAAAGTAGACTTTTTAAAAACTGGAAGGTCGGAAACGGAGTTTACTGCAGCCAGGATTGAATGTAAAGTTGGTGGTTGGTTTCAAAAGTAAAATTTGTGGATTTTGCGACGGATGCTGCTCCTCACAAAGTCATTATATTTAACTTTCCTGCTATTCTTGCGAAGTGTATTACCTAGCCTCTTTTTGCGTGGCGACAGTACTGGACCTTGTCCACTCTCACTACGTATTTTAAAAGCCATAGTTTTTGATATTCATGTGGCCGGAGCAGTTTCATTGACTAAATTATTTATACTTTCGTTAGGTTTAAGATTCTTAAAATAACTAAACACATTAATTACGACCTGCTTTTCCCTCCTTCTGAGCACTTGATCACGCTTTCTTTTCACAAAACTATCCATTGTTGTACGTGAAATACGTAAAATACAACACGTTAAATCTAACAGAACTGCTGCACACACACTTAAGATAGACACTGCTGAACAACTGAAATACAAGCTCGAAGGGCACAGTAATAAAGCTATGAGTAGCAAGCAGCACCCCGCTGTCCTTCGAAACTTCATTCATATAATCCGCGGTCAATGAACAGCCCGGCCTGTGTAAACAATTAAACCTACACTCTGCGTAAGCAGGTAGAAAATTTCTTCCGACATTCCTCTTCAACTCTCAAACTGACATGACATGGTTATCTTTAAAAATAGAAAAGTTGGCAGCATACGAACTTTTTCAATGCTGCTATGCGATTATGAGAGAATATTCAGAAGTTTTACCTATATGAAATTTGTAATATTGCCACTATAAAATATTTCAATAATCCATCATCAAGACGGCGCATTTAGCTACACCTTTGTGAAAAATAGGCATCACAAAGTCAATGCAACATGATATAAGATCGAGTTTACTAAAAAGGGGACACAGATAATCGTTTTAAAAAAAATATGGATATATATATAATTTTTCTAGCATTTCTATCAAGTTTACGTAGTTCTAATATAGGACAAAAAAGATCGGCAAAACATAGATCTACCCGAATATGCTGGTTTTTTTTTCGACAAAAAAAATTTCGACTGATATGGCAACAGTGGATTGCTAGTAAATGACAGCGTCATACATGTCTCACGTGCAACAGAAAGAGAGAAGAATATCCATATCTTACCAGTGCTTCATTCTAAACGTTGGATGCCTGATAGAATGGTGTTTGTATGAAGATGTTCGTCAGAAACGCCCTAAGTTTCCGAAGCGTACGGATGTGTTCGAGTCCAGGATTAGCGGGGGAGAAGCTGCAGGCGCTTCCAGCTGACATGATGAAGAGAGGGGAGCAGACAGGTGGCTGACCCACTGTCTGGCGCGCGCCAACTACCTGTCCCGTTAATCACCTGTGCTGCACGCCCCAATCGCTGCGGGCAATGGCGCACATTCTTCAGGTTCGACTTGGATTTAGAAGAAATATCCGGGCAGAAGGTAAAAGACACCGATCGAATATTAATATAGTTAGATATGCAGTAATGTACATAGTCTTGACATGACCAAAATTTTGTGTGGCAAATTGGATATTTTTAGTTGTTTAAACTGTGTTAGTAACAAGTATAGCATCGTAAATGTTGTTTTAATGTTCATGTAAATGCTTTTAAGACGACCTCATTATTATTTTGACGTGTAGTAAATTCTTAGTATTCGATGTTTGATATTGCGAGATTTCGTTTGAATTTATAGGTATTTCCTAGATTAATTTGGAATATTTTAAAATGCGTTAATTTGTAATTTTTTTGTTGAAGTAATATACTGTATATAATTCTGAGAATGATAATTCTTGACCGAGAATTTATGTAAATTCATGGATAGATAATGAAGTTATTGTTCAGTGCTGTTGAGAACAACAATAAACTTATTCCTTTGAAACAGCGCATTATCGAAACTTGATGCTTTATTTAATTATCTGGTTTAATATCACAGGCGGAAAAGGCTATATTGCGGTACGATAAATACGAAATGTATAGATTAATACAAATGCAACTAAACATGTTATAAGAAACTTAGGAAACGTACAAGGTGGATAAATAAGCACGAAATACTAGAAAGGGGGGACATGTAAGATATTTATATTTCATTAAGACGAGAATATACAGACAGTTATCTCAATTTGTGAAGTTCTATGAACTATGGTTCCATAAAGTAATAAGAGGCTAATAATATCGCAAAATGAATCGTTTTCAATGGAGATGTAACAGAAAATGTATAAGTAAATAACAGGAATGGTTAAACAAGACATAATTAAGTAAGTACGAGAAGAATTGGATGTATAAGACATAGACGTATTGTAATTTGATCTATATGAGTAGGATTACTGATTTTCATGGACACCTGGAGTGTGCATTGAAATTGGATTATTTATTATTATTGCGTGTATTGAAAAAGGATCCGAAAACGTATGTGTTGACGCTGGCTTTTATTTGTGGTAAAAGGTGATGTTCCTATGGAGGTATAGAAATCGAAGCGATATTTATAATGAAGTTCCGTCCATGTTGTCGAGGTGTTGTACGTATGAAGTTGCGATTAAGATATTTTTGAAGCTGATTAAAGTAATGGAGTGTACTGCGTGTTAGGAATGAACCATAAGATAGTCTGACATATATCCGTCTTGTTTAACATTTTTATCAAGAATATGTCTATGCCAAGCAGGTCTAAGCTTCATTGCTCGAAACTCTATGCTCATTTATTGTGAAATTTAAACCCTAATATGGCATTGAAGTAGGAGATTTCATTGAGAAGATTGACGAAAGATATAGGCAGGGAGAATGATCGGTGGATCAGTATATTATCGCATAGCTAACGATAATATTGTAAATATGTAATTAAATTATTAATAGGAGTATGTTTAACGTTTATTTATATGTGTAAAATTTAGGTTTGAGTAAATGCAATTACGAATGTATCATGCAGGGGGAAAATGTGAAACGTTTAGCGTGTGAATGTTTAACATTTGACAAGTACAGTTTGATTAACAAGTGTGTACTCTGTTTAAAATTGTTTCTAGACGGTGTGTCTAGGAGGTAACTTTATTTTTCATAGTAAACGAGGGCTTATAAAGTTGTGAAGTGGAGTTCACTAATTATTATTTGCATTAAGAAACGCTACAAATCTTAATTTAATATTTATTTAACGTTTCTGTAACGTGTGAATGTAGGTGTTGTATGGACATGAAATGTCAATGGTTTTTTATGAAAAAATTCTTGCAGGCACGTGTTCGTTTGCCTGTCCGATTTTGATAGAACATCTCGACTTTCTAATTTATCAATCTGGTTACGATGGTACTACTGGTTAGGTACTGGCGCTCTTTGCATTTTAAAAAACGTTCACCCTTGAGATTCCAAGAATCTCGTCCGACCATACTTTATTGTAGGATGTATTATACGTAACTAAGTAGGAGTACTTTCGTAGTTTTATATTTATACCTGTATAGATAAATCACTAGCCTTTCACCTAGCGAGGTACAGTTGATTTTTCTAGCTGGGTATCGACGTCCTTAGCGATCCCTTCCATCTCTAGGATAATAGGTGAGGGCTACGTCAATTTCGGGTACAGTACAAATATTAAATATATACATTCCATAAAGCTCATTGTAGTGTATTTCATAGTCAAACACTCTTGAGACCTTTCATCTACTTCTAACTGTAAATAAGCCTCCCTTCAATCAAGCTCACATAACCATTGAGACCCTGCAAATGAAGCAAATATGTCCTTTGGTTTTGGTAAGGGATAAAAGTCAACATGAAGATTAGGGTTGAGGGTCCTCTTGTAATCAACACATGTTCTGTAAGTACCAGGGGTGGGTTTTGGAACTTGCCAAATAGAAGATGCCCATTCAGATCTACTTACTGGAAAATAACGGCCCTTCTGGATACCTTCCCTTACATCATGAATTACAGCTGGCTTAACACCATAAGGAATCTCATATAACTTTTGGAGCACTGGAATAGCTCCTTCCTTTAACACTAAATGAGCATTAAAATCGTGTATGCATGCAGAAGCATCCTTGCAAAATACCTGTGGATACATTTCCTTCAATTTTTGCACATGAACTGTTGCCTCGGAACCCGTAACTGCATTACATTGGACTGATATCTGTTTACATGAAAGAAGTTCTCTCCAATTTGGCATTGACATTTCAATCCAATCTCCACCTAGTAATGGTTTAAACTCATGGTCACTGTTAACTATTACTAATGGTAACATAAGTACAGTACTCCCAGTGTTTACAGCAATATCTCTAGTTCCAGCAAATTCAATTGGAGTGCCTTGAACAGATTTAAGTTTAATATGAGTACACTGCTCATACGATAACAAAGGAAAACATTCTTTAAACTTTCGCAAAGATATGATCGTTAACCCAGAGCCTGTGTCAACTTCCATGGAAAGCAGTTGACTATTGACAACAATATTTATCAAATGAGGTGGGTTTGTTGAATGTAAATTCACATAGTAAGCATGCTCCTCTAACTCCTTAATGGAATCTTCACATTTACTCATTTTGTTTTTCCAAACACGTTTCATCACTAACATAGATATTAAATTCTAATTCAGACTTTTTGAGACATGAATTATTTGCTGTGACATTAGCAGAATTAAATTCAAGCGACTCATTATCTCTAACTTTGTCCGTTGAATTATTATTCACATCTAAATCAAATGCACTAGAAAACTCATACTTTCCACATTCCTCAATTTCACCACACATTTTCATAGCATGCTCCTCAGGAACAATGACCTCTGTGCACTGCAGATGCAGAATCCGACGATGGAGAGCTCAACTGCCCAGGTTGACCCGTAATGTCCTGGATTTGCTTCTCAATTTGTTTCTAATTGCGAGCAATGATACATGCGTCACTAAAAGTACAATTACGCTGGTGCATTACTTTGCTACGAATACCAATGGATCTAAGGCCCGATACAAGTCTGTTTTTCAACGCCACTTCACGGCAGTAGCGGCTGGTGACGAAAAATTGTGGGTGTGCACTCTTAAAGAAAACATCTAAATTTGATATAAATATATGCATATCTAAGCATACAAAATAACTGACTCATCACAATGTTACTCTATTTTCTCCAAGTTCACTAGTGGCACTTGGAGTCGGTTTATCGACACCTCGATATTTTGCTATTCTATGTTCCCTCCTGAATGCACAATGAAGCTGTTGTCTGATTTGTTACTTTCCTAGTACTTGTAATTCGAATTCTGCATTCATGTACGCTTTTGATTGTTCACATTTGTCGATTTTAGTTCGATTTCATTAGAAAGCTACCTATTGCAATGGGTACCATTGCGACTTCCAGAAAAAAATTGACATATCTTCGCGTTTCACATCCCCCAGATCCCAAAACAACCGTCAGTTCAAACGTTAATATATAATGTATATGTATAGGCCTACATATAATATATCCATTTAAAATCTCGGTCGAGGTCGCTAACCAAACCAAGGGGTTGGAAATGGGGGGAAAGTGAAATAATGCTATAACTTTCTTAGTATGTTAAAAACCGAATCCATTCAAAGTTCGTACTATTTTTCGAATAAGGGCCAAGTGCTTATCTTCGTAACTATTGACCAAAGGGGTGGGAAGAATGGAGTTTTTAGAGAAAAGAACTCATACCTCCCTTAATAGGCACAATATCAAAACAGTTTAAAGTGGCCAATACCCCTCTAATATGTAACAACATTTTTTGTCTGAAGGAATATTTGATATGACCCTCCCTTGCACCAAGGGATGAGCAAAATGTTTCAGGTATTATAGGAAGATGTTGTATGCTAAACATGTGGAACTAGACGGTACAACAATTGGCAAATTTAGTGAATTCCAAGCATTTTTCTTTGCCCGGTGAAATCTACCTCCGCTACCGACGCTTCTTTTTTGTGCACGTAGCACGACTTCAAGCACGGAAAATAATACATCCCGTTGGTTAGTTCACAGCCACGAGTCCACTCATACTAACTTGCTGTAACTTCATCATGGAATAAGCGATTCCTAACCTTCGCTTTGCACAGGGATGTTTGAATTAAATTCAGGTTTGGAAAAGGTCATTCCATTTCTTATTATATGGCCACCTTTTCTTGCAGAGTAAGTAAGTTGGGACGATGTAATGGTTTTAAATCCTGAACAGTAGCTCTAATAATCCCGAATCCCACCTCGGCCGTCCTGAAAATAATTTTCGTGGTTTTCCATTTTTATCACTAGGCAAATACCGGGAGGGTTCCTTTCAGGCCGACGGTCAAAATCCCTTCTTTGATCCTGAATTAGACCCTATTTTGAGGTCACCTGTCACCATCCCCAGTTGCATCTGCTGAAAAAGTGTGTTTGGCTCGCGGACATCATCCTTCCGACGGTAGAGGAATGATCCTAGCTATGTCAGTGGGTGAAGCCAAGCTGGGAGGATACGCTATTAAATACTTAATAATGCACACGCACTCAAATATTCCACACTTTAGAAACACACTTGTGACAAATACTTGCCACGGCCAAGATCAACAAGATATATATATTATAGGCTGCGTTAATCCTCCAAATACAATCATACTGGACCTTAAAAATCTGTATATTATAAAGAAATGTTATGAAACTGAATTCACTGTTACAACTATAGACTATATAATATCATTCAGTTGGCTGTATGGATGTGGTTTTTAAATGCACATTGAAAATCAAATGGCAGTGGCGCTATTATACAAGCTGCGTATTGACACAACCTTTCAAACTGCGCATGAAACTCTACTTGGTACAACAATTCACCAACAGGTAGTGCGGTAGCTCCTGCACACTAGCGGTCATCGCTTCTTCGTCTGTCAATCAGATGCGACAGAAGGAGATGGAAAATAGAAGGGTGCATTCGCAGTTCTTTTCACCAGGCAAGGATTTGACTCCAATTCTGTTATAGTAAACACACATCCCCTCTTGCTCCCCCTTCTGCCGTCACGCCTAAACGCTGGCTACAAAGCTGCAAGTGGCGAACGGTGATCTTTGATGATACCCGAGCCAGCAAACAAGCAACGTACAGTGCGGCGCAACGAACGCGGTACATTTAAATGTAAAAAAGCGGTAACTTGGACATTTGTTGACGCTTTATAATACCATGAAATCTTATATTATTTTTTATATTCATAAAATTGATATGTGAACGGCAATTTTGCAAGAATGGGTGTGCACTGGCTCCAGGGCGAATACCCAGAAACCGCCACTGCTTCACGGTAATCACCAAAGGTACATTTCGCACTCTGTTCATTAAGCCTAATTATGAAGTCTATCAGTGTTTCATTTGGCTGTTGCACCATACTGTTAAACTGCACTCTTGCAACCTCTGTAAGTCCCGCAGGTTCACACACATTGAGAGCGTGCTTGATTTGAGCGAGAGTCAGCTGTGCTAAGTCCGCTGGATGAAACTGGCATATCACTTTATCGGCATTGGTGCCCGATGTTGAAATGAGTAAGGCTCGACGCCAACGTAAATTTTTAGGAATGTCTTCTATATTATTGAGAACACAAAATTGGTCGAAACGGAACCAAAATGTTTCCACACCGTCTTCTTTTGGGGAATATTCTTTGAGTGACGCCAATCCTCCTACAGCCGCCATCTTGAATGCACAACGCACCGATTTTTCCAGTTACACATAAGCACAGAATTTTGAGTCGTCCGTCTCTTTTTCCTTGCACCTTATCTGCTCACTCCCTCTACGGTCCGTGAAACAGTTCCATATAATACCATTTTTCGTCGCTACTATTATGTTTCTCTATTTCTGTATGGTGCTTATCCTAATAACTAAGAACGACACAACACGTCTTGACTGACTGTTTATTTGGACAACTGAACTACATGTGTACCCTGTGACGTTTTACTGTGTAGTTCAGTTGTCCAAATGAACAGTCAGTCTAGACGGATTGTGTCGTTCTTAGTAATTAAGACAAGCACCATATATAAATACAACTGGTTCGCTAAGTCCCACACGTTTGATGATTGGGGTAGCCAGTGCTCCAGCTATATTTCAAAGTGTAATGGATCAGATTCATCAAGGGATCCAAGGAGTAGTAGTATATATTGATGATGTCCTTGTCAGCGGTACGAGTTATGATGAATGTAAAGAAAGATTGCATGAAGTACTTGTTAAGCTGAATAGTCATCATATTAGAGTTAACATAGACAAATTTGGGGCATCGCATAGATAAAAATGGGATTCATATGAAAGAAGAACGTGTGAAGCTTATTCTTGATACGAGACAACCCACCATCATTTCAAAATTGCGTGCTTATTTAGGGATGTTAAACTTTTATAGAGATTTTAAGTGTCATGTCTAGGGATCTTCTTTCCCTAAACAGACTTCTAGAGAAATATGTTCCCTTTGAATGGACTAAAGAATGGGAGAATTCTTTTCAGCTTGGTAAGCAGAAATTATTTTCTAATCAAACACTTATGTTGTATGATCCCTCACTACCTATTGTTGTAAGTTCGGATCGAAGTGCTTATGACATTGCTGTTGTATTGTCACACCGTGTGTTTGATCTTAATGTGAACAAAATTGTAGAAAACCCTGTTATTTTTACATCCAGTACACTCAGCCCGGCTCAAAGGATATATTCTCAGTTAGAACGAGAAGCTTTAGCCATAACTTAGTAGTAGCAATAACAAAGTTCCATAAATACCTGTATGGACGAGAGTGGATATGGGTTACTGATAGTCAACCGTTAAATGTACTTCTCAGCCCTAGCAGAGATTTTCCCCTGATAGCTGCTCACCGTAAACAAAGATGGGCAATTATGTTAGGAGGTCATAAGTATCGCATAGAGTACCGTAAATCTCAGGAAATGGGTGCTCCAGATGCATTGCCTAGACTCCCATCTTCCGACACTGTGGTAGAATAAAATTAGTAGTGCATGTAGCATTGTGTGACCCACCCATAAACTCTGATATTGTTGAAAATGAGACTAAGAAGGATGCATTCCTGATAAAAGTTTAATTATTTATAGAACAAGGTTGGCCACAGCATAATGATGATGGTGCTCTAAAAACGTATTTTGATGTTCGTTCTGCTTTGTCTGTAGAACGGACTGTATAATCTTTGGTCATCGAGTTCTCATAGCACAAGTGTTGCGTGTATAGGTACTAGAATTATTGCATGAAAGTCATCCGGGTATGGTAAGGATGAAACTTAGGGCCAGACATATTGTATGGTGGCCACGTATTAATACTGACATAGAGGATTATGTAAGACAGTGTGAAGTGAGTGCCAAAGTTAATTGGAAGGCACCATGTACTGAAACCCTGAAATGGTCTGACACACTTCAACCCTGGATGAGCATACATGTAGAATTTTTTATTTCAGTAAGAATGTTTACCTCTTGATAATTGGTAGTCATACTAAGTGGTTAGAGGTTTACCTTATGACCTCTACTATTGCATCTGCTGGCATTAGTAAGTTAGGACGGGTATTTTCAATGTTTGGGCTACCTGTTGAAATAGTATCAGACAACGGGCCCCCATATGATTCTGTAGAGTACTTGATGTTCTGTACTGACAATTGTATTTCTGTATGGTGCTTATCCTAATTACTAAGAACGACAAAACATATCTTAACAGACTGTTTATCTGGACAACTGAATTACACAGTACTACGTCACAGGGTACACATACTGCGAACCTATGCATGTGAAATACACAACACTCATAAACCAAAAAGAATTAATCCCGACACCTACAAAGTACAACTAGACAATCTATTACCAGACGAACTACCAAATTAAACACCACGCAACAATTAGACACGCAATTGCACTACTTCACCCAAACCCTTATAACCGCAGCAAAAATCAGCACAGTACCTATAACAAAAAACACAATATACACCACCAGGTCATATAAAGCAAGTCATAAAAGACAAAAACAAAGCAAACAAAAATCGCAAACACTCACCCTCCAATCAAGAATAGAATACAACAGACTACATGCAAAGTAAAAAAAAAATCATAAATATTCAAAAGAAACTGGAACCAAAAGCTACAAAATGTTAATTAGAACCCACCAAACACAAATACCCTCTGAACAAACAACAAAATTACTAACAAAACAAAATATAACAATTACACCGCTCCTAAATAACAACACAAAAATAGTAACTGGAACACAAGAAGAAACAGAGCTATTGGCTGAAACACTAGAACTACACTTTCAACCCAATCCTATTATAAAATACCACAATTACGATAACCTCATACACACATCAGTACAAAAATTTCTACACATGCCCTACAACAATGAACAACCAACAATGACTCAAATGCTAGTTAAAAATACCTTCAAAAAACTACCAGGCAAAGCTCCCGGAACGATGAAATTCATTCACTCAAGCTCAAAAAATTTACCCTCAAAGCACTAATACATTTGACATTAGTTCTCAAAGCAATAATAAAACTAGAATACTTTCCACAACAATAGAGTATTGCATGATGTACAACAACAATTTGGATTTCGTAAAGGACACTCTACAACTCAACAGCTGTTGCGAGTCACCGAATACATAAAGCATGATTATAACCATGACCAAGGCACGTTAGCGCTATGTCTTGACTATCAACAGGCTTTCGACAGCGTTATTCACAATACACTTATTCATAAACTAATCAATATTAATATTCCAATAGCATACATTAAAGTAATTCACCAATACCTCATAAACAGGCAATGTTATGCACAAATAATTAACTTCAAATCAACTACAAAAACATAACAGCTGGCGTACCTCAAGGCAGCATTCCGGGCCCACTACTCTTCCTCATATATAGTGAGTCTCTCTCACGAGTTGGCCGGCCGGCGCGCCCAGCTTATCTGCCTCCCGTTGACTCATCACTCCCCGCTTGGCATAGTATAGCATAGCACTTCGCTCACTTTATCCGTGCATGACATGAGATAACAATTAAAATTAAGACATTTACAATTAATTAAATAAGCTCGTACCTTATGACAGGAGATATTGGAAATTTTCTCCTCCTACATCCACATATTTCTGGCATCGTCTATTGAAACCCAGATTCACACGCATAAGTTCGTCTTCGGTAATGGAGGCTATTTCTCTCCGGATATGTTCTTTCAGTTCGCCCAGCGTGTAGGGGTTTCTTGCATAAACTTTATTCTTTAAACACCCATATAAATAAAAGTCCCAAACCGTTAAAAATGGGGAACGTGACGGCCATGAGTTCGTACTAATTACACGGTATTCAAAAATTTCCTCAATTAAGTTTAATGTATGCGTACGCGCGGTGGCAGATTCTTGCTGAATATATCCATTTCGAGAGTTAGTGTCAGTCAGTTCGTCAAAAAATGGTTTTAGTATATTGTTCCTGTATCTTTGTACATTAATTGTTCCTTGGAAAAGGATAGGCCTTAAATATGTATCCATTCACTGCGCACCATACTCCGACCCATTCGTTATGTAGAGGAATTTCGTATATGCGATGGAGGGTTTCTGTACTCCAATATCTGTTGTTCTGCGTCGAACCATACCCGTGTAAATGGAACCAAGCTTCGTCTGAGAAAAATATTAACATATCCGGAGAGAGAAATAGCCTCAATTACGAAAGACGAACTTATGCGTATGAATCGGAGTTTCCTAAGAGGATGGCTGAAATGTGTGGATGTAGGAGGAGAACATTTCCAACATCTCCTGTCATAAGGTAGTAGCAGCTTATTTTATTAATTGTTATTTTCTTAATTTTAATTGTTATCACATGTCATGCTCGTATAAAATGAGCAAAGTGCTATGCTATGCTATAACGGCGGGGAGTGATGAGTGAACGGGAGGCAGATAAGATGGGCTCGCCGGTCGGCCAACTCGTGAGAGACACCCACTGTATATAAACCACATACCAGCAATGCAACATCCACTAACCGCAATCATCGCAGACGACAAAGCTAACATGGCAAAATCCCACAATCTGGAAATTGCCAGAAGACACTTACAAGATCACCTTACACTACTCCAACCATGGCTAACACAAAACAAAATAAAAGCAAACCTCACCAAAACACAAGCACTCTATTTTACTTGGAAACTTAAACAACCAGATCAACCACTACAATTATACAATACACCAATACATACAAATATCTAGGTATAACCCCCGACTCCAAACTGACGCTACATAAGCACGAAACCAATACGACAACCTAAGCCAAAAGACAAATTAAAACCCCATGCCCCATAATACATTCATCATATCTAAACAGCAAAAATGTAACATTAATATACACAGCACTAATACGTCCAATTCTGACGTATGCCTTCCCAGCCATTGGCTTCCTGCCAATAACAAGACTTCAAAAATTACAAATTTTACAAAACTGGCTAATTAGATCAGCCACCAAACCAAATAAGCATTCCAGAAGAAATCCAACACACTATATACACAATAAAACTAAACTTGCTAGACTACCAAACTAAAACAACTCAAAAATTCTACAGCAAAATACCTACACACACTAATCCCCTTATACGGCAACTAGGGACATACCAGATTCACCCAACTCAAGGACTTAAACGTAGACCAAAATACTTTCTATCATTCAGACACATACTGGAACATCCCGATATCTAGGGCAACTAACAATAATCCTAAACACAATAAACTACACCAGAATCTGCTGACGAAAGCAGAGGCATGCCTCTTGAGGCTTACCAGCAGTTTCTAACCAACAACAACAATATACCTGAAAAAGAAGGGGTCTCTGAATGATAGACTATTCTAAATAACAACAAAACCATATTAAGGAACAATTAATCCAACTAACATCAACACCATCAGAGACAGCCGTTCGCCCTCCCCTTTCCCCTTCCCCACTTCCACTCCTCCTCCCCTACCCACTTAGCCTTCTCAGCGAACTTGGTTAAACACACTCCACGTAAACAAAACCATGGTAAACTAAATGTCAACTCACAGCATCGGCAAGATAGTGATGGACATCAGCCCAGACTATGACCAGTAACTCACGATCTTGCCTAATTTAAGCTGAAAACTAATTTTATAATCTAACCCCCCTCCCCTATGAAAGTAACCTTATTAAACTTACCTGAAACAAAATTATTCACAAATCAAAACAATTTCTTTAACAACGGCGCTTAAATGTTGAAGTTAAATTAACTGAATCTATCATTAGCAATACAAACAAAAAATTCAAATCCTCACATTAGAATAAATGCAACCTGTTTCGAGGCACCAAACACTTCTCCCTGAAACATCCAACCAATAGTTGGATTTTCGCGCACAGCTTGAGATTAAAGTTACTTCGTGCTACAAGTACTAAGCTTTTTTGTTGTTGTTACTATTTCAGAAATGTTAGATAGCAGTTATTTCGATTCGTTTCATGTTAGAGAGGGAAACTCTGCGAAACATTTCTGGCATATGTATTACAATTATCTATAAGTTAATTCAAGAAATTAAATATCAAATTTGGGTAGTGGAAGTAGGTTACGCCATGATATTCAAGTTACTCCTTGATATCATGTTATTTACCATTCAGTGTACTTTTTAATCGTGGAAACTAAATTTTAATATAATGAGTGTTCAAATCATATACAATGCCGGAAGAAAATATCCCAACACCAAGAAAGGGTTGTGCTAGATTAACGAACGGTGGCAGGCGTGTTTATATATCTAAAAGATGACGTTGATTCAAATTTCCCGCAAATCGCATTAGCATGTCGCTTGTAGTGGCCCCATGACGTTGCACATCAGGTATTCTTGAAATACGGGCTGTACTGTTAGAGAGCGTTATTTACCTGTGAGATTGGACGGAGTGACTGTGAGTGGGTTAAGAATGCCCTTATGACGACGAAGAGGTTAGTATCAACAGCTCACTGCGCTTCAACGAGGCCATGAAATAGAGCTACGTGAACCTTGATTTTCCTTCCGCTCTATTGCAGAAAGACTTGGCAGGAATTTCTCCACTTTGCGTGCGTGCTAGCAGCACTGGTAACGAGAAGGTACGGTCGCAAGAAGACTGGGCTCCGGACGTCCCCGTGGCACCACCGAGAGGGAGGACCACCGTATTCGGCGTATGGCTTTGGCGCATCGGACAGCGTCTGCAGCATCAATTTGAGTGGCAGTTGGCACAACAGTGACTCAACGAACTATTCGAAATCAGTTACTTGAAGGACAGCCCCGAGCCGGACATCCTGCGGCGTGCATTCCACTACCCAAATCACCGCCGTCTGCGACTTCAGTGGTGTCAAGCGAGAGCTCATTGGAGGTTGGAGTGGAGGTCCGTTGTGTTTTACGATGAATGCCGGTTCTGCGTTGGTGCCAGTGATGACCGTGTGTTGGTTAGAAGGAGGCCAAGTGACCGTCTGCATTCCACCTGTCTGCGGCATCGACACACTGGTCCTACACCGGGCGTTCTGGTCTGGGAAGTAATTTCCCATGGCAGCAGGAGCACTCTCGTGGTTATTCCACTTACCCTGACTGCAGATGTGTACGTCCGTCTGTCTGGTGATTCAACACCTGTTGTGCTGCCATTCATGAACAGCATTCCCGGGGGTGTTTTCCAACATGATAACGCACGCCCCCATACAGCTGTTGTAATTCAACGTGCTCTACAGGGTGTCGACATGCTGCCTTGGCCTGCTCGATTCCCCGATCTGTCCCCAATCGAGCACGTATGGGACAACATTGAAAGACAACTCCAGCGTCATCCACAACCGGCAATAACCGTCCCTGTATAAAACGACCAAGTGCAAAAGGCATATAACTCCATCCCACAAGCTGACATCCGGCACCTGTACGACAGAATGCATGCATGTTTGCATGCCTGCATTCAACAGTATGGCTATTACACCGATTATTAATGAACCAGCAAGACACATTTCCGATGGCCTTTCTCGTGCGTACATTAGCCTGCTGTCTTGTACCTTTGATAATTGAATATGTTACCTCGCCAAATATATTGCTGAGATTTCGGTACTCTACATTCCTTATTTCGTGGTGTTGGGATATTTTTCCGCCAGTATATATAGAGGCTTTTATTACCCCTTATTGGCCATATTGAAACATTTCACTATACAAAATTATTTTTTTAAATAGTAAAAAATATTCCATTAAAAATATGCGCAAATATATTTCAAGTCTGCTTGGCTGTTCTTAGTCGCTATCTGATTTTTCGCACCCATTACACATAGAATAGACATTGTCTAACACTTTCTGGCATGTCACATGGTACCAGACATTACAAAATTAGCACTCGATCAATTCGGCACCATTCTTCTTCTTGGTGCCATCCACAAGGGGAGCCACCACACGCACCACAACCATCATCGTCATTTTTCTGGGGCCTGGAATTTGGCCTAGACCGATTTCTTTTTTCTTTTTTGACACACTATCTTCATGTTCAGGTGGTATAAAAAGTGGCTTTCCAATTTTTGCAAGGGTTGCACTTACTTGATCGGCTAAACATTTTCTGAAATAATCCTTTAATGTACTCTACGGGACACTGAAACGCCTGCTGGCCTTGTATACTGTCTATTCTTCTTCCTTCATGAACCACAATGCTACTTTAAATGTTTCATCTGTGTCTGAGCGAACCTCTTTATCCCGTTTTGGTGCCATCTCAGCGTCCAACCTAAGAGAAACGAACCTATTGCTAAGCTCACACACCTTCAATGCGTAACACTACATGCAAGTTTTATATGGGAATGGTCTGTATCTTACCTCTGACTGTTGTTAAAATGAAACTTATTCAATGAAACATCTGTTTGGAAGAAATTAAAATATTCACCACTGATTTCGCATTGTCTACTTTCTGTGAATTATAAAAACCACCTTGAGTTGGCCAAAGATAGAGCGCAATGGTTTCCTGGGTTCCTGGTTTCAACTACAATCTGTTGGTAAAAAATTAGAACTTTCGGAATTGAACCTACGTTGTGATAGAGGAAATACGCTTTATCACGGTGTTACTTGATATCACGGAGTAACTTGACTCTACGGCCTTTACTGTGAGCAGTGGAGCGTGGTCCTCATTACAATGCTGACTAACGAAAGGAGCGGACCCTTGATAATGCCGGGCGCACTTTGCGGTGAAACGTCCGGAGATAACATGTCGCCTGGACCACGGCCTACTAGCCCAGATAACTTGAAAGTAGTTCATAACAATAATACTATTACTGTAATAATAATAATAATAATGTAATGCCATTGAATTATGCAACTTGCCTTTCTAAAATCTATAAGCCATACATTTGACTTTTCTTAAAATTAACAGCAGTGTCTCGTTGCAGAAAGTTGCCGATACTGAATGTTGTATGTTCTTTATTGCATGTTATTTTAAATTTTAGTGGTTTTGATGATCGTGTGGCCTCCGGAGAGGCCGAGAGCAGGTTTTTCTAATTGACGCCCGTGGGCGACCTGCGCGTCGAAATGAGGTTGAAGTGATGATGAAGACATCACAAACACCCAGTCCCCGGGCCTCGGGCTCGGGCGGGAATCAAACCTGAGCTATTTCGGGCCAAAGCATAGCGTGCTAACCATTTAGCTACGGAGCCGGACATTATAATGGTGGTGTTTGTAATAGTTTTAAGATTAAAAAAACGAGATCTTAAGGCCCAATTTTCTAATGAATGTATCTTAAACTATATCAGGCTTGCTTAAACCGGGAATTTCGCCACGTGGGCGCCCGCTACGTAAACGGGTGGCAAGCGGGCAGAGTAGCTGCGTTCAATCTTGACTGCGTAAACTAACCGATTGCCTCACTGCAGTGATAGCTGGTGCTACGAATATGGATTCAGCTGAGAAGAGACCAAGTTCTAGTGCAAATAGCGTGCCACAAGAATCCCAATGGAATGTGCAGTGGTTTTTGTGCCAATTGGAGTACGTGCTAAATGTTTAGTATGTGGACATTCTGTGATAGCAAAAATATATAACGTTGCTGGAAAACATTTTGACATCCATAACAGTGTTCAGGGAGACATTGTGACATATATAATATTGTTTAGGGAGACGATCGTTTTCAAATAATTGCATAATTAAAAGAAACTGTCCACAATGAGGTAAGCTCTTTTAGTGCACTTAACTGGATATCAACTATTCAGAGTTATATTACAATTTCATTTACCCGACAATTTTATAGCCTATAAGATATGCGATAGACAGTTCTCTCGCTTCGTCTTGCTACACACTGACGTATGCATGCTGGTAAGCCGTCCGCATTTACGTCACGCCTGCCTGGCTGCACTGGGCCAGGGTAAATGGGCGCCCAGCTGACCACCTTTGAACTATATGCATATTCATTTCTGTAAAAGAACACATTCTACTGATGTTCTATTGAGACGGTCTCTCGTTAAGTTGTTAAGCCAGTACCATGAACTGCTACACAATTCTTTAGTGATGTATTCATGTAATGTGGATAAGCCTCATCGAGAGTCTGAAAACATAGTTTCCAGTGATGACGGTGTGTTGGTGCGACTTATTTTGTGTAGCGATGAAAGTTTTTATGTAAGGCTAAGCAAGTACTAGTACCGTAGGAAGACCAATTCGCTGTTTAAAAATACGTTATGCGTTTTGCGTGAAATGACTACAACGTTTGAACATTGAGTTTTGAGTGTGATATTGTTGCTCTGTATTTTATCACAATGTAGGTCGTGTTCCCCAAGCTAATGTATTTAGTCCATCATATGGCAAACGCACTTAAGAGGTGGGAGGGATTTTAAATAGAAAAGACCGGTGTAACATATGAAAATAGGATATTTAGTTCTTCACGAAACTATTTGTTTTAATGTTCCAAACAATTTGTCTGAATGAAAGAGTGGAATCACAACGAAATAGTAAACGAGGAGTCATATACAGGATACAATCATTTACGTTTATCACAAGATCATTCAATTATACTCCTTGATAAGGACAAAGAATTACAACTAAATCCATATATTTAGGAGAAAGTAGGCTATATATTATTTACTGAAAATCTTGTTTCTAGTGATAACCTCAACAGTGTAACGGTAAGCATTAGAGTGAAAGATTGATAGAGGTGCCCCAGGTCTTGAAATAAAGCTCTATCCGATGATTTGTCTAGAACGAGTGGGGAAAATCACAGACAGGATGGTGACTGCTTCGCTCCGAACGAGCAGCTACCATGTGTAGCTCGTTTAACGCTGCTATCTACTTCTGTGATCCTACAGTGCCCTCGGTTTGTCGTTCAGTCATTACACTTGCAGAGCTCCAGCACCTACAAGGCATCAAATGAATTCCAGGCCCTTCACATGGAGATTAGATGAGACAATCATCAAGACAGAACTAATTAACTGTCTTAGATTGTAATCTGGCGGACAGACCAAAGGAGACCATTAGGAACCATTCAAGTGGGGTTTAGAGCGAGCTTATTTCCATCCATCCCCTCGCATCGCTCGCCCTTAACTTGCCTGCTCCCATCGCTTCGGTATGGCCATATTTGATGCTTCCACGACTCAACCCCTGGGAAATTCTGCTGTAGCAGTTTCTCAACAGAACCCCTCGCATCCTTCCTAATCTTTCTTTCTTTCTTTCATTCATTCTTTCCTTCCTTATCGTTTACCCTCCAGGATTGGCTTTTACCACGGACTAAGCGAGGGTCCCCACCTCTACCGCCACTGGCAGTGTCCTGGAGCTTGAGACTCTAAGTCGGGGATACAACTGGGGAGTGTGACTAGCACGTCGCCCGGGCGGCCTCACCTGCAATGCGAACAGGGGCCTGATGAAAGGAAGGGAATAGTAGGAGGGATAACCAAGGAAGTGGGAAGGAGGCGGCCATGGCCTTACGTCGCGTCCTGACCCACAATTTTAAGAACGCAATGAAAATAATGTCATTATTTTAAATCCAATGCTAATCTTTAACCCAGAAAGATTGATAGCAGGAATTGAGCAAGTAGCTTGTATTTCGAGACAGAGAACATGAGTCACGTAGCAACAGAAAAGAGAAGGTTGGATTTGCCTTGGAATCAGATATGAAAGTAGGTTTTGGCTAAAGCTGACCTTGACACTTGTAACCATTTTTACCGCGGAGATTGACATAGCAACGAGGGTTGGGAATTTTGTGATTGGTTGGTGCTATGAAGGAGTCAAAAAAGTGGAGGTAATTATGACCACAATAGCTTCTCATTAGAATGTGATTTCGAGACATAATTACTAATAATGTAGTTATTTTGGCATTGTTAAACATGGAAATACGCAGAATGCAATAAAGAATATTTCCATCATTTTTAAAATCAAAATTAAATACTTAGTAAGAAGAATGGAGTCATTTCATAATGGGCCGCCAATGTTTCCGACATTTATACAATAGCGCTGAATTAGAAGTTTAGGTTGGGAGCCAGCAAGCAGCAATCGAGGTTCTTATATTGTCAAGCGTCGAGGAGTGAAGAGGTGAAAGTTGGCTCGAGCCAGAGCGGGGCTATCGTGAGTCCGCAACTTTGAGACTCAGCCGAGTTTACGGCAGGAGTGTGGGCCGCTATTGTAGAAGGCCAGACATCGAGTTCAGTTAGTTTTGAAGTTCATATAGGCTACAAGAACAGTATATAACGCAGGTAACGTTAAGAATTGCATTCGACGTTTTATTATACAGCGGCAATTATATTTCAACGTTATAATAGTGAAATCTACGAACATTGAAGCAGCATTAAACATTATAGAACTGTATTCTACACAGAACATTTCAGTGGTGATTTATGAACATTGTGTACAGCATAAAAGTATTCTACGTAGCTAAAGCGAATAAGTTTTAGTTCAGCAGCGATATCACGCATCATAAAGCAACGTGATTCTACTAACATTGACTGCAAGCATATATAGTGAAATTATTTATCATTATTATAATGTCCACTCTGTCAGACATTCTGTATTTGAGAGGAATGTTATACTTCAACGATAACGAGGTCGTTATGGGAGTATAAACAGTATGCGTAAGGAACACAATGTACATTGAAGAAGAGAATATTTGTAGTAACTATCTACAAAATTCTGAATTATGGAGAAACTTAGAACAAAGCTACATAAATAATGATCAACTTTAAACGGAGAAGAAGAAAGCATCTAAGATCAGCGCTAAGAAGAGACGAAAAAGATGGGATCAGGGCCGTTACCCGATCCAATGCTTGAAAACTGGTCCGAGTCGAATACAGATTCCAGGACGGTGCAGTTAGAGTCCCGACTACACAGTTCGAGTCCCGAAAATGCAGTTCATTTGTTTGGAGGAGATTCGGGACAGAAGAAAAACAGAATGGAGAATACTGTACATTACGGTATTTTCTATACCCAAAGATCGTCTATATTCGGCAAAGCAGAAGTTGATTTCATTATGTAGGGAGCAGACCATTTCACCATGTTTTAGTAATTTAGTATTTCATTGAATTTAAAGTAGAATTGTGGGATATTTTATGATCTGTAATTAATTTAACAGTTTTAAATATTCGATATTTTAACTACGATTTGAATTGGAATTTTGAAGATAAATTTAGATATTTGCGATTTTGAATTTAATCTATTAAGACGCGCTCGAAAGAGCATTAAACCTAAATCTAATACATTGATATTTAGTTTTCACTATATTCTCTTATTGTCTTTGTTCTTTTGCCACAGAGTATTATATGGTAACGGTCGCACTTCCTGTTGCACAATGAGCATATACAGTCTTCACCAGGTTGGTGAAACCTCTGAGTTCGGCAGATTTTATGGTGGAAGCGATGGGTAGCAAGTCTGGTTACCACATGCCTTTGGTCTTGCCCAGACTTTGTCCATTGTCGGTCTATCATTGCGCTTGTGCCATAGAAATCGGGATCGATATCCTTCCTCTTCATCCATCGCGATTCGAGTAGCGCTTGGAATGGGCCTGTAGATGGTAGCATGAACTGAAGTCTTAAGTCCTCCACGAAGAAACTTTCCCTTGCTAATTCATATACTATCCTTGAGGGTGCATAAATCCCAACTCCGAGAACTCTCTTCAGGTATCTTGCTTTCACACTTTTCAATCTTGTGAGATCGCTGTTTGTTAAATGCGGCCATATTAATTCTATTCCATATGAGGCTATTGGTGAAACGACTGCCTTAAATAAGGTCATTGCAGTAGACAATGATAGTTTGCTGATATTCTTTATTCTGTGAATGGCTTTTATAGCTGCTGAGACTCTCTCTTGAATGTGGATCCTGTATGAAGACATGGTTGTTTGTAAATACACTCCTAAGTATTGAAATTTATTCACTGTTGTTAGCTTAACACCTTGCAGGGTTAAATGATCATCTGTTGCCAGTTTACCTCCTTTTCTGAGAATCATGTAGAAGGTTTTTTCTTCGTTGATCTCGAGGCTATTTTCACCAGCCCACAGTGCGAGCTTCTGGAGTGCGATTTGCAGGTCTCTTTTGCTGTGCGATCCTAGTGCCATATCATCAGCGTACATTATTAGTTTCACCGTTGGGTGGTCCTGAACGATGTTGAAAATGTCAGCTGTTAGGACATTAAACAATAGAGGACTCATGGGGTCGCCCTGAAGTACGCCGTTTGTCTGTATGATCTTCTTTGACAGGACTACACCGTCATTAATAACGATATAATTGTATGTTAGAATTGCCTCAACTATTCTTGCTAGTGGATGGGCGTATCCCAGCATCCCTTTTAGTTTATTTTGAATTTTGAATTTTTTGAATTTAAGAATATGTTCTTGAATTCATTAATATGTTCGTTTGGAGATAACATTGTTGGGAATTTTAGCGTAACAAGAACATTGGTTAGGATGAAGATACTAGGAAGAAGATCATTTATAAAACATTGACTTCATGTTTTATTTTATTCCGACTATATAGGCAAGAATATTTGCGATGATTGAACTTTATGTTATATTTGATATGACAATTATTAAGACTGGAGATACACATGAATGTATAATAATTTGGAACTATGTATGTATTAAAAAGAATTTGTTCTTTAGTAAGACTAGTCAAGTCTTTGAGATACTTCCACTTTTATGAGTTGACACTTTGAATATATCAGATTTAGGTGAATTTGCATCCCTATAAATCGTGATATGTTGAGCAACGAAAATTATAGTAATCCTTTTGCAACGTAAATGTTATTGTTGAAGACATTCAAATATAGCATTGAAGCAATAAGATATGACCAGTGAGGTGTTAAATAATTGTATACTTATTAAATATTAACAACTATTGTTTTATACATAGTAACTACGACGTAAACCAAGGAAAGTTCACGCACTGTAATATAAGGCCAAGATAAGTAAAGGTATTAAAACAACGAAGTAACTAAAGTATATTGTGAGGATCGCATTGAATTAATATTGATGTAGAGAACTATTGTGACAGTTCTGATGTCAAGTTTATAGTGACATGTAAGTTTCGTTATTATGAGAAGGAAATGCCGTATATGCATTTATTATTGTAATGAGAAAGTATCAGCGAAGATATTAATCTCTATTACGTAATGCAAACGTATTATGGAGGATTGAATTTATATTGAAAGGCTCTTTAGAGCAAAGTTATTTTATGGAAACTCTAATACGTGGTGCAAACGTATTATGGAGGATTTTGATGCATTGTTGCAAGAAGAATATAAGATCAAAGTATTAGTATTTAATTGACTTACAGGAGATATGACAGGAAAGGGTTGGCGGAACGAAGTAGTGAGGTGATTTTTAACTATTGGTTTGATTATTCTATTATCCTATTAACATGATTTTGACAATGTTTACGTATGAGCTTGGCTTAATTGCATGGCCATATCAGCTCGGAAGTGGAATAAGCTACTATATAGTTGTGTCGACGGTAATATACAGTAATAAAGTAAGAAACATTAATAAACATTTATGAAAAATAAATGAATGGACCATTAATAATTATGGAATAATTATAAATAATAAGATACACATTATGGATATTTATAACATAAATGCATATTGTGAAGCAGAAATATTTAACCTAATGTTAATATAAATGAGAAGTTTTGGTTATAGAGTAGAGAGTGATTGTAAGTGTATTGTATTGTCGATGTTTTGTAATGTAGGGGTAAGAAGTCGTTTGACAGCGCAATATTTTATTGAAAGTATAATTGTAACTATTACAAATAATTCTACGAATGCACATAACAATGAGAACGAGGGGAGAACATTAATGTAGTGTTGTTGTAATATAGTAATGTAAAGATAACGTAATAAGTGGATTATGTGAAATAAGTCCGAACGACAGTGAACAGCTGAACGGTTGACGATAGTGTTAACTTGAGCTGTAGCTTTTGCATTCAAGTTACAGTATATTAATGGAGTTTCATGAATAGAGTAAAAAGAGTTTATGTAAACCGAAATATTTTTTAAATAATAGTATTTATATAATATCAATTTTCAACATTCTGAAACAGCTGATACAGTTTTATTTGCGAGGAGCTGTGGATTACGATGTCAGAGTGATATTCGAGATGACTGTGGTTTGTGCTGCTGATAAGCGTGCCATTTCTAGAGAGGATTTAATTTCACTGTAGGGATTTTTGATTTTTATTTGATTTTATTCAATTGTAATTGTTATATTTTAATAAATTTAATTGTTTGTTTTTATAAACCGACTTTCGTGATTTATATAAGTTATGTAGAGAGATTGTGTTGTGGAAATGGATTCAGGTATAAAAAAACTCTTCCATATCCCATTTGCCCCGAGAACCGTAAGTTTCTCACTCCCCACAGTAGATTGAGTTGTTTGCGCAGTAGAATAGTCCATTACCCAATCGATTGACTAGTGTATACTCATGTAGTACTTGTCGGTAGGATTTAGAGATTTTTCTAGCCGGGGACCTTAAAGATTCTACGATCCAGCCGATCTTCGGCTTCGACAAGTGCATCCTCATGATTTTATAAGGGTACAGTGTTGTACCCGTATTATCAAACCAATACTTGTTGAATCTCACGATGGCAGCTGGATCGTAGAGCCTGAGAATCCCCGGCTATAAAAACCCCCAGATCCTACCAACAAGTAGAAGAGATAATAGGGCACAAGCTATTCCTACCAAGATTGAATTAAGAAAGACCAAATTGTAATAAATTAAAGACGCTAAAAAGAACACAAGATTCAAGTAAAGAAAAATCTCAGAGTAATGGAAACTCTAGAAAACACCCAGCAATGGCCTTCTTAACACAACCGTCCATCACATTTATAAGTTACCACGTCATAAGGTTAAAATTAAATCATCAATTTTTTACGATGACATTACAGAAGGAAATATATTGCAATGTCACGAGAAGAATAGTTGACTCAAAGTAATTCCAATAAAAATGATATCTTGGACTATCCAATGTCCCATTGGACCTGATAATATTGAGTTCCTAATCACTAAATATAGAAAATAATATTATACCATGAACATGATCTATGAACTTCTTAAGATTGTTACCATTTATATTACATGATCAAAAAATGTCACATTAATATTAAACAATTATATCTACAAATTTGCATTGTTATGTACACCCTAAAACGCATTTGCAATACACACTTATTGCTTTCACCATCCATATTTGCATATTTCGTTTATCATGTCTCAGTTATACGTAGTAATTCTTTTCAGGAATAATTTTGTCAAGCAATGAAGCTAAGAAGAATATTGACGTCATTGTCATTATAAATATCAAATAAGGATGACTAAAAATACCTCTGCTGGCTTTGCTGATTAAATTTCATGTTGGATTTATTAATTATATTTCCATTTAACTTTCAACCTGTACTCCGAATAAACTCTGTCACAAACGCTTTCTCACTGCGTAAAAATCCACTATGATTCGATTTAATAACCATTAATGTTACACCTGACATTCACAATACATTTAAATTAGCTTTAATACCACCAACACTTTCCTGAAGATTTCACCAAAACTCTTACTAATATTAGCTATCATCAGCTCAGTTATCACGTACATCATATTGTACTGTTTCCATAAATACCATGTATTATCGACGAAAAATAAATAATTAAAACCTTCATGGTGACCGATAAGCTCTTAAACGCATCTGCCATATCATTATTAATATCACGCATATTATTATGACGATCGAAAATTTATAACACCTTTGCACCTAGTTTAAATCAGTGAAAATGGATTATATATTAATTTCCAATGATTTATATTAGCTTTACCTTTCAAAATATTCTTCGTCGTATTTTAATAATAATAATAATTGACTCTCAAACTCACTTTCAGAAATATTGTTAAAAGATTGAATGTTAATCGAGATTGAATTCTCATTCCAAAAATGATCCATCAAAATCAAAGGGGCAGATGACCTCGTAGATCCTCCCCTTAAAACAACAATAACTAACTATCAAAATCAATCAACCCTACACCATGCAATCCTCGAGGCACAAAGTATTATGGGATCCAATAGAAGTCAAAATGATCAGAATCGAATAGAAATCTCCCCAACTCAAATGAAATCGGAAAAGAACAATGGTGTATTCTACGCCATGGATCCAGGTAACCTAAGTTATTCTACTGTTGATCCATTAGATGTCATCGCTGATTAAAGTCATTCAAAAGAGTAAAGAGTATTTTCAAAATTGGGAATGATCAACACCTCTCATCATAAACAAAATTCCTACCATAAAAGTTCATGAGAGTGATTTTCAAAGGTAATTCTCCAATAAATAACTTCCAACATCAACGCAGATCAAAACATCAATTTGAGATAAATCTCAAAATGTTCGTCAAAATTTCATCAAAGTTCATCATAATTACAGATTAAATTCATCTTCTTCAAGAATACGCAAGGCTTCTTCCTAACAGTTTTCTTCACAACGATTAGAAATATGCATTATAATTTAATTAAATTAAAAAAACGAAATATTAATATTACAATTAATTGAAATAAGTCAAAATTGAAATAAGGATGCATTTGTTAATCGAATCAAAATCCGATTGAAAATGTGGCCAGCCAGGAAAGAACATCGCACCTGACCCACACCTCAATCATGCTAAACGAAAAGAAAAGTAATGGCAATTATGGTACGACAAAATACCTTACTCTATTACTACTGAGATGCCCATCCAACCATCCTGGATTCGAACTGGGAAACCTCTTACTTTCCACCCGTTCAACCATCGAAATCGGGCTGCATCACCGCTACAATAGTGGCCTCGTACACCCGATAGTTGACTCCATCTCTCTCGGCAGACGTTCTCAATCTCGTAGAAGTATTTCAGCATTTGAGTATTGCCGTGATATTTATCTACTCCTTTCATGACTTCGAAAATCTCAAATTCCATGCTCGCAAACATTTCTAGTTGCTTATTTCTAGTAGTCGTAGACAGCGTTGGTTACTCACGAAGATTCATGCTTCCACTTTGCGTGTAGTGTTCATGTCATAATTTAGCCAACCATTGCTATGGATTCACTCATTATTTGAACTATTCCTCTCGATGTCTTAATTATAAACATCGCGTAGAGTTGTAGACAGCGTAATTATATGACATGTTCTTTCGTCGAGGTATATTCTTAAAGTTCATTATCAGAGCTGATGAAAAATGAAAATCCACAGCCTGCTTCCAGTCTCCGACCGGGTCAGGAATGGAATGAATGAAGCCCCCATCTAGCGGCGAGGATATGAACTGTGCCGGCTGCCGAGGCCTGATGCACTCCTCTGGGGCAATGATTAAATGAGCTGATATCATTCACAATTTCAAATCAGCGTTGGAATGCAAATCCACCGTAGCTTAAAATAGCCAAGTATTGCTGCTAGTAAGTTTCAATTCAAATACACGTAAATTTGTTAAGTGTGCCAGTCCACACAATCTCAACATAAACTTCAGTTCGAATTATAAAGTCTTAATGCACAAGTTTCGCCGAATATTCTAAGAGTCACGCTGGCGTACGTAAAACTTCCTCGCTCACGCTATATGCATCTTCTTCTGTCACACAAATTATCTATCACCACGATTCTTCTCGCCCGTACTCGTCAAAAGTACAGTTTCTTTCCGATGTGAATTGTTTCGAGACGCGTGTATATCTGACTTGCATTCTGGGACAGTGGTTTGCAGGTAGACACCAGCTTCCCCCACTCCTCTATGTCGAATATCGATGTACATCGCACATAAATAAGGACATACACTTCTCACGCCTCTCCTAGCGTCAATTCAGACAAACGCTCAAATGTATAAACATCATGCCGTTATGAGCTACCTGCTAATACAGCTCTTGGTTACTTTTAATCAATATAATAACACTCCAATCGTGCGTTTTGATATGGGTGACAGGTATATCGATCGCTGGCAAGCTGAGCTCCAAGCTTTGTTATCTACCTTATTCGTATGCTATAACCTTGAACTAGCACAGGGATTCGGAAATCTCCCTATCTTTCAATTGTCCACATTCCCAGCTGGTTGTGTCTTAACAAATATCTCGTAATCTTACGTCTTGCAGTGTCTCAGTGCACTGTTTGATAAATTCTTCAACTCGCGACTATAAAATAACGGCACAGTATTGTGCCCTTATTCTCCGAGCAGTGTCCATGCCAAAATCCCAAGATGATGATGGATCGTAGTGTCCGGCAGTACCCGGGCTAAAAATACTTACCGAATCGACTGGCATATCACACACTAGAAATAATGAACATATATGTGTTTTTTTAATAAATATATACAAACAAACAACAGCAACAACGAATAGAGCTTGAGAACTCTCATACCTCGGGTGTAACGGGAAAATAGGAAATAGGAAAATAGGTTTGAGCCACTGTATACCGACCATAGCATTTAACTAACCTCCCACTATTTATAATTCAAAACGATTTTCTATAAAAATGAAGACAAGCAATCGTAAAAATGCGTACCTGCTATTTATTCAGAATAAACTATCACTGAATTATAATATTTGTTAACAACACAAACGTTACATTACACTAACATATTGTAACATAATTCGGATAACACCACTAGTGTTTCGTTAAATCATTAAAAGATTCGAAAATCCAAAAGTCTTGCATCCTCCTGCTGTGCCTTAAGTTTCAGGATCGTTTATAATAAATATGTTATTAAATTTAAAATGCCCCACGAAATGAAGCTAAATAGTGACGGCCTCTCACTATTACAATAACAACTTCTTACTCTAAGCATGAAGATCCTGAATCCTACTCATTAATTATTCAATTAAATATGAATAAAATCTTAATAATGAATAAACTGGGATTACTTACATTTATTTACACGGAACAACATTTTCTACCATAAATGCTTCCTTTAAATATTTTCATAAATATTGTTGTGATTTCCACTAACTTTCATGTTAGTATCTGGGTTACTTGACATAAATTGGGCTCAACAATTCACTCAACTAAGTTTTGATTATCGTCTTATGAACTTTCATCTAGTCCTTCCATTTAAATAACAATACTAATAACTAATATGATCTTTCTACAATATACCAGAACGCTATATAATTATGTTGCAGCCTATACCTCTCGCATTCCACTAACAGCTGATCGCACAACGCAATAAACATGGCACTGGGATCTGATCCTACCCTCTGACAATAGCTTTCATTCACTAACCAATCTGCAACGCTGTCTCTACTCACTACAAAATATCTCTCAGGCCTTCAAATAATTCCACAACATATTATAGGCCTACATCGTTTCAACAAACGGAATATTCAACTTACTATTCATCAACGTAGCGTTCACATCACCATTCGCATATTTTCACTCTTCGAAACATGAGTGTAAACATCACTTCCCAATTCCCCAATAATATAAAAGGAGCGTTCAAAAAGTAACGAGCCGGAAGCATAATTACAGAAACCAGTACCTGTATGTTAGAAGTATTGGCCCTGGCTGTTGAGTCAATTGTCCCACAGTGACACGAAGCGGTGAATGGCTGTCTCATAAAAATCCCTGGGCTGCGATGTGAACCAGTTCCGCACGTACAGGTGGACGTTGGCGTCCGAGGTGAATCGTTGGCCCCGCAGAGCCCTTTTCAGGGGACCAAACATGGCGTAATCACAGGGAGAGAGGTCTGGACTGTATGGAGGATGGCCGAGAACCTCCCATTTCAATTTCTGCAGGAGTGCCGCGACTGTGTGGCCGTATGAGGTCGTGCATTGTCGTGGAGCGACCACTGTGGCTATGGCGTTCACTGTCACTCGGCGGTTCTGGGTAATGAGTGCATCAACCAGCTGGACGTTGTCATCGGTAATGCAGGGGGGTGCCCCAGACCAGGCATCATCGGCTAGACACCCATCCTTCCCTGAAGCGCTTGTGCCATGCCTTCACCCTTGCAAGGGACATGCAGTGTTCGCCGTACACGTGTGACATTCGGAGATGAATGTCCCTTCCCCCTACTCCTTCCGCTGTCAGAAACCGAACAACACCTCTTTGCTCTTTGGTTGACGCCTCCATGTCACTGTTTGCAATGGGACTGGCGGCGTTGGCCGATTGATGCATGCTGCTGCTTGCTTTGAATCATCCCGTGACGTGCACGCGTACCCTCTAGCGACGGGCTGTTACCTTCCACGCTCTGGCCGGAACCACACCTCGTTACACACGCCACGATTAGCCGATGTAGTCACCGGTTAGCGCATTCCAGCCTCCGGCTCGTTACTTTTTGAACGCACCTTATACTTACTAGGCAAGGTTGCACGGAATAATCACAATACTCCAAGCTGACCCAACCTTCAATGTTTCAACCTCAGTTGTGACCGTTGCATACCCCTAAGTAACTACTGCGTTGTTCCTCATATTAAACAAAAGCTGCTTCAATTAACTTCAACATCTACTTACAAATTCCTTGCAATTCACTGGCATTATAATAACATGCTTTAATAAGCGATAGCATTCTTCAAAGCTCCATAGCTCCCTTTCCAATGTCCATCAC
Source organism: Meconema thalassinum (assembly GCA_946902985.2). NCBI lineage: Eukaryota > Metazoa > Arthropoda > Insecta > Orthoptera > Tettigoniidae > Meconema > Meconema thalassinum. The sequence continues at coordinate 728,121,036 of OX336389.2, forward strand.
AACAGATGTGACATTCCTTATAAACTTCAGTTCCAAAAACATTTACTTACTTCAGTTTCAAAAACATTTACTATACTTGCGTAAACTATTTCCGTCAATTACTGGAATAATTGTTTAAATGCAGCCTTCATATCACGATATCACAATAGTCACGTATATTTCTTAAATTTCCATAGCATTTAAAACAATTTCATATTGTTTTTCGAGACTTCATTATAACAACTAACTTTCAACTAGAGCATCTAAATTCGTATCTAAATTCATGAATTCGAACCTCAATAAAGAAATATTATATTATCTGAGAATATAAAAACAGATCAAAATCGAAAAATTCAAGATCCAAAATAAAAATTAAGATTTATCCAAAATCCTAAATCGTTAATCCTTAATCTGGGTTTCTCCGAAATCCAGAAATAAATTGAAATTCAAAAAAAAATTCGATCCTCAATCGAAAAGCTTCAATCCTAAATTCGAAAATCCTTAAACTGTGAAAATCGTTCAATCTTGAAATTCGTTCCATCATGAGAATCTTTCAATTGTAAAAATTGTTAAATTGTGAAAATCCTTCATCATGAAAATACTTAAATTGTGAAAATTGTTAAATTGTAAAAAACCTTCAATTGTGAAAATTGTTGAATTGTGAAAACCCTTCGTCATGAAAATTCTTAAATTGTGAAAATCATTAATCCATTAATCATTACTCAAAACAATGAATGCTCAGTTTCCAAAATGTCGAACTAAGGACTCAACTCGTCCTCTTATAAATTAACTGCATAGTTAACCAGATGAAAACGAAGACCTCAATACAGTAAAACTCTCTTCAAATCACATCCATCAAAATGATCAAATACAATTTTCAAAGTCGACGATATTAACATGCTAGAATAGCAGATATTGTAATTGTTGCCTATACAAATTGTTATTTGTAGCTCTTCAGTTCGTCTACACAAATTTGCCCAATGACTGGGCCGCGTACAAAGTATAAATATGTGAATAAACTCCAGAGAATAATTAAATGTATTCGTTTTTTGACCCATTTTAATAGGGATAATTAACTAATACATGTAATATTTTCCAGGAGTGTATTTACATATTTATACTTTCTACCTCGCTCAGCCATTGGGCAAATTCGTGTTGACTGACTAAAGAGCTACAAATAACGGTATTGGAGTTCAAACAAATTTTGTAAGTGGTTGTGTAACTTAAGAGCTGAAATTAGGCATATATTCAGAGTTACCAGGGCTGCCAACTGTTGATAAATGCTCTCTATAGCAATGAACACTGGTGTGAATATATCAGAAAGTGTGCAAGTAGCAGGTCTAAACTTTGCACACGTGTAGAACATACGATTTCAGATCAATTTTGTTTAACCCATATTTGATAGTGTTGCCAACATTATTCTGTGAGTCCTGATAGGTTCAATATTTAATAACTTCTATACTAATGAATAGATTTGATTCGAATATTTTTATTTACAATATATGATTTAGAACGTATTACTGTGCTTGTCATTCGAGCTTCTAGGACTACCAACGCTCTATTAATGATCTCAAGACTTATTAATCCAATAGTTAATAGATTGGAATTACTGTACGGATAAAACTTCAAACTTAGCTCAGTGAACGTCCATGATGTTTAAAAAGAATTAGAATATGTCGTCTCAGTAAGTGATACCAACATAAGCCATGCTTGCGTATAATGTGCATTGTTCAACTGCATACAACTCCCATACTATACCCCACGTCAGGAAAATATCCCTCCGCGTATCTTCTCTCCCCGTCCCGTCTTGTGTTTCCAGCATGGCGCTCATCTGATCGAGTATTTGAAACTACTGTACCTTAACCACAAACGACTTAATTGCGTTCGAACCTTTGATTCACTTCAATTTCGAATTTATCTACGGTATATTCACTAAAACTAATATGTTTTCCTATCGTGTCATAACCCGAGGCTCTGTGATAATATTAAAAGAGGATGCTTGTAGTTTCATGTTATCGTGCGATTATTTAAAACATTATAACATTATTTGTGGTAGGCGAGGTATGACACATTAACGCTGAGTAACATACGAAGACAAAATGACGTGCGTCCTTGAACCCTATGAACCAACTAATTGTTTATGTGGCATCTGTCAGCATCTTATCTTGGGAAAGATCGAAAGTTGACGGGGAGAAACACCTGCTTCCTTGAAGGGTTACGACACGTACTCTTGAGAATCAGAAGGCAGAGAGATCTACTGTCAGTACAAAGACTTAACTGTAACGTGAAGTGGAGGGTGATTATAAAACAAAATATTAATTATACCGCACATGGGAAAATAATACTGTCTGGTGTATATGCATATTAGCCTTCATCAAAATGGCATTACAAAACATGACGAGTAGGCTATATATTTTCGGTTGAGCTGACATAGGCTACTGAGAAGTAAGCACTTTCCTGTAAATAAGATTAGATGTTAGGACACAACATGTGTGTATAACTTACAGATATTGTCACTAATCTTCCACCATTGTTTCTATTCCACTGAGACCGCCGTCAGATGATTCACTACTGTCACTATCACCATTAACTTTCTCTGTCACTTTCTTCACGGTTGGTATTCAATTCTTGAGAAAAAAAGAATGCACTTTCCTGAGAATTCCACAGAGAACAACATTCTGAATACTGTGACGCATGAACCCTCTTTCCTTGTGACGCCGATTGACTTCTCGCTGGAGACTCGCCATGAGCTTTGAATTCAGCGCGCACCGAGTAAACACTCTATGCCGAAACGCCAGTCAAGTATGCAGTCGTCTTCACCAACTCTTCTACTGTCCACTCTGGATTGTCATCCCTCAACCTACTACAGTATATACAATTAAAATCATTTGTTTGCACCTTTTACTCAACTCTCTCCTGTTTTATTATTTTTGAAGTATGTTATTGGTGATTCAAGCTTTACAGCTGCAGTTTGAACACGTTGTCTACTTGAAGAAGCCATCTTGAACGCCATTCAATCGTAACAGTATTGCCAAACTTTGAACCTGATTCGCCACAACATCGAATGAGTCGGTTACTCTTTTGCCACTCAAACAAGGTTTATACAGAACGAAATATAATATAATATCAAATTCGTACTCAATTACTCTGCATACCGTATAAAATACCACTACAAGCTACCGTATATTCACGCACACAGTTAATCACACGAAAAGCAAAGTTGATGCAGCTTCCAATTAACGAGAAAATGATTTATTTATTCATAAATTTATACCAAGGAATTTCTTAAAAGTAATCTAGCCAGTTTATCGAAACATAGCAACATGCGCTGAAACATCTTGTACTGCAAAAACAAGCAGAAAAATTGGGAACTATTTCCTTGTACGTTAGCATTTTCACAGACCAGAACATCAAAGGGACCGCTTAGGTCTTGACCTGACGTTCGGTATAATTTATGGATTTGTACCTGATTTTACACGTTCAATATATGTCTTAGCAGACATAAATATGTCTATTTAAGGCTAAATGTCCCGATATTTTGGTAAGAAAATATTTCAAGAGATGGCAGCACAAGCGAAGCTGAATTTATTGATTTATTTTTCTCGAAGGGGAGCTCCGATCTGCGATCTGAAAACTGCAATGTACTCTGTCTAGTAGCAGAATTGAGACTAATTTCTTGCTTACTTTTTAATTTCATAAACAGAAAATGTGCTGTTTGTTTTTCAAATACCTAATCAAAATTCGAAAAGAAAAGGGTAATACGACAGTAGAGTTTTATACACTGATTCCAAAGCCGTATCAAAAACCTAAATCAGTAGAAGAGAATCGTAGGGATCGCTTAGGGAATTTTGGGAATAAGATTGTTACTGTATGTGCAATAAAAGGCGCGGTAGTGGAACAAGGTCGGGGAGAGGAGGGGAGCGGAGCTCGAGTGATTGAGAGAGCGATAACCTTATCTGGCGGTATGGGATTCCCGAGCATCTAGACCGATGTTGTGATCGACCGTTGTGCTGGTTAGTTCTGAATTATTGTCCAGGTCTGGATATTTCTGAGTTATCCATTCATATTTTACCAGTTCGTAGTTTCAACTTCTAGTTTTCTATGTTGTTTCTCCTGATTTTAATTCATCGATCCCCTTAATAACATTTTGTTTAAATTATTTCACCTGCAAAAGTATTATTTTTTAATGTTCGTTAGGTGTTCTATTTTCGGCACTTTATTTTTGGACATTATTTCTGGTGGATCAGATACATGTACATATAGGTACAACTGGTGGAGAGCATTATGGTCATCTAGCGCAGTTAGTTTTACGGTTTGGTTGAAAAATCGAGCCACCACCCAAACCGATTCAAGGACGTTCGAATAAATCCCTGGGGAGAATGCCACTAAGTACCAAGAAAAGAAATCCAGGCCCTAGAAAACCTCTACACACCCACAAGATATGTTTTTCCTAGTTTATATTAGAAATTGTATATTTCTTTATGCTTCCATTAGAGAATCAATCATGTACTGATCCATTTTGATTTCACTTATATTTTACCTGTACAAGTTGGTTGACTAAACGTCACCCCGCAATCTACAGGCTACATGGCTGAACAGCGGTTGCTTGGTAGGCCTAGGCCCTTCATGAGCTGTCGTGCCACGGATTTAGTTTCTTTTTACTTCTAATACATAAGTGTAGGAGTACAAGATAACGAAATATTCAGTGTCAACTTTCTTTTCTTCAGAGAATCAAGTTCGAATTCAAATGAAAACAATGCGTTGTGTGGAATGGAAAGACGTAGCAATTGCGAAAATATAAAATTGGTCTCCGGAAATACTGATGACACTCAAGCTTCATTTTCTCCAGGCGCAAGCGTTCTGCATAAATATCCACTTCCTTTGTACGTCCACAGAAAACGAAGAAAAGTCCCAGCAGAGGTTGTGAATTGGCGTATTAAACAAAAGAAAAGGTAAGGATCTGAAACAATGTTTCCTACAGGAGATGATTATTGTCATTCAGAATTTCCTTTTTATTTTATGATTTATTCCCTAGGAAACTCTTATGAGTCATACATCTCTCATCGACTAGTTCAACACCTGTCATTAACCTACCATTGTGGTTGCACCTGAAGTTCAGTTTTGTTTGTTTCCTCTTGATTCATCTAACTTTAATATAAAAGGGACTGTACTCGAATTTGTGGTTTGAGTAAAGTTATAATACCCCATGAGGAAAGTAGAAGTTTTGTAAATGTATTGTAGCTGAATTTTTGCAGTCGAGCCGTGTCTAGCACAAAGCAGTGAGGGGACGGTGTTTCTATAAAACGCCGAACCAATGAGAAAATTACTACGAGAATGATATTCGAGGCTGACGAAACCAGTCTTGATTGATGTATCGCACGACCCGACACCGCAGGTAGACTAGTGAAAGGGGCATGTAGGCAATTCGCAGCTCAAAGAAGGGTGAGTTGGTAACACGCGACTTGTAACCTCGACGCGAGCCAGACGTGCACCAGAAGTATCACATGACAGTCCCGAAGCCAATAGGAAAATTCGATTGAATTAATTAGCAAAACCTCTCATTTTTAAGGTATTTAATATACTGAGAATTTGTATTTTAATATTTGAAGATTTATCAGAGATACCATTTTGGAGAAAAAAGTCTCAATAAGGCAGAAAGTGGATGAGAAAAAATCCCGCCTAAGACACGCGCGGATTTTCATGATGGCGTCAAAATTTGAGTGGAGAAGGGAAAACGAGCGAGGGATTCGTGGCTTCTTGTCCGGGAGACGTGATTGAGGAAGTACGTGTCGAACCAGGGTCTCTAAATGTGCGCTTTTTAAACATAGCCGAAATAAATTGGTAATGTGGCGCAATATCCAGCAGAAATGCACTTGCTAGTGTAAGCAAGTGAGTGAGTATTGTTATATACGTGAAAGTGGCGAATCGTAGGGGAAAATACTTAAAAAGTGTTGATAAGGAAAGTACGAGAAGTAGGCATCTTTGTTCGAGAAGTGAACGTCAAGAAACGTGTAAAAATATTGTCACGGAACAGTTAAGAGACAGTAAAATAAATCTTTCATCGAGTCAAATACAGAGACGATAAGAATACCAGTAGCCTATTTCTTGTGGAACAAAAATTATACAAAATTATTTAAAGTATTCATCACTACGCCAAAGTTGAGTTTCTATACAACATAAGGTTTGAGCATCGTTGCAAACGTGAAAAATTTAATAGACATTATTATTAATATTATTATTATTATTATCATTATTATTATTATTAACATGCCTTCGATTTTAATAAGAAAATGCTGAAACAACTGAGATTTAGTGGGACATTTTCAAATATTTCGAAAGTTGTGATGATGCAGTGCTAAATATGCAGCGGGAAACATAGCCTACGAGAATATCAGGAGTGTCCCTAAATATCGGCGACGATATTCCTCGATATGAAGGAATTGATAGAATTCTACGCAGAAGACAAGAAGAACAGGAGAGAAGAAGAAGAGGTTGGAACGAGAAGAAGAACAAGAATAAGGTATCAGAACCGGGAATCGAACGAGGAGGAAGATCGAAGATGGGGAGATGCAGTTTGGGTTGGCGTAACAACTTGGTCCAATCAGGCGAAACATCTTGGAGCTGTTTGGCGTACCACCTTGGTCGAGATTGGCGTAACTACTAGTCCAGTCAGGCGAAACATCTTGGAGCTGTTTGGCGTATGCCCTTGGTCGAGATGGAGTAGCACCTTGGAGTTCTAAGGCGAATGCTAGTATGGAACTAGAAACTAGGAAAGTACGTGACGGACGAACTTGGTTACGGAACTTAGTTCTTGCTCTTCAACTAGTAATCTATACGCGACACAAAGTAATAAAAGAATTATCTTCAGTAGCCCATTTTTGTAGATAGAGATCTATGATAAAATCTGTATGACGATTTTCCACGTTATTTTATATTTAAAGTAATATCAGTAATATTGAAGTATTTTATGCAGTCGTTTTTTCTTCTCCTGTTGATTTAATAAGGCAGGATTGTTAGGTTTCAGGCAGAGTTATTGATATTTTCTGGAATTTTGAAATTTCGGGTGTAAGTATTAGAGATTTGTGCGATGGAGATTTTCTTTCGGCTTGTTTGAATCGATATTTTCAGTCATATTTATAATTAAATGGAAGGTAGGATGACGATCAAGATTTTGATCAATGATAGGACGTGAATATTTTTGTCAACATAACGACAAGTCAGTTGGAGGACATTTCTCGTGAAATTGTACAATATGCATAAATATTTAATGATAAAAACGAACATTATGATTGGTTTATAAGTAGCGGAAGAATATTTTGACTAGTTAGAAGAGTTTCCACAATCATTTAAATGACAGGAAAATGTTTTGATAAAGTAGAAGGAAGTTATGTCATATAAACATTAGTATTATTGATGACAGAAGAGGAAGGCATGTAACGAGATAATAAAGCTATTAATATTATGAAACAGTATCACTATACCAGATATTTTAAGTGAAGTAATGAACCAATGACTAGAGAAATTATCTGCTGGTATTACGAAGTATTATGTTGGAATGTCTTGTTGAGATATTAGATAGCTACGACGAAGTTTATTGTGAGAAATGATAGAAAGTATTCCCAGGTATTGGATGAAAATACATGCATAATTGAGTGAAAGAACAATAAGTTATGATGGCATTGCTATTTTTGGAAGGATGTTTGTTGTTAAAAGATTATTCTGGTATGATATAATTTTTATGTAGAAAGGAATGTATATTATAATTGAACACTAGATGTTTCAATGAATTAATTGATTTAAGTGAAGTAAGTACGCTGTGGTTAAGCGATGTTTCATGGTAGATGTTTGAAACGAGGCAGGATGTCAGTAAACAGCTGATCAAGAATAAATTGAAGGTTATAGTCAGATCATATCGTTCAATATCAACACAGAGTAACTAATGAAGAAAGTCCACAGCCTGCTTCCAGTCTCCGACCGGGTCAGGATGGAATGAATGAAGCCCCCATCTAGCGGCGAGGATATGGACTGTGCCGGCTGCCGAGGCCTGACGCACTCCTCTGGGGCAATGATTAAATGAATGACAGATGAAATGAAATGATAGTGGAGAGTGATGCTGGAATGAAATTTTGACAGGGAAAACCGGAGTACCCGGAGAAAAACCTGTCTGCCTCCGTTTTGTCCAGCACAGATCTCACATGGAGTGACCGGGGTTTGAACCACGGAACCAGCGGTGAGAGGCCGGCGTGCTGCCGCCTAAGCCACGGAGGCTTCCAGAGAGTAACTAATACTGGTATTTATTTGAAGTTCGTGTGAAATTATTATTATAATTTTTTTATTTTATTTTAGGAGGACTTGGAGGAGGTACGATTTTGAGATAATCTAGGCTTCATTGAACGGGTTATTGTCTATTATATTGTCTATTATAACTGAAATTGACTCAAGTTAGTGGAAAGTTGTTTTTATTGATGAAAAGAAGTAAGAAATGAAAAGAAAAAGTGTAATATATGTAAATAATAGTTTGAGGTGTATAGTTAACATAATCGTATTTACAGTAGATTAGGATTTGTGTAGGAACCAGGAGTCCTGTATAGAGTGAGAATTATTCAATGTAATAGCGACAGGCCATCGCTAAATATCATCTTTTACGACGATTTTATGTAATTTAATAATTTTATTTTATTGATACTCCTGAAAACTAGTCAGTGAGTGAGTTGTCAGAAATAAGTTTTTATTTGCGCAGCGTAACGTATTTAGCTAGAAACGATTAGGAGGTTCTTGATTATGAATTTGATTTGATATTGATTCTGAATTTGATTTGATTTTAAATTGTTAATTCTTCACTTTTTATGAATATCTCTGTATAAAAGTGTTGGACAACTACTCCTCGAGTAACTTTGCCTACCACTTTTATTCCCTCGGCAGCTTGAACCTGTTTTTCAATGCAGTTTACTCGCCGAGTTACTGCTCACGACATTAATTGCGGAGCGGCAGCACTGCATGCTGAATTATTTGGTACGGGTTATGTGATTGGTAAAAACTATAACAGAACTCTGGCGTTAAGAGAAGCAACAACACAAATAAAAACATCTCGCACGTGGTGGAGTACTTTTGTATTCATCATGGCGGAGAGTAAACGCGTTAGGTCGACGAATTTCGGTGACTACGAAGGGAGTGAATTGGTGCGTTTGGCTGAAAAATTTAAAGACGTGATCGAGAATAAGCGGTCCGATGCAGTAACACGGAAGGAGAAAGAAACAGGCTGGAACAAAATAGCTTGCGAGTTCATCGCCGGTACATCAGGGCCACATCACACCGCCGTAGTGCTGCGATGTAAGTATGATTGCCCTAAGAAAAAGGTTAGGAAGGATGCTGCACATCTTCGCAGAGAAAGACCCAAGACTGATGGAGGTTCACCTCCGCATGAACCTCCGAAAAATGAAGCTGAGGAGAGGTTAAAACGGATAATTGCCTTGAGCGTTACCGGCATGCCTTCCGAATTTGATTCGGACGCCAATCACAGAGGTAACTGCATATTTTTTAAATATAAAATAGAATTTCGACCGATGCTTTCTATTACTATTATTTTATGAATTTTGGAAAACCATAATCTAATTTGTAACTTTTTTATTTCAGCCGACGCCGGGGAGGACGAGTTCGATGCGCACATCGTAATGGATGTGGTCGATGAAACGCAGGTAAATTATTTGTAAGCTTAAAGTATAACTGAATATATAACTTTACAGTATATCTTAAATTATAACCTTTTCACTGCTGTTTAGAATGTCACAATTTTAGGTACCGGTATCTAAACTCTAGAACAGTGGAGCTAATGCTTAACTAGTGCTAAAAGTTTGCCTACAGCCAGCATGAAGGTACCTTACTATTTGCAATAAGAAGCAGTTCCTTTATTCTAATGTCGAGTTTTCTTATTTTTAATAGGTCTTTCCAGAGACTGTGGCATCAGAAGTGTGCATCGTACAGGATGAACCAGCTAGGCCTGGAACCATTTTTATAGAGGTATGTTTTGTTACTTCATGGCATACTATAATGTGACTGTGAAGGGACCGGTATCATTACCATATCTTTGAACTTTAAGGAATGAAACTTATATCAAAATTGTAAGTATTAGGCCTATGCATATGTAGCTAATAAATTACCTATTTTTTGTGTTTTAACGTGTACAAATAATATGAATCCCATCACCGTCACCACACGTTGCCTTCCAGGATGTGATTGCTATTAGTTTTTTATGTAAACAAGAATTTGGCATGTAAGCTTAGGATTTGCTGGAAATTACTGCTTATGATAAATCAGATGGAAAAGTCTTTTGTAACACGAATTGAAATTTGTTAGTACTGATGAAAACAAATATTTGCAATCCCTGAAAGGGTGAGCACGTCCACTGAAAATGATTATTTTCTCCAAGACAATCCAATTCTGCACTAAACTTTCGACAAAGAATAGAAAGTGCTCCGTGGTAGCCTACTATCTCCATAGAATCAAGGTAGAGTCATCACATTATTACATTCTCATTTTTTGTGCAAAAACATTGAGAGAGTTTTCTAGGTGTTGAATCCTGAGTTTGCTACTTGTTGACATTCTTTTAAGCATCCATTATAAGTTATTTTTCCATAAAGTTTCTAAGATACCAGTGTGCTATAACGATACAGACTAGGGTAAAATAGAAATTACTGTAGGCTAATATGGTCTGTTGAGCCAAACCGTAGGCCTAAGGGTCAGAAGCATGTGTGTGTGTGTTGAGCTGTAATAACCAAACCTGATTTTACTACACTGGCCCATCATTGAATTGAAATCAACCATATCTGTGTAAGAACAACCCTAGATGCATTATTCAATACAAGATATTTGTTTGACTCTTGATTACTAATATATGGAAAAAACAGTGCTCTGATTGTGCGGTAGTCAGAAGACCCCTTTCGAGAAAACTTGTTAAATTTTGAAGAGTACGAATTATGTAACTCAAAGTTGTATTTCATATATATATATTTATAAATTCAAATGTTAAAAAGTTTTTTCGATATGGACATTATCATCTGTAAAGATATTGTTAAATGGTTTTAGGGGCCTGGGACATCTTGGTCATCAGCCTGTGCAGTTGGCTGTGTGTTGAACTTGTCTCATAAACTGTATTTTTTGTAGTGAGTGTAACTGTATTAAGGACAGGGATGAAGTAGGTGCCTCGGGACTTGAATTAAGGTACTATCCCACTGGAGGGAGTATGGAAAACTTGGTATCTCACTTCCGCTACCTTCGCAGAAATTATCTGCACTGACTCATACGACATACGTGGCTATCCAAGGCCCAATTACAAATGACACTGGTAACTTGTAAAATTCCTCGAACACACACACCCAAGTCCAGGGCTAAATGGCCATAATGTCAAAGCTGGTAATTGAATCAACAACCAAGCAGGTGGAACAGCTGTAGCTAGGGCAGGGGTCAGAAATTGTGTGATGGACTTGTGTTGTAAACTATTGCCAATCATTTCTTCCGTTTTGAAGAACAAACATGTGAATCTTTTTAAATCTCCGGTGGTATCAGGACCAGACAGGTCTTCATGGACTCCGCAATCTTTGCGACGCCCGAAGAGCTCTGCCCTCGCTACTTCTAGGACTAATTGTTCATCAGGTATGTGAGAATTTTACTTTTAAAATATGTTGGGTTCTGATTGTTCATAAATTTTGGTTCAGGAGCATACAGATTTTATAAAAATGTATAGCATATAGTGCTGTCTTGTGGTTGTATTTAACATATTATACTGTATCTGGGTATAATGGAGATTAGGTAAATGGCGTGGATCAGCCTTGGAGACTATGACGACAGAATATGTGATGTCATTAATGACAGGTATATTTTTTAAATTACTGTTGTTTCATTTATGGGGCTTGGATATTGTGGTCTTTTAGCCCTGTATAATTAGGTATGTGTATGGTGGGGGGACTATATCTGATAACATGTGTAATTGTGATGACTACAATTGCATGTGTATTTGCAATTCAGAAGTGGATGGAGGTGGCCGTGGCCTTAAGTTAGGAACCATCCGGACATAATATGGGAAACCATGGAAAGCCCACTTTGTAAGATGGCTGAGGTGAAAATCGAACCCACCTCATTAATCCTTGCCGGTACCTACTCCTGGCTCCTACACTTATACCTGGCAGATTATTGAAAATATATGATTCACATATCTTCCTGGGTCACTAGGAATTGACATTACCGTCAATTATCACTGCTGCACCGGAAATATTTGTGGTAAGAGTCAGTGGCGGCTCTTAGATGAGATAGTAGGTGAAGAGCCAAACTCAATTACAGCGGTACAGCGTTATGAATATTAACATATTTCTTTTCGTATTTGAATGCTAAAAAACGAATACTTTATCAAATATAAATTATCGTACTAAAAAGTCAAACACCTATTATTTGTATAATAAATCAATCCTCCGTTCCTTATGGTTGACAAACTTATCTATGATGTCCTCGTAGAAGGTCTGGTCTTCAATTAGTTTCAGCAACAATTCACGGTGTATGGTGATAACAGCCAACGATGTAAGTCTGGACTAGGATATTGTTTTTCTTGTAAAAGTTTTTAGTCTTTTCAAACAAGAAAAACTGCGTTCCGCGTAATGTTTTGGAAATCACCGAAACCTTGTTTATTACAGACACCACATTTGTTACTAAAAAGTAGGCAAGGCCAACAGAACAGTTAAAAAAAACTACTGCACAACCATGTGAACTGTTCGAACCAAGATCCCTTACAATGAAGGCTATAGGACTTACCCGTTTTCTTGATTTCTTTTTAGTGCACAGTTCTATTAATTCCTTCGGACGTCCACAATTTAATAAATCCCTTTTGTCTTCGTCTTTCCACCTACTGAAGGGAATTTATAATAAAATTTATACTGTGTCCTTCAATGAAAACATTACGGTATACACTAAAAGCCGCCACCTTTCATCAACACCAGGGTATGTAACGTATTAAGTAAATACTATTCATCGGAAATATAAATCCAATCTTCAACGTAACAGAAAGACAAGCCTGACGCGATGCCAACTTTCACGAACTATACTAGACGAAGTTCCTTGCAGAGGCAGCAAATTCTTCACTCGTACGATCCCTCTCTGTATAACGGCATGTAATGACATCACCACTGCTTTAGGTTACCATGGCAACGAGACGAAGTTGCTGATATTTCAAGTTACTTCGTCGTCAGCAGGTTTCTTTCCACGCTACGACATTAGTACCATCTAGCGACAGCGTGTACAACTGACACTAAGACCGCATACAGGGCAAGGGCAATCTGTGGTCTTGCAGTGCCATCTAACAATGGAGTGTAGAAATAGTACACTACATTAAAGGGTGGCTACGTTTTAATTTAAATAAGATAACATAATATTTATTGTAAGAGATGGCGAGTGAAGAGGCTCTTCACTCTCTTCACCTGAATAGCCGCTACTGGTAAGAGTGGAGTTTACCTGAACCGGAGTAAAAAGTTCTTAAACTACTGAAATTTGCCAAAATACCTGTAGTAATGGTATTTGGAGGTGATACAGACAGCGTAGGAGTAAACATATATTAGCCTATTATAACCCACACTGCCATCCCAAATAGGATCATGACTTATATCGATAAAATTCCAGCTGTCTCCGCCATTTTTACCCAACCCCACGCATTCCGTACTATATCACATTTGGCAGACCAATGTTTTTTTTCTTTGCCTAGACCTATAATTGTTAGGTAGCGCCCCTGGTTTTTGTCACGCACAGTGGGAGTAGCCACGCATCAATAATCTGTATCCAGGCCAATGATTTTGCCACTTACTTCCTTTTTCACGTAATTACAAAGTTACGTGTGTCATGTGGTGTATTTTGTATCGGACATGTTGAAAACGCAATATGACGTCAATGTATCGGCCACAAACATCTGCCGTCGTTGAACAAGCTACATTTTTTTTCGTGTGACCTCCTCAGGTTTTCTATTCGACCGTGGGCGACCTGCGCGTCGGGATAAGAGATGGAATGGATGAAGATGAATGAAACTGGGCAAGAATGTGGAAGGAATCGGCCGTGGCCTATCAGAAGGTACCGTCCCAGCATTTTCCTGGTGTTGAAAATGGGAAACCACGGAAAACCATTTCAAGGATGGCCGACGGTGCGGCTCGAACCCATGCGTCTACCGAGTCAGCAGAGAGCTTGGTCCCATGACCTAACGCTGCGCTTTAGCCAGCTGAGCCACTGCTGTCGGTAAGCTACAAATAAAAACCTTCATTTTAGCAATATTAGTGATATTTGACAGTAATTTCAATGTGTAACTGATATTTCACAGTATTTTCAATTCCTAATGTCTCCCAGAAAGGTTTGTGAATGATACGAGGGCAGATCAAAAAATAAGTTGCACTTCCCAGTTATGACCATTTATTACACCACCTATAAAACAGCAACACGCCTATAATGACATACAATGTAACGTCACTTTTCCACATAGTTTCCAAGAGACTCCAAATATTTCTGCGAACGCACAACCAACTTGTCGAGGCCGGATGCATAGAAAGATCCTCCAGCGTTCTGCAACCACACGGAGACAGCGGCCTTCACCTCCTCATCGGTCTGGGAATGTCAACCACCGTTCTGTCTAATGATCGCATTCACACTGTTGACATTTGCACGGGTCCTGGACGTTGCGGGCCTGCCCTCGCGATATTCCTCCGTGATATCCGTGCGTCCGGCTTCGAATAGCTGACACCACTTTACGATCCCTTGCCGGGAAATGGCCCGCACCCCATATACAGCACTAATTTCACGATGAATGTCCGTGCAATTCTTCCTTTTGGCCCATAGGAATCGGATTGTCGCACGCACCTCATATTTGGAGTGAACGTCCAGTCAACGCGCCATTGCGTTTGGCCGCTATTCACACCATACAAGACGAGACACCACAGCGACCTGTCTAACAGATGTATGGGCAGTGTCTGTCCCTTTCTTCGCTGTGCCCACGTTTGCGACACACATCGCGCTGCTGCAGCGCGTTATTGCAACTAACGTTTTGATCCACGTCCGTATATGTTCAATAATCTAGCACGTTCAGGTCTGGTTAACTCCACAATTAATATATTTGTTATATTACGTAAATTACTTTATTTTCTCTGTTTTTGCCCATGCATCAACTGTAATTTGCTGTTGCATATTCGGCGCCATCTTGACTAATGATGTAAAGTCTGTTCGCTGAGTCGAGATAGCGCGCATAAATACTTGCATGTGGTCACTGGACAGAGAAACACACCCAGTTCATGTCTTCGGCTCTGCCGGACAGGGGGTAGCAAAGAAGCCCTAGAAAAGACCAGACTTGCTGCACTGTATACTGTTGCCTGTCATAAGCAGTTAAGAACTAGTTAATTAAATACATAAACGAACAATAAATAAACTGCGCTGTAGCATGTACCCAGGCTGTTCCAAATCCACGAGTTTGAGTATGCGTACACGCGAGTACTCAGCAGTGTTGCTCGGACCACGGTTGGAGAAGAACTGGGGGTGATAGTCAATACGTCACGGCGTGAAGGTCATAACACAAGTCCTTGCACTTCCTGCCAGTCTTGATGTATCCACCGTGCAGTGACGGCAGCCCCCACAGCAGAGCTGTATTGCATGTTGCAGGTTTACTCGCGCAAGGCGGCGAGTACTCCGCTGCTCCCTGGCGAGTAGCTTGGCTGGAACAGCCTGATTGTAACCGACAAGTCAGCCCGCTTTACATGTAGGCTATACACAGCACTGAAGTTGGCGTACGTTCAACAGGCACAGCTCTATGCACCCCTTGCGGGCAGCCCTGCAATCACGTGTACAGCTGTGTTTAATTCCACTATCTCGACTCGGTGAACAGACTTAATGTTCAACGTTGTTGCCTTTCCAACGCTAACCTCTTAATTCCTGTAATGATTTATTTTTTCATCCCACGTATAGCCATCTAAATACAGTATCACCATAGGCCTATGATGGTTACTTTCTGGTGTGTTCTAAATTATAGGTCGGGGTATTTACCCTTTGTCTGTAATTGGTTATGTCTGGTTGATGTCTGACGTAAGTTAGTAGGCAACAGAAATTTACAGTACTCTCTAGCCTCACGCGTCTAGACTGAAGGTGAGGCTCAAGTTTATAGGGCTGCCGCATGTTGCCTAGTACTAGAGGGTTGAGCAGATGAGGGGTGTGATGTCGCAGTAGTTAAGCTGCTTGCTTCTAACCAGGCCCAATTCCTGGTTAATGCGCACTGTATTTGAAGTGAAATGCCATGTCCGGTGGTTCATATTGTACGTAAAATGGTCGTTCCGTGGCGCATGATCAGCGAGGATAGACGTTGGTGGTTTACTTGTTATGCAAGAACACATTTGAGGGATTAGAAAGAAGGCAAGGAAATTTGACCGTGGCAGCCCCCATTTTTATGTGGATCTCAAATCACAGAACATGTTATTTCACTCCAGAAATCTTGTGTGTATTCACCAGGAATCGAACCCTATCGACAAAGAGAGGCAAACAACTTGACTATCACACGCCTAGGATGAAGGAGAGGCTGAAGTATATAGGGCGCATGTTGTCTAGTTTACTCCAATCTCTGCGAGTTAAGTAATCTAGTACAGTAGTAGTCCGCTAGGGGTGCTCGTGCTGCTGATCACATGGATCGTCAATAATTGTGACGAAAATTGGCAAGGGTACACAATTATTTGGAATCAAGCCATGCTGCTGCAATCATGCCTCGATATTCATTGACAACTATTGACCTCAAATATTTAAAGAAATAGGAATGTTGGCAAAGGATGGTAAAGACTAGCCAAAAAAATGTTTAGTGCTATAACCAATAATTTAATGAACATTTTATTTTGTTACAGAACGCAAACGGTACACTTTTAATTCACTTCTGCCACCCAAGTCACTGGAAACTCATTCAAAATTTTCAGATTTAGCAGACAAAGAACTCTCTCTTGCCCGACGTCAGAAGACTATGCAAGAGAGGGAATACCCATTGAAGAAAAGGGAGCACATTGCTTACATGACGATGGTAAATTTTGAAATGTAAAAAATTGGAAATGGAAATGAAATTACTTGAAAAACAATTGAATTAAAGATGATTGCCTTACAAATTTGAAAAATAGTCATTTATCAATCTCCTTCTAGCATGATCATTTCCCCTCCTTGGCACATTTTCTTCATCCTGTTCTTCGATCACTGGAGGCAAGTCCAAATCTGGATCTTCGGGGAGTTGAGGCAAATTCCTGTCTCTACACACATTGTGTAGAACAGCTTTGGCTACAAACACTGCCAATGTTGTGGCCATATTCTTGAGCTGAATCCCGTTCCTCAAGATGGGGAAACGATTTTTCCACGCACCATACTGCCGCTCCACACAGTTTCTGGTCCTCACCAAAGATTGATTAGAAAGGTTTTTAGCTCTGTTGCTTGTAACGTGAAGTGGGGTCACCAGAAATGGCGTATTTTCTTACCCACTGTCATCTATGAGTAGCCCTGTCCCAAAATCTCCTCTTTCAAAATATGCCATAAAAAGGGAGTTATTAAATATAGTCTTTCGTGTGTAGAACCAGGCTATCTTTCAACGATGTCCCTTATCTTCAGGTCTGCATCGCTGACTATTTGTACGTTTACGGACATAAAACCTTTGCGGTTCCGAAAATATTCAGCAAAATCGCTAAATGGAATTTAGATACATGGGGAGCCAATTAATGAAAATAGTGCGGGAATCTTAAAGAGAAAAGGAAATATAATGAAAAGAAAACAAACATTACAGGCATGATATTTTCATTCGTAAGCACGACGGGATTTCAGAACAAAAATACGAAAGGAATAGATTGAAAAATACGCACAAAATATAGGTTAGGTTCAAAATACGTACAAAATGCAATGTACTGTCGAAATACTTACAAAATGCAAGTAAAATTCAAAATACTTACAAAATGAAAATGAGATTGAAAATACGTACAAAATGCAATTGAGGTTCAAAATACTTACAAAATATAATTGAAATTGAAAATACACAATGACATTTAGATTGAAAAACGCGCATTTCAGATTCCAAATAATCACAAAGTGCAATTGATATTCAAAATACTCACAAAATGCAATTGAAATTGAAAATGCTTACAAAATGCACGGTGGATTCAAACTACTCAATAAGATGGACAATACTTACAAAATGTAATTTAGATTCAAAATACCCACAAAATGCAATTGCAAAATGTCCACCATACAAAATGCAATTTAGATTGAAAATACTTGCAAAAAGCGATTTAGGTTGAAAACACTAAATGCAAATGAAATTCAAATTTCTCACAAAATACCCATCCCTTATACTGAAAGACTTACTAAAAAGCAATTTAGATTGTCAATCCTTACAAAATGCAATTGAGGGTGAAAACACTCGCAAAATAAAATTTAGATCGAAAAGACTTACAAAATGCAACGTAGATTTAAAACACCTACAACATGGAGTGTAGATGCAAAAACAAAATCGCTAAATGGAATTTAGATACACGGGGAGCCAATTAATGAAAATAGTGCGGGAATCTTAAAGAGAAAAGGAAATATAATGAAAAGAAAACAAGAGGTCTGACCCCTCGGAGAAGGATCAGGAAAGATGAGGCAAGGGCCAATTAAGGCGGGAAAGTGAAAGACTCCCTAGGCCTCGGATACCCTTATACCGTCGGGGCCGGAAAATACAAGAGTTGACCAAGGGAGGTCGACATGAAAGAAGACGGAGAGTAGCCCTGCACAAGTAAGTGGAAGCAATGACGGACTCAGCTGGGGTCCCGTGGTCGCCAACCCACGTCCCACAAGATGTGAGCCCCTGGGGGAGTAAGCACGACACACAAAAGAGCTAACAATAAAGTGTGCAATGTAAACTATGGAAAATAATTTTTAAAGCAACTTCAGGAATAAACAAAACATTTTGGAAGGTCTTGGCTGGTGAACTTCTCGCAGATGTTTAAGACTACATTGTGTCATGGACACATACAACGCGAGTCCCACATTATGACATTTACGGACATCGCCTGTTCATGCCATTGAGTGGCAGAGTGGGAACAAGTTAATTTTAATATAAGGAACACCCTTTAAAATTTAGGTCCTTGGCAGTTTTTTAATATCCTCTTGTACAGATTAAGGCCCGTTTCACACGACATTCGTTAGCATGGAAATTTCTGAAGTACGGGTACGCATGCTGGTAAGATGCGTCTAGCACTGTGTGATTTGTACCTTTTATGCTAGGTTCGGCCTTCCATGATAGCTTCCATACAACTCATAAAATCGGACATGTGCCATTTCTCCCGGCAGTTTGCATGGAATATCGAGTGCAAGAACCAATTGGATTGCTTTTCTCGTCGAGATCTTAGCGGCAACATATATAAATTTGTTATGTGGGTAGGCCCACTAATAAAAACATGAAACAATGCTATATTTTCTTTAAACGGCGTCTGTGCGAAAATCACTTGCTATACACATACTGCATTAATACAAAACGTGTCATATTATTCTTATACTGGAGTAAATACTGAGCTATTAAATTTCTAGTAACTATCACGAATAGTATGCATTCACGGTTTTGAACAGGTAGTATGGAAAATACAAATTTAAATTGTTCTCGAAGACCATGTGAATAAAACTAAGTTGAAAACTTGCTTTGCGAGGTAAGGAGAATATAATAAAATAATTAAAAAGAGGTAAAATATCCCGCGGTTGGATAGCCTTGAATCCGGGATCTTTAAAAAAGTGAGTAGGCGCGATACCACTCGCACATGATTCCAACGGACTTCGGAGTTCATTGTCGCACTAGTTATAAATGCGTATGATTAAATATCCAATTATTACAGTTAGATCTTAAATACTGATTGGAATACATTCATTCAGTACTTAACATGATTTCAAATTTACTTAAAGCAAGTTTGAAGAGCGCGTTAAGAATGCAAATCAACTACAATTACCCACAAATGACTGCCGTCCTCATGCTTTATTTCTTACAACTACGCGCACTATATGCTAGCGTGCGATATACTTCGGTTGTAAAAGTAGGTGTACTGACGTGGGTTAACAAAATTGTATGGGATTTTGTACCAGCCATCACAACAACTTCCTTGCCAGCGAGTATCGTGTGATACGGGCCTCCCTTACCCCATGACTACTCTGCAAACCTCCCTGTTCGTTTTTTGTTTCGTGCTTTTCATTCACTTGCATTTGTACCAATACCTTCAATGCAGGCTTTTCTTTCACGCTGTGTTCTACGATTACATTTACGCAAATCTTGAACAATGATTATAATTGGAAGAAAAATGGTTGGGTAACCTGTGGTTTAATGTGCAGAGGGAATCGGAACAGCCTCCTTGTGCCAAAACATTTAACCTAAAACGACAGAGGACTATGCAAAGAAATTGTAGACTTTGGAAAATATATGTAGCGAAAACCCTACTTGATATTATGGAGTCTCTATATAACGAATATTTTATTTATTTATCGTATGGCTTTTAGTGCCGATAGTGTCCGAGGAAATATTCGGCTCGCCAGAGACTGTAGCTGCTTCTAGCGGACACTCATAGGGTGAGCTATAAGTAGTACCAACTTTCGCTACCAGATGTCAATGATACCTAGTGGTGAACGTTGGAACTTTGATAGAGCGTTCCAACGAAATCTAACCTAGAAATTTTGCTTCACACAAGTTTATTCAGTGGAAAGATCTTTTACTGTACGTGCCATACATCTATGACACGGGACCACTGGCCTTTCTTCCCCTCCGAAGGAAGAATTTTGACGCTCTTAAAAAATCTGACGACTTCGGCCGGGTTTGAACCCGCTATCTTGGGCACAGTAGTTCAGCATGCTACCAACTACGCCACCGAAGCCGCTAATAACGAAGAACATTCCGATCATGACACCATATCTGTGTAAATATAGTATCATTAACTCTAATGTTTATATTTCCTGTCACAAACTAAGGTTTGTTGTTATTGTTGTTGTTTTAAGGGGCCTAACATCTAGGTTATCGGCCGAAACTAAGATTTACATACTATTGTGGTGTTTGAAGCCACATTTTCAGTGTTGCCATAGTAAACAAGAGTTTAGTGCTTTTCAGTCGGTCAACACGAATGTACCCAAAAGAGTTGGGTTATGCCCTAATCCTGAAATAAATTACATGAGATTAATAAAACACTAGGATGACCAGTTTCGATCGTCAAGCGATCATCATCAGATCCATTACACTTAGGCTACAAAATCTATGTTTGAAATACAGGTGAAAATATTTACAATATGTACAATTATTTAGTTGCAGTATTGGTACTGCAACTGTCAGTGTATGCTAAATGCAGTATATATGTTAGGTGAAATGCTAAATGGTGATAGCTATCCGTAGATTGTACTTTAGAGAGATTATATGGTTGTAAACTATGGTTAAACTATAAAATTTTAGGCTAACTACTTATCTGATTGTCTTCCGTACAACAGCTACTCGCAGTTTTCGTGCTCACTGGAACTCACTGTGCGGTCGACTGCGGTGGTTATCTTAACGACTGGTTTTTCCCTGCTTTCTCCCCCCCTGCCCCTACGTGCTGTGGGGAGTGATAACGATGTGTTTATGTGAGGTGTTGCCAACCTAGATAAGATGTATGTTATTGAATGAGGTGGGTCTACAACTATTAAAGACCGTGGATTAGCCCTCGCCACGCGTGGAGCATAACCCATTCGAACTAAGCGTTGACGGTCTTATGAGGACGTCCCGGCACCTTTAATACTGCCGCGAATATGGGCCTTGGTTTATTGCAGAAGAAAAGTACATCGTACACCTGATCCAGATAACATTTACTTATCAAAAACCCCTTAATTTCCCCCCTATTTATCTAGCTTGGCTGTGTCGCTAAATTGTGTTTTGTTTCCGACAGGGTGTGTTTTTAGTAGCGTGAAGAGGGGTGAGCTCTCCATGAACGTGTGTTCATTTAGATTGTTGGGATTGTTTCGTTTGGCTAGGTGTATCTCGATTGCTTCCTTTATGTCAAGAGCTCTGCCTTTCGATTCGTGATGGATTATTTTATGGTCCGACTCTATGTTGGTAAAGCTGTGTCCTGCATCACACATATGTTCGCACACGGCTGAATGTGTTCCGTATCTTATCGCATTCCTATGTTCATTATAACGTGTGTCTATTCGCCTTCCACTCTGCCCGATGTAATTAGCTTGACAATCGGTGTCTTGGCACGTTATAGAATATACCCCTGACCTTGAATACGGGTCACGTTTATTTAGATTACTATTTAGGAGGTGCCTAGCGGTTGTGTTTTTCGTCGTGAAAGCTACCTTTATGCCTTGTTTTTTTGAATAGGTTAGTGATTTTATATGTATTCGCATTCACATAGTTGAAACGCGCAAATTTTTTCTCATTACTGTCCGGTTTGGGAATCGATTTATCTTTATTTTTATGTTTGGCTATAATTTGATTTATTTTGCTTGGCGAGAAGTTGTTTTTCCTTTGCTATTTGCATAATAGTTCTTATTTCCTTATTATAGTTGTCTTTTGACATGGGTATGTTTAAAGCCCTGTGCACCATTGAATTGAAACCCGCTAGTTTGTGCGTACTGGGGTGATTAGACTGATTGTCGATTGTATGCGAGGTTTGTGTTGCTTTCCGGAATATGGAATATGAAAGGTCGTTGTCTTTACGTTCAATAGTTATATCGAGATAATTTATTTTCCGGTCTATTTCGGATTCCTTAGTGAATTTGATAGAGTGGTGAAGGCTATTAATGGATTGGAGAATTGTTTCTTCGCTTGTTAGTTCAGTATCGTAGATGCAAATTAGGCCTGCATCATCTACGTATCTTTTCCATATTACTATTCCCTTTGTTGAAGTCTTTTCTAAGAACGCATTTTCTAGTGCATTGATGAAGATGTCAGCGATTAACCCACTTAGTGGCGATCCCATTCCTAGGGCTTCTCTCTGTGTGTATATTTTATTGTCGAATTGAAACACGTTTTGGGTGAGAACGACCCTCAGTAATCTCACAATCTCTTCAATTTCATTTACCGAATTGTTGGATTTTAAGTTGTTTTCGATAGTGTTGATTGCTTCAATAATCGGAATATTGGTGTACATGTTAGTTACGTCGAAGGATACTAGCCTGAAGCTAGGTTCCATTTGTAGGGTGTTCAATGCTGTTACTAGTTCTGTTGTGTTCTTTACAGAGTTGTTTTTGTCGTTGGAAAGACGGCATTTTAAGATTTTTAGTAACTCTTTGCTGATTTTGTAATTAGGGGCATTCCTACAATTGACTATTGGTCTCATTGGGCATTCCTTTTTGTGTATTTTTGGTTGTCCCCTGAATGACGGTATTTTCGGGTTCATGTTTATTAGTTTTGATTTTTCGGCTTTGGTCAGTATGTATTCTGTTTCTTTTAGCGCACTTTTTATTTGTTTTTGGAATTTGTTGGTGGGGTCTTTTGTTAATTCCTTGATTTCGTTGTTGTTTAGGAATTCGACTGTTTTTTTCAATGTATTTTGTTT